>JAGKPW010002178.1:0-2400000 GCA_019926035.1 Melaleuca alternifolia
TCAAACTTAAGATATAATTTAACAGTTGATCTGATATGAAAAGTGCAGAGATATAGATGTGAATCGCATGCGATCTCGAATTGGAGGAAATGAATAGGTAGGTGGAGATCGCCTTCATCACACCCATCTGCTCAGCACTATGACGTTTTTTTTCCTCAACAAGCTTCTTCCCTCGGTGCATGTCCTGTCCATTTGTTTTTCGGGTCTCATATCACACAAAGCTTGTTCTACAATCAATAACAACATGATTCATGTAATTTAAGGATTGACTCGTGTAGAGCCTCCACGTATTAAATGATGTAATGGGACGTTGGATATGTCTCCAAACTCAAGTCCTACAATTTTCGGTTTGTCTAATTCGATGCTAAACCTTTACCATAGGAGCAATTAAATGTGAAATCTTTTAATTAGTTCAATTAGGTCCTAAAATTCTTTTTAAAAATGCACCAACTCCTAAACTTATGTTGAAACATGCAATATAAGGATCCTATGTAATCAATTCCTAAGTGAAAGATAAACAATTTCAGGAAATTTTCATCAAGAGCACTTGGTTACACTTTTTGGAAAAGCATTTAAAGCTTAATTAAATCAATTGAAAATGTGTAGGAATTGATTGCATTCTGTGATTGCATTCTGTACGCATGTTTAGGGACTGTCGGTGCGATTTTCCCGATTAGCGTCGAACCGGCAGGTACTACATGACTAGCAGAGTGAGGATCAATCATTAGAAATGTTTCTGCTCTTTCATCCGCCTGGACGATTCCAATGGTAGAATGACGTCGCGAGATCTTAAGTGCGGGTATGGTTGAGCCATGACTAGAACTTACAGTATTGTGTTGGTGACAACTCGAAAAAGATTATTTATACACTTGGCGCACGCAAGAATGGGTCGCCAATGTTGAACTTTCGGTCCAATATGAACTCATTGAAGTCCAATATGAACTCATTACGATGACAATTGAGATATTGGGTTAGCTAAAGATCCATCCTTGATTACCTGATTATACTATCACCAACCAGGAAAATGATTACCTATCCTCATAAAAAAAGCTAATTAACGAAATAATTGAACTTATTATTCCATTTATCTAACAAGGAATTGTAATATTTGCCTTTTAAATAAGTGGTATTGTCAACAATAGTATCACAGTCATTCAGTGTACACACACAATCCATTTGATCGTTGGTACCACGTTCCAATATATCGTGATGTCGATAATCACTATGGAATTAGCAGATGATAGAGGTTTGACTGTTTGATGCAATGCTGTCGATGCTGAAGTTTAATAAACTTTATTTGAAGAGAGTGACACGGTAATATTGTATTTGAATTAGTATTAATATAATATCTCAAGTTCCAAAATGAATCAGAGATGTCCTATTGAATGATATATAAATGGACTAAGTATTAAAAGTCTTACAACTTATCATGAAAGTATAATTAAGTTATAAAACTTTCAAAAAAAATATATTAGGTCCTAAATTATAAGAGTTTTAAAATTTGATTGGACCGATTTGATAAGGTTTAAAAATTTATTGCACTTTTAAAAAGTTTTATAATTCAATTGTATTTTCATGACAAGTTTTAGAATTTCGATGTATTTTTTGAAAGTTTTAGAACTTAATTGCAATTTCAAGACAAATTTTAAGACTTAATCGCGATTCTTAAAAGTTTTAAATCCCAATTGCACTTTCATGATAAATTTATAACTTTCAGTTCACTTATCCCTATTTTTAATAACCACCAAATGGTTATCACCTTATATGGTTATTTCAAGTACCCATTATCAGAACTCGGCACGATGGGGGCTAGGTCATTACACACGATAGCATGGTATGATCTTCTCCAATAGATGGGGAAAAGGATTCATGTCCTAGTGGCTGGAAACCTTGTCCTCCTAACCCTCCTTTAAAAGCTTTCCCCCCATATAAAAAGGAGAAAAACCCCCCATCTCACCATTCATTTTCCCTGATTTCCCTAACACTAGGACAGGGAACCCCAATCCAATAGATGGCATGGTTCGTGGACGAACTTGGCTCATACCCAATCTGATGAGGGTGAGGACATCGCTTTATGTGCTTACTCAAAGTGCCATTTGCAGGGCTTCCGGATGGTCACGATAAAGGAGAAATAAATAGCCGAGTTTGACAAAAGAAACGATAGACTAGGAATAAAAGAAAAAATGAATCATATAGAAACAAGGAAATTTCGATATATTCGCGTGCTCATGGGCGTGATGGAATAGCCAAGTGAATAAGATTATTAGACCGCCCGCATATTTGCAAGAACAACCGAATATAAAACAATAGATGAGCCTGAGAGAGAGGCATCTTAAGTGCTAGTGCGCATGGTCTCCCGTCGCTTACCTCCGACTCGTCGAACTATTTGCCATCATCATCTTTTGCCTCCTTTCTTGACGTCCAGTTGACTGGAACTCCTATCCATGGCCGAAGATGACCTGACTTCTACATATATATATACATATATTAAATCGCCAAGAAGCAAAAGCTCTCGGAAGCTCAAGGATCCCAACATGTAACTCACTCCATACGGTGCAATTTTACCAAAGACCTAACTTACCTAGTCACCCCATTTTGAGCAAAGATTTCTCGTTCGTCTCAGGTCATGAGGCTTTTGTTGTGCCTGCTCACGTTGATCCCTCTTGTCCTCGGCGACTGCACCTGCGAGAGGGATAGCGAGGGCCGGGACAAGGGCCAGGCCCTCAAGTACAAGCTAGTGGCGATCGCGTCGATCCTTGTGGCGGGCGCGGTCGGAGTGTGCCTCCCGATCCTTGGGAAGACGGTCCCGGCTTTGCACCCCGAGAGAAATATCTTTTCCATTATAAAGGCATTCGCGGCCGGAGTGATACTCTCCACTGCTTTCATGCACGTCCTCCCGGATGCCTTTGAGAGCTTAACCTCACCGTGCTTGAGCGAGACGCCGTGGGGGGATTTCCCGTTCGCGGGGTTCGTGGCGATGATCGCCGCCCTCGGGACACTGATGGTGGACACTCTCGCGACTTCTTATTACAAGAAGTCTCACACCGACAAGGCCACACCAGAGAAGTATGTCGGAGATGAAGAGAAGGCCACAGAAAATCAGGGACGTATGCATGTGCACACGCATGCCTCTCATGGACATTCTCACGGTTCGATGTCGACGGACTTGGAGTCGGACTCGGATCCCTTGCGTCATAGAGTAATATCTGAGGTTAATTCCATCGTTCACACTATCCACGCATCAGTTGTCTTGACTTGTTTGCTATTACGATTATCACTGTTCGTTCGGCAAGAGCAAGACCACGACGGTCATGCATATCTTTCAGTTGGGATTGAGTTCGAATAGAGTTCGTAATTAGTTCTTCCTCTTCATATGGTGAGGTTTCAATTTTTGAGATTTGTGTTTATGATATCGTTAGGTGCTAGAGTTGGGGATCGTGGTGCACTCGGTGATCATAGGGATATCGTTGGGTGCTTCAGAGAGTCCCAAGATAATCAGGCCTCTCGTTGCTGCCTTGACCTTTCACCAATTCTTTGAAGGCATGGGTCTCGGTGGATGCATCACTCTGGTACTCTTTCTTCTGTCCTCAAATCTGCTTTTAAATTTAATAAAAGTACTTCTCATGCATAGTGAAGTTCATTTTCTGATTTGAGCCGTGTAAAATCAATGTATTTTTCAGGAAAAGGGGGGCTATTAGAGGGAAAGCACTGCTTTGGTGTTTTTTTTTTTTTTTCAATTGGGTAACGCTAATTTCCTGAATGCTTCCAAAGATGATGTAGACTGTCTACATATGAAACCATTTGACCCCTGTCAATGTCAAACAAATTTTTGATATTTGGATTTGAAATCATTTTCTATGATCTTGGAATATTTTCACTTGAAAAAATTGTAATCGTGCTTTCCGACATACTTCCACTACTCATACAGATGTATATCCACATCGATTTATCTTATAAAAGACTCCAATTCCCTTAGATGACCGTACAATCATCAAAGTTAATCAAGCACAACTAGCTCCGCTCCATCATAATTGACCTTATCTTATATAGCTAATCTATATTCTCTCTCTTTTGCCCTTGTAGGCCAAGTTTGAGACTCGGGCAAGTGCAATCATGGCACTGTTTTTCTCCCTCACGACTCCTGTTGGGATTGCTATAGGATTGGGAGTCGCCAATGTGTATGATGAGAACAGCCCAAACGCGCTCATTGTGGGGGGCATCTTCAATGCTGCATCTTCAGGGATACTGATTTACATGGCCCTGGTCGATCTTCTTGCTGCTGATTTCATGAGCCCTAAGTTGCAGAACAATGGGAGGCTCCTGTTCGGGACTAACGTCGCTCTTCTTCTTGGTGCTGGTTGTATGTCTTTCTTGGCCAAATGGGCTTGAAGAAAATTTGCTTGTAATGATGGATCCTGTCTGATATACACAATAGAAGTCCCTAGATATAAAATACCGTCGATTTGGTAGTAGTAGCTGTCATTTGTTTATTTTTCATTGCATGTTGTCCAAAATCTCACTAATCCGCCGACCCAGAAAGAGTATGAAGACCCACCTTCCATGGTCACCATCCTACATTTTGCCTTCATCTCCTTCACCTTCTTCCTTATCTCCATCTCACTGCCACTTTCCATCGAACTCTCGAGCCCTCTCTCTATCTCATCTGCACAAACCATTGCTTCACTCTCAGCCCTCACATCCTTCCTGTGATCCATTGTTATCTCAACGCTCTATCCCAGCTCCCTCACCATTTCAAAGGCTTTGAATTGCTGCTCTGAGTATAGCGGCCACGTGGCGATTGGCACACCGTACCAAAGGCTCTCCAATATGGAGTTCCATCCATAGTGCGACACAAACCCTCCAATCACCAACTGGGCCAGGACCGCCAGCCCAACCCATCACTCTTCCGACTGTGCCATCCGTTCCAAGAACCCATTGGGCAATTCGTCCTCAGTATTGGCATAATTGCTGGGGTACCCCATCTTGCCTTTTGACCGTCAGCTCTGTATCTGAATCTTTCAGCTCAATGATGTCTTGGCAATGGACGTCACAAAGGGTTTGGAGGTGGAGCATGAGACCAAGAGCGCCGGCACTTGAAATGTAAAAGACATAAGTGGGTACTCCAAACTCATTCGTCAATCATTGTCATGCAAAACATGCCAATCATGAAACCTGCAACTCTTGGCTCCTCAGGGCCTGACTCAGAATAAGCAGACCAGGCGGCCGCCTTCCTGACATGGGCTTTCTGGATGTCTATTAGGGAGGTCAAGAAGTTCCCCTTCAAGGCAAGGTTTCGATTCAGGAAGTGTAATGAACTTGACACGGCAATCAATGGAGGAGGAAGAAGAACCAAGAGAGTCGGTGTAAGTGGTGATTTTATTGTCAACGACAATGTGATGATGAATATTGTGGCCGAGAGGTGGTGGTATCTTTGGACAAGGAGTTTGGTCACTTCGACCGCAGGTACAAGTTGACTGATGTCGGGTGAAGGGACAAATACCAGCTCTCCCCTCTTCATGGTTATAGAAACTCGAATCTTGTCTCTTTCTCTTTCTTAGTCCTGCAATTGCCATAAGTATCGGTGTCATGGATAAGGAAGAGGACAAGAGAGCGCATGAGGTCCTAAGAGGTTATGATCTGTATGGGGAGACACTTCTGGAAGTCCAATTTGAAATGTTAAAAGACAGCTTTTTTTTCTTTTAAAAAGGACAAGAAAGTTGCTTCTGCTGGCAGTAGTCATGCTATCCTTTGTATCAGAGTTCGAGAAAAACTCACAAGCAAATAAATTCTGAAAACTGGATACTCCGCCAACTAACAGATCATGTCACAAAAAATGGTGCAATGAAAATGGTCTCAGTTGGAGGAGGAAGAAACCTTTTCCACTAGTATCTGGATGATTGTACATCATTTCTCACTTGGCTCGCAGATATAACATGGGTCTCATCTATTACAAAAAAATAAATGGTAAGATTATATTACGTAGACAGAGATCCTGACTAAGATAAAGAGGCCATTTATGGAAAACAATTTAAGCCTTTCCAATTTACCTTTAGTCATACAGGGTTGAGAAAAATGTGCTAAGTCAAGATGAAGGCATCTCCTCTCTTGAACGATATCAATCAATATTAAATGTATTTAAATCCTCCCAGTCTTGGAATGGACATAGTCATTGATAACCAACCTGTGTTAATTAGATGGCATTGGCATTGTTTTTTGACATTGGCTCCAATAACTTCAAGCAGCTCATCTATCATTGCTTGCATTGGCTGCATTATCCTCATCAACAGACTCAAGAAGCAATTCATGTAGGTTTCTGCAATAAAACTACTCCAGAAATCCGGGTGAACACCAGACTCAGGTTAAACACTGCCAAGCACACAGAACACACTCTCCCTTGAAGATTGCACATAATACTCAGCAAGGGCGGATATATAATAGGAGAATAAGACAACCAACAAAAGTTTCGATTTCAAGTTGCCAGCCGTCTGCAGATTCATGCAGATAGAAGACCAAATATGCGATAATCAGAGACAATCTTGGGACAACCTCTTCTTGTCACATATTTTGTTCAAATACCTCAAAATGACCAGGATCAAGAGAAGGCCTACAACCAGCTTTTCTCATTTCCATGGCTAATCCATCCAACATACTATATATCTTGTCACACTGATCATGGCTTTGATCCCTTGATAGAAAATAGTTCATGGTACCTGCTATATCAATCCAACTACATCCAACCTCCTTTCTCAGACCCTTTTCCCTCATCTCCCCCCTCAACCTATCGACGCACTCCCAGTTGCCTTCCTCCGCGTATATATTTGAGAGCAAAACCTGATAGCCTAAACTGTTGTTCCCTATGCCAAGTTCAATCATCTTTCTCACAACACTTTCTCCAATATCAAAACGTCGATGAATTTTGCAGGCTCCCAGAAGTGAACCCCAAATTGCCGACTTATTACCATCTTCACCCAGCTCATTGACAAACTCAATTGCCTCTCCCACTCTCCCAACTCTTCCTAACATGTCAGCAATGCAGCAGTAGTGCTCAGTTGTTGGCTGAATTTTATATTCCCTCTCCATCAATTTAAATATCTGAAGGCCTTCATCGACTAAACCAGCATAACTACACGCAGACAGGACTGCGACAAAGGTAATTGCATCAGGTTCAATGCCAAGCCCTTTCATTGAGTAAAATAATGAAACAGCTCTCTCACCCATCCCATGCTGACCATAACCAAGTATCATGGTGGTATATGTGACCGAATTTTTCTCAGGCGTCCTTCTAAAGACATTTTCAGCATCTCTGATGACACCCAACTTGGAGTACGTGTCAGTAAGAGCAGTATCCACAAAGACGTTTTGGTCCAGAAAGTGGCGAACTGAGAATCCATGGAGTTGCTTAGTGAAACTTATACTTCCAATTGAGCTACAAGCAGGAAGAACTGATGCTATTGAAACAGCATTGGGCATCACTCTTTGCTCAAGCATTCGTCGCAAAATCATAAAAACTTCTTCACTCAGTTCATTTTGAGTGTACCCAGAAATCATAGCATTCCATATAGCTTGATCTCTGGCATTTATGTAATCAAAGTTGAAAATTTGTTCAGCAGTCCTAATCAAGCCACATTTAGCATAAATGTCTATAAGATAGCTACCCATTCCCTCCAATTGAATCCCATTCCTGAGCATATATGCATGAACCTCCTTGCCAATGCGCTGATTCTTCAGATTCGATGCTGCGGAGAGTAAAGCGGTTACTGTCACAGGATCAGCAATAAACCCTTGTTTCTGCATCTCATAGGCAAGCAACAATCCTTCATCATCCAGCCCATTCTGCACAAAAGCAGAAATGACTGTATTCCACGAGACCGTATCTCTTTGCAGCATCTTATCGAAAACTTTAAATGACGTCTGAACTGAATTGCACCGTGAATACATTACTATCACCGCATTTAATATGTTAATGGGCAATACTGTGAACCTCTTAACCAAATAGGCATGAAGCTGTAAAGCTAAATCTAATCGTTGCAACTGTGAAACAGCCATTAAAACAGAGAGAAAAGTTACATCATCGAGGTCCGTCTGCTCTGAAGCCAAAGCCTGAGCAAATAGCTCAATTGCTTCAGCAGGACAATCATTCTGAAGAGATGCACTAATCATTGTGTTCCACACTTCTATGTTCTTCTTAAGACAATGTTTGAATGTCTTCCTAGCAATATCAAGGCACCCAAGCTCTGCATACATAAGTATAGCTGAACTGACAACGAACAAGTCATTCACAAATTCATCTCCCAACTTAAGAAGAAACCCGTAAAACACATTGGCCAACTTTCTCTTCCCAACACCTGATATGGCAGGGAAGACATTAACGAAACTGACCGGACTCGGCCTTATTCCAGTCCTTATCATTGTCCGAAAATGCTTGACCGCATCCATATACCTCTCGGTCTTTACATACCACGAAACCAATGTATTCCAAGAAACCACGTTTCTCCTACGCATTGTATCGAAAACTCTCCGCACCGGATCATTCGCGCTGTAGTCGAAATCCACCAAACAACCCATATCATTTTCCGCACTGTTCAAGCACGCAGAGTACATATTCAACAAAGAATTATACACGATCCTACTGGGGTTCGGTTGGCACCGGATAAAATGGCAGTGTACGGCCTTACCTACCCTCAAATTACGGGTTTCGGCACAGGCCTTGAGAGTAGAGGAGTAAGTGTAAGAATCGAACTGGACGGCGGGGGAGGCTCTCTTCATCCGGGAATAGAAGAGAAGGGCTTCGTCGGGCATGTTGTTGCAGATGAAGCCGATGATGATGGTGTTCCATAGGACGGTGGATGGGCGAGTAATTGTGTCGAACAGTTGGCGGGCGAGAAGGGGCTGGCCTTCTTGGCAGAGCCTGCTGAGGCGAGAGCGGACGGTGGGGGTCTTGAGGGTCGACTTCGGCGCAGATATCGGGGACTCGCCGCAGGCGGTGGTTGTGGTGGTGGTTATGGAGATGTGAGAGTGAGGAAGGGATGGTAACAGAGGGAGTGCCGAAGTCGCCATTGTCGGATACTGCCTGGTCTCGCCTCCGGAGAGAGGTGGAGATAGTGTTTGGTTGGCCGTTAAGACTCCTTCGGTCTGCTCGTTTGTTTGTTAACTTTTTTTCTTCAATTTATCTTATTTTTAAGTTACCTTCGATGGCAGTCATGGCACTCGATTTTTTATGTTAATATGTTTAGCAACTAAAACTTTATGTATGTGTTAAAAGAAATTTTGAGAAATCGACACAAATTATTATTAAATTTCAATCCAATATATAATGTCATCTTTAAATTTCTAATTTGCTTAATGTGATCTTCGACATATATTATGAATGTTCAATCTAATCCACATATATATTTAATGCCGTTCTTTATTTAATTCAAGTTAATGATATTTATTGATGTGACTTTCAACCTGTTAAATTTGAATTATATACAATTGTTTGTACAAAAAGTATACTCGAAATGTATAGGCACGAGATTAGAACATAAAGTTTTATTAAGCATGTGACCCATTATTGACGATCTCAAGAATTATTATTGGTATTATTGCACATCGATGACTAGTGGTTGCCGTCATACAACGACATATCGTTAACAATAGTTGACATGGGTATCAAATCAATTGATAAAGATAACTTATCACCGATTGAGATATCAAGAGAAAGTTGGATACAAAAAGAGTATCAATATACAATTATAGATGTGAAGTCAATCGAGAATGAAGTAATGGAAGTCGTTGAGATTTTGAATGAGGAGCCGCTGGAAGATCAAATCATAGCATCGAGAAAGTGCAAACGAGGCTACAACTATAGGAGAACTGATTAAAGATGGTAATGACACAACCACTATAAATATCATCATTCATCTTCTAGAGATCACTTGTGCACAAGTAAATAAAATTTATTATTTTTCAGTTATCTTTACTTTACTGCATTACACTTATAATTTCCAAATTCACATAACATTTCGGCATTTAAATTTATCCCAAACGTTGCGTCATCGATATAATTCCAACCTTATACCTTACATTCTCAAGATCTGTTGTCCATTAAATTCCGCCATAATTTATTTATGTTTGATTCTATTGAAGTGGTTGTATTTTCAACTTCACTATCCACGAATTCCAACTCGATTGTATTTGTACATTTCTGTTTGAAAGTGGAATTATTAATTTTCTTGTAGTCTTGTAAAATTTCCTGCTCAGAGTTGTCATAAAATCCATCTCTTTTAATAAAAACTAAACAATGATTTTTTTATGAAAGATATTTGGACGCAAATCAATTCCGGCAGAACAACAACAAGAATAGGTGGATTGTCCAAGTAAAATACTCATTTCAAATCAAATTATAATTATCTTTCCCATCAAATAATGATAGACATAACACCCTTTTTTCTTTTTCTAAAGTAGATTAATAAAATATTAACATGTCGATCCATAATTTTAAAAGATTTAACTCGACATACATTATCAAATAACATCCGATTTGTCGTTTGTCCAAATGAAAAGACTACTTTAATTATTTACCAATAATTCAAGAATCGTGTTAAGTAAAGTAAATGTCCAGAATGACATTACACATTTGACCGTGAGCGAGGAGAAATTGGGATCAATGAAAAAGTGACATGGGATGTCCCAAAGGTGAGGTCATTGCACAAGTTTTCACGACCCATATTAGATGTAAAAAAGTTGGAGCATATACCAATATCCTTGAAGGTGTGTTTAATTTTCAGAAAGGTAATAATTTTAAACATTACTATTTTAAAAATGATTTTTTATTCATCTTAGAAAGTCGAAAAATAAATTCATCATCGATGAAAACATTTAGTTGTAAATTAATGAAAAGAAATTTTAATCAACTAATCTTTCCAACTCTACGACACACTCCTAGGCCGAATCCAATGTAAGTGTCAATTAAATAGCCCTTTGCAATATCTTTCTCAGCTGAGACTCTACCCAAACCGGGGGGGAAAAAGTGACTATGGACCTTTCAATTGTAGCTATGGTGATCATTGGTGTTATGTAATGTAATGGTCACCTTAGTCATGCACTGCCTCTCTACTCAAGTGACAGTCACTTGGGTTCACGTAACATAATTTGGGGTCAGGCCAATCTAGGCAACCTTCACTTTAGGTTCGCACACCCTCAGAAGAGGCTGCCTGCGCCAGGCCTGGCTCACCATACCAGCAGCCCCCATTCGGATTTATCAAAAGCCTCTCTAGATGTTCGCCAGCCATCAATTCATAACATCATGTGAGGTAGGGACATTTCGAAAATACGAAAGTTTATCAAGAACAAAGTTGGAAGGCAGAAAATATAGTTACATCGCAAGAATTCTCAAGACTCAAATCCCCTCTAAACTTCATTTGATTCGAAAGGCTTCTAGAGACGTTGCCTCTCTCTAAACCTCTTGGGGAAAAAAAAATCATCAAACGTCATTCGTAATAATTTGTCCAAAGCAGCAGTTTCCAGGCGCACGCCCAGAATCGTCACTGCTCAAAAGCCTTTCTTGGATGGATATTGAATGGATGAAGGCAAAACGAGTGCAAACTGCTAATTAGTTCAAATCTATGAGAGATTGCTTCAATGAATGATACTCGTACTGGTACTTGTTCGCTTATCTTGTCAAGACAGATCGACATGTGATTTATAACCCCACATTTAGCAGCTAGCGAAATAGGTTTAGGTTGTTGACATTCTAGACAAACACTGTGCAGTTGCCTTATGCCTAGGTTGTCATAATAAGCTAATTACATAGTGGCAGATTCAACCTAGATATTTTAATTCAATTATCTTTTACTAGCAATTACTGACATAAATGATTTTTATGATTTTTTTTAATCTTTCTTTCATTCCATTTCTTTTCTTTGTCATTTATCTTTCATCGAATTTTCAAACCACCAGCCCAGCAAACCTCACTGGCCACAAGCGAGGGAAAATAAGGAAAGAAGAGAAAACAATTCAAGAAATTTTATAAATAATACTAAAATCATTCATGTAAATGCCTTACTGACTGAACTGTCATGTCAGTAATTTTCGATCAAAATTGATTGTAAGGATCACATTGAAAAATCGTCAGAAGGCTTAGGATTATATTGACAAAATTGAAAAGTTTATGATCGAACTGATCGTCATATACTAAGTCATGGACTTTTGAATAGTTATCTTTGTATATAATTATTTGGCTATAGCTGCAAAGCTCACCGACGGTCTACACAAACACTGCATGGTTTCCTCGTGACTATGTCAACTTGCAAGTTGCACGTACCGGAGATATTTTTATCGATGATTGCCGTGAGAAGCGGCTAGGCGCCCCTCCAGCACCGTTCTTGTCAGTAGTTTTATATTCATTTCATGCATGAAGAACGCGATCTTCGGAAACGAGCCAAACATACAAAGAATCAATCTGAATGATCTACAGTCGTATGGCTTTGACTACGCGGGTTTTTCATTGATTGATGAATCAGAACTCGACAGTGAGACTGCATGGCGGGACCAAACCTCTGTGTGTGTGTTGGAGATGCTGTTGCCTTTGAGACCACAGAAAGACAGATCCAGCAGAGCGAAACGGACTCAACAGAGGCTCAATATATATAGACTCAAGAGCGCATTGATCGCATGCACCGGCTCAAGCGCCAGTGGCGTGGCTGGGAGCAATGGTCGCCGGCGACGCGATGGCCGCAGCGACTGGGGCCAGGAGCCGGGGGCAGGGGAGAAAAAGAGAGAACGGAGGAAAAGGAAAGCCATGATTTAAGTGCATTCTTTCATAATAGATGCGGACAATGAGCAAGATATTCCTTTCGTTGGCGGGACCAAGTGAAAAAGGTTAGACATCGAGATAATTGCCCGGAATCATTCTATCATCACGCGCATGACCGTATCAATCACATGATTTCATGAAATAGTGGCCTTCTCGATAAGTTTCGCGGGATAGGGGAGGTGCAATATTTCGACAATCCGTGTCATGTTTCAAGCATGCAAAGAATGATTGGAAATGACAAGTGAAATTTGGTGAGCGGATGGAAACTATATGGGGCAAAACCAGTTCTAAAGTCATATCAGAAAGTTTAACATAAAAGTTTTAAGCAAAAAGGATGGCATGTATTTAAAATTCATATAAACCTCATAATCAAACGATATGATATATTTCAATAAGACCCTCTACGGATGTATATATAGCTTCAAATTTTTTTGGTTTATTAGTAAACAATTAACACAACTATCCTTCACGACCAATGCCTTGTTGAGGAGCAATGGTCGCCGAGGACGCGACCACCGTCGTGATTGGGGTGCGGCAAAAGAGAAAGAGAGAGAATTGAGGAAAAAGGAAAGTCGTGATTTCAGCGAATTTCCTTTTTACAAGAGATGTGAATAATGATCGGGATGCTCTTTTTATTGGTGAGATCGAGTCAAAAAGGAGATACATTGAGATAGGTTATTCTATTGTAGTGCACACAACCATGCCAGTCACTCAATTCATGGAAATAGTTGCCTTCTTAACAAGTTCTGCATCACAGACATTGTGCCACAGTCGGACATCCCATGTCACTTGTCTTATGTGCAAACCTAATCAGAAATTACGCGCAAAAATTGACGATTGGATGGGAAGTTAAATGGTGCGCAGCTGGCTCCGATATCATATTCAAAAGCCCTCTTGAGTGGAGAAGATCGTGGAACATCAAAGGATGCGGTATATACTTCCACAGGAATCGTCCCCTCAACGTCAATATCATGTTCGAACATTAAACAGATGCAATGTACAATATAAACTTTTGTTCGGACATCAGCAAACAATTACCACAGGGCATCCTCCATGACCATGTGCAGGAACTCGCCGAAGTCAATGTAGGCGAGCGCCAGAACAGGCGAGAAATGATTATCCAAAGCAATTTGGATCGTCGTAGGCTAGGTGCGTAGGGTCGACAAAGATGGGCATAGAGGACGAGTAAGGATTTCATTTTTTGACTAAGGACTGAGGAGGGAGATGGTGTCCAGCCAGCTTATAACGATGCATGCACGTAATTGGCGGATCAAAAGCTAATTCGATCCGCCCTCCATACAGCTTGAGATGCCCGCGTGTGCACTTGGACATATGCCTCCGCCGACAGGCTAGTTGGAGCAAGAGGCAGAGGAGGGTTCTCTTTTGGGAACTAGAAAACGTTGCCTGGCTTAGAGACCTGCTCCAACCCTTCTTCTTCTTTTTTTTTTTCCCTTAGGGTAGTCTTTAAAAGGTCAGATTGGAAATTAAGGGTGCACATGACAGGCACCTATTTCTCATCCAGAATGAGTTCTGAAGCAAAAAAACTCATTCTGGATGAGAAGTCCGTTTGGTAAGAAATTGTCGAAAAACTAATTATGGAATAGATTTCTCATCCATAATTGATTTTAGGGATTCTTGGGCACTATTTGAGAATCCATTCTCTTTTAGCAATCTTTCTTCATTTTTTGCCCTAATCAAATTGCTCTCGCCCTCCTCTCCTTCGAACGTGCCCCGACCCGGTCCGAAGTCCTTTTTCGAATTAAAAATAAAAAAGTAATAAACTAATAAAAAACCTAAAAAATCTTAAAAAATCCAGATAATTCAGAAATTATAAAAAAATTTAAAAAGTATTAACAATTCAAAAAAATAAAAAATATTTTCTATTATTAAAAAATTGAAAAAAAAATAAAGTTTTATTTGGAAATCCCAAATTTTCTTGGAAAATTAAATTTCTTACATTAGAAAAATACTGGTAAATATCATAAATTTTTCAATTTAACTCTGGCCAATATGGTCGCGGATTGGCCAGGCCAAACCCATAAGATAAATGCCTTACCTCAATATTGAGTATTCTCCTCTCTCCTAGTTCTTTGGGAATTATTATATACTATGATTTATGCAACTAAAGTGAATTCGAAGTTCAATTACAATAGAAAATGTGAAAAAAAAATTTCGGCTAAATAATAAGAATTTGATTTTTAATGGAATGAATATCTTGCAATCTAAACCTACCCATGGGTAGCCCAACTGGTTAGGGCGAACTCAGGCTTCGTTGAGGTCTTGGGTTCGATTCCCCGGGGAAGCGTCTGTGATTTAAGTGGGAGGCCATGGCGGTAGGTTGCTGTGCTAGTCTCCCCCGAGAAATAGTCGAGGTGCGCGCAAGCTGGCCCGGACATCTCGGTTATCAAAAAAAAAAATATCTTGCAATCTAAAAAATTAAAAAATTTCTTTAAATGAAACAAAAATAGAAAAAAAAATTACCGTATCAAACAGATTTCTCATTCTGAAATAGAAATTCTTTAACAGTATCAAACCCGTTTCTTTCTTCAGAAACTCATTCTATAAATAATCAGAAAAATCTAATTCTATCAAGAATTAGATTTTTGAATAGAATTGCTGTCATTCGCACCCTAAATGAGAAAACATATGATTATACTTGTCATCCTTTGTAATTATCGAAGAACTTCATACTCATGTATAACAGAATAATTAACAAATACCATCACTATCCTTAATTAAGCTCTTGTCGGTGGTCACGGGTCAGCTCCCTTCCCTCAATCTCAAGCCATGATGAGGAAGACAGCGAATAAATCATTCACCGCATGCACTTTTTGGGAAGTTGGGAAAATCCCAAGAATTTTAACCAGGTACATCAATTAAGTTCTCGATGATCAAGTGAGGATTTGCTAGACGCTTAAAAAGTCGTGACCAATACTAATTATGTTTCAACGTGAGAGCACTCGTTCCTTTTGCTTTTTACACAGTGATATACAAAGTGTTAACTTATCGGGTTTAATTGTTTTATCATAGAATTGTCGCCTTTCTTTTTTTTGGACTTTCGAACGTAGGGTTTGAAGTTGCATGGTGCGAAGGCAATTCCTCTTTAGATAGCTTTCTTCTGAATCGACAAATTTAGGGTTTCGCTTTGTATTATTATAGGAGAATCCCCCTTCCCCTTTATTAGGTTTGTAAGTGTGTGGCCGACAGAGGGGGGCGCAGCGGGTCGCGATGTCAACATCAACTTTTTGTTAACGAAACATCACCATCGACTTTAATTGTTTGCTTCTGTTCTTGATAATTTTGCAATTCCTTTTTTAATTTCTGCTCAGTCCCAAAAGTACCTCATATCTCGAAATTCACCCCCGATTTGCCCTCAGGTTAATCTCCCCGGACATTCTTCATGTGTCTCGGTCCTCCTTCTTTTTCTAACTTTTTATAGAATCGACTCATTGCCAATGAGTTTCCGTCGTCGATGCATGTGTTGCTAACATGATACTTCATCGGGGACAAAGGATGTTCGAAAAGGAGAGACGCGTGAATGTGTTTCAAACACAACACTTCATCAAGGACAAAGGATGTCTCGAAAGAGAAAATGTAGAACTTAATTACTACTAATTTTGCGATGAGGATTCAACATGAGATAACCTATTTTGGTCGGAGGCCCTTGATGCTCCACTTTTTCAATAGGCATTTTCCCTGCTAGGCACGTCGCTTAGTGATAGCGGAATTGGGTGACTCCCACACTCTGCAAAGAAATAAAACAAAAGCCCCAAAGGCTAATTTCCTTATAAAAAAAAACCTTCAATTTTTTGTTTAGTTCAAATTCTGCTTCAAAACTTTTTTTATCTCAAAAAATTTCTTAAATTTAAGTTCAATTTCAAATTTGCCTTGAATTTTTTTAAAAAAAAATTCAAACTTTATATCAGTCCCCAAACTGCCTTAAATTTTGTTTTGCCTTAAAAATGTCATCAAATTTTAGTCTATTCTCAAATCTAACATCATGGTCCACTCTTCATTTGATATGGTATTTACATATCAATAACAAATTTACACTAGGTGACATGAAAAAATATCTCCAAAATGAAACCATTCTAGGATTTGAAAACTAGGGATGACTAACTTTGATCTTTCGCTATAGGAGAGCTAATGGAAGTACATTAAGACTAAAGTAAAAATTGAGATTTTTTTTTTAAATTCATGATAGATTTGAAGTTGAGTTTTTTTTTATATAAAGAAAAGTTCAGAGTAGATTTGGATCGGACATGAAGTCTGAAATTCTTTCGGACCAAAAAAAGTTCGTGACCAAAATGAGGTTAAATCTAAAGTTGAAAATTTTTGAAAGTATCAAAGTCAAAGAGCGAAGTACAAGAGTTAGGGTAGGAAATAAAAAGGGCATTTTCGAAATTAAATTGATTTATTTCCCTTCTGAGATTTTGGGGGGATAGGATTGAAGATTTTGTGGATCGTGCAAATTGCAGGGCGCAGAGGCGACCCCAGTGGCGTGAGAGTGAGCAATCCGACATCGTTCATTGTCGTTTTGTTCGGAGTCGGAGTCTGTGGGATGGGAGAGGGGGGGCCCACGTGGGGTCATGGGGGCCTGAAGAATGAAGATCTCGTTCACGGGCTCAACAGTCCCCCCGCTACACGCCAAAAACTCGAAACCTCATCCGCGTTTCCTCTCGATCCTCTCTCTCGTCCTTCAAAAAGGTTGGGTCCTTCGTGCAGCGTCTCGTGAATATTGCGTCAGCACATTGAATAGATGCAACACGGACCGTCGGATGCCATAAATATTACGTCGGCACATTGGATTCAGGACTATTCCTTTTTGGCTTTGGACCGGGCCAACCCTAGTTGCAGTTGATTAACTGGACCCGTGTACACGGTTCTGATCCTCATCTCGTGTTCTTGAGACTGATCAAGTTCATCGGATACTGAATAAACAGGGAAAAGAAGGGAAGAAGCAGGAAGAAACGACGCACGCCCTCGATTTGGCCAGACATTTTTCCTATGGCCACATCCGAGTTTTTGATGTTTAACCAAATCTCCGTAAGAACACGCTTTAGTGGAAAGCGACTCACGAACAATGCGACCCGCCAAAACCACTAGAACCAGAAATGATAATAGAGTGCAATCGGAGCGGACGACGCGAATCCTCAATGTTGTGTGGCGCTTTTCTCGGTAGCTCAATGGATCTCGACTCTTGATTTAAGAAAACAAGACGTTCATCAATGATTAGAGATCCATCGAGGCATCAACGTTCCAGGTCGGGATATGTACGAAGCTTGACGGCAAATGCCTGTGAGGAGATTCGACCCAAGGATTCAAAGTACTACGTGGAAGGAGGGAGGACTCCGGCCATATGAATAACAAAACTGGAAAAAATGAAAATTAAGAGGAAAGCACTTGATCAGAAAATACTAAGTTAAATGAAAAAAAAAAATCCCAGCTTAAACCCTAGCTCCACCCCACTAGGCTGACAGTAATATTCCAATGAATGGCTCCAAAGTCAATGAACCAAGACAAACCCCAAAAAAATTGCTAGATTTTGAAGAACGGGACAATGATTGCTCTCTCTCTCTCTATCTCTCTCTATAAAACATTGTGACAATTTGCATGAATTTGCATTGCACTTCACTTGAAGTGTATCGCTTAAGGCGCTCCTCTCTCTCTCTCTCTCTCTCTCTCCAGCCATGGCCATGAGGAAGCGTCTCTTGCTTCTCCTCGCCTACTTCTTGGTCGCCGATACCTTCCTCACCTCCCTTGCCTGCCCCTATTGCCCCTACCCGTCCCCAAAACCTCCCACGACACCGGTTGTGAAGCCGCCCTACCACCCGAAACCACCGTACCACCATCCCAACCCTCCCGTTGTCCACCCTCCTCACCATCCCAAGCCTCCCATTGTCCACCCTCCTCACTATCCCAAGCCACCCATTGTCCACCCTCCTCACTTTCCCAAGCCACCATACCATCCCAAGCCTCCCATTGTCCACCCACCATACCATCCCAAGCCTCCCCCAAGCCTCCCATTGTCCACCCTCCTCACCTCCCATTGTCCACCCTCCTCACTATCCCAAGCCACCCATTGTCCACCCTCCCTATGGACCCAAACCTCCGGCCCTTTGCCCTCCTCCCATGCCTACGCCTAAGCCTCCCCACAAGCCGAAGCCCCCTGTCGTGTACCCGCCGACCAAGCCGAAGCCTCCGGTGGTGGAACCGCCCGTCGTGTACCCGCCGCCAAAGCCTCCCGTTGTGAAACCGCCCCCGATTCCTAAACCCCCCGTCGTATACCCGCCGCCCACCCCGACGCCTCCAGTGGTGAAACCGCCCCCGACTCCGAAACCCCCCGTCGTGTACCCGCCGAAGCCTCCCGTTGTGAAACCGCCCCCGATTCCTAAACCCCCCGTTGTATACCCGCCGCCCACCCCGAAGCCTCCTGTGGTGGAACCGCCAATCGTTTACCCGCCGCCAAAGCCTCCCGTTGTGAAACCGCCCCCCATTCCTAAACCACCCGTTGTATACCCGCCGCCCACCCCGAAGCCTCCCGTGGTGGAACCGCCAATCGTTTACCCACCGCCCAAGCCCCCGGTGGTGACACCTCCGCCGACTCCTAAACCCCCCGTCATATACCCGCCGCCCATCCCGAAGCCACCCGTCGTGCCCCCATCGCCGCCTTACGTGCCCACACCACCGGTCGTCCTCCCCCCGCCGGCCCCACCAGTCGAGAAGCCGTGCCCTCCTCCCCCTCCCCCGAAGCCGGCGCCGCAGACGTGCCCGATCGACACGCTGAAGCTCGGGGCATGCGTGGACGTGCTGGGCGGGCTGGTGCACATCGGGATCGGGAGCAGCGCGAAGGACTCGTGCTGCCCCGTGCTGCAGGGGCTGCTCGACCTGGACGCGGCGGTGTGCCTCTGCACCACCATCAAAGCCAAGCTCCTCAACATCAGCATCGTCATCCCCATCGCCCTCCAAGTGCTCGTCGACTGCGGCAAAACGCCTCCTGAAGGATTCCAGTGCCCCGCCTGATCAAAAGGTGATCGCTTTTCAAGTGTATACACGCACCCCTCGAACGAGGCGGCGACTGCTTCAAAGTAAAATAACACGCGAGAACTTCGCTCGCGTGAAGAAGCAGGCGTGGCTCGTTTTTGGGTCTAATGTTTTTTTTTTTCCCTAGGGTTTGCGTTCATCGTATATCGAATGGATATTCGGTGGGACAAACTCTGGACTTAATTTCGTATTCGTAGAGCTGTACCGTACCTTCTTTTACCGTCAAAGATTCTCGCTCACACGTCTACCGACACCAACCTCATCAATCAATCTTCCCTTAATATTTCTGCATGCAAAGTTGATCCTCGATCCCTCACGTGGACGTTGCATGAGCTTATTAGGTTAGGCTCATGGCAAGAAGAAAGTGTTTTTTTTTTATGATAAGGGATATCCGAACCTTTGAATCGGTCAATCTTTTAAAGGTGCACAAAGCTGTTCCGTCGACGTGCATCGTCGTATAATAAATCTAGGGCTTCACTGACAGAAAGACTAACATAGTCTCTAAAGTCATCGAGAATGGGAGACAACATGCCGCAAAATACGGGATTTCACGCGTCCGATATTGTCCGTGCTCGATTATTTTGGTGATCTAGTCTTGGTTTATAGTGAAATTCTTAATAACATTTACGCAGATCGACAAAGCACGTACAATTATCGAGAAGCACCCGGCGCTTATAGCCAAGTGCCTCCTCCTTGTTCCCATCAACTCTCGTTTTTCAATGATAGGAAGTATTGATCTTTTTTATTCTTCATTTTACTTATAACGCGAAATATCCAGATTGGGGGCTCACTGAAAGTATGCATAAGAAGTATCCATATTCCTTTTGTTCCAAACGATAATCAGCTCACTGAAACCTCACAATTAAGCCCTCCAGAGAAAATGTCGAAATCTAACTGATACCCTTTAATTCTTAACAGTGTTGAAACTTTCGTGTTATGAGGAACTCAAATTTGGTGTCCCTTCCGAAAGGGGAAAGGGTAAAGAGGAATCTATTATTTACTTCGTCGGATAATGTCACGGGTCTAAGATGGCCGTCCAGGAGTAGTAAGAGCTAGAGTTAAAGGAGCAGTTCAAGACGGCCCCACAAAGCCAAAGGAAAATGAGCATGTTTAATTTGCTAAAATATATAATGGAGTAAAGCTATTCTCATGGCTAGTACGTCAAGAACCTAGTTATCATTTAATATCGTAAAGGTCGATCGAGTTGATTGATGTGTCACGTCATCGGGGGCTTTAGATTGATGTGTCACGTGATGGCGGGCTTTGGAGCAGAATATATACTAATATAAATCCATCCTATAAAGAATGTTGACGAAAGGTTATCAATAAACGCGCTAAAGAACTTTAATTTCTCATTCAATCAAGGTTCTTTGATGTGTGATTGGCGTGACACGCCCATAGATTTGAACTTAGAAATCATCTCATTTGTTGCGCGATTCTTTGGAGATGGGGATGGCATTCGGATGTAACCTTGATTGCAATATATATGAAGAAACAGAGAAAAAGAAATGAGTTCATGAAGATATAGGATGGGATTTTCCATATAGGGAATAGAACCCTTTCGTTGTGCCTTAAGTCAAAGAGGTCCACAAACCCTTAATTGACATTGCCTCGAAACGAGGGTCATGACTGCATCCGCCAATTCCTCGCGTCAAAAAAGAGGAGCACCACGCAAAGGGAAACACGAGCAACAAAGACCTGAATACCAAAGGACCACACACCCCATGCCCTGCCACCCAGAAGATGCCCTTGACGAATGTGACCCGTGACTGCGTAATTATCAATACCCAAGAAGATCTTTCGATATTAAAAATAATAATAATGAATTTGACATCTTCCTGAAGTGAAAATTTAGGTGGTCCAATCCAAACTTTGTGATGTTTTGTACTGTTTTGTCGGCTGGCCTAGATGCATATGGTCCACAGTTTAGCTCCACCTGAAATTTTGCCATCTGCTGTTAATCCTCGGCCACGACACAAACCTTGAGGATGATTTTCTTTTTACCTTAAGAGGTTCTATTATTTTCAGTTGAACGAATGCCTCCAAATCGCCATTCTAAGCGGTGCCTCGAGGTGAAATCTTTCGAGTATTATTCAGTCGAAAACTATGGGAATAAATTTCGCGCGGGGTGAAATGACATCAAGCGACGACATGCATGAGATTCTAGACATCAAGATGTTTTACAAGAAATAAGAGTTGAATCTTTACCTACCCATGGGTAGCCCAACTGGTTAGGGCGAACTCGGGTTTCGTTGAGGTCTTGGGTTCGATTTCCCGAGGAAGTGCCTGTGACTTAAGTGGGGGGCCATGGCGGTAGGTTGTTGTGCTAGTCTCTCCTGAGAAATAGTCGAGGTACGCGCAAGCTGGCCCGGACATCTCGATTATCAAAAAAAAATCTTAGACATTACAAATTATAATGAAGTTCAACAGTTAAAAGGAAAACCACCCTGGACATGCAAATGTAGTAAGAGTTTTTCGTTTTTTTACTATTGAGAAGTGGCTGAAGTCTTCCTTAAAACAAAACTGGTGATCGGTCTGTTCCTGGATTGACCGTGCGGAAATTCGACCCGGTCGGTTCCCGGGTTTCTTACTCATATGAACTTATTCCCATCTTCCTAGAACCCGGCTTTTGAAGTGAACCAATCGGGTCCTAACCCTCCGAATCAAAGGTTAAATGTGAACCCCCGATCAAAATGATTCATAGGACGAAAAGGAAGAAAGAAATTATATTTCTGAAGGGGCCAAAATCATTATATTCCATGTATTGTTTGTGAAGTTATGTGGCCGAGTTGAATTGGACTCGGCCATGCGGCCCAATTACCCTAGCTTGAGCTTTTTAGATTGGTGAGTTATGATGGGCTCTTTTTGGGCCGGTAAGAACCCCTATAGGTTTAGTCTCAGAAGGCCCATTTCATCAATAGGATATGGATCGAAAGGACGTTTGCGTTTACCAACCTTGGATCCCAGATCAGATCATCAGGCTCAATGATCCAGGCCACTCTTTACCAACTATGGCACGATGACAGCTCTTCGAGTTTCTACTCTGATTTTATTCGATTCGATTCAGCTGCAGTGACACCCAAATCGCACGTGAACACCATATTCTTGTGAATTCGGGTTTCGGGATCTCAAATAGTTCCGTAGACAAACTCGAAAAGCTCGATGGAACAACGTTAGACCGAAACTTTAGTGTATTATTAGAACGCTTTCATCATACGATATGCTAATTTAATAATCACCGGTTCAATCAAGTGCCACCGTTCCACAAGCCAACTCATCTTATAAGATTAACGAATTTAGTACGTAATTACTACGTAGTGCTGCTTAGACCCTTAATTAATACTTAAACGAGTTTTTCATCCGTAATTTGAATTGAATTAGGTTTTGTCTCTTCTTTGCATGGGGAGCCGACGTTGGCCTTTGGTGTTGTCGGCTGTTGGCGGCAACGTCACGGAGCCTCTCCATCTCAACTTTCGAGGCGTGGAGCTTTACATATCTTAAGGAGTGAACAGTGTTATCCATTTAGGCATTGCATGTGATTGTATGGGTTCAAATCAATACTTTTGTTGTTATATTTTTTTAATTTGGGCGTTCGCTTTTAAGAATTTATGCAAAAAGGTCCTCAAATTATTCAATGAAGTGGACAGTGCAAGTCCCATCTGGAGTCTTGCCAGTGCGATCCATGTTGAACGTGCAAATCATTGAAGCCTTTTTTGTCTTGGCTCATCCCTAGTGGACCGATTATATCCAAGAAAAAGGAAGAAAAAAAAAATACGTATCCTAGTTCTTGAATTGATCTTTCTCATTTCTTCTTTGTTTATGCCAACATTATCTATGAGGGGGAAAAGACCTGGTCAACACTTCAAGATCTCAAGCCGGCGGTCCGCTCGTGTTGCATTGATCCGAATTGATTTTTGTGTCCCAATAAACTCCCAAATTGATACACTAATAACAAATATATCTTCTGTTAAGTTCTGTCATATATCCCATTAAGTTATTAAGGTGGAAACGCATATGACAAGTGGCTCGGATAATTAGTTCGTGATGTACACCTTATGTGGACAATGAACTTGAATGGGTCTCCTAAATTTATGTTGATCTAGAAAGTTAGATTTGAAAAGAAAACAAAGCCGGATTTTGGAAATCTATCAGAGCTCCTGCATGTTTTGCCCTAAATTTTCGATAGATATGTTGCGAGTGTACCGGTTTTGGATTTTTTGCTACGTGAAAATTTGAGTAGCATAAATATGAATCAAATGTATCAGTTTAAGTTTTAAGTTGTATTAACATAAAAAAACAGAGAGGATATAATAAATAGCCGCACCATGAATTTCAATGGTAAACAAGTAAGGATTTGGACAAAAAGGAGAAGCAGACATGGTAAGAGGCGGACTGCACGACAAGTGCCAAGTTGCTAACAGCTGAGAACGATATGACAACATTAAGAAGTAATTATTGTGGGACGAGTCGAATCAATGACAATTCGTCCGATCTTTAAATTAGACCGTCGGTCCCGTGGGATGATTGGTGACCCCATTCAATTCCCGATTAATTGAAAAGCCCAACCACAATTTGATCCGCGCACTTTCTCAATTCCTAAGGAAAAAGAGAACGGCGATCTCATTTATTTCATTCATCGTAATTCGTCCCACAGTAACATTTGGACTTCATCCCTCATTAATTACATTGTTAGAGAAAAAAAAACAAGAATTTAGGGAAATTTATTAAAAAGATTTCATAAGACCTATTATACGACAGTCAATTTAATTTCTA
Source organism: Melaleuca alternifolia (assembly GCA_019926035.1). Lineage (NCBI taxonomy): Eukaryota > Viridiplantae > Streptophyta > Magnoliopsida > Myrtales > Myrtaceae > Melaleuca > Melaleuca alternifolia. The sequence continues at coordinate 24,614 of JAGKPW010002178.1, forward strand.
AAATTTTAATTTTGCAATTTTTTTTATGATCGATGATCAATATTTTGAGGGAGATTGGTCCAATGACCTACTGACAGGGTCCCCTATTTAAACCATGAAATCGTACCTTGAATTCGAACCTTAAACCAAATTATGGGAAATGAACGACTTCACCAATTAGGTTCAGTTTTGCAAGTTTAATTTTGTAATCTTTTGATAATTTATCAATATAATCATTTCAGCCCGATTTTGGATCATAATTTCTCGGGAGCTCTTTATTTTGTTCACCCCCTTCTTATTTTCAAACATAAGTAGACCCCTAAGCTAGAAGTATTATATCAATCATCGATCCCCTTTTTTTAAAATCTAAGAAATTTAAAATCTGAGTGAGCGGGATGCGACTGTTCACTTGATTTGATAGTTGAATGAAATTTTTTTTTCTTTTGCACTTGATTATTTGTTTTTGCAGGAAAGATTCCGAAAAAGATTCCGCATTTATTTGCAAACATATAAAAGGCCCACTGCACTTTGCAGAAACTGCCGCCGCCCCACAAAAAAAGAAAGAAAACAAAGAAGAAGACAGACTAATCGGGATCGACTGAAGTGATTATAAACGAGATTAAGGCCTAATCAGCACACTAATTTGGCTGTATTAATTCCAGATTGCTGCACATCTACGCACCTCTCTCTCTCTGTCTCTCTGTCTCTCTCTCTAGATTAGTCTCATGATCGCCATTACTGGTCGCCGAAGGACGACATAATTCCACGAAGGGTCTTCTCCATCTGCACTAAAGCGATTGGATGATAAATTAAGTTCTCTCCATGCTTCGCTCGCACGGATGAAGTAGAAGAAAGATGCCTTTCTGTACCGCTTCAAATAGGCAGGCGCTTTCATTCCTAAACCCGAGTCCATTTCAAGTTAAGTCGAAAATCTTTAATCGAGAGCGAGCTCGGATGAGGATTTTTTGAGCCCGGTCTTGAGTTCAATCAGCCCGTGGATCATGTCTATTTTTATTGGCAATTGTTATTTCATTCCCAAAGCACAGAAATCGTTTGGAATTGGGCTTTTCGACACCAATTAGTGTAATCCGATTTGAAAATTGAGTGTCCAGAATCCCGATTAGTCTTTCTGGTATTATTTTTCCGCGACATAACCCTAAATTTATGAGTTTGGCCGTCGAAAAGTTAATACGTACATGCGACCTTTCATGAGGTCAAACTAGTTTGGTCCCATTCCGACAGCTCCGAGGAGGAGGAAGAAAAGCAAGAAACAGCAGTAGTTTGAACTCCAACGTGGCGTCTCCCCATTGGACACGTGGCGTCTCTCTCTCTCTCTCTCTGGTCACGAGGCGAGTCTCTCCAGAAACAAAAACAAAAGATCCCACGTGGAGAAAAATAATTCCAAATTAAAAAGATTCATCCGTCCTATTCTCCAATCTTTTGGTTCATATGATTCAAATCAAATTTATCTTCCGAAATGATACACTTGGCTAAACTTTCATGGGCAAATTTCACAAAAGAAAAAGCACCCTAAAGTTTTTCCTGTCGCAAAAATCCATAAATTTTTGTACTACGAGAAAATCTAAATTTATACATATATGGCGTATATACCATTCATTTCAATTCTATTTAAAATACGACGAATCTTATTATAACACGAAAAAGTTTAGGATATTTGTGCCAAGTTCAAGTATTTATGTCAGCGGGAATACAGTTTGAGATTTTTTTTTATGATGGTAATCCAAAATTAAATTAGACGTACCTTTTTCCGAAATGATACACTTGGCTAGATTTGAATATACTGGCAGTGTGCTCCTCCAACCGACCGTTTTTCTCCTCTCTCTCTGTCTCTTTCTGTGCCCATTTTTTCTAATTTTTTTTATTTACCAAACAATTTGACGAAACAAAACAAAGATGAATAAATAAGTAAAAAAAAAAAAACCGATCTGAAAGAGAGGCCAACCAGAATAGAATCCCTGTAAAAACTGACTGACAACGAAGGAACCTGCATCTGCATCACCACCATCGTCCCAACCTCTGTTTCACTACTCTCCCACCACCCCCACTTCTCCACCGCCAATGGCCGGACCACACCCCGCTTTCGCTTCCCTCCTCCTCCTCCTCGCCGTCCTCCTCCTCGCCCTCCCGCTCCCCTCCCTCCAGCAGAGGATCAGCGCCTCCGATCTCTCCGCCCTCCTCGCCGTCAAGGACAGCCTCACTGACCTCCCCGGCGCCGCCTTCTTCTCCACCTGGGACTTCGCCGCCCCCGACCCTTGCTCCTCCTTCGCCGGCCTCACATGCTCCCCCTCCGGCCGCGTCACCATCCTCTCCCTCGGCTCCGGCGGCCTCTCCGGCTCCCCGGGCCTCGCCGGGTCTCTCTCCCCGTCACTCGCCCGCCTCACCGAGCTCACCCAGCTGATCCTCTCCCCGGGCATTGTCACCGGCCCAATCCCCCCGCAGCTCGGCCGCCTCCCTTCCCTCCGCGTCCTCTCCCTCACCAACAACCGCCTCACCGGCCCGATCCCAGCATCCCTTGCCGCGCTCCCGGGACTCCACACTCTCGACCTGAGCTACAACCAGCTCACCGGGCCGATCCCGCCGGGCCTCCCCGCCCTGCCGGGACTCAAAGTCCTGATCCTGGCGTCGAACCGGCTCTTCGGCAGGGTGCCGCCCGTGTCGGCGCCGCTCCTCCACCTGGACCTGAGGGCGAACCGGCTGTTCAGCCTGGTTCCGCCTCTGCCACCCACGCTCCGATACCTGTCGCTCAGCGGCAACGCCATGTGGGGCCCACTTCACGGCCTCGCGTCGCTCTCGGAGTTAGTGTACCTCGACCTCAGCATGAACCGTTTCAGTGGGCCCGTCCCGCCCTCCCTCTTCTTCACCACCACCCTCCAATCAATGCTCTTGCAACGGAACAATCTGTCCGGCGGGGTCCCCGCCGGCGGATCCTCCGCCTCATCCTACGGCCCCGGATCGGTCGTGGACCTGAGCCACAACGCCCTGACGGGGGAGCTAACGACGGTCCTTGTCGGGGTCGAGAGCTTGTACCTGAACAACAACCTCCTGACGGGAAGCGTCCCGGAGGAGTACGTCAAGAGCGTGTTCCAGGGCCGCACCCGGACGCTGTACCTGCAGCACAACTACATTTCCGGGTTCCCATGGGACCACGGGATGGCGGTGCCGGACGCGGCGGAGGTCTGCCTGTCGTACAACTGCATGGCGCCGCCCGTGGGGCCGGAGGGTTGCCCCGCCAGCGCCGGGACACAGCCGTCGCGGCCCGCCTCACAGTGCTCGGCATTCCGCGGCGGAGAGAGCCCTCGAGATTGATTCAAGATGTTATGCGGTACTTCCAATACATTAACTTGTAGATTGCGGTGATACGATACGGAAATGGATCGTTCATTTTTTTTCCCTTTGCTTCTTTCTTCTTCTTTTATTTTACTCAAAGAGGTTGTAACTTGTTTTTTTTTTGTTTTTGTTTTGTGGGTTCCTTTTTTCTCTTCTTAATTTTGTTAGTGTATGTTCATAGACAAAAGGGTAGTGACGGGTGTGATGAATTTGAAACGAACATCAATGAAAAAGGAGGGTAGTGAAGTGACATTTGCATGCGCTATGGTTCTTTCTCGTCGTTTGTGATCTCTTCCTTCGTTTTGTTTTCCATTCTTTCTTGCTGGTAAATGTCCTCATCGAAGAAGTTATAGCTGTCGACTGTTAACTCTCAATGTGGAACAATGGGAGGGCCAACTACTAATTTCCAGAGGATCTAAACCCCGAATGCGAAACCCGGAATGGAGTGGACAGGGAAGGCGGAGATGGGTCCAATCGGGATGGAGGCGAGTCCCGAGGAACTACCTATGGAATTGAGTTCGCAATTTCGAGATCGCGACGGCTAAGAGATGAATTAGGATATTATGCCAAAAGCTGGTCTTTGAAAGATGCCGATGGGCATGCGTGGATTGCGTCATTCATTCTTTGGTCCTTACCTTGGACAAGGCCACGCAAAAGGAGTAAATGAGGCATCCGTGAAACTGTGAACCGAAAAAGAGGAAAGGCGCCTTCCCCATTACTAGGCTTAGTAAATAAGGAAAGGTCCGAATGCATGATTGAACACCAAAAAGTAAAGATAAAAAAAATCATTTTTTCCCATAGGCAAACAGGTCACGCATGAAACAGCGACGGTGGCCTGCGAATCATGCGACCGACCAAAGTGGTCCGAAGGGTGAAAACAAAGAGGGGGATCCGGTGCTCATTTCGTCCCTACGCGCATGCTCTCTCTCTTTCTTTCTATAGCGCACGGGCACACGCTTGCTTCCCCCCCTTTCTTCGTATTCACGAGGGGAGTGGCTAAACTGTCGGGTTTCGTAGCGTCCCCTTTAGGTAGATGAACGACCGTTGTCCCTACCAATGTTTTGTCCTTCACCTCGCCCTGTGATTGCCATCGTTATGAATCCGCAACGTCTCTTTTGGAACGTGACAATCGACCCAGTTTCCCTATAAAGCCAAATTCCAAACCATTTTTGGCTCCACTTCAATGCTCTCGGACCTTCCAGCTCACTGTCATTCCGGATTTATGCGACTCAGTTGCGCAGTTTTCTGAGCTTCGAAACTGGCTACCTCACATTACCGGCTACTTTCGAAGTAAAAAATCTTTCGGACTGTACCGTTAGGAGGGGATGGATGGGGAGAAAGTTCCAAATATAACATACGGTTTACGGTTAGACGAACATTCCACCACTAATGAGACAGATGAGACCCATTCAGCGAATGAAAGCCATCAAAGCCAAAGCAAAATAGGCTTTGATCCGCAGATTTTAAGGGAAAACGTACTTTCGAAATAATCTATTCAGCAATGCGCAAAAAGTGAGAATGACGATTATGACGATGATGATGAGCTTGAGCTTGGAAGCAATCCCCTTGCCGACATGTGGCAATGTCAGCATCTGTCAAAAAAGGTTGCGTCACTCTTTCTATAAGGTTACGGGGTCTTAGGAATCAAGGCATCATGATACAGGTACAGAGACTACAACAACTCTTGTCTGTTCCTGTTGTTTTCAAACACGACCCTGCATGTGAATTCTGCTCAGCTGATTTACAAGGACATTCTGGAATCACAAGCTTTGCATAATGGAGGCCCTCTTGCAGAAAGAAAGGCTTGCTTTCTCAGGTCTACCTCCCCCACACCACAATTGTCTTGGAAAGACAGGAAAATTGAAAGCTACCTTCAATCTTTCTCGCCCTCAAAAGTTGTCGAACTTTTCTGGTCACCAGACATAAACAGTACATGGGTGCGTGTACAAAAGTGTCACCCCATTCGAAGAACTTATCTAACTATCGTTCCCATTTTGCCAGTCAGTACCCACTCGGTTATCCTTCGAGACAGATATATCAATACCTGACCTGGAAACCAAACACATTGCATGAGAAGCACCGATTGCAACGGATAACACGTTACAGGGCCCCAGTCCATCATCTTCGCTCAGGAACATTACTTCAACAGGAGTAGGATGCACCTCCGGCAACCCAGGAACTCCAAGTTGAGAATCTTTACAATTTCCCCACATGTATAATTTCCCTTCATCTGTAGAAGCCAAAAGAGAAAATTTGCTTACTGTTTTTTTTTTTTTTTTGGGTAAGAAGTATTTACTTTCTGTTTCTACCCTCAAGGATTTGAAACTAAATATATGACGCCACTACCTTAAAATAAATTGAGAGATTCAAGGCTCAAAGCACCAATATATAAGCATGCCAAAATGCACAAGAACTACAGCGGCTGCGACCCTTGAAAGAAACCCAACATCACAGAGTGGAGCGCAAATTTACATATGTCTGCCCCCACCCTAAAAAAGAAGAAGAAAAGCAATGAGGATGTTGGTCCCACGACTATGCTATCATTTCTGTGCAACTTCAAGATGATACTTCCCTCTGGCAGTGTTAATTTTTTTATTCCATAAAGGACTAATCCATACAATTTCATGTAGTTTAAAACATATTATAGAAGTGATTCTAGCAAATTGGCCGATTGGGCCAAAGTTTAACTAATGCAAGATGGGGACTGCTATGAAGCAAAAGGATATGAGGGTGTAATTGAATCCATCAATCCAATATCAGTTCTAAATTCTGGTACTATGTAACAAACTTTGTTCTATACTTGCCACTGTGTCTAGAAGATCAACCATCACAGCTACCTAACTTGCCTTTACATTTGTCATGAAACCTTATAAACTTCCTTGATAAGAAAATTTCCAGAGTATTTCTAAACACTCTGAACTGGACGGCCACAGGCAATCTATCCTTAGTCTAGAATTTAAGGCCCTGAATTCCTTTTATCATAAGCAAATTCCGCAGAGGTATTTCTAGACCAAGCCTCAACAAATAAATATTTGAACAAAAGATGCACTTTAAGGAGTTAACTTGAGACACAACACTACAAATTAAAAACTCTTGCTTACAAATGTTCGCGAAGGGATATTTATGATTTGATAAATTAAGATGCTTCTTCCCAAAAGGGCTAAGAGTATAAGTAACATATGCAGTTAACAGATAACTTATCAAGACTTTATGCATTTCTCACTTCTCACCAGTTATAGCTGCTGAAGTTGAACCTCCACAAGCGAAAAACATGACATGCTCATCAGCTAATGCCTCAACCACTGTAGGGACTTGCTTACTCTGGATGGAAGAATGGCCCAACTGACCATGTCCACCGTGACCCCAGGAGAACAGCTTTCCATCATCTGATATAATGCACCATGAACATCCATCAGAATCAGAGCAAAGAAGGCATAGACTGATTTCCATAAAGAAATTCTCCAACTGTTTACCAGTTAAAGCAAGAGAATGATATCCACCACTGGCTATCTGGATGATGTGAATGTTTTCAAGGCTTGGGATGGGTTTTGGTTCCCAGCCACCAGCTTTGTTACCCCTTCCAAGTTCATAATTTGAGTTAGCTAAAAAATGCACAAAGAACAACCATGAGTATAACGAAGAAGAACAAGGCCAACTTTCTCAAAACAACATGCTTAAAAGCATACATATGTGGTTCAATTATTCTTTTCCTCTCCTCTCCTGTTCTCTCCCTTTTTTTTCTGGTGTTGGTTTTATCAACGCCTTCCGAGGTAACAATACTTAATAGTTCATCTATAGTTCATAAGAAAGGCAGAAGAATATAAAAAAGATCATTGGAAAAATATTTGCAAAAAAGAATCAGAGATAATGATGAGCAAGGCAGAAACTCATTTATCCATGTTGAGCTTGCGTTTCCCCTGTAAAATTGAACTTCTTACAAGAACAACTTGAGAACCCATCTACTTATTGTGATGGAAAATGAGTAGAACATTATCGGATGCAGGTTACCTAGCTGAAACTGATTGAATGGCCACTTGTCTTATAAAATTTTGTCCCTGTAATAATTTTAGAAATTTGTCTCTTCTGTTGCAAAATCCCATAAAGGCCCAGTATGGCAGTAACTCGAACACACCGTTAATGTATGGTGAGTTCCACTACCAGCATAGAAACCAAAAAAAGATCCCTCTACAATGAACTGCCACAACGACAATCTTAGCTAAATAAGTATCAAACTACAATAACTCGACCATGACTTGTTGGCTTATACCCAATGGCTCTGGCCTCGCATCTTAGTCCTTGTTAGCTTCTAAGTTCTCACTTGTTGGATATGTCAATTTTTGCATTCTTCTGTCTTTCCTTTCTCAAGATTTTGCAAGAAAAGAAATAAGTAGCCCCTTCACATAAGGTACGGCAACTTTTAACACTCAATGCTAACTATCCATAAGAGTTCAACAAGATACTGGTGATTTTTGCAATTTCAAAGTAATTGAGCATCTATGCGGAGATGCACTACAATATACTTTCTCATAGGGTTATCTTTCTTATTGAATGCTTAATAGATTATTTTACTAGGAGAAAGAGCTAGTTACGGAGTGACCAGAATGTAGTTTACTTCCTACCCTCAAATACTTGTAATCTTAAAGATTAATTAAAATATTGCACACCAACCAATTCTTTAAATAAATACCACTTACAGATAATTTTTTCTATAAACTGGTGTAAATAAAAGAAAAAAAGATAGATAATTTTCTTTGCATGTTCACTTTTCACATCTTTAAAACATTAATCTAGAATACCAAGAGAGAGGCCCGGGCTTGCACCAATATTTGTCATATGCTATTTTGTGGTTGGCCCACTCAGTCTTACTCATTTTTTTACATATTCAGATTTTATTAAAAAAATGAGAAGAAAAGAAGAAGAAGAGAAATCCCAGCTACTGCTGAGGCCCATTTCATAACCCAGAGGCACCTACTCCAATGGAAAAAAAATGCGAAAGTTCTTCCCCATGTGCCCCAACTTTTTGCAATATGTGCTTTAAGCCAACCAAAGAATCATCAGTTGTCGCAATTTTGACTTCCTTGTTTTGATAACTACTCTAGCATATAGCAGAAACATAACAACAAACTCATTAGACGCTTCACTAATTGTAACAGCCAAAGCACCTAATGCAGAACCAAACAACTAAGAACAATACAAACAAAAAAATAAACTTCCATACCTCCCCAATTCCAAACTTGACCATCCTTAGTTAGTGCCATGGTGAAAAAACCACCACAAGAAATGGATGACACGGGCACAGGTAGCGCTTTTACTTTGCAAGGAGTACTGAGGCCACCTGCCTGATCTGGTCCCCTACCAGGACCAAGGCCTAATCTACCATCTCCTTCTTCTCGACCCCAGGTATACAGCTCACCTGCATATAGTGAAGAGCAATAACATCAGATGCGTAATAACTTCAAGACCAGACATATGTACACAACAGTTAGCTTTATTCTTAATAGTGTCACAGCATGCCAAAATACCCTAGAAATCAAAGACTTCTCCACCTTATCAACATAAACTGAACAAGTTAATTTGTAGATTTCGCAGAAATCCAATCCAACAAGCTCATCTTGACAGATAACTTCTAGCTTATAATCACCTATTTAACTATCTCCCTCACCTCCCCTGGCACATTCTTCACTCATAGCATAGTTTGATTCACCATTATTACAACCGGATCAGATCCAGGCAGCGACATTTAGAGGGAGTATCACCAGCACTAGTGATCAAAGGAATGATATAAAAGCCAACAAACGTGTCGTGTCATGCATTGACTCGATTAATCATGATTTTAAATGATTTGTGAATTTTTATAATGTGCGATGCCTCAGGTGACAAGGCACCAAGTTTCCAAGCAAGTATACTTTCTTATGATTCGATGAGCAGCTAAGTCATAAAACAATAGTGCAATACACTTTAGATGGCTACAAATTCCAGAATTAACCAAAAATACTCAGACATTAGAAACTAGTGAGCACCTCCTGCCTAGAACCTCAAACACACATACAAATCCGAAGAATGAGAGCATGAAAGTTAAGAACTCTAGTTTGCTTACCTGTTTCCGTGATAGCGGCAGTATGAGTGCCACTAGTCGCAATATGGCAAATCCTCCCATTCCACGATCCCTCCACCAATCTCGGCAAGAGCTCTCTATGATACACAGAATGCCCAAGCGCTCCGAAACCACCATAACCCCTGCACACTTCACATCAGAATGACAAGGACGCTCAAGTCCATCAGAACCGATATTCCAATCAAGTTAAAAACACCAACAACACTAGCGACAAAGATTTCACTCCCAATCACTTCAAGAGAGAGGCGACGAACCAAGTGAAAACCCGACCAAGCGAATCCAGCGCAACTGAGTGAAGACCACCGAGAGCAATGCACCGTACACCGTCGAGGTTAGGATTCAAAGTCGGCACGAAGACCGGGTCCTCGTGACCAAGGCCTAGGCGTCCGCCGTCGCCCTTTCCCCATATAAACAGCTTACCATCGACGACCGCCGAAGAATGAAACAGTCCGCACGATATGCCGACCTCAACGGCGGCATCGGAGGCCGGCGGCGAGTCGGTGCAGCCAGAGCCTTGGAGTCTGCCGGGGACAGGAGATAGAGTGAAGGAGGGAGGGAGGGGGAGGCCGGCGACAGGAGCTGGGTACATTCGGACCTCCTCGATGCGGCCGCCGAGCTGGCCGGAGGCGCCGCGGCCCCAAGAGTAGAGCTGTACGGTGGGGGCGACGTCGCCGTCGGCGGCGTCGAGGTGGCGGCGGCGGAGGAGGGGGAGCTTGGTGGCGGAGGTGGTGGTGGAGGAGGAGGAGAAAGGGCGAGCGAGGGAGGCGAGGCGCTGCCTGATGAGCGACATGGACGGAGGACGGAGGTGGGATTTGAGTCAAAGGCCGTGAGTTTTGGAGTTTTTCCGTTGAGGGGTTTTGCGAGGTTTATAACCAGGAGCCCACTTCTCCACCGTCGGATCAATTTGGACATGATCCATGCGGTTCAAACGTACCCATTTCCTTTTCTTGTTAGTGATGGAGAAAAAAAAAGATAAATTAGTCAAACAAATTTGTTAATTTCAAGTGAGATTAATAGGATTCAACAAAAACGAGTAATTCGACCAAAAGAAAGAGTAAATTATTAAACAAGTTGACGATTTTATGACAAGTTAATAGTAGTTCTTAAAAGGTGGCTTCGATAAGAGTGACTAATCTAGTAATAATTTGTACGTTTCGTTAGTACCTAAAGAAATGCTTGTTGGCAAAACTATCTCCTTCAAGGACTTGGGTAAAAGAAATTTATGGTTTTTGGTGCAACTTGTTGGCAATTGTTGGAGCTAGAAAAATGAGAAATTATTTTAGATGAATTTTCCTTTTCGCGGCGTACATGTAAATTTAATTTGGGAATACGTGAAGGACATTATTCTTGGCTTGTATGATTGAAAGATAGATTATTTTTCTTAGAGGGAGAAATTAGACAAGTTTGTGGACTGGCCGTTCTTCTTTCTGATTTAATAAAACTCAATTTCAACAAGGCCTCCAAAGGAAACCCAAGTCTGGGTTCAACAGGTGGGTTTCTTCGTAATGAATGAGGCAATTTGCTTATTAAAATCGCAAATTATACGAGTGTGTCATTCGCTCACGACAAAACTTTAAAATATTTATTTAGGTCGCAAAAATACCCATCTCATTAAACATTTGCAAACTTATTGTGGAGATTGATTCACAAGAGGTCATTAGGCTTCCCAAGATCGGGAAACTGTTAGAATATTTCTAACTTTTAGCAAAAGAAAATTTCTGAGCAGACGATTGATAAATTTGGTGCTTCAAACTTGTGACGTAAATAAAACTCTTAATATTATATAGGCCACTAAGAATTTTATTTCCTTTATTAAAAAGAGTAACAGTGTAGCATTCTTAGTTTTACCACTTTTTTTTTTACCCAAAAACAAAAACTTTTAAATTTCGAATAAAACAAGTAACTTCAATAAAAATAAATAAGTTATTCAAGATGGCAATTCAAAATTGATAAAATAAATATTTGGTCGGTGGCTCAAACAAAAAATTAGTAATCTAAAACTTGTTGGTAATTTTATTTAAAACAACCAATTAATACCTCAATGAAATTGGTAATTCGGTACAAGAATCAGCAACTTCAACAAAAAGTAATTAGTTATTAAAAATAGTTCGAAAAAAATCAAATATATATTGGTAAGTGACTCAAATAAAAAGTGATTACCTAAGACTAATTATTTTGTGTAAGGTTATTGAAGAAAAGCTAATAATTTAATCAAATTAAGGTTGGTAATTCGCGCAAGAGTTGTTAACTTCAACAAGTTGGAAGCTCATTTATAAAAGGTGGTGATTTGTTAGAAGAGATGGTAATCCATAAACAATCAAATAAAAATTTATAATTGCACATAAAAATTGGTAAGTTATGAAATTACAGATTAAGCAACTTCACAGGTCACTTTTCTTCTCAACCAACAATAATTGAAATTTATTATGGTCTCTAGAAATCTAGCCACACAAACGAGAGAGTAGAATAGAATTGTTCCCCATAGCCACACAAATCCAAAGAGTGCAGTAAAGCAACCTGTCTAGTTCTGTTGCAATGCATGTCCTTGGCCCAAGGGGAAAGAAGAAAAGCTGTACAGTAGGGTCTCTCCTAGGAGAGTTACTGCGACCAAACTCAACTAAAAATTGGAAATAAAAGAACTAGAGATGCCACAAAACCAACCACCATCACCAAGACCCTGTTGAAATATCTCAAGTGCTTCTATTGAGCAATTATCATTTGCTGCCGATACATGAGTACACAACAACATGATTTACTAAAGATCCGCCGATATCTGCTGCCTATAGCCATTAAAAAAAATTCTGGGATGCACCTATTAAATCAGCCATCAAGCAAAACAAACCTGACCAGGAGGAAGAAACAGTGATGACTACACACTGCAAAATAACTTGCTTCTTCCAAGAATTATTAGAGCCATTCTTTTGGATTAATGCAAGCATCTAGTAGCTTCCACTCCTCAGTTCCTTCCTCTGGCTTCTGCACAGAAACAAGGAGACAATCCAGATTTGAGTTAATGGGCTTCAGAAAGTTTTTCTGGATAAAAAATATATCTGCACGGACCAATTAAAAAAAACTTACATGGTCATATTCCCACCGAGCAGTTAATGGAAGAGAAACGAGGATACTCTCAATTCGCCCTCCTGTCTTCAGTCCAAATGTGGTGCCCCGATCATACACCTACAATTTGGGACAGGAATAAAGTTTATGAGGCTCAGAGGGGAAGAACTGAAAACTAGTTAAAAATAATCAGCTTTGCTTTTCTCTTTTGCGTTGTCCTTCATTTCATACCAAGTTGAATTCTACATAGCGTCCTCTACGCAGCTGTTGCCATGCCTTGTGTTTCTCTGTAAATGGTGTATCTTTCCGCTTTTCTATAATGGGTATATAAGCGGGGATCACGCTATTGGCACATTCTGAAAGTGGGCAAAAAATGTTACTTTCTGTCCAATAGGAGACAAAGAAAAATTCCACAGTGAAACCACATGAGAAATGTCGCTTCCCGCATTCATGTGCATTACCAGTTGCGAAAGCAAGAAGCATCTCCTGATCATAGTCATTGAGATCATCAAAAAAGATTCCTCCAAGTCCTCTCCTTTCACCTCGGTGCTGCAAATCAACAAATGTTGATGAAGATGGAGAAAAATTGAGATGACATACTCAACCACTTGTACTGACTTTTAATAACTGATGACCATAATACAGTTACCCTGAGAACAATCAGAAAATATGAATATTCCTACAGAGGTAGTGGTATCTAGCATAACTTTAAAAGCCATCCATGGTAAAAGTGCATGACATGAAAAATGACACTTTCTGTGCAGCATCAAGTAGCCAAAACCATTTAATCAACTCCCTGTAATGCAGGAATATGCTGGAGATTCCAGTAAGGGAATGAATCCCACTAAATCAATTGAGAAGGCCAGACTTATATTTGATACAGCTGAAGATCAATGCACCATTAGATGCCAGAATGTCAGTTAAGGCACAGAGGCAAGGACTTAACCATGAGAAGCTTTAGGAAGTGTACCTTGATGTAGAAATAATCATCACACCATTTCTTGAATCGAGGATAGAAGGAAGGATCGAATTTGTCACAAGCCTTCTTTTGAATCTACAAAGAGAAATAAACAAAGTCATTTCACAAACCTTACGATTGAAAAATTAAGCAGGAGTGAGTTTCTTTCCGGTAGTATCAAGCAGGAGCATCTCCTTGCAATTGAGGTTCTATGAACAACTTATTAGCAACTATAAGCACACCTCGTTTCATTGCCATGACACATTAAGGTGACTGGATCTCTTGTGGAGGTGAAAACTTGAAGTCAGCACATATATGGTAACTATAAGTCACAGTAGGATGACAACGGTACAAAAACTTAATAGGAGATTCACTGAGGGGAAGAAGTATGCAAGAAAACAAAAAAAAAAATCTGGCTATGCAGAATGACTGAGCCACCTAAATTTGGTCAAGGGGAGAAGTCAACACAGTGGTCAGTTTTCACAGTTACGGATTCTAGAAAATGCACATTTCTTTTCATGCCTATGTCAAACCCAGTCGGAGAATATGAAGAAAGCAGTTACAACTAGTCGGTAGACCTGGGCTTTCATAAGGCATAATCAGTCACTAGATCACAGGCAAGACATATTTTTTGGATTGAAAAAATTGACCAAGTTAAAAGGAAAATCTACCGAATGGAAGTGCTTGACATCCTCCTCAAAGATGTAAGAAGGAGTAAAATCAGTTCCACCACCAAACCACCATTGCCTCGGAGCTCCAGGTACATCTACGACATTTTACAATCGATAGCTAGTATTTATTAGATTTCAACTACTACAGCAAAGAAAACACATGTATAATACTAGCAAGTAAGAATCAGAATGCAAACATGCAATACAGAAAAGGAAACTATGAACAAGCGTGACACAGCTATATACTTTTTGTCCTTATGTCACAAACTTTTATGAGAAGATATAACCAAAGAGCATGTCTCATGCTTAAAAAATAACCAACAATATCCATGTTTGTATCCCTACACTACAGATGATGACTTGTAGATAACTTGTAAAACAGAAGTTTCCCAAAGAGGGTAAGGTAATTGGATTACTCAATCTCCATGCTGGATGATGTTAATCAAATACCTCAAAACGCAAAAAAATTATCAATGATCGAACACATTAATGCTCACAATTGAGGTCTTCCAACATTGCGCTGGCAGAAGACAGTTTGTCAAGGGATATAATATTACAACAGAGACAGGCAATCACATAGCAGCATCTAAATCCGCAGCATGTAGCAGATAAAGCAGAGATACTCTACTTGCATTTCTTTCATGTATGACGACATCAAGCTAATTATGCTCCGGTTCCATTCAAGTAGTTTGGTCATTTGAGATGGGGACCTTCATATGTTGTATTACCCAGATGTTGCATTTAGGAGTGGCTTTTGTGGGGCATAAAAAGGCAAGAATGGAAAACTGTAGAGAGAATCTCATCGTATACCTCATTGTGGTTACGATACTAGATAAAGCATACAAACAGTCCAATCCTCCGATATGGACATTTCTCTATCTATCCAGACAGTGATCCTCAACGCATAGTAGTTCTTGATGAAAACTTCTTTATCCAAATGACCTTCACGATTTTCCAGCATGAATCTCAATTACGAAGTTCACAAGACGTGAAAATAAGGAAGCAATTCTAGGAAGTAAGTCACTGCAGCCACATAATGAAGGTGCGACGTACTTCCCTTACCGATTATGCCAACAGGCCAAATCCACCAAAAGCTAAAAACCGCTTTCAGTTCTTAAACTGTGATAAACGTGGAACTGCAGACCATAAAACAGTGAAAATATAGTATACTTATACATGTCGATATCACACGCATCAAACTGGATGCCAGAACAATATTAGAAACGAAGACAATAAAATCTAATAAGAGGTCGGTACCTTTAGGAGCATCAGTCTCAAAATATCTATAGTTAAAGTGCAACGTTGGAGCAAAAGGATTCTTTGGATGTAAGACCTGAAGAGGAAAAAGACAAAAAACATGGTGAAACCCCAGTAGTTCCTTCACAACTTGAACAGCTTGACGATTGAACAATCTCATTTGTATTACCTTAGATGATTGATACCAGGTTTTTCAGCAATACAAAGTCATTTCTGCATGTTTCAGAAAGCTACATTTTTCTAGTGAGCCAAAGAGAGAGATGCTTTTCGCTGGTCGCAAAATGAATTTTGTATGCTTTCGTCCTTAATTAAACTCAAAGCAGTCATTTTCCACTAGGCTCGTCTAACACAGCACAATGCCTCTATCAGTTGACACGGAATTCAAGTTTCAACCGCTATAAGGAAATAATGACTTGAGAGTCTGAGAGACCCATACTTGTCCCACATTTCACCACCACAAGTCCTTCTCATCATCAGGAACCAAAATTACAATCATCAAATAAGGGGAAAGAACCATAAACTAATCAGCATAACTGGAGAATTCCCATCACTCACAATCTTCAATAAAGTAAACCGAACCAAGCGCAAGCGGATCACGAAATTCACTCACCGAGCTGATGCCAGCTGCGAAAAAGGGAACAGGACCAGGCTTCTGATCCGAAGCAGCACCTTTTGCAGCCCTGTAAGCCTCGGGAGGCATCACACCGTACACCACCGAGACGTTTACTCCCGCCTTCTCCCAGACGTCGCCGTCCTGCAGCACCCTGCTGATCCCTCCGCCACCGCCGGGCCTCGACCATACGTCTTCCTTGAACTTCCCACCCCCGTCCACCGCCTCAATCGCCTCGCACACCCGGTCCTGCGCCTCCCTTATCATCTTCTCGAACCTCGCCCTCACCGAGGACCCCGAAGGCGAAGAGGCGGCCGCCGCGGCGCCGCTCCCCCCGCCGTCCGCCTCACGGAGGAACGTCTCGGGCCGCTCCGTCTCGGGGGTCTCCTTCTCGATCGACACGGCGCAGCGGATCGAGGGGTTGCGGGCGATAATGCCGGGGCGCCCGAGGGTCTTGGTGGGTGTAGTGGGCTTGGCTCTGAAGCTGAAAGCGAGCGAAGCGGTCGATGCTTTTGCTCCGTTAGAACAAGAAGAAGAAGGAGCGAAGGACGAGTTGATTGAGTAGAGGGAGAGAGAGGAAGAGGCAGGACAGGAGAGGGTGGCCATTGGTGCCATTTTCGCTTGGCGCCTTGCTCGTGCGCGTTCTTCTGAGAGCGAAAATGGCGATTGCTGCTTCTTATAGCGATCGTGGAGATTTCATGGGGGTCGAGAGAGAGAGAGAGAGAGAGGGAGAGAGAGGAGATAAGGTGAAGAAGAAGAAGAAAGCCCACTGGGTTGTGAAATACCGTTGGAGATTAGCGGAGCCAGATTGGGAAAACCAGGTGAGCTGAGAGGTTTGACCGTTGACTTCTTTTGGGTTGCTTTTATTTTTCCCCCCACTACTTACCACCAAAGCCCACTGAATCATGGGATTTAATAAGATTTGAATGATATACTCAGTAGTGACAGTAATGTTGACAAGAAAAAAGGAAAAAGCGCATTCAATTAATCATGGGATTAAGGCTTGAATGACATATTTAGTAGTCACCTTTATATTGACAAGAGAATAAAAAAAAGAACATTCAATTATTAGTTGGATGATTCTGCCTTGCGGTGACTTTTTATAAAGATTCAACAAGCTTTCTTGGATCCAAGTGAAAATCAGTTACTAGTAGTAATCTTTGGTCACGCATTAGAGTCCATTCATTTTACTGCCCATAATATCTGATAATTAGATGATTTTAAGTACCGTATGAAGAGAGATGGAAGAGGTAAAGCAAAACATGACAAATTTCCCCCGCCAAAGCTTTAGGACTTTAGGCCTCGTTCTCAATAATTCTTGACCCATTAAGCTCACAGATCAAGTAATATAGTGACCCCAAATAAAAACAGCTTACATAAAGGGTTAGTGACTTATGTTGTTTAAATCATGTCATTCACGAACTAAAATCCATGTCATTAAGCATAATCTTTTAGAGAAAAAATAAGTATAATTTGAGTAGGCCTAAACAAGTATATTTTTTCTTGAGCCCGTGCAAACTCAGTCAATTGTACGAAGAAAATATTTTTTTTTCTTTTGGTTATGGGCTAGACAGGAACATTTAGGGCGAATACGCACCCTATTTAACCATTGTATCAATTCTACCTAGGATTACCCTGAAAATAACATTTGAGAAAACATCCACTTGTACGAATTGGGCTTGATTCAACATAGGCCGAGCCTGGAATGCAGAGGTTTCATTCGTTAGTGGTCCCTAAACGAAGGACAATTTGATGAATGAACGTAAGATCGAGCAACTGCTTTGGACATAAACCCAAAGTACTTACATGTTTTTGACAGCGTATTCACTCAGAACAGATGCATCAATCTAGCTGGCCAGTATGCAAATTCTGACTTTTGAAAAAACCGTATGAACATATCTATGCCAATGCGGCAACAATCACCCTCTACAACCCGACAACAGTTAATTTAGCTGAGTTTCCATGAAGGCAAATAATCATCTGACCAGATGTGTCACTTGGATATTACAGATCTCGATTCCAACCAGCACGGACAAAAGCTTTGAGTAATTATATGCTTCATTCCAGTAAATGAATGACTGTACATGATATATGAGTTAATGAAAATGCTATAATTGACACATATATATACAATTGGCGCATCTTAGGAAAAGCAACTAATGTTGGAAAAATTGTAGTTGTGTCATAACTACGCTGTACATGATGATATATACAGATGAAAGATACGCATTCATTGTTGTGCCATTAATCCATTCCTCCTTCAGTCTGGATGGGGCATGCTGGGAGAGCTCCTCGCTTCTAGATTTGAGTTGAAATGAGAAGAAGTTTGAACAAGGTCTCCTTGCTATAGCACTCCCGATCGATTTTAACTTAGATGCGATTCTAATCAGAGGTTTCCAGGTGACAACAGATTCCGAACTAGTATGACCCTTGATCCCCATTGATTCTAATCTCCTTCCTTGCCTACACCGCCATGTGTATGAGCTCATAGATAGGATGCCATGTTCTAGCATATTTTGCCCTGTTAGTAACCAGTGGACTTGTACTTGATATTACTTCGATGCAGCACAGACCCGCCACTCCATCCCCGTTCTTTTCCACGTTCTATCACGGACTGCAAAATCCGTAATAGCTCTTCCATGTTTTTTCCAGGCGTCAGATCCAAATCAATCTGATATAGGGGGATAGTTTGATTGCCACCATGCACCCTCATTCCACTTTGCTTTGCCTGGTGCTGGTTTTGCCTCAAGAAAGCATCTGAACCACTTCCAACAATGTGCAAGATCCCATCATTTGCATCAATGTGGATCACACTGTCGAGAAAGACCTCGGATTCTATGTCCCACTCTGGATCAGCCTCAATGCCTTGAAATTCAGGATTAGCATAATCCACTAAGCTAGGGCAGCTAACAAGAAGTATCAACCTCTCGGTCACAATAACAAATTTACCAGCTTGCTTAAGAGCTCGGCACATGACTAATGCTTCATCCTTGTATTTTAAGCCATCACCCGCTCCAGTGAGCACAGATGTTCCAATCACTTCTTCCCAGGAATAGGGTCTCAGTGGAAATTCTTTGCTCAGAGGCCTCGGGAGACGGATCCTTCGACGTGTGCCGGTTTGGTAGTGCTTGCTTCTGTTTCTGATGCTCTGAGCCGTTTTCCCAGTTACTTCAAGAATACTAGCAGCCGGTCTTGCCACTAGTCCAGTGAGTCCCAATGCTGCCCCTGCAAAGGACAATAGCAAGAATTATCTGTTAAATGTAAAGTAACACCGTCGCTGTTAATCCATTTGAACTAGCAATATATGCTCCTAGTGTTACCTGATAGGACACCTGGAAGACCATGCTTCTCTGCTCCTCGTATAGGGGATTGTAGAAGTCCCGTAAGCCCCTACAGCAATAAAGTTTGGCCAATGGGTGTCAGAAAAAGGACAAACAAATTACTGTAAAGGAAACAGTCTTCTAGGGGGAAAAACTACATGCAGCAAGACAATTATCCAACAAGCTATTTGAAGAAATCATTGTGTTGATATAATGGACGATAACACAAAGACAATTTTTTATTCTTTTTCTTTTTCGGCTGAAGTTCTATCCAATTTCCCAAGGTAATAACTAGGCATTCTGGCGGGCGTACCTCTTTCTATGCAAAATGCTGCGTATGAGACCAGAGAGAATTGAAGTTTGAGGGAGAAATATGGGTTTTCATTTGGCTGGACAGAAAGGGAGGCAGAAACTTTGGCAAAAATTTATCTGCTAATAATAAAAAAACATAAAAAAGACAGTTTTTGGTATCTTACTCTATCCCTCTAGTAAATCCAAATGAATGGAGGATACTTTGAAATAAATTCCGAATCCTATTTGCATAAATGCCACCCAAAGCAAGGGAAAGAGTTCAAGGACTTGCGACACAACAAGCCATTTTTCGTAGATCTAATGGTTTAGGAGTTTGATATTAATATTGCCACCAAAACCAATAATAAGGCAAAGATGCTTTGGTGGACTCGTGGAGCAAAGTAGAGAGAGAAATCAACACTGCAAAATGATACTGCAACATTATAGATTCAGATGGAAAAAGAAATTTAAGGATCTTTAAAAATGTCCCAACTTTAAAAGAGAACAGAAAATGTAATAAGAGTGCAGTAGTCCTAGGAAGACACCCAAAATCTTCAGAGTAAAATTAGAAATGAACGTCGGGGATCAATACTGGATAGGGTACAATAATGACAACAGTTACATGCTTCTAATCATGCACACTGAGAGAAGTCCTAGATGTTGTCACTATCCTTGTTCTTACTCTCTAAGGAACTCATTTACAACCATCAACATTCGGATAAAAAGTATTGATTTGAGACCAAGTAAATAGATGGCTGCATACCTCCAAAACTTCATTTATAACACCTTCACTATGTGAAATTGCACCCCTTTGTTGCTTCTCAATTCTAGAGAAAGCTTGCTCATCAAAAGTCAGTGCAACCATACCCTAAAAGAAGAAAATAAGAAAAGTCAGAAAGCTGTATGGGCATGAAATTTCTCAAAAGCCATCACACATTGATGTACCTTTTGAGCAGCTCTGCTGAATTGAGTGGCAGCGTCGCTCAAGGCATAGACTGTGTTGCTTAACAGACTAGTTGTTCCTTGTGCCATGCCTCTGACAAGTCCAGCAGGACTCTATAGAAGCAAATAATGCTACTAAATACAATGATGGATGGTAAAACTCAAATTACAATATCCCAATATACCTGAAAAAGGTTCCTTGAAGGAACAGATAGGAAATCCCTGATGCCAAGCCCCAAGCTCCTGGCAAATCCCATGGGGTTACCTATGACACCAGCTGAACCGAGCACCTACAAGGAATTAAACTATAAATAACAGAGAAGGCATATATATTAATGCCTTTTGCATTTCCATGGTACATGCAAATATTCAATTATAAATTCTGCCTTCCCTCCAGATATTTGAAGGAATGTTGAAGCTTGTTAAATATTTCTTCTCAACAATATAGGTGTGAGATTTGTTAGAATATCTGTACATCAAACCACACTTTTTTTTTCAACAAAAAGAGCAACAGAAGTGGTCTAACAGAATTTAGGGTATTATAGTAGGAAGTCATGAATTGACACAACCCTCTTAATTGCCTTCCCTATTACCAATTCCAACAATTAGTTTTACGCCAAATCAAAGCCAACATGCAAAGGGAATTGTTCAAATATATAAAAATATCAAACCACGTCTTTTTCTAACAACTTAAACTTTTAAAACAGCTGTTACTCACCTCACAAAATATTACATACTTTTTTTATTATGAACTTACTAAATGTAAAAAGCAGAAGACGCCTACCATATCATTAGTAATTGATAAAGGAAAGGGGAAAAAGGAAAATTTTCACCAATTGATTTGCCAATTACTGCACCATTTTGCCTACTCCATAAGTCAAAAATTTGAAAGCAAATTTTTAATATTTTACAAGATTTACAAAATTATCCCCTAGACAATCTAGAAGCAACCTGCATTCGCCCAAAATGTCTTACAACAGAGAAGCTTTAGACTTTACTACTCATTTATTCATTTACACGACAGTAGCTTGGAAATCAACATGGATTTCAATTTTTTAGACATTTTCGTGAATGTCAAACTTGTAAAACTCAAAAGAGACTTTCTTGAGATAGTAAAGAAGTGCATAGAACAAATGTCAATAAAATCAGATGGAGTGAAAAGAATTTAGAACACTAGAAGCTACAATTTGACAAATGCCAAATAGACTTGACCATAACAAATTTCCTCTTGTTACCAAAATATGCTCATTTTCTAAGCATTATGACACTGATAAAGAGCAACCTTGTACATCTCATGCAGAAGTTGCCTTCTATAATGCCTCAGGAGGATCTCCTGAATGGACTCCCACCCAGCCATGTGATGTACTATTTTCAGCTCTCTGAGATATATTCTTGCACCTTCGATGTCAGCAAGAGCCATAAGGCCTCTCTGTAACCATTCATTGCCTTATGTCAGCAAAAACTTTGTGAGGGCATGAGTTAAAACTAACATATATAAGCCACCAGGCAGGAAAATTCTGAAATTAAACATAAACCATGGATGCACGGAGGATGTAATGAGCCAACCAGTGCAAACAACCGCTAGAGCCACTGGGCAGGAAGATTCTGAAATTCATCAACCAGGGATGCGCTGAGGATGTAATGAACCAGGTGCAAACAACTGCCAGCTGAGGATGTAATGAACCAATTGGTGCAAACAACTGCCAGCTAAAAGAATTGAATTTATTCTTTTACCTCATGTAGAAGAATGATTAATTACTACTTTTTTTTCATGGTCACAGGGGAAGATCAAATAGAGATGTCTCAAAAAGTTGACAAGTCTTTAAACATAGGAAAGGTAAGAGGTCATTGACAATAACATCGATTCATTTTATGACCACCTCCGCCACCCCCCCCCCCCCCCCCCCCCCTTTTCTTCTCTTTTCCTCCTTTCTCCTTCTTTTACTCTCAAAGACTAAAAAGATTACTACTTTTTCTTGGTCACTGGGGAGGATTAAACAGTTATGTCTCAAAAAATTGCCAATTTTTTAAGTGGTCATTGGCAATAACATCGATTTATTTTTACGATCACTCCCCCCTCCCCCCATTCTTTTCTCTCTCCTCGTCTTCTTCTTTCTCTCTCAAAAGAAAACAAAAACAAAGAACTGCTGAACATACGCCACATTCATTTTAGCAATAAAAAGCAAAATTCACCAGATATTGTCTGCCGACATAAGATAATATTTCCTCTTTTTCAGTACTTAAATCAAGAAAGTGGTTTCGCTTCAAATTCTTCTACCATAATTATGTATGTCTGACTTGCAGAGTGGACTGAAGCATTCTGATCTGCAGCTATAAGGTGTCTACTTATTTGACCCAAAAAAGACAATCACGAATTAGGAATCATGAATAACATTTACCAAGTAGGATTTAGCTCAAAAAATTCAGATAGTAACTGATTAGAGTTAAAAATTACATCAAAAAGTACAGCTCAGCAGCTTGCTTGTGAAGTCCCTGATCAAAAGAAGCTAGTTCAGGAAATTCAATTGAATCCATCCTAATTCACATGATATTTTACTATCCCACATCAATAATTAGATGGTTTGCCTATCCAACTACATTGAGTTAAAACCCTGCTTAAAACTATCCAAAGATGACTGATTATAAACGCTGCCCAATAATAGTCCACAGAAGACAAGTGTACCATAAAGATACAGTAAACTATAGAAAATATCAGATGACCTGAAGTCAGCTTCAGCTTTCAACAATTGATCCATAGTGTTAGAAGTATAAAGAGTAAATTGATCTTGAGGACCCTTAGGGCTTATGTTGTTGCTGATTATTAGTGAGTGTGCATGTGTTATATATATATATATATATATATCTGTCCATTCTTTTGAGCTATCTATGTGGGAAAAATGATTCTTTCTTTTATAAACAGTCAGGGAGGCAAGCTGTTCTTTATTATGAAATTATTGTCATGGGAGATGAATTGGTTTGTATAGCTTAACTAAAGCTCTATCTTCAGCAACAATTTCGGACTTAAGGACTTTGGAAAGTGGAAGTATTACCAAGGAATTGAGGTGGCACAATCACAGAAAAGTATTGTTTTATCACAGTGAAAGTATGTCCTGGATTTGCTCACCAAGACAGGTATGCTGAGATCAAAGCCTCTTAATTCGCCAATGGAACAAGGGGTTAAACTGGTTGTTGATTGAGGAGAGATTCTAGATAATCTTAAGAGAAATACAAGACTGGCGTGTAAGCTGAATTATCTCACAATTACTCGACCAAACGTTGCCTTTTCCAGTTTTCCAGTTAGTACGGTAAGCCAGTTCCTATGTTCCCCTCGTACATCTTATGAGGATGCAGCCAATCGGATCTTGAGGTACTTGAAGAAGGCTCTAGGGAAAAGAATTGTTTACCAAAACCATGGTGATTGTAGAGTTGAAGGATTTCTGATGCGAACTAGGCAGGGTCTCTAGATGATAAGAGATGAACCACTGGCTACTCTACCCTAGTTGGAGGAAACCTAGTGTCATTGAAGAGTAAGTGATTCACTTATTCAAGAGAAGCTGCAGAGTGAGTGATCCTTTGCAATCATATTATGACTAGAGAACAACTTGCAGATATCTTTACTAGATCTCTGGGTAATAAGAGGATAGATTATATTTATAACGAGCTGGCATGATTAATATCTATGCTCCAGCTTGAGAGGAGGGTTAGAAGTATAAATGTAAAGTGGTCTTTAGGACCCTTAGGGCTTATTTTGTTGCTGGTTACTAACGTATACATATTAATCTTTACTGAATAATACAAATAAGAATTTTCCCTTCATACATAGATATTAAAGATATAAATACTAATAAGCCTCTTTTATAGATTTCTGCACATGATTCCAAATAAAAATCGGATCGGCACTCAAACTGTCTACAACTTCACCAGATATAAAAAATAACAAATAACAACTTCAATTGAGAAAGAATGACCAGAACAGAGCATATCCAGATATGCAAATAAGCAGCATAGACAATCCATCAGTATCAAAATAGCAGAGTCAATAAATTTTATGTGAAGTACAGATTATTGAAAGAAAGAAGCACACCGGAAGTGCCAAAAGTTGTGTACAACACTCACTTTAGTGCCAAAAATTTCTTTCGGATCACTTAAGCGCCAACTCCAGTTTGTTTGATTAAAAATCTCACTTGGCCTTTTTTCATAAATATCTTGAGCTGACACAACTTGCCGGAGAGTCTAGTCAGCATTTAAAGTATTAAAAAGGCTAAAATAAAATAAATAAAATAAAATAATAAAGAACACAAACTTAATTAGATTAAAAATGAAAAAGCTAAAAATTCAGAAACGAGGATAATAGAGAGAGACTGAATAATTGAGCTTATTTTCAAATTAAATTTACATAAATTAAGAGCCATGTAGGAATAAAAAAAATAAATTAAAAACGCGTGGACTGAAAATAATCAAATCGCTTTGGGTCGCTTACCAATATTTTTTTATTATAAATGCCACATAATCGATTTGGCCAGAATTTCTCACCGTTGGCACTTAAAGGATTGCTTTTCTCCGATTTGGCACTCAAGTAAGCAAACGAAAACTTTTGACTCTAAAGTGAGTGTCGTATACAACTTTTGGCACTTTTGGTGTCATTTTCCCCTATTGATACCATAATGGTTAGCCAAACATGCATATATCTAGAAACATGGAGAATCGCGTATATGTATCATGCATGAACAGACTCCCACATGCCATATTCTAGCTTAGGCACAGAGAAGAAGTAAAAACTCATAAGCAAGCATCATGAGTCCAAGCAGAAATCCCTTATTTTAAAGCTGTTTCAGCTAGCCAACATAACATAAGCTACTTACATGCACAAGAGAATCTCCTGACATGGGGATCCCCATTCTAAGCATCCATGGGTCACTGGAGAAACTGCACCGCCATATAATATCACAGCAGTATCAGACATTGATGGGCATAATCCTCAAAAAAAGGAAAGCAGGGCAATCTGTCACCTACCTAAGAGTGAATTTTATAGCTCCTACATCAAACATTTCAACATATATCTTTCTCTGTCTTCTGGCCAACTGAAAAATTTGCTGCCAAGGTGCTCCAACTGGAATTACTGAGGGAAATAATACACTGATTCTTTGGTTTTTTCTTTGAACACCACTGATAGGAATATGTGAATGTGAGTTCCCTATAAGAGGGGTATCATGTAGAAGTGGTAGCAATGTCGGATCAGAAAAGGGCATTGCTCCATTTTGGAATCTCAAGTAAACAGATTTAACGAACTCGGACAAGCCTAAGACCACTTCCTGCTCAAGCTCAAGATGAAATTCCGCCACTCTGCCAGAATAAGTTTCTCATAAGCTCCTGATCTTGATAATAGAAGAATAAACAAAGATACTGATGCTAGAGATTAATACCTCAGTGTTATATAATCAAATGAGATTAATGATATATCTTTCTTTCTCCACTTTGAAACTGCTAGTTGAATCACCGATTTGCAGGGGTGGTCCAAGTGAAGTTGTGAATTCTCATTTTTCTGAGCACCGTCATCGTGGTTAGATGAACTACTTTTGTATGCACAATTGAAGGACAAGATGACAGGATAAGTGGCAGCGCGAACTTGGTTGTCTACTTGCAATGATAAGACCTTCAAAGAAACCTTCTGTTGATCCATGCTCTGAAGCAAATGAACCCTGATCCCCTTTGCACAGGCAAAAAGCAATTCCTACAAAGAAAATGAATACTGAAGGGACAGATACCAACCACAAAAATCATGCCATTTCAATAAGCTTCTTCATACATACCTGTGGCAAAGAGTCAATCAAAGAAATACCAATATAAGATATATTAATTGAGACCTTTTCCTGGTACTCGGAAAAGATTTCTTGTCTCTGCTCATGTTTCCTGTACTCAGTAGATGGATTCAAATGGTAACTTGAATCGATAATGCGAAGAACCTGCAGTGAGGACACAAAAATAATCGTCAATAATACTGAGCAAAGATTATTTTGCATCAGTTCAATAACTGAGAACGTGCACCTTTGTTGCTCCCTCGGCTAGAGTAGAAATGAGCAATGTTCTCTCAGGTTTCTGAAGACAAAGAAAACCTAAATGTGAGTCAAATACTTCAAATTAAAACCCAGGGGACAGCTCTCATGGTGATTCTGCCAAGTGAATCATCTATATAACTCTAAAATAAACAAACGGATCACATCAATCAAGTACTAGCAAATACACACAAGCCCCATCTATTGAACCATCTAAAAGCGGTTCTTTTTGCACTCGACACTTGCTACTGGCATTCTTTTCTTGTTCATTATGCAGATGAGTTATATATTCATTGCTTAATAAACAGAACCAATTTCTTGTCTATATGCTTGTAGGACATAATTTAACTATGCTAGCAAAATTACAAAACAAATAATAGAAGTTTTAGTCACGCAAAAAAAGAACATCATGAATGTGTTCATGTTTTGCGCCAGTGCATGCTTAACATCATGTCATGTTCATAGCATCAGTTCTCCACTTGAATTAGTTTACTGATATTACTGGATATATTGCACATCAAGCAGATACACCAGAAAAGAATATACTTCTGCAGAACACATAAATTCATTCAAGTGGAAAGGCATCCACCACGAGAGGTTATATTTGCAATGTCCTAAAATTTTGCACCTAATTGCACATCGATGTTAGTTCAAGGTGCTACATGGCTGTCATCATAGGTGCATGACTACATGCTTGAATGAGTCCAAAATTAAGTTTGGTCGATGTCAGATCTAAATGAACTCATTCAAAAAATTTCTTAAGTGAGCTGGATATTCAATGGAATTGTACAAGGCTTCAAAATGTAAGTACGTGGTGCAATATCATCCTACAAAGTACTACAATGAAACCTATCATGTCTACCTAATGGCCAATAAAGAAAAAGGTAAGAATGCAGGAAAGGTGAGCAAACCTTTTGGCGTAACTTGAGTGACAAGTGTAGAATTTTGCTCCATCAGACAAAATTAAGAAGATTAATGAGTTCATGTAAATTAAGTTGTTTAGCTATGAAATTAGTCACTCGTCATTGTTATTCATGGCAAACTTGCAAGAAGAAGCAAAGAATAGGTAAATGACCAAAGAAAGAAATATGAAAGAAACAAAGAAAAACAAGAAATATGAGGGTGAAGGAAACCAAGAAAGGATGACCTAAATTCAAAGGCACTATTTACTTGAACCTTCCACTTCTATGCAGCAATATTCATGTCCATGAAGTTCTAAGGTTGAAGATGAAGTTCATATAAGGAATAGGTTCCATTTGAGATGAATATCATTTCAATGTTCAACTCCATTCAAACTATAGTCTTGAAGAACAGATTGAAATTGTTTCTAAGCTAGGAGTTTTGGAGTTGGGGTATAGATTCATAATTGACTCTTGATATTGGAAAGTTTCTACTGTGCAACTGGAAAACAAGGCAGAAGAATGGAGTCTCTAAGCTCATCTTCTTCTTCTTCTTCTTCTTCTTCTTCTTCTTCTTTTTGAGTGGGTTTGTGGATCAATAGTTATTTGAAGTGGCTGGCAATAGAATTAGATTGGTCTTAAATCGATTCAGGGAAGCTGGTGTACCAAGAAGGAACAGGGGGTATACGAGTATTGACAGCTGAATTGGAACTTTAAGCATTGGATTTTGTTAGTAAACCTGTCAACTTGTTAAATTATGGTGTAATTATGTGGGGTTGTAATATTTTCTCAATAGGTATTATTAAAATGCTTGCAATTGGTGTTTAGGGTGGATGTTTTGATCAAGTAAGCTCCCAATCCAGGAAAAATCCAGATTGCATTTGAACTTAAAGTAAGCGAGTTTTCTTAATTTAACTTAGTTTGATCCACCCATTACATGTACCTCTCTGTAGTTGGGTTGTGTCTATATGTTTAACAAGGAACCACTAGGTTGAAGGCCTAAAATTGACTAGCATGGACATATAATTTGACATTCAACTGTCCATGAATAACAAGAGCAGCAATTATAGTGTCCAGAATGAAAGAAAATGCTTGAACCAAAGCATGTTCTAGTGTTATTGTATAGAATGATAAAGCATGATAACAGACAGCAAAGAATGCGACTTCAACCTGAAATTATGTGTACGCTTTATGATGTGAATGTCTATATGAATTGGCGTTTGCCTTGTGCTGTTGTGCATAAAATGCATACATCTCTATTGAAGTGTGTGCGCCTATTCGTGACACTGATAGTGTGGAATGACAAACAAGGCACCAAAAACATTGAGATAGAAATCAATATTTAGAAGGCATGGCTCTTGTTGTATGACGTTCAATTGATATGAATGCTCGTGAGTGACGTTATGCTTATCATAAGTGAACGCAAGATCCCGCGGGATACAAATAGGGCATATCTAACTGCTCGACTCCGTGGACTACAAATTGGAAATTGTATCAACCACTTTCTGGGTGATGCCCCTTCATAGGAAGAATCTCTGGCCAGTAGAAATGTGAGTTGTTAGACCCCATCTGTGAATATTCGAGGGGCTACTAGGTGGTCCGTTGCATTTGAGATACAGGTCACATGTGTGTGTTCAACCATTCCATCATTTAGATCAAATGTCTGAATGAAAATCAAGTAACATTCGTGTGTATTCTATCCTTGTGTTAGATTGAAGCTCCGAGGAATTGTCCAAATATGACTGACTGTAATAGAAACAGAGTGTAGCCTGTCTTTATCTTTATTTGTCGAGAAACTCTCTCTTTCTCTCTCTCCCAAGTAACATTGGTAGGTCTTCTATTATTATGTTAAATTGAGGCTCCGAAGAATTGTCCAAACATGACTGACTGTAATAGAAACAGAGTGTAGCCTGTCTTTAGCTTTATTTGTTCAGAAACTCTCCTCTCGTGGAGGATGATGGATTTTTAGGCGGGGATTATGAAGGATTTAAGAAGAGGTATATTGGGTTGATACTATGGAGTAATTGTTATACTTTTATTTTACTGCCACGCAGTGTATATAGCTCTTTATATGTATAGGGTGCATCAGACCAATGTGTTGCCCAACATCTAGGTGTGTTTGATTGCCAGGCTTAAGTATTGCCTGTGTCATCCAAATTAGTATTTACCAGGTTATGTATTATATTAGCAAGCCTATGCATGCTCAATATTTCTATCCTTCCTAATAGACGTAATACAGATTCCGGAGCTATTTGTGGTATTACTTGAGGTTACCCATTGCTTGGAAGAAACAGTTATTCATGTGCAAGCATTACCTATATCCTTTCGACAGGCAGGGTTAGGTAAAAGAATAGATCTACCCTCAGGGTTCGTTATCAGTAAATCTCTGGTTAGGGTTATTACATTATCGAAATCCTTTTAATATCTGATTCTTCTGCATCTATACTTCTATTGCCAATTCTACCCAAGAGCTACAGTAACTATCCCTCCTACGAAACTAATCAGTGTACCATATTCCGTTTACATGCCAAACAAAGAAATAAAACTCAACATCAAAAGATCAAAAATAAATATCAGTCACTGCAGGGGGAAAAGAACAGAAAGTAAATTTTTTTCTTTTGTTTTGCCATCAGCGGAACATCAGACCTCAGAAGTTGCAGGCAAATGGACAGCCGTGCTCTCCCTTATATCATCAAGAGCATATGATCCTAGCACATGTTCCCCAGGTACCTTGAATACGAAAACTAAAGTTGAGTATCAAACATCTTAAACGAAGGCTTCTTTGAAAAAAGTACAAGACACAGAAAAAACCAAAGGTACCTCAACCATAAGACGGTGTGGATAGCAGGGTTCATCCCATGCATAAGGGCAAGAATGGTAAGAAGGAACCATGGTTTCAAAGCTTTCGCATTTCTGTTGATAAACACGTAATCTCTGAAGTACCAAGAAAAGAAAAAGAGAAATACAATTAAGATTCTGACCTGGCAACAACAATATGCAGTGCACTCCAAAAAAAGAAAGAGATATTGATTAGTTAATGTAAGTTAGATAATATCGAGACAATAACAAACCTCCTTTGAGAAATTCTCGATGCGGTAAGGCATATAACCCGAATCATCATCAGATAACAAAATCAGGTGTGTCCCTGGATTTTTGTGAAGATTAACAACGACATTGTCATCCCACATGGAGATATCAGCATTCTGCACTTCAACACGTATCATATTTACTGCACCAGAGATATCATTCCGCATCTTCACTTGGGTGTCACCTAAAATTTCTGGCAAGAAACTGCCCGACCATTGCCATCCAGGTTCATCATAACATATGCAAACCAGCAAGTCCCTGCAATGAGTAGCAAAAGCAAGAATTCATCTAGCTATTTCAATCATCAGCAAGCAAAGTGATTGTAATTGAGCAACTACTTATTCTGAAAACTTCAATTGTTAGAGAATAGTGCCGATTCCATGTTATATTGTAACAAATTTTAGGTGCTTCAAAAGCATCAGTCCATTGTACCTCAGCCACGGGATACATGAGGTTCCTATGCATTAAAATGAATACATCCCTCGATCCGATGGCTAAAATGCACCAAGAGCAATGCTACTGGAGCATGTAATGACGGCTTCAATTTAACCTCACTTGGACAAGGAAGCTAGTAAGATGCTTGTGAAAGTACTTAAATATTAATCCATGCCTTCACCTAACGGCTTAAGCTTTTAGAACAGTTGGCAGTGATCCTACAAAACTTTACATGGTATCAAAGCAGGAGGTCCTAAGTTCAAATCTTCCTAGGCCCCTATTTAGTCTCCCCCAATATTTCCACACTAAACAACTCAAAGTATGAGAGCCAATACATAAAAGTGAGAATTATTGAAATCCAACTCACAGAAAGGAGGGAAACTTAAAAACAAATAAACTAAGTGTGACAAAAAATGAACTCGAGATATTTTGCTTGGATAACATATAGAATCGGGAGACCACTAAACAAACGATACTTGACCTCAAGAAAGCATCACGACACAATGTCATGCTTAAATCTCTCCAGGACCTTCATTTGCCTGCCCAATTATAATCAATTCCATAATTCCGTTCTAGGCCAAATCTCATCTACACTAGAAGGGGAGGAGCATAACATTCCAATACTAAGCCATGTTCTCATCTACCGGCATAAGTTCTTGTGGTGTAATCTTTTGACAAAAGAAATAACTCCAATGTACTGTAGGGTCAAAACTAGGTACAGTTAGTATCACCAGGCAGTCCAACATTAGCTAAAAGACCAAGGTGACTGAAATCATTCCTCTAGCTGCACGTTTAATTGCAGTAATGCCTCCTATGTTGTAGGCCTAATACAGGTTTACTGCATATTCTACTGTCTGCTTGTAGCAATCACTATTTCTTAAAATTCATACCAAAGCCAAAACTGTAGTACTCTAGAGTGCAGCCTCCTGTGGAGCTATCATGTGCCTACCTTCAGCCTATATGCAACAGAGATTCCACAAAAGCCCCAGGTCTTTCCTACTCCTCCCTATACTGGTGGTTAGATGATATCAATTTTTGATGATGAATTACATAATGACTGAAATTGAGGTTGTAACTTAACAATTATCACACGATGATGTAATTAGTATTATGTCTAGCGCACCTTATTCAATTATAACAGTATTTATGATCGATACTGTAGTTGATAATAATCATGTACTGACGAAACTGTTACATGCTTAATAGGTAATTCATCTATATACCAATATAATCTGATTTTAGTATTTTACATTGTAATAATGTAATTAGAGAAAGTGATAGGGAATTTTGGATACTTTATCCCAATTCCTTCATTATTACAGTGTCAAACAAGAGAAAGCAATTGTCATTCCATCACTAAAACTAAACAGTGTAATAGCTATTACAATCCGTACTATTGGAACCGTGACACCTTATCTATTAGTGCAACCAAATGTGCCATAGATACTGTTACCAACTTCAGAGTGAAAAAAGAACCAACGTATGTCCCAATAAATCCTCTATTCTGTACAGCTGGCAATTTTGAGCACCACATAACCAAGAAAAAATGATTTAGACATGAGGGAAAAAAATTACTTTGTATGGTTTAACTAAACATGATCAGAATACCTTGCAGTATCTGCCCAGTGAAGATGAGAATGTTGCCCTTTGCCCAAATGCAAAATGAAGTCAGTTCCCTTCTGCTTATAACACAACTCCTTGCTGCAAGCATTACTAATGACATATCTGCAAATAGACAAGAGATGAACAAGCGAGGAAGACATAGTGCACATCCATGACCATTCTTTTTAGTGGAGCTGCCGTACCTGGGCTGAAAAGTGATGGCTCTTGTCTTCCCAGCAAATGGTTCAGAAAGAACAGATGAAGTCGCAGATATTACATATGCAGCGTTTTGCAATGGTTGAGGAACAAGAACGCTAGTGAATCCACTAGCAGGAACAAGAGGAAATGGATTTGACCATAAGTTGCTAGACAATTTTTCTTTGACATGTTTAGGCAGAGATCTACATAGCCTAACCATATTATTACCCAGACTTGAACTGGGGTTAGGGGAATAAGCATACCCCTTAGCCTTCCCGTGGCCATCATCTGCAATATTAGAGTTGCTGGAGCTTGACTGGTTGCTCCAATGCCTTCCCTTATTCGGAGTAAACAGCGAGATTCTTCTTTGATCTTCCTTACCATCCTTTTCCAGATGCATAACGGAAGGTCCCGATTTGATCAGAGTTTTTCTGGCCAGCCTCTTACCATCAGCAATTGCGTCATTCCTAGTTGGAACAATAGAATTTTCTGAAGAGTCATGCCAAAGGCAATCAGTTCGTGATGCTGGAGATTCTGACTCAAGATCATGATTACAAGATAAAAGGCTGAGGCCCTCCTTCTTGATATGAACTTGTTCTTGTTCAACCAAGTCATAGCATGATGGAACAGTGAATAAACTTTCTTTCCGTTCATCAGCAGAGTTTGATATGCTGAGTGGAAAACCGACACAATTATAGATCAAATAGGGAACGAAGATAAAAAGCTCCCGAGCCCCGGAAAATGTGTCCAATGTCTTTTCAACAGTAACATATATAGGACCTAAATTTAATGAAGAGAATATAAACAGCTCATTAAAATAAATCTCTGTAAAAAACCATTGCTGAAATATGCAGTAGATAAGAGTTACCATTGTTGATAAAAGGATCGAAAGTCAAGGTCTCTGACACTGTAAATTTGGTTCCACTGAACTTGGCTAGGGTAGTGAATGATTCTGCATGAGAAAATCTTGAGACTGAAGGTTTAAATTCCTCCATATGAAATTCAATCCCCAGTTCATGCGAAGGGTCAACATGATGGAAATTTGTTTGCACCTGAAACGAAGAAATTAATAACTTTCTAGATGCAGCTTCAACAATATGCTGGCATACAAAGAGAAGAACAGAGCACTACATGCAACTTAAACATGTCACTTTTAGTAGGTGGAATTCAAACCTCTGAAAGCAGTGCTGTGCGACTAATTCCTCCACTTTCAATGGTCAACGACACGGCTTGTGGAAGATAATTGTGAACAACCAAAGGAGTACTCAAACTAAGCTGGTGAATAAAGTGTTTACTTGATTTATCAGGGCCGAGTAATAAATCCTCATCATGTTCCCCAGCAGGTACCTTAGAAATATCTTTTAGAAAAAGATCAGAAACCTTCTTGTTTTTCACAGATGGAGGCAAATAGATCTTCTTTAATGACAAACAACAGCGGAATGGATCGCTACTTGGATGAGAAGGATAGCAAACAAAAGAACGAAGGGATCCAATCTTGCTTTCTTGGGAGAGAATATTTGGGAGATTATGAGGTTCACTCCATACATACGAGTTTCCTAAAGGTCGCCACCTTATACGACCAGCTTCAGCTAAGTGCAAAGGGAGTGGAAAGTTCTGCCCAGGATAGATAGGATCTATGATCTGAAATAGTGAAATATAACAGATAAATTAGAATTATGGGGAGAAAATACAGCTGGTACAGATTTTTTACTCTTACGCAGTTAGAAATACATTTAGGTACCATACCTTTGGAGACACGCCCAATGGAATGTCAAACCGCAACTCCAATGGCACAGAAGTCTCATTGTATACTATGACCTGAAATTTGTAATTATAAGAAGGAAGCGAATGACCAAACCCTTAAAAAGCACACATGAGTGATTTTATACATACCGTCGAGTATAACCGAATTAACTTACTGAAGCGCTGAACTGAAACATCAAAGACAACAGGGACGATAAAACCTTCTCCCGCATTAGTTTTAATATCCTCTTCCAAATTTGCATACCTAGGGATATCCGCAATTTTCTCCAGTTCTAATTTATTTGATGCCTTAGAAAAATCCACCTCAAAATAGCTCAATCCAACAAGATCCATGGAAATTGGTACAGAAGGAACAGAGGTTCCGTCAAGCTTGATTGAAATAAAGTGGTGAGGTACTCCACTTGATTGCTTCTCATTTAGTTGACCAGAGGAACGAGTGGGTCTAAAACGATGCAACTGTTCCTCGGGAGTCTCATTACTAAATATTGGGACAGAACAGCCCGATTGCACAAGACTCCAACCCTTCCCTTCTTTGGCATCAAGCTCTACAGAATTTTCTGATCCTTGAAAAATACAAAATGATAGAGGCAAAGAAGTTAAGTTCTGAAAAATATATGGAGCATTTCTTCCTATAGAGGCGTCTTCCATATAAGGAGAGTTCAAGAATGTCCGCATATCGGAGAGATCAGTCAGTTTCTTTTCATTCCAAGCATCCTTGATCATCTCAAGAGCCCTGCAAACGGACTATAGCAGACAACTGTAATGACCAAGATGTTTATTATTCACGAAAGCCATTAAGCTTAGACGGTATTTAGAGAGAGTATATAAGTTCCTGGCATCAAATTATGGCTGAAATTGAAAAACTCAGAGAGTTCCCCATATGAAGAACAAAATGTGCATCCTGTCGATTGAGTTTAGACCAGTTCTTACCATCTTAGCTACACTAATTGCCACTTTTCTTAACTGATACTCTCACCAATTTTCATGTTTGAAATTTAGTTCCTTTCCGCAAGTCAAGTATTTCGTGTTGCTGTGTTTTTTGTTGCATTTTTTATTCTTTAAAACTATATTCTTCACCGACGAAAAGATATCTCAATTAGTAAAAAGAAATCAGCAACTAGTATGAAGCTTCCCTCCTACACTAATTTTCGGGCTGTATAAGACATCTCAGCCAATCCTACTTGAAGTAATACATTCTAGTAAAGACTTATCATACACAATAGTGAAATGGAAAGACAATTAACAACCATCCAAAATAAGATCATCGCATACCTCAAGAAAGGATTCTGTAAAGTTCAAGTTTAGCTGAGCCACAGAGTCAAGATGGATATCCGTGATGATGGAACTATTTAGAAGAATACTGATCTCACGTTTCCTACTAATGCTAATCTGAAACTTCCATGGTTCAACAAATGGCTCCCACATGACCTGCGACAAATTTTTTACGATATGTTCAGACAAAACTTTTTCTGACAATTTTGCATTCAGTAACTATTTACCTTGTGAATGTTGTTATAATTCGCTTCAAGGTCGCTCACAATTGAGCACTCTACAGAAGTTCGACACACATTAGCACGGAAGACCAAGTTCCTTATAAGAATTTCCAGGAGAGGACCACTGCAACTCCACTGCATCAAATCAGAATGAGATTTTAGACTATAACAAACCCTAGAGACATGTAATATGTGATTAAAAACACTCATAATGCACAAAAGATATCTATAACTTTTCCTTAAGGATGAATGCAGAATAAGGCAATAACATCCATACCAATCATTGCTAGTATAGTAAGGCAACAATTAAGCGTAGCCAGACATGATCAGATCCTATTGGCATGTGAAACTTTTTGAATCCATATGTATTTGACAACAAAAGATCACGTAGCTTAAGGTCATATTCAATAGATCTCATCGTGTCACTATTCCAGATTATGCAGATACTTGCAAATGCATCTGCTTTTTACTGTAAAGGTTCACATGCATTCAATGTACTCTCAAAGACAAATCTAATCTTCCTTCCAACAGCATTGTTGCTTCTCCAGACTGTAATCAATTTTACTGGTCGCAGATTCCTCTTTTCCCATGCTAATTGTCATGCTTCCAACTGAATGACATCCACAATATCTCAATAGATATGTATCTGAGGCCATCATCAATTAAGTTTCTCCTTGGCGAGCATATAGAGGGGGATTTCTAGCCAGATTCAGTACAAAAATAGAATCATTTATAATTTTCATAACAGTTATCATTTCTACAATAGCTGTACCAAAGAAACAGACAGTAACTACAAGTTCAGATTCTCAACATACCCTTCCATCAGTCAGCAGTAGAGATACCTTCCCCACATGAAGCTTACACTCAAAACAACCTATTGCAAACTGAGAAGATTCTCGTTCAGGAATACTTAGAGCAACATCATGCCAAAAGTAGAAAACTTGATGTGAAAGCACCAGATCTATATGGTCGCACTGAAAATCAGCAGAGACATGTCTATTATCAGTCTTGCCACTATAAAGTTCTGCCCCAAGACTGATCTTAAAAATCTGGACAAATGGGGAGGAGTGAAGGTCACCACCTTCCATTATCTCAACATTCAAGCTTATTTTTTCCACAATGGATCTCAAGTTGGAATTGCTCTCACTAATGCACAATTCAGTGCATTTGCTTTTGATAGTAAGCACAGCGAATTTGCATTGTTTCTTCCCTGACAAAGAAGACGACATATTATGATCCTCAGCAGATCTGCAATCAAATTTCCCATACTTGCAGCAGAAATTGCAAACATTAATGGGAAAATGAAATGAAACGCCGATGTTTTCTAATTTCACAATCAGGAAAGATGTGTCCTGCTTGATATTATCCGGTACAGCACAATCAGAAGGAGCCAACTTTGGAGGACTTTCAGGCACTATAAGCACTGTATTCTCAACAACATGAAGACCGTCATCTGCATGTGCTGATGATGCTACCCAATGATCAGCATCAGTCATTTTTCCAATTATAGAAGCAATCATATCAATGACCTTCATCCACTCAAACAGCTCCAACCAAATATCCAGAGAAGGAAGAAAAATAGATAGCTCATCTCTGACCTGATCGAACCTGAAGTAAGTAATGCTGAGAACTGATGAAGCTGAATCAGGGGCAGTGCATCTTGCTAAGATTGCATGACTATGTAAAGAGTACAAGACCACTGAAGAGAAGCAAAAGTTCAAGGATTCAGCTGTCTCATTTCTCAATGACGCAGAGAACTTACACCGCAACTCAGCCCTAGCCCCTGGCTCTGAAAGGACTGAGTCTTTTGTTGAGCGATGCAACTTCGTAGACAATGAGTCAATAGAGAGTACAACTTCTGTTAAGAGCATGCTTGGGACCACAGGTAAGGAAGAGCTATATTTGTTTATGGATCTCCTTGACTGAAGAAACTGTAGTACATCTGAAGTGTAAAGTTCAGACTCATCTTGCACTGAAGATAACTGATTTATGACATCCAACAGTGCATCAAATCCATCAATAAGAATATTTTCTGTTCACATAGAAGGTAAAAATCATCAGTAATTGAACATACAAAAAGAGGATGACATGCCAAATTCAGAAGACCTATAGACTGCTCATGAAAAGATAGAAACAGCTTACCATCGGCCAAAAGTTCACATACATATACCTTTCCCATAATGCACATAGAAGCATCAGAAGCCGAAACATTCTCCTGTGGTATTCTCAGCCATATATCAGCATTGAGTGTCTCAACCAAGGTGTGAATACATTTCTGACGAAGTTCTTCTAAGCTTAGCCTACAATCTCTATTATCCTTACATAACAAAACTGAAAGCGATAACTGCCGTCCAAACATATTCAAACAATGACTTTTTTTCGAGATTTTGTGCTCTGGGACCAAACATTCAGAAGGAAGGTCCTTCAATAAACCATTCAGAGATCTTCCATCCACAAAACTACAGTACAACTGTGGTATTTCAAGTTCTAGAAATTCAGAGCCTCTCTCTTTCTCAATCAAAATTACTGTAGAGTCCAATACCTCAAATTTATAAACAAGTGTTCTCTCGCTTTCTGCACGCTGGTTGCCACTATTTTCAAGATTGGGCTGCTTACTTGAATATGAAGTCCACTCAGGCAATGAAAAGTAACCAATTAATATAGCCAAATACTCGGGAGAAAGAATGCAGCAGACATGCTGAATGCCAATGCTCACTTCAACTTGGGAATTTAAATGACTGTTTCCTTTCTTCACACGCACATTTAGAACAGGAGAATGATTCTCAGAAGAGGGACCCCATAAAAATTCATTTATCCTTTGACTCCACCATGATGATGTGAGAACTAATTCCTCAGCTGAACACAAGATATCCATGGAATCTTCAGAGAAGATAACTGCCGAGTTAACTGTGGGCAGTGAAACCGTCCCAACAATACATGAGGAATCATGAAAATGCACTTTGACACCACAGAGGTTCAGATTAAGGACAAACTGATTGGTAGAGGATTCAGCAGGCAGAGATCGAGCATCCAGACCAAACAAGGACTTCAACGATGATGTAAGATAAATCTTGGATCTCTTTCTTGGAATGGACTTAGGATTTCTCGATTTTCTAGTTCTTATAGAGAAATTATTTCTCCAATCAGCAACATCATAGAGAAGAAAATTCTCAAGGCTATTCAGATAACCAGAAGAACGGATAGTGACAAATGGAAAGTGACTCAACATGATGCTTGCATGATCGAGGCCTCCAGCTTCAATGAAGTTTGAAAAACCAAACCTTTGACTCCCAGCACCAGATAGAGCTATTGAAACTCTTTCATCTTCAATAAGGAGAGACAACATTTCAGAGTTATTAGACGTACCATACCTAGCTAGTCTGTCAAAAAATTCTTCCATCAAAGCAAATATGTAAGGGTGACAATGCAGATCGCCATTATTCAAGCGTATGAAAAATTTACGGAAACCAGTAGTTTCCTTTCTAGAAGCTTCATATTCTAAAGAAAAACAAAAATCAGCAGTAGTGACTGCTCTGCAGTCAATTTCGTCCATGTTGCTGGCTCCGATACCGAAACCCTGTCGAGAAGGAGCACAGGAAGAAGCACCCGTAGCAGACATACTGCTAAATGAGCAGACAGTATGGCTTTTTCTTTCATCCCCCAAAGAATAAATAATTATGTCCAAAGCCTTCGCACAAATCCAACACCTCAGAAGCTCTATACAATCATACCTGTTGAAAATAGGCATTGCATGAACTTTCATAAAAAATAAAAAGGAAGAAAAGTCTTGCCAACATGAGAATCAAATAACATTCTCAATTTTATGAGACCTTGAGGGTTCTCTTCTCGGATGTACAATCAGTACAAAACAGAGAACATAGCCCCCCTACAAAGAGTTTCTAATTTTACATCACTGTTAAGAACTCAAAGTACATTGCCTATAATTATTTTCTTATGATCAACCACAGCTATAAAAGAGAACTATGAGGTCAAAACAATTACTTACAATAATATAGAAAAAGCTATGCACAGACTCCCTACACCTATGTGTACACCCACCCTTATTGTGAGGAAAATTCTGAATAAACAAATTCTACGGATTTTATTTTCCACAACCTGTATAAAGCAACATAGTTCATGGAAGAGGCATCAAGGGGGTGCAAACCTCTTTAATAATGAATGAAACTTTTTTTCAAGTGAAGAAACAAGCCTTGCCAATAGAAAGGCTGTTCTAGCACACAGGGAGTGTATAAGAACAAAAATACAGTGAAAACCCAAAAGATAAAGCACTCTAATGTGTTGAGAGCTCAGAACAAGACCGTCAAAGGTTCTTGAAAGATAGAAAAAACATAAGATTGATATAGGAATTCTTAAAAACATAAGATAGATATTGGAATTCTTCTAAGAATCTTTTTTTTCTCTTGCTACACACCTCACAAAACATAAAGTGGCAGCACTCTACTTTTAGGAGGACGGGATCCACTGTCTAACTTCCAGAAATTAAACAAGTACAGAACTGTCCTTGGCATCAGCCAATACATGCGAGAAGAGTCAAAATTTATTTCAGAAGGGGCAAGCCAAGTTATAATAAAGAAACAAGGTAAGCTATGGCCAAAAAAGAAAAATAGAATGACATACTAAAGGAACGAACCAAAAAGGGCACATGAAAGAGAAGAGAAAACACAATAACAATCAAGCAACACTTAAAATCTACAACTGAACAACGATAACCTAAGAAAACATTAGTTTCTAGCCAAAGGTATGAATTACAGCCATCCAATTATTAATGATCAAAAGTATAACACGCATATAAAGAACACTAAGGAAACTTGACTTTTACGTATAAACCACTACCTGATATCTACTTCAATCAGAGAGAGATTGCATGCAGATTTGTTCTCCCCTTCATTCTCAAGGTCAACATGTAGAATGAGTTCCTTCAAATTTGCAGCTATTGAGAAACCAAAGATTAAACTTTTCATACTGTTCAATTTGTTGGAATATGGACTGAGGCTCCTGACTTGTGAAAGTTCATACTGACGATGCACACTATTTACATACTCAACCAGTTCCACTGCCGCAAGGTATAGAGAAGGTGAAAAATGGGCATCAAACCTAGGGACTGTCATACGAACCTGAGATTATACAATAGAGAAGAATGTAAACTTATAATCAGAGACTAAATGAATAATTTATATGAGAAGCCCGGAAAAAGAAAGTTGTAACATGTCTCTGGCAAACATGCATATAAACTGATGATGATGTTCAAACGTGCAAATAACGCTTATATACCTATAAGGATATAGGTATTCAACTATCGTTGTGCTGAGAGTGGCGATGAGCCAAATAAAAGAATAAGGCCAGTAATTCGCAGCAGAACTCTTAACATAGAACTCATTGAGGTTTTAATGCCAAATGAAATATTTGGGATCTGTGTTTCCTTTTTCTGTCTAACTGAAAAGAAATTTGCATTAAAACTCCAAGGAGACAGAACTCAATAAGTGATAGAAAAAAGTAGGCAAGAAAAATATCTTATGCCTATCAATTGGAAAATTACTGTTTACCAAAGGTTTTGGATAACTTTTCAGGGAGGTTTCCCTTTTTTGGAATTCAAATGTTAAGTGCAAGTTATTCTTGCGTCAATGACTCCGTAAATTGTGCATGTACATCTGCCTTGTTTAAAATCGTGTTACTAGGAGGCTTTAAAGGCTCCAGGAAACTTATAATCATACCACCACTTCGGTGAAAACCCATTTTGAGTGAAGCTTGTATTGAATGTGAAAAAAGATATGTCTCACAACTCTTTGGTCTTGGCTACTGTGGATGGAGAGGACCATGAGAGTTATTGAAGGTAAAGACATACATAAAAGGTCGGATATAGTACATATATTAGATCTACCTGATACTTCTCCTGCAAATGATTTTTGTTTGAGGGTAAGCTACCCCCTTGGAGCCACTTCAGTGACATTTTGTCTAAACTGATGGAAAGACAACAAACGTTGAAAATTATGTATCTTTTTTTATTGAATTAGGATGCTCTTTTCTTCACAGTGACCATGTCCTAGAGCTACTTGTTATGCTACCTGATTTGTTTGTGTTCTCATTCTACAGACTACTTCCATCATATTAAGGATTAATACGCAAAACTCGTCTTTCTAGTTAATTAAGCTATTCATCTATTCCCATTCTCTTTTCCGTTTAGGGGATTCCTTAGTGGAATTGAGAAACACCTCGAGTTTGCTGCAAAGTGGTAAATTGACTATGGAAGACCGAAGCACCTATTCTCATCCTTCAAGTTAGACAGCTAAGTTCATGCAGTAGTTTCTTAACATTGACAAAACTACATAATTGAGGATCGCAGCACCGTTCCTTAACAAGTGACTATTGATGGTTGTCACAAAGCTAATTAGAGAACCCGCAGCAAATAGCAAGAGAGCAAGAAGAAAGAGAGAAAGAATAGAGAGGAGGAGAAGAAGGAGAACGTAAGAGAAAGAAACAAAGAAGGGGCTGTAGATTCTTGTCGCAAAAGAAACCCTACACCCATTGTGTTTATATTAAATATAAATTGTCTATGACAATAATACCCTTATGTAAGTAAAAAAGAAATAAAACTCCGAAAATAAAAGAATAACTCAATTAAAGTAACTTAATACTCCCCCTCAAGCTGGAGCATATAGGTCACCCATGCCCAACTTGGAACAACTATCACCAAAAGCAGGACGAAATAATGCTTTGGTGAACATATCAGCAAACTGATCTCTAGAGACAACGTAAGGAGTAGTAATTGTTAAGTTACTTTAATTGAGTTATTCTTTTATTTTGCGAGTTTTATTTCTATTTTACTTACATAAGGGTATTATTGTCATGGACAATTTATATTTAATATAAACACAATGGATGTAGGGATCTGTTACAACAGAAATCTACAGCAAATCTACAGCCCCTTCTTTGTTTCTTTCTTTTACGTTCTCCTTCTCCTCCTCTCTATTCCTTCACTCATTCTTCTCTCTCTTGCTATTTGTTGCGATTTCTCTAATCAGCTTTGTGACATGGTACTAGAACAGGAGGTCATGAGTTTGAATCTTTCCAGGCCCTTATTTGCCTCCCCAATTGTATATTTTCATGCTTAGTACTAGGAAAGACCAGACTAAGCATGAGGGAGAGTGTTAAAATAATTAAATATTAATCGACGCCTTCATCTAACAGCTTAAGTTTTTAAAACAATTGGTAGAGGTCCCACAAAATCTCACAATGGTAAGTCACAGTTCTAATGGTCTACAAATCTCAACGCCAACAATCCTAGCCTCTCCACAAACTTTAGACCCTTCAACTAAGACATTCATTGGCAAAAGCACGGAGAATACTGATTAAGTGAGCTACACACACAAACGCATGTACACATAAACGTACACAAGCACTAATCTCACCTACCCACCTACCTACCAAAAGGAAATCCAAAAACAAAAGCTGTCATTTGTGAAAAGCATGCGCACAGAGTAGAAGAGGTTAAGATTACCTCTACTCTTTTTGATATGAGTTTATCCATAATGGCACAGGTTGCCAGGAAATTAGAAGCAGAGAAATTCTCCAAAACTTTGACTGCTTTAGAATGAGAAGATGAGATTAGTTCCACCTGAAACAGTACAAAATTACTATGTCAATCTCAACGTTTAGATTCCAGTAGGAAAATGAAATGTTCTTTCTTTGGATTAAGAAACAGCAAAAGAAAACGCTAAGGCATTCAAAAGGTGCTGAAGACAGACCTCGCAATCATCCAGCTTGACCTCAAAATGATCACACAGATCTGGAGATTGGAGCTCCAAAAATTCATATCTTGGAAGAGAACATGAAATGCCCTTAGATGCATCATCCTCTTCATCCAAAAGGCACTTCGACTTAATAAGAAAGGCTCCAACCTTCAATGACTGAATAATCATGGCAATAAAGTATAAAAAAAGACAAGTCAGATTCAATTCCATGCTTTACAACCATGTAAGCACACTCAATGAAGATAGCCAAACTGCCATGGACAAAACTAAAAGGTCATTGTTAGAAAGTCCAACACAAAAGTGTAAGCTAATAAGTGGAGAGAGACCACATGAACATGATAAGCATTTAGGACCCGTCTTCAAGTGACGTGAGACAATACTTCAACAAACACTCTCACATCCAAGACAGATTATGAGCAACGCGTGGATTTTTAACTACACACATTCACATGGAGGGAGACCACATGAACATAAACATTTAGGACCTTTCTTCAGGTGATGCCAAACAATACTTCAGCACCCTCTCTCACATGCAAGCCAAAATATGAGCAACATGTGAATTTTTTACTACGCACAATCGGGTGGAATTTTGACCACGCACATTCACAGAAGGGATAAACTAGCTCTAATATTATATTCGAACAATGTAAAAGCTTAAACTCATAGGAGGAGGGACCCACATGAAAATTAATAGCATTTAGGATCCCGTGTCAAGCGATGTGAGATGATACTTCAACAATCTTCATATATAAAGGAAAAGGAAATTAACATGCACATTCCCATTTAAGCTTACCAGAAACGATCCCAAACGAAAACACAACTAGTACAATTTAATATTTTCATAAACATCTTCATGAATTTCAATTATCCTATGATAGTTATGAACTGCTTAAGTAAACACTAGGCAATCAGCGTGATGGATAAGTGTACCCAATACACAGATGACTTCATTATGCTGAACAAAAATGGAAATTTCAAATGACAAACGAAATCACTAATTCTGCACAGTAACGTTTTTGAAGATCAAAAGAAATAATCTGGAATATCTAATAAGTATCTCCCTCCCTCC
Organism: Melaleuca alternifolia; assembly: GCA_019926035.1. Taxonomy (NCBI): domain Eukaryota; kingdom Viridiplantae; phylum Streptophyta; class Magnoliopsida; order Myrtales; family Myrtaceae; genus Melaleuca; species Melaleuca alternifolia. The sequence continues at coordinate 69,531 of JAGKPW010002178.1, forward strand.
TAGTGCACATGCGACTGAAGCACTTGTGTCTGGATGATTCTGAACAGGAATGTTTTTGAAGATCGAAATAAATAATCTGCAATATCCAATAAGTATCTCCCTTCCTCCCCTACCCTCCTTGTGCATGCGCAACTGAAGCACTTGTGTCCAGATGACCATACACAACAAGTGCAGATCTCTAGCATTCTCTACTCAGCATGTTAAACCTTGACTAGTGCAGATCATTTGGAAAACCAGAGTTGGCGATTCAGATAGCCAATGAAGTGAGTATTTCTCAGTAATACTGAATAGCAATTAGGGGCTGAGGGTGTTATATCCGGACATGAGGGCTTTGACATCCAGCGCCAGCAAAGAAAAAGATAAATTGCACAATAATTTTGCAGATGGATATGACAAGAAAGAAGTTCAAATGAGTGAGGACATGCAAAAAGAAGTTCTATCAGTTATTGGAAACTGCTAAGATATAGGTATAACAATCACTGCGGACCCATTTCCTCACAGATCAAATTTTTAAGAAAAATTGGTTCTACAACAAATTATCAGAGCTTGAGCTCAAGGATCAGGAAAGCATGACATTACCTCACTTAAAGAATTCTCACAGCGATTACTTACATGTTCACCATTGACCTAGCTAATAGCTTACACTTTCATATTGGACTTTCTCACATGATCAAATTCAAAAACCGATATTTTCTGTTTAAACACATCCAACAGCACTATACAGGTGAAAAAGTCGAGAAGTTGAATCTAAAACCATAGCATACAAGGAAAAGAACAAAATGACAAGCACCAAAATGGAGCTGATGGAGAAATGATTGATGAAGTGCACTTTCTCACCATGAACATCATATTCTATGTTTCATATCCAAGACTAACCATTTCGTGTAGTTCTGAGTCTGCACCAGTCCACGGCACATTTAAGACGACGTCACTAATATTGACATTCCATGACACTTTTCTGTGACTTGACAAAACATATCTGCAAAAAGAAAGACAAAATGAAACAAACATATGCGGTACATTCAAACGGTTTTTGCATAAAATCACATTACAGCTGACATTAACAATTCCTTTGAAAAGAAAAAATAGCACAAGTAAAATGTCATAGAGAACTCAGAACTAACTCAGCTTTAGAAAGTATTCGAGCTCGGTCATCTTCAATGCCATCTAGTGAAGAGAGTATCTGCACCACAAAAATAGTATTTTCATGATTTAATAGATACCGTTCTATTATGAAAATATTTACATCTGTTGGAGCAAAAAACTTGGAACAGAAAAAAAAATTTTAATAATTCAATGGCCATCTCCAAAAAATTGCTTTATATGTATAAGCTACTTCACAAGGATCGACAATTAAAAAAACACATTAATTCTCCTTTTTAACTGAAACTAATTATGTAACATGTATGCACTAATAGAGCACGATTTTGATTAGCAGGAATAATCTTTATTCATGGGAGAGAAAAAACTATCTAAGGACCCTAATGATTGTTGGATTATTTGTACTTATAAGATTTTGTGAGACCACTACCTACTGCTCTAAAAACTTAAGCTGTTAGATGAAAGTGGGTTCAATATTTAAATATTCTATCACTCTCCTAACGCTTAATCTGGTCTTTTTGCCTAGCATTAAGCGTGAACGTACTTAATTAGGGAGGCAAATGGGGCATACAAAAATTTGAATTCGAGATTTCCTATTCTTATACAATGCAGATTGTCAAAGAAGAAAAGTGTTCTTTTTATTGCTTATAATACTTATAGAAAACATAACATATAAATAGGGCCTAGGACAGCTAGAAAATAGCAAAAAGTTCGAAGCGGAAAGAAGAACAGATTTCCTACTTCCTAATTCTGAGGATTCAGAAATAAAAGGAAATAAAAATAAATAAATATACTTTACTATCCCGACATTTTCTCCTAATTCTTCAACAACACAACAAATTGCTGACATTCTTACATCAACAAGTTGGGCATGATAAATATTTATGCAAAACTTTGAGGGGGGTGTCAAATAATTAGGAGAAAATCTCAGGACGTGAAAATATTCTGTTTCCTTTTATCTCTGAATCCTCAGAATTAGGAAGTAGGAAATCTGTTCCTAATTCCGCTCCAATTTTCTTGCTGTTTTCTAGCTGTCCTAGGCCCTATTTATAAGTTATGGTCTCTATAAGTATTATACGCAATTAAAAATAAAAATAAAAAACAGAAAAAGCACTTTTCTTCTTTGACATTTGCAGTACTAATATCGATCAACTCCTTTCATCAATTTTGGTGGGAACAAGGAGGAAGGCCTCAAACAAGGAAGTTCCGAAGTGGATATAGGATTCTTTGTCAAAATTTCAATGGTGAAATGCTACTTTTGTCTGAGATCAACCGGGGTGGTTCTAGGACAATTCTGTTTCCAAAAGCCTGTGGTACTAAAGGATGGTGGAAATTTACATGAATCTCCTTGAGTTAGGACAAGTTGTGCTTCTGCAGTGATTTGAGACATATTAGTGCAAGAGCCGCAAAAACTTCTTCATTCTTAAGAAGTTCGACACAACTAAAACTTCGTCTTTCCGGAAATTGCCCAAGTCGTGGCTTTGTTTCAATGGGATGTTTCAGCCAAACCACAGCTTCACTGAGATATTGATTAAGAAAGAAAAACTAGAATGCCCAGGTGTCAAGTTTCAAGGCTCTCTGAGGAGGAAAACAAGACGAATGCAAATATAAAATAAAACCAGTCACGGTGGCTGGGTAGTGGAACATCCTAGCTACTAACCAACCTGACTCAACTTTTGAAGATGGGACAAAGTCGTTTCCTTGGTTCGGGTAAAAACCATGGAATTCTCTTTCCTTGCTGCCGTTGAGGCCCATGTATCTATTAATAACAGCGATTTGCCTGTTGAGCTCTTGACCAAAGGATATTTAATGAAGAGGAAGATTTTCGCCACTCGGACACCTTTTCTTCAGATTCTGAAATCTAAAGTGGTGCTAAAATAATTATATATTGAACCACACCTTCATATAACAACTTAAACTTTCAGAACAATTGATAGTGATTCCAAAAAACCTCACAGGGTATCAAAGCAAAAAGCATCGAGTTTGAATCATTTTAGGCCTCATTTACCTCCCCAATTTATGTACATAGTTAATATTAAGGCAAAAAGATAAGATTAAGCATAACGGGGAGTGAAAAATAATTAAATATTGAACCACGCCTCATTTAATGGTTCAAACTTTCAAAACAATTAGCAGTGGGCACACAAAATCACACAAGTGGGGAGGAAGTCTCGCGATCACACACGCTCCTAAACTTTCTCAAGGGACAAAGGGGCAAAGACAGAATCAAGTCGGGATATTTTTGCAATGGATTGGTCTGATGAGTAAGCTTCAGGTTGGTTCCTTATCAATATCAAAAGGTTCAGTGAAGTCTTGGAGGTTACTACTAAAAAGTATTGAGCAATGCTAGATGTAAGTGAGGATGATAAGCTACGTGGAATTGTTGTACCTCAGAATTGTTTCGGTCAATCCTATTATTCCAATCTCTTTTCCACTCAGATGCGATTACAGCATAGCGCACCCTTCCCATGGAAATCTATTTGATAAGTAAAGATTCCGTTGAAGGTCTCCTTTTTTGCTTACGAAGCTCCTTGGGGACATTTTCTAACTTTGGTTAATCAAAGCAGAAAACACTAGCTCATAGGTGTTTCTGTGCAAGACCAAAGAGTGCGAATCGTTTACTTTACAAATCTAGCTAGACCAGAGAGGTTTGCACTACAACTTTTGCAAGAAGTAAATTATGTGACCTCAGGCACGATGCAACACACTTTTTGGGCTTAGAGAGGAACAAATTGTAAGATGATTCCTCTCCTTGTTTTTCGACCCATCTAGAGAGAGAGAGAGAAAAGGGGGGGGGGGGGGGGGGGGGAAGGGCATTGCAAGGATTTGATTCTTCTTCCGAATCCTTTTAGGGATAATTATTTGTACACTCTTCACTTTTGGCATGGAGGGAAGACTAATTTCATACATCTAGATTGTTTGAATTGTCAGAAATAGTCTTTTATGCATACGCCAGCAAACACAGCCAGCTCCAACAACCTGAGAGAGAGGGAGACAGAGAGAGAGATCCAGTACTTGCTCTGGCTAGTCTGGAGAAGTGTACTGCCTACTTGAGAAATTTGTGCATACCATATACAAAGAAGGAATAAAGAAGGAAGCACCTAATTAAGACACTAAGCAATGCATACTAAACAAGGTGATACATAAATCGAGCCCTGTCATAAAGGAATAAGGCAAGACATTAACAGCATTTAGAGAAACAAAAGCAGTCCAAACATATGCTAAAACTTACCCGTTCATGCTGAAATTCAAAAGACTCCAATATATCAAGAAACTTGATGCAGTCGAGTAAAAATTCAGTATTTATCACCACTGTGAGGGGTTGAATTGCGACCTAACAAAAGAAGCAACAGAGAAATTACTTATGTAAATAAATCAGACGTGCGTCTTGTATCAATAGCTAAACAAGTGATGAAAAGCATAAAAGGTACTCTCTGCATGGAGAACTAAAGCAATAGGCTGTACCTTTATTGACAGTGCAACTTCTTGTCGTGGTGAAATATCCACTTGTATCTTACAGGAAGGATTGTCAGCATCCTGCAAATTTTCTCCTAGAAGAACCTGCAGTAATGTCAACAGATGCAAATGAAGGCTATTAATCTGCCTCGATGAGAGTGTGAAGAATATGCATGAATCTGTAACAGAAGAACCTTCCTATATGGTCTATACTCTTGGGCACTTCACGGATCTTACTTTCATGGAAAAAAAATCTCAATTGATGCATCAACAAAAAGAAATGACATGTTGATGGAAAAAGAAAACAACATAATATTGGCACGACATTGGACTTAATGTCCCATAAAGAAATGAATTGTGATCTAAATAGACATGAAATAAAGAGTTCGCATAGAAAGAGGCACAAAATAAAAGACCTAAAATGGCATAGAGGAGACGATACAAAAGGATAAGGAATACATTCATAGTACTAATTGTTTTCAAAACCAGAGAGAACCAATCTGGTTTCCAGTTTGCAGTTGTACCGGTTAAATGCAGAGTAAATTAGTTGCACAGTTTACTACTGAAAGTATACAATGATATTAATCTTACTCATCCAACCCAACATGAGAGCACAGCTCAGATGGCTGAGACACTCATTCCACTTTCCAGATGATGGGATCTATTCTTGCCTCCTCTCTCTAAATTTGTTACAGAAAGATCAGCAAAGTGAATTGCTCACCGGTTGCCTGCTTAAATCTGGTCAATACTGGCTTTGACCAGTTCTTGTCCAGTCCTGGTAATTAAGTACGGCAGGAGCAGACCGTGGTCCGGTTCCCGGCCTAACCAGTTGAACCGGCCAGTCCAGTTCAGATTCAAAATCATTGTCTTGCAAAAATTTCGATTCAAAATCATGCCCAATGACATGAAAGGACTCATACAGCAGACCCTACTCAGCGGGATAAAGCTTTGATGTTGTCGTCGTCAGCGCCACCGTTGTATAAGCCTCAAATTCACATGAAGCAATAGTCTAATGTTTTGCAATTCAAAAAAATATTAACTAAAAACCTATCAGGATAAGGTTTTATAATTCTTACTTAATTTGTTCAGATAATAGTTGCAATACAATTCCCTGCTAGTATAGCATGCCACTGTTACCAAGTTCTTCAGCAACGACGTTTAGTTTACTTTCACCATAAAATTGCTAAGCATGATGTAGCCGAGGAAACATATAGCATGATAAAGTCCAGCTACAGTAGAAGATAGACAATAAGCCTTTATATAATATGTGTGTCTGAATTGTTAGTTAATGACGTATCGGGAGAGGAAGATGATGTAGTTATAGGAGGAAGGTTGGAAGCAATAGTTACTGGAGGATGTCAAGTATAAATCTAGAGGGATGTGGCTTCTTCGAAGATATTGGTAGAACAGCTGGAGCAATTAACTACTTGGTGGTCACTTATATGTCTTCATCCAATTCAGACACGTTTATTAGAACATCATGATAAGAAGTGGATGCAAAAAATGAAACATCAGCAGTAATTAAATATTTTCTAAGCAAAGAAGAATAACAATAATATTTCTTTTGAGTACAAGAGTAACCCCAAAATATACACTTGATGACCTTGGGATCAAGTTTTGATAGTCTAGGTCAATGATCACGGATAAAACAGACAACCCAAAATAACGTGGCGGTAAGCTAAATAGTGACTCATTTTGAAATAAAATAGACAATGGAATACCACTTCGTAGAACAGAAGAAGGCAAGCAATTAATGAGATAGCATGCAGTCAGATCAGCAATAGACCAAAAGGCTTTAAGCACCTTCATCTCAAACAACACAACTATGGTAACTTCGAATAAATGTCTATCCTTCCTTCAAGCAACACCATCTTATTGTGGTGTTATGGAAAAAGAATATTCATGAATTATACCATGTTGAGTCATAAAATCATGAAAGGGTGCTGAAAATTCTTAGTGCTATTAGAACACAAAACTTTAACATGCACACCAAATTGAGCATGAATTTCGGATATAAATGCACAAAATAAAAAACAATTACGAACGATTTTTCATTAAATATATTCAAGTAGCTCTTACAGTCATCAACAAAACTAATGAAATATCTAAAACCCATATTGAAAACCACACGACAAGGACCCCAAACATCTGAATGAACTAACATAAAAGGAGACATCTCTCATTTAATGACTCGAGGCAGGTAACTAGTACAATGTAATTTGCCAAATTGACACGCCTTACACTCTAAACTAGAAAGGGAATGAAAACGAGAATCTGAATTGTGAAGATTGGGTAGAGAAAGACGACCAAGACAACAGTGGATCTGACGTAAGGATGTAACTCTCCTCCTGGATCTAATCTTGATCTTCCTATTGATTCACAAAGGCACACATACTTGCACTCAACAGTTTATTGCCAAGTTCGTATCATGCTCTTTACTATCTCCGTTTTAATCATTTTTATCTACTGTTGAACAATATCCTATTTCTAAGTCTATAGCTGAGGCATTACAATGCTGTAGTTGGTAGGCAGCAATAGAAGAAGAATTAAAGGCTCTCTAGATTAATCAAAGCTGGGACTTGATACCTCTTCCTTCAAGGAAAACTACTATCAGTTGTCAATGGGTATATGTTGTGAAAGTCAATCCCGCTGGTTCTCTTGTCATTCAAAAGCAAGACTTGTGGCAAAAAGGTAGGCTCAAGTGCGTGGGGTTGACTATCAAGGCACCTTTTCTCCTATTGCCAAACATAATTCCGTTCCGTCTTTTGATCTCTCTTGCTACAACATATAACTGGCCCCTTGTTTCAACTAAATGTCAACAATGCTTTCCTGCATGGGACTTTTTATGAAGAAGCTTATGTGGAGCAGCCTCCGAGGTTTCTTGCTCAGGGAGAGTCTAGGGGATTGATTTTGCAGATTAAAAAAGTCTTTAGATAGTTTAAAACAATCCACACGAGCATTATTTGAGAGATTTTCTAAGGCTGTACTTTCTTTTAAACTATCTAAATGTGAAAGTAATCACTCCTTTTTTTATAAACAATCATGGGGAGGCAAACTATTCTTAATTGTGTATGTTGATAATATTATCATCACTGGTGATGACTTGGTTAGTATAGCTTAACTAAAAATCTATCTTCAGCAACAGTTCAAACTAAGGACTTCGGAAAGTTAAAATATTTTCCAGGAACTGAAGTGGTGCAATCACAAAAGTTATTGTTATATCACAACGAAAAATTATTCTGGATTTGCTTACGATGGGATCAAAACCTCTTGATTCACCTATGGATCAAGGGGTTAAACTAGTTGCCGAGAGAGAAGTTCTTGATAATCCTAAGAGATATAGAAGATTGATGGGTGAGTTGAATTATCTCACAGTTTAGTGACCAGACATTGCATTTCCAGTTAGTGTGGTAAACCAATCTCTATTTTCTCCTACTACATTTCACTGGGACACAGTCATTCGGATTTTAAGGTACTTAAAGAAGGCTCCAAGAAGAGGAATTGTTTACCAAACCCACGGTCATAACAAAGTTGAAGGATTCTCTAATGCTGATTGGGCAAGATCTTTAGATGATAGGAGATCAACCACTAGCTATTGTATCTTGATTGGAGGAAATGTAGTGTCATAGAAGAGTGAGATATAAAGTGTTGTCACTTGCTCCAGTGCTGAGTCAAAGTATAGAGCCATGACACAAGTAACGTGTGAAGGTGTGTAGATTCAACAATTATTGACTAAGTTAGGCTTTAAAGCATCAAGTTCCATGAATCTATGGTGTGAAATAAAGTTATAGCGCATATCTCTTCCAATCTTGCGTTTCATGAAAGAACAACACACATTGAAGTTGATTATCATTTGATTCGAGAGAAGTTGCAAAGTGGATTGATCCTTCCAAATGAGATTCGAACCAATGAACAACTTGCAAACATCTCTACTGAACTTCTACTGAACTTTTAAACAATGAAAAGATAAAATATATTTGTAACGAACTGGGCATGATTAATATCTATATTCTAGCTTGAGCGGGAGCATTATAGGAATAAAGAATAAAGTGGTCTTTAAGACCCTAAGGGTTTATCTTGTTTCCTATTATGTTTTTTATCGTGGATGTGTGACATTACTGAATAAAGCTATTAACTTTTCCCTCTAACATAGGCATTCATATAGACTTGACTTTCAAAGAAACAGATAGCTCAATATGACGCAAATCATGGATGTTTTAATATTGAAGCCACAAGCACCACATGATGGCAAATGTCTCTAACCAACACTAAGACTATCCCTCATACTGCACTACATGATGCTAACTTTACACTACTTGCAATAGCACACACTCAATAGCCATCAAAGTAGGATCGAAGTAGAAATTAGACAATCTATTTTTACCAATATAATTTAGCCATCCAAAATGGTCTATTCCATATTTCTCAATGATTATACTCTCCCAAGAAAGATAATTCTATTCCAAAGGGATTTTGATTCTCGATCAAACTACTCTAATACGGCAAGCTTCTTGGATACCTTCAATCTACTCTCAATAGTCTTAGTGAGTAACTTATATACTTGGTGGAGGGAAAAAGAAACAAAAATTTAACGGACACGCTCATTGGGTGCATGTTTGGCATCCAAACGAGCGTGTTTGGTGGTAATAACTCCCTGCGATAGCTTTTGGAGCTGTATATGTTGTACAGCTCAGCAGCAACTAAATAAAGGGAAAAATATTCTTGAAGGACGTTGAGCAAGAAAATAAAGGGAAAAAGATTCTAGAAGGTGTTATACATCCTCCAAAACAATTGGGAAGAGGACCTTAAATACTGGAGTCATTTTCATCAATAAAAATTGTCTTAGAAACCCTCAGAGCCATAGCTTCACAAGCGCCAAGAGGGAGCTTCTTAAAAGTCAACACCAATTTAATGAGCCTCCTTTACAAAGATATGACCTTTTCCATCAAGCCAATCTTCTTTGCATACTCTCAATGACCGAATTGCACATTCTCTGATCTTTGAAATTTGCTCCTAAAGATCGTTCATAAAAAATGTGATAGGAAGACGAACTAGCTTGCACCACATTCTCATCACCATCATCTGCTCGTCTGGCACATAGTATAGATCAATCAACTCCAGTCTCTCCAGATACGCTTTCACTACTTTGGTCAGATTTTATGGAGTCCAGCCATAGCCTCAACATGAACCAAGGTCTTACTAATCAGTCATCTGTGCCTCTGGCAAGGGAACTCTAAAGGTTAGCTTGATGAGATCTCACCTTACTCATCCTCATCATCCTTTATCATTGAACACATTATGAAGGTCACTTAAATAAATGTACTTTCTCTCGACTTAGTTAGAGCTTCCTGCCCATGTGAGGGAAGAGGCCAGAGAACTGAAGAAAACTGACGTTGGAGGCATTTATCATGACAGAGACAGCCACAGAGGTTATACTTAGATCCAGAACCACTGCCACACCAAGAAGCCATTCTTTACAGAACGTTGTATTGCAATGAACTGTACCATTTTTCTATGTCATATGGCACCTTTAGTCCCACTTCTCCTCATAGAGCTGACCATCCCATTTGCTATCAGACACCTGTCCATGATTTGTCTCCCCTCAAGCACGGTAATTTGAAATTATACTACCAGTTCAACTGATCTTTTTGGCCAAGTTGCAAGCACTATCACAGTGGTAAAGACCTCCCACCAAACTTACTGTTCCAATATATATTTGGAACCAACACGAAGTACCATCATATCTAACCACAAAATCCAAATATCTCTAGAAGTTGGTGAGGAACTACACCAAATCCTCTTTAAAAATATTTCTGCATTTCTTGAAGACTTGTCCCATTGCAGCCAAAAATAGCTTGTCCAACTTCTTCTTTGGTTGCAAGTAAAGCTATGACGTGGTTATTACCATACATCAAAAGTTTCACAGTCTAGATGTATTGTCTCTCTATATAATATATATCAGTTATTGCCAAAGAAATCTTTCCATAAAGCTAGACTGGTTAGGCCTTCAGATGAATGTATTCATATTTCAATTGCAAAAATAATTTGTTATTTTCCGTTGTCAGGTTTGGTTATCGACATATTAGGTCCCTCCTTCCCCCCTTCCTCCAGGTAGTATCCTACTCTCTTCCACACCCCTCCTCCCTTTTAAACTTAGCACTCATTCCTTTAATAATTATTTGAAATTCTCTTTGAAATAAAAATCCAGTAAGTAGTCACATCGACCTTTCTAATCTAGACTGCAAACTTGATTCAACCAGCATGCTATATAGTTAAAGCACCAACCTGTCTCGTTTGTAGAACAACATTTTTGTCCTGTGGATAGATAATTCTTAATGTTTTGATGCCAGAAATAGCTAGAGCAGATTCTTCCCACATTGTAAATTCAATAGAAGCTTCGTCAACAAGGAGCTCTGCCACATCTTTCCCAGATTCCCTGTGACAAAGCATATAATTTAACACTGCTAACAAGATGCATAACATTCCACAAGAGTAGTAATCATACAAAACTATCTAATCACGTTTAAAGGTTCAAGAAATGAAAGCTAGGTACAAAAAAGTTCCTATAGGTACCTATTACAAGGAACAAACAGAAAGCACAAGACTAATCACAAAAATAAGAAAGCTCTCTGATTAAGTGATCAAACATTAAAGTCCTTGAGGTATTAGGAATTACACACAATGAATCCATCATCACCTCATGTAAATGTGCATGTGCACCTACTAAATATTTTGACTAAATTATCACCCACCAGAAAATATTGCCATAACTTTTTTCAACATTAAGTACACTGGAATTGCTAAAACTTGCATACTGAATGTTCAGCCATAAAAACTTTCGATTGAACAATTAACCACAGAGAAAGTTTCAGCAACTAGTCTATCGGGTCCTACAAAATAATATCACAAAATCGTATGTGCAGCAGTCTTCATACATCCCCAGGTGGCACTAGCACATAGAATTACCTTCTAATTAAACCAAAGAACTAACAAAAGGACATCAATAATAACTTTTCGATCGCTATAGGAACTGATCACTCCATCCAAAGTTGTAGGACAAAACAGCAAGAGTACACAAGTTTCAGAACTCCTAGTGCACAAGATTCTCAAATCATTCAATGTGCACTACATTTAGTGTAGTCTCAAAAATTTATTAGAGATGTAACTCCCTCTAATTAAGGATCCAAAGGACCTATCTTTTCTGCATAACCTTTGGCACGGTGATACCTGCCTTCATCCTTGTAAAAATGTAATCAACACTCATGTTTTCAATTAATTACATTATCCATGCTTGGATTAAAGCTTTTTCCAGTCAATTTCTAAGTAGACCCACCAGTCTCTGTTTCTGTGGTTGTCCAAATTAGGTTCTTTGGCATCCCATTTACACACTTTATGATTCAAGCTATGCCCTATCACACCACCTCAAAAGTAGACACAATCGCAGACTAGGCAATTTTCCTGGGAGGAGGGTGACAGGTCTTTCGATAACAATAACTAGCTTCATAAATGGAAAAAAATTAATCCTGGTACCCCAGTTAATGTGTAAATCAAGTTCCAAGTGCGCCTCCTAAGAGTCTTGTCAGAGCTTGTCCACAGAACTTAAGACACTGGGGAAAAATAAATATTTTCACTAAACAAAAAACATGCATCAAAAGGATAAAAAGAAAAAAAAAACGTATATAGCACCAAAAACACCAGGAAGCAGAAGATCCAATGCTTAACAATGATGGCAAATATATAAATAGCTTGTCAGAAAAGTAAATACAGCCTTAGTCGCCGGTACAGTCAACCTGTCTGCCATACATTCGAATCACCAACAATAGAACATATCAACAAAAGAAAACTTACATGCTTCGGAGTGTTGCAGAAATTCGATGAATTAAGAAGTTGACTTTGCATGTACACATGTTGTTACTCGCAATAGCGTCCCCATCGCTTAATGATGGAGGATGGAATTCTGTGGCTTCATATATATCCTGCAGAAGTGTCAAAAGAGTTTCAAAGACAATAAATATTATGACAATTTGGACTAATAGTTGCACTAAGACCGTCGTAGTTACACGTTTTTCTAATATCACACAGGCAGGATAAAGGAATATCAAACTATTTGCATTTTAACTCATTCAAAGCTCTTTCCTTATGATCTTACTTTTCAAATTTCAAGGACTCCTGTTTCTCAATTAAATGCAAGCAGAAATATAAGTTGCACATGAGTTAGTTACCTTGATAACTTCATCTGAAACAACACCAGAAAACTGACCAGAGTCATCTGTACCTCCAGCACCAAGCATACCACGAGACAGCCAATTTAACCATCCACGCGACCTGCCTGATGACCGCTCATCATTCCTTGACTTCTCAAGACTTGGTTCCACATAGATATTGGTAGACTCGCAGAAAAGCTCCTAGAAACAGAATAACTAGATTAAAAAGACCTACTAATTTATTTGCTTGACCAGTCACATGGAAAAAAACTGAAAATCCAATTTACCTTCCGAAAACTAAACTAATCAATATAACACACACTGCAATCATTTCTATTATTAAGTACTACTCAAAAACAAATAAATGAAGCAAATTGTGACACAAAACCTCTATCTTACCTGGAGTTCATGTTCAGCAACTGAGCGATAACTTAAAATATCCTCTATATCAGATGCTCTTTCCATTTGCTCCAACTCTTGAAGAATTTGTTCGTCAACTGACTGATAAAATCAGACTCCAAAAATGAGGAATTAATTGGAAAAGAGAACTATTAAACATTCATTAGTGGCAGGACATATATTATATATCGGGAATGTGTAAGTTAACAGGTTCTATATTTCTCTAACTCTGTAGTTTCTCATTATAGGTCCAACTAGGAGTTTTAAGTCAAATCTCCAGGCCCCTCATTTCCTACCAGATACAACTTCATTTTCTATGCTCCAAAACACATCTCATCCCAACAAGAAGGGTAACCAACAACATATTGAATTGTCCATCTAGCGGTTTAAGAAACATTTAGAAGAATCAACGATTTACAACATTCTACATTAGGCACTTCGCAGAAGAGCCGGAACAGGTACCTGCATATAGTTTAAACTAGCTAAGAAGTCATGTTTCATCAATTAACAACAAAACTGCAACTACAATTTTCTATAAGAATAAAAAACTCGAATGATGGAAAACATCTACAAAGATCAGGTTAGGTAAATTAGCTATGCAAAAGTGAATCTTCCTATAGGTATCCAGGATGGGCCTCCATATGATGTAACTCTTCAGATGACAAAACAAGGTCCAACAGGTTTCAGTATCTTTTTATCACAAATGAAACTTCTAACAGGTGCAAGACAGCATTGTTCTTATCCCCCAACCAAGGATTGTCTCACTATTGTATGTGTATCTTTATGTCCTTAACAGAGTCAGGTAGTTAGAAATTCACAAGATGATAAAAAATATTTTCCAGCTTTGACAAGAATAGCACAAGGAAATTGTAGATAGATTGTACATGGTCCATAAAAGGGACACAAAGAGAAGAAAAATCTCTTGTTACGAAATTTCTGAAGTGCATTTCACATATATCATCAAACCCATCTCTTTATAAATCTGATCCAGTAATAGTTTCTCTAGAGCTCTACACCAAAGGGATAGATGAACTCTCATTGCTTCACTAAGCCATATGATTCACTGATTAAATTAATGAGAAGCAGAAAGCCCCATGAAACTAACTGAAGACCAACAAAGCAAACGGTGTTCTCCTATTTTGATCCCAAAAAACAAAATTTTAATGTAATGGCACCTAGCAAATGCTGATTTCCAAATTTAATGGAAATGGTACTGTCTATGTCTAAAACATCAAGCTATGTTCCTCTACAGTAATGTTTTCTATCATTGTCCCCCCTACCAAGTGCAGTGGGCAAGACACCTGAGAACAACGAGAGGAGATTTCAGAGGGAGGAGCTAGTCTTTTATCGCATTCCAACAAGGCTATGTGTGGCAAATGGGTTGGGAGATATATGCATAGAAGAGAACAAACAAAAGAGAAAAAATCCATGCCCCAGAGACAAGGCAGATCTTTGGCCAGTATGAAGAGACACAACCCCGAAGATTTCATGAATGCCACAGACTTGTATTTCTCTACCTTTTTCTTTGATCACCAGCCTAGATAAATAGCACTCTACTGTGAATTGTTCATAACCTTAACACATCAAGTATATTGAAATTTCATTTGTCCTTCTCAGCAACATCAAGAAGTTAAATCACAATCAGAGAAGTAAAACAAGCTTTTATGAACTACTTGGCTTGATAGAATGAAAACCATTCTTATACCACATAAGATGTGGATATAAAATTACCATACCTTATAGTATCATATTCACTCAACTAATATTTTGAAACAGATAACCACTTCCTTAAGTCTCTGAACAACATTTTTGTTCCAACTAGATCAAAGTAAAGACAAAGCACAAGCAAAACAAACAATAAAAATATCAATTTCCATAATCATATGAAGTATGGACCTCAAACATCCAGATAACAACCTAGCATCTCAAGAGAAACGGGAGAAATTTCAGGCATCACAAGCCAAAAAAGCTCCCCAACCAAGTATAGACCCTTATCCGACAAACAAAAGATGAAAATCCTAAACAGCATAGAGAGGCAGTAACAAAGGAGAAATGATACAATGGAAATATAAAAAAAACAATATTCATCCATGTTGAGGTACATCACCTGCTCTTGCCGAAGATAAACTAGTTTTTTTTTGTACAGGCTAACATATTCCCGACGATTGCTTCTGCAACAGAGTAAAATTTGGCATTATTTCGCATGTTTGAAGATAGCTACACAGATATATGATGATCATAGGAAAAGATGCCCTTTAGTCACAGCAATCATTATCCAAAGCCCAATTTTAAAAATTTTCAGCTCCTCAGTCATCTCTGTCAAATAGCACATGTAGAGCTCCTAGCATTCATGCTGAAGCTGTCAACAATTACCATGATCATAGTGAAGCACCAAAATCAGCTATTGAGATTTGGGGGAGCAAAATCTCTCCAGATCCAAAGGGATTTCGATCTTACATATAGTTGACTTTGACCATATCAAAAACACACTTTCAGATCATCTTGCCTACCCAGGAAAATGCTACACGAGTAAGAAATGCTCAAAGAAAAGCGAGCCATAAAATATCAATCAAGTTCCTGCTTAGGTATGCACTAGTTATCTGGAGATAGACAAGGCCCTTGGTTCTAGCACAAAGATTGATGCCACCATCATAAAGAAAAAACAAAGGCTTTCGGATCCTTTAACCTTATGTTTCCTTATCAGCACCTCTTTCCCCAGAAGAAACTGTAAAAACAGACCAACTTACAGATGCATGTGCATGTACCCTGGTATGCATCCGTTGCTTGAAGTGAGAAGGGAACCTAAAAGCTTGCCATCATATTTATCAATTTTAAAGAAGAGACAAGAATAGCATATTTTTCTATTCTTAATTTTGACGTATAGAAGTTGCTTGTCAACTGTAACATCAGATATTGTGATGCCAGTAAACATCAACTTCTCAAGAAGATGAATTGAAATCATTAAGAAAATATTAAAATTAAGGACAGCACTTCAAGTTAGGGAAAAATTAAAATATTAGATAAAAATAAACATTCTAGAAACCAGAACAAAGAAAAGATAAAGAGGAACAGTATAAGATGAATTGACATGCATATAAGAAAAGCAGTTATCGAGGCAAATAGCCACATTTCCAAGACTTTAACTGGGAAAGAGGTAGGCTACCCACTTTGCTCATAAAACTTTATACTTTCTACATGCTTTGTGAGATATATTTTACAAAATCTCTCTCTGAATATCTTTTGTAACCACAACAAGCTAATTGCTCTAAAAAGTTGCTATTTAGGGCAAATATGAGATGAAAACGATGGACAAATGATCTTGTACCATGAGAGAGAGATAGAGAGAGAGAGAGAGAGAGAGAGCACATCAAGTGCAAGTTGCAAGTCAATATATGAGCACATGAGAATGGAAGACCATTAATAAGCAGATTCCCAAACATGTTCTCTGATTCCAGTGAACTCTGTGCATTATGCTAAGCTTATAGCAATTTAACCCATTCCATTAGAACGATTCCAAAATATGGTCGATCTCCCAACAGCATGTGCAGTTCAGAACTTATCAGAACAACAGTTCGCTAAATATGTACGCTTACCCAATTAGAGCACCAAAGGGATACAAACCAGCAAAACCACAATGCAAAGAGATTGAATATCAAACACCGAAACTCACATTCGCTGACCAAAATATCTCCATGAGGTCCTCCTTAATTTCTTTCGAACATCTGACAGGACAGATTCTTGTGCATAGTGCCACCACAGCCTCTGCCAGTTTTTGAGATTTCTTTGCAATGGACTGGACCATGGACGGTAACGTCCGTACCTACATTTATACATATCAAAATTTTAGCACAAAAAGGATTTGCTTGCTTTTGAAGACAGTAGGATTTATTTCCCAATGAAAAAAATTCATCAACAGTAAAGTACCATCAATACCATAAGTCATTCCAAGATCGGCCAGGATATATTCCCAATCTAATTTAGCAATGAAGCAACTATGAAGCTTTAATGAAACAATCCCTAAGGAAGATGGATTCATAAAGAGCGAGACAATCAACTAAGAAATTGACAATCCATCCATCATCATGTTTGACTTATAGCATTTTGTCACTGCACCACAGTAGATGCACAATCTCTTGTTGCAATAACCTGTCTTCAGAACTATCTGTATTCTCAGAATCTAATTATGGGTATTGGCTGTCCTGAGCACTCAATGAGATTGGGGAATAAAACTATCCTCAACATGCTAGACATAAAGTTTTCTTTCTCTCCGAAAGAATACCACCATAAAACTGAGTAAAGTACTTTACCAGAAGCATGACCATAGCCATCTGAAAAGTGATTATCATCTATCACACAGCAAACAACTAGCCATTGTTGATTAATATGCTCCACAAATCAGGAAAATAAACAAAATCATGAACCTACACTAGATGACTAGAAAATGCGATAGATAAGCACAAAAGGCAACACCGAGCAAAGTTGTGAACTGACAAATATGTAATGTTAAGCATCTGAATCAAGGAACAAGATAAAATATAAGAATCAAGTATTGATGTCCAGACATACCGTTCCCTCAGTTGACATATAGTCAAGTTGTCCAACAACATCAAGATCTGTCGAAGCTGAAAATCGCCAAGACATATAACCTAATCCAAGTGGAGAGAACACAAAAGCGTCAAGTATGTCACCCACAATTAATATAATCATCTAAAAGATCACATGCTAAAGATTTTTAGAGCACAAACCAACCAAGCTGGTTATTTCAGCCCAGACAGACCATTGGGGGGTGTCTCTATCAAGCTTCCCAGGTCGATTGACCTATAATGGAAATAACTACATCAGTCGGATGAAAATACAAACAGAATTATCTTGGCCAAAAGAAGAATACATTCAGAGTTTTATTGGTACCAACACCTTCAAAAACAAACAAAGGTTAAGGAAACAAAACCTCTGAAACTCACAATGGATCCATGCTACGGTACCACCAGTGAATAGTAGAAACCACCATTAACAATTTAAAGAGCATATTTAAGACAGATTGAGCCAGAAGCAGCACGTGCATGACAAGCTAAGTTTAACTTTGCAAGGAAACATACCTAGGCCTTATAATTGAAGACATACACAGGAACTCAGCATAAATCCACATGGAAGCTGATAACTAATAACTATTAAATGGTGAAACTCCAATGAAACAAACCTCCAGTGGAAATAGACGACGACATTATTTTGTCTAATTGTGAAATATCGCAGGAACCATGATAAACCAGCCTTAGTGGCACCTATCCCGGTAGGCAACGCTTTTAGTCAGTGCTATGAGAAGGCATCTAGGAATCACCAACATAAACATTTATCCTAACCCAACTGTTCAAACCAACTATTTAGTTGATAAAATTTTTAGTCCCAACCAGCTTTCACATTCTTTTCAGATTGGATTTCCTTTGTTTACGACTGTCATATTAGCAACACTTTCAAAGACATTTAACCACCCATCTCCAAAAGAAAAACTTCTCTTTTTTCCTTCGTTCTTCTGTGCGCTCTGAGAGAATTTTAGAGATCCCCAGAGGAACTGCCCAGCAATATAGGCAACTGAGTCTAGAATATAGAGTTCCAGGCCGAAAAAAAAAAAAAAGATGGATCTGACAGATCATTGTAAGATGGAATTGATGCTCTCTTCGTCCAGCTTACATATAGCATGTCAGAGTAAATTCAAATCCCTCCCAGGTCAACTAGCCAGTCAAACCTTCTTCATTGTTTCACATGGAAAGGAACAATACTCATGATCTTAAGTGAAATGACACCAGTCCCTTTAAGATAAAATGACTTTAATAACTAATTTGTGAAGAAACTGAGTACCCATTTAAAAAAGATCTAAAAAAAGCTTCAGAAGACCCTCACTACAAAAGAACCAGCACCTCTGACACAGCTGATCAAATGATGAATACATCTACCAATCCACCGCCCTATAAATCTCCATGTACTTCATGAAAACAATGCAACATTAATGACTAGAATCCCTTCAAATAATATTATTCTTAACGATAGCCACTGGATCCTATGGAAAGTACAAAAAGAACTGTCAAAGGAAAAGAAAGAGCATAACGATGACAACAAGAAAAGATAGTTGATACCATTGATAATATTACGTTAGATGAGCTGCATCGCAAATTGATTATTGAGGCCATATATTGAATTCATACTTACATCCTTATCCAAGATGCACATATGAACAAGATCTCTTTTAAATTGGAAAAACAAGCATAACTATGAGAAACTGGTATACCATTTTCATGCTGCACATGCTATAAAATATCAATCATTTGGAGAATGGAAAAAGTTCAGCCCATAATAAAAGAAAAACTATGTGCATTGACAGCTGACGGGTCCTTTAGGTCATTGACTGCCACATATATTAGCATCAAGAAAGACCCAGTTTCACATAAATTATGGAATCGACCACGAATACGCCTGTGTCTAAAGAAAGAAGGATAGGCAAGATAATAACAACTCATACCGAAAGTGACATGGACACATTCAGTGGTGCTAGAATAGGGTGAAACTGATTGATTTCACAACTAGCATTGCTCAGGCATTGATTGTCTCCAGCATTGTCCCTGGTCATCAAACTCGAAGCTCCATTGCAGGAGTTGCAGTAGATTTCTAAACCCGTGATCTCTACAACTTTGTGGACTTGGCCTTTTGTGCTAGGTAAAGGAGAAAAGAGAATTTCAAGTTTCTCACTTAGACAAAAATCAATAAAAAGCACCATAAAGCTGTAAAGGCAAGTGAAAGAAACAAGTAAACAGGCATGTAAATATCATAACTTCCAGGCACTGAGTTCAAAAGCAGATCATTAAACAATGGGACTTCTATTTGTTGAAATACAGTCGTTCGCCTCTTCTCACATCTCGGGGGGGGGGGGGGGGGGGTGCGGGAGAATGGTAAGATTATTGGCCCACCTCATTTGCAGGATTGTGGAAGAGTGGTGATGATTATGCAGCGGACACTAAGATGTAGCACAACTAAAGCAAAAGGTCAAAAGCCAAAGCTCAAGCCAAAACCACATATAAAAGCCACAGCAATGCCAAGATAGGCCCTTTATAAAAATTGCTACACTGACAAATAAAACGCATAGAAAACATCATCATACAAGCTTGCATTCCATTAAGCTTAAGCTCCCACACATTGAATGTTGCAACTTGCCGATGACTCACCAGCAACTAAACCATATCTAATCCAGGGTCAAAGAAAAATCATATCGATTCCTCGGAGAGGAATTCAACAATATGCCTTACTACAGATCAATACTGTGCCAACTGGACTTGCACTACTTATGGAATACCTCCGCAGAGCAACACTTTGCAAATTTAGCATGTTCACTCAGTTCTGGATTATAAGGAAATCTTCTTTGCATGTAAATCAAATCAAAAAAGTTATACATAACTTAGAGATCGAAAGCATTAGATAATTGCAGGTTAACCACGACAATGCCTGTGATTTGCTCAGAGATGGAAACACAATTTACTGGACATCCTTAATGCTAGATTTGGGAGGAAGAGGAGAAAATAAAAGAAAACAATTGGGTGAAATAATGTTGATGAGAAGAGTACTACTTTCTTCCATGTTGTTTGGAAGCAAGATGATGAAAGTTAAGATAAAGTAACTTGTTTCAAATCGAGAAAAAAATTGAAGAGAGAAAAATCTTGATTGGTGAAATTCCTCTTACAAACCTGAAAGTGGAAAGTCACAACCTATTTCGAGAGGGGGGGGGAATCTGTTCAATTTCTACTCTTTTTCACTCCATCTTTAAGTGATTGCTAAAATGCTAACCCTACAATATTATTTTTCTTTGCTTTTATTCAATTCATGTTATACATGTTCCCGAACAAGGGAATATGACAATAAATCCATATTTTCCCATCTCCGAATCCTCCCCTCCCACTCTTCCATACATGGTCCAATTCCCCAATTCCATCTCAAGTTAATACTAATGCTGGCGCTCTTCTCTTTTTTATAAGCAACTAAGCTATGTGCTTCAACAAACACCACAAAGGTGATGCCAACATGTATACACAGTTTTAAAAGTGGACATGAAATACAATGCTATTTAATCTAAAACATCTGCAATAAGTTGTACATCCAATCTGACATTTTCACTGTGCTTTTCCATTAGGTTGTCTCAACCATATTTGAACACCACTAAGGGAGTTTCTCCCTTTCGAAAGCACTAAATGCCTTTCTTATGACAAATAGAAGATAAAGAGAGGGATCGAGTTGAAGTAAGTTTCCTCAGAATAGCAACATGTGTACTGCCAAGACCAGAATTCACCCTCTACAGACATCACAGATCCAATCAATTCCCATGGAACCATTTAAGAAAAGGACGATGGGACCTAATCAGCAGTTAATATAAATATTACCTAACAGACGTCTGCTTCATAATCTTCAAGCTGGATAACCTCAAACCAAACATCATCCGTGCCTGTGAAATATAAAATGTCATCAAGGTGGATGTCCAGTGGACATATAGATACAGCATTAGCAGATGCAACAGAGAAATTGAATCTACACTTCAAGTCGTCACTTATTTAAAAGAATCGTGACCGTAAGTGCAGGGAATAAATCAAACAGAGAGTAATAATCTGATCAGAAGAAATCTGTAAACCAATGGAAATTTCAAAGATGGAAATCATTGCCCAGACAGCAGCTTGAAACAAGATCATATGGTTATCAAAATAGCAACGTACAAGAGAAGTATAAGGATGAAAGCAAGTATATCTTCTTCTATGCGACAAATTTTCCAGAAAAATTAAAATCTATAGACCCATCGCAAATTAGGGACGTCATGCCCACAACAACAGGGTGGGCATTATTGTGTTGGAGAAGAACGAACGCCTATAACCAGAATAGAATTACTGTGTACCATGTGAATTTTCTCGGCAAGATAAAAACTAGGACATTGAAGGGGTCAAGTCAAAAAATAAAGGTGCTTTCTCTATCTTTTGTAATAAGATATTGATACACCAGTGGTACATCAAGCTCTAACGACAAAAAAAAATCAGTCTGCAGGTAAGCCGCAACTTCCTACAGGCTGCCAATGTGCGCAGTTCCCATCTCATGCCATGGTTTTCTACATCAATAAATTCACTATTAATTGGAAAAGAAAAAAGATTGTAAATTTTATTAGCCATGTGATGTTCTATATCTGTTCTAATGTGAAACATCTGCTAATCACCCTATCCCTGCATCCTAGGCTTTTGACAGATTAAAATACCATGTGTTTCATTATCTGCAAATAGGACAAATTACCAAAGGAGCTTCAATCAAAAAAGGAAAATGCTGGGCCCCAGGTTGCACATCCATGAGGTAGACATTAATATAGCAATGAATTGCATAAGAACTATTCACATGGCATAAAATGTAGTATGATGGACACAGTAAAAGAGTAGAACTTACGGAAGAACTCTGCAAGTTGTTCTGATTAGCTTGGTATAGAATATGGACATTTCTAATGGAGACTTGAATACTGTCAAGTATCTATAGCAAAAAAAAAAACAAAATATATCAACACGTAGTAGGATGACACTAAAATTTTTACCATCAAAGCACCCTTGGCGCTCTTGAAGCCTAATGCACAAGTAGAAAACTAATACTAAACTCATTGATTTACCTTTGCAGTAATGTAGGAAACAAAAGACTGCCCAGCCTCATTATCTGCCACGAACTCCAAAAGAAATTAGCGCAAAAAAAGCATATACATACACATGAGAAATGCAGCTAACATCGCCGTCCCCAAACAAAGCCCAGCAGCAACTTTATCCACACATTCATAGATATATATTCCGACTATGTCTACTTTAATCCGGATAACAATGTTATAACATCCATACACAGGCAAGGCAGATCCACAGTTAGTACTGGAAGTCAAGAGCAGCAGCCAATTCAATGTCTTAGGCCACAAAAATGAAAAATTTCTGCCACCTCACCGAACTGTCCTCCCCAGCAATCACATAAAGAAGGAACTTGATTCAAGTTTGAGAGGAAATAAAATCAAATAACACGGCAACTCGATTTCTCAGACCCCTCAAGACGGAATGCGTCAATTACAGCACAGAATTAAAAAGGGAGACTGGACTCAGCTTACCGCTCATGCGCCGTGATAATTTCGCAAGCTCGGCAGCCGCAAGTTTGGCCTTCTTGCCAGAGAACTCTCTTCTTTCAACAGCCTCCAAACTCCACTGCAATCGCAACACGCACACCGCATGGTCAGACAGTTCGAATCGCTAGTGCCGACTCGCCACGTAATCAGAACGAGAACTCTGGGGCTCACCTCCTCGTCGCGGCGGTCGGAGGCGCGGACGAAGACGTCCTCCAGGACGATGATGATGGGGTCCCACCCGAGCTTCTTCCAGGGGATTCTGATGCTCAGCCTGCCGATGCGACCTTCCCTGAGCGCGAACGGCAGCCTGAGGTAATCGAAGGCCTCGAGGATGAGTTCGACGTTGTCGAGGAGGACCTCTTCGTTCCAGAGGGTGATCTTGAGCTGCTCCCGCTGGATGTCCTTCACGAACCGGCCCAAGTACCCCAGCAGTAACTGGCGAACCAGCCCTTCGAACATCGTTTCTCGATCTCCCCGCGCTTGGAACAAAGAAGAAAACGTGAACGAGCTCCGTTCTAATGCTCTAGTCTCGCCATGGCAACGGAGGAGATTACCAGCGACACCGCAAATTGAAGTGCGCGCGCATACAGACGGAGAGAGAGAGGGACGGAGGAGTTAAGAGGGAAGCGGCTTCCTTTCCGAGGAGAAGATGAACGGGTCGAGCCTCGTCGAAGCGGGTGTGGATCCAGGCCTTCCCGAATGGGCCCTCCGTGTCGAGTCGGGCTTCGAGAAATACGGTGAGGCGCCGGCTCGAATGTTGCTGGACCGGGCCCAATTCTAGGGCCGAGAATTCAACTTGTTTTGCGCAATATAAATGAAAGGAAAAATATTTTCCTTAAAATAATCGCTTATATCTCTTAAAATTATTTATTAATAAAATAATTATTTATTATCGGCAGTACTATAAGTTTAAATATTTTCATAGATAATTAATTTTTTAATTGATTCAAGTGATTATATTTTAGAAAATATTTACCAAAATTTTTTATATTTTTAGATAATAAATAAATCCTTTTCAAACAAAACTAAACATATGAGTGCAGTTCAATTGGATCGAACGAAGTGTTGCAGTTTGGCAATTCTTTATTTTGCATTCTTTTAAGGTTTTATTTTACTTTGTTTGTTGTTATCAAATCAAATGTGTATCTATAACGATATTTACACGACAATAGTAAAACAAAATTTTGAATTCGGTGTCCAACCTTGTATTTACAAAAATATATTCTCATAATTCCTATCATTTATTATTTTGTTGAAAATTTTTAAAATGATCAGACGTTGAACTTGGATGCTATTTTGTATTTGAACAAGAGGTTTTATCCTTAATTAACACGTCCTTTTCGTGAAAATATGATATTTGACATTTTAAGCAAATTTGATGACCTTATTGAACTATTTAAAAGATTGAATAGTTGACAAAAATTTAAAAACTTGATTGAAGTATGTTGTGATTTAAGGAGTCGAGTGGACTAACATAAAGGTTCAAATGTTGAAATATTTGCATGGAAAGCTCAAATTTCTTATGGTCAGTATTATGGCGATGGAGATACCTGTGATGCCGTTTGGAAGGCATGATAGCTGAAAAATTGGCCTTTTAAATAACAAATGTGATTAGTATAAAATAGGACATCATCTTGCTTGGAGAATCAAGACATCAAAGTTTGTACTCGCACTCTCAATCAAATGTTTGACGTGGAAATTATTGCATTAGAGTTAGATACACATGCGAGAGGGTTTCCTTGCGATATCAAGAGTGTTAGACTCCAAAAATTTTTAACATCGGCAATCAAGCTTTTGGACTAGGGGAATGAACAAAACCGTTAGATTTGAGAAATGAAATAGACATTGGCTTTGAGTCAAATCATTGCAATTTGGCTAACATTCTCCATCATTCAATTCTTTTAATATGTCACCACAACTGAATAACTTATTTATCATTCCCTTGACTAACTAAAAAACATCCAATTTTAAGTTCTATCGTAATTTTGCGTGAAACTATTTTATAGCAGGAAGAAGATAAAAAACTTTAAGTATAATAAAAAATCTTCCTCTGCATCAAAAAGTCGCCATTAATTTCTTTAAAATGATCAACATTTGGGCCAAATTGTCAAAACTTACATCTTCACTGACATCTTTATTCGTTTATGGGGTTTTTCGTGGAAAAAAAATGTATATTTAATAAGCTGGTTGAATTAATTTGAGACAGGCTATGATCGTGAAAATAAATTACTTGAATTTTTTTTTATCGCTATCATAATGTTTGAACATATAAATAATGTTTGGCTTTTATCAATTCCATTACAAAAAAGAAAACTCACGGACTTTAGATACTCATTATTTAAGGTGGTAAAATGATTGTAATATATTTATTTCACGAAAAATAAATAATTTAAAATTATTTTATTTAAAATGATAATTTACAAAAATGCACGAATAAAAAATATTTTATACATTTCGTGAAATTATTTAAATGTAAATTTCTGTCTACAATAAAACTATATTTTTATTAAATATTGGAACAGAAAATTATTAATTATAAATTAAAATGTAAATTTTTGTCTATAATAAACTATTATTTTTATTAAATATCGGATCAGAAAATTATTAATTTAAAAAAAATTATAATTAGTTTTTTTCCGAAATAGACCAAGGTTAATACAAAAGAGAAAAATATTTTTTCCCCTAACCAATCAATAAATCAAGATCAAAGCGACGACGTCGAATCCCCCGTAAACGGCGAGCTCGCTGCTGACTGGCAAGCAGGGAGTACAGTGATAAAAAGCTCCCGGCTACTGCCTGCAACGGCACATCCCGTCGCCGTCACTTGCCCGCTTGCCATCTATTTCTCAACTCCTCGAAGATCCGCTGGAGAAGAGGTGAGAAACGAACTCGACGTCGATCCTTCGCGCGCGCCGTCGAAGAACTGCGATCCGCATTGGCTCGCATCCTTCGCCTAATCGGGCCGCGTGATCGGTCTTCGTCCCGGCAGCCCTCGCCTGCTCGAGCGCGAGGATCGAGTCTGCTTGGTGAATCTTTTAAGAATGCCGATACCGTAGAGTCTTCGGGAAGCGTCATCTGGCTTTTCCTTCATTTGCAGTTTCCGTTCGTTTAGTCTTACTTTGACGAGATGGATTCGTCGGCGCTTCTATTCAACCAGCTCAAGGTTTGGGGCGCATCTGTTCTTCTTTCTTTAACCGATGTTAAGGCGCTGCGGTTCGATTGGTAGTTAATAGCTCGAACTATTGACAGGCGGCCGAACCATTCTTTCTGTTTGCTGGACCGAATGTGATCGAATCGGAGGAGCATGTTTTGTACATGGCGAAGCACATAAAGAATATAACTGCAAAGTATGTTTCCCCTTTGCATTTGGATTTTGTGAGCCATTGCCTTGGGCGGATATGGGAAGACGGAGAAAGATGCTCGTTGCTTGTTCGGTTCTCTAATGCTTTCATCATTTGACTTCACCCGACTAAGCTTGATCTCCTGATAAGATTGAAGCCAATTTGCTTTTGTTTAGTGAACGGAGCGAACATATATGGTTGGCGTTGTTCTTATTGTGAGTTGGTCTGCTAGCTTTTCGTGTTGAGGTTTTTTATTGGACTCTGCAGAGTTGGCTTACCGCTTGTGTTCAAGTCAAGCTTTGACAAAGCCAACCGAACGTCATCAAAATCATTTCGGGGTCCCGGCATGGCTGAAGGCCTCAAGGTGCTTTTCTCATCCCTTCATTTTTTTTTTTATTGTTTTCTGTCTTGAATTTATATCTTCGTATCGCAATCACAACAGAAATTATTGGGAAATGAAGAACATTAACGATAGTCGTAATTGTGCAGAGAATTGAATGTGGAGTTTACTTATATGATGTGCGTACAGTCCTCAATTATAAAATGTTTTATGATCGTGGTTATTCTCTCAATCTGTGCGTCACATGATCAATGGTTTTTGGTTGCTTACAGATCCTTGAGAAAGTTAAGGCAACTTATGACATTCCTATTGTGACTGATGTGCATGAAACAATCCAGGTAATCTTTGTCTTCTTATATCGGTGTGACTTCTCTACGGGAAGAGTGTAGCTGCTTAATTGTTTCAGGCTTGGTCCTATTTGTTCCGTTTCTTTCCTTATGAGATTTCAAGCTGCCCTATACTGTTAGTTTATTATATTTCCCTTTCTTTGAAAATCAACTGATGGCAAGGTCGTGCTCTATTGATGACTGTAATCACATCAAGAATCATTCTCACAAAGATGTTTACTAACATTTAATTATTTACCGCTTAAATGATGCTGTCTGTTGCAACAAAAAATTTCTCCAAGTTGATTTAGCTGTAAGTTTCTCCTAATTTATGTACAAATTTACAACTATGATGCTACTTCTCATAAAAAGTGAAAGAATAGAAGAATAGTTAGTAAGTTTTCCTTTTATTTCTACACATTTCCAGCTTCATATAGCGTTTATAATTAAATACTTGTTTTGGAATATCATCTGCTTCTGTTTTTAGCATTTCCATTTGACAACTTCCTTTTTCTTATGCTTGCGGTGGAAACTGCTAGTATAGCTGCAGTGTCTCTTGTTGTCTCTCTGAAATTAGCAGGTGACAAAATTGCTGTTTGTGTGAAATACTGTATGAAAGTTACCCATTTAGAATTTTATGTGCATCAGTATTAATTATCTTTCTCGTTTGTTTTGTTCAGTGTGAAGCAGTAGGAAGAGTTGCAGATGTTATTCAAATCCCAGCATTTTTATGCCGTCAGGTTCTGCGATACAGATGTTGCAATGTAATTCATTGCATATTGATACTCACAGAGGCAAAGTCTGAAATCAAGTTATTCTTCTCATATTGACAGACAGATCTCCTAGTTGCAGCAGCTAAGACCGGAAAGATTATTAACATTAAGAAAGGCCAGTTTTGTGCTTCCTCTGTGAGTGAACACATCTAAACTTTGAATCCTCCAGTAATGTTTTCTATTGAAACTATTTTTATTAGGCTGATTGTTTAGGACGTTTGGGGATCCAGTGCATAGGTTTGAAGTGCTTATATGTATTTGATTTTTTGCTTGACTTGTCAAGTGCAATTCTATCTTGCTAATATTAGCATATATGCAGGTCATGGCGAACTCTGCTGAAAAGATTAGACTGGCTGGGAATCCGCACGTAATGGTTTGTGAAAGAGGAACTATGTTTGGTTATAGTAAGTGATTCTAGTATTGTAAAATGCTTTGAAAGATTGTGAACTTCGTTCAGGTTTTGAGGACAATAGATGATTGCCATTGCACTTTATCCATCAAAACTCGAAGCTTCTGATATCTGATAGGGTGGTGGTCTCTGCTTCCATGGACCTTTATAATCTGACTTATGAATTGTGCATGCCACTTGACTTGGGTCCTCTTTTATATTGGTAATCGACTAACAGTTGGATGAGCAAACAAATTTCCATTGACTTCTGATAATATGACACCTCACTTATCCCTAATGGAAAGACTCTGATTTTCTTTTAGGCTTCAGTGGGCTGATCACAGCAGAGGCAATTAATCTGTGGAATTATTTTCCTATTCTGTCTGATTAATTCGATTCTTCATTCTGTCTATAGATGATTTAATTGTGGATCCACGCAATCTTGAGTGGATGAGAGAGGCCACCTGTCCTGTTGTAAGTATACTATAGTTTCTTAGATTGGTGAGTTGCTGTATGCTGCCTGAGCTATTCTGTGAATGCATACGAAATATTAAAATGATTCTCCTACAAAACTATAACTGAAATTTCTTGTGTAACTAGTATGGTAGTGAACATTTTTTTAAGGAATTTTCTATTTGGTCATAGCCTTGGCAAAGTCAATGTGCCTGCATGCATCAACAGACATTACTCTGTTGATGAGTGTTTTTCTTCACTGTGCCTGTGAGTCCTTCACTTCTTTGTGGGAATACTATTTGACTTATGTTTTTACAGGTAGCTGATGTCACACATTCACTTCAACAACCTGCTGGGAGAAAGGTATCAACTCCATTCATATAATATAAAGAAGGGGTTCTTACTGGCTTACACTTTGGGTTTTTATCATTGAACCTTAGTGGAAGTTTCTATGAATATGGGTTGCTATTCGCTTAGCTGATTTTAGTGAACTTGTTGTCGTTTAGTATACATAACATGCTATGCTGGCCTTGATGAGAAGACTATCTATGTCATCACCCGGGATGAAAAAATATTGTGATTTCACGACCTTAAATTGCTAGCGGCACCATTTGCAAACAGGAGATGAATGGTTCAAGATGGAAAAAGCATGATTTTTCCCTTTTCTTTCTCGAATATCTCAGAAATAAAGCAAAACTGGTGGCTATCTTATCTTTCATACTCCTACCACATTTGCTTGTTTCTTCCCTCCCAAATTTGGTTGTAAAAATATATTTGACTTTTCTTGTATGTGGAGAAATAGGTAAACGAATTTTTTATTGTTTTTTGTCTGGTGATATAGACATTAAGGCTGAACTTCTCAGATTGAGCAACTTGTTTGCCTGTATTCCTGTAAACGCATGATATCAATAAAGCGTATTGTCTGTCCTAGATCTTCCAGGTAGTAGCTTTTATATCCCGAGTGTCAATCCCTGCCCGTAGCGTCAGCTCATATATGAAAAATTGAACTATGTTTTTTCCTGTAGTTGGAAGGTGGAGGTGTTGCCAGTGGAGGTCTTCGGGAACTCATACCATGCATTGCAAGAACAGCAGTTGCAGTTGGAGTGGATGGGCTTTTTATGGAGGTATGCTGAATCCCAATTGCTGTTGTGTCATTACAATTTTCTTCAGATTGAAATCCAGACTGGTGCATGCCCTAATTTTTACTCCGGAATGAAGAGCCTTATTTTCAGGGAATAGAATAAGGCACAGATTGTGATACTACTTAGAGACCAGCACCTGAGTTTATTTGCTCACATGCATATGTTTTTTCTTTGGACATTGGTTTGATTCCTGCACATGTATATGGAAGTGTTCTAGGATTTACTGGCACTATTTCGAACAAAAAGCTATTGATTTTCCCTCATTTGGAGTTTTCATCCGAGAAAAGCATTCATCTGTTATTTATCAACCCTTTTATCTTAGTTAACCATGGGCTCAACACTATCCTAGATAACTATGCTCTCAACTATGTATAGCTACAGGTGTCTTTCTTGTATCCGTTATTCAGACCTCGATTATGTTGGTGTTCTGAGAATCACTTTGGATGTGTTCAGGTGCACAATGATCCTTTAAATGCACCAGTAGATGGTCCAACTCAATGGGTGAGTTCGATAAATATGTCATTTTGCTGACAACCTACCTTTTTTCAAAGGAAATTTTGCAGTTTTTATGGGTTGCGTGGTATTAATGGCCACATATGGCTAAGTTGTGAAATAAAAATTCTCAACTCCTGCTATTTGATGGTGACAGCCCTTACGCCATCTCGAGGAGCTTCTAGAAGAGCTTGTGGCAATAGCTGTGAGTTTTATCTTATCCCTTATATGATGAGTCATACAACAATCAAGTGCATGCATCTGCATGTATTGCATTGTTACCTATCAATCTATTATGTTCCAAAAACATCCAAACTTTTTCTAAGTGAGATTACCTTTCAATTGATTATATTTTGAGGACACCAGAACTAAGTTCTACACCAAGCATGATTGACAGAATCCTAGTAAGAAATCATGGCATAATGTTATATATAACAGAGTTTAATAATAAAAAAGGCCAAATGATTTACGTTCCTAATTGTTAATTACGCAAAGGGATTCTATGCTGTAAACGAAACTTGAAGCTTTTGTTTCTCATTTGGCACCATGGTGATAGACTAGGAAGTTCACTTCTGTAAAAATAGATTAGAAAACTAAATTCTGCTTTGTGTGATGTGGTTCAAGGAGTAGAACATTTGGTAATCTAGAGAAAACGAAGTTTAGAAGGATTTTGACCGACCAGTCTTAAGATATGGCTGATCCAGAGGAAATTCCTGCTGCCAAAAATCCCATAAGAAAGGCAATGGCAATTGAAAATGCCAAGTTGTTGTTTCCTTAGACCTTAATGATATTACTGCTTGTGCTGAATGCTGTAAATTATCACTAATCTGCAGTGACCGAAACTGGATATTGTTCATTGCCTAAGTTCTATTATTGGTCCTCAGAATATATTGATGGAAAATGTAAAATATTAGCTTGCTTCATATTGCTTTGCATCTTCCTATGAGTGGAAAACATGGTATCAAATCATGATTGGAGCTTTCTTTTTGATCTTTCAAAGAGGGCAAGCAAAGGGAAGCGGCAACTTAAAATTGATCTTACACCATATCAACTCTAGGAGGACCTTGAGGCTTCTCAAAGGGTATGTTAATCTCAAAGTCTTAACTGTAGGATTTTTCCTCTGGGTTGTCGATTGAACTCTTTGATGTGATTTAGAATCTTTCAGATAAAACAACAATTCAATAACTGGCATTCCTTCTTTCAAATCCTATGCAGGAAAAAGTCTTGCGGATGTAGAATTTTCTTAGTGGCTTAAGTGCCTTGAAGTGATCAAGTAAGTTCAGGCGATCAGGTGGATTGTCTGTTCTTCTGTCTGGAATAGATAATATCATGCAACGTAATGCCATTCTTTCCAACTGCTTTCTGGCATTATTTTGCCCGGTTAATCACCAATACTCTGTATCTCTGTCTTATTCCTAAATGTTGTTTTGTTGGTCGTCATCATTTTATTGTTGATGAGAGAAACCACAGTTGCTTTGGCTAAGTAGAGAGTTTTGTTGCTATTGCATGATCTTTCCGATATCTCCAGGATGCACGCACTGATCTATACCTCTACCTGCCTGTTTTTCTCGGTGATTTGTGTCAACAGACGCTTTGATACTGGCTAGGGAAAACTTAGTTGAGAATTAAGCTCAGCTTTACGAAAGTTTGGACGGCAGAGCGTCTGGCGTAGCCTTGGAAAATACAAGGAAGAGCTGAGAAGCTGCGTACCTTTTGGTCAGTGGTACCGGCAGTCATGATTGCATAAATGCCAGCTCACAAGGCGATGGGAGTATGTCAGAACAATGAACGAGCCCCAGCGGACTACCAGCAGCCCCTGAACGAAAGCGTGGGCCTTGCTATTCGAGCTCAGGGTGAACGGCCTATGTTCGGTGTGAAATGCGTCGCCTAAGTCCACGTACAACTTAAAGGTATCCCTCACCAAAATAGTTGGACCTGGCTGCTTGTCCAAACACCCACCTCAAATAGTAAAGACTCCCAGCCACATCCCACATGCCCCAAGGTATTTTCCAAGCCTACGTGGCTGTTAGATATAGTGACCAAATATGGTTAGGGGAGTGCCGCGGAGAACTTGCGGATTGGCAATCTGCAAACATTCGATGCGGTAACTTTTTTTTGTCCCTTCAGGGGATCTGGGGTTTGTAATAAAGTCCCTCAGGGCTTTACCTCTGTTCTTCTGGTTCCGGTCTCCGTTTGACCAAATGCTTGAAGACTACAAGACAACAATCAATACATCAAACCGAATCTTCGAAAATTATAGCGAAGTCAGATGGAGGGGCTTTGCCAACCCATCCCAAAATCGCATCCCACGGAGTACATGTTCTACAGAGACTGAATTCGACCAACCCATTATTCTAAAACAGAAAGTAAATCTCAACATGCTTACACCGCGGACTGCCCTATGCATCGGACTCACCCTTCTTCTGGAAAAAAAAACCGCCAGTGCCGGCATGAATATGCACACCCTTCAGAAGAATTCAGGAGTGCGGCCAAAGGTATTAGTGCAAGAGACCCCAAGTACCAATAAACACCGGGCTCCAACAAAAGTAATCGAGAGAAGAATCTGAACAGAAACAAAGTACAGGCTATCAAGTAACGAGAACGAAACTGACGCGTGCCTCCTCAACAGCCTGCCGCACAACCCTTTAAAATTTATTTCATTGACCTGGTCAAAAAATTTACATCGGACAAAACTTCGTTTCTCCAACAAGGACTCGCCGGCGAAAGCCGCGTCGGTTATTTTTCCTTTTATCCAGAAGACAGGAGCAAAGGTAGTGTTACCAAAAGGCGCAGGCCACTGGTGTAGTGACTATGTATTCCTAGAGCTCAAACTTTTAAAAGGACTCGTTCTTTACAACAACATTCGATCACAAATAGTTCCCTCAGAATGCCTCCATAACATAAATGGATGGAAAAAAAAAGTGCTTTTTCATGCTGCTCTCTCGCTCCTATGTAATGCCATGCTGGCCTAGTGACATTCCGCCGTACGAATTATTCGGATCTTCTGCTCTTTCCAGAATAATGGAAGAATCTCCACTGAATCTTGGTGAAAATTATGCAATCTTCGAGTACCTCACATTCCACACGCCTTGCTAAGATCCAGGGTAGGAATGCACACCTCTTTGTGCAAAATTTCACTGCCTATTGAGGATCAATTACGATATAGACCATAAATAAGACAACATGATTGAAAACACAACTCCAATATGCAAAGAAATGCATCAACAAGAGAATGATACCTTTACGACCAATCCACCTACTGGTTCTTCTTAGACCGTGAAGTTTCCAAGTACGGAGCTACTAGCATATCCATTTTGACCAACCAGAGCGCAACTGCAGATGTAGTACGAGGAATAGTAGGAAAGTATGCAACTATTTCTTCCCCAGATAAATTGTAACTGGGTACAGTGTTGCAATGGCGCAGCCAATCCCTATTAATGGCACTGACAAAATCCGCAAGGACCTGGAAGATCATAAATATAAACAAGTATTAAAAGTAGATTTTAAACAATCTTAGATGGACGAGACAAAATTTATAAACAACCCAAACAAGATTCCTGATAGATCGCTAAAATAAACCTGCGAAAGCTCTGCCAAGGAGGAGGTTCGTCTCAGTCTCTTTACCCAGAGCCTGTGGGCGGACTTCGTCCAAGCACCAATAAGTGCATCTTCAGGCATTGCTGACTGGAGTAAAACAGAATTTTTCATTTGCAGAGTAAGTAGGAATAAATTATGCAAAACACACTCTCTAAGGGGTCGATATAAATAACACTTCAAACATAGAGTCAATCAGCTTTACATATGACACGTGATCTTTGATTGTTCAGTCAACAGGAGAGGAGTGATGAAACAGGACTGCCTCTTATTAAAACATACTGCGTTTCCATCTTAATCCATGGATACAAAAACAACCACAAACAATTTGTTTACATGGACGGACCAAACCACTGAAAGGAATCAAACCTTACAATCAACTAGAGATATCAACTTATCTAATCCAGCTATACAGAAAAGACACTGATCAAGCATAGGCAAAAGTAGCAGACGCAGCTCATTCAAACAGGTTGGACTAATGCTCTCCATGTCTTTCTGATAATTCACAGGCAAAATGTTATGTTGCCTTCAGAAAGCAACAGGTTGATGATTAAGGCAACCTTCTTTTTGCTTGGCAATTAATCCACTGAGTATTTAATTTCCAACAACCCCGATGCACACTGAATTATAGTCAACCATGTAACAAATAGGAATATTACACATTTGAAGGATTTTGCAAACATACGCCGGAAGAATCTATGCATGTAAAAAAAAGAATTCAAGACAGTGTATAGAGAAAAAGCACACGGGTGGCAGTGGATACGTAAACAAACTCAACATAACAGCTCACCTCTATAGCATGAATTGCAGCTTTTAGTGCCTGCAACTGTGATGATAGAACTCTGTGCTTAGGAAACGTATCAGTCTCCTCTTTTTCCCTACAAGTGGCTGCATGGATTGCATATTTTTCTTCTAAATCAAAATCAAGCTCAAACGTTGTATGGCAAATCTTACAGTGTTTCTCATCTCGCCAATACAAATCATGACATCTCTCACATTTATTAAGCGAATCGTGATAAGATTTTCTTCTACGCCTTACAGCATTAAGGGCTAAGTAGAATGAATTCCATATCCATGAATCAAATGCTTTAAGGCGGCCCCATCTTTGCTTCATTTCTTCCCCTTTCTTCCCAACTTCAATGGTTATTGCACCACATGAAGGAAAAGAATCCCCACTTGTAATTAGACTTGTGCCATTGTCTACATCAGAAATAGGAGAAGAACTTTCTTCCCTGACAGAATCAAGCTCAGTCATATCAGATAGGATCCCTGATCCAACATCAGCTTGACTCACCATACAGCTTGACATTGCTTGGAAGATAAAAGCCTTCCGTTTCTCCAAAGATTCAATAAGAATTGCTTCTCGTGCACCCCTATTATCTAAAACCGATAGTAGAGAGCAGAAAGCCTGCAAATGTTTGTTTAAATAAAATTAAAAAGAAGAATACAGTAATAAAGTAATAACAAGAAACTATGTTTAGCACAAAAAGACTAGCACTGAACTCACCTCTTTGGTATCAATGATCTCCCAGTGCCCATCTTCAGAAGATTCAAAATAAACACTCCTATGTCCTGGATCACTTGCATTGCACGGACCCAGGAAAAGCCAATATCTATTGTACCGACGATCTGATCCTAGATACACAGATCGCATTGGGTGCGGATAATCAGCTATTTCCACATCTTCTGCTTCTGTTAATATGCCAGAAGATATCTGCTTAACATGCAATTTTGACATTAACGCTGAAGAATCAATGGATTGAGTCTCTGCCGACGAATTAAGGCTGTGCCTTTGAGGCACCCAGGATGACCCTAATAAGTTATGCTGATTTGACGAGGCTCTCTTGATTTTTGCTCCAGAACCAGTATGGACAGAGCTCGGAACAGTTACAGCGACTACTTGTGATGAATTCTGCTCAGGCTAAAATGCAAACAATAAGCATCTAAACTAACCAACAGAGAAACTATGATATTAATAAATCACGAGTCCAGCATCAGCTCAATGTGAACTAATGGCATCTGGACCACAATAGGATCTTCCTCAAGATGCACCTATCCAGCATCAACTTGATGCTGCCTATATGACATCAAAAACAAATTTGCATTTCTTCAAGGACAATGGATTACCTAGGATTCACATTTAAAAAGGGAGAGTATTGTAGTCCTATACATGGAACTGCTACATGACTCTAATGACTTAAGAAAATTCTAGTGCTCAAAGGCCACTAAATGCAGGAATTGGCCGGAAATGGAAATTGTCCTCAGAAAGAGAAGCTTTAATTCAGCAAGTATATGATTTTGTTGCATAAAATTTATTTGAATTTGTATTCAAAATGATCTTTACTCTTGACTAAAGATTGAGCAAAAAAACAAAATCTACTTGAGAATTACTGAAACTAGCAGATACCTAGGTATGAAAAGGGGCATAGAAGCATTCAAATAGAAAAAAACAATTGCAGATCACAAGATACCTCCATAAGATTGCCGGATCCCGCACGGACAAGATCAATCAAGGCCACTAAAGCATTCAACTTTTCTTCAATACTTAAGTCGGAATATTCACCTTCCATCAGCCCCAACAACCATACTTCTCCAGGATGGCTCTCATCAATCTCTGTATCTACTATTACCATGCTATTTTTACTTTTGTGACTATTTGCACGCTTAAATTTCCCGATAGTAAGATCTCCTGACTCACACTCAGTATCATCACCACTGCTACACA
This sequence comes from Melaleuca alternifolia, assembly GCA_019926035.1. NCBI lineage: Eukaryota > Viridiplantae > Streptophyta > Magnoliopsida > Myrtales > Myrtaceae > Melaleuca > Melaleuca alternifolia. The sequence continues at coordinate 106,421 of JAGKPW010002178.1, forward strand.
TATCATCATCAAGATTCTCAACACTTCCTGTGTCATCTGTATCAGATTGAAGATGTTCATCCTTTGAGGCACAGTTTACCCGTAGACGATATGTGGAGGATGAAATCTTTTCAAACAAAGTAATATCACTTGAAAGCGTGGAGCATATAGCATTTTCCAGTTCCTCCGTCTTGCTGGAAATGTTCAACCCCATAACCTTGTTTGACAATGCAACCAAACATTGATAAGTTAGGTGCAACATACAAGTTCACCTTAAACCTTTATGAATTGCAAAATCAATCGATATAAAGTTTACCTGTGAAGCCCTTGCCATTTCAGAAACTTTTAGACCATTATTACCTTGCTCCGATAAAAGCCTAAATAACTCTCCCTTCAAAGTTCCAGGACACATACCATACTTCATCATAAGGCTCATTTCCTAGAGGACCAATTGGAAAGGTGTCATATGCATCACTAATGCCAACCATGATCACTATGAAACGATGGATCAAAAAAATTCTCACAACTTAATTATATCCAGATGCATCTTACACTCCATAATATACACACATCCAGATTCAACAGCAGACAAATGAAAGAACAAAATTAGAAAGAAAGCTAGATAGGCTAAATAATGTTGAAATGAGAGTTCAAAATAAGCGCAATATTGAACAATTTCCTATCAGCTTTCAGTACTCTAATATTGCTTCTTGACTGTTCTTACATTTTGGGCAAAAACGTCGGACTTTACCTTTCAAAACCAATTTGTCATAATTTGATTTCTCAGAAGATCATTCAAAAGATTCACCTGTCCTCAATGTGAAGTTAAGTTTGAGCAGTGTCACTCGATTTTGGAGATCTATCATAGGAAACTTTGGCATCATTCAATCTCTGTTATGCCAACTAGTTTTTCTATGGTTTTTCCTTTTCTCTACTTCAATTCTAATTTCTAAAACTTTCGCAGAAATTACTAGGGAAAAATTACGATTAAACATAATTAGAGGAAAGCAAACTAATAATGAGTGACAACCAATTGAAAGGAGTAAACATGTTTAAAAGGAACATACCTCACTAATGGCTTCTCTATGTGATGCGCATTTCTTTGATCCAAAACCTGCTGCAACCAATACTTGACGGAGTATTTCTGTCCATGTCAATGGGTTCAAGGACTTTTTCCAGAAATCAACAATGATATCTTGATTCTCAACCTACATTGTACCATCATAAGTTAAACTTTACGATCTGCTTTATTACCCTCCCCGCAATGCATCGACAGGAAAAAGATGAATCCATCACGACAAGAAAAATTATCAACCAGTAAAGTGGTTCTCCCACAAAGGAACAAAAGCGGGAAATTAACCAGACTGATAGGCTTTAATACCCAAAGCTGTAACAGAAAGTAGGTACTGCTGACTCAAACTATACACACATAGATAGCTTGCACATATTTTAAGATGTAGCAGCATTACAGAAAACGATGCTCCTTAGGTTCACATTGTCACGATGCTTGCTAGTGGTCTACTTTTATTTTGTTATACTGACCTCACTGGTTTGTCATGAACACTTGGCTAAAAAGTCATAATTTCCCCATAAAGAATCTCGACAGCAATTTTTGTGTCTAGAGATAGAACCTGAAACAAATCTTGCTTGCCCCGTCTTTGAGCTGGGAAAAAAAATAATACCCCAAATATGTTAAATTTAATTCCAATTTATTGAAAACTCACCCATCCATTAAAGCATCTCCTATGGCCAAATCATCTTAAGCGCAATGGACTGAATTATCTTCTTTTATCTTTTAAGCAAGGTAAGTGCAAGGTAACCAATAGCCTATAGTCTTGGTGTGCATGCCTGTCATTTTATTTGTGCTCATTGTGAGGGGAAGAGAAGCATTGAGAAAGCACTCAACCTTAAAGGTTCTGGTTTCAGACCAAAACAGGGCAAACAAATAAAAAACAGTACATTCCTGCTGGTACATATCATAGACCTTCCTGAAACTGTAACTCACCGAGTGTAGTAATGCCAATAACTTGCAGGATTTGCTCAAGTGACGAAAGGACCCCCTAGAAAGCTCCGTTTCAATGTCAAAGAGAAGAAGCTTCAAGAGGGCCAAATGAATTTTTCCAAGCAACAAGGAATTCTTGACATGAATATACAAAGAAAGCAAAAAGGACAGAGGTCAGCACACTTCAGAACTGCAAAAGTTAAGCAGATCTGCCGAAATTTTTGCTAAATGGCAACAGTAGTAGGGGTAGAAGATTACCTTATCATGAAATGCTTGTGCAAACTCATCAAGAGTAAATGAGTCAATATTAAGCATTGCAGCAAAAGTATAAAGAAAGTGAATTGCCTGCAAAGACATAAATCATAAACATCAATTTCTTCTTTCCTTTAATCCAGAAATTGAGCAATCAAAACAGTCTAGACAAGGAACTCAGCATGCTGCGGCTTATCAAATAAATGTGTAATAGGTAAATGAGACACAATGTCAAACTACCAAACAAAAATTGCAATTCATAGAGGTGTTAATTCTGGGCAGAAACCAACTTAAGAGTCCAAAAATCAAAGAAGCCAAACCTTTTACATACAAAAAAAGATAATATATCCACAGGGAGAAGATGACATACACTTCCCAGCATACAGTGGGCATATAAAATTTAGTACATGTGCAGGCCTTAACAAATACAAGCAGTTGTTAAAGATTGTAGAACATTCCTATCCAACAAGGTTTTGGAATATTAGATTCTTCAGCTTCTCTATCAAAATCTTCTAATAAGTTCTAAAATGGTACTTCTTTGATAGGTAACTCATGAAAATGTTATACTCATCAAGACCACTGATTGAAAATTAAAGGGGAAAAAATCAATCAAGATTGTCTTTTATGTACCTTAAAGAGTTTCTTGACCATCTCCAAAGAATCCCAAGGCTGCATACAGAAGGGCTGCGTCATCTTGACCGAAGTTGGAGGAAACTTTGCTAAAAAATCTGAAAACACCAAAACCAAAAGATATTTTGACATTCCATGTGACTCAAGGAAAGAGGTAACTGAGATACTGGATAATTGAAGTGAACAACTTACCTTTACAGAGGGGACAACCATGTGATCCATTGGAAGCACAATGATCTGAACAGGAGAGAGGATTTGGCCCTGCCAGTAGCTCTCTCATCTCCAATTTTTCATCATCCACTAGCATTGCAAATTTATCAAGGAGCTCTTGAGTTACTCCCCCTTCCAAATCAAGGTCACATTTTTCCCTTCGGGTTTCCTTTAAAACGGAAACCTGATTAAATGGTTTCTGAATGGAAAATAACACTGTTAGAAGTGTACTACTAGCCCAACTCACCGCCATTGCAATAAAAATAACCCATTTTACCTCTTTCTTCTTCATCAAAGGCTTCTTTTTTCCCGATGACTTGTCCCTTAGCTTCCTCTGTATCTGAAAGACACCCCAAAGTAAGACTACTTATTCCTCACAGGGTCCACTACCTCCACAATATGATCGAGAAAGAGGAAAGCTATGAACAAAAAATCAACATTTAAGACCAACATAGTATGTATATTTGATAACTTGCCATTGCAAGAGTTTGTTGACGCTTGTTTTTTCTCTGACAATTCGACTTTTTAGATTTAGAAGTTGATACACGTGATATAGCACCAGCTCTTCTAACAATATCCACACCAGAAGGAAAGTCTCCACCATTAGGATTGGTTGCTCGCCAAGCTGTCATCAAACCCTTGCCTATGCCATGCCTTTTCACCAGACCACTATCAAAGCCCTCCTGGCCATCTATCATTTCCCGATTGGATGCCTAAACAAAGGATAACAAATTTTAAACCGCGCAGAAGTTTGTACTAAAACACTAACTTGAGTTTACTAAAGATACCTTTCTCTTTTTCGGTTCTCTGTGAATCTGCAGGCAAGAAAGATTATTTTGGGAGCCTAAACATCAAATTAGAGAATGAATCAAATTAGAACATAGAATTACTATATGTAAGTTGAAAGGCAACATATGAGAAGCCGGAAACTTAAAAAAGAAAGTATGGCAAAAAATAGCTGCAATATGTAAGTATTTTATAGCTGAAAACAAAAGATTCATTTAGAAAGAACTATAGGAACCACATCTGACACGAGGTAGCATGCTATAGATAAAAGCACTTCTCTGGTAAGCCATGTTGATTCAGAAGCCAAAAAAAAAAATTTTGAAATTTTCACTTTACCATTCCCCCCGTTGCAAATTTGGTTTGAAAAGACAACAAGAGCAAACAAAAAAATTGTTGGCTGTATGATTATGAGCCTTGAGGCTCAATGAGTCAGTCAATAAATTGATGCCCAATGAGCAGAGACAAGCTACAGCGGTCATATTTGCTACCTAGATAATAGCAAAAGTGGCTCCCTCATAATTGGTTTGGCAAAACAAATAACACAGAAGTAGAATTGCTAACGATGAAATCCCAAGGAAGGAAAATAAAAGAAAATTGCACTGCATCCATGTATAAAAACCTAAGAAGAATTGACACTTGAGTACTCCTTAAGAAAAAATGTGAGTATCAAATACTGACCAGCTTTACCATGCAAAAACGCCCCTGTAGGAAGAGAATCAAATTCTACACCAAGGACGGGACCATCCTTGCGGAATACTTTCTTCAGAATGTAATCAGGACTGAACAACATATCCTGCAGACAAATGGGCTTTCTCCTCCTTTTATCATAAGTAGAAGCCAGATGTTCACATGTTGAAGGCAACAAATCAGCTGACTGTTCTCTTTCTAGAACAGAAACACTGAAGGGAGCTTCACCGTTCCTTTTACATCGCTTCCTCTTCTCCATGAACCATCCCTGCACTTGCTTGAACGTCAATCCTAATGATGCAGCATAACCTTTCATAGCCTTCTGTGTCGGATACTTCTCCTCTGAAATAACAAAAACAGCCCCTAGTCAATGACGTGGCAGCAGCCAAAAGACTACTCCTAGAAATTGTACACGGGATTTCATTAACCCTCTGGGAGGATTTGATAAACCCTTGAGTTAGCCAGCCACCGCATTTCTGCAGGCACAGCGAAACCAGAAGGCGTCCCCCAAGGAAAACTGCGGAAATGATGAGCATGGCTACAAAGACAGCATGCGATAAACAAAAGAGGCGCACCTGTGTAATATTTCTCCAGCGCCTGAAGCTGAAGCGGAGTTTTCCTCTTCAGCTCCATAGTTCCCTCGAATGTTCACAATTCTCAAGCCAAACCGATCGGACTTTCCATTATCTGGCGACGCCAAACAAAAGGGAGAAGAGGGAAAAAAAAACTCTGATTATCCCAAAGATGAAGGAGAAAAAATCAATTCCAACGAAGCAAAAAGCGCGAACAACGACCAAAACAATCGCCTCTCGGACGAAGCTAATAATCAGCATAACCTCTTCCTCCTCCCTTTTCACTGTGATGCGAACAACACCAAAAAACTGGCGACTCCCGCACCAAAAACTACATTGCATCGCTCAACACCACAATCATCGCTCTGACGGTCAAATTCACAGGCAAGAAGAACAGATAACACACCTCAGCATCACCCTCAGCATCGGCGTCAGCAACCAGTGTGGTGAGTGTCAACTCCAGGGACTCATTTTCCCCCTCTGCAAGTGAGCTCGGTTCAATGGCTCCTACTTCGGTTCATCGAGCTCAAAGCAGTTCTATGAAGAAGCAACCGGCGAACTCCTGGGAGAAGCAGACGAAGGAGGATTGAGGGAGGTGGCCAGTACAGAGGTAGGGTTTTAGGTTTTATCTATATTTTTTCTTTTATCGTTTCTTCTCCTTTCGCCGAGGGTTTTTCCTCTCGTCGCTCCCCCCAAAATATCTTGCTCTTTATTTCTCTCTCTAACCAAAGGGTTTATGTGCCCGTGCCACGTCATCGGCTTCGGTGTGCCATTTCCTGGCCGTGCGTGCGGGCGAAGGAGAGCCGCTAACGACTGTGAGAGTCGGCGGCGGCTCGGGCTCCTCGATTGGGCCGACACGATCAAGGGCCTCCATGCCGTTGTGTTCGTTTTGGGCCCCTAATAGGGACAAGCCCAGCCCATTCAACATCATAGTTGAATGAACAAACAGGAAATTATAATAAGTCCCCCTCTCCGGCACCAGGGATGCCGAAGATGAGAAATATCAAAATCAAAATAAAATCTGAAAAAACTCAGGAGCTACCAAGAGCTTGAAACCCAGACCGGCCCAACCCAATTGACCCTCGCATTTGTCAATGGAGCTCGAGATGCCGTCAGCAAAAATTAAACGAAGGGTGAAGTGAAGCACGGAAGATATGTAAGATACATAGACAAGGAGGGAGGGCAATGGGACTCGACAAAATCACGGTATAAAATAAATTTCGAACTTAGAGATCCAATTCGTTCCATTAATAGATGAACCTTTCTTTTCCATTGCTGGACATGTGCTAAACATTCAACTTATAATCTCGCTATGTACTTTGGTTAACAGATAAGTATAATTTGAGAGGCCATGAAATTGCTCCAAAAGCATGAATTGCCACGTAGTACCAACTGAATGGCTGGTCCACAGTCCAGGAAGTGCCATGTGGAATCTGAGAGCCACGCCTAAATCAGCAATTGATCCCCTTATCTGAGCCGCGGTGCCACGTGGACGGTCCTCGTTGGACGGACAGATCTTAACCTGATCTCCAAGCCGTTTGGCCACCTCCCATTCACCTGGATTTTCCGTGACCCCACTCGCGAGTTAGTGGCCTTGCTTCACCCTCTTGTATATTTCCGTCGGCCCCTGTGAATGACTTAGCCATTCTCTCCTTCGATATCTCCACATTCTCTTCTCCATCTCCTTGTCTGAGCTCGCTAGTTCACCGGAGAGTATTGGGGAAGGAAGAAAATGGCGGCACAAGCCCTCGTATCGTCGTCGCTTACCTCCTCTGTTGAGTCAGCGAGGCATCTGCTAGGATCGAGGCCCGCTGCTTCCTCGAGGAAGGCTTCGTTTGTCGTCAGAGCTGCCTCGACTCCACCAGTCAAGGTCCCTCTCGCCTTCTTTCTCTAGGAACACAACCAATCCGATCGGCTATGCATTTACAAAAACAAACTCGAGATTGTATTCTTGAATTGCCGTATGGGTTTGTGTTTTGATAGGGCGTCGCATTGACCTTGCAGCACTTGTTCTAGTTTGTTCAGATTATTTAAATCACTACATAAAAAATGGTTTTTTCCTCTGTAATCTTGAGACCAATTGGACATACAATTGATGATACGACACTCCCAATTTAGCTGATGGTGTGTATACTTTTTGTTATTTTCAGCAAGGAGCAGATAGACAATTGTGGTTTGCATCCAAGCAAAGCCTTACATACTTGGACGGAAGGTAATTCCAAGCTTCATATGTACTTGTCGTTGCATACATCTTTCTTAGTTTTAACTGAATCTATACCAAATTGTTTTTAGAAGTTTAGTCAATTGGGGAATTATTCTTAGAGACAAAAATGTCTGGCCTCCTTTTAAGAGCACCCATTGAGAAATTTTCTTTCGAATCATCGGCGTTACCTTCATAAACTTACTATTTTGCGGGACATGCACAATCAAATGTAAACATCACAGTTTTGGTCCAATTTCTCACTCGCTTATATCTCTTAATCGATGTAGCCTCCCTGGTGACTTTGGTTTCGACCCATTGGGTCTCTCAGACCCCGAGGGCACCGGAGGGTTCATTGAGCCCAGATGGCTAGCCTATGGAGAGATAATTAACGGGCGTTTTGCCATGTTGGGCGCTGCCGGAGCGATTGCGCCGGAGATTCTGGGAAAGGCGGGGTTGATCCCAGCGGAAACCGCCCTTCCATGGTTCAAGACCGGTGTGATCCCACCGGCGGGGACATACAGCTATTGGGCTGACCCCTACACGCTGTTCGTGTTGGAGATGGCTCTCATGGGCTTCGCCGAGCACAGGAGGTTCCAAGACTGGGCCAAGCCGGGCTCAATGGGCAAACAGTACTTCCTAGGGCTTGAGAAGGGCTTGGGTGGTTCCGGCGACCCGGCATATCCCGGTGGGCCGTTCTTCAACCCTCTAGGATTCGGCAAGGACGAGAAGTCGATGAAGGAATTGAAGCTGAAGGAGGTGAAGAATGGGAGGTTGGCAATGTTGGCCATCTTGGGATACTTCATCCAAGGCCTCGTGACCGGTGTTGGGCCTTACCAAAACCTCTTGGACCACTTGGCTGACCCAGTCAACAACAACATTTTGACCAACCTCAAGTTCCATTAGGGTTTTAAGTGCTTCCATTCTCTGTCACCACCGCCCCCCCTGTGATATTGTAATTGCGTGTGGAAAGAAGTTGAATGAGGGATCAATGTGGAAACTTGACGTGTAAAGAACTGAAAAGTGCACTTCCGAATGGCACTGCCTTGACACTTGCTCTTGCATTTGAGAGTAGATGGAGATTGAATCGAGCTGAACTTGGTTTAACGTGTATCTACAGAATCACATCTTTAGGAAGATCGTTTATTGTTCATGATGACACGGGTCAAAAGTTGTTCATGGTGATTCCACAATGATGCATGAATGGCAATGGCTCTGAAAACAAATGTTTTTTTTTTAATCAAAGAATGAAAAATTGGCAAAATCACACGGTAGATGATAGATCACAGCTGACATATTTTCATTGAATCTGGGTTGCATTCCGAGGGGTGATATAAACCGACTCATATTCACGATAGTCTCCTGCATCCACTTTAAACTATCCGCAATAAACAAGGAAATTGGCAGTATCAGTGTGACCCAACTCGTTAATCTTCATCAACCTTGACAGAAATGAGAGATGCCACTCCTATTTCTAGGTAAAAATGTTCCAGGAGTAGTGTTTACTCACCTGGGAACGACAAGAAATGGAATTGGAGCAGTTGCAAAACTACAATGCCGCTTTATTACTCTCTAAATTTTTAACATCTCATGGTAATCAATGGATAAGAAGGAGAGCTCACAATACAACTTCATCAGTGAAGTTACGCCTCTGCCGAATAATTATGCCTGTTGCACGGAGAACTAAATTCATCGAGGATCTTCAATTTGTTATGTGTTGCATCCTTTATATTTCCTTGAGAATATAACCTCATATTACACAGCTTGAGCCACAGGTTCAGGTACACCTGATGCTTCATTCCTGTAATTACAGCCAGCAACATATTATACATCAGAGAGAGAGAGAGGGGAGCATTTACAGAACAACAATGCAGGATTGCCCACTTTATGCTAAACTTAAACTATACATGTTAATCTTCAGAACTATATGTGCTACCAGGAGCCAGATAGAGCTTTATTTCTCAGCTAGGTTATAGCTATACAAGGTTTCCTTCTCATATCTCATGCTCTTATAACACATGAAACCCATAATACTATTTTTTTTTATTAAATGTCATGGAAAATGTTCATAGGAACATGCTTCCACAAGCCTGTTTTCTGCTTGATTCCGCAAGCAGTTCTCTATGCACAAGACAAGCTCATTGAAAACCATCGCTCAACCTGGGTCAAAAAGGCCGGAAAAGTCATTGACTCCCCAATAAGCACACGACCATGTGCAAACCAAAGATAGATTTGGTCCAGCCACCCAACCCATCAACCTCTGCAATTTCAACCCCTACAGTAAGCGCAGGACCACATTCAAGCTGCCTGTTGAGTGGTAAAAGCTACGATAATAACACATGGCAGTCTTATTGCTAAGCACTTTTTTGAAGTACACTGGGAGACGACTGCTTAATTTGATTTTTCATGGACATTCACTCTTGACATCAATGGTGGGCCTAACGTACTTAGTTCTGAAAGTTCAAAACAAGTACAAATTCCTCACAAAAGGATGCTGAGACATCAGATTTCTAAAAATAGAACTTTATCCAACCATAAAATAGCAACATCAGTGCAATATTCGAACTGTCAAGAATCACACTTCAGTTTAAAGTACAAAAGATACACCCGCTATGTCCATATAGCAACAGTCTGCCTTGTTGAGGATCTTCTTTCTCTGCATTTTCGGATATATCTCTATAACATGATATAACAGGTCATTGTTAAGTATCAGTGAAGCTGGGCTCCTTGACCAGATGCCCAATTGAGAATGAGCTTTTTCCCAGTATCGCAGACATGATCTCATTACCAAGTATGGGTACTGCCTGAGTCCTTCAGAGTCTTCCATCCCAGAATAAACAAAGTTTAACAAACCAAAGGCTCGATGATTTCTAACATCTACAATCAAATTTTATAGAACAAAGTCCAATCACGATAAAACCTTGACTATGGGTCAGATCACCCAAGAGAAAGATTGAAAACATCGGTCAACTATTGATATCAAAATGTCATTTTAGCAGAAATCCAAGGACTCAAGGAGAGAGATTAAATCATCTCATGCAAATGACATCGCATGAGCATTACAAAATCCAAAATACAAAAGATTTGGAGACACCTGCTATCAATCAATTAACAAGTCTCATTATCTTAACAAGTTAAGGTAGCTACCTCTGAATTCCTTCTCCAACTTCCATTCTGAAGAAGTGTCCAATCTTCACGGAGGATCCCACTTCCTTTGATAGATTGTCTATCAAAGTCTGCAATGCCAAATCAAACAAAAGGTCACTTTTGATAGATACAAATACAGATAATAAGAAACGCATCGCTGCCTAGCCTCCAAACCGTATTGTAAAGTTCGAATCCAGTAGAACTTTAATAAGAACTGTTCCATTATTTTTGGATTTCTCACATGTAAACAATATAAAATGAAAACCATAGTGGTTATATACTAGAAGACAATGCTCACAAGAGACAACAAACAAAAGAATGATGCTGAAAATTACAGGAGGAGTACCTTACAAATATTCCATATATTTTTTTTTCTTTTAGCCAGTGAAACTTCCATACATGTTTTATAACCCTACACAAGCACCTGGCTCACTCAGTAATCACTAAAATTGAATTCTTTGTTCAGCAAATGACTACAAGTACTTGACTTCCATCTCCACCTATGTTAATCACCAGAGCTAGCCTGTTAGCTTTTAGAAGGCAAACATTTTTGCAAACAAATACATCAAGAAGGAGAAAAGTAAATTGGATTGTGGACCAAGATGAAAATAGCATAGTTTGATCATTCTATCATTGGATGATAAATCACTACAGATGACAGAGATACATGATTTGAAAAATGGAAGAACCAATGAACTCTATTAGGGATCTGCAATTATTCTTAGGGTTGCAGGGTATAATCCAACAAGAATGTTCTTGTGTTCTTAAAATACATGAAAATTTTAAGCTATACCTTCACATTTATACTGTCATTCACAACAAATTTTTGCTCCATAAGTACCACTTCCTCCATGTATTTGCGTAAACGACCTTCAACCATCTTGTCTATGGCCATCTGAGATTTCCCTGAAGTTTCTGCCTGAAGGCACCAAAAATTTGGGCAAAAAATATAGTTTAGACACAAAGCACAAAGACGAATGCCTGGCAAACCACAATCAACAAAACAGTATTTGCTAGCAACAACATAATGCAGGCTCAATGGTACAACCCTTAAACAGTTTTCCAAGAAAAAACACCAGCATGAACAAATTATCTTTAGTTTGAGTGGGACCGAATAAGTATCCCTTTCACAAAGGCACTAGAAAGATTACCTGAGACTTCAGGATTTCCCGTTCACTTTCTAACGCATCGGACGTGACAAGTTCCCTAGTCAAAAACAAAGGCTTGGCAGCTACAATGTGCATTGCCAATTCTGAACCAACTCGTTGGAGTGCATCGAGTTGTGAGTTCTCATCTTCAACTTCAAGAGACAGGATTCCAGCAATACGGCCTAAACCTAATCAAGATCATGCATCCAACCGTAAGGCCTTTTATCCAACCAATGTGGAAACTCTCCATGAGGCAACTACATTTCGCTTCAAGATATGAATGCAATGATGAGTGCACGTGAAGAATTGAAGCATGCTCTCTATCACATTTATCTCCAATCTTTTACCAAGAAAAGAAGGCATCGAAAAGCTTCTTACCTGGCTGGGGACAAGTATGGAGATATGTGGAAAGAACACCATGTGAAGATGCACACATGACACAACCTCTCCTAAATTTTACATTCTCTCCCATTATTGCAGCCACTTCTGTAATTGCATCCTGAACAGTTGTTTCACCACTGATTTTTGGATGCTCAAGCTTTAACTTCAAGCCCTGGTGAAGCCAAAAGATCAGAATGCTCTCATGGCCCTTGAAGTTTAAGCTTTTGACTTGTCTAAATAAAATAGAGCATTTATGAAATGCAATAAGATTAAATTGCCACAATAAGCTCAAAGCACAGCCGCTTCGTACTTTCGAGCCACATCATCACGAAGACAGCAAAATATGAAAACACTGCCTGTCCAAAGATGACATTGTCATGACTTGGAAAGATAACTTTGCACGTTCATTGATCTAGGAGCTTGTGAAACGTACTGCTTTATGATTTATATCTTAAAGGGAAAGAATTCAAGCATGGGGTCAGATGATGACAACAGACACCTACATTCACAGAGACTGTAACAAAACAATGCTAAAGCTAAAGATCAAATACACATAATTCTTACCTCCAAGTGCTCAAGTCCCATGTGAAGGATCCCAGAAACTTGGTTAGAAGGATTTTCCACCAGTAAAGCTTGCTTCGCCAAAGCTAAGGCCTGTGAAGTTTATTTACATTGACGAGTAACGAGTTACTTCTTCTTTGAAGAATTAGTTAATGACTACGAACAAACGAGACTAAACTAACTACTCTACTACTCTTTCCTTTTATTGGATCGAGTCCCAGCATTGGAGATTGAAAACAAAGGAAGACAAACCAAGCAGCATCTCCAATTATCTCGCATATGGAATGCTCAGCGTGGATTCACGCATATACAACTAAAGCAAAATTGTCAATGGGGAACAAATCTTACCAAATACTGGAAGATTTCATTTCTGGCGACAAAGTCGGTCTCGCAGTTGAGCTCGATGACGGCAGCCTTGCCCTCGTTCTGCGCGAGAGCCAGCAAACCCTCTGCCGCGGTCCGCGAAGACTTTTTCGACGCCACCACCTGCCCTCTCTTTCTGAGCTCCTTCTGAGCAGCCTCGACGTCCCACTGGCAATCAACCAAAGCAGCCTTCACTTCTTTTATCGGAGCGCTCGTTCTCTCCCTCAGTTGCCTGATCAAATTCATCTGCTCCGCGGCGCCGACATTGCCGCCGCCGCCGCTGCTGAATCCTCTCTCGACCACCACACTGCTCAGCAGTCGCTTGTACAGAGCATTTCCGAGAGGAATTCTCGTCACACTTTTAAACAGTGCCATCCCGACGCGATGCGAATCGATCTTCTTCGATATGTCACGGGGCCTTCGTCACCCTTGCGTTGCGGAGCTGTAAAACCCTACCAATGCTAGCGAGTGTACTGCTGAGGTTCTTGCAAATGGCGACGGAAGCCGAGAAGGTGAAGTTGAAGAAGAAGAAGAAGAAGAAGAATCTTCGCACAGAATATTGCGAAGCTTGGCCGATTGGGCCGAGGTTTAGGGCTTGGCCCGACAAGAGGGCCACTTTTAGGTCGCGCAATCCCAAGTAGTCCTTGCCGAGGGTCACTCAAGGCCGGGCAACCTCGGCTGACGGTTGCTAGCAAACCCAAGCACCGTCGGTGCTAAGGCCTACCAACCACAAATCCCACAAAAAAAAAAAAAAAGTCAAGGCAAAATGAAAAAAAGTCTATACTTTTTTTTTTATTTCTAACCAAAATCATTTTTTTTCCTTAAGTGGACTGAGAACTTGTTAACATAGTCTGCAAAATGCACATATCATGTCATAATTCACGCAATTGACACATATAAATCATGGCAGTCATGATTGTGACCTTAAGCTCTAGTCTCTCGATGATCACGGTATTCAAGCTTAATATCGCAGCCATCATGGCCTAATTAGGAGCTCACCAAATCTCAAGTTCTTGGTTTGAGCTCGTGATGGCCAATTGATCGGTGATCTTAAGTGAGTGTAGATTGTTATTTTCGAAGTATTTCCAGTGTTGAATTTTGTAGGATGTTTATCTGGTAGGGAGAGGAGGAGAAGGAATCTAGGGAGAAAGAAAGAGCATGTGGAAAAAAGGAAACAAAAAATTCACATTAGTGAATACTTTAATGCATTAACGGCGTGTTAGTAAACTCCATCATTGATTCGATCTAGGAAATACCAGCGGTACTTTTCAAAGAGTAACAGTTTCAGCCCCAGAGAGTAGAAGGGGTGAATTTAATTTTCAAACAAAGGTAGTAGACAGCCGTGGTATTAACCTTAAATGAAACTCGACCTGCTAGCAAATTTCATTTGACCTTTTTCACGAGCCATGACAAAAGTCATAAATATTTAAATTCCGAATCTATTTACATAGATACCAATTCAGATATGAACTTTTTAAATTTGCCAATGCGATAAAATTCCGATGTAACTATTTGAGTCGGTTTTCGCCGAAAATCGCTAACTTGTTGTTTTTGAGTGGTCCATGTCGGCGTATCTTATAGAATATATGGCAATAGCCGGATGTTGTATCAACAATTCCTAGCTCCAATTGGCTAGGAAGATATCTATTTGGGATTTCGTGTTACGGTTTAATATTTACAAAATTAAAAATTTTATAATTAAATCGATGCATACATATATAATGAATATATAAGTTATTTGGTAATAATCCCACTATCTCATAATCCGTTTGATTCAACCTTAGGAACAAACATGATTGGTTTAGATCTCGAATTGAAGAGGAGATTCTAATATTACAATAGAGGATTGTGTCTGTGTTGATCGGTTTTTCAATTTTTTTGAGAATTCAACCCACAGTTCTTTAAGAGATCGGATCAAAATCAAACATACCGCATTAATCCCTCAGTTGAATCGAAGATTGATGTGCACCCTCAATTAATACGTGACGGAGCAAGCGCATCCACCACTCAAAATTTATTGAGAGGAGCCTAATAAAATGCGATTTTTTTTCCTTTTTTGAAAAAAAGATTACTAAAGCCATAATTTAATTCTCCTGTCCACGCTTTCCATTAAACTAAAATCGGGGTAAAAAAACAAATCTTCATAATTAGCGTCAGCACTGCAACCCTAGGGCCCAGGCCCATCAGGAGCCCTCACTACAAACTTGGGCCTAGTTGGGCCAACTCAACCACACTCTCAACCAACCCAGGTCGCCACGAAAGATGCGATCTAACGAAGGTTGGTAAAAGATGGCGTGAATGCCGAAACGCCTAAAATTTCATCCCCCATCTACATCGTCGTCGTCGTCATCATCTCTTTCTTCGATTATTCAATTCCTGCCATCGCGTCCTCTTCACGCTGCAGTCCTCGATTCTCTCCGGTAAAATGAAGGGGGAAAAAACCCCTTTTTTAATGCAATCGCCGTCGTTATCTATGTATATTTGCGCTTTACCCTCCCAACGCAGATCTGATCTGAGCTGAGCCTCTCGTGGTTGCTTCATGTGCAGTCGACGCCTGCTTCTTTTTTAGGGCTTAAAGTAAGAGGATTCAGTCATTCGGGGGAGGGGATCGAGCGCCTTGCGTCGCTGAGGTCCCGAGGGAAGAGGAGCAGTTTCTTTTCGATTAGCACGCGTTTTTGGGGAGCGGTGAGGAGTGGATCTGATCGATCAATTGGGGTCCAGATCTGAGAAAGGTACGAATCCGATTACGTCGTCTCGCGCCGTTGTTTGTGCGATGAATATGTTCGTGTGGGGTAGATTTGATTTGGGTGTTCAGGTATTGGTGGATTGTGCACTTTGTCGGGCGTGTTCTTTGATTTTTAATTGTTCATTGCTGGGGTCAATTCTGAGTCCTGTGAAGCGATGGATAATCTGACTGGCGAATTAGGTTTCTGAAGCTGCTCGCGGTAGTGATTGTTGAGCTCGATTGCACTTCATTGTCCTTGCATGCATGTATTGACTATTGGATCCATGCGATCGTTCGTTGTCGAAAGGCATCTGCTTGTTTTTAATTTCCTTCGTGTTTTGGGATTTGGCTCTGCTTTGCCGGGATCGTGAGTTTTCTTTACTTAGATAAAACTACTCAGTTGGGACGTCTGTTTACTTTTTCCAATTTAAATAGCAACAATTTTTGCTGGACTGGCATTATAGATGCTTCTCTGACTGGCGGTTATGGATCGATTGTCTTCTTGATGGTGGAAATATTTTATTCTAATATGCTAGCCATAGAGTCACATGATGATGTCAATTGGTTATCTCAAGAGTGTTATTTTTGGCTTCAGATGTCGAGATCCGGAATGCACTCGATGTGCAAATGGCCTCTGCCATTGCTGTTGGTTCTGTTTGCCCATGTTTGTAGTGGGTTCTATCTTCCAGGAAGCTACATGCACACGTACTCCACTGGTGATAAAATATTTGCCAAAGTCAATTCTCTGACATCTATTGAGACGGAGCTTCCCTTTAGCTATTACAGTCTCCCTTACTGCCCACCACCGGGTGGCATTAAGAAGAGTGCAGAGAATCTTGGTGAGCTACTCATGGGAGATCAAATTGATAACTCACCCTATCGCTTCCAAATGAATGTCAATGAGACAGTGTACCTCTGCACTACGCCCGCACTGACCGATCATCAAGTGAAGCTTCTTAAACAGAGGACTCGGGATTTGTATCAAGTCAACATGATTCTCGACAATTTGCCAGCGTTGAGGTATGCCAAGCAGAACAATATCAACATTCAGTGGACTGGTTTTCCAGTTGGGTACACACCACCTGGCAGCAATGAGGATTACATTATTAATCACCTCAAATTTAGGGTCTTGGTTCATGAGTATGAAGGGACTGGAGTGGAGATTATAGGAACTGGTGAGGAAGGTTTTGGTGTAGTTGCTGAATCTGATAAGAAGAAGGCTTCGGGTTTTGAGATAGTTAAGTTTGAGGTCGTTCCTTGCAGTGTTAAATATGACCCCGATAAGATGTTAAAGCACAAAATGTATGACCGAATTGATCCTGTTAACTGCCCAGTGGAACTTGAAAAATCGCAAATAATTAGGGAGCGAGAGCGAGTGTCATTCACTTATGATGTTGAATTTGTGAAGAGTGACATCAGATGGCCATCGCGATGGGATGCTTATTTACAAATGGAAGGTGCAAAAGTGCACTGGTTTTCCATCCTCAACTCATTGATGGTGATCTTTTTTTTAGCTGGTATTGTCTTTGTGATATTCTTACGGACAGTGAGACGGGATCTGACAAGGTACGAGGAACTGGACAAAGAAGCACAAGCACAGATGAATGAAGAACTTTCTGGCTGGAAGCTTGTCGTCGGTGATGTCTTCAGAGAACCAGAGTGTGCCAAGCTTCTTTGTGTGATGATTGGAGATGGGGTTCAAATTACAGGAATGGCAGTTGTCACCATTGTCTTTGCAGCTTTTGGCTTTATGTCGCCTGCTTCACGAGGAATGCTCTTGACTGGGATGATAATGCTCTATCTTTTCCTGGGAATTGTTGCTGGTTATGTTGGTGTGCGCATGTGGAGAACTCTCAAGGGAACTTCAGAAGGATGGAGGTCTGTTTCGTGGTCAGTTGCTTGCTTTTTCCCTGGGATCGTCTTCGTAATTCTCACAATTCTCAATTTCTTACTTTGGGGAAGCAACAGTACTAGCGCTATTCCTATCTCCTTGTACTTCATCCTGTTCGCCCTTTGGTTTTGCGTCTCTGTGCCGCTCACCCTCTTGGGAGGGTTTCTCGGTACACGTGCTGAGGCAATTCAATATCCTGTTCGTACCAACCAGATCCCCAGAGAGATTCCTGCACGCAAGTATCCATCATGGCTTCTTGTTCTGGGTGCAGGGACTCTTCCATTTGGAACCCTCTTCATCGAACTGTTCTTCATCCTCTCTAGCATCTGGCTAGGGAGGTTTTATTATGTCTTCGGCTTTCTGCTAATTGTGCTCTTATTGCTGATCGTGGTCTGTGCTGAAGTGTCGGTGGTCCTCACCTACATGCATCTTTGTGTGGAGGACTGGCGATGGTGGTGGAAAGCTTTCTATGCATCTGGCTCAGTCGCCCTTTATGTGTTCCTATATTCCATCAATTACTTGATTTTTGACCTTCAGAGTTTGAGTGGACCTGTGTCGGCCATGCTTTACCTTGGTTATTCTCTCATTATGGCAACTGCAATCATGTTGTCCACTGGCACCATCGGCTTCCTCACATCTTTTTATTTTGTTCATTACCTTTTCTCATCGGTGAAGATTGATTAGAGATTTTCACCTTTCATGTCGTCCCAAAAGAAAGACAAAGGAAACAACTGAAGTCTCCAAGCGAGTTGAGTCTCTGCCTCTGGTTTGTAGGAAGTTTTCTTGGTCCTTGCTTTTGGCTTTCTCCAAGTATCATTTTGTAGCCAGCCATGCTGCACTGGATAGAGGCGCGTGCTATTGCTGACATTATCCACGCCTTTTACTGTGTCTGAGCTCTGTGAGATAAGAGGATTTGATGTTGCTATAGTTTCTCAAAATTGTTCTAGGATGTTGGATCAGTTAATACTTTTCGTTCATGGTTATTAGTTCATTTCAGCAACTATTATAGTCAATGGACAGTTCATTTCATATTTTGGATGTTTGATGCTGTCATGGTAATCATGTCAGATTTGATATCTAGTCAATTCAATAAGGCGGTAATGAAATCATAGTGTTGTTCATATGCCTTTTAAATCATCTGATAGTTTGCCCACTCAGCACCAATTTCCTGATGTGACATTATTCAAAGTCACTGAAGCGGTAAGATGAGGTAAATCTCTGGTGAAGAAATCCAACCAGAAGCCTTGGTGGAGGTATTTGCTAGAGATTACGAGAGCATAACTTTCACTAATGTTGAAATAGCATATGCGTCGGCTTCTGCAGAAGGCGAGCGCAGCTAGATCTATCCTTTTTTGCATGCTTTGGGGCCTTGTGCATACATCGTCTCAGTTCCTCAAACCTGTTTTCGTGTATGGTTTATCTCTACCTCAAACGACATTTCGTTCTAATAACAGCCAGCTTATGATAGACACGAGCTTAAAACCCGACAGCTTATGATATAGACACAAGCTTTAAACCCGACGGGGCTGCATGCTTGTTATGGATGGTGAGTTCGTGTTTCGTGAGGTGAATAAGGTGTGAAAACATCTTTTTAAGTGCAATACCTGTTAAAGTGCGGCACGCATGCTGAAAGTATGTTATGGTCCAGAGGAAGCATCACTTAATTTTATTGCAGCTTCGGTTGCTAATTAAATATCGTGGAGTTCTCACTTCAACGAGAGAAGCGACAGTAGAAAATTATCCGTCGGCAGTGAACTTGGCAGTGAATTTCTGTCTCATAAGAAAGCAGGCTTACCACTTATGGATGTAGTCTAAGCATTGAACAAGTTAGTCAATGAGGTCAACGAGGACCGTTTAGTCCTCTAAATTGATCGCACACGACAGAACGATAGTAATTCTCAACAGTAAGTATTCCCTTCAATCTTCATGTAGCGAAATGCACGTACATCACCTACTTTTGTTGCTAGGCTCAGAGTTTAGCCTGGTGAATGCGACTAGTAAAGCCAATATCTTGCCACTTAAGTAACAGTAGCTCTTGTACTTATCACTGTGGCTAAAATCAAGCACATTTGTGGCTAATGACTTCCTTCGTGCCTCCTACATCAAGCGAAGAACAACAATTCGGGAAATGCTTCGACTTGTTTTTGGACATTGAGTCCTCATGGCTCTACTTGTAGGGGCGGAATTATCGAATAAGGTTCACTATCAAGACCGCAGCTTTTGATGTCTCGGAACACCTCCCAACTGAAAAGGAAAATACCGTCGTCTTCCAAGCTGCACCATGAAAGAGACTCCAATAACCCGAGAGAGCGAGAGCGAGAGAGAGAGAGAGAGAGAGAGAGAGAGAGAGAGCGTATATTTTTGTAAATTTAAAAATAAACGACCAGGGGATGTAAGCTAAACATCTGAGAAGTAGATTCATAACGAAATGGCAATATATTTGTACAGAAATCCAGCCAAACAAAAGTAGGCTAAGAACAAAATAGAAAAGGAAAGCTTAATTTAAGCGCCATCTGGCTGGACGAAGGGATTGGCAATCTCGTCCGTGCCATCAGTAGGCGATACAAGCATCACAGCGGTACCCCGGCAGACCTGCAATAAACGACACAGGAACAACATTCATCAGTAAAGGAAAAAGGAAGAAAAGTAATAAGAGACAAGGTCTCAAGTTGAAAAGAACATCGATTTGATGATCTTTCAGATGCCATGGACGAGAACGTGTTCTATCATACTGGGCCATCCATGAAGGAGGAGGTCTCTATATTTCTATCGGCTGAAAAGAAAAAATGAAACTACTGAACTTTGTGGACTCTACCTCTGCACCATATTCAGGTGCAAGGCAATCTGCATAAATTAAGGCGCGATTTTACAATCTTGGCACTTCGTCAATTAACTTGTGCACTACCAGAACTTAGACTGGACACATCAGCATAGGAAATGTAATTAAAAAATAACAGTTTGCAGCAACAAGTCCACAAAACAAAACCACGCAAGTTGTGCAATGCCTCCAAAATTCTTCACCATACAAGTAGGTCAAATGCTCCGGAGATTTCTAAAGACTGAAATCCTGTTAAAGTCAAGCAGCTAAAACTTATGCTTGCAATCTTCTATTCAATTTTGTTGTAGTGGCTTTGAAGAGGTGTGCCAATCAAACCAGAAACCAAAGGGTCCTGAACATTATACTCTTCTGGATATGTAGTTGATAAAATTGTTTTGATTGTCAAATGATTCACATTTTTCACCAGGCCGATCCAGAAAGAGGTCTGCCATATATCCAGCTTAACCTCACTCATAGTGAAAAGCCAAGTGGCAGTTTATATTAAACATTCAAATGACACAATATACTTACTATCAGACCAAGACGCCTGGTTTGATCCGTAGTCTTCAAGGGATCATCGGGATCTGCAGAGAAAGAACAAGATTTTTGCATTGTTAGGTCCCTAGCACGTGACTTCAACAAGGGAAGTCCTGCATAGCAGCAGGTACTCAATCTAGAAAACCATTTAATGCATGGGGAACAGCCAAAATGTGATAAAGTACACACGCTTAATGCTGGTTGGCCAACCATTACTTAGGCCTAGTCTTGTAAATGAATTGAATAAGCCAAAAGCAATGAATATAGCAGTATTAGATGGTCCAAAAGTCATAATTCCTTGGTTTAAACAATTGACTAATCCCTCTCCATTCCACCCTGAAAAGGCCACTCAATGACTTGATGCGTATACCTATATCTGGAACTGCAGCAATTCTTTAGTTGTCAAAAACTTTTTACTTATCTTCCTTCCACAATAGGGCAGATAACTAATTGGGTCTTCAGTTTTAGCCATTAAACTGCTTCCTCCACTGCTTTTACACTTCTGAAGGATATGGGCCATGGTTCAAATCAATTGTATTAATATTCAGTGGCAATGAATACTCCAACTAAAATATAAAGTTTTACTTAATCTGTCCTTCCAGAGTAGGACAAATGATTAATTGGGTCTTCAGTTTCGACCATTGCGCTGCTTACTCCAAAGCTTTTAGACTTCTGAAGAATATAATAAATATTCAGTATCGACAATAATTCCACCTGAAATGAGATAATAATCTTAAAATTGATGCATGGACATGCGTCATTTTAGCAATTTGAGCAATGGCTCTAAATTTGGAAGGGTGCTGAAGATATGCTTGATAACAATATCTGCAGTATTGAACATTGACCAGCAAGGGTTCATATTAACTTTGGGATATATCTGTAAACAAATGCCTCCAGCTAAGCCATAATGAACAAAAAACAAAGACAGATGGATAAAACCTAAAAGTTCACCTTTGGAGATATAGCTTAGATAGTGCGAACACTATTGACTTAAAAGCACTAAAAGATGTAAAATAAGTGTTAACCTAAGCTTCACTTAAATACCAGTTCGTATGTTTGAATAATCTTTTCCCAACAGTCCTTCCTTTTAAGGGGTGAATAAAAAGGAATAATACAGGATCAGCCACCGCAACATGCACAAACGATAAATGACGAAAGACCAAAAGTACAAGCAATTGTATTTCAGATAAAAATAAAATAAAATGAAATGAAATGACCACAAGACCTTAAATGACTTTCTGTATAACTTAATAACTTCCATTAAAGAGGATGTCCACTGTGAAGGCAGTGTCTGCTCCCGCAAGTTCACTGAAGCTAATTTAATTTGTGATGTTTAAATAATGTGTTGCAAGGGGGCCACCAGCAAACAGAAAATGAGTTGACAATTTAGGAGATCATCAGCGCAGAACATATAAAATTGTTTTTAGCAGCAAAGAAGGAAATGCTGGCATATGTTTTCTGGCCAACCTGATAAAGAATAAATTGCACCACGAGGTGTTTCTTTATTGCACTAAAATCAGAGTTCAACAAATCAAAGAAGAAAACACAAAGCCACGCCTCTCACCCTAATACAGTATGTTGTTAAAGGTAATGAGACTTTACCATGCTCTGCTTCTTCATTATATACATATAAGGGGAAAATGGGTCTTTTAGTAGCAAAACTATAAAACTTTCTTACTTTTTCCTCACCCGGATTGAACACACGAAATGTCAAGATACCACCATAATGAATAAATCTATCTTTTCTCTACATCAAAAGATGCTCAATAAGATGAGTAGCAGAGTGATTACCTCGTAGAAATTCCACAGCTTCATCCAGAACAAGGTTCAGCAACTGATCATACCCCTTTAAAGTACCAGTAACTGTAGAAAAGAAAAAGGAAGTACGAATGGGAAAAGAAGCAATAGAAAGGAAAAGCACTGGCAAAAACTCATGAAACAAGTTCATATTAAAATGTGATTCATCGTGGGTTTTGAGTTCCGACATATCTCCAAGCACTCAATTCTCAGTGAAACCGAGAGTTGAAGCTTCCTAGGACTTACTTCTACGGCTTTTTCCCTGATCCTAGTTTGCTTTGGAATCCAAACTATTTTGCACTTCGTAATAGACAGTAATCTCACATTCCAGAGGTTTAAGTTCAGCAGCGAAATAACAACAGAAACACGAGCAGCTCTTGAGATACACCACTCGCGTTTCACTTTTCACGCCAGAAAGAGAGTAAGACCGCAACTGACCTTGTCTTCCACCAGTGAGCTTGACTTGAACCCCCTTATCCACGAACTTGGCCAAATCCAAAACCGTCTCTTTCCTTCCCGACTGCGACATCATCACCACAAAGACACACAAAATTAAGCAAACAATACAAGCCAATTTTTTCACATGTCGTTCCGTTCCGCGCATTCACCATACTATCTCAGTTGCAAAGAGAAAAGAAGAAAAACGACAATTACCATGTCCGCTGGTTGTTTTCCGCTTTCACTTGCTCGCTCCTTGGTCGGAGATCAACTGGACCCTGGATGAAACAGAGACGACAGTTCCGCGGGTGAGAGATCAACGGTGATTCCTCGCTCGATCAGAAGAAAGCTGCGCAATTGATCGAGCAAGACACCGTGAAACGAATTAGGAACTGACCTCCGGCAGAAATTTAGGGTTTCGGTGGGAAAGGGCCGCTCGTCCTTCCTCTTCTTCACTCCGCTCTCCTTCTCCCTCTCTCCCGCTTGCTCGCATTTGAGCGCCAGACGGGAGCGTCTCGACTGGGCTTCAAGCTCAACCCGGCCCAAAATAAAAACGGGCCCCACCCATTTAGGCCGTTCTTCTACCAACGTGAAGTTTCGTGACACGTGGGGTGTGCACAAAGACCTCGATTCCACATTAAGAAATCGGAACAACGGTCGGAACCTGACTAATCAAAGTTTTCTTAATCTTTTTTTATTCATTTCGAAGCAAATCTTGATTAATAAATTAATTTTCTCTTGCTTTTAATGTTTGGAAATTCCCACTCCTAGGGAATATATATAAAAAAAAAGACATTATCAGTTCATTGATCAATCTTAGAATTGAATAAAAAAGAATGAATCCAATCTTACCCAGTTTGATTCCTGATTTCATAGTAGAAATCAATCCATCTTTGAACCAATCATTCTTACTATCACGCGTCTTTCTACTAATGTGGAATGTAGAGTGATAGATGAGCAATGATAAGATGTAACTTATTTTGACGATTTTTTGGGGTGCATTTACTTTATTGTACTTTTCTATGACTATGAAGGCGTGTTATGAAAAAAAGACCCAATTGAATAAGATGACGTGAAGATGAAAGTAAATATTTAAATTGTATGTGTTGCCACCATCATTATAAGTGCCGAGACTTTTAAATTGTTATTTTCGTCGTGCAAGCTTTCTCTTCCCGTTTCTCCATATGGAGGTCATGACAATGACTAAGGCGGTCGACCTCCAATGAGACAGGAGGTTGTATGCTCAGCCATGAGGCCCTCCACCTCAAAGCAGACTTTTGCCCTTGCCCAACGATGTGCTGGGCAAGTGCAGTCGTAGCAGACTGCTATGGTGGTGGTGGTGGTGGTGGTGGGCAGACCGGGTATGATGATGTTGGCAGCGGCGGCGGAAGAAATTGTTGATGATGATCGTGGTGGTGAGGACCGATCCAGTGGGCGGTTGCTAGTTTAATGATGGCAGCGATAGTTATAGAGTTTTTGTTGGTGGTGTTTTATGAGTACAGTAGTAGCGGTGAAGGCAACCGGATGTGGAGGAAGTGCAGGGAGGTGGCAAGACGCGATTGCATAGGTGGGAGATGGTTGAGGAAAGCACTTGGACGTCATGGTTTACAAAATCAATGATCGATTGATATTGTTAATAGCTACATTAGCCAATGCCGTCAGAACTTGAATACATTCAGTTCATTTTGAAATCTCTAAGATAAATCAAATGAAAAATTAAGTGACATTAAATAATAAAAATACGAGAGATGATGACAATGCGAATTTTAAAATTCATTCGAGTTTCAAAATTTTCGTTTTGCGTGTTTAAATTGTAAAATTCGTAAGTTTCATGTATTTGAACTTTTCAATTAATTTCTTCAATTTCAAGTGATTCTCATTAGAAGGACTAAAAACGAACAATCATGACAAATTCTTGGATTTAAATGCGGGATATAAGAAATTTGGGAATTGGTGAGCATGCACGAGTTTTATAACGCAATTGTTCCGCCGGGTGGAGTGGAAAGAGAAGTTCCAGAGACAGCCGAGCGCTACGAGAGACGAGCGTGCTATGCGGGAAGTCCGAAGCAGAAGAAAAGCTATCAGCGACCGAACGTCTTGCCGGTGAGTTTGCATGATCAAAAACCCTAAACCCTCGATTTCTTGCTCGGAAAGTTGGCGATGGAAGCCATCGGAGAGTGCTCTTCGGATCGTCTCAAGTCCAAGGACGACGCCGACAAGCCTCTGATCGTCCGGGTCAAGCGCAAGGCCTCCCAGTCCCCTGTCGACGCTTTCTGTGAGTTGCGCTTGCTGTTCACGACTTTTTCGGCTTCCTTTCATGGCTCATCCTCCCATCAAGAGAACTTGTTTAGCGATACCTCATTTGTTTCTCGCTTCTCTTTTGGGATTTCTTGACATGGCTGAATGGTTTGGCAGGGTTGGAAATCAATGAGAGGCCGCTGAAGAGACCGTTTCTCGACTTTGAGAGCTTGTCTATCTCGGACACTTCTGTAAAGGGTACTTGATTCTGTGCTCAAGTTTTGGTCTTATTGGTTCACATGCTTTATCTCCTGAGGTGATTAGGAAGAAAGTGCTGGTAGATGGTTGCCCTGTTCTTGGGTGGAAATCCCTTCGATAGGTAAATTGTCCAGACTATTCGAGAGTCTATAGTGGCGGAGTCTCATCTGATTGGATCAAATTTGTATGTGAACATATAGTATGGGGAATGGGGACTAGGCTGCCTTGATTATGCTTCTATTTTGAGAATTTAGCTTCGAATTGATGGAGTCATTTACAAAATGCTCGATAATTGTGTTCCATTGGCTTACGATTGTTGTAACTTTATACGATACAACCACTGGTTCTATTGACAAATTTGCCCCTCACTGAGCTTATGGGGTTTTGAATTTGCTATAATGATGTATTTTTCAGGTTTTTTTTTTCTTTCTGTTGTCCTAACATGTTACTTTGTCAAAATATGCATTTGCAGAGAACGAGTTGAAGATTAAAAGGGTGTTGGTGAAACATGTCGAAAGCACAAACAGCTCCGGGGCTGACGTTGAATTATTGCAGTCATTTCTGGTCAGAACCTTCATATATAATTGAGCATATGCAATTTGGAAATGCTTCAAGGACTTTCATTACATTTATTGTACTGACGTATTTTTGGTTCACTTCTCTTCCATCCTAAGTGATTTATCGAGGTTCTTTTGTTGAGCAGCCTAGATCTGCTGAAGTGTCTGGATCTAATACAGTTATGGAGGAAAGAAGACGCGCATTTAAAAAGGACAATGTGAGATCTCTCCCTCTCTGTCTCTCCAGGGCAGGAAAAATACTTGAAGAGGAAGTTTTTGGATCTCTATTAGAATTCATTTGGAGGAGACGCTGAGTTGAATTGAGATCTTAAGAGATTGCCATCTCAAGGTATGATCTCACTGTGTGTCTCACACTTTTGTATTTTTTGGCTGCAGATACAAGAGGAGTTGCTGTCTAAAGCGAGAGAGGCAAAAGAGGTATGTTGCATAGCAGATAACATTCAATCTTGCTTTTCTGTTCTATTTCAAGTTCAAGGATGCCTTCACTGAGGAAAAGAAAGAGAAAAATGCTCACTTTTGTTCAACTCATCAAGAAATTTCTCTTGTAGAAATAAATACTTGAATGATAATTTTGCTCTGCAACTACATATATTATGCTCCAAGTACATTTAGGTCATTGTTATCATTTGAGAGACGGTGCATTGCATGTTCGGTCTTATACTTGAGGGGCTGTAGAAACTGTGGTGCTCCACTCGAATTAAGTTACTAAGTGAATTACTAAAGATAAGGAGATGAAGCAGACCTACACAATATTAGACAGTGCTGCCCACTATTACTTTGATGAGAAAGAGGTATACAATATATCTGGAACTTCAGTATGCTTTATTTGCACAAAGACAAAATCTTAGCTGGATATCATTCCCCTCTCCAATCAATTCATAAATTTTAAAGAGTGTGGGAATCTGTTCAATTATGAACAAATGGTTGTGATTGAGCAACCGCTTGGGACTGCCATGGCATGTCGGTCACTTGGTATTTAGTTTGTCCCTTTCCATCTCTGTGTGATTTCGTACTTTGATAAAAATGACGATATATTCATGACTGAACATGGTGCTGAGTGCCATAGTCTTTTGTCTGACAATCATATATTTTTCCTTGGAATCCATGCTTTACGGAGCAGCAGTGCAATTAACTTTTTGTACAGTCCATAGAAATATCATGTGTAATGGTTGTAAAATTTTGGACCATTCTACTTGACTGGTTTAGAAATATTTTTATGGACAATGGATGCACTTTATGAGTGGATCATTTATTTTTGTGTGATCTCGCCATTTGCCTTATCTATAGGTGCCAAAGGTAAGGGCTTCCTACAAAGGCCCATTTAATCTGTCTGTTAAGTTGTTTGTGGTTAGTTGTCAATGGCACTTTATTAATAAAAGATCTAATAAAGAGATGAAGTTCATTTCCATGACATTTTCTTCTATATAATGTCTAAACTTGGAGCTTTATGCAATTTTTATTGGCTTGATATGGGAATTCAGTATGTGTGATCTTGCAACTAACATCATATAAAGGAGTCCTACATCGAGAACATGTGAGGCTTGTTTGATTCATTATTCTATTTCAATTGCTTGTAGACAATTGCCAAAAATGCTCGCTTTGAGCAAATATGGAGGAGACGTAAAGGGAGCAAAGGGGACATGGAAAACAAAGCTCTTCATGAAATTTATCAGTTTTATGATGTTATTCGTGTTGATGGTGAAGAAAAAACCAGTACGGTCCCAAAGGAAGAGTAAGCTCTCGCTCGAATACTGTTTCCTTTCTAAACCCTTCAACAATATTAGTGACTATTATCATTTTGATGCAGAGATTTATCGCTGGAGGATCAGAGGATGTTATCTAGTTATCTACCTCTTTTGAGAGAATTTATTCCAAGTGCTGCAGCTGAGATTGAATCCGATTTGAAGTTCCACAAGTCAGAACAAGGTTATGCTTCATAGATAATTATCAGTATTAGTTTTCCTGCTTTCAAGCATCATTTGTTAGTGTTGTCCAATATTTCTGTGAAAAAAAGCTAATGCAGTTTTCATTGAACCCGCATAGGACATCCTGTCAAGTGTTTTTAAAGTGTTCACTCATCTTTCTATGTCACAGGAGCTGCAGATAACTATATATATGACTACTATACAATAAATGACGACACAGACATGTGGAAGGATGATTCTTTTAGCAAATTTCCGCTGTAAGTATTGTATATGAATATATGTATTAGTAATTGCATTCGTCATTCTTTTAGATTTTCTCACTTTCGGGCTGAAAGTAAAGAATCTTGATTCAGAGTGCAAGTGGACGCGGATGATTTTTTTGATGGCCCTGATGAATCAGATATCGAGAGCGATGATTCTAATGGTATGACAGTGTTGCATCTCTTTTTCCGTGTAATATTCAGAATACTCTTTTGGATTGCTTAATAATGTTGTTTTTGGCATCCTGCAGCCGAGAATAATCCTCTGAATGATTATCCTGATGAGGAATCTGAGGAGGAAATCAAGAGTGAAGATTCCGATGGTCAATCTGAAGAAGAAAAAGAAGAAGAAGAAGACGGTGAGGAGAGTGCTAAGAATAGCTCTTCCGAATCTGAGGGATTGGTACTGCGTTATTCGTCAGATGTAGATGATTTATTTGAAGATGTGATGGGGTTTGATGACAATGTTCTTGATCATGATCATGAGGATGGTCAGGGTGAGGGTTCTGATTGGAGATGGTCCTCCCGATGAAGCTTGGCCAACTTGAATCAGAGGCATTTATTCTGGATGTCGATCTGTTGTGGAAAGAAGTGCTATTAGTAATTGTTGATATTTTACATGTTCAGATTTTTACACATGAGAGAATTTCGCTTAATTAAGAACTCTGGTATATATTGTTGATACTGGAGTTATTTGGCCGATCAACGAAAAAATTGCTTATAGGCGTCTCCGGATGTATTTGGATTGCGTTGCCAATGTGTTGTTCTCTAAGTTCTGCAGTGTCAACTTGGACATGCGATTAAATGAAGGTAGGAAAAAACAATTAACACTCAATTTGGCAGAAATTAAACCCCAAGAGGTCTTATTTTGTATCTTTCAAAGTTTCAGACGAGCATCTTTCGTCTCTGCGTGTGGAATGGCGCCACATAAAAAAAATCATTTTCTCGTATTTAAAATAAAATGACTCATTAGCCATTTGATAAAGAGCTCAAGATTCTTTCAGGATGACGTAGGGTGTCCGATCCTTAGAACACTCGCCTAAGTTCGGTCCCTCTTAGAGAGTTAAATCAGCGATGTGCAGGCACAACCAATAGAACAGAAGATTCGCCACCAATCTACATTTTAGGTTTCTGCTTATGAGGCGGGTAAGTCGGTTTGCAAAAAATAATGCTCAGCTTAGGCTAAACAAAGGATGAACTTCAGTCGAATGACTCAATTTATCATCCAAAAGTGAATTATCAGCAATTCGAGGGCCTGGCCAAGATCTGCAGCCATAGACTAGGGCAAGCAAGTCCAAAGCAGCATCCTGGAGATAGCTTCAACTATTCGAGTTGTTGGCACGATAGTTAATGTTGGTTCCCCTATTTCCCTGCGGCCCCTTTGTCAAGTCAATTCATTCATTCGGCAACAAGCAAATACTTCATGTTGCGTATGTGATCTCACTTATCAGATGTTGAAGGTGACGACATTGCTGATCCAAGGAGCTGCATAGGATTGAACTTGCCCTGAACGGCATCTTGCATGTGGGAAGGAAACATCTGTGGGGGAGAAATTGGGCATTTAAAACAGTTATAACCATTGGACCAATAAAGAGAAAAGCCATATTTTGCAGAGATTATTTCAGGACGTGCTGGAGGTCAATTAATAAACGGAGAGGTAGGTAAGACTGATATTTCACAAAGAAGCGAGTTAGCATGTCTGGAACTTATCAAAGAAACAAAAGTCGAGTTTGTCTGGAACAGAAGCACATACCTTTCATTAAAGGTTTGCATAGAAAGGAAAATGCATGCTACTTCCCACTAGAAAGAAAAAGAACCACAAGCGTGACGATGAAGGCATGATCAACAGAGCCAGGATATATTGTCGAGCGAAATTTGCCCCTTCTCACATAAATTTGGTGAAGCTTGTACATAAGGCTAGTCTGCAAATACAAAAACAATGTAACAGACAAGGGAACAAGCCATAAATAACTTAAATCAATCTGTTAAGAATAACCCATCCAAGTAATTTAGGCCTCACATTTAATCCCTAAAACAGTTTTAAGTACCTGAGCAACTATGGAATCGCCTTGATAGATAGTGCAAGACTTTTGGAATGGAAAGCCTTTCATCTTGAATGATGAACCTAGACTACTCCAGCTTTCACCATTAACAAGGACCTCGAGCTCTGTTCTTGTGAGGGACTTTCGAGTTCTCTGCACATTGCATATCAACTCTTTCTCTTCGCCATGATCAACTTTGAAGATTTGCCACGATCCATTCTACAATCACCAGAAAGGAACATGAATGAATGATAAGAAGGATATAATGAGGCCATAAAAAAGAAGCACGATGGAAGTGAATCGACTATTCAAAGCAACCCGAGATCAAGTAGCAAAAGCAAAGCCAAGGTGCATATTTTACATGATACATTGAGAAAAACGGTACCTAACTGACAATGAGATTGATGTCCATCCTACCTTTCTATACAATGTGTGATCGATTTTAGCTCCTTAGAAAAGTTACCATTTTTCCCCTTCAGATCCCACCATAAGTGACTCATCTCTTGTCAGGACTATTGATACCTTTGCGTTACCAGAAAGCAAGCACGCGCTGGTCCTACCAAAGGGTTAGATTTTGTAAGACTATTACCGAGAGCAATGATATACTTTACTTACAAGATAAACAGTCGGTTTTCATTGGCTCCCGAACTTTATCAAATTCATAAGAGTGCCGTGGAAGGTCATTAATCGAGCATCAGTCCTATTCAAACACACACAACCTAATGTCTGACTTGAAAAGTTTTTCCATATCCACAGGTCACACAAATCGGCTCCTCACAGATCATCAGCTCAATACTAAGGTACAACCTAGGAATCCATCAATATAACATTACCCAAAAGAACCCTGCAAAAATTGGGCGCCCGTCTGCTACTTGATCATCACTGAATTTACAACAGCAAAAGCTCCAAATCACCAGATCAAAAGATACGAGCTCGTATAGATTAAACCATCCCCCGCTTCCAGCAAAAGCACACACAGAGCTTTCAAGAAACCCGCCAAGAACCGAAAAGAGAAAAAGAAAGTTGCAACAGATCGATCGTTTCAAACGAGAACGAAGAAGAAGAGCCGAGAGGCAGGGCACTCACGCGACCGCGAATGATGGCGAAGATGGGATTGCCTGCAGCATCAAGAAGTAATTTCGTGTCATGACGAGGCGGCGGCGACGACGACGACGACGACGACGGTTTGGATCGACGGAGGACCCTAAAGACGGGATTACCGGAGGAATCGACGAACCCCAGTTCGCCGCGAGGGAGGTTCTTGTGCTTCTTGGACCCGAACAGATCGATCGGAATCGGCAGGCTCGCCGGACATGCGACGTCGGATGAGGCGTCCATGGGAAGAGAGAGAGAAAGAGTTGTCTGAAAACGGCGACGAGATGTTTGTAAAAGTGTCCGAAATCAGGAATTCTGATCGAATAAGTTTTCATTTGATTTTCGTCGTTGAGATATTCATAAGAGATAAAAAGTACATACTTTTTGGCACATGCACATGGATGACGAGGACGGAATTGACTTTTTAGACTTTTCTTTCTTCAGAGCAAAAAGCATGCACTGAAATCAACACCTTTTTACATGCCAAATACCTAAAAAAAAACACTTTTTTTTTATTCCGACCATAAATTCAGCTCGACCTTTTTAAACATACGGACAAAAACAACATAATCTTCCATCCCGGAATCGCATAAACTTTTAACCTACTCGCAAAAGGTATATATAATAATTCCGTCGTTGAAAGATTTTATAGCAGAAAAGAAGAGGTATGAGCAATTCTATTTGAGAACAGAAGAACTTCTTTTATGCATGTTTAGTGAAAATAGTTTCATTTTCGACGTGATGAAATCAATAAATGAAAATAGATTGTGTTTGGAGTTGAGAAGATGCTAGTACTATCATCTGTTATTTGCCATCAATTTAATGATAGTCAAAGAGCTTTGATGAAGGAATAGCATAATACTTGAAAAACAAAATCTTATAAGATGCAGTAAATGTCCGATTTAGACTTTCATGCAACAAAAATGCTATTTCATAACTCATAACATGTATAATCATTTTTTGTTTCGAAATATGAGTTTTACAAATTTAAATAAGAGATGACACCACTCATTTTGAAACGTTTATGATCACACAATAAACATTGGTCAAACCGTAGCGAGAACAACATTAAAATCGAGTAAAATACTTCATCAACGATGAATTGACTAATTATGCTAATAAAACTCTCGTCCATGCGAAGTTTTAGCGCGAAACATGATTATGCCATAACTTTCTCCATCGAACTTTGTTCCAAACGAGTTTATAGTACAAATAAAAATCATTGTGTTTACAAGACCCATAATTGGTCGACCCAAAAGCAAGCCGAAAACCAACAAATTCAGCCTGAAACTCTTTGCACGCGCTGCTCATCCGCGCAAGTCTGATTTCAAAAATTAGTGTCGAGCAAACCAAGCTCAAATCGAGTTCCGTATAATCATATGGCGCTTAGTAACTGCTGAATATTTTCTCGCAATTCATTTTCGGCTCAGATGAGAAACCTTTTCGGAAAAATAAACACTAAAAAAAAAAGGAAATAGCCGAGAGCGCAGCAGAATAGAAATAAAACAGGACGGAGCGGATCATCAGTCTTTCCTCGAACATTAAGCAAATTTAAGTAGAAGAAAACCAATACCACAATTCAAAACTAGCCGTTAGAATTCAAAAGACTTTACGAGCGCTCCTCCTCCTCCTCCTCCTCTTCTTGTTTCGTTGGAGATCGCAACATCTCTGTCGCCTCAAGCCATCTTCTTCTTTCAAACCTCACTTTCTCAGTCTCTCTGTCTCTCCTCTGTTCACTCCCACGCATATTATCTATCTGTGGAGATGATGTTCACGGACGGGTTGGACGAGGGCGCAATCAGCTGGGTGAAGCAGGTAACTCCAGCTCTTCACTTTTCTTGTCCATGCGGGCCTCACGCGTTCTTCAAATCTTCAGTTTTTCTTGATTCTACCCTGCAGCGTTCTTGTCTCAATTAGTGGATTTGAAGGAAAGTTTGTGAAATTAGACACCCGATGGGCCGTATATTCCTTTTGCCCCCCCCTTTCTCGAGGTTCTTGGTCTTGAACCTTGACAGCCTCGAGAGTTTATCTCTCGTTTGCAGCTATCTTGCGTTTCACCTTTCAAGATGAATTGTTGCCTTTTTTACTTAATATTGGAAAATGTCAGTGATAGAGAAACTATCGTAACATCACAAACAAAGAGGAAAACCATAGTAATTCAGTAAAGAAAGGTTCAGTTTTTGTCCCTAAATTGCCTCGGCATATCGTTTTCTTGATCAATGGCTTGCAGGGATCAGATGTAGGAGAAGCACCTGCTCGCTCTCCTTTAGCAGAGAAGCTCAGCGGAGTAGACCCATTTCCTAAATCTCCTTTAGGGTTCAACAGCAACAGTTACATGTCAACCCACATTTTACCTCCACTGAAATTTCACTCTGGTCTCCTCACGCCTCACAGCGTCGTAGCTCCCCCTCTGGGAATAGGTGATGACGATGATTTGGTAAGTGATGAGGAAAGTGTGTCTTCTGTCCCGGATGACATGGATTGTTCCTACACTGATGAAGAGGACTATTCACTGAAGCCAGTTCTCCACCGATATGACGAAGAAGAAGTGTTTGGTCATGTACCCCACTCGAGAATGAAATCTGGCACTGGGCGACCTTTAAACAGAGGGTTGGCGATGGAGAATCTCAAAATTGAATTGCCTGGGACTTGTAGAAGACATACGTCAGATGGGGGATTAGGAAAGAGGACCTGTGCTACGAGTGGTCTGACATCTGCACCTGCAAGCAGCCATATGCTTCGAGAGCGAATTCTACAACGCAATGTGGGTGTGAGATGATCCTCCAAACCACTTAATCTGATGTAAATATTAGCAATATAGCCGTTGGACTGATGGTTGTCAATTTGTAATTAATTGCAGAGAAACCTGACTCGTGTGAATGTTGTGGAAAGTGGCGTATCGGACTTGGGGACTCCTAGTGCACCCCCTATAATGGATGATGGAATTGAAGAGAAGAGCTTTCAAGTGGAAAGTGAATGGGAGGAAGCTTTCAGAGGATCAGTAGATATCAACAAGACGGGTAATGGACCACATTTTTCTGAAAACTTAGAGGCTATTGAAGATACAGCAGATTGGGTATCAAGTGAAATATTAGAAGAGGTCGGCGAAAGGTACTTTGTGGATGTAAAGTCCACCATAAGAATTTTATCTTACTGTCTACCTCTCTATGCGTTGCGATATATAACCAATATTCCTTCAAAAAATACAGAGTGAGAAATACCACTCATAATGAGAAGGAAGTACAGATACCGCACCAGCTGACCAACTCGCTGGACCATTCGCCTTATTACAGTGCCAGGTATGGTTCTCATTCACAATTCACAGTCCGCATCTTCTCATTCTGCTGGTAGAGATTATAGCTTGAGCTCTTCTGGGTTCCACTTGTTTATGCCAATGTCTGCTTCACATTAAGTATCAACTTTTTTAATTCTTTGTTCTATAAAACATCAGCTTCTACAAGTCCCCAGCATTGTGCTAAAGTGATAATGCTTTTATCTTTTTAAATGTCAGATTTTATCCGTTTCCTAATGGCATTGTCCTTATGATTATGCAGCGGTCAACATGCTTGGCAAACACTCGTAGCATATGATGCATGTATTCGCTTATGTCTATATGCATGGGCAAGGGGCTGTACAGAGGCACCTGAATTTCTGAGGGATGAATGCCTTGTCCTGCGCAATGCCTTTGGGTAGCCTAATTTTAGCTTTCCACCATATGTCATTTGTTTATGTTACTACTTTATTTACTGTAATCTCAGATCAATTCTATTTTGAAGTCTGAAGTGGGCCATGTCCATCATCCTCTGATTATGCAGACTACAGAAGTTTTTGTTGCATCCAAGAAGTGTCAAATTAAGGGAAGGAGGGACTACAAAGAATGTGCAATCTTGCCCTTTGAAGGGAAAAAGGATTGTTGGCAAGATAAGAGTTGAAGGTGTGGTTTTGATGTTTCCATTGCAGAAACTTCAAAATATATGCCTTTCAATTGCGGATCAAATCTGGAAATCTGTCACTTCAGTTCCTTCTCTTCTCTAGATTGATATTTCAAATACCAAAGTTTGAAAATTTTTGTCCGCATGCCTGGACCTTGTGGATTACCAAAAATAATTAAATATAGACATCTTCTAATTTAATATAATCTGTAGCAATCAATCAGTGTAAAGATGTCTGTGAGACTGAAGCGTTGTATATGTTTGATGTGTCAGTTAGAAGACTTCGAATTGTCCCGAGGAGGAAGCTTAAGAGCACATATTCGCAGCGCAGTGCTATGTATCTGCAAGCAGGAGCAGAGTACGTCAGACACGTTTCCTCGCTTGTCAAAACTGGCATGAATTCTCTTAAACTAGCCTCGTTTACAATCATACCAGAAGGTTCGTTATCTTAAAACAAGAATTTCAAGGCATGTTGGTTTTTGTTTTTAAACAGCAGGCTGTGTTTCAGAATTTGTCATATAATTTTTTTTTTTGGGTAATGTGAATTTGTCGTATAATTGATATCCACATAAATGTAAGATTAAAATAATGAGCTTCAGCATGTGTACGATGATCTGCAGTATTTATGTGCTTCCTTTCTCATAAATATTTTTGCCTCAATCTGAATAGCAGAATTAGGTTATGCAACAAAGAAGTGTAAGTGAGATTTGAGCAATAAATACTAGTTTGAGTTTGCCACTTTAGTGATTGATCATGGTATCAGGAACTTATCTGCAGCCGTGTAAATGATGTTTTTGCATATTTGCAGAGCCCCTTTCTTGCTTGTTGCAACTCAAGAGTTCTTCAGATGATCCTCAAGCTGAAACTGATTCTGGAATTTGCTTGCGCCCTGGATGTGGAGATTACCATGTCTTGTAAGTGGTTGCTTATCTTTTTAAGTTGTAAATTCTAGGAGCGCCAAAAACTCATATATCTATAACACAGTGAAATTGCAGTAATGGGTACATTAATTTAATTCAGTGGCCAAGGTAGCAGTGTGATTATTCATAGCTGAGGTATTGGGCTTGTTTCAGCTTCCCAGAGAGTCAAGGGGATGCTCTTTTGGTGGAAGTGCAAGATATGAAAAAGTCAGTTCTTGGTCGGGCTACCATTCCAATTTCATCCTTGACTGACCATCCTGTATGCATATTTTATCTCTGTCTTAATATAATGTGCTATTCTTTTCTTCCATAACGACTCTAACTATAATTTTGCAGAGTGACAAACTACGATGGTGGCCGATGTACCATGATGATCATGAATGTGTAGGGAAGATCCAACTTTCCATTGTTATCACCAGTACCTCTGATGAGACTCACCATATAAAGGTTCGAGTAATCTCTTAACAGAATGTAATTCAATTTTCTCATCATTCTTTTTTCATTTCGATTCTTTTTTCAAGTTGAAAAGGCTTAATAAACAACAGACACCTTACATGAGTAAACTGAGATCTATAGCACTTTCAAGTTTCCTTAGTATAATTTTTGCAGACCTGACTTTCTGAGAGCATTAGTGAACCATTAGCAAATTTGATGCCTAATGGCCTTAAAAAAGATTCCTCCCCCTTTCAAGCCAGATATCATGTAGGTTGAACATGTTAATCAACAGATATCTATCTATATCAATTAATCGTTAAGGGACAACTCCATCTATAACAATACATTCAAAAGGTCATTTTGATAGCAAAGCATGAGCAATTGCTGCATACATATCCAATTGATTGTTCTCCACAAGCCTAAATTTCCTTATAGCATCTGCAGTAACTGAAGAGATATGATGTAGAATGGAACATTTTAATCACCAGACATCTACATAGATCAGACACCTACCTATATCAATTGATGGTCAAGAGACAACTCCATCTGTTACAATTCCTTTAAAAGATCATTTTGATAGTAAAACATGAGTAATTGCCGCGTACATATCCAATTGATTGTCCTCCAAACTAAATTTCCTGACAGCATCTGCAGTAACAACAGATATGATGTAGATTGGAACAATGTAATCACCAGACATCTACATAGATCAATTGATAGTTAAGGGACAACTCCATCTGTTACAATACTTTTGAAAGATCATTTTGATAGCAAAACACGAGTGACTGCCAGGTACATATCCAATTGATTGTCCTCCACAAGCCTAAATTTCCTTACAGCACGGGCAGTAACAACAGTTGATTATAATTCTTAATATCGCCATGGTAATAGTCATTCAATGTTCAGTGTGCACCAATTTGGCTAAACGAAATTTTACGCTTTGTATGGTGGGTTCAAATAGTGCTTTTCAAGTTAAACCATGTGCTGGCATGGAATTTTCACTAGAATTTAATAGAACACTGAACAAGACTTCATTATAAATAACCTTCTTTGAGCAAGAACAAACATGTCTAGTTAGACTTGAGCAACAAAACATAACTCAGGCAAGTGCTTTCCAATTGTATGATTTCTCAGGACTTGGGCAATGAAGAACATCTCTCGATTCTCTTCTATAACTTTCTCATGTGTTCATTTGTGCATGTCCCTTCTGCGATAGAAAGCACTTAGACTTGATCAGGTTGAGAAGACAAAAAAAATGGAAAGAGGAACAAACATAATGAAAAGTTGAGATCAATTTGATATTTTGGAAGAGAATAAATTTGAAGAAGATGAGAAGAGAACTCATACTTTTTCTCCCATCTTTCATGATATATTACTATCGTTGTGCATTTGAATGCCAAAGTTCCCTAAAAGCACTCTTGCTGATAAACTGTGGATGCAACTGTTTAAGTAAATGCTACCAAATTCCAGAGTGGACCTGTTGTGGAAACTTTAGCTTATGATTTAGTGCTCGATGCTGCTATGCGGGCTCAACATTTTCATTCTCGGAACTTGCGAATTGATGGGCCGTGGAAGTGGTTGTTGGCTGAATTTGCAAATTATTATGAAGTGTCAGATTCGTATACTAAGTTGAGGTAACAGTTGAGTCCACTTGAAAGCAATATTGATCTGTAATTTGCTCTCTACTTTCACCTTATGTTAATTTCTACTCCACTTACTGTGAGTTTTCTGTCAGATATCTATCACAAGTCATGAATGTGGCAACTCCAACAAAGGGCTGTTTAGAGATTGTGAATGAATTACTTGTACCCATTATAAAGGCGAAGGGTGAGAAGAACCTGACAAGGCAGGAGGTGAGTTTCTTCAGTAGATATTAAACTTCCAACTCACTACTCAATCTGTTTAGGTTGATTGTTAAGGGCAAGTTTGTCTTACAAAACTTTACTTGGGAGAGCACCCTGAAAAAGCCTTATATGTTGCATCTTTTGCCTGTATTGCAGAAAGGTATTCTCCTGGATTGTGAAACCCAAATCGAGGGTCTACTTGCAAGTGTTTTCGAGAATTACAAATCACTGGACGAAAGCTCATCGACTGGTTTGGTAGACTTGCTTGGTCCATCGCAAGAATCTGCTGCACCAGCTCTTGTTCCTGCAGTCCAAGTCTTTACCCTCCTTCATGATATTCTTGCTCAAGATGCACAGAATATGCTGAGGAACTATTTGCAGGTAAATAGTGTCTCATAAAATGAGGTTGATAATCTAGATTATGAGATCATTAGACTTAATGGTTTGACCTACAACTGTAGCTGCATATTATGTAGTAGGGGAATTCAGCTCTTTATTATGTTTTGGCAGAAAACTTGGGTTCTAAGTCACACAAGGGAAGTTTCACTTCTTCATGATAAACTTTGTAAATAGATGTCATCAATTTGTTAAGTTTGCTGAGAAGTATGCATTATTATGGCTTCATTTTGTTTCAACCTCTTACAGACTGCTGCAAAGAAGAGGTGCCGGAAGCATATGTCAGAGACAGATGAATTCGTGTCAAGCAACTCTGACAATTTTCTAGTTGATCAAGTTACCATATCGACAGCATATCTAAAGATTAAGAATTTGTGCATCAATTTAAGTAATGAGGTACAAGAAGATATCAAGATCCACAACCAGCATATACTTCCAAGGTATTAAAAACTTTTGTGAATCTCCCCAGAAACTTACTACTGAAAGTAAATTGGATTTGGAGTTCAGATAAAATTAGTGAAAAGGACAGTACTAGACAGGAGCAAGAAGCAGACAGAAAAATTGCATATTTTCCACTGTCATTTGATCTAGTTGGTCATGGTATCGATCAATACAAAGTTTTGTGGGATGCAGGGTGTGCTTGAGATCATAAATTCAGATTAATGTAAGCTGAAAAGTGTCATCCAGAAGTTCAACTGCCAAAACTACATACTGCTCACCATAGGGTTTCTAACATAATTGCTCTGTTCCAGTTCGGTTGACCTATCGAACATCGCAGCTGCTGTGTACAGTACAGAGCTATATCGGAGGATTAGTGCTTTTCTTGCTGCATGGCCTCCATCTAGTCCACTACCATACGTAAATGAACTCTTAAAGGCAACTGCTGATTTTGAGAGGGATCTTGAGTCATGGAACATCAGGTTTGTGAAAGAAAACTTGCTCTATCATAGTAAAGATTTGTGCAGTGAGGAAAAAGCAGGAGCACGGCTCACAAATGCATCTACAACTCTTAGGAAGTAACTAATTGTACCCTATTAGAAGATGGATTTTTTTTTTTGATACATTTGTACTGCAGTCCAGTGCAGGATGGATTTGACTCACGGAACTTGTTCCATGGTTATATCGTAGTTTGGGTACAGGATATGCAACTGAACTTGCTGGAACTCTGCAAAGCAGAAAAGGTATCTCTCTTGAGATCTATCAGCTTAATTAGCCATTCGCATATATGTAGATCTCTCTAACCCGGCCAAGTTTTAGTTGTGTGAAAGAAGTTATTTTTTTCATTAAATTTTAGTTGATTCATATTTGCAGGTTCCATGGTCAGGAGTAGTAACAAATCATTTCACCTCGCCTTTTGCAGAGGAGATGTATGAGAAAATGAGAAATGCTCTTACTGAGTATGAAGTAGTGATCAATCATTGGCCACAGTACTCTCTCATTCTGGAAAATGTAAG
Source organism: Melaleuca alternifolia (assembly GCA_019926035.1). Classification (NCBI taxonomy): domain Eukaryota; kingdom Viridiplantae; phylum Streptophyta; class Magnoliopsida; order Myrtales; family Myrtaceae; genus Melaleuca; species Melaleuca alternifolia. The sequence goes on from JAGKPW010002178.1 coordinate 146,922, forward strand.
CACCACTTCTGTCCTGGAGTTGAGAGCAAGTCTCAGATATGAATGCATTTCTGGACTACATAAGAATGCAATAACAACTTGCATGCTACCTTGTGATAATTAAATCAACTGATATTTCTTTGACTTAATTAAAGGCTGTTGCGGACGTGGAACGAGCAATTATAAAAGCACTGGAGAAGCAATATAATGAAATCTTGACTCCGTTAAAAGATAGCATTCCCAAAAGGTTGAATATGCAAGTTCAAAAGCTGACAAGACGACAGTCAACGGCAGTATATTCTGTTCCCAGCCAGGCAAGTACTTTAAAAGTAGACAGCATCAACATGTTGTTGTAGTAGTGTTAACTACAAGTTTTTTCTGAAAGAAGGGATTACTTTTGGTACAAGGCTGAGAGATTGGAATGTGGTTCTTTTTTCAGTTGGGGATTTTCCTGAACACTATAAAGAGAATACTTGACGTTCTACACTGTAGAGTGGAGGACATGTTAAAGTGTTGGGCATCCTACATACCTGTGACTGGAGATAAGAAGTCACTGTTCGGAGAACAGATGAATGGAATCACAGTTCTACTGAGGACAAAATACAAGAACTACTTGCAAGCAACAGTAGGAAAGCTCGTCAGCAATGTAAGTGTCTCTTAACTTTTCTTGACAATGAAGTAGTTGACAGATATGGGAGTTATAATATTTCGTAAAGTATTAAATGTATGGCACTATCAACTTTGGACTTCATAGATATGAGAGTTATATTTCTTAAAGCACTAAATGTGATGGAGCTATACCTTGGTTGCACTAAGTTCACTGCTCCAAGCTTTTGTACTTACATTTTTAGTTACAAGTAAATTCCTGAAGGAAGAAAATTTGAGAATGGCTATAATTGATTTTAGAATCTTTAAGCTTCAATTTAGATACTAAACTAATGCCTTTGTATAGATGCAAGAAAACCGTAATACACGGTTGAAAAGGATTCTGGAAGAAACAAAGGAAGAAGATGGAGAGGCTGAGATCCGTGAAAGAATGCAAATGCTGAGTTCGCAACTTATTGACTCAATAACAAACTTACATGAGGTCTTCTCGAGTCAAATATTTGTCGCAACATGTCGCGGGCTATGGGACAGGATGGGGCAGGTTAGCGCATTGCACTTGATAACGATGTTTGAACAATTTTATGGTAAATTAGATGTGAACTGTATTTATACTTTCTATATTATTGTGCTGTCATGCCAGATTGTTTTGAAGTTTCTCGAGGGCAGGAAAGAAAACCGAGTATGGTATAATGGATCTTATTATGCTCTTGTGGTACGTGCCTTTATCTATTCTCATATCCCACCTACGTATGTCATTGTGAGATCTTTGTCCCACATAACCTAGGGAGAAAGTCTTAAGCTAGCTTATATGTGGTATTCCGCCCTCAAATCATCGACGCGTACATGAGTTGCGTGCTCATGAGTTGTCGTTGAGGGATGGTGGACCGAGGAAAAATAAAACCGTGAGGGCCAGTAGGGGCTCAAAGCGGCCAACAATATTATCGGTAATGGGGTGCTGATGTCACAGAGCTGTATCAGAGCCGACTCCCGACGTCATGTGATAACCACAGTGGGTGCTCGTTGGTGCTGTTAACGGCACAGCAGGAATGCTGTGCCGCTAAGGGGGGATGTGTGAGATCCCCTGTAAATTTTCACGAGTACAAAACATAAGCTTTTTCTTAGTTCCTATGAATGTCTAGTACTTATCAAACTGCTGATTATTGTTACTTGGCCCCATGACGTACCCCATCTGTATTCTAAAGAAAGCGCTATTCAACATTCTTTTGATGTTTTTCTCTTTCCTTTCTACACTGTAGATATTGGACGATACATTTGCTTCTCAGATGCAGCGATTACTAGGAAATGCCCTTCAAGAAAAGGATCTTGAGCCCCCTCGTTCGGTGACTGAAGCTCGATCAATACTCTGCAGAGATACGGCAAATACTGCAGATTCATCAAGTTACTTATACGTGTAGATATTATACCACCACTGGGCGTCAAATTTTTTGGTGAATCTGTCATTTATTCATTTTAGCATAGTGTACATGACCACACTTTAGTGCCCCAGCTTTTGGAAGGTTCTTCCGTACGAGTTTAAAGTTTGTAGCATATGTTGTATTGTATCGTCCAAATATCACAATTATTTCATGTCAATAAAGGTTCATTTTCCATTGTTACGTCATGATCTACTTGTTTGCAGAATGAACATTACTGGTAACCATTGAAAGCCATTGTTAAGTCTCTGCCAAGCTTTCAGCACGACAAAAGGGGAAACGAGCATATAGCTCATTTGATTTGTGCAGCATTTCTTATAGATTGATATTAATCCAAAGGTATTTGGACTCTGAGACTACAGGATGCAGACTTTTATCTGTTCAGGCACAGAAACAGACGCGGTGAAACTTTATTTTACTATGATGACCGATCAAAAGGAGCGGATCAAGGGTGGAGACTACTAATGCGATTTAACCAGATGAATTGAGAGCCAAAAGGACCATAATGAACAGACTTATAACTTACTGAACCAACATCTTGACAGTCAAGCAAAAGAGGGAGGACATAATCATCATCGCAAGAACTTGCAGCAGATTGACAATTAAACCATCCAGGGGAAACCTATACTTAGTGACGATATTTCCTGCATTATTGCCATGCATACCATTTCATCACCCCTTCCATGTCCTTAGCTGAACAGCATTTAAGCCACCTAGAAATATGTTTTTGACTATCTAAGAACCTTTGCTGCCTTGTTGGATCTGCTGAAGAAGAGCAGCTGCAAGCTGCAGCGTTGCTTGCAGACGTTTCTGGGGATCTGCTTCAGCTTCTTGCGAGCCAGTACTAGACACCTGTTGACTCCCCTGAGCTCCAGCCTGAAACTCTTTCGAGGCAGCAGATACGTTTAATAGATGCTGCGGATGCTGGTGGTGGTGGAACGGCTGGACTTCACCAAAACGAGACAGCGGAAGCTCGGAAGAAGTCACCTTCATGTCCTGGGAAGCATAACCATCTAATTTGACTCCAGAAATGTTTGGCATGCTAACAGATTGCCCCTGTTGTCCAAGAAGCAATGCCAACTGAGAAAGTTGTTCTGGTTGTAGGCTTGGAAGAGGTGTTGATAATTGAACCAGGACGTCCCTGTCCTGAGCAGGCATATTGTTATTTCCTGATAAAGGAAATCCAGAGTTTGCATTCAATTGTACCATCTTTGGTATAGAATCAACTGCACTTCCTGGAAGTTGTGATCGTGCACTTCTTGCACCTGATGAGGTTGCCAGATAGTGCGAGTTCAATTGCAGAAGATTTTGTTGCTGGGGCAGATATTCATCCCTCTCCTCGCTGTGAGTATCATAATTACTAGTTCCAGCATTCAGTGATTTTGAAAATGGAACAGAAGAAGGTGCATCAACTGCAAGATATCGATTCCCAGGCCCCAGTTTACTTGTTCTTACAAATTGTGTCCCTGAAGGTGTTGATGACTTTGGACATAAAGCATCCCTAGGAAAGGGCATTAACTTTGTGTCTTTGAGCTCATCCGAATGGTAAACACCGCCAAATTTGGAACCAGGTTGCTCTAACCTCAGTACAACACCAGAAATGCTTAATTTTCCAGGCACTTTTAGTACCTTTTCGGAGAAGTCAGATGGAGGCACAAGAAACAAAGTGTTTCTTTCATCTAACTTAGCAACAGCTGCTCGCTGTTTCTCCTCCAGATAATGCATAAACTCATTATAGAACCCAATATCAGCATCAGTTCCAGGGACAAAAAAGACAACCCAAGTAGCAGATGCTTGGTAATAATGCTTTGCCAGCATCTCAAGGCCAGTCCTAGCTGTGCAATCCAAGAATTTAGGCCTGCATTACAAGAATATTAATTGAGATTCAAGATGCAGTGGGAGCACATAATGGAAAATTGACAGCAATTCCTTTAGAGCACTTTTATGGGCCATGGGCGCAGGAGCCCTCAAATACTTCAGGGGGTCTGTCCTAGCAGTGCAAAATATTCACAAAGTAGACATCATTGTCTGAGAAAGACAATGTATGAGCTCCTTATCTACGAAAAGCATAACCAGCTGACTATGCTTCCAAAATAAATTTGGTTATATACAATTCGCAAATGGCAAAATGAAATTTTGATTCAGTGAGATGACTCTTGGGAAAGTTACTGTTTTACTTGTTGAACAAAATATCTAAATTTATCAACTTCATTTTAGACGAATTTGCTTCATGAAAATGAGATCATAACTTTAGATAAGATATAGTAAGTTGAGTTTAAATTCCTTGTAAACTGAAAATTAGTAGGAACCACTAATTCGCAACTAGCAAATGCGGTTGAATTTAGAAGTCAACTAGAAGCCAAACCGTATTGATAACATAGCCTTTAGGACCCAATAATAATATGCCTCTCATGTTATGGTTGCCAATCTCAAGCCATCATTCTAATAAGTGGGATCCAAATGGTAAACATTAGGCAGTGCCGGAGTAAGCTGCAAGGGCAGCGGAAAAAGCCATGACAATTCCCCCTTACATCAGAACGGCACTAATAAGGATTAATACACTTACAGCAAGAAGTCAAGCACTTTTCCCACGGGAAAGCATCGCGCACGACATACAGGGGATCCTCCCTTTGCTATGGTACCTTCCCATTTCCACTCTTTTACTGAAGATGGTTTAATCTCCGGACTAATTCTTTTCCCCTTGACATTAACCGTTGGTAGTGAACCAGAACCTATCTGGATATTTTCATAAGAGGCTCTCGGATGGTCACTCCTCCTAATCATCTGCTCGTACTCGATGCCAAAGGGATCAGATTGAGCAGAGTTAGATAACACATGAGTAAAAGCTTGATTCTCACGCCTTAAATCAGAGAGTTGAAACTCTGGTAGCTCATTGTCAGGAGAATAAGCATCACTTTTCAATCTCTTTGGCCCATGAAGGATGTCGACTTGCTCTGGCATGTCCCACTGATCTTCATAAAATGGACCCGTTTGAGAAAATCCTTGAGTAGGATATGGAAGGGGAGAATCCCAATCTTTCTTTGGACTGCCATGGAATTCATACACACCATGAGATGGCCTCAATTCATACGACTCTTCTCCAAATCTTCTGTGCTCCAGGGTACTAAAACCATTCCTCCTCAAATTACCGTTTCTACTGAATTCATAATCATCTTGAACTTCGGAATCCAAGTCTACAAAAGTACGAGGAGACCTCACACTATTGTCCATATCGTGCCAAAAGCTCTCTGAAGATCCATGGCGACTGTCGGATTGGTAACGTGGAGAGAGAGAGCCACTTATCGAGCTCCTTCTACCACTGGACGAGCCTGATTCATTCTTTGCAAAACATATGTGCACACGGGGATTTCCAAATAACTTTCCTTGGAGAGTTTCTTTTGCCCTGCAAGCAGATATTAAATTTATAAACCGAACAAAGGCATAAGTGCGCCCTGGAAACGTGGTGATCTTCTCAATCTCTCCAAATGGTGAGAAGGCCTTTCTTAATATTGTTTCATCCACCTTCAACGAAGCTGGAAATCCTATCCACAAAACCTCGCTAGGCTCTGCAGCTTTATCATTCATCTTTGGTCTATCCAGATGAAATGGATCAGGACTGGCATGGCTAACCCTAGATTCCTTTTGCAAAAGAGGAGATCCCCTCGACGAAGGGTGTTGTTCACTATGATGTTCAAAATACTCCTCATTGTGTGACGAGACAGAGGACTTATCCTGAGATAAGAAGATGGAGTCACGTCAGAAGGAATTTGAACAGAACTTTTTACCCCGAGAATATAAAACCAAAAATTGAACAAACTACATTGTAAAACAGATTGTTGTGTTACAGTAGTGAATGACAACCATGAAACTGAATAAGAGAGTCGATAAAGGAAAAAATGCAATCAAGACACAGAGACTTTCTGAGATGTGGTAAGCATTTGTTTTTGAGCAAATGACATGAGGAAGCAAGTGCTGTCTCTTTAACTACTTTGAATAAGTAGATCTTCTATTGACCAGCCAAGAGAAGTATCAAGTAGGAAAAGCAAAAAGATTACTAAATGTGATATTAGTTCACCTCTCTAGTCTTTAGCCAGACATCAGTATGGATATTTGTAAGGTGTCAATGGAGAAAAAACTGTTCAAAAGATGGAATAAGGAAGCATGTGTAATCAGAAGGAACATCCGTTCCCTTTCATCAGCTTGCATCAAATGGAGAAAGTCTTATCAGTCTTTTGCAGAGGAAGAATGCTGAAAAGCCTCAACAAGTTTCCAAAGGGTAACACTAAGGAATTGCTTAAAAATCTTTGCATGACACTGAAGGTGAGACCATTCCTGTAGAGAGTACAGCCAGTAATATTAAATATAGCATGATAATGCTAACCACAATGCGAGTTATTGGGAAACTTCGAACTTGACAGACATCTTACTCGCCAGGAGAGTATCTGACCGAATTTTTACAGAAATGTAACAAAATTGAGATTTTTTTTTTGAATTCCCTTGGCCAGAGGACATGAATTAAAATTACAAACTCAGATGTATTGCCAGATAAACGGTGTGCTTATTGGTTTTTTCACTGCTAAAAGTGAATAGACCGTATGTCCACAGTAATAGGACATCAATAGCACAAAGGTTTTTTCAACTTAATCTCCATGTCAGTGCATCCTATCCAGTGCCGTGTCTATCAATAGGGCATATATCTAAGGTAACTTGATATAGTTTCCATACTGTTTTCTCTCACCCTTCTGACATGTAGGCCTACTGCAGAGTTGTGTTGCATTCTCACTAGAGCACCATGATAGCACGGCTCTCCATTTCCAAACCAGCTCAAAATTTTATGAGATTTGACAGACCTCTTCTCCCATCACTTAATTCCAAAGGTATCCTTTCTCAAATGCCAATTCATCAACATCTTCAATAAATGCTAGAGAACAAGTCTTTTCTTTTCCTCATGGGTCAGAAATTCTAAACTTAAGGTCCGCCACAAGACCTTGATAAGGTATTCATCAGGGAGAGGGACTATACCCAAGGAATGAGGATTCTCTTCTGGTGCAAATATTTTATTTCTCCCATCATAAATCATTGTAATATGTGATTAAAAAACAATTCTCTTATCTTCAAAAAAGTTTTGCTTGATACTAATTAGAAGCTTATGCATTAAACTGCAATTAAGTTGTGGCCCTTATGTGTTAGAAACCCTCAACTTCTATAATATAAGCAGTGGAAAAGGGGACGAATATTCTTCAAAGGTTCTGAACAATAATCTCCTATGACTACTTCCGCACAAAAATAATCATCAAGCTAAAAGATTGCGGCTTAAAAATCACTGTGTCATCTGAAGACTGGTACAGATTCACTAGAGCACCCAAGTCATAGGAAAGCAAAACTTTTAATATCCATCCCATGAAATTTATAGCCTAAATTTTTCGGACAACAAGCAATGGAGAGGATAATATAAACTAAGTATCAGGTCTCTGCTACAGAACAATTAAAAAAACCTACAGCAAAAACACCAACTTTTCCAATAAAAACACAGATTTGAGATTACAAGTAATTCGACTTTTGCATGTCATAACTTCAGCAGCTCACTTATGCTAGATATCAAGCTTTCAGTCATGTGATATTTGACTCTCTACATGTCTTGCTATGACATCCTCAGCAAATAAACCCAAAAGGCATTGTCTTGAATAATCACCAGTTCAGTATGATACATACTGATCACAACAGGGAAAATTTTCCATGGACCACCAACAGAGAGAACAGGAAACAAATCTTTAAGGAAAGAGCATCAGGAGACTTAAGAAGAAAAATTTATCTAGTTAAATACATTCAGCAATGACATTATGTTCAACTACCAAATAAGATTATAGGTTTTAGAAATAAGACTGCCAGACAAACAAGAAAACTCAACAGAATCGTTCAGAGAAAAAGCTTCAATTCTTTAGATCAGTTCTCTTGCACCTACCCCCAGCACTTCCTCCCCCACAACACCCCCCCCCAAACAAAAAAAAAGAAGAAAAAAAATTGTTAGATAATTAATTTCACTTCAGATAACCAATTCACTTAAGACAGATTGCTCCTACAATTAGAGCCAATGGAGAACACCCCGTTTGTTGGGAAACCGCGCTTTCTATCCTCATTTTATTAGAGATCCTGGACACTTGTTAAGATAGTTTCAAAATGCGAAATATGACACCTATGGTTATAGTCAAAAGAGAGAAAGGCAAGCCCAGGGCCTTCTCGACAATACTCTTCCATAGCTGCTTTCGCTTTCAAAATGTAGTTGTAGTTCCAATTCCTAACCATTCAAGTATTAGGAGGAAGTGCATAAATCAAGTAAACTAATGCTGCAGTAGTTCAAGAATCCTTGTTCTACCTTCTTTTTCTCCAGCTTAAACAATTTAAAAAATTCTGACCTATGTGTAAAGTTCGTAATTAGTATTCGAGAAACTAGTTCACTCCTTCACACCTAAATAACATATGAAATAGGCATACTTTTGTTCTGCCTCATGAGAGAAACACATGCGCATGGGCAGAAAGTACAGTCTCGGCCATAGGAATTTAACAGGGACCTGATAAACAATAGGACACAAATGTTGCCAACCCCACTAAAAGCAGAGGCTTGAATAACTGGTTGGTTGGTTGTTGTTGTCATTTTTAAAAGTTAAAGAGACTATCATGATGAAGCTCAAGAGTTGGAATAATCACAAGTTTCCATTCCACAGACGGAACTATTTCTATCTAGGACTCCTTAATTAAAGCTAGATGTCTCAGTACAGCTAAAGAACAAACCCCACTGAACATTGCTGCATGATATAAAGACCGTGACTAAACTAATAAAAACAAGCATCTCATAGATTAAAATGTCGAAATTGGAAGGATTAATACAGCACACCTTCCCTCTAGCACCGAAAGTGGAGTCAAAAGGCTAATAACAATCTTGTACTACACTCACAACAAAGGGTCAAAACAGGATCCACTTGGAAAAGCCTGGTTTGAAAGAGTCAAGCAATCAACGGATGTCAAAATCAGTGACAGTAAACCTTCACATATAGGCATCTATAATCAATGTAGAAAGGCATAACTTAAACCACTATTGTGTCCAAACAGGATGAAACTATCCAACTACATAAGCTGAGACTAGGCCATGAATAATGCCAATGCTGTACACAATTGATAAGGCAGTCTCAAATCACAACTGAGTGCAATCCCCTTTATTACTCCATCTTAACACACGTAAGACTCACAGTTGCACACGCGTAGAGACTATTGAACTTAAACATACTTTATCTCAGAAACAGCCATGCGAAACTAAAGTTGTCCATGTAATAGATGTTTCAATAAGAATGTCTTCATAGTTCTTTACAAGTAACCCAATTCCCTTTGGTTGATGAGATGCAAAAAGTACTGGAAATACAACTCCAAGCATTCAGTTCCCTTTAACTTTCAGTTTAGGAGCAAACAGTTGAAAGTTGAGGCTCCCAAGCTCGATAAGTTTTCAGGTCTTCCTGGAGAACCATATCCATTCATCCATTGTCTTAATATATCATGGAGCGACAAAATGTTGGGTGGATGATATTTTTTGGGCAGAAGCCCGTGAAATGCATTGCATTTTGTACTCCGTCATTTGTTTAGTGGACAAGTGTTGTGGTCCTCCTGGAAAACTTTAAAACCTCTATCCAAACTCCTTAGAAGTCCAAGTCTTTTCATACAATAGAAGTGCATTTATGGCTCATTTAGAAGTCGGGTAATCATCTAGAAGTTTTAGGCAATTAAGCATTATATTTGTTTAGCCAAATGCCTCCTTTTTACGCAAATGGAACTTTTTATTGTTGGATAAGCAGCTTCTGTACCCTCTTAACTTCGTTAAAATGCAAGTTCACATTCAACTAACGACAATGCCACTTCAACCACAAGTATAATAAAGCAGTTGAATGGTCACTCTGATCAGTCCCCATTCTTCTCTCATCTTTTTGCATGATAGTATAACGCAGATATACTAAATGCACATGATAGTTGTTCTGGCTTGTCAAAAAGATATGCACTCCAGTGCAAGTTTAAATTTTGCAAATATGAACATAGTAACGAGTTGAACTCCTGACATATATACATACATATCTACACACGTGTGTGAACATATGTACTATGTCTGAATTTCTACTCTGGATTTTATTGTCAAAGTTTGTCCAAAAAATATTGTCTCTTTAAAGTTCCATTAAAGTAGTCATGTTAACATCTGGCATATCACATCAGAGTTTGGCTTACGTGTGAAGAGAGAGTAGAGAGATTATATCTATATATAAAAGATTAAAGTTTTCAAAATAACTGATTTGCTGAAAATCTTTAATAACAAGAAAAGAGCAGATACCTAGGACTCCTTATGAGAAACCAGATCATAGTCTTAAAAAATTTAAACATTTCAAACTTGCTTTATTTTGACAATTTGCTACAGAATTTTGCTCCACTGCATATATTCATCGGCTAATTAAAATTCTCAAATAAACTAAGTAATGCATCATCGATGGCAGATTGATTATCTTATGGAGGCAATGCATGTAGGTTTGTAATGGCATATAGTAGATCTTAAGATTTCTGGGACTTTTTCTTCCAGCTAAATAACGAATTCATGCACTTGAATATCGCTCAAGTTGTCCTACCATATGAAGAACAAATCCAATGGACCAGCAAAAACTCTGTTATTCATTGATTATGTCAATTATAAATAAGATTGTACCAATTAATGCCCCACTTGGACTGGAGCACATTTGCAACTAATTGGAAGAATATATTGGAGAGGTAGTGTGTGTTTATTAGATCAGATGCTGGTTGGCTACAATTATTTTGGACATCTCAATCTCTCTTGCATGCTTAGTCCAAATTTTGGTGTCTTTTATTGTTAGGAAGCTGCACATGGTTCATCTGCAGAGCCATAAACTCACTGAGTTTTGGCATTAAGAACTTAAGTGACATGATTGGTACTTGTAAATGATGATGGCACCATCTACATATGTTCGCAGAACTGCAGATTTGATCTCAGGAATAACCTTGAGTGATAATACTTTTCCAGTTAACCTTGGTGCTTTACTAAAAGTTTACAACTTCAACTTCTAGATGTATTCTGGATCCATATTTCTCTCTCTGACCTGCATCTGCGACAATTGATTTGACTTAAATAGGATTATCCAGCTTATACGTTAAACACTGCAGCTCCTTTCATCTGTTTTCATTTTATTTTTGTTGCTATCCGGATTCTAAGTGAACACTTTTTTTTTTCAACCACTACTTTCCTTCAAAGTGTGGCTCCATATTCCTGCTAAATTCTTTGAGTCCTTCTACTCGGAACAAAGTGAAAGTAGATACAAGAAAGCAGTTATTTCGCTCCATAAACCACTGATCTAATGTCAAATCCTGATTATTTACATTGTTGTTATGCAACAAAAGTAATGACTGAAAGGATGGTCCTTTTATTCGACTTGGGCTCGTATTATCGACCTTCAATCTTAATTAACAGTTGAACTTTATGTCTTACCAATGTCACAGAAAACTTTACATAAATTCGAACAAAATGTTGTAAAAGCATTCACCTAGCCAAATCCAATTAGTTACTAAGGCTTAATTTATTGTTTTTGTTGTTTGTCATTGTTGTAGTGTAGGCTGGGTCATTCCCAAGTCTGATGCAACTTCTTTCTTTATGGAGAAGGTTAAGAGTTTGAAACTTGATCAAAGAACCAGTGAGTGTTTACTTCAAATCCTTACGCCAAATAGCTGGCCACAAAAAAATGGTAGAGTTTATTAAGGACACGAACCGCGAGAAGATGCAGCAAAGTCCAATATGCTCAATGCTGGAGCTGATTGGGTTTCAGTTTGGAATGGTTTTGATTACTTCCTTTTTTATGTTGAGAGGAGGTTTCTACACTTGCTGCAGATCCTTTTTTGCATCCGTATCTAGTGCAAAACCTGTATGCAGAGACTAGCGGTATTTCTATCGTAATGGTTCAATTGTCCAAAAAGAATCCCCTGACAGGACATTATCAGTTGATGTACCACGAATGTATAAGTAGCAGTTCAAATGAAGTTCCTTTTATAGTGAAGAATGGGTGCATGTACAAGTAGATCACAGATGGTTAACCGTTGATTGAGAAATAAGGATCATTGTAACACCATTTAAACCATGTGTAAACATGAAATGACAGGCTCTTGCTTCATCCAAGGTGATTCTCCTAGCTTTTGGCAGAACGTCTCATTATCTTTAGGCCAACAAGGGTAAAAGTCATAGCTCAATAAAATTTTAACTAATTAAGATATTGTGCTTCTCATATTTTTTTCCCAAAATCTTTCAATTGGAGCTATTGCATAGTGTGCTGACATTTGATAACTTTCAATGAAAGGAAAAGCATATATTTAGCATGTTGTGCTGCAGTTTCCATTCCACCTCTAAGCAAGAACAACCGATATTTCATTGTTGTGAGTTAATTTCTATGCACCGTGCACCTGATCAAGTTTCCCTTTCTCCTGTAACCGAGTGATGGAATGGAGATCATTAACAATTCTTTGACCTGTCATTAGATGTACTATTAAAAATGCAACACTTTCTTTTCGTAACTCGTAATGGAGCAAATCTCTTGAGATACGCAATATGTGTATCAGGTCAACATGTTAGATTTTAAAGATGCTTTTTGGTTGTGACGATATTGTCGGGAAAGATTGTCGATAATCATTTGTGAAAGAAATTGAGACACTTAATGGTCTTTAGGCAATGAAACCATTTGATTGATTGAAAACAAACATTTAGATATACAGTCATAAATATGACTACACAGCAAGGTGCTTGAAGTTTAAAGAGTGACAAAGGTTGGGGGCAAGACTAACCACCTTTGCATACTCAATTCTAAGTGGATTGCCAGCGAGAGGAACGCCTTGGAGCGCTTTCAGGGCAGCAATTGCTCCCTCATCAATTTTGAAGTTAATGAAGGCATAGCTACGTCCCGGTTGAAAAGCAACACTCTCAAGCTCTCCGAACTGCAGAAATGGTCGGACGAGATTGCCTTCCGAAATGGAATGAGATAAATTCCCGACCCACAGATGTCTAGATGGAGGCGCACTGCTCTGCCCCGAGGAGTTCCTATCCTCAAGTCTCTGAGGCCTCTCCCTTCCTCCTCCTATCCGGCCACTCTACGCACAAAACCAATTTCAAAGCAATCAGACACTCACCAGAAGAACCGCAGCAGCGACACCATCAAATCAAAACGGACTTCCTTAGGCTAAAATCGATCTAATAACTTCAACGGTCTAATCTAATAATCATAACGAACCAGTTGACAAATAGCAAAACAAAGGTAAACCCCCATCAGTGTTATCCCTTCCGGAGCAGCCCCCAGTCCCGTGAAGATCCAATCTTTCACACAAACCTAGACGACAACCTCGAAAAATCTACTCGCTTCACTGAACTGAAATCAACCATCACCACCTAGTAACAACGACACCAACGAGCGACGAGACCCTAGAGCCTACTACTGATTGGAGTGAAAAAAAAAAAACTCGGAAAGAAGGCGCGTCGGACGGCGAACGCTAACCATCTTCGGAGAAGCGGCAGCTTCATGAGAGAGAGGTCGACGCAGATGGGCACTCGATGTGGGAATGGAGAGACGAGGTTGCGATTGGATCAATGGCAGGGAAAACGAATTCGAATGCGAATTCGCGCTCGCCTTCTCACTTTTTCTCTCGGCTTGAAGCAATTGAAGGATCGCAGGTTGAAGAAGAATCTACGGAGACGCTCGAACTCGAGAAAGTCGCAAATACTCGCAAAGCTTGCTGCTTTAGGGTTCGACAATTTGGGCCACTGGCTGGCCAGATGCGGACGTGGACATGTGAGGTAACGTGGCACCGGGATTTTCGTGCCTCTCCTTTGACTTCTTTTCTGTCAGGGCCTTTACAGGGTTCGATTCCCAGTTCTAGGACCATCCCAGTTCTAGGACCAACCTGTTGGTCAGATCTGGTCTGGTCCGATTCTTAAGAAAACTAGTTGGAAATTGAGAAATTTTTAAATAATTTTAAGTTTATTAAAAATTAAAACTTTAAAATTTTAAATTGGAATCTTTCAATTTTTTTACATCTTTATTTTTATTAAAATATATAAAAAATTTATTAGATTGGTCCAATTCGATCCGACCCTCTCTTAGAAACCGGCTGATTCCACTTTTGGGAACCGGAGAACTAAGGACCGGATCATGACTTGGTCCGGTTCCCAACCGGTTCAGGCGGTTCTCAGTTCAGGCTGTTCAAGTTGCTCACCTCTACTTTTTTTCCTCTTTTTTTTTTGATAATATATGGTCGCACTGTATTTACCTAGATAATAATCTCATAATCAACAATGATAATGATATATATTATGAATGCAATATGATAATTTATATGAAAGAGTTTTATTTTACATAAATAATAGGGTTTGTGATTTTAAGGCCCGCTTCAAGTTTGTCTTGTCAAATTCCAAGGTTAAATACTATGTAAAGTCTCAATTGTTATTTTTGTGATAAATATACCATAAATTAATTCTTGGATCACCAAACCACACTTATAACACTTACGAAAATTTACCCCAAACTGAAATGAATATCCTCGAGGCCTTATCATATTCAGCTTGTCAATTTCATGATGAAATTTGACCAGCATTAATGGAGAGTATCACAAGTATATCGGTTTGGAACTTTTAGTGACCGAATAAGTAATTTAAATTAAATTTTATCATAATTTGTTCCGGCTTAAAGTTTTCGATGACTCAAAAATTAATTTGGAATAAAGTTTTTACAGATAACGGATTTGACCTATTTTTTTAGTATTAATTCTATATTCAATTTGTATCAATTTCGGTGATATCTAAATTTTTCAATAACTAATTTAGTTGTCTTGATCACGCTCAAAAGTTAGGGATTATAATCGCATCCATCGTGAAGATAGCTTGGATCAAATTCAATTTCCGTCACAAAGGACTGAATTTGTGCCCATTCCCGCCCCTGCCACCTCGATCGGGTCAGAGTCCTTCTAGAAGGGGAGTAAGATCACATTTCCTTCTTTATTTTTTTCCTCTTTTGCAAGATAAAAAAAGGATTTGGATGGGATTAGGATTTATCTCACTTGTTATTGGGGCATTTTAATTTAAGTGTTAACAAAACACCGACCGCCCTTTGAACAAAACATAATGACAAAATTCATAAGTCGAGGCTCGTCCCGTAGAGAGTAACTAAGAATCGAAAAGTCATAAATTGAATCAAAGACTAAAACTTATTTTCCTTTACGAGCTAAAATATCAACACTTTAGTTAAGAAATGAAAAATCTCGGAGCTTTTGCTTCATTTATGGAGTGATTTTAAATACTAGAGTAAAAAAAAGTAGTAGAATTTGTAGCCTTTTTTTTTTTCCAATTGACTTGCTTGTCCAGTGAGCTTTGCCCATCAATTTACAATTTATTGCTCTAACCGATTTGAGGTGGTCGTATTGTCAAATGAAAGAGCATTTAGAAATTCGCAAACAACTTTTATGATATGCATGAATTTGTAATTTTGTCCCTCACAAACATTATAAAGGTGCTAAAAGCTCTTAAAATTTTCAATTGGAGCTTTTCATAATACAAAACGACTATATGTTTATTTCACACACAAAAAAAATATCTAAATATATTCTTATTTCTTGAAAAATGAATATTCTAAAAAAAAATTAAGCAGACCATCCGTTCTTATATATAAAAAAGAGAGAACTTTGAATTATATGTTGTCTCAGAGGAGTTTGGGTTAGCAGCAGAACGAGCGATGCAACTGCGAAGGTCGAATCCATGGCGTCTTCGAACTCCACCTTCCGAGTGCGGGTGAATCGGATGCGTCAGTGGAAATGAGGACTCGGAGAACATCTCTCCCGAAGCCCTCCGCCGCCTCCCCGGCCCCGGCACCTTCCCCCGATCAGGTTAGGGTTTCGTTCCCCCGAAAGGATCTTCGTCAGCTGCGGCACGGTCTTCTGATGCGTGTGATTTGGTGGGAGCTTTTAGGAAGTGGTTGAGGGCAATCGGTCATGTCTTTTGGAAGGGTTTTTCTCCTCGTTCCTCAGGCTGTTCTATAGAAGTTTTGTGGGGCGAAGCATGACCTTTGGAGGACATGTGTCTTTGTCTGAATTAGCGAGAGATGGCTCGATCCTTTGTTGTTTGTCAACTATTTTACTTGGCCTGGTGTTCACGGTTTTGTAATGTGGATGCGCTTTGGCTATATATTTGTTCTGTTAAGGGTGGTTGCATTGTCTTTGACTGACTTTGAATGGGGGTAGCACCCCTTGGGTACTCTTGTTTCTTTGCTAAAAGTATTTGATTTTTAAACTGTTGGATACATGCTTGTGAAGTTTCGATTAGTGACAATGTGGATAGATTCTATGTCTCGTAATTAATATGTATGGTTTCTTTCTCAGTCAAGAAATCCATGCTCTCCAGAGAATGTAGCCAACAAAGAGGATAACGTGCCCAGAACAAATGAAAGTGATGACAGAATTGAGCAGCATGGAGAAAAGGTTCCTGGTAGTGACTCTGTGAAGATTATACCAGTTGAAAAATCCCGAAACGGAGGTTTTCAAAATATATCTAGTCAAGAAAGTATGGACATTCATATATTGGAAAAGAGGACTTGCTTAACATGCAATGGACATGGCCAATTGCTAGTCTGTGCTGAGCCTAGCTGCCCAATAGCTATCCATGAGAAGTGCCTGAGCTGCAAACCTGAATTTGATTTTTTGGGGAACTTCTATTGCCCTTATTGTTCATACAAAAGAGCGGTGGCTAAGGTTTATGAATTGAGAAGAAAAGCCATGTTGCGCAAAGAGGCTTTATCCAGTTTTCTTGACACTGGGCCAGTTGATGAGGGGCGGAAGGAGCAGAAAAGTGGGGAGGATAAGGGGAAAGACTTCAATCTGTCTCCATCTCCAGGACATGACAGTCGCCATGATTTTGTGAGTAAAGAACACACCGAACGGCAACGTCAATCTGACCCTGCAAATCTAGTCTACAGTAAACATGAAGCTCTGGTAAATCAAACAGATACATCGCCTCCTACTGTCCATGATCAGAGAAATTTAGTACATGAAGAAGGGTTGCAAGAAGAGGAAATGAGAGAAGCTACTGATGACCACTGCGAGGAAGATCTAGATCAAGAGAAAGCAGAGACAGCTGATGATCATCCTTCAGAAGAAGTGGCAGCTGAGGATGCTGTGCTGTCTAAATCTTCTGAAGGAAAAAGGCATCGTAAAAGTACTCGCAGAAGTCAAGGTCTAAGTAAGAAACGGAAAAGGAGAAAGTCCCAATCAATTGATGCTACTGTATCCTCAATTCAAGGAGATTTTGCGACTGACATAAACCCAGAAGCAAACATAGGAGGTGAATTATGTGATTCTGATGCTGAGGCTGGTACCATGAACAATGGACGTTCTCCAAGTGCAACACCTCAAGGCAAGGCACTGGTGGAGGAGGTTGTTTCACCAAGAAAAGGTTCTTCCCAACCAGCCATAAGCAACCAAAAAGATTTTCATGATGGAAAGAAGAAAGTCACTCTTGCTGAAAAGTCAAGACAACAAAGACAGTCTCCGAGGAAATTGTGAGTGATTTTTACGACTTGAGAAAGATTATTGTATTATAAAATTCATATTTTTAAAAAATTGTAGCAACAAACTGTATTTATGGGATTGCTACTGTGGTTTTAAATGCAGACCGAAGCCACCACTTCCCAATGTAAAGCGCAGATTAAGATGGTCACCTGAAGAGGAGGAGATCCTAAGGGCAAGTTCTTCTTGTCATATAATCCTTATCTTGTTTCTATCTTTTCAAGTTGCATGCATGTATATCCTTCAGAAATAGCCAAATTTTCAGCCATGCTCTTAAAATTTGGAAACAAGTAACCATTTTAAGTTTTCAAAATGATGAGGATAGGATATAAGGATTCATTAAGGCCTTAGATTCTCTTTGGCTTTTTTTTTTTTGGGCCTACACCTGTACTTTTTACAGCGAGTCTGTATAGCTAGCTTGTACAGATAATGTATATCCCTAGATGTATCTATTCACAGGAAGCCATAGCTCCATTTCAAACTGATTGAACTATAGTCTCTAGTGAATTGCTGGATGTTTCCTCCCTTTGGGTATATTGATTCACCTATTGGCATCTTAGTTCAATCAAATCAGTTCAATTTTTTTTAGTAAAGTATTTTTATTGAGAAATATACAAGAGACAGAAAATACAAATAAGTACCAAAAGCGACGCTAAGACTAAGAATAATCAGAGCAAGATCACCAAGGATGAATGGAAGACTGGAAAAAGATAGCAACAATATTTTCAGTTCTCTCAAATAGCCTTTTGTTACACCCTACTCAAATTTCATTGTCCTTTTAGTATTTCTTTTAACTTACTTTCATTGTTCTGATTTACTCTGTCAAAAGTGTTTTTATAGATTATGATTTGCTATTAAAGGCTTTTGTTGAGCTAAGATACTGGAAAGTGTTGTGACTTGGTAAATCTTGAATTTGATTCATATCAAACGATATGTTGCAGGAAGGAGTGCAGTTATTCTCGAGCAATGCAAACAAGAATATCCCTTGGAGGAAGATTCTGGAATATGGTTGTCGGGTTTTCAATCCAAGCCGCACACCTGTTGATCTCAAGGATAAATGGAAGAACATTACTACCAGAAGATAGTGATAATAGTCAATAGTTTTCGAAGAGGGCAAAAAGTCATCGCAGAAGACACTAGTATATTACTGCTATCTTTTTCCACCCTCCTCTCTCTCTCTCTCTCTCTCTCTGTATCTGTATGTGTCTCGCCCCCCCCCCCCCCCCCCCCCCCACACACACACACACGGATTTAGTGCAGGTTTTTTTTTGGTGGGGGAAACCTCTCTTGTAGCTTCGAACAGCAGCATTTGTACATAAGTAAACTCACTTATGATGAACTCATGTTCAGTCATTTGCAAAGGAAACTCGTTCGGCTGTGGCCACTATAGAAATGGCAACATGACTTCCGATAGGATTGTCTGGTTGGGCTTTTTTAAATTCCCATGGAAGTAAGAGTTTTGAGGATTTCTTCATCTTCAGATTAAGGTGCGAACACCCAACGTCATTCAGCATCCTGTTCATGAAAGATGGTGAAAGATGAAAGATGGTGAAATTGGATCGATTAGTTTTTATGTTTTATGGGGACTCAGGCAGGAAATTACATTCCTCTAAAATCATAGGAATCTGTTCACTTCTGTCCTGATAGAATGAACAGGAGTCAGAGGATCGCTTGCCGATGCACAATGTGGACTTCGCATCTTCTTTAGTCTTGAAAGCCTCCGAAAAGAGCTCATCAATCCCAGGAATGTAGTCACAATCTTGTGATTTTTTTGATGAGCCAAACAGAGAAATCAAGACAGTCCTAGGTGAGGCTTAAGCGCATTTTGAATAACCGTCAGATGCTAAAACGAATATTGCAGATTTTCATACACTTGCTTATCTCACATATTAATAAAAAAGACCTTACATCGTAAAGCATTAAAGTCCTCTCTTCCTTTGTTACTTACATCTGGTTGCGCTGAGATATACACCTTATATATAGTGGGAGAAACATGAAGTTACTTTAAAGAGATAACTGACTGCCAGTTTGCATCATTTTCTCAATGCAAAAGTATTGCTAGATCGCAATTGGAGAGAATCTAAATCACGGTTCCACTGGGAATCAAAGCATCCTTAATCACTGTGACAATCCCACTCTTTATAAAGTACCCATCTGTTTCTCTTGCAGCTTCTTGAACGTCGTCGCTGTTAATGATCTGGATCATAAAGCAATACCGGTTAGCCTCTAAAATGCAAGGACAGAAAAAGTCATAAGACCTGCTTTCATGCCAAGTGATCATGTTTGGACTAGCCAATCATAGTGAAATTGGAGAAACTAAAGAATGGCCATCTGTAGCAAGCCTACCTTCACATTGTCCCCTATTCGGGCATTTTTGTCGATAATTGCTCTCTTAACATGCGAATTCTTGCCGATACCGATCGGGACACTGCCCTTGGCAGCCAGAAATCTCCTATCAGCATCCGTCTGGAGCAAGAAGAGATGCAAAAAACAGGTCAAATATGCACCCAAATACCTCGCCATTACAGGAGAATAGTGAGTAAATCTAAGAGCAGAGCTCAATGGAGAAAACCTCGATCGTTGAAGGGTGATGATTACCTCATAATAGTCTGCTCCCATTAATAAGGTGTCTTCTATTATTGCACCCTCCGAAATGCAAGATCGAAGTCCTATCACTGAATGGTGGATCTTGCAGTTCTGCATTTCGAGAACATGGAAAGATAATGTATGAATGACTTATCTATTTTGCACTACTCATAGGACAAATGTCATGCATTGTCAGCTAATTAAGAAGACAAATGGCTTTGCGAAGATACCTTGATAACACATCCTTCGCCAATAACACTATCTGTCACATCAGCATCAAGCATCTTGGAAGGGGGCAGATACCGTGGTTGGGTGTAGATTGGAGATGAACGATCATAGAAGCTGCAGAAGGAATAAATTGGGGTCAAGTCATTTGTCCAAACAATGGTCTGTCAAGAATATCCAGTAATGTGCTGAACTTAAAAAGATAATCTGCAATTATGTCATGGAATGATCATTAACTGAGAGAATTTAGAACATGAACCACCTGAAATCTGGCACTGGCTTCTTAGTGATCCCTAGGTTTGCATTATAGAATGCCTCAATTGTACCTATATCTTCCCAATATCCATCATACAAGTAAGCTTGAACCTGTAAAAGCAGAAAAAAGATATGATCGAAGAACTCGTTGAAACAAGAAAAGTGAAAGGGGTTGAAGGAAAAAAAGGAAGTTAAAACAAATTCATACTGTACTGTAAATCCAACATGACATATCGTTGCCAAAGAAAACAATGAACAGTTTGAAAGTCAAACTATCCAGGTAACTTTGACAAGAAGTAAATGTTATTAACACTCACTCTCATCCCAACAGAAGTTGCGCCAGGAATGACTTCACTTCCAAAGTCATTGGCTCCAGGAAATTTGTCTCGGAGAAGATTGAGCATCACATCTTTGCTAATGACGTATATACCCATGCTCGCAATGAAAGGCATCTCCTTTGCTCTCTCATCATCAAGACCTAAGATAGTGGTGTCAACCTACAAAAAGGAAACAAGGTAACTGAAAAGAACTAAAACCATAGAAACCAAAGCACTTCCTTTGTTGCCAGCAGAGAAAGATGACAGAGAGATCAATGAGAGGAGAATTAACCTTCATGGCTTTTAGTTGCTCTCCCTTTGGCTTCTCAGCAAATTCAACAATACGTCCTTCTTCATCTATCTTCATCAAACCAAATGCAGTGGCGCGCTTTTCGTCCATTGGGAGTGCAGCCACAGTGATATCAGCATCAGTTTCTCTATGGGCTTGAATAAATCTCTCATAATCCATTCTGTATAAATGATCCCCAGCAAGAACAAGGAACTCCAAAACATCATGCTCCTCAAACAGCCACAAGTACTGTCTGACTGCATCTGCAGTGCCCTGTAATCAGGTATCATAAAATCATTTTAATTGATGAGGAACATTTTCTTGAAAAGCTTAAGCTATTAGGAAGCGGCCAGGAATGTCAATTAAGTAGACCAATGATTCCAGCAACAATGACCCGAACTTTGCATGAACTTTGCATCAAATTTCCAGAACCAGTTAATCATTAAATTGTGAACAACTCAGTCACAGCTATGCCAATTAATTAGACCAGCGGCTCCAGAGACATTGATCAGACATTTGCAGAATAACATCTTCAACCAATTAGTCATTAAAATTATAAAGACTAAATGCAAAACAGCATATTCAGCTGAGAAAGGCTAAGACTGGTTTCCTGATTACCTGAAACCAGTTAGGATTCTCCGGGCTCTGCTGAGCAGCAAGAACTTCAACAAAACCTTCATTTTTGTAACCACCCATGTTGCTGGCATAAGCCCGAGAAAGGTGACGGTTGAGAGATGCAGAATTGAACTGCGTGAGGACATAAATCTTCGATACATTGCTATTTAAGCAATTGCTCACAGGTATGTCAATCAGCCTGTAATTGGCTCCCAATGGCACAGCAGGCTTTGCTCTCTTCTTAGTCAGGGGGTAAAGACGAGTCCCAGCCCCACCTCCCAGTATGATTCCGAGAACACTCTAGAGAACCACATCACAGACGAAACATCCACAGTTAGATGGAAAGCTCTTTCAACAGCTAGCACTATTAAGTTCCAAAACCTCCACCAAGCTGTATACCAAAGACAAAACGCAGAAAACCAGCGCTACACACGTAACTAGCAAGAAAAAAAATCGACAATAAAAAAAAAAAAGCTCGCTTTGGCGTTTGCACTCGAAGTTCGGATCAGTGGGCCTTAACCTGTCCCGTAAAAGACTCTAAAGTAAGTAATTCAACCGAAATCGCGTCTACCGTCTAGTTGCATCGAATTTCAATTAAAGGCATCACATTTATCGCTAGAATATCGCGCATCATATCATAATCACATCAAGTCCTTCCAATGCCGGAGAAGAGGATAAGCACTAGAAGGCGAGGCGAGAGAAAGAGGACTAACGCGGCTAGCGTCGGGGTCAAGGCACGTCTGTGAGTTCCTGGAGTCGGAGACGGCTCTGGGAGAGACGACGATAGGAGCTCTCCGGACACTCTTGAAAGCGGCCACCGAGGCGATCTTGTCGCCAGAGACCTGTGACGAGGCGAACGACAGGACGGAGGCGCTCCGGCGGCCGTTGCACCTCCTCTGGTGGCGCGACTCGGAAGCCGCCGGAGAAGAAGAAGGGGAGGAGGAGGAAGAGGGGACCCTGATGGCCCCCGCCGCAGCCATGCCCACCATTGCCACCGGCGACGTCGCGGGGAGAGGTGGTGCCGAGTGTGGACTCTGTGGAGTGAAGAGGAGAGAGAGAGAGAGAGAAGAGAGGGAGAGTGAGGATTTGTGGAGGAAGCAGGATGGGGAGCAGACGAAGTTGATATAATCTGATGGGACCTCGGGATTTGTAGTTTTCCTGCTCTCGCTCGGAGAAAGAGTTGAGTTGAGTTGATTGTACGGAATTGTCCCTCGAGATTCGTAAGAAAGAAAAATACTGCTTTAACTCATGAATCATATTTAATCGAATTGTGTTTTTTCTTTCATGTAGTTTGATTTAATTTGAGAGAATTGTTTCTAAAAAAAATTCATAAATCGAATCATACTTTATATATGATGTAGCCTTTCTCTTTAATTATTTTAAGGAAAAATGATATGAATAATTGATCTATTGTATAATGTGATTATTAAACATTCAATACAATTTTTTAACTTTGAATACATATTCAATTTAATCCATGAATTTTACTAAAATGTATTAAAAATTCATGAATTATACAGAAAGAACTAAAAATTGATGGACAACATTTTACATCGGCTTAAAGTTTATGAATTATATTAAACACATCAGAAATATGTGAATCACATTATATATTTGGTCAAAATTTAATTTTATGTTTTATTTTTTTGAGTGAATTTATGAATTATTACGAGTATAACGCCTGGCTTTCCCGTGGAATCAATTCTCTTTCCAACTTGAATTCAGTGGATTTAAGAGCACAAAATTAGGAAAAAAATTATAGAAATATAAAAGAATAAAAAATTGGTTGAAATCGCCGCTCTTGTACTTATAAGATAGCTCAGACCGTCTAGTAATATTTTTCTTTTTCTACTTAAAATAGACGAATTATGTGGGGATTCTAGTGAAAGCGATTTTCGATCGTCCATTCGATTCGATGGTCAACTTTGAACAGTCGATCTCAAACGAACCGGAGATCATTCGCCAAAATAAATTGCAGGAGCTAGCAATTCGAGGCCTCCACGTTCGAGAAGATTTTTATGACTCGTACACAGCACGCGCTAAAAAAAATCTCTCCATTGGCTTCGGTCGGGCCACGCAAGGGTATTTTAGACATTTCGTAGAATGAAGGACGGTAATACACGTGCGGTTACTTTATTTACTTAGATTTAAGAAAAATGGAAAAATCTAGCGAAGGAGATGGAGATTAATTTAGTGGATGTCAATTCACGGCGGGAGATTGCGATGGGGTCACATGCCCTTGTCGACTCCTTTTCGCCTTTTCGCCATTTTTAATCTTTTATAATTCTATGTTCTTCTTTATTTTTTTTGGATAATTTTCAAATAAAAACCTAAACTAGCATTATTTTTACAAATAAGAACCCGAAATAGATTATATTTCAATTAAAGATTTGAAATGATTAATAAATCTAAAAAAAAGGCTTGATGAATATATTTTCGTCTTTCGAAAATCCTTATTCGAGATAAAAATAATATTTTAGATCTTTATTTGAAATAATGTTCACTTCATCCTTGTTTGAGAGGACGATAGCACTTCGAGTACTTATTTGAAATTTTCTCTTTTTTTATTTCTTTTTTGGGTAAGACTCGGGGAATTCTCTCTACCATGGGAAGGAACCGGCACCGTTGAATTTCTTTTTTTTAATATGTATAATGGAATTCCTGATTTCTTTTCTTCCGTCGATATTAAATTGACAGTTCACGATCCCGATTTAGAGAGAGAGGGAGAGAAAGAGAGAGAGGGAGAGGCGGATCACGTGATAAGATGGTTGGAGCTCACGATCACCGTTGAATTTAGAGATCAACTTGCGGGATATTTGTCAAGCGATGGCGACGCTCCATGTAGGACTTTAGTGATACAAATGATTTGATTTGATTAGCCAATACGATCAGCGGAAAATTCTACGTGGCGGCGCTTGTCGTTTTCATGTGAATTTTCAAAATCTCCTCGAGCGGGCTCGTTCTGTTGTTGAAATAGACTTCGACTGATGTGATCTGTCTATATTACCCAACTGGTGCTTTGATGATCATGTACATGTAGAGTCATTATACCCAAATGCGGTCCAAATTCCCCCTCCAAAAAGACAAAGGAAAGAAAGAAAGATATATGCTGTTCTTTGCAAAAGGAAAAAGGAAATAGAGATTTGTGCGTAATCAAGATCGATTACATAGTCAACTTTAAGTTTATGTTACATTGTACTTTTTTCCACACACTCAATCGTAGATCAGTCGGATAAAATCTTGTAAATCAGGTTAAGAACACTATAAAGTCTTAACAAAGTCACGTGGTCGATGATTTGGACTCGATTACCATCAAATATCGATTGAAAATTTTTGGGGTAAGGCAAATTGATCAGCATCGTCATTCTCAGATAAGGCGAGATTTGAAATACTCAAGAAGTACGTTCTTTCGAATCTTAATCATTGGGTTGTCAATTACATTTATGAATTTCGAGGTTATCTTCTTAATAGAAGGGAAATACGCATTGTGCTTGGCAAGATTTCACGAAACGGGAGTTTGCTGGGGATTGGATAAATCTTAGTGTTATGAAATTGTGCTCATTGCCATTGGACTTTTCTTTCATCGCGTGTCCACTCCGTCTCATCAGCTTCTCATCTTGTTAGGATTCAAATTCAGTATGTTATGATTAGCAAAGTAGGATAAGTTTTGGGGCAAATTACGTGTTGCGCCCTAGTTCTTAGGGTTGTTGCGAATTGACCCCTGCCGTTTCTATTTTTGCATTCTGACCCCTGATCTTTCGAAGCCGATTGTAATGTGTCCCTTGGCGATGATTCCGACCAACACATGACGACGCCAGACTGATTGTGAAGGGAAGACTGGTCGTACAAATATATAAATATAAAGAACAAAGGGACATACAAATATGTTGCATGCGAGACTTTTTTTTTGGATCTGAAACAGAAGTATTTCATTAATTTAGCAAAGATGAGAGGCCCGGTAGATGGGCATCATTACATAGTAGATCTACTAAAGTCTAAGAAGGAAATAAGGCCCAGTTTGAATGTAAATAATTGTTCCTGTGTGCTTTTACTATCAAGTTTGCCACCAAATTGGCTTCTCTAAGGCAGTGGACCATCTGACTATTTGAGTATGCTGTCAATTTCTCTTTACACTTACTGACAATAGAGTGAGTTTCCCAACTCAACACTTCGGAACTCTGAAAGGCTTTGACCAGGTGAAAGTTATCTGACTCAATAATAAGTGCTTCGTGTCTTTTATCATAGAAGTGATTTAGAGCTTTCCAGAGGGCTAGGGTTTCAGCCATCAAAGGGGAAGAAGCTCTAACCGAGGCTGCATGCGTGATCAAAATTCGAGAGAGAAGTTCACTACGGTCAATTCTAGAGTCATGTTGATATACATTGTTGAAATACGTGTATTTTGTTAGCCCTTCTTTTCTAATTTTTTTTCCACATATATAGGTTATGTATGATCGATTTGTCATCCATAACTAGTCACGTGCAATCACGTGGTTAGAGCTGCAAGTGGAATTTGGTTGGAGTTAGACGCTATGGAGACGTGGCAATCGATTTCAACAAGCCAATGCGTAAATTGCATAGATTGAAACGTCAAGGGGTGACTCAACACCATACAAAAATTTTAGGGGGGGAAAATGTAATTCGTCTTAAATTTTGGGATGTGATGTGGCAAATTGGAACCGGTCATGTCTGCGCGATGTAAATTAGAGTGCAAACCGTCGTGCGTTGAATTCTCTTGGTGATCTTATTCAAGATTCAATTGCCAAATATCAATGGATGCATGCCTAGAAGATCGAGATGTCCTTTTTGGTATTTTTCGCATTCGAATGTTCTTGAGGAGATCATCTTTAACTCTTATAAGGTGTTCAGATATTCTATAATGTGTAGTAGTATAACGGTCCAATATTAAACGATGAACAATGAAGGGTTTTAAATCGAGAAATTTGGATATCTGGCACTTAAATCGATATTCTTAAGTTGCTAACACGAAGGGTTTTAAATCTTTCTTTTTAATTATCTGTTGTGGTAAGTTAATTCCGTCATATATTACGGAAATGTAAGTATATTTTCCTAAACAGAGCAAATCTTCAAATGGTCGTGTTCTAAATATCTTTTTTTCTTCTTCCCTACATGTAAATGGTGTGCTTTTTCATAGTTCTTATTTTAGTAAGTGAAAGGATGAAAAGGAGCGGCCGGTGCTAGTGACTTCTAGACATTACCATAACTATACCGCACCGACTATAACTTGTTCCATTCAAGTTGTTATTTCTCCTGTTTGCACCTCAAAAGGTCTGAAATGAGTGATTCCGTCATTGGAGTCTCCTTAAGAGACACTCGCAGATAGCATGTCTCTCTGTAGGAGTAACTAAGCAATGCGGCATCAACCATTGAGAGTTTAGATGTGCATTTTTCTTGAATCGAAACTCGTGATCTCATGAAAGACGGATGAACATTAAATCAATCATAATAAAAGAAAATGCCCATTATGCTTACACTGGGCTCTTGCCGAGGATGTGGTAATTAATACTCAACTAAGATTCGTCCAGCCCGGAAAAGCAAGCATGGGTCTTTGTGTTGGGCCCTGGTCTCAAGATAGTCCCATGTTATTGGATTCCATTCACAATGCCCTACCTAAATAGTGCACCTTTCGATAACGTTTCATTTTGGACGTAGCAGTCAATCTCGACAAAAAGGAGTGTTGATTTCTGCAAAAGATACTGTCCTGCTAAAGTAAGAGTTAATGTCATTATGTTTGGCAAATAGGCAATGCCCTTAGGTTGTCAAGTCATGCATCCGGGTCGTAAATGGATAAGTTGGGTAGATGTGTGGCTAAAAGAGGGTCCTAGATGGACAATTCGACGTTCTCTAGAGGCTTATGATGTACAAAAAGTCCACGCCCTTCTTTATCTCAAAAGATAGGATGACCTATATTCATGTAATAACTCATGTTGTGATTAGACCCGTCCAACGGAGGGGTTAAGTCGAAAACGATTCGATTAAAAATGGACTCATTTAATCAGTTTCGATCCATTTTCGGGCAACACAAATCTAATGGTCCATACCTACCCTAGTCTATACCCAACACATACCGACTCGGCTTTAATGCGATATAGGAAAATTTATACGTAAACTGAGATGAGAGGTCAAAATGAGCGAGGGTAAGAGAGAGCGAAGAGAGTCATAAAGGTGGGTTAGTTCTAAATAAGTTGTGAACACATATCATTTTGATTTTTATCATTCTAAACATATTTATGACTCATTCACTAAACATTACTAATTACTCATATAACAACTTAGTCCTATAAATATGGTTTAAGAAATTGACCTACAACCCATTTTGGCAAATCTAATTGCGAACGATATTTGGCGAACCATGTAGTCTTGGTGGGTTCACTCGAATGACAAGACGTAAGTGTTCATGGCTTTCTCGCTCCCCATTTGAGTTTGAATCACCCACACTTATGATATTTTATTTCGAGACAACTCGGCCTCTGGGGCAGCCTCCAAGAACATGTAAGTCCTAATGCTTACCTATTGTTCGTGGCATGTTGAGTTGAGGGCCAGAGCCATGTCTTTCTTGCTCTATATCTCAGTTCGAGCCACAACAATTACGCTATCTGTTCTTAAGACAACTTGGTCATCGGGATAGCCTACAAGAAGGTGATGTTATAATAATTGCCTGTTGTTCATGGCAATTCGAGCGGGATAGTGCCGCAAGAACCATATAAATGCCCAAAGAGCTCTGAATCATTTCATCATTCGGAGCAAAGAAAGGGAACTTGTGTTCTACTAGATGGAACACAGCCATTCTTTCAAAGGAAAGATGCATGATTGTCTAGAAGACAGGAGACTTAATGGGACGTGCACTTTTTCACCAATAGGAGTAATCTTTTCGCAAACTCAATAAATGTATCAAAATAAATCTAGATCACTAAAATTGGCGGGTCCATTGCGAGAGTTGAGATATGTGGATTGTGGTAAAAGAAAAGATAGTGTGGTATATACACATTACCAAATGTAAGAATACTAGCCATCCCTTATAGATAAGGTGAGAAGGCACTTAGGTTTAATTACAATTATTGTAAACTACCATTAACCAAAACGCACGCATACCCATGTCTAATATCCCTCTCGATTGATGTGTCCTAGTGAAGATATCAGCAGTTTGTTTAGTGAATGAAGTGAAAACAAGTTGAATAGTGTAATGAAAAACGCGACACCGGATGAAGTGATAGCCTATCTCAATGTATTTGGTATGTTCATGGGAAATATCATTATGTGCAATTTGGCTAGTATCAGAATTGTCCCAATGATCCTGCTATGTTGATGCATTCCCATATCTTCCAATAACCATTGCGACTATAATAACTCTAATGTTATATTGGCAAGAGCTCAATGCAACTTATGTATTAGAGCAAGCGATAGTGGTCTATTTTTTGTTGTGACATATGACGAGTGAGGTGCCAAAAAAGGACTAGTAGCCCGTAATGGAGTGACGATTGTGAGGATCATTGGCCTAGTTAGCATCTGAATAAGCTGTTAACTCCAAATTAGAATGAGCAAGAAAGTGAAGCCATGACTTAATATGGCATAGAATGCAAATGACTCAGCAAAATGAGTCGTACATGGCGCGTGTGGTAGCGTCTGGCATATGTTGGCAATGAAATTTTAGGAATTGGCTTGTCTGAGAGCGTCGAGTATGATGAGGGTGTCGGTTTTCCTAAGTGCGTAGTGGAAGTTTGCCAAACAGCAACTAAAGGTTTCGGTCTGGCGGAGAAGTGGGAGCGAAGCGGCTAGTGCAACTGGCATCGTCATGGCCACTGGCCCAACATGTGGCAGACTCAATGGGTGCTCCTCATGTGATAATAGCTCTGATATCAAGTTGAGATTTGTGGTTTGTGGTAAAAGACAAGAAAGTATAACATATTCACATTACTAAATGAAGAGTACAAGCCCTCTCTTACATATAGTGTGAGAAGACAGTTATGTTTAATTACAATTAATGTAAGCTATAATTAACTTAATTTCAAATATATAGCTAACAATGAGTTTTAGATTGCTTTCACAAAATTCGACTTTTTAGATTCATTTCCACTCAAATAAAGATTGAATAATTTCTCATTGCAGCATTCTTCCACTTCTCTTTCAAACCCACATGTTCGGCTAACGCTTCCCACCATGTTCAATCCAATAAATATTAACAATTTCAGCCAACAAAACAATAAATAAATAGACAAGTGTTGTATTCATAATTCAAGCAATTATTACTCATATAGCAAAAGGGAACATAAGTCAATCAATGGTGGTCGTGTAGTTGCTTCCCTAGCTATATGGCTATGGCGGACGCAGAAAAGGCCAACGCCACTCTCTAATAATGGCAGTTTCTTTTGGGCTACAACTTCGTAGATATGTTAGTCTCTAGTCTGTCACATAGGCGCTGGGCCAACGACCATATTATTGCATGGCCAATCTAGAGCAAACAAGAGCTTTCTCGTTGTGCCGCCCCGTGTGGTCCAATCACTCCGATCTCCACCTCGGATGTTTGTCTTCTATATGCGACTAAAATGACTCCTCGAAATTTTTATTGTGAACAGAACAAATCGCATAACAGGCAACGTTTGTTCCTGATTCCACGGAAAAAATAAGGGGGTTCACGTGTAGGTCTGGTTGACACCGCATTAGCCTGATATAAATAGGATTGATTCAAGCCAAAGAGGTCTTCAGTTCGTTGCTCGTGTTCTCTCTTCTCGACCAGTCGAGTCTCCAGCTTGTGTGTGTGTGTGTGTGTGTGTGTGTGTGTGTGAGAGAGAGAGAGAGAGAGAGAGAGAGAGAGAGGATGGCAGGCATGGGTGTTAATTACAGGTGAGTGATGAAGCAGCGTTGCATATGATCTGCCTGGCTCCCTGAATGCCATCTAAGGAGGTGGTTCCAACAGATGACCAAAGAGGGGGATGTTCGACTTCTTCTTAGTTGGCATCAGAGGAGTCATGCAGGCCCTAATTCATAGCAACGCCCTTCATCATCTTCTCCCTTCACTTGCTGGATTCTTCAGTTATACTTCCATGTATATCATCTGATGTTCTCACCTTTCTTTCTGCTCTGCAAGTTCCTTTGTTTCTTCACATGTTTTACGCGTTCCCCATACATATGCATGTCTGGATTATTCCTTGAGACAAACCCTAATCTTCTTGCATCATTTTATTAGTCCCATATTACATCATCCTCGTGAGTGTTTACAGTTTACTTCGATTTTTGAAGGGGCTTACATGGGTTATATGAAAGAGCAGAGATCTAGAAACCATTATTAGGTATAGACTTTTAACACTTGGAAACTGTCCTAGTTTACCCTTTTTCCTTGTAGTGACTCAGTGAAACTTCTAATCTCTATATTATGGTCGTCGTCGTCACCATCTTCTCTCAGATTTTCGCTGAAATATGAGGACAGAATGGAACGAGGGTGAGGTGAAACGACCCCCTATGGGAAGGAACATATGAGGACAAGGGGAAAGCCACTACAGGAGACGACGAAGAGAAGATTCTTGTATAAAAGTCATCAGCGACTGAGTCAAAACCGAGTTTAATCATGCATTGATCGGCCCATTGTTTTTTATTTGAAGGAACACCGATATGCCCAATACACCTGACGCATCGGTACAGTGCATTTCAAGCTTAAAAGTCACAAGCAGCACGAGTCATTGACGGACAAAGTTTTTTGCTATAGCTTGATTCCCCAAGAAATCGCAAACGTTGGGAAGAACATGTATTGAATAGTCAAAATCAGAGAGCAGTAGTCTTGGTCATAGCATGATCACAAAGTTCAATTTAAATGAAACTGGACAATCCATCTTATTCAATATTCAAATCTGTTTGTGTCAAAGAGCTATGAAAAAAAAAAAAAAACGTCCGCGATGTACATTTGCATAAGTCATTATTTTAAAATTTTGTTGATCTACATGATCTAGCATGAGGGTTCGCTGTAACTTGGGTATGGATCGACGACATAAGCGATTTCACGGTGCAGGACTCCACTGACGTGCGATCACAAGATGGGTTGTGCCGCCTTGTCCTTGCCGTCTCTTTCTTTCTTGCCTTTCGCATCGGCCTCGCTCATAGTTACTATCTCTGCAAACCAGACTTTCTTCCTGAGCAAAGTGGTGAGCTCGACTACGTCGACATCTCCAGTCACCTCGATCTGGTCTTGGTCACCCACCAATGCCATGGATTGAACTCCTGGAGTGAAACCAACAAATGAAACAAAAAGATTTTGAATTAAAAGAGGTGCTTGTTTTTTCACC
The DNA here is from genome assembly GCA_019926035.1 of Melaleuca alternifolia. Classification (NCBI taxonomy): domain Eukaryota; kingdom Viridiplantae; phylum Streptophyta; class Magnoliopsida; order Myrtales; family Myrtaceae; genus Melaleuca; species Melaleuca alternifolia. The sequence continues at coordinate 179,143 of JAGKPW010002178.1, forward strand.
GCTATTCATAATCTCGCAAAACCTTAAACAATTTACGGAAAATACACTCAAACATTCATCGAGATATAAAAGGAATATCTAACAATCACCTTGAAAGCTACCCACAATTCTCAAAGCTTTGGAGTGATTGTTTTCAAGGCCGAAATAATAAAATTTCGATGTGTGGTTATTCGTCGGCATCTTGATCATGAGCTTTTGCTGCAACAAGAAAAATCAAATTGGAAAAGAAAAACAGATCAATATTGTGTAAAGCATGCGACATAAGGTGAACTAATTCATGATTTCCTCATCAAGTTACCTTCCTAGTGCTTGCTCCGATTAGGAATTTGGGGAAGTTTGAATTCTTCAATTTGTTGGAAGAACTTTGAGAGAGTATCGGAGGAAAATGAAGACGAACCGAGGGACCAAACCCTCTATTTATTGGATTTACTTGGAAGAAGAGCAAATGACTTAAGACAAAGGCTGCGCAGATAGGAGTTCGAAGTCAACCCTTTAGAGTGAATTCAAAGGGGTAAGCGGACGACCCACGAGAAGGAATGATAGGACAAGGCGAGGACCGTTAAGAGAATATCATGGGAAAGTTCCTTCTCCATCCGAAGTTGTGACTGGTAGAAACCAGATTCAATCGTAGGATTTTGTTGACTCAATTGTTTCTCGGTGAGCTAGACAAAAGGAGCATTCACATTTTGGGCATAAATCAGAGGGTTGACTGTCGGTGATGTCTCTAACCAAACATTCGCATGAGGTCAAACCCGGATGTGCCAAAATAATAATAATAATATTATTATTATGACATTTTTTATTATGAAATGATATTAGTTCATTCACGAGTATCTGACTATATATCTATATACACAAATATGTGCCATCGGTAAGTCTTGACCTTGCCTGGCCATGGCGTGGCTGACCTTGCGACAGCTAAATGAGGCTCAACTTCGTTATGGCTGGGTGAGGCTTGACCTTGCCTAGATCTAGTGAGGCCGAGCCTCGCCTAGCCGGTGGTGAGGTTGATCTCTCCGTCCCAAGTCCCCAGCCGATTGCGTTTGATGATCTGTTAGAGGAAGAAAAAGAAAAAGAAAGAAATAAAAGAAAATAAAATTTTCAAGTAAATCATTCTTATGAACCTAATATCACTTCTTATTTATGTTTTAAATCTGTTCCCCTACTACTTTTCTATTTTCAAAAATATAAAACTTAACTAACATTACCCAATAAATTATCGTTCTTTTTCTGTTATGAGGAATACAAGAATAAAAGAACAAAAAATAATTGGAGCGTTATTAAACAGATCCCTAGACAATCAATCGATACTTGACCGTAGTGTTCTATGGTGGACTTGGATAACTTCTTTTCTCTCATTTCACCACTTTAGTGTTTCCAAATACATGGTCATGGATTGGACATCGGTTGAGAATTTTATCCAAAATGAGCAAAAACCATAGCCAATCTTTATTTGCTTACAAAAAAATTGGTGTCTCTAGAACACGCAGTTCTTGGTTGAAAGCAGGTGCAGGATACTCATTGATGTAAACTATAGTATTATAACGTAGGATGTACAGCCTGCAACAATACTTCAATTTCTTTCAAATTCCCAGGCAATTTACTTTTATTTTGTCATTCATATCGATTTCCATCATATCCGTTTATCCGTTGCTATCAAGAACAGGCACGTCTACGTCTGCACGCACCATCAAATCTCTCATTGAAAATTTGTCTCATGGAAATTCCCATTTATCGTGCTCGAACTAGAAAATGTTAATATATAAATAAATTCATCACTCTAAATTGAGCTAATTAAGTTTCAAGAGATAGGGAGACCACCCTAGACACCACGTCAATGACACGATTTACAGTTTACATTGTATCTGGTATATTTTCATCAGTACGCCGTAGCAATAGATTTAAAAAAGTATTGATCGTGAATTCAGCGATCTCCATCTTGGAGGCCCCATCTAATCAAAATTGGAGAGAAGCAGTCTTGGCCATAGCACGATCCCAAAGTCCAATCTCAATAAAAATCGCCAATAGATTTTATTCCCATATCAAAACTACTCATATAAAATAAGCTTATCACATCATCACATCAATATTGTACGTTTGTATAAGTCATCATCATAGATCCACGTCGATCTTATAGGCACCAGCACTAGTGTTCGATTATCGATCCATGACGTAGACGATTTCATGGTGCGGGTAGGACCATGCGACGGGCCACACGTCCTCCTTTTCGCCAGGCTTGTCTTTGCTCTCGTCTTCTTTCTTGACCTCGCCCACGGACACTATCTCGGCGACCTTAACTTTCTTCCTGAGCAAAGTGGTGAGCTTGACCACGTCGATCTCTCCAGTCACCTCGATACGGTCCAGGTCATTTACCAGCGCCACGGATTCAACTCCTGTGGAGGATTTAACAAAGAGAACAACTCAATTTCCAATAAAAAAAAAGGAGGCTTTCTTCTTTTTCCTTTGTTTTTCTCGATCTCGAAACACCTAAACTAATCACCTGGAAAGCCACCGGCAAGCCTCAAAGCTTTGGAGCGAGAGCTTTGGCTGCCGAAACAACAAAATCTCGAGGCATGGCCGTTTAAGGACACCTTGATGACGACCTTTTGCTGCAAAAAGAAAGGAGAAGAACTAAGTAAGAAAAAAATCAAGACGGTGGATTCGACATAAATCGATTCGCGATTTTCCCATCAATTTATTACCTTCATGGTGCTCGCTTGGATTAGGAATCTGGGGAAATCGAGATATTTCGATTTGCTCGAAGAATTCTGAGCAAATGTCGGAGGATGGCTGAAGAAGAACTGAGGCACCACTCTCTATTTATTACATCTCCATGGAAGATGATTCAATAACTGGAACAAAGGCTGGGCGGATGGCAGTCAGAAGTCAAGTCAGCCCTCGAATGGGAAGTCAAAGCGTGTGAACAGGCGATCTACGAGAAGGACTGATAGGACAAGGGAAGGACCGTTAAGAGAAAAAACGTGGGAAAGTTCCTGCTCAGTCCAAAGTTATGACTGATTAAACCAGGTTCAATCATCACCTAGTTGACTCAATAATTTTCCATGTGCAGAACGCAGGATCGACCGTCGACGATGTCTCTACCCAAATATTCGTGCGAGGTCAATTTCGGAGATGCTGGAGATAGCAAAATGACGTTTTCCCATCATGAAGTGAAGTTATATCATCACCAGTACACAACTCTATATATCTCTAATGTTTCATTACAGAGTTTACCTTTTAACTCATTTTGTTTACGCAATTGGATCCTCTAGCCTTTTATTCGTGCAATCGGATTTGGCTAAATAAAAGAAGTATGTGACGACTGTTTTGTTATTCTTCTTATGCATGGAAAACGTAACGCCTTCTCTTGTGACATAATCAAATTAAAGAAAAAGTTGACAATGCGACCGCCGATGCTGTGCATCACCACCTTAACCAAGCAAGCGACGTTCGGATGTTTGTCTTCTATATGCGACTAAAATGACCTCCTCGAAATTTTTATTGTGAACAGAACAAATCACATAACATGCGACGTTCATTCTTGATTCCACGAAGAAAATAAGGGGGGTTCACGTGTAGGCTTGATTGACACCGAATTAGCCTGATATAAATAGGATTGATTAAAGCCAAAGATTTCTTCGGTTCGTTGCTCGTGTTGCTCTCTTCTCGACCAGTCGAGTCTCCAGCTTGTGTGTGTGTGTGTGTGTGTGTGTGTGTGTGTGAGAGAGAGAGAGAGAGAGAGAGAGAGAGAGAGAGAGTGAGAGGATGACGGGCATGCTTGTTAATTACAGGTGAGTGATGAAGCAGTGGTGCATATGATCTACCTGGCTCCCTGAATGCCATCTAAGGAGGTGGTTCCAACAGTTGACCAAAGAGGGGGATGTTCGACTTCCTCTTAATTAGTTGGCATCAGTGGAGTCATGCAGGCCCTAATTCACAAGACATTGACGGACAAAGTTTCTTGCTATAGCTTGATTCCCCAAGAAATCGCAACGTTGGGAAGAAAATGTATCGAATAGTCAAAATCACATAGCAGTAGTCTTTGGTCATAGCACGATCATAAAGTTCAATCTAAATGAAAATAAAGTTCAATCTAAATGAAAATGGCAAATCGATCTTATTCAATATTCAAAACTGTTTGTGTGAAACAGCTAAAAAAATAAAACCTTCCGCGATATACATTTATATAAGTCATCATTGTCAATTTTTCTTGATCCTACATGATTGAGCACGAGGGTTCGCTATAACTTGAGTATGGATGGACGACATAAGCGATTTCACGGTGCGGGACTCCACCGACGTACGACCATATGACGGGCTTGCTGTCGCTTTCTTCCTTGCCTTTCGCATCAACCTCGCTCACGGTAACTATCTCTGCAAACCCGACTTTCTTCCTGAGCAAAGTGGCGAGCTCGACAGCATCGACATCTCCGGTTACCTCGATCCGGTCTTGGTCACCCACCAGTGCCACAGATTGAACTCCTGAAGTGAATCCAACAAAGGAAGCATAAAGATTTTGAACTAAGAGAGGTGCTTGCTTTTTCCCCACTATTCATAATCTCGCAATACCTTAAACAATTAACGGAAAATACACCCAAACATTTGCCGAGATATAAAAGGAATATCTAACAATCACCTTGAAAGCCACCAACAACTCTCAAAGCTTTAGAACGAGTGTTTTGGAGGCCGAAACAATAAAATCTCGATATGTGGTTGTTCATCGATATCTTGATCACGAGCTTTTGCTGCAACAAGAAAAATAAATCGAAAAAGAAAAAAAAACAGATCAATAAGGTGAATCAGCATGCGACATAAGGCGAACTAATTCATGATTTCCTCATCAAGTTACTTTCATGGTGTTTGCTTCGATTAGGAATTTGGGGAAGTTTGAATTCTTCAATTTGTTGAAAGAATTTTGAGAGAGAATTGGAGGAGGATGAAGACGAACCGAGGGACAAAACCCTCTATTTATGGGCTTTCCTTGTAAGAAGAGCCAATGACTTAAGACAAAGGCCACGCAGATAGGAGTTAGAGGTCAACCCTTTCGTGTGAATTCAAAGGGGTAAGCGGACGACCCACGAGAAGGAATGATAAGACAAGGCGAGGACCGTTAAGAGAATATCATGGGAAAGTTCCTTCTCCATCGGAAGTTGTGACTGGTTGAAACCAGATTCAATCATAGGTTTTGTTGACTTAATTGATTCTCGGTGAGCTAGACAAAAGAAGCATTCACATTTTGGGCACAAATCAGAGTGTTGACCGTCGGTGATGTCTCTAACCAAACATTTGCTTGAGGTCAATCCCAAATGTGCCATAATAATAATAATAATAATAATAATAATAATAATAATAATAGGACATTTTCTACTATGAAATGAAATTAGATCATTCTGAGTAGATAGCTATATATCTATGCACACAAATATGTGCCATTGGCAAGGCTTGACCTCGCCTGTCCATGGCGAGGCTGACCTCGCGATGGCTGAATGCGGCTCAACCTCGCTGTGGTTGGGTGAGGCTTGACCTCACCTAGATTTGGCGAGGCCGAGCATCGCCCAGCCAGTGGTGAGCTAGTTGATCTCACCAGCCCAAGTCCCCCTCCGATTATGGCTGACAATCTGTTAGGGGAAGACAAAAAATAGAAAGAAAGAAAACAAAATCAAAAAGTTCAAATAAATTATTCTGATGGACGTAATATTACTTCTTATTTCTATTTTAAATCTATTCGCCGACTACTTTTCTATTTTCAAGAGTATAAAACTGAACTGACGTTACCCAATATATTCTTGTTCTTTTTATGTTATGAGGAATACAAGAATATAAAAACAAAAGAAATTGGAGCGTTATCCCTAAATAGCCAATCGATACTCGACCGTGGCATTCTATGGTGAACTTCGATAGCTTCTTTTCTCTTGTTTCACCACTTTAGCGTTTCTAAATACATGGTCATGGATTGGACATCGGTCAAGAGTATTTTATCCATAATGAGCAAAAACCATAGCCAATCTCTATTTGCTTAAAAAATGGGTGTCTCTAGGAACACGCAGTTCTTGGTTGAAAGCATGTGCAGGATACACATTAATGTAAACTATAGTAATATAAGGATGTACCGCCTGCACCGATACTTCAATTGCTTTCAAATTCCCGGGCAATTTAATTTTCTTTTGTCACTCATATCAATTTCCATCATATCCATTTATCCGTTGCTCTTGAGAGCAAGCATGTCTACGCCTGCACGCACCATCAAATCTCTCGATGAAAATTTGTCTCATGGAAATTCTCATTTATCGTGCTCGAACTAGAAACTGTGAATATATAAATAAACGCATTACTCTAAATTGAGCTACTTAAGTTTCAAGAGATAGGGAGGCCACCCTAGACACCATGTCAATGACACAATTTATATATAGTCTACATTGCATCTGGTATTTCGCCATCAGAATGCCATAGCAAAGGAGTTAAAAAAGTATTGGTCGTGAATTCAGTGATCTCCGTCTTGGAGACCCCATCTAGTCAAAATCAGAGAGAAGCAGTCTTGGCCATGGCACGATCTCGAAGTTCAATCTCGATAAAAATAGCCAATAGATTTTATTCCCATATCAAAACTGCTTATATAAAATAAGCTTATCACATTGTCACATCAATGTTGTACATTTGTATAAGTCATCATCATAAATCCACGTCGATCTTACAGGCACCAACACCGATGTTCGATTATCGATCCATGATGTAGACGATTTCATGGCGCGGGTACGGCCATGCGACGGGCCATACGTCTTTCTTTTCGCCAGGCTTGTCTTTGCTCTCGTCTTCTTTCTTGGCCTCGCCTACAGACACTATCTCGGCGACCTTAACTTTCTTCCTGAGCAAAGTGGTGAGCTTGACCACGTCGATCTCTCCAGTCACCTCGATCCGGTCCAGGTCATTTACCAGCGCCACGGATTCAACTCCTGGAGAGGATTTAACAGAGAAAACAACTCAGTTACGTATAAAAAAGGAGGTTTTCTTCTTCTTCCTTTGTTTTTCTCGATCTCGAAACACCTAAACTAATCACCTGGAAAGCCACCGGCAAGCCTCAAAGCTTTGGAGCGAGAGCTTTGGCTGCCGAAACAACAAAATCTCGAGGCATGGCCGTTTAAGGACACCTTGATGACGACCTTTTGCTGCAAAAAGAAAGGAGAAGAACTAAGTAAGAAAAAAATTCAAGAAGGTGGATTTGACATAAAGCGATTCGCGATTTTCCTATCAATTTATTACCTTCATGGTGTTCGCTTGGATTAAGAATCTGGGTAAATCGAGATATTTCGATTTGCTCGAAGAATTCCGAGAAAATGTCGGAGGAGGGCTGAAGAAGAACTGATGCACCACTCTCTACTTATTACAACTCCATGGAAGAAGATTCAATAACTGGAACGAAGGCTGGGCCGATGGTAGTCAGAAGTCAAGTCAGCCCCTGGAATGGGAAGTCAAAGGGTTTGAGCAGGCGATCTACGAGGAGGACTGATAGGACAAGGCAAGGACCGTTGAGAGAAAAATCATGGGAAAAATCCTGCTGAATCCAAAGTTATGACTGATTAAACCAGGTTCCTTAATTATTTTCCATGTACAGAAGAACGCAGGATCGACCGTTCGTGTGAGGCTAAAAGTGACAAAATGGGTAAAAAATTCATATTTTAACCTATGTCTATTTATACAGATATGGGAGAGGGGCCCCTCAATTGGAACATGAAAACGTAACTGAATTGGTCCTAGTTACTTTTCGGGACGGAGTGGAAGAAGGGAGGAGATTCTCAAACGAGGAAAAAGCTGTGTGGTGTGCCTAAGGGCTAAGGGTCAAAGACAAAACACCGGCCTCTACCAACCTCTTTCGATACCCAATGCTCCATGGGAGGGCAATTTCATAATCAGTTGGTGCATACGAGTAATCAAAGGAACTTCGATATAAACAGAGGTCCTCACTTCTTTCTCTCATTCAAAACCGTGCATGAGACTTTCATCTCGCACGGCTCCTAAGTGATAAAAGCTCCTACTTATTATCTGGATATACCAAGAAAGATATACGGTCTAATGAGGCTACTATGAAATATTTACTCATGGGTGGGGCAAACCCCTGAAAAATGGACAAATTCCTTTTCTTTTCTTAGGAACACATACGATATTCATCACTACAAAAAGGATAATGGTGAAATAATATAGATCATAAATGGATTAACTTAAAATGTTAAATGTAACTTAAATGAGTTCTAAATGGATTGTTTAATTAATTTAAGGTGTTATCAATAGATCAATTTAAATATTATGAATAAAGTTATTTTTAAATTATGAAAATTCTGATATTTTAATTATTTTTAACTTTTAAAAATAATAAAAATTTGATTATTTTTTCACTTTTTTTCTTCTTTTTTTTTCCCTTTTTCCCTCTTTTGAGGTTGGTCATCGGTCAAGAGGCAAGGGATGAACTCACTAGACTTTGGCGACTGGAAAAGGAAAAAACCAAAAAATTAAAATACATATTTTTAAAAATAAAATAATTAAAATTTCATATTTTTTAAAATAATTAAATAATTATCATATAAATCGTGTTGCATAAAATTATTTTAATAATATATTTTTAAAAAAATTATGAATCAAATTTTCTTGAACTTGGTTAAATATGAAAGTATTTCAGGTTGAGTATGTGATGGGTTAGATATGAATCGCTAACATTTTGTTATATGAAAATTGGTTAAAACGGGATAAATGAGTCAATAGAGGTCGGACCATTTTTTTACCCGACTTGACCCATCCATTTGATGCCCTTAAGTCTGAGGTCAATTTCAGATATGCTGGAGATAGCAAAATGACATTTTCCATCATGAAGTGAAATAATATCATCACTAGTACACAACTTGTTATCTATATAACGTTTCATTACGAATTTTACCCTCTGACTTATTTTGTTTACGCAATTTGATCCTCAAGCCTTTTATTCGTGCAATCGGATTTGGCTAAATAAAATAACGATGTGACGACCGTTGTCTTGTTATTCTTCTTATACATGGTAAACGTAACACCTTCTCTTGTGACATAAGCAAATTAAAGAAAAAGTTGGCAATTGGCGATGGCGACCGCGGACGCTAAAGACGTTCAATTACAGTGGTGCATCACCACCTTCACCAGGCAAGCGACGGCCGCCGCCCATGCCATTTCTACTCCAGCAAGATAGCAGAAGAAGCGATTCTTGCCTCGTCAAAATCGTGGTAAGGGCCGCTCAACCTGGTCACCGCACTGTCCTACAGCGTGGGTGAATGGCCGTTGCCGAGGTAAACACGAGGATACGTGTAGTAGGTTCTCTCTCGTGTAAAATTTGATGGAGCTCTATTTTAATCGCACGAACCAATCTAAATAGCTTCATTGCAGTAAATGAGTTGAATAGTTAGATATGAAATAATATTAGTAAGTTGGAGGATCAAATCTGATCTAGTGTGTGTTCATGTTACTATATTAGCATTATTAATTTGATATACGATTTGAGGTTACGAACACATTAGCAAGAGTTATCAAAAAAGTATTCTCTATCGGAAGAAAAGATAGTTATTATCCACTATAGAAAAAGAAAATTCGTATCCGATGCACAATCGATACGAATGCATGCCGCTCCCATTACGTTGGTTTAGATAAGATAGAAGCATTCTTGACAATTGCACGGTCACAAAGTTCGACCTCGGTGGAAATCGGCAATTGACTTTGTTCATTTTTCGAAACTGCTAATGTAAATAACCTCATCACATCGATGTTGTACATTTGCAAGGATCATCGTCATCGAAGGTCGTAAGTCCTACAACGGCCAGCACGGGGGTTCAGAGTTGACATAGATGATTTCATGGCGTGGGCACGGCCATACAACGGGCGGCTTCGCGTCCTTCTTTTCGTCTTTTTTCTTGGCTTCGCCTACTGACACTATCTCTGCAGATCCGACTTTCTTCCTGAGCAAAGTGGCGAGCTTGACAGCATCGACCTCTCCGGTCACCTCTATCTGGTCTCGGTCCCCCAAAAGCGCCACGGATTGAACTCCTGGAGCGAAACCAGCAAAGAAGACATATATATATATTTATCAAAACAGTTTTTTTCTTCCTTTCTTTGCTGTGTTTTCAATCTCGGAACACCTAAAACAATCACCTCGAAAACCACCCGCGAGTCTGAAAGCTTTGGAGTGAGTGCTTTCGGGGCAGAAACAACAAAATCTCGAGGTTTGGTCGTCCATACATAATTTGATGACTATCTTTTGCGGCTGCCCCCCAACCAGAAAAATAAGTAGAGAGAGAGAGAGAGAGAATAAAATAAGAAGATGAATTCGACATAAATTGAATCATGATTTTCTCATCAATTTATTACCTTCATGCTGCTTGCTTCGATTAGTTATTTGGGGACTTCGAAATTCCTCAACTTGCTGGAAGAATGCTTAGAAATTGTTGCAGGGACGAAGAAGAACTGAGGTACCCCTCTCCATTTATAGCATCTCACTGGAAGAAGATTCAACAGCTTGAACGGAGGCTGGACGATTGGTAGTCAGATGCCAAACTCGTCGAACATTCAGTCTTTGATTTTTGGCTCTACCTCTTGTTATTCCGTTCATATGACTAGGTGTATGAATTCAATATCGAGCCCGAAAAAATATTCATCGAAATTCGATCGACTAATAAATACGATTGGTCCAATCTATTGCTTCCGTCACTAATAATTAATGTTTGATAGATCCCTGAGAGTAACGTTCCCCCAAATTGACTTAGTCGGCCCAAAGTGTCTGCGCATGTGTGACTTGAAAATGTGAAGTCAATGGCATTTATGAGCAGTGGAGCTATTAGAAGGGAAAATAGGACGAAAGGGAGGACCGTCGAGAGGGAAAGTTCATGGGCAACCAGACCAGAAGTAAGGACCGATTCAAACCTGGGTCCGATGATTGGTTCGTTACCACGGTTGTTTGTCAAGTGAGCTAGAGAAAAAGACACGTTCACATCTTCTCGGCTCGAATTCGAGGGTCGACGGTCGATTATGTCTTTAGCCAAGCATTCATGTTGGGTAAAATATTGGATGTGCCGATGTTTTATACTCTGACTCGTCTATTTATGCAATTTTGATCCTCTTGCTTTCTTCTCCTGTACAAACTAAATTCGATTAGAATGGAATAGTGATCGACGCGCAGTAGATTCTCTCTCAATGGACAATTTGATGGAGTTCGATTTAATTGCCTCCGAGCCCTATATCATGTTGGGTACAAATGTTACTATGTTAGCATTTCTAATTGGATGTATTTTGTTTTGTTTTGTGTGTGTGTGTGTGTGAGCTGAACATTCGGCCTTTCTACCAAAAAGTTCCAAAAGGGAATTTCATGGCATATAAATCATTATGCTTTAAGGCATATATTCTGCATAAAAATTTGCATCATACGATTACGAGATTTCATGTATTTATTTATGCTTTAAGGTATTCTGCATAAACATTTGCATCGTATTATTACGAGATTTCATGTATTTATTTATTTGTTAATTTTTTGTGTTTTTCTAATAGATGAAGAAAAGTCTTGCAGAAATGTTCGCATGGATAGTATCTCTAATTGCTCAGATGCAACAAGAATGAATAGCGAGAGATACTGGGACACTCGAATATATGGTTGACGATGACCAGCTGGCTACTCAGATGTGACGTGAATGAAAAGTGAGAGATAGAGAGATGCTCAAGTCTTTGGTTGATTATTTGACCAGCTTAATGACTTCCTCTAATGCTTACCTAAGGGTCACTCGTCTGCAAGTTGGGGCATATGTCGTCACAGCCCAACTAAGATATTAGTAGCTAAAATATTTGTCCACACTTTATATATTGTGGTTAGGCAGTGCAACATGAGCCGTTCATAGGTTCACTTGCGACGCTAATTGAAATTGTATCTATTGATCTTGTGGAAGATTGGTGATTCCTAATTTATGGCTAGCTAGGCAATCTTCTTAGTGGCGAGCCTACGTTCCGAATCTTCTTTTTCATTGTATGTGGGGCATATCAGAGTCCCGTCTGACTATACCATTCACAAAATGGTTTAGAAGAAATTTTCTCCCATAGAGGACAAAGCCAATCTTCAATTGTAGTGCATCTTAAGATGGCTTGGCTTGGCTTAGCTCTTGGTTGAAGTTTTAGTCTCTTCTAGTCATGAAAATGAAATCCTACCTCGTGCCATGGAACTTGTTTCACACCAAGCAAAAAGCATCCGATGTAGCTATCACCTCCTAAAGCTCGTTGAATTGGCTACACATTGATTCGATCGATCCACCCAATGCATCTGGCCAGTGAAATTTTTAAGCTCCACCGTGGAAAGATTGTGTGGCCTCTAGTTTCTTCAAGTTTTGTAGACATCGATGAGCTTTTGATTTTTCAATTCGACTATAGTCCACAAGTTACGAGAAGGCGCGACAAGACTAGGAAAGGATGGTTTGCTAGAAATTCGAAAGACGCAACAAAACCTACGATTTACATTGTAGAAAACATGTGCATCAGCTTCAAGATACATCCCCACATTGCTTTTGGAGAAGAAATTACATTAGTGAATTTCCAAAGAAGGAAAAGGAAAAATTGCTTAGCTGTCTTGCTATTAAGCCGATGAGATCATATCATGTTAACGTGTTGCATGGTATATTGTTTTTCTTAGTTCATAAAAAAGCGAATCAGAATACGAAATTGTCTAAACCCAACTTTCCAAACTCCCTCGACATAAACCTTTTAAGATTGAAATAATATATGAGCGGAGAAATATGTCTATATAAAAACATAGAAGCTACGTGTCTCGTAAATAAACATAATTATTAAATTGGACATAAGGGTTAATTTCCAGCGACCATATTTGTCGGGAATTTTGACATTTATAAAGACGGAATTTCGAAATTGTTTAATCGTGGCTTTTTGGGAATTTCCAAACTCTCGCAAAAATAGAACTATTTGCGACTAAGTTAAGCCCATACATCAAAGTGGGATGTCAAGATTAAGCATAATCAGATCTTCCTATGTGCAATGTCCCATTGGAGAGCCTACGACTTCAGTCAACGCTTGCACAGGCATTGTCATACTTAAACGAAATAATTTCCTTACACCTTTCCCTACGTGAGACCTGCGGGCATATTACTATAAAATTTTGTAAAACAACTGCCAACTGTCCTAAAAGCTTAAGCCGTTAGGTGAATGCATGGATTTATATTTCAAGTACTTTCATACTCCCCCTTATGCTTAGTTTAGTCTTTTTGCCGGTACTAAGTATGAAAATATTTTTTGGAATGTTGAATAGGGGCTTGGAAAGATTTGAACTCAAGACCTATTGCTTTGATATCATGTGAAACTTTTTGTAAGATCACTGCCAACTGTCATAAAAATTTAAATCGTTAGGTGAAGACATGGATTTATATTTCAAGTACTTAGCAAAACCACCAACATCATCTTCTGGAAAAGTCGGACATTCTCGTACGGATTGTTATGTTCGGAATAACATCACATGCTTCTCAAGGAAAGATGGAATGTTATATATATATTCTAAATCTTGAAGAAATCATCCAATGACAGAGGAGAACCTGTCAATTTCAGAATCATATTGGAATCTTCTCGTGGACTCTCACGCCGTCGTCCTTTTCCTTCCGCCGCCGCAGTACGAGCGGCCTGATGCGGCTGTGCGCTGGGCCGGCAAGAAAAAGGCCCAGTACGGTGCGGTCGGACAGGGGCGACTGGCCCTTGGACCCCCCCTGTAGAAGTAGAAAAGGGCAAAGAAGAAGAAGAAAGAACTAAACGTCCATATAAAAAGTAGTAGTTAATTAAATGTCGTTAATCAGTATAATCTTTCGCTTATAATCATGTCAAAGAAATGTGATATTCTGATTCAATCTCAATAGATAAGAGTGATGTGCCTTTGTTACAGATTACCCTGTCATGACGAGGGAGCATGAAATGGACGGTTACGAGACCAGTATGGATGCTTGTGGTAGATGGAGTGGACATAATCGAGCAGGACGCGTTGCAGCACGGCCTCATCGCGGAGGACCGGGTGGAACAGGTACTCGAGGATCATCGCGACCGCTGAACGGGAGGAAGTAAACATGAGCTCAATCGCGAAAGCGGGTGCGGGAACGGCTTGCGGAAGAAGCCACCGTCGAGTAGAGGTCTTTGCAAACTCCACCGGGGAGAATGGGTGGCTCTCCTCCATACAGTTATATTTTGAACACATGTTTTATTGCCAAGTGACTCCTGCATAGAAAACAGATTAAGAACAACATGCTTGATTTCATCGGACATTCATATATCAAGGCAAATGTCAGAATAGTTGTTTGATCGAAATCTATAATTGGCATTCCAAAGTCATGGGATTTAAGCAAAGAGGCGTCCTGATTAATATCTTGATCTATCTTCCAAAAGAAACCATCAATTCATGAGTTCTTGAAAATCACAGTATTATCAAGCATCGTGTCTTATAGTTCATAAGAAAAGTGACCCCAAGAACCACCGACAACAGCCTCCTTGTATAGAAAATGAAAACCCTAAGCTCTACACAATTAACAGCGCCATGGAGACTGACTAAGTCATCTCATCAAATTAACATCATAATCACTCTTAGTTAAGGATAAACAATGCCTAATAGAGATGGTTTAAGATCTTATTTTAACATTTTGGTCGGCACAATAACAATAGGGTACAAAATAAAACCCGGCTTTTATACATTAGATAGCCATTTTTCCCAATGTCAGTAACAAACGACGTACATTTACATGACAAATCCAAATGGGTAACATCAAGAACCGCAAGATCACTCAATTATAAAAAAGACAAAAAGACCACACAAGGTCAAAAAGAAGAAGGAAAAAAACATTTGAGAACTTCGAACTCTTGCCTCATGAAGCTGGTTTATAAGTAATTTACAAGATTACCAAAAGATTTAAGATGAATTTGGTCAAATTAAAAAGTTTAAGATTGAATTTGCTACCATATATCAAGTTTGAGACTTTGTCGATAGTAATCTCCTCAAATCCACGTCAAAACACACTTTCAAATTATATTTGGTACCTTGTCACTAATCGACCATCACAATAGATGTAAAAAAGTAAGGGTCATCATTTCAATATTCAGTATCTTAGAGACTCCGACTAGTCAAAATCAGAGAGGACTAGTCTTGGTCACAAGACGAGCATATAGTACAAATTTGATCAACACTGGCAATTCGTTTTATTCACTTTTAAAAAAGGCTCAGGTAAAAAGCTCATTACATCAAGGTTGTACGTTTTTATATGTCATCATCGTCGATCTTCGTTGGTCCTACAAGAGTCACCACCAAGGTGCAGGGTATGGATCCCCAAGGTAGATTATTTCATGGCGTGGGTGTGGCCATATGACAGGCTGCGCATCCGTCGTTTCACTAGGATTGTCTTCGTTTGAGTCCTCAATCACGGACACTATTTCCGCGAACCCGACTTTCTTACGAAGCAAAGTGGTGAGGTTGACAGCGTCAACATCTCCGGTCACCTCTATCTGATCTTGGTCATCCACCAGTGTCACGGATTGAACTCCTGGAGTGAAACCAACAAAGGAACCGGATTGATTTTGAATCAAAAGAGTTTCTTATTTTCTCCTGGCTATTCACAATCCCACAATACTTAAAACGACTTTAAGAAAACACACATAAATGGCCGCCAAGATATAAAAGGAATATCTAATCACCTGGAAAGCCACCCGTAAGTTTCATAGCTTTACAGCGAGGATTTTGGGAACCAAAACAATGGAATCTCGAGGTGTGGTCATTCATAGATACCTTGATCACAAGCTTTTTCTGAAAATAAGAAAACGAATTAAAATAACAAACAGATCAAGAAGGTAAAATTAGCATGCGACATAAGGTGAAATAATTCACGAATTTTCTCGTCATATTTACCTTCATATTGCTTGCTTCGTCAGGAATTTGCAGAAACTGAATCTACAATTTGTTCGAAGAATTTTGAGAATATATTGGAGGAGGGCTGAAGAAGAGCTGAGGTACCACTCTCTTTTTTATAGCATCTCTTCGAAGAAGACTCTCATTGACTTGAACAAAGGCTGGGGATA
Source organism: Melaleuca alternifolia (assembly GCA_019926035.1). Classification (NCBI taxonomy): domain Eukaryota; kingdom Viridiplantae; phylum Streptophyta; class Magnoliopsida; order Myrtales; family Myrtaceae; genus Melaleuca; species Melaleuca alternifolia. The sequence continues at coordinate 195,238 of JAGKPW010002178.1, forward strand.
TAGTAGTCAGAGCTCAAACTTTTCTTAAACATTAGGTCTTCGAAGTTTTAAACATTAGGTCCTTTTCTATTTAAATACTTTATGTGCCCTCTTTGCCCCGCCATATGCCTTACATAATTGACGGCCTATGCTTTAGAGATTATTGTTGTTAGGTATAGGACTTGGTAGAACAATCTCATTCATACGATGGAGTTCATCAAACAAATGACTAGGATTGTAGAAAAGGCAAAAAAAAAACCCTCTCATCTTGTATCAATTAAAGGTGTAGAGAGGGGTGACCGGCGCTAGTGACTCTTTTGGTCGTTACCATAAGGGTCATCCACCCACAATGGGTTGTTCAATTTGAGCCATCCAAGGTCGGCGCTTCCATCGTTGTAGCCCAACCAAGATGCTAGTAGTCCAAAAGTTTTTCCGCACAAGATATGTTGCAACTGCGCAACATAACTCAGGCCGTTCAGAGGGTTGTTCACAATATGACTCGAACCCATGACCTAGTAAAAGACATGGCCGACACCTATACCACTATGTCAACCAGCCTAATGTGAGCTCGTGCTTGTTCCTTCATTTACTCTTTTTTTTTGGGTAATCGTGTTTTGGTTATCTTAAAGTCTCATGCGGCTATACCAAACACAAATTGATTGGAAGGAATGTTCTCCGATCGAGGTCATTTTCATTATTGGGAGAACCCAAGTACTCTCTTTCGGATCTAGGAAACAGCTCTCAGAGATTTTTTTCCTTCTGGAAGATAGAGGAGCTCATAAAAATGAAGTCCTCCCACCAAGCAAAAGTAGACAATATGCAACCATCACCAACTCGAGCTCCTATTATTGACTTCCTCGTGATTTTGATTAATCCGGCGGATGCATGGGCAATGAAATTTCTGAGCTCCATCTGCGAAAGGTCGCGTTGCCTCCGATTTCTTCAAGGCCAGTAGGCATCGATGAGCTTGGATTCGTCCATGTGCTGTAGCCCACAAGTTAAGAGAAGGCATAACAAGACAATAGAAAGATGGTTACTAGAAAATCGCAAGAGACGAGGAATCCTACGATTTCACATCTTACATACTTGTTTAAAAGAATATTAAAAAAAGACTCTGATGAGAAATTGCATCAGTCAAATTAATAAGAAAAAGAAGAAGAAGACTTGCTTAGCTATCTCGTTGTTTGACTTTGGTGAGATCATCATACTACCGTGTCGTATGATATGTAAAATTTCATTAAATTACAAAAACTAAATGTCTGGACCCAACTTTGCAAAGTTAAACAAGCATTAATGTCTCCATCTTACTAGACCCATAACAAACATATTGGACCTCATTTGCTCTTCCAGGGGACACGAAAGCTACGTCATGCATGTATCTTACTTCCGTCCGTCATTCTTGAAAGAAAAGTCAGCACAGAATATAGAAATATTTTGGCGAAGAGGCGTGCGAAATCACCTTCCTAAAGAATAACGTCCGTTACAACTTGACCTCTCAAACTCTCTAAAAATCCTAAGATCACAAGAAGTTGAGACAACATTACAAGTGAATGAATATGTCTATAGAAGAACAAAGAAGCAATATGTCTCGTAAATGGACACACAACCACTGAATTGGACGGAACAGTTAAACTTCCAACAGGCATGTTTGTCTGAAGAGTTGACATTCGTTAAGCAATTGATTAATTGCTACTTTTTTTATTATTATGAAATTCCAATTTTTGCCAAAAACCAAAGCTACTCGAAACAAGTCAAGATCGAATATATCGAGTCCTTTCCAATGCGTGATGCCACATCAGAACCCATGACTTGAAAGAACGCTTACAAAGGTTTCTCATATTTAAATTGAAGAGTTCCTTCTGCTTGTCGCATGTGTTAATCTTTTTCCACATTCACATTACACATTCAAATAACAGTTGTCTCGGTCTTTATCTCGGGGCCCTTGATGAGTGATGGGCTTAATTAATTAAACAGGAAATTCTTGCCCACGACCAAATTCGTAGATCGGGTGCAATCACATCAGCTGGATTAGTTTAGGACTCACATAGTTCATAGATGTGATGGACTCCAGATTTGAGCGAACATTTCTCCACTGGAATGAGTTCGAGTCATTCGCACATTCAATATTTCAATATGAGCGGTGTCTCAATATTGCTCCAAACAAGTATAGCTTCCTTGTCTCAAAATTTGGCACGAGATCCGTCCAATCACAACGGAGGAACTAGGGTTGGGTACACGGTGCGATGGGGCGGGACCATGTTGCCCATCCCATGCTTCATCATGGGATGGAATTGCTCAGTGGACTTTATTATACGACAGGTCCTTTCGATTAAGACAATTTGGTCCACTCATCTCTCTTGATCTTGCAAATTTTGACTCCACAAGACAACCGAGTCGTGTAAGACCGAGGTGATTGATTAATGCTATCAATTATGGGGAACAATAATTGTCTACAAAAGGGCGGGTAGAGAGTTTGTACTAATATTTTTGACCGAGTAAAACCATGAAGATTACAATTTGAATAGTCAAACATTCCGTTGTGGATATCTGTCTTTAGAATCATATTATATTCTTCTCAAGAGATGATGGAAAATGAAATAAATTGAGAATCTTGAAGAAATCGTCCAATGCAAGAGGAGAACTAGTCGAGTTTAAGAAAAGAACAAAGCTAGAAGTCGGTTGTACTTATCCTCGACGAATTCCATAGTAGGTTGGATTCTCAATGACTCAGTTTCGTTGTCAACAGCATATGCATAGAATTCAGCGGAACTAGGAAGGATATGAACTCGTGCTTTGTCCTTGAAATAATGCCATTGGACCCTGCAACAAAACCATAATTAAGTATCCATGTAAAAGATCATGTAAACGCTTTTAATCAGTGTTTTTGTGTGTGTAAATACCCTACCTATTAGTTATTACACTCACCAAAAGTTATGTCACCATGATCTTTGTTTAGCTTATAATCGTGTCTAAGCAACGAGATAATTTGATATATTCTCATACTCACTTGGTATTTGGATAGAAGTGGTTTACATATTACTTAGATTAGCTGACATAATTAACAGTTCTACATAGCATGATGCTTGAGGTAAAGGGATATTCACCCAAAAAGTAACAAATATTTTGATTTGGTCAATTTAGTTCTAAATATTTTGATGATTTGCTAAGGTAGTCTTTGCGGCCAATTTTAGCCGGAACTTGTCAATGTTGACAATTTGTTAAAAAAATTTCTCGATACATGTCAGCATATATATACTGTGTTATGAATAGGGACCGAAATCCGATACTCCAAATTTTTTTCCCTTGAACAAGCATGTTATTTACTAAAGAAGAAGTTCCCTTTTCCCTTCTTATAAGAAATATGTAAAATGGCCGAAAATAAATTAGGGCGCGTTTGGTAACGTTTCTGTTCCAAGAAACAGTTTTTGAACAAAAACATAAAAATCTGTTTCTATTCCAAAGAACAGTTTTTGAACAAAAACTTGCATTTGGTAACTGCATAAAATTTCTGTTCTAAAATAGAAAAAGAATAGAAACACGTTTGGTAACTGCACAAAACTCAATCTCTCAACATCAACAATGGCTTCCTCCATCCACGCCCTCCTCTCTCACCAATCCCTCATCCGCCACCTCCACTCCACCCTCTTCGCCCTCTCCTCCTCCGTCCACACCCCTGTCCACCGCCTCCTCCTCCTCCTTCCTCCTCATGCCCTCGCTGCCCTGTACCAATCGCCTCCCATGGTGGCGAAGTACCACAGCGGCCCTTTGCTCGACGGCGACCTCCGTGTCTCCATCCTCTGGTAGGCGAGTTCAGGCCCGCCCAGAAACCGATCGTCTCCGACTTCCTCCTCTCTCTCACTCCCCAGCAGATCCAACACCAGCCGCCATCGTCAGTCCCCTTCGCCGCCGAGTGGTGGAGCACCGTCCAAATCTACCTGCAGAAGGCCGGCTAGAAACAGACCCGCGTCGCGTTTGCGAGCCAGCTCGACGACGAGAGCTGCTCCATGGGCAAATTGCTGAAGCGGGCTCAGATCACCGAGTTGGCTCAGAAGCTCAGCTCGAAGCCGGCGCCGGAGAGCTGGCCCTGGTCCTTACGGCCCAGGGCGTCGCCGTCGAGGGCTTCTGCGTCAGCGGCTGCAGCACCCACGGCTCGGTCGGACGGCAGGCGTTTATCTGGGATGGCAACTCGGCGAGCCAGTAACTAGGGCAGTGCACGTGGCCTTTCCACCAGCCGATCTACGGCCCGCCGTCGCCGCCGCTCAACCCACCGAACGGAGGAAGGAGGCGAGCGGCGACGAGCGGTGGTCACAGGAGGTGGCTGCGGCAAATTTTTTTATTTATATTTTTGTTCTTTTTGTTTCTCAAATGTGTTCCGAAAACAGAAAAGCATGTTTTTTTTACTTCTCGTTTCTACTCCAAATCTGTTCTCAGGAACAAAAAGCAGATTTGGAACAAAAATGTAACCAAAAGAGTTTCTGTTCTTTTTTTGTTCCCTGGAACAAAAAAACAGAAATTTGTGTTTCAGGGAACAGAAACACATTTTACCAAACAGGCCCTTAGTTGCCCAATGGTGTTTCCTCTTCGTCGTTTCATTTTGGCCATCTGCAAGCTATTATTCTCCCTGAACTCGTATCCTTCGGATTGCAATCCGATCAAAGTTTAGATGTTTGTGGCAATAGTGTACTTACTTTCATGTTTGCTTGAACTTCACCTCACTTATGATTCGGGACAATTGCCAATTTAGTCCTAAATCTTTTGCTATTTTGCCAATTCAGTCTTAAACCTTTTGCAACTTTGCCGACTAAGTCCTTCCGGCGAATTTTGATCGGAAAATGCCTAAGTGGCGACCACGTGGCATGACGGAGCTCCCTGGCGATGACATGGCAACGACGTGGCAAAGACCGGACCCAAATTTTTAAAACTTTTTTTCTGTTCTTTTTCTTAAAAGAACTATTGGCTGGTGAGCTCTGGCGGTCAGCGAAGCTCGCCGGCCACTATAGAGGGCTGCCCTGCCCTTGTCGATCACGGGCGAGGACTGGGGAGACCGCCGCCTCCCTCCCCCTGTGGTCGGTGAGGGCTGGGTGAGGCAGTAGATCTGGGCGAGCCCGCCCCGCCCAGATCTGGGCGAGGTAGGCCTCACTTGGCACTGGCCGGCCGGGGACGAAGGCGGCGGGGGCTCCCTCGCCCTCGCCTGCGGTTGGCGAGGGCCGGGCAGCCCTCTATAGTGGCTGGTGAGCTCCGCCGGCCACTGAAGCTCGCCGGTCAAGTTGTTCTTTTACGAAAAAGAACAGAAAAAAAATTTAGGTCCGGTCATCGCCGGTGAGCTCCGTCACGCCACGTAGGCATTTTCTGGCCAAAATTCGCTGGAAGGACTTAATCGACAAAGTTGCAAAAGGTTTAAAATTCATTTGGCATAAAAAAAAAAGGTTTAGGACTGAATTGACAAAATAACAAAATGTTTAGGACTGAATTGACAATTGCCCCCTTATGATTCTGAGCAGGTGCACTACATTTAGCCAAGTTCCCCTGAAATCTGTCGATGGCCGCTATTTGCAAACGTGCTTCCATTAAATTTAGTAAGAGTAGCAAGGAATTACCCGTCCGGCACTTTAAATTCGACTGACATTTTTTGTGGGTTCTTTCAAGACTTTACTTCCTGTTGACCTTCGAGAACTGTGCTTTGATGAGAAATTGCATCAGTCAAATTAAAAAAGAAAAAAAGAAAGAAGAAGACTTGCTTAGCTATCACGTTGTTTGACTTTGGTGAGATCATCATACTACCATGTCGTAGGGGTGACCACAATAGACCGCCCAACCCGGGAACTGCCTAGACCGGACCGGACCGGCCGGGTTGGTCCGGTTCTTGAAAGCTTTGGTCCGGTCCACGGTTCCAAAGAATGGAACCAGTTCTCGGGCGGTCTGGTTCTCGGTTCCTAGTGTGGTGGGACCGGACCGAACCACTAGGACCAACCCCGGACCGGACCATTGGAGCGACACTTTCTCTTTTAGGGCTGAGAGAGAGAAAACCGATTGGTCCCATCATCTCTCTCTCTCTCCCATAAGCAGCAAACAACCACAGTAATGCACCGGGAAGTCATTCTCTTTGTTAAATCATAGGGATAGATTTATCTATCCAAAAATTATGATATTTCACCACAAGCTAGTTAAGACATAGTTAAATAGCTTTCAAGAAGGAATAGTCCTCAAATTCATTGAGGAAGAGTGTTAAAAACAGGCATCCATTTTACTGGAAAAACAGGGCAGGTTACAAAGAAAATTCGGGCATAAATGCATGTCAAAAGGGTATCAATTGTCATCGTATGAATCTGAAATTTTGACATGTTGTATCCCTAAACATGAGCTACAATTCTTATGAAGATCATCAATCAAAATTCGCAACAAAACAAGCTCAAAATGACACTTCTTTGAACGGGGTCAAACCCAGTTTTTGAAAAACAGTTTGAACACTAGTCTGGAATTCAAACAAGCCGATAACCAAAATACTTCAGAAACTTCTCGAATTAATATATGTTGTAGAAGTGCAAGAGAGAAACAACTTTCATCAAGACAACAACCCCAAATTCTAAACATATAGCTCTAGAGAAAATCGTAAAGAAAAAAATGGGTTCCTTCGCCATCTCCCTCTTCTTTTTTATCCTCTTTTGATTGGTTTCGTGACTAACCGTGGCCGGCGACCAGCCCAATGAGAAGTTCTCTAGACTTCTCTTTGAATTTTTCCCGGTCCTATTGGACCGCCCAAGAACCGGACCGGACCGATGGGGCCGGTCCGGTCCGGTCCAAGACTTTGGCGGTCCGGTCCATGGTCCTAGCGAATGGGAACCGGTCCCATCGGTCCAATTCCCGGTTCCGGGGGGAACCGGACCGCCCGGGGAACCGATCACCCCTACCATGTCGTATGATATGTAAAATTTCATTAAATTACAAACAAAAAATGTCTGGACCCAACTTTGCCAAGTTAAACAAACATTAATGTCTCCATCTTTCTAGACCCATAACAAACATTGGACCTCATTTACTCTTCTATGGGAAACCAAAGCTACATGATATATTTTAGAAAAGTCCTCACAGAGTACAGAAATATTTTGGCGAAGAGGCGTGTGAAATCACTTTCCTAAAGAATAACGTCCGTTACAACTTAACCTCTCAAACTCTCTAAAAATCCCAAGATTACAAGAATTTGAGATAACATTGCAAGAGAATGAATATGTTTATATAAGAACAACGAAGCAATATGTCTCGTAAATGGACACCCAACCACAGTTAACCTCCAACAGGCATGTTTGTCTGAAAAGTTGACATTCGTTAAGCAATTGATTGATTGCTACTTCTTTATGAAATTCCAATTTATGCCAAAAGTCAAAGCTGCTCGAAACAAGTCAAGATCAAGAGAAGATAGATTATAGAGTCATGTCCAATGCGCGATGCCACGTCAGAATCCATGACTTGAAAGAACGCTTATAAAGGTTTCTCATATTAAAACTGAAGAGTTCCTTCTGCTTATCACGTGTCAATTTTTTTCCACATTCACATTACACATTCAAATAACAGTTTGTCTCGGTCTTTATCTCGGGGTCCTTGATGAGTGATGGGCTTAATTAATTAACAGGAAAATCTTGCCCACGTCCAAATCCGTAGATCGGGTGCAATCACATCAGTTGGATTAGGTTTGGACTCAAATAGTTCATAGATGTGATGGACTCCAGATTTGGGAGAACATTCCTCCACTGGAATGAGTTGGAGTCCTTCGCACATTCAATATTTCAATATGAGGAGTGTCTCAATATCGCTCCAAACAAGTGTTTGGACGAACTTGCGATATAGCTTCCTTGTCTCGAAATTTGGCACGAGATCTGTCGAATCACGATGGAGGAATTAGGGATGGGCACGCGGTGCAACGGGAGCAGGACCATGTTGTCCATCCCATGCTTCATCATGGGATGAGAATTGCTAGGTCGAATTTATTATACGACAGGTCCTTTCGATTAAGACTATTAGGTCCACTCTTCTTTCTCGATCTTGCAAAGTTTGACTCCACAAGTCAACCGAGTCATGTGTAAGAGCAAGGTGATTGATTAATGCTATCAATTCTGGGGAACAAAACTTGTCTAGAAAAGGGTGGGTGGTGAGTTTGTACTAATATTTTTGACCGAGTAAAATCAGGAAGACTACATTTTGAATAGTCAAACATTCCGGTGTGGAAATCTATCTTTAGAATCATATTATATTCTTCTCGAGAAATTATGGAAAATAAAAAATATTGAGAATCTTGAAGGAATCATCCAACGCCAGAGAAGAACTGATCAATGACTCAGTTTCGTTGTCAACAGCACATGCATGGAATTCAGCGGAACTAGGAAGGATATGAACTCATGCTTTGTCCTTGAAATAGTGCCCTTGGACCCTGCAACAAAACCAGAATTAAATATCCACGTAAAAGATTATGAGTTGACTAAACCCTTTTAATCAGTGTTTTTTTGCGTAAGTACACTTCTTATTACACTCACCAAAAGTTATATCATCATGATCTTTGTCTAGCTTATAATTGTGTCTAAGCAATGAGATAGTCTGATTCATTCTCAGACTCACTTGGGATTTAGATAGAAGTGGTTTACATGTTATTTAGATTAGCTGAAATTATTTGTCAATTTAGTCTTAAACTTTTTGACGATTTGATAATGTATGTCTCTATGGCCAATTATGGCCGGAAATCGCCAATGCTGACAATCTGTTAATAATATTTCAGATTTTTTTTCTTTTTTCTTTTTCTGAATACATGTCAGCATATATATACTTTGTATGAATTATTTATAGGGACCGATATCCGATATCTCCAAAAACAATTCCCTTGAACAAGCATGTTATTTACTAAAGAAGAAGCTTTCATTTTCCCTTCTTATAAGAAATATGCAAAATGGCCGAAAATAAATTACTTGTCGAATGGTGTTTCCTCTACGTCTTTCCGTTTTGGCCATCTGCAAGCTATTATTCTCCCTGAACTTGTATCCTCTGGATTGCCATCCGATCAAAGTTTAGATGTTTGTGGCAATGGTGTACTTACTTTCATGTGCATTTGCTTGAACTTCACCTCACTTATGATTCTGAGCAGCTGCACTACACTTAGCCAAGTTCCCCTGAAATCTGTCGATGGCCGCTGTTTGCAAACGTGCTTCCATTAAATTTAGTAAGAGAAGCAAGGAATTACCCGTCCGGCACTTTAAATTCGACTGACATTTTTTGTGGGTTCTTTCAAGACTTCACTTCCTGTTGACCTTCGAGAACTGTGCTCGATGTAATAAAGAATTACAACTAATACCTATGTTTATCATTATATTTATCCTCTAACTTGTTTTATTTGTGAAATTTGATCCTCAAGCTTTTCATTTGCTCAATTAAGCGTGGTTAAATGAAATGGTGATGTCCGGCCACTTATACTTTTTGTGCACGGCACATGTAATACCTACTTGTCTCGCCGTCCGTCCTATGGCAAGGATGGACGGCCTTGGCCGAGGTAACACATTGTGGATTCTCTCCCATGTACATCTTGATGGCGTTCGATTTTGGCTACCACTTCAAAAGCTGCGAGTCATCTGGAATAAAACCGAGCCAAACGACCTGCGAGCAATTCGGGCCTAGCCTAGAATTTCAAGCTCAGGACACACGATGGCTCAAGTCCAGCTTTCTCCGCAATTCAAGCTGTTATCCAAACAAACCCTAGCGAATCGAAGTCTTCTCATGCTTGTCCAAATCTCTTCCGTGAACTCTCTCATCGCGACGTCAGATTTTCTGCACATCACAAACGTGGCCAACGGAAAACACGAAAGACGAAGGCAGGACCTGTAGTCCTCGAATTTACGGGTCACGATGGGATTGTGATCCTGAGGTCAACTATTTTTCCTTGTTAGCTTCTTTCCATGCAATTGCATAGAACCTTTCGAATTCTTTCATCTTCTTCATCTTTTTCTTCTTTCATTCTCATGGCGTATGAGTGAAGGCTACTCTTCCTTGCATGCCGGGTCCAAGCTGGATATTGACCATTTCACATCACTTCTGAAATGAAAGGGACTTTGCCGCTTCCTTTTTTTCAATGCAAAGTTGCTCAGTACCCATCAGTTACCATAGGAAGTGACTTTACTGTGAACGAAGTTCATCAGGAAATACTCCATGAACGCATATACATGAAGTGCAGCTTGGACAATTTGTTTTTGTGGACATGTTGATCACTGAAGGCCGCTTTGTTAACCTATCTATTTCTCTCTTTTTCTGATCTTTTATTTTTTGCAACACAAAAATAACATAAATTTATTATCTGTGTACATTAGTTAATTTTTTATTCTCCGAACTAAATCAGTAGCTAGGTAACAGATTGAAACAAAAACAAGACATTAGAAAAATCTACGTTTTTGTTCCCGAAAATAAAAAGAGAAACAAGATCAGTGTCTTTTTATTATTATATTTTATTTCCAAACGTCCTTCTTCATTTTGAAGCCACCTGGCAAGCCTCAACACTGGCTGAAGACTGGCCATAGATGAGGGCTAACGAGGTCGACCTCACCAAGGCACCGTGATGTTGACTTGGCCTAGCCATTATGAGGCTTGCAGGTAGACCTTACCACCATTGCCGAGGCTTGGCAATCGGTTAGAGGAGGAAGAAAAATGACGGAAAAAAAAGAAAAAAAAACTCAAAATAAAATAATAAAAATATTAGAAGATTATTGAAAAACTAAAAGAAACCACGTCACGAAAAAATTTTTAGGGTCATACCATACGCATGTTTGGGACTTGGAGGAATTTAAATTCTTCAATCTGTTCCATGAATTTTGAGAAAGTATCGGAGGAGGGGTGGAGAAGAACCGAGGTGCCACTCTCCATTTATAGCGTCCCCTTCGAAGAATACTCACTGAAGACTTGAACAAAGGCTGGTCAAATTGTCATCGGAAGTCAAAACATCTTTTCACATTAGGTCTTCGAATTTTTGGCCTTATTATTGTCATTTTATTTAATTATGATATGTCCCCTCCGTGGCCAACATTTATAAGCCTTACTACTCGATGACATATGCTTTAATGCTTATTATTATTATGGTGAGTATACATCATTGTTGAAATTCGGACACAGAGTTAACCAAATTAAAGTCTAAACACAAAAATTGATGCATACATATTCAATATGGAACCCGCAAAAAATTGTTGAAATTCGACTGTTAAAAGAATGATCAGTCCAGTCCATGAAAAGGTTTCCCAAATTGACTGTTAACAACCAAAGTCTTTGATTATTGTCGTGATCTTAATTTCTACGTCATTGACTGGAAAGTAATAAAGTTTTGTCGAGGAAGAAGCCTCACGTGAATGTTCCGCGATTAATCCCGGAATTAACGGTTAATCGGGGAGAATTATGTATTGTCCCCATGGTTTTCGGGATTATTGCAAATTAATCCCCCCCAACCTTTCGATTTTGCAATTTTTCCCCTAAAATTTAGAAACGGGTTGCTATGTGTCCCCAAGCGTGACTCGGATCATACTTTTCTTGGGGCCCCGACCACTTGATGGTACGTGACTGATACTGAGGGAAAATTCATCATATGACTATATACATTAAAATGTACTAGAAGAATAAACAATATATTGCATGTGGGAGCCTGCCACAAAAGTTCCGCAGAGAATTCGAACGAAATCGGCTCCAAAAACGTGTATCGATATTTTTTAGCGGTCCCTATATTTTACTCCTTGGCGTATGTAGATGGGTATATGATCAATTTTCCTTTCCTAACTAACCACACGCAGTAACCTGGGTTACCATTAGGAGGCACATTGCTACCAACCCAAAAACTTAGGGGTCAATTTGTAAAAACTGAATTGTCCAGGGGGCAGTTTGCCACAATCCCTAAAATCTTGTCGGCAAAATGAGATTCTTCCGGTTACCAACCACCGTCATCATTCCTCTGTCCCTCTCTGTGACTTGAGAATGTGAAGTCAACGGGTGAAGTGGACAGCCTACGAGAAGGTATAACAGGACGAGGGCAAGGACCAAGAGAAAATCAGGGGAAAGTTCATAACTTGATCATTTGTTAGTGATAAATTTTATGTTTAGATTTCATCACTACTTGTTATTCATCGTCTTTATTTTATCAATGAAAATTTTCTGACCAAAAAAAGGAAAATGGACCATTCACATTGTTCTGGTACAAATCTGAGGGCCAACCTTCGAGATGTCTTTATCGGCGCAAGAAAATCTGCGTGCATGTTTAGTCATCCATCGTACCCTCTAATTTATTTATTTATGCAATTTGATCCTCCAGTTTTTTTTTGTGCTAAATTTGGTCAAAGGGTGGTGATGTGACAGCAGCTGACTTCTTGTTCTTTTTATGCATCATAAACGTAACACATACTCTCGCAATACAAAGAAATTAGAAAAAGTAAAGCGATCGTTGCCCGGTCGAAATTGCGGTATAGGCCACTAATGTTACTAGCCTCGCCATCCGCCAGAGAGGATGCACGGCTCATGTCAACTGCGATGTTTTATTTATTGATTCATTCATTTTCTGCCGTTATAGATGGAGAAAAGTCTTGCAGAATTGCGGCATGAATAATCTATCTAATCGACGTCAACCTAAACCGAAGAATCTCACAAGGATACATAGCCACGATCGTTTCTCTTTCTTGGTTGAAGTTTACCTATATAGACTAACAAAACTTTCTCCAGTCGACGACACTCCCAGTTTTTAATTGTTCAAGCAAATTGAGCGTCTCTAGATGGCATCGCTTAGCTCTCGGTTGAAGTTTGAAGTCTCCGTAGTCGTGAAGATGAGATCCTCCCACTTGCCATGTGATTCCTTTCACACGAAGCAAATCAGACAATGGGCAACTATCACCGACCAAGGCTCCTACAATCGACTAAAAACTCGTGGTTTGATTAATACAAGCCAACGCAAGGTCTGGATCAGGTGACTTAAAGTCACCTGACTTGCTTTTTGTTCCAGCCAAAAACCCTCTCCCCTCAAATAATGGGTGGTCGTTTGACCTAAAATCGGATGGCCATGGATCTCAAGTCAAGTGACTTTAAGTCACCTGATTCGGATCCTCGGTGAAACTTCTAGGCTCCATTTTGGAAGGGTTGTGGCGTTCAATTCCTTAACACCGATCACACAAGACTTCGTTTGGAATGGAGACATCACGAGCTTCCGATCGCACGTTCTTGCTGCTGGAGTAGGGTCTCTGATTGTTATCGGTGATAATGGATCACCTGCCTTAGAGGCAAGTGATTTGATGAGGGGCCAGCTGTCCAATCTGAATCAGATGGCTTGCATTTTTCTCAGTAAAAAGAAAACAAAAAAAAAACCTCCCCTATTTAATGTGGACTGTCTAATATGAAATCGGACCGTCCTCCTCCGAAGTTACCACTAAGTCACAGTTCTTCAAGTCAGGAGATCCGGATCCTGTCATTGGTGTCGTCGCCCACAAGTTTCGAGAAGACATAAAAGACAAGAGAGGGGTGGTTGCTAGGAATTCACAAGACGTGCGATTTCACATCGTAAATTATTGGCTCACGTGTCGATGGTGTACTTGGACATGCGGGTCTCACGAGTTGCATTGACTTCAAAACGTCCCCGGTGTAACTTTTGGACAACAAATCACATCAGTGAAATTTTAATAAATAAATAAAAATACCTGCATTCTGAATCAAGGGAAAGTCTATACGAGGACGGCGAAGAAATGGTACCATTGATTGGAGAGAACAGTTAAATCCTACTAGGTATGGTCATCAAAAAAATTAACAATTACTAGTACGAAATATTGAGATTGTTTTATCATTATTCTCACGAATTTCAAACTTTTACAAAACTTAAAAACTTCTTGAGCATCGAAGTGCGCCAATGCCCAGCCAAGTTTAAATGCATTCGACCTGTTGAATATGCAATGTAACTCTTTTTTCCACATTCACATTATGAACTCTCTAACGGTTATTTCGGGCATAGTTGAAGAAATAAGAAATCACTCTCCCAATCATATTCTCTGCCGTTTTGCCAATGCTCTTGTCTTCGTTCGAGTAATCAACCACGGACACTGTCTCCGCGAACCGAAAATTGTTACGAAGCATATTGGTGAGGTCGGTCGCGTCTACATCTCCAATCACCTCTATCTGATCTTGGTTACTCACTAGGTTCACAGATTGAACTCCTGGAGTGAAACCAACAAAGAAAATGTTAATTTTGAATCAGAAAAGTTTCTTTTTTTCTCCTGGCTATTCACAATCTCGCAATACTTAAAAACTATATTAGGAAAACAAATGTAAATGGTCGCCAAGAGATAAAAGGAATATCTAATCACCTGGAAAGCGGCTCGCAAGTTTGAAAACTCTAGAGCCAGAGTTTTGGGAACCAAAACAACAAAAACTCTGGGTGTGGTCATTCAAAGGTACATTGATGACGATCTTTTTCTGGAAAAAAAGAAGAAGGAAAGAAGCATTAAAAATAACAAACGGATCAAGAAGGTAAAATTAGCATTCATGATTTTCTCGTCATGTTTACCTGCATAGTGCTTGCTTCGTCAGGAATTTGGAGAAACTGAATCTACAATTTGTTTGAAGAATTTTGAGAATATATTGGACGAGGGCTGAAGAAGAGCTGAGGTACCACTCTCTTTTTATAGCATCTCTTCGAAGAAGACTCTCTTTGACTTGAACAAAGGCTGGGTCGAATTTTTTAAACATTAGGTCTTCGAATTTTTGGCTATTTTATTGTCTTTTTTATTTATTTAGATTTATTAAGTGCCCTCTTTGCCCCGCCAACTATATGCCTCACATAGTTGACGGTATATGCTTTGGAGATTATTGTTGTTAGGTATGGGAGTTCGTAGAAAGATCTCATTCATATGATGGAGTTCATCAAACAAATGACTAGAATTGTAGAAAAGGCAACAAAAAAAAAAAAATCTGTCTTGTCTCAATTAAAGGCATAGAGAGGGGTGAGCGGCACTAGTGACTCTCTTGATCGATAACATCAAGGTCATCCACCCACAATAGATTGTTCAATTCGAGCCATCCGAGGTCGGCACAGGATATGTCGCAACTACGCAATGTAACTCAGGCCGTTCAGAAGGTTGCTCCCGATACAAAATTGAATCCGTGATCTAGTAAAATTCATGGCCGACTCCTGTACCACTATGCCAACCATCCTCATTTGAGCTTGTGCTTGTTCCTTCATTTACTTTTTTTTGGGTAATTGTATCTGGGGTATCTTAATGTCGCATGCGGCTATTCCAAACACAAAATTATTGTAAGTAATTTTCTCCGATCGAAGACATGGGCAATCCTCCCACATATTGTATTTTGGGTGTCTCAAAATCTCTTAATTAGTCATAAAAAAAGATATCCTCCCACCAAGCAAAGTTGGACAATATGCAACCATCACCAACTCGAGCTCCTATTATTTGACTTCCTCGTGATTTGAAGCGGATGCATGGCCAATGAAATTCTGAGCTTCGTCTTCGAAAGGTCGCGTGGCCTCCGATTTCTTCAAGGTCAGCAGGGATCGATGAGCTTCGATTCGTCCATCTGCTGTAGCCCACGAGTTTCAAGAAGCCATAACAAGACAAAAGAAAAATGGTTGCTAGAAAATCGGAAGAGACGAGGAATCCTACGATTTCACATCTTACATACTTGTTTATTTTCACAAAGACTTTGATGAGAAATTGCATCAGTCATATTATAAAAGAAAAAAAGAAAGACGAAGACTTGCTTAGCTATCACGTTGTTTGACTTTGGTGAGATCATACTACTACCATGTCGTATGATATGTAAAATTTCATTAAATTACAAACAAAAAATGTCTGGACCCAACTTTGCAAAGCTAAACAAACACTAATGTCTCCATCTTTCTAGACCCATAACAAACATTGGACCTCATTCACTCTTCCATGGGGCACCAAAGCTACATGATATTTTTTTAGAAAAGTCAGCACAGAATACAGAAATATTTTGGCCAAGAGGCGTGTGAAATCACTTTCCTAAAGAATAACGTCCGTTACAACTTAACCTCTCAAACTCTCTAAAAATCCCAAGATTACAAGAATTTGAGATAACATTGCAAGAGAATGAATATGGTTATATTAGAACAACGAAGCAATATGTCTCGTAAATGGACACCCAACCACAGTTAACTTCCAACAGGCATGTTTGTCTGAAAAGTTGACATTCGTTAAGCAATTGATTGATTGCTACTTCTTTATGAAATTCCAATTTATGCCAAAAGTCAAAGCTGCTCGAAACAAGTCAAGATCAAGAGAAGATCGAATATATTGAGTCTTGTCCGATGCGCGATGCCACGTCAGAATCCATGACTTGAAAGAACACTTACAAAGGTTTCTCATATTAAAACTAAAGAGTTCCTTCTGCTTATCACATGTGTTAATCTTTTTCCACATTATCATTACACATTCAAATAACAGTTCGTTTCGGTCTTTATCTCAGGGCCCTTGATGAGTGATTAAGCAGGAAATTCTTGCCCACGTCCAAATCCGTAGATCAGGTGCAATCACATCAGTTGGATTAGGAGATTTAGGATAACATTCCTCCACTGAAATGAGTTCGAGTCATTCGCACATTCAATGTTTCAATATGAGGAATGTCTCAATATCGCTCCAAACAAGTGTTTGGACCTACATGCCATATAGCTTCCTTGTCTCGAAATTTGGCACAAGATCCGTCGAATCACGATGGAGGAATTAGGGATGGGCATGCGGTGCGACGGAGGCAGGACCATGTTGTCCATCCCATGCTTCATCATGGGATGGGAATTGCTAAGTCGAATTTATTATACGACAGGTCCTTTCGATTAAGACTATTAGGTCCACTCTTCTTTCTCGATCTTGCAAAGTACGACTCCACAAATCAACCGAGTCATGGGTAAGAGCAAGGTGATTGATTAATGCTATCAATTCTGGGGAAGAAAACTTGTCTAGAAAAGGGCGGGTGGTGAGTGTGTACTAATTAATATTTTTGACCGAGTAAAATCAGGAAGACTACATTTTGAATAGTCAAACATTCCGGTGTGGAAATCTGTTTTTAGAATCATATTATATTCTTCTCGAGAAATTATGGAAAATAAAAAATTTTGAGAATCTTGAAGGAAACATCCAATGCCAGAGGAGAACTGGTCGAGTTTAAGAAAAGAACAAAGCTAGAAGTCGGTTGTACTTATCATCGACGAATTCCGTATTAGGTTGGATAATCAATGACTCAGTTTCGTTGTTAACAGCATATGCATGGAATTCAGCGGAACTAGGTAGGATATGAACTCATGCTTTGTCCTTGAAATAGTGCCCTTGGACCCTGCAACAAAACCAGAATTAAGTATCCATGTAAAAGATTATGAGTTGATTAAACCCTTTTAATCAGTGTTTTTGTTTTTGCGTAAGTACCCTTCTTATTACACTCACCAAAAGTTATATCATCATTATCTTTGTCTAGCTTATAATTGTGTCTAAGCAATGAGATAATCTGATTCATTCTCAGACTCACTTGGGATTTAGATAGAAGTGGTTTACATGTTATTTAGATTAGCTGAAATTATTTGTCAATTTAGTCTTAAACTTTTTGACGATTTGATAATATGTCTCTATGGCCAATTATGGCCAGAAATCGCCAATGCTGACAATCTGTTAATAACATTTCAGATTT
The DNA here is from genome assembly GCA_019926035.1 of Melaleuca alternifolia. Taxonomy (NCBI): domain Eukaryota; kingdom Viridiplantae; phylum Streptophyta; class Magnoliopsida; order Myrtales; family Myrtaceae; genus Melaleuca; species Melaleuca alternifolia. The sequence goes on from JAGKPW010002178.1 coordinate 212,911, forward strand.
TTTTTTCTTTTTTATTTTTCTGAATACATGTCAGCATATATATACTTTGTATGAATTATTTATAGGGACCGATATCCGATATCTCCAAAAAAAATTCCCTTGAACAAGCATGTTATTTACTAAAGAAGAAGCTTTCATTTTCCCTTATAAGAAATATGCAAAATGGTCGAAAATAAATTACTTGTCGAATGGTGTTTCCTCTACGTCTTTCCGTTTTGGCCATCTGCAAGCTATTATTCTCCCTGAACTTGTGTCCTCTGGATTGCCATCCGATCAAAGTTTAGATGTTTGTGGCAATGGTGTACTTACTTTCATGTGCATTTGCTTGAACTTCACCTCACTTATGATTCTGAGCAGGTGCACTACACTTAGCCAAGTTCCCCTGAAATCTGTCGATGGCCGCTGTTTGCAAACGTGCTTCCATTAAATTTAAAAGAGTAGCAAGGAATTACCCGTCCGGCACTTTAAATTCGACTGACATTTTTTGTGGGTTCTTTCAAGACTTCACTTCCTGTTGACCTTCGAGAACTGTGCTTGATGTAATAAAGAATTACAATTAATACCTATTTTTATCATTAAATTTATCCTCTAACTTGTTTTATTTGCGAAATTTGATCCTCAAGCTTTTCATTTGCGCAATTAAGCGTGGTTAAATGAAATGGTGATGTCCGGCCACTTATACTTTTTGTGCACGGCACATGTAATACCTACTTGTCTCGCCGTCCTATGGCAAGGATGGACGGCCATGGCCGAGGTGACACATTGTGGATTCTCTCCCATGTACATCTTGATGGCGTTCGATTTTGGCAACCACTTCAAAAGCTGCGAGTCATCTGGAATAAAACCGAGCCAAACGACCTGCGAGCAATTCGGGCCTAGCCTAGAATTTCAAGCTCAGGACACACGATGGCTCAAGTCCAGCTTTCTCCGCAATTCAAGCTGTTATCCAAACAAACCCTAGCGAATCGAAGTCTTCTCATGCTTGTCCAAATCTCTTCCGTGAACTCTCTCATCGCGACGTCAGATTTTCTGCACATCACAAACGTGGCCAACGGAAAACACGAAAGACGAAGGCAGGACCTGTAGTCCTCGAATTTACGGGTCACGATGGGATTGTGATCCTGAGGTCAACTATTTTTCCTTGTTAGCTTCTTTCCATGCAATTGCATAGAACCTTTCGAATTCTTTCTTCTTCATCATCTTTTTCTTCTTTCATTCTCATGGCGTATGAGTGAAGGCTACTCTTCCTTGCATGCCGGGTTCAAGCTGGATATTGACCATTTCACATCACTTCTGAAATGAAAGGGACTTTGCCGCCTCCTTTTTTTCAATGCAAAGTTGCTCAGTACCCATCAGTTACCATAGGAAGTGACCTTACTGTGAACGAAGTTCCTCAGGAAATACTCCATGAACGCATATATATGAAGTGCAGCTTGGAAAATTTGTTTTTGTGGACATGTTGATCACTGAAGGCCGGTTTGTTAACCTATCTATTTCTCTCTTTTTCTGATCTTTTATTTTTCACAACACAAAAATAACATAAATTTATTATCTGTGTACATTAGTTAATTTTTTATTCTCCAAACTAAATCAGTAGCTAGGTAACAGATTGAAACAAAAACAAGACATTAGAAAAATCTACGTTTTTGTTCCCGAAAATAAAAAGAGAAACAAGATCAGTGTCTTTTTATTATTATATTTTATTTCCAAACTTCCTTCTTCATTTTGAGGCCACCTGGCAAGCCTCAACACTGGCTGAAGACTGGCCATAGATGAGGGCTAACGATGTCGACCTCACCAAGGCACCGTGATGTTGACTTGGCCTAGCCATGATGAGGCTTGCCAAGGCCGGTGAGGTAGACCTTACAACCATCGCCGAGGCTTAGCAATCGGCTAGAGGAGGAAGAGAAATGAAGGAAAAAAGAAAAGAATAGAATGGAAAACTCAAAATAAAATAATAAAAATATGAGAAGATTATGGAAAAACTAAAAGAAACCACATCACAAAAAAATTTTAGGGTCATACCATACGCATGTATGTTCATTTTCTATTTATAAATATTAATTTTGTACAATTACTAAACATGTCGTTTTGTTTAGAAATTTCTCTTGGAAATAAAAATAGAAAAATTATTTCATGAACAAGAATTGTTCCTGAGAATAGAAATGTTACCATATACATCCTTAAATTTCATATTTGAATTATAGAAGCATGCATGTTGTTTGTTTTTCAAATTGTCTAGCTCTCATATCAACTTCAATAGAGAGATTTCACTCCACCAAATGCACAAGAGAATATAGTCATCCCACTAAATGGAGATAATTATGTTTTAAGAAATAGCGAGAACTCCTTAGCTAGGATAGTCATCCAAAAAATCATAAACCTATTATAGACAATTAATTTAGTTTTAAACTTTTTTCAATTTGGCCAATAGAGTTATAAATCTTTTAACAGTTTTGTAATGTAATCCTTGTGGCCAATTTTGGGGACAATTGTCAAAAGAGTCTTAAACCTTTTGCATCTTTACTGATTCTGTCCTAAATTTGAAACTTTGCCATTTAAGTTCTTCTGATGACTTTTCGCCGAAAAAAGCCTATGTGGCTCGATCGGTCGATCGTCGGTGCTGATGTGGTACAAAACGACGTAATTTTAACAATTTGCTTCAAATTTTGCCCCAAAATCGAAGGAATCGTAGCTTTGCCCTAAAACCAAACAAACCTTAGCTTTGCCCAAAACCCGAACAAACTGCACCAAATTGACGAAGGAAAATCGATCGAACCCTGGCCCCAAATTTTGCCCTAAAACCGAACAAACCCTAGCCCCAAATCGGTTCCTCAATTCTTCTTTCGCTGCGTTCTCTTCTCCTTTTTCTTGGTTCCCCTTCTTCTTAGTTCTTCTTCTTCTTGTGTTCTTTGGCTAGCCTCTTGGTTTTCCTTCCTTCTTCTTGTGTGGGTTCTCTCGGTTTTCCTTCTTTCTCCTTGCGTGGGTTCTCTCGATTTTCCTTCTTGTGTCGTTCTTCAGCTAGGGTTCGAATTGGGAACTTCAATTTGAGGCAAGTCAAAGCATGAATTTGGCGCTAGTCAAAGCACCAAAACTACATTGTTTTGACATCCGGCGGCCACATCAGCATCGGTGACTGATCGATCAGGCCATGTCAGATACACGGTGCTGACTGGACATTCACATAAGTTTTTTCTAGCGAAAAGTCATCGGAATGACTTAAATGGCAAAATTTCAAAAGGTTTAAGACTGAATTGGCAAAATAAAAAAGTTTAGGACTGAATCGACAAAGTTGCAAAATGTTTAGGACTTTTTTGACAATTGTCTAGCCAATTTTGACCTAAAATCCCTAATGTAAATGCTTGTCATTTGACATGGCACCATCGATACTAACGTGGATAATTTTTGCATATGTTTGAAAATTTTTTAAAAAATCCCTTTTTCTTATCTTTTCATTTCCTCTTGTGGCCGACCTTAGCAATGGCTAGCGACCGGCCACATGCGAGGATTGTGACACCTTCACCGTTGCTAGATTTGGGTGAGGGGTGGTCAGCAAAGGTCGCAAATGCTCTCATCCCTCCCCCAAATCTAGGGAGGGCAACCCTTTCCCATGGCCAAGCATGGGCCATTGCAGAGACCGGCCATCGATGAAAAGGAGAAGAAAGACAAGGAAAAAAGAAGAAAAAAATTCACAAATTTTTAAAATAATTGTAAAAATCCTCCATGTCTGTGTCATTCGTGGCATGTAAATGAACAATGGTGATCAAATTGTCACATTAGAAATTTCCGGTCAAAATCAACATATGGAAAAAAAATCTTCAAAATGTTTAAAACTAAATTAGTCAAATTTAAAATTTTAGAATTGAATTGACTACCACACAATAGGTTTAAGACTTTGTGAACAATAATTTCCTCATTCGACTCTAGGTAAAATTATACTTTAGATTATATTTGGTACCTTGTCACTAATCTACCATGACAACATATGTAAAAAAGTAGAGGTCGTGTAAAAAAGTATTCATTATCTTAGAGACTTCAGCTAGTCAAAGTTAGAGAGGACTAGGTCATAGCTCGATCAGAAAGTTCGATTTCGATCAAAATCGACAATCGATTTTATTCATTTTCCAAAAGCGCTTGAGTAAAAACTCATCACATCGATGTTGTATGTTTGTATAAGTCATCATCCTTGATCTTCGCTGCTCCTACAGGGGCCAACACCAGGGTTGAGGGTATGGATCCGTAATGTAGACTATTTGAGGACATGAGTATGGATATGTGATGGATTGTGGATTTGTTTCGCCAGGCTTGTCATCGTTATCGCCTTTCTTCTTGACCTCGCTTACCGACACTATCTCTGCGAACCCAACTTTCTTCCTAAGCAAAGTGGTGAGGTTGATGGCGTCGACATCTCCGATCACTTGGATGTGGTCATGGTGATCACCTTCTAGTGCCACAGATTGAACTCCTAGAGCGAGATCAACAAAGGAAACGGATCAATTTTGAATCAAAGGAGGTTCTTCCCCTCCTCCCCACCCCCCATTCTCAATGTTGTAACCCCAAAATAATTTACAAAAGATACAACTAAATGGTCGTTGAGATATAAAAGAAATATCTAACAATCACCTGGAAAGCCACCCGCAAGTTTCAAAACTCTAGATTGAGGCTTTTGCGGGGCGAAACAATAAAATCTCGAGGTGTGGCTGTCCATGGACACCTTGATCAAGATCTTTTGCTGAAAACATAATTAAAGATAAGAACATATCAAGAAGGTGAATTAGCATGCGACATTAGCTGAGTTAAATCACGAGTTTCTCATCATATTACCTTCATGGCGACTGCTTCCTTTGGGACTTGGAGGAATTTAAATTCTTCAATCTGTTCGAAGAATTTTGAGAAAGTATTGGAGGAGGGGTGGAGAAGAACGGAGGTTGCCGCTCTTAATTTATAACGTCCCCTTCGAAGATGACTCACTGAAGACTTGAAGAAAGGCTGGTCAAATCGTCGTCAGAAGTCCAGACATCTTTTCACATTAGGTCTTCGAATTTTTGGCCTTATTATTGTCATTTTATTTAATTATGTTATGTCCCCTCCGTGCCCCACCATTTATAAGCCTTACTACTCGAAGACATATGCTTTAGGGATTTTTATGTTGTGAGTATACATCACGGTAGATCAAACTATATTCTTAGACACAGAGTTAACCAAATAAATGTCTAAACAAAAAAATTGATGCATACATATTCAGTATTGAACCCGTAAAAAATTGTTGAATTCGACCAATTAAAAAGAATGATCAGTCCAGTCCATGATATTGACTGTTAACAACCAAAGTCTTTGATTATTGTCGTGATCTTAATATTTCTACGTCATTGACTAGAAAGTAACAAAGTTTTGTCAAGGAAGAAGCCTCACGTGAATCTTCTGTGATCAATCCCGGAATTAGCGGTTAATCGGGGAGAATTATGTATTGTCCCCATGGTTTTCGGGATTGTTGCAAATTAATCCCCCCAACATTTCAATTTTGCAATTTTTCCCCTAAAATTTAGAAATCGGTTGCTATGTGTCCCAAGCGTGACTCGGATCAAATTTTCTTGGGGCCCCGACCAATTGATGGCACGTGACTGATACAGAGGGAAAATTCAACATATGACTATATAAATTAAAAATGTAGTGGAAGAATAATTCAACAGTATATTTGTGGGAGCACGCTACAAAAGTTCCATAACGAATTTGAACGAAATCGGCTCCAAGAACACGTATCGATATTTTTTAGCGGTCACTATGTTTTACTCCTTTGCGTTTGTAGATGGGTATATGATCAATTTTGCTTTCCTAGCTAACCACGTGCACTAACCTGGGTCACCATTAGGGGGGCACATTGCTACCAACCCAAAAACTTAGGGGTCAAATTGTCAAAACTGAAATGTCCAGGGGGCAGTTTGCCACAATCCCTAAAACTTTGTTGGCAAAATGAGATTCTTTCGGTCACTAACCACCATCATCATTCCTCTGTCCCTCTCTGTAACTTGAGAATGTGAAGTCAACGGGTGGAGTGGACAGCCTACGAGAAGGTGCAGTAGGACGAGGGCAAGGACCGCCAAGAAAATCAAGGGAAAGTTCATAACTTAGTCGTTTGTTAGTGATCCAAGGAAAAAGGACCATTCACATTGTTCTGGTACAAATCCGAAGTCTGACCATTGATGATGTCTCTCACTAAACATTCATGTGAGGTCAATATCATATACGACAATTAATAAATAATGTCTTATTTTATAATGATATTACATCATCATAAATATGCGATTACATATATCTGCATACATGTATAGTTATGGATCGTACCCTCTCATTTATTTTATTTATGCCGAAATTGCGGTACAGGCCGCTAAAGCTACTTGCCTCACCGTCCGCCAGAGAGGATGCACGACCCCTGTCGACTGTAAAGTTTTATTTATCGATTCATTCATTTTCTATTGTTATAGATGGATAAAAGTCTGCACAGCATGAATAATCTCTCTAACTGACGTCAATCTAAATTGAAGAATCTCAAAAGGATACATAGCTACGATTGTTTCTCTTTCTTGGTTGAAGTTACCTAAGTAGACCGACAAAACTTTCTCCAGTCCAATCCCAATTTCTAAATGTTCAAGCAAATTGAGAGTATCTAGATGGCTTAACTTAGCTCGCGGTTGAAGTTTGAAGTCTCTTTAGTCATGAAAATGAGATCTTCCCACTTGCCACGGGATTCCTTTCACACCAAGCAAAACCATACAATGGGTAACTATCCCCGACCAAGGCTCCTAGACTTGACTTATAAAGTCGTGGTTTGATTAATCCAAGCTGACGCATGGCCGGTGAAATTTCTTGGCTCCGTCTTGGAAGGGTCGTGGCCTTCAATTCCTTCTACTCCGGTCACACTTAGACTTCGTCTGGAATGGAGAGATCACGAGCTTCCGATCGCACGTTCTTTTCGAGAAGACACAACAAGACAAGGGAGGGGTGGTTGCTAGGAACTTACAAGACGTGCGATTCCACATCGTAAATCATTGGCTCATGTGTCGATGGTGTACTTGGACATGCGTGTCTCACGAGTTGCATTGACTTCAAAACATCCCCCGCGTAACTTTTGGACAACAAATCACATCAGTGAAGTTTAAGTAAATAAAAAGACTTGCATTCTGAATCAAGGGATTTATATGAGAACGGCGAAGAAGCGCGTTTCCTAAAAGGACACAATTATTGATTGGATAGAACAGTTAAATCCTAGTAAGTACGGTCATCTGAAAAATTAACAGTTACTGAAACGAAATTTCAAAATTATTTAATCATATTTCTCGTGAATTTCGAACTTTTACAAAATTTAAAACTTCTTGAGCATTGAAATGCACCAATGCCCCGGCAAGTTTAAATGCATTCGACCTGTCGAATATGCAACGTCCAATTGAGAATTAATGACTTCGAGCGACGCTTATGTAGGAGTGCTCACATCTAAACCAAATGGCTTTCTTCTTGTTCTTTTTTTTTTTTTGGTATATGGAACCCTTTTTCCACATTCGCGTTATGAACTCTCTAACGGTCGTTTCGGTCTTTTGACTCGATATTCTTGATGTGTGATTTGTTTAGTTTAATAAATAAGAAATCATTCTCCACGTCCAAATCCATAGATCGAGTCCAATCACATCGGTTGGCTTTGTGATGGACTCACAAAATCAATAGATAAGATGGACTTGAGATCCAGGGAAAAATTCTCCCAGTAAAATCGTGTCTAGTTAATACTATTCTCACTTTTGATATCTCAATAAAAATTAGAGTTTAGACATTGCATCAAACACGTTATTGATCCGCCAAATTCCGAATCCACAAGTCAACTCAACCGAGTCATACGTAAGATCAAGGTGATTAATTAATGTTAGTGGTTTTGTAGCGCGACACCTATCGTGAAAAGGACGGGTGAATTAGACAATCTCGCATGGATTTATACTTTGACTATCGTATTACAAAATTCTTCCCAAGGAAAGATGGAAAATAAAATAAATTGGGAATCTTGAAGATATCATCTTAGAAGTCGCTTGTCCTTGGAATTGTGCTCTGTTGTTCGTATTGATGGTATACCTAAAAAAATCAGGACTAATGTTGGATATTATAAAGATTAGTGTACAAAAATATGGTAGTGATAAAGTGGTGTTATAGGCTGCAATTAGCAAATTGATTAAATGCAACGTATTAATCGAGGATCATATAACAAATTGATGAACGCATGGCTTGCCGTCTTTTCATGCAATGTAGACTTCGGGTTCGCGCCAAATCGCCAATTATATCTAAGTCAACGATATTATAGAAGGTGACTTAGTTTTTTTTTTATTTGGTCAAATACGAGAAAATGTCATCACAAGTCTCTAACCTACAGCAAAATATGGAATGTAGTCTTTAAACCCGTATGAAATGTGTAATGGAGTCTATAAACTCTTGATATGGTCAGTGTAGCCTCTCAACTTTTCATGATAAAGTCAAATAAGTTATTGGATACTATTACCAAAAATCAATAATTATATTGTTGGTCAAAGTTTAGGATATCTTTCTTTCCATTTCTATCCATTTCCTAAATCAATAAAGTATTTGATTTTTTAATTACCCTGTTCTTATTTTTTGGTCATTGTTAATATTACTACAGTTCCATTCAAATATATTTTAGATCGTGATATCTATGATAGCCAAAAAAATCCCATTCAAAGTTGTATCCGATTACTATTCCTACTATTTTCAGTCTCAACGTTTTCATAAGGATATCCGGAAACAATATAAACTTATACATAGATACTCTTATTTAGTCTAATCTACATGTTGTTTCATAATATTTTAGATAAACAAAATTTTCAGTTTTTTGTTTCAAAACTCAAACTTTCTAAATTAAATCTATTGAAATTTGTGTGTTTTATTTTGGGAAAATTATTTCACTCTGAGTCATTAACTTTGGAGCTTTGGAAACGCATGGATTTAACTAAATTTAGTTAAACAACGTATACGAAACACGGACCTATTTTTTTTTATCTATCTTATGATAGTTGCCTTTGCTTCAGCCCTAGGCCTCACAGGAAATGGATCCCCTGCCGTGACATGAGGGGTGACATTCACTCTTGTCGGACGACTGGAAAAAAATTCACTCTTGTTGTGTTTTAATGAGGTTAGGGAGGGATCTCCTGACGTCACGTTAGGGGATCCGGATCTTTGCAGTTGTCCCTGGAGGTGAGAAACCATCGAGAGGTGGTGATCGGGTGAGGCGGCAAAGATTTCCTCATGATGCAGCAGTGGCTTTCATTCATCTCTCTTGACCTTGCGATACGCTAGGTGGTCAGAGAGAGAGAGAGAGAGATCATGTCTCAAATTTGTTTTCAACTATAAGGCTACATCAACAAAATTTGTCCAAAGACGAAATTAAAGATCCAAACAAATATTTATAATCTTTCGTCCAAATGAAATCACAACAACTATTGATAACAATCTCTCTCCAATGCAACTAAGAGACGACAATTCTTGCTTGGTTATTCAATTATAATTTGTAGATTATCATTTCCCAAGGAGTGTCGACTTCGTTACAGGTGATACCAAGAATAATTTCAGAGTAGATAGTCACTACACCCGTCTCGTCCAAGTAGCAAGGCGTGATGCTAGAAAGCATTGTCCAAATTGGATATCTTGACGATTCTATTCAGAGGAGGATATGAAAACACCTAATGCTTATGATATGTGCAAATGACCGAATTTAGGGTTTCGCATCGTGCAATCACGTATAAACAATAAACCCATGGCACACTTACCCCGGCAACTAGATTCGATCACAACAAGCTTATAGAATTAAGCTTTTACGTTCACATGCAGACGCTAGCGAACACTATGCGGAAGATAGGTCAAAGGGCAATGCCCTAATTGTTGTTACTAACTGATTTTGCAAATATGTCATGAAATAAATAGTACTTAGGAAAGTAATAAAAACATTTCGATTCTCTAGCCATTTACAGTAGACCAATTAATACAAAACCCAATAATATAAAGAAAAATGCCCATTAATTCTTGAAGCAGAGTTTTTGACCAATAACCTAAAATTTGAATGAGTGAACTTCAATTTTCCTAAAAAAAATTAAGAAAAAAATGTAAAGATATTAATATATATATATATATGTGTATGTGTTTTGTTAGGACTCGGATCACCTGCCGTGCTGTATGTAACACGAAAGGTGCTATGGTGATCTTAGATTCAAAAACCAAAGTAAAAAAAATAAAAATAAAAAATCTCAGCCGTCGGATTCAGATTGGACAGCTGGGAAGCTCCCCACATCACCCCTGCCGTGTTCCGTACACACGGTAGGGAATCCATTTCCGTTTTGTTAATGGGCATTCCATACCGTCCAATCAGGAAATGCCACAGGGCATATGTTCAAGGGGAGACAAAATGAGATAAAAAAAAATTAGTAAAAGATGTAAAAAAATTCTGGAGGGAATGTTTATCCCCCTCGGTTTCGGACACCTCACACAACTCATAACCTCAGGATGGAGATTTTTCCTCCAAGAGGACACCCTGTTCTTGTTTCTCCCTCCTCATTGTCTCCCTTCTCCCCCTTTCTCTTTCTCCATTTTCCTGGGAAAATTCGTTTCTTTCCTTTCCTCTTCCTTCTCCATGTTTCATTCTTCAGCATTTTTCATCACACCCACTTCTTGATTCGGCCTTGTTGTCCATTTTTTTTTCTTGGAAATTTGTGCATTGCAGTCCCGTGCAACATCGCCTTGCTGGCTATACGATTGTAAGAATGACCGAGATTCTATCTGGCAATTTGATGAATATGTTTCTCCGGTTCATCTCCTGATTTGTTGAAGATGTATGTATGTATTCATGCGCTCGTCATCTTAGATGCTCCCTAATACGATTCGGCCTCACATTGTCGATCAAAATCCGAAGATTTGAAGTTGGTGCATTGAAAAGAGAAGACCTTGTGGAAGAAGGGGATACGTATGAACCATGTCGTTCGAGCACACGCTTAGGGCAACATCGCTGCCAAGCCAAGCGCCGCCTCTAGCGGAGAGGATAACTGACGACCCGGTCACAATCAAGACAGCCCAGAGCACGGTGACGCTGGCATACCAAGCCAACATCGCCGGGTACTGGCACAATGTCACCATCATATGGTGCAAGAACCTGATGAACCACTCCCTCAGCATCACGGTCGATAGCCTGCAGGGCGACTTCCACTACACGTGCAAGATCGACCTCAAGCCCTGGCACTTCTGGAGCAAGAAGGGGTACAAGTCCTTCGAAGTCGAGTCGAACCGGGTGGACGTGTACTGGGACCTCCGGTCGGCCAAGTTCTCGGGGAGCCCAGAGCCATGCACGGATTATTATGTGGCTCTCGTCTCCGATGAGGAGGTGGTCTTGCTCCTGGGGGATTACAAGAAGAAGGCCTACAAGAGGACCAAATCCAGGCCTGCCCTTGTGGATGCTGTCTTGTTCTACAAGAAAGAGAATGTGTTTGGCAAGAAAACATTTGCCACGAGGGCCAAGTTTGATGAGAGGACAAAAGAGCATGAAATAACCGTGGAGAGCACGAGTTTTGGGCACAGAGAGCCTGAGATGTGGATCAACATCGATGGGGTTGAGGTGATTCATGTGAGAAACTTGGATTGGAAGTTCCGAGGAAACCAGAATATCTTGGTGAACAAGAAACCTGTGCAGGTGTTTTGGGATGTCCACGACTGGCTGTTCAAGAGCCCCGGCACCGGCCATGGGCTGTTCATCTTCAAGCCCGGGCTGGCCGAGGCAGAGAGTGACCGGGATGGGAGCAGCCGTGGGGCCAACAGCGGCAGCAGCACGCCGAGCAGATATTACTCGACGCGCACCGGCTTGACTGCGCCCGATTTTTGCCTCTTCTTATATGCGTGGAAAGTCGAGTGAGACCTAGACGATGACGCATTTCCTGACGATCTTTATTCTTTCAAGTGGGACGTGAAATAAACGTGCAGTTCGCTTCACATCTCATTGGCATCAATGTGAATTTGTGAAATGCGTTATGGTCCTGTAAAGATTTATAATCATAGATTTTGTTATTGTCGTTAAAAGTATATGGGAAGCAAGATCTCATATGGCATCTCCATCTTCTTTCTTAATCATTATGGCAATCTCGTCATAGTTCTAATTCCCACTTATGGTTTGTTTATGTTCTTGATGCCGAATCAATTAAGCAACCAACTTGCAAGTAATTTGAACAGAATTTCTGTAATCAAAGAATAATAAAGGCTTATGGCCCAATCCAAATGTATTTTGGGCCAAGAACAGACCATTCGCTTCATCTTCATTGGGCTTCGGATTGGCCCATTGAGGGGCTTGGCGGAGCCGAGTAACTCTCGACCCGTTTCGTGACCCGTGAAAAATCGGGTCAACCCGACCCGTTTCTCATTTCCTTGCTCGCCGATCAAGTTTGCCGCCCTCGCCGCTCGGTCTCGGACTCTCTCAAGAGCACGCCCTGTTCCGTTCAGCCTCTCTCTCGATTGAGGACGAAGGAGGGAGGAAGGAAGAGGCGTCGATCGAGACATGAAAGTAGCTTCGAAGGTGGTTCTTCTGTTCGAGGACCAGGACGGACTCGGTCCAGCCTTCGCCGGCGCTCTCCGACCCGACCCGAGCTCCAACCTTCGCCGGCTGTGAGCATATCCTCGTAGATTGTCGTGTTTGCTAGGGATTTGATGTGCGCAGCTGCTTTTTGTTGCGATTCGGCGTCTTTGTTCCGTCATTTCGATACTGCCGTTTCGCTGCAGGGAGGACTCCTTTGAGCTTTCGCTGGAGCGGTACGGCATCGGAGACCGCGGAGCTTGCGGGGAAGTTGTTCACTTCGTCGATGGCCATGGGGTTTATCAGGTATTGCACGGTTTCTCGCTGTACGCATTTACGTAGTGCGCACTAACTGGGGAATGAAGTTTCACCGATAGATGGATGGATTGATTGTGTAATCTTGCTGAGGGTGGCCGAATTATGGTGAGATGGGTATGTGTGTTGCGGATGGTGAGATTCCAACTGTGCAGCTTGAGTGAGGAGCAGAAAGAGGTTGTGTTAGGTTACATTTTCAGCAGATTTGTCAGTATTGATGATTTAGACGCACACTAAGATCCTCATATTGATCAAAATGATATTCATTTGATGGATCTCCAGCTCCATTTAAGGGTAAAATGCTGTAAGATCAGGGCAGTAGGGAGTCTTCATCTTAAGGACTGAAATGGCATTTGCAGGCGTACATGAGATGCCAAGCTAGTAATGTTTGCGTGTGGTAACTGTTGAGGGTATCTCGGAGATTATGATTTGATGCACTTGAGGTTGAATTTTCACAAGCAAGGGTCTTTTGTTGTCCCTCGGTTTTCTGGAGTTTAATTCTTTAGTAATTGTAGTGTGCAAAGTTCCTTTCTTATTTCTATGATTGCTCAAGTTACCTGGCAACCATATATGACAATGAGCAGAGATGGATTACACTTGGCGGAAAATTCTCAAGTTACCTGGCAACCATATATGACAATGAGCAGAGATGGATTACACTTGGCGGAAAATTCTCAAGTTACCTGGCAACCATATATTACAATGAGCAGAGATGGATTACACTCGGCGGAAAATTTGTATTCAGTCCCTATTCTTCATGGATTGGCTGATTAATTTTTGTGCTTGATATGGAAGCATCAGCCTTCCCACAATTGCCTGTCATAATGTACATAGAAGTGTACTGCAGTGTCTTTCTGCTGGGTATTACATTGAATTATGGAACCTGGTTGGATCCAAGATGATTAATAACCAGCAATAGCTTATTTTTGTTGCAGAGTATATGAGCATCTACAAATGAAACATTCATAGATTGATTTTATGGGCAGGTTTACAGTGCATGTCTTATGGTTTGTCTGTTTCCACCCTTGAGCAATGTATTTGGGTTTCACTAGAATCACCATTTCATGAAGGAAGAATGAGCACTTCTTTTAAGTTTGGTATATCTGGTGACAAACCTTTAGTGGAACCCCATAATTACAAAAATCTCAAGTCACAAATTCCTCTTATTCTCATCAGTAACCACATGCATTAACCACTGCACAATTTGCACTGACCTGTCATTGAACAAAATTCTGTTTGGGCATAATGAGGTTATATCAGGGAAATATGCAGATTTTCTTCAAGGAAATGGCCGTGATAATAGTCTCGTTGTGATGTCCAGACAGACGGTACATTGACATGAATTTACTTTAACTGTCTAAGTCTGATTCTTATCTGTAGTCCGTCTTCTTAATGTAATATTTTGTGTGGGCCACTTAATTTCGTTCTCTTTTTTATCAGAAATCTATTCTTCTGTTTTCTCCTTTTAATGTTTATTTTCCTTGTTTAGGTGTCTGTGCTGCAAATGCAAAGTTACAAACCACCCGTGTTAGCTTGTGCACTTAATGAAGTTTTGGCACAACTAACGGATGAAACATCAGAAACGATGCCTACTCTTCTAGTTCCCTTTATTTCTTCATCATCAAACCTCAAGTGGGAGAAAAGAAGTCTGCCCGTGGACAGCAGAAGAACATCTCTTTATGGACTGCAAATAGGGGGAGAAACAGATGTAGTTCGTGCTATCTTGGCCCAAACCCAGAAGCCACCATCATCCCTGGAGATCCATTATGAACCTTTAGCTTGCTTTCTTCAGCTTGTACGTGTCTTAAAGTTGCCAACTGTTATTCTAATTGGAAGGGTAGGTGAAAGATATTCTGCAAAGGGATCGACAGATGCTCTTGAGGTACTCATTTTCTAGACTTTCTTAATAGTTTGGAATCCTGGAAGTGTATATTTTGATTGTTAATATCACTATCATTATCATCTGTGCTTTGAAATTGAGAATATAGGTATTTAACATTCACGGAAACACTATGGCCCCCTTCCTCTAGAGTTATTAGCTGTTAACGGTCTTCTTTTATTTGATTGTTCTCCTTTTCTAGACACTTCACGCCATGGGAGAGCTTTTGGCAAACAACGTGGGGTTGTGCTTTACCCGTGACAAGGTTGTGTGGAGCAATCCTTCAAAGATATCAAGGGATGAAGAAGAGCCATGGCGGGCCCTGTATGGTTGAATACCTAATATTTGTGATGGCTATGGTTGGGTATCTGACCTGTCGCTTGATGCATCTTCTGTAAGATGATTACTTAATTAGACATAGACATGCATCATGTCAAACTGAAGGCTTAGACAAATTGCAGGCAAAGGATAGCAAACGCATGACATTGACCTTCGAATTCAATTGCGACAGTTGATGGATCTTGACATTTTTTAACACTGATCCATATTTCCTTTGTGTCCCTGCTGACTGAGGATATTGCAAGAGAAGATTTACCAAAGTTATACCTTCCTCTCCACTGTCTGAACTATGAGACGATTATTATGGCATTTGTTCTGTTCGAGCTTCGATTGCTAATGGAATTGATCCCCCTGGTTGCCAACTTTCCACCAAGTGGTCAGACTTTACACGAACACCTTTTTACTGCCCTATACAGAACGCTTTTAGTGTTCTTTGTTGCCCGCTTATGGTACTTGAAATTGAGACAAATATTTGAATTGCTGCTTTTGTCTCCTTTTGGATCCCTTGGTAGTGAGCCAAAACAGAAAGTAGCCAAAAGCGACAAATGCAGAACCTAAACCTCGGACCGCTTACAAAGAAGCTAAACATTTCTAGCTGAAAATAGAGGATTTCTACCCCCCTGCGCATGAGAGAGAGAGAGAGAGAGAGAGAGAGAGAGAGAGAGAGTTTGTCGTGCGCATGTGTTCCTAAAATGTGCATAATGTTGAGCCTCATCATGGTGGCGGTGGCTATGTTGCACCGACACGGACACGCGACACGTGACACGACACGACACGCTGACACAGCATATCTCAAAAAGTAGAAAATTTCGACACGTTCCGACACATTAGATATATATATATATAAATACATAAATAACTAAATAATAATAATAATAGCCTAGAATTAATCTTTACTTAAAACATTAATCTTATATTTGTTAATATCATTCATCGTTTTAATTTGATAAATTCAACTGCATTTTATTATAACAATCAATAAAACGACCCAAATCTCCATCTCACCGAACTAACTCTAGGGTTTGTAAAAAAATCCCAAATCGCATTATAAAGAAATCTAAGATGCTGAATTGAAAAAGAAAACGGAATAACACGACTTGCTAACTTGAGATTAGCAAAAAGATGAAATGTTGAGAGAAAAAAGTGAAGCTACACCGATGAGAGACTCACGGTGAAAGAAGAGAACGAGAGGTGCCTCATGTGCGTGCGACTAAAAAGAGTCCAGAATTATTGAAAATTTGTTGTAACTTTTATTATCATCATATATATATTTATATTTAGATCCCATAAGTATTGAAAATTCATAAATATAACCCGATGCGTGTCGGACTCACGTGTCGGAATTTCCGACTCTTTCCGACTCGCGTGTCGGAGACAGTTGACCGCGTGTCAGATTTTTCGACACGCGTTGACCGAGTGTCGGAGCGTGTCGGAGAGTGTCGAAGAGTGTCAGACACGAGTCGGAGTGTCGGACACGACACGAAGGGTCCCGGAGAGTGTCGGTGCTTCTTAGCATGGTCGCTTCACATCTTGATCACATGATCAGGTTTGATTGTTTGAGTATCTGATGTTTTAGCAAAATCTACACTGCGGAGGATATGTAGCGCTTCTGAGTCCAGCTTTACGTCGTGTTGTTTTCGCGCATGTACGACTTACTATTCAAGGGGCGTCAGTAGTGCATCTGTCTCTCGGTGATGCTAATTGCAAGACAATGGTGCTAATACAAACTCAATGGACAAGATTCTTAATCTCAAATGTGTTTGAATTCTCGTTTTAGGATGATAGCTTTTTTACTACACCTAGTTTTCGTAGTAGTCCATCCGAAGTTAGGGCAGCAGTTCCTAGCATGATAGCTTTGTCGAGAGAAATCCATAATCGACTCAATACCATACAGTTCGCTTGAAATTGAAGTACCCGGTCAAGCCTTTGAACAAAAAAAAGTACTGTAATTACGGTGAATCATCATAAAGACAATACAAAGTGGTATGAATAACCAACACTAATAAAATTGAAAGGTCATTTTCATTTTCAATTTGGGTTACATCCCTAACTGATAAGTTTGAATTTTCGAGTAATTCCAAATCAAATGAGCTCAGCGAAATTCTTTTTTTATCTTTCGTCCGATTATTTCATCATCATGCACTTTTATGTAGTGTACAATTTATTATCAAGAACAAGATGCCCATTATGGTGCAAGCAGTCAAAGCATCATAATTGGATTACTTACCACAGAGGCTCACAAAAGTGCAGGTTCCCTACTTGAGCACTGGCATGACAATGACCAGAGATACCCACAGACTCGATCATCCTCTTGGCCTTTGGCCCAGCTCGACTTTATTCCACTCTGATGAATTTGACCATTTCTTTTTTAATTTGGGATGCATCGCTGCAGATAATTATAATAGGGTCTATCCTTTTGTAATATAGGGAGATGTCATCTTTTCTTCAAGCCCCTATTCCATCTTGCTGATGGAAGTCCCTGAAAATACCTTAGCTTTATAAGTTACACCTGAAAGTCAACCATCGAACCTTCATAAACTTTTTTTTTTACCAAAGGAAGTAAGGAAAAACACCCAAAAACTGAAACTTCGCTCCTTGTTCATCTCACAAAATTCTTTTCAAATTTTCAGAATTTCCAATGAAATATCTCATCGGCCCGATTTCTCTATAAAATAGCAAAAGAAAAAGAAAAAGAAAATGGGAGGGTGAAAAGGAGGAAGAGGTTTCCAGAGGAGTAAGGAGAAGGTTTGGCAGTAATGAAGGAGTGCAGTACAAAAGGTGTACCTGTTGATTGCCGCCAAAGCATCAAAAGGCAAGATCCAGCCAAAAGAAAAGCAGACAGGAGTGTTTGATTGCAGGTATAGGTGGAAAAGCTCAGTAAATGGCGCCGGGGGAGAGAGAGAGAGAGTCAAGTGCGTGTCTGCTGTGCTAGAGTTGACAACAAGTAGCAGATTAGCAAACTGAATTTAATAAGGAAAACCAAAACAAGAGGAAATAAGTAAAGAAGAATGAGAGAGAGAGAGAGAGAGAGAGAGAGAGACAGATATGAGTTTTTATAGGAGGGACCGAGGACGAAAAGGAAAGGGCCTAACTTTTTGCCTTTCACGTTCACTAATGGGATCGTCAGTGGGTACCACCAAGACTGCACTTTTTCCATTGATAATATTAAATTTCTTTCCTTTTCATCTCTCTCTCTCTTTCTCTGTGCACTTTTTATTACTTTTTGCGTGTGTTTTATCAGCTTATGTCACATTTTCCCTTATTCATCACATTCACATGCCCCCATCCTATCCACCTTGGCCTCTTTCTTTCTCGTTTTTCTCCATCTATCTGTTTCTACAGTTCAGCTGAAAGAGTTCCTCTTGTTTGGACTTCTCTTGTTTTCCGGAAACCTCCATCTCTCGACCCATCTCCGGTTCTTTTTCTTGATCTTGTCTCGTGGGTTCTTTCTCGGACCTAGAAAGGAAAAACTCACAAGAAAGGTGATCTTTTCATGGCTTTCTGATTCTCCTTTTTAACTTGTTTGGTGTTCTGTTTTCTGCTAATTGTGTCTGCTTTCGTTTTTCATTTTCTCTGCCTTCTGATTAGTTAGGTCTTGAGCTCACGTTTCTGAAGAGGGATGATCGTGTAGTTATGTGTCTTTTTTTTCTCTTTTTTTTGCCTTGGAAATTCATTCTTTTGGTGGTTGATGCAGATGCTCATGAATTTTGGTGAATTATCTCTCTAAGATATGCTGAATTTTTGTGATTTTGTTCCTTTGGTTCGTTTGATTTGCTTTAAGTGTTATCGTTTCCATTTGATAGGGAATCACGTGCCATCACTTTTTGCAAGCCTGTGATATAATTTCTAATTTCTTTGGGTTTGCTCATCTATGATATGAGAAAGCAACGCAATTGTTTTTTTGGCTTTTCAATGATATAATGCAGAACCTGATCGTTGAAAAAGTGGATTCCTGAAGATAAAGTATATATCTTCATGCCTTTTTTGGCCTTTTATTTTTGGGATTCTCAAGCGAAAAAATAAAGTGTACCTTTCTGTTAAAAACTATTTTCTTGACATTCTATCTGAAGCAAATTTTTCTCTCTCTCCGTTTTACACTTCCTTCTAAGTTAAGTCTTCAGTTGTTGCTGGAGTCAGAAACTACTTTTCTTGCCTTTTATGGTCACCGCCACGTCTAATTTCAGAGTTTTTTTATACATAACAGGATGATAATTGCAACTGTTGATATTTTGTGTTTATTGGTTGAAGACGAATCAGCATTGCTGTTGGCATCATATCGAGTGTTGGAAGAAAGCTTATTGTCATGCATGGATGGTTGGAACTAATTCTGGGTTTCTTTTCTAATAGGAAAGCGTCTCCTTTTGTAACATTATAGTTCTCGAGGACTGTCAGCCTCTCACTGAGTTGAGGACATTCGCACGATATCACTAATATTGGACGTATGTGGAGCATCTGAGTTTAAGAGGTTCTACAAGGTTTTGGTTTGTTCGAGAAAGACTCCTTGGAGGAAATTGGAAGGTAAATTATGGGGTTCTTATGTGATTTTTGTGGGGAGCAAAGATCCATGGTGTACTGTCGATCGGATGCAGCTTGCTTATGCTTATCATGTGATCGGAATGTCCACTCCGCGAATGCCCTGTCAAGGCGCCATTCAAGAACACTTCTATGCGAAAGATGCAATTTGCAGCCTGCTTTAGTTAGATGCACTGAAGAGAAGGTCTCACTTTGTCAGAATTGTGATTGGACGGGTCACTGCGCCTCTACTGCGGCTTCTGGACATAAAAGGCAAACGATAAATTGTTATTCTGGATGCCCATCTTCTTCTGAACTTTCCTCAATCTGGTCATTTGTGTTGGACTTGCCTTCGATTAGAGAATCCAATTGTGAGCAGGGATTAGGTTCGATGTGCATCACTGAGAATGATGAGAGGACTACTTGGGACACTCTAGACAATAGCACCAGCCTAGATGCATCTTCTGTTTTGCAAGCCGACAACATGGCAGATGCTTTGGTAGGTTCATCTTCATTACCTGAGCTTAAATCCATGTCGCAGAGTCTGAACCAGTTGGCTTTACCTGTGAATACATTGAATAAGGTACATAAATAATCTTTTTGTGCTTAGTATCCCTCGTTTTTATTCAGATTAATTATATGACTGACCTATATTACCAACTTGAAAGGCAGAACTATCTGGGAGGATAAATTTTTTTTATTCTGGGACGTCTGGCACAGTCTAGGCTAAAAACAGAAGGTTGCAGAGAACTTTTCCTAAATTCCTGTCCTGTTTCACTATCATCTGCTGAGATATGTGTGAACGTGCATCTTATACACATCAGTTGCAAAAAGAAACTATTAATAATCTGTCGATTCTATCCTATTGAAGTATCCCTTATGAAGTAGTTTCTGTTTTCATGCCATTCTTCACAATATACGATTCATTTTATGTTCTACTAAATCCTGCCTGTCCTGTACCTAAAACATTAAGTTTTTGTATAATCGAATGCTGGCTTTTTCACCTCACTTGTCAAAAATGCAATCTATGATGGACAATAACAAAATTGCAGTGACAAAATGAAGACTTTTCCTTTTGCAAGGTATTGGCTATGAGGATTTTATTGTGAAATTTGTCTCTATCTTACTCAATATCTCTATAGGATACATGTGACATGTCCTTTCGATAGTGTTTCCTTCTAATTACTGTAATTTTTTCAAACCTATTGACGTGCTCTTACAAATCATGTATTCGAAAGGGGCATCTGGATTGTTCATTCAAGCTTCTCATCTAGTCCACATCAATACATACAGTTCCCTTTCTAATTCAATCTTCCTCAATTGCCTATGCATACACTGAAACATCTGCATCTCAGCCATGCTCAATCTACGTGCATGTTGGGCACTAAAGACTCTGTCTTGTAAAGCATACGCAATTAGTTTGTAGTTGTAGGGACTTTCCTCATGAGTTTTGGTGGCATCATACTAGTAAGAATACGCCAAAAGTTACTTAGGCATTACCTTTATGCAAGTTGGATCCTTCGGAAGTCTCCACATCCTCCCATGCTTTTCTAAAATGAGAAGGCAATGAATTGCTTCACTTGGTGGTAGTTAGTTTCCTTAACTGATAGGATTACTTTTTGCAAGTTTGCTTTGCTAAATTTGCACTATGGGCAATCTGTGACATTTAACATTTTCTTGAAAAGTGTGGTGTTGCTGTGCTAATTTCACTGTGATTTTGCAAGTAATAGGATACTCTATGAGATATCCCAAATTTCAGGGCTTAGATGAGAAATCTGTTCTTCCTCTCATTCGTATCTTTGATGACTGACAATACCTGTCCTCATCTATGCATCAAGATAACATTGTATGTGATTCAGTAATCAGTGTCCTTATGTGCAAATGCAGAAGTCCGGCCTTCTTATGATGAACAGAGAACATTCATATTTGACTTTTGTTGGCTATTTGTGCTTGAGTGCTGTGTAGATATATGTAATAAAAAGCTATCTCCTACCTTTTAAAAGACTGTTATCTTAATGTGTTTTTTCTAACACCTAGGTCTGCTGTCCAATGTCAAATCCTGGAGTCTGTGATGATGATCTATATAAGGAACTTAATATGGATGAAGTAGATATGAACATTGAAGATTATGAAGAACTTTTTGGCTTGACTTTGAATAACTCGGAAGAACTTTTTCAAAATGGTGGACTGGATAGCTTGTTTGGCACGAAGGATATGTCTGCTGCAGATTCCAACTGTCAGGGCGGTCTCCTTGCCGAGGTATATTGCTCATTGATGATCACACATGTTCCTGTTCTGAATGTTGATGGCAAACCCACTTTATGATGTTAAGAATACTAAGGTTTTCATTGTAAATGTGAAGTTTGCAAATTTTCTTTTTCTTGCTCTTCAACCTTGGTGTTCAACAAAATGTCAAGGTCTTAGAACATGATTTTGTGTATTATCAAGTAAACAAAATCCTCTTGAGTCTTTATGGCCGCAGTAGTAGATACATATGCATTCTTTACCACTGTTTTTTCTGGTTTCAGTAGTGTACAAACATGATAGAGATTGGAAGATTAACAGACAGGCTATGTTGGACATTGCGCACTAGAAATGATGCCTGTGATGTGGCATGGATCCCTGTGTCTCCTCGTGTTTAGTGGAATTTACCTTTTGAATGATTCAACCAGTAGTGACATATCACATGGAAGATTTTTTTTTTTGTTAGATATTCGTCACATATTGACCATTTATGAGAAAATATCTGACACTACGTGCTTAGCTTTTGATCCAGTTCTCTTTTATCTTTGGATAACTCAGATGTGCCTAGGAGAATGTACACATTATTAACATGGGTCCTTGGTTTTGCTGTACATGGAAAAAGATGTTTTAGAACTACAAGTGCTGCAAACTCAATGCTGCAGCTTCATGGCTGTTAGTCTTGAACTAGTAGATTCTGCATTCAACTTTGTAGCAAAAGACAAGGTTTCTGGACCAAGAACTCTGGATAACTTATAAAGGCAAATTGAATTGGAAAGCATGAAGGACTAGATCTCAAGTCACTATTAATATTCTGATTGGTGGGACAGATCTTTGGCCGCTCTAATTCACAAAAGATTGTGTGTAAGTGGAGAATGAAGGTTTAATTGGTTGAAGAAGTGGTAAGGGGGTGCTTATGAAAATGGAGGATTCAAAATGAGACAGGGCAAGGAAGTCTGGAAGTATTAGCACAGAAAAACTTGCTTATGCTTTTGTTATTTGTGAATCTCTCCCATGGCCAGATGTTCAGTAGTGAGGATCCAAAATTTCAACTTTAGAGTTTGGCGAAGGGGACATTCTAAAACGTCTTGATTGTCAGACATCTTAAGAAGTCTTGACTATCAATGTATAGCATTCTCGACAGTCTTCAACATCGATTTACAACATTCTCAATTGCACTGATTTTGCTGTGCCAAGACTAACCAGTTATGTGACAGTTATGTATCTTCTTGTGTCGTCGAGTACAAAGCATTCTTGCATTGGCCTTCAAGTAATCCTGTGTCGTTTTCAGTCAATAAGTAGTCCTGTGGTTGAAGTTCTTTATTTTAGATACCTAATTTCGATTATTTCTCTTAAGCTAGGTTCCCTTCTGTCTTGCTGTGGTTTTCTGTTTACTATCATCTACTTTAATACTCCTGAGATTTTAACCTACCTGAGTCCGAAATGCTGCCAGAAGTTTATGACAGAATTTTTGTCTTAAATTTTTGAGCTAGACTTAAAAGAACCTTGCAAATTGCTTGTGATAACCCGGGCTTTTGGGAGCTGCAATGTTAATTGATTGTCTTGGATCATGATGCCATCTGTCATTAATTTCCATTTGTAGCATTCTTGTTGTTTGTGCTTATCTCTTTGTAATCACTGAGTTTTTAGCACGCTGCGACAGCAGTGCCTCCTGTACCCAAATAACGAACTTTGCATGCAGTGAAGAGTTAATATAATATGTTGATTTTCATGACATGCAGTAGAGTTCAATTGGTCCAACTTCTATGTTTGCACTACTCCATTTCTGACTGATGCAGATGAATATCCTGGTCTGCTTTCATTCTTTATTCAGGGATCATCTGTTAAAAGACCAACTGCCACACAGCCAGCTTGCAGTGTTGCATCGGGTGACTCCATCGTGAGCTCGAAGACCGAACCCATCCTTGGTTTTACATCCAAGCAAGCCCATTCGGGCATTTCATTCTCAGGTCTTACTGGGGAGAGTAGTGCTGGAGATTATCAAGATTGTGGGGCCTCTTCCATACTTCTCATGGGGGAGCCCCCCTGGTGTCCCCCAGGTGCTGAGAGTTTTGTTCCATCTACAAGCAGGAGTAATGCCGTCATGCGTTACAAAGAGAAAAAGAAGATGCGAAAGTAAGTGCTTTTCTATTCTTTAAAGGGATATCCTAGCCTATTGATTTTAAAGAATCAGCTATTACATCTAAAGCTGCCAAATACATGAAACCACATATCGTTAGTCAAGCTCTCTATTCATGTGGAGACCAACAACAAAAACACTCTTTAAGATTCATTTTTTATTGATGATACTTTATTTTGGTTGACAGTCAAAATCCTTTATTTTGGTTGACAGGCAATCGTTTTGCGCAACACCAATTTTTTTTACTAATAAAGCTAGTGCTGTGTTGTTAATATGCTAAAGGTTCCAAATCTTGCGATTACAATTTACATATTTATTTTGCATTTGTTCACAAATAATCATCAGTGTTCTATTGGAAAAAGTTGGATAGGTTTTAGAACTTGAATATTAACTTTACAAGATGTTTCCTGAGAAGGGAAAAAATGCAATCGGGAAGGGTGTTGAGCTATTCACCTTTTAAAAGAAAGTATGCGAAGATCCTTTCTTGCCTAGGTATCATCATTGTTGTATAGTTGACCACATTGAGATGGACTGGTGTGAATATGGATCCTCCATGCCTAGACACCCTATTATTGGATGGTTAAAAGCTGAAAGCATGATAAAATTTGATTTAATGCAATAAGGGACATCCCACTTCGTCACTTGACCTCTTCTAATATTTGGAGCAACGCTGCTCTTCAACCAGTCAGTCTCTCTGGAGGACAGACACCAGACAGACAAGATAGCTTCCCCCTCTTTCTTGAATCAATATTCTGAATGTGCTGCGTTCATCACTTTTTCTACATACGTGCTTATGAGACTTTATGGATAGTCTCTGCATTCTTTTGACTTAGAAATATGGTCTATGCATTTGATGGGTCAACGTGCGGCATTGATAAAATAAAATCCATAATTGGTAGATTTGAGAAGACTGTGAGATACGCATCACGGAAAGCAAGGGCTGATGTGAGGAGGCGAGTCAAGGGGCGTTTCGTGAAGGCTGGTGAAGCTTATGACTACGATCCACTCAGCCCAACCAGAAGCTGCTGAGAGTATGTTTTCTTAACTATACTTACAGAAAGGAAAGTTCTTCTTTTATGTTAATTGGAAACAATTGGTCAGATTTACCTGGAGAGTAGCCAAATTCTGACACTCTGCCAACATTCAGTGATTAGATTTGTATTTGATTACAGGAGCAGCCGTATTTTAGGACAAAGACGAATGTGAAAGGCTAATGATACCAAAGACATAAATCAAGACTGGGAATAAGCAATGAAGAACTAGTGAGATGTGACATTTACAGACCCGAAGCAGTGGCATTCGCTTTCTCGAGTAGGCAGGTTTCTTTCCTAATTATATGGACAAGTTTACTGCTGGACTTTTTTGGGCATAAGGGCTATGCTTCTGAGAATCCAGCCGATTACATTCTTTGTCCTTTGTCGACGCATCCAACTATGCTTAAGCTTTTCGGTAGCTTTTCGTGCCCTAGCTTCTAGAGATTGTCTGTACAGGCATATAGCCGAGACAAATTCACATAGGTGAAACTTTTTTTCAGATTTTTACGTCACTTGACAGTGTACAGAGATAGGTCTTATGTGCTTTGGGGGAGAGGGATGATGTTCATTGGGCACTGGTATCACATGCCCTCTTACAAGGTTATCGTGTAGGATCATAGTTTATGTATGAAGGAGCAGTTTGTAAAGATGAAGAGATTTCGCCTCTGTATCCTTTGAATCCCACTCCTGGCAGAAAATGTTGTATAGTTATTGAGTTGCCACGATTGGACATCACCGTGGAGGAAAAGATCATTTGCGAATGGTTCATGTTGTAAAGCGAGTTTATGTTACCTATGCAGTCTCTTAATCATTTGACGTCTATAAAATGCTTGTTTCTTGATGTGGCCCTTTCAGGAAATAGGAGGTGGTGTCCTAGTAGTGATCGACTTGTTGATGTAAAGTTGGACTATTTCTTCACAAGCAGTATGGTTGTCTATTTCCCGCAGAAGGTTAAGGATTAGGTCCTAAGGGAGTAGGTTGACCGTTTTACCTTGGCATTCAAAAGGTTGCAAGCTTAACCTCCTGATTTAATTACTCGGATTAGTTTCTCATCTGTCAGTGGAAAGTTCGTGCCTATCTGGCTCAGAACTTTATCCAAATCGAGTTGGAAAATCGACAAGATCATCAAAAGTTTTCAGTCTGCCAGATGAGTTAAAGTACTGTGCTCTCCAAGGCGGTAAACACTGGACTTAGCAATCCTCGTGAAATCCAAGGATAACTTTGTGTACTCTGAGCTTGAACATGGACGTGACGTGCATCAAAAGCCAGCAAAAACACTAGAAATCGTAACGATCCAGTGTGGATACACTTCCTTGTGCTAGTTTGTAAGCGGAGGGCCTATCAGAACGTTTGAAAGGCTTAATGAGAAACTATGAAGGGACAAAAACTCAGCAATGTCTTTTTCACCATGAAGCTAAACCTGGGCAGCCAATTCTCAAGCTCCCAGACATTCTGATCCAGTGAGATCATGCAAGTGAGTCATTACAACTGTTGTCGCCCGTAAACAACCACGACTCTAGGAGAAGAATAAAATTTAGACCGGGGTCACTTTGAAATGCACGACAATCTCTCTTCTGACAAGCATATCCTGGTAGTTGCTCTCAAAATAATGCTGAGGTCCTGTATAGTAAAAAGGAACTTCTTGAAACAGGTGTAATAGGCAGTTGCAGATTGTAGGTGCACGAGTCAAATTTAAATTAGAAGATAAGGAGACATCCGTGAGAAAGATCTCTGTTGTCAGATGACTGAAATTTCCAAAGCAAACCCAAAAATTCAGCCTACTGATTACCTTGGAAATAATGTTTGTGAAGGTCAAACAATTAATCATCATCCGAACTGCTATCGTCTGATCCTCTCCTGAAATTTTCTGGTTCACTCGATTCCTACAGTTAGGTACGAGGTTAGATATGCGTTCCCACCAAATGGGAGAGATAAAAATGGAACTTACCACTACACATACATCTCAATATTGAGTGATAATCTAAAAAACACGAGTGCACCATATACATGTGTCTGCACATGCACGTATCTAGTATCTAATGAGAGATCTCACCTGCATCTTATCCCAGTCCTTCAACTTGGAATTCGTAAGCATGTAATTATCTCGTAATGGAGCCCAACCAGGTGGTTCACTGTCTCCAGCACCAGTAGAAGTATGAACCTGCACTTCATTCAGACCATGCAATCGTTCAAATTTGTCCAATCATCTTCATTTCAGATACTACATACAGAAGCGGTATGCCAGCTCCTTGAATAAACAAGAGTGGTACCTCAACAAATAAAAAACATACGACAGAACCTCAGAAAAGAAGACTGACAGCAGGAAGTGCAATATAGTATGTTCAGAGGGAAAACCCACCTTAGCTGGATTTTTGGCTGATGACAATGATGGTTTGCTCAATTCAGAAAAGAAGGCTTCTTTCCTCCTCTTCTTTATTGCTGCAAAGTGCCAGTCAAGACTATGTTCAACAAAAGTATGCAGGCTACAAAGCACTTACAAGAGTCATTGATGACAAAAAATTATGATTTCAAACACCATCTCCACTTTCATGCCATATATCAATTTATATCTTCCTCTTTTGGAAAACTAAATTTGCATCTTGTGTTTTATTACTAGATTTCAACTTGCATCTCTCAACCATGATCCCTGTCCTACTTATTTGCCATACTGCCATTTCTCTTCCCAAATTGCCCTCATCAATCCCTTCTCCCAAAAGATAACCTCAACGCTAAAGTCCCCTCCTCCTCTTCCTCCTCCCTCTTCCCAACCCTCTCAGCCAACACCGCCAAACCAAGCCACCATTGCTGGCGCTTCCTCAGTCCAAGCCATGGTGTTGGTCGGGTGCAGCAATGGCAGGCTGCATGTTGGTCATCAGTGGGCAGTGGCAATTATGGAGGCTGATTTTGGATTTGGGTACTGTAAACGTTGAATTGATTAGGTGGCATTGGATAGTTTTTTGGTGGTTTTCTATTTGAAAGAGGGGCAAATCATCTTTTGAGCTTTGGATTTTGTCAGGAGGTGCAAATTGTGGGTTTTGAATAATGAGGATCCGAGTTTGTATGGTTGCAATTGTGGGTTTTAAAGAACAAAGTTAGCTCGTGATAAACTAAATTAAAAAAGGAAGGAAGGAAGGAAGGAAGGAAGAGACCAAGCAAAGCATAAGTTCTCAAAGCTTTCTGGGATGAGAGGAAGCAGTCTTAAGACTTTTTAGATAAAAAAATAGAATCATATGGCAGTGCAATTTAAGAAGCTGAATAATATATGAACTTGATCAAAAGACAAGTCTTCACGAGAAAAAATCACAATATACACAGAGAAGTATGCCAACATGAGACTTTTTTTGCCAAAATTTAACATATATTTTACATAGAATATTTGCTAAATAAGATCTGTGCTAGGTGCTGGTTGAATGAAATATCAAATGCATTTGGAACCCATTTTTCCAAGCACAAGCACTAAAGTCAAAATTCGATAAAGTCCAAGTAGATAGGATTCTCTGCAAGGAGAAAAATTGACCAAGTCTATTAGCTCTGCCCATCCCTCATGGATAGAGGTCTTAGCTGGAGAGAAGTTGTTAAAACTAATTATTACTAACAGAACAATCTAGATGCCCAGTTTCATCTCTCAAAGTAATTGAAGAAAATTACAATTAGAGACTATTTCAAAAATGAATTGTCGATTAGAGTCATATGGCAGACTACTTAATTGTTGCCGGAGATTTTCCCAAACAAGCTCGTTGTTGAACTCAGTGAAATTATGTCTTCAAATTCAATAATAGGATTGATGCATTTCTATCATAAAACCAACTAAATCTTTTATTTTCCTTCCCAATAACATCTTTCTTAAAAATGGTGAAATATACATATTTAGGTAGTAGGAACATAATGTAAGAGATTTCTTATCAAAGGAGATGCATACTTGAAAGAATGTATGTGTATAACACAACATAATTATAAAGCATGAGAGGGAGAATATATCTAATTGGCTACATGAAGATTAACATGTAACTGCTGTTGAGGATATTTCCTATTATCATTTCATGCTGACAAAATCGTCTATAAGTGCATGAAATAAAAGTCTGATGGTCGGACTTTGTATCAAATTTATTATGACGCATTCTTTTGGGCTTTACATTTTATGACAGCTTTTGGTTCCCACGAATCTTTGATGATTTCTCCTAAAAGATCTACAAAGCTAATTTGGATTTCATCTATTGTGACGCCTTGATTGTACAAAGAAACTCCTCTTATGAAAACCAAGAGTTTGGTTGTATTGGCAACCAAAGTCAAATGGACTTTCTAATCCCACATCTCACAAGATATCAGATCTTCTTGCCCAACGGTTGGATTGGAAAAGAATCCTCAGAAGTTGACCAATGGCTAG
Source organism: Melaleuca alternifolia (assembly GCA_019926035.1). Classification (NCBI taxonomy): domain Eukaryota; kingdom Viridiplantae; phylum Streptophyta; class Magnoliopsida; order Myrtales; family Myrtaceae; genus Melaleuca; species Melaleuca alternifolia. The sequence continues at coordinate 242,347 of JAGKPW010002178.1, forward strand.
TTTGGAAAAGGATGAGTATATAAGAAGAACTAAGTTATTGTAAAGTGAGTGTGATTGTGAATGAAAATTCCAAAGTCTGAGTGACCCTTGATATAGTCTTGCTACTGTCGTGAGCTATAAAAATTCAAAGTGACCAAGCAGTGAGGCGAGCATTTAAGGCATGTGATTATTATTCTTACTGTTAGAGTAATTAAATATTAATCCACGCCTTCATCTAACAACTTAAGCTTTCAGAGTAATTGGCAGTGATTCCAAAAAATCTCACATGGTACTAGAGCAGGAGGTCCTGAATTCGAATCTTTCCAGACTCCTATTTGTCTCCCCAATTATATATTTACATGCTTAGTACAAGGCAAGAAAACCAAACTAAGCATGAGGGGAAATATTAAAGTAATTAAATATTAATCCATGCATTTATCTAACAGCTTAAGCTTTAAGAGCAGTTGGCAGTGGTCCCACAAAATTTTACACTTACTAACCACTTTTGTAATCTCTTATACATATAGTGAAATCCAATCGATTGGCTGTCACATGGGAGAATAGACATAGGCTTGAATAAAGCCGAACCATTATAAACTCTTTGTGCAAAGTTTTCTCTTCTCTCGACTGTTTTTTTAGTGTTTCTGAACAAGATATACTTGCACACAGCGAAGTGGCATTGAATTTACGTAGTTTCAAAATCTCAGACTTCTAAAGTTTAGTGTGTATCTGCTTGTTCGTCAGACTTTATTACCGTTTGTTTTACGTCTGCCATAGTTTTTAGAATCTGCCAAGAAACACCTATTTACCCCCCTCTAGGTGTTATAGCTAGCCCCCCAACAATCACACAACTTCAGCACATGAAACTATGGATAAGAAATATCTCTACCCCAAAATCTCCAAACAGATAAACATGAACCTAGAAGCCAACGTGCACACCATCATTTACAATCAGAACCTTTATCAGGAAGGAACTGATGTGAAAATAACTAATATTAAGCTGCACAAGTTCAGACCTTTTGCATCTTTAGACCTTGAAGCATCCAAGCCTTTGGGCGCATTTTGTGCTTTGTTAACCTGTAGGCAAAAAATAGATGGATCATACCTACTTTTAGCAATTTGTTTAATGAAATTTGTAGAGGAGTAACAGCTTCACTATAAAAAGGTGCAGTTGGATTCACATATAACTTACCGCATTAAATAGCTTGACCACTGAATCCAAGCGAATGCAAAATTGAGCATGAAATGAGTCACTAGAAGAATACAAAAAAAGTTAACCAAGCAATTTTGTTCCATTGGATATAAGATTAATACCTCCCTTGGTAGCAACACTTATAAGAAACTTTTCATGTGCATCTAGATAGTTTGCAGGCTTCACGTGCCCCTTTTCTCCCATCTATCAATTGATCAAAACATTATCAACTCCAACTTATCAAATGCTAGTATGGACTGAAATCGGTTAAAATCAATTGTTAGTCACAAACCAAGTGTTTTTCCTTCTTCGCCTCCCCTTTAACTTTCCTTTCAGTTTCCTCTTCAGCAAGCTTCTCTGCAATAAGCTTCTTGTGTGCTGACATTACTGGACCCTGCCAACGGGGCGCAATTAAGTGATGAAGTCCACAAATTAATTCAAAATTTTTTGGGATTGCAGTCAAGCTTACAAGGGAATCGTCAGACACACTCTTCTTGATGATACTCTGGAAAGCCGTCCTGAATGCTCTAACGCCTTCTGTGAACTTTGTAATTCCAGGATGGACTTCATTATCTTCTTCCTCATCTTCATCATCAGAAACTTCAGGTTTATCGTCATCCAAATCATGTGATACTTGATTCTTCTCATCATTGATTAGCGGAACAGCAGTATTGTCATATCTAGACGCAGCAACCTCCTCATCTTCATTATCATCAGCAACCTCCTCATCTTCATCATCATCAGAATTGTAATCTCTCGCCCTCTTCCGGAAAAGTTTTCTCATCCTGTTGTCTATCTTAATCTTTTCCCCAGCACCTGGAAAAACATTTCCCTTCTTCTTGGCTTTGTGGCCTTTTTTATGCCCTGATTTTCTCTTCTTTGGGATTCCCCCAGCTTCTGAAAGATGAGATTCTCCAGGCATGGCTGACTTGAAAATTTCTTTCAGTAATGGCAGCAGTTAGACTTTGACTGTCCACAAGCATTGATTTAAACATAAATATTTAATATGGTATTCGAGAATCCAATAGATGGACAATTTATTCAAGCCACGAATTTTGAAGGTAAACATCCACACCAGCACCAAGAACTTGATAATTTCAATAGACACAAACATCTGCCCAACCTTTCTACCGTTAACCCAGCCAAAAGTCCAAATGATACCGCTATAAAGTTTTCACAAAATTAAGCATGGCACCAAGTGGTCCTTAAAAAAGAGTTATGGGACAAGGCACTCCCACAAAAATTAAATTCATCTAACAGTTCCTCATGCGGAATCAGTATGAGTAAAGCAGCTAAACATATTCTAATTCATGTCTGTATATCTAAATCATATTATACCCCCAAAAAGTTGCTGTCCCAATGAAACAATAAGAATTGGCTCATGCAGCTAATTACGTATCTAAATTCTCTGACAAGTCACTTTCCTTTTAAGTGACAACAAATTTAACTTGCCATCAAATAGCTTTCAGCTCAACGTGTCAAATATGTAATAAAATTTGTTAAACAAGTGCAATTTAAAGGCCAAAGCTGTTAAACTAGTACCTTTAAACAAGGGAAAAGGAAAATTAGCGGAGGAAACTAAACAATGTCCGCCTCACTTTGGCTTAACATCGTGATGCGAATTAGCTTTATGATAATGTAAAGTATGCAATAGTCCCTTGAGGTTTAGGGTTCAGGTATGCCAACCCAAACTCATCTATATCCTGAACCAGACTCAAACCCCAGTCAGGCACTTAAGCAGGGTGCTAAACCCTGCTCTAGCAAGGAAAAGAGATTTCCCAAACCCGCACTCAAAACACTTCCCTCGCTGAATATATTCGATCGATGGACTTTGTAGTAGAAGGAACAGCAATCCTAAGTCATCCCAAGCATCAACATTAAGGACGTGCCTTGGAATTCAATCATGGAAACCACAGTAGAATCGAATTGCGCTGTCATCCATCCCTCGACTATTTATTTTCACATTGCTCAGCCGAGAGGAACCAACAAACAGACCGAAGAATATGGAGATTGAACCGTAAGAACAGCAATCACTGATATAAGGAGAAGCGAGAGGAATGGAAAAAACTAATGGAAAGAAACCCACGAGGAAAGAGGGAGCAAAGCACGCAAGCTCCGGCTGCTTCCGCCGCCGCCAGGTCCCCGCCCCTGCTTCTCTGCAAAAGAAGCCGAAGTTAATCATGAGAAGCTCAAGGACTAACAGAAAACCACAGGAACTTAAAACATCGATGGAGGGGGATGAGCTGTTCCGCCTACTTCGCCACGCCCACACGAGTCGGCCGCCGACCTCTGCCCCAGGTTTCTTCGCCGCCGATGCCGCCGCCGTCGCCGTTCGTTGCGCCGCTGAGCTAACAGTCGGGGAGGGAGGGAGGGAGGGAGGGAGAGAGAGAGAGAAGGCGGAAAGGAAATTCAGATGCAGCGCGAGTGATGATGTACGTGAGGGGTTGGTCGGGCTGGGCCCGGTACAGGCCCACAGGACTTGTTTGGGCCTTGACTTGATTGATAAGAATGTGGGGGCTGAGGTGAGCATGTCCAGATAGTCCGGTTCTAAAATTGGAACAGACAATTGAACCGGTACTACTTTAAAACCGGCCGATTATTTTTCAGGCCGGTTTTCGGATAAGCTACTAGAGCCGACCTCCCTTCTGCGTTTCTTGTTCTTTTGAGTGAATTTTCCCTTCAGACGCATGATCGATAAAATTAAATTGCTGCTCAGCTCGTTGCCACAACTAATTAAACTATATGCCATCAATCAATGATATCGTCGTCACAGCAATCAACGAAAGATATATACACATATTCGAAAGTTATGCTTTCGTGTTGATCGTCGATATGTTTAGTGCTTTAAAAAAACCGAAACTCGTCCATAGTTTTTGTACATGACACAGGTTCGATCTTCCTGTACTGTCGAACATGAATGATTCCATGTTTCGGTGAATGCATTCACGTCTAGCACTGGGGGTTTTCTTTGCCCCGCCGTAGCAATGTTGCTTTTATTGCCGATTGCGTTGATGGTTCTTAAAGTTTAACAATTTCGTACAGATGCTCTTCTTCTTCTTCTTCTTCTTCTTCTTTATTTCCTTTTGTCTTCTTATTTAGCATTGCGAGTATGTGAACTGCAGAAGATGTCGTGCATCACGCGACCGTCTTTGAATTTATAAAACATATCCAGCCCTCCGTACAACTCAATCGGAATTGGCCAAGTGTTTCTCCACAGCATATATTACCCAAAAGATATTTGATTCTCGAAAGTAACGCGCAAAATCGATACTTTACGCCGTATCTTGCGGAGGTCGATGTTATGTGCGTACAAAAACGACTCCATGTGGATCTTTACCGGATTTGACATTATACATCAATTTTGATATGTGTCATTTCTCATATATAATATAGATTCATTATTGAATCGTCGTATGAATTTCGACGTTTCATGAGTGATGGCCATGACGAGCTCTCTGTTCAAGAGACATAATACGCATCGCGAATTCATTTCATTGCACGTCGAAGAGATGGGCCGCTAGATCGAGAGGACTCGAAATCCACGAGTGCATCGGCCCTCTCCACAGCATCATTAGTATCGTCGGTTGGTGGATCGAAAGGAAGTAGAACCAAAACTTTGCCCCCGGTCTACTCTCCCACGCGCCGCCGTCGGAGACAACCACCGGAAGCGGCGCTGACATGGAACGACGTCGTCCCTGAGACCGGTGGCTTCTGGAGATACTCGCTGCAGATTCGGTTCAATGAACCACGCACGCGCTCCAAACCCAAAAAGCCAAAACCAAACACCTCCACGAGGCCAGGGCTCCACGGCACGGTGTCCACGTGGCCCCTTTCCTGTTATCAGCGGACACGTCAACGGCCAGGCATGGGTCGACACGTGACACCCCCGCATTGACTCTCTGACGACGAGGGGCGTCGCGAGATTTCCAGAATCCCCCCATCGCCTTCGCCGTCTTGTCTCTTTCTCATTGACCTCGGCGAACGTCTCCGGATGTCCTCATCGTCCGTCGTCGATTGATCGTTCCGATGACCTCGATCACCCGGCGTCTCGAATTCGAATTGTGAAGCCCCGTTGATTTCGACGACGTTTCGATCGTGGTATTTTTTTTTCGATGTGCCATCTACGGTCCATCACATTAACGCGTGTTTCGCGGACGTTGCTCTCTCGCTCTCGCTCTCGCTTTCGGTCGCGCGATTTCGCTTGTCGTCTTGCCGGGAATCGGATGCTTCCCCCCATGGTTCGGACAAATTGGACGTCCTCGTGGTCCTCGAAAGATCTTTTTGTCGTCTCCCCCCCCCCCCCCCCCCCATCCTCGTGATCGTCAGGTCTTCTCGCGTGGGATTCCAGGTGGGTGCTTCGACGGCCCCTCCTTCTCCATTCAGCTCGTGACTGCTCGGGAGACATGGTGGCTCTCGGGTATGACCCGGAATTCATATTCCCACCCCTCCAAGATCCGATCTGAGTCATGAGGAATGGATGGAGAAATTCAATTTCATTAACGAGTGCCTTCGAGACGCTTATTCAATGTATATAACATTGATTTCCTCGATGCTGATAGTCAAAGAGAATGTTGAAATCTACACGTTGTATTGTAGGCACTAGTCTTCCTCCTTTAAATTTTCTTTTGAGCACGTTGATTTGTAAACATTTTCTAGTTGTTTAGTACAGTTGTCCATCGAATCAAATAATGTATGTTGAGATAAACGTTAGAAAGAGTCTCGTAAGGAAAAATTAGTGTCGCGTGAAGAAGTTAATATGTGATAATTGACCTGTAATTAATCAATTCAAATTATCGAGTGAAAACGAATCCAATTGAATATGTTAACGAAGTCGGATGAAGATTCGAATTGACTGCATCTGTCGCGTCATGGAATGAAATGAGCATAATGCATTTTCTTTGTTGCTCGAGGAGTTTCGGTCGTGGAGCTAATCTGGCCACAAGATGAAGATTTGAATTGAAATTGACAAGGACACGACCGAGCAGATGTTCTGAGGTCCCAAGTGGATGAGGCTCTTAAGTCATAATAATGTACCGTGGCACATTATTGTTACTCAATGGTTGAGATTTGTCAATTAGTCAATTTTTTTTTTGTTCATCGATGTCGTCCAACTATTAAAAGTTGATGATGTACGATGCGTCACTATACTATAAAAGCATCCGCTTCCATACACGTCGGGCGTGTTAATTGTCGTATAGCCTATGAGGCAACCTTCATGGTTCGGTCCAACGAAATAGAGCCGATACGACACAGCAAGTCCCAATTGCATCTTTCATCGTTTAGTCTAAAGAAAGAGACCCGGCAAGAAAGTGGATGCTAAAGATTGAAATTGAAAAGGTGAAATCCATATTTTAATAGGTTAATGGACTCAGATTTAGACTCCCTTTGACGATTTTTTCAAACTAGGTACCACGCACTCCAAGCAATATTCTCCTCTAATTAATGATTTTGTTTGAACTTGTCCTATCTAAATTGAGCTAAGGATAATTTGTGTCCTATCGTAGCTCTCATCCGAGCCACCAAACCCGATATCCAGGTTCATGGCCCGTGATATTTGGAAAAAGGCAATCAGAGCGACACGATCTCTTAGAAGGAAAAAAAAATAAAAGGGGAAAATAATGATGAGAGCACCTCGTTCTAGGACTGAGCATAATAGACCGCTCAATCTGGGAATTGCCCAGACCGGACCGGATTGCCCGGATTGGTCCGGTTCTTCGGAGTTGTGGTCCAGTCCACGGTTCCTAAAAATAGAACCGGTTCCTGAGTGATCCGGTTCCCGATTTTTGGGAGGATGGGACTGGACCGGATTGGGAGGGTGGGACTGGACCTGACCGGACCACCTAGACATAATAAACAATTAGAACCGGGCCAACTTGGAACAGCAAATTCATCGACTCTCCCAAACAGCTCAGTACCTCAGTAACAAAGTAGGCATATACTTTTGGCAAGAAAACCCTAATTACCACACATCCATGGCTCAAACTGTTCGATCCTATCATGATCGAGATGGAACCCATCATTCCGTCTTCAAGCTCGCAGCACATCTCCGCCAACTCGTGTGGATCAATGTAATGCCTAACGCCTCGGTTAATGTCCTGCGAAGGCGAGCAAGAACTTGGGTTGGGATTGTTGAGGATGAGGACGACAAAATATAAACAAGAAGGAGGAGAAGGAATGGCGGTGTGCAGTAAGTTCGAGAAGATTCGAGGGAGCTTCATGTGAATATGGCAATGCGTAAGGACCATAACCGGCTCGAGCGCGTGGGGGCATACCTTCAACCTCTGTGAAACTTGCTGGTATCCACTTCCATTTCAATGGCATATTCTTCCCCCCTTGCCCCGCTTCGTGTTCGTTTAATTCTTTAGCATATAGGCAAGGGTTCTTTTATGGAGCAATGATGTCCAAGAGGCTCAGGGTCGACTGCTTGCTTCCGAAGTACAAGGCCATCATGAGCTAGCTATGCAATCATTCCTCAAGGAAGACGAAGCTGAAGAGGAAGGTAACGGATGGGACAAAGATTGCGAAGAAGATGCGGGCAAGATGGTCCCAAGATCGGCCGGTCCGATTCTCGATCCTAGAGAACGAGAATCGGTCCCACCAGTCCAATTCCTGGTTGGGGAGGGGGGAACCGGACCGTCCAAGGAACCAATTATCCCTACCTCATTCGATAACGAGTCTTTTATATGTAACTTCGAATGTTAAGAATCCTACACGTGTAGTGCGAGACTCCATAGGCAGAGATAGTGAGTGTGCCAAACTTAAGAATACTTTACATCTGAAACGTACCGTGAGCCAGATAAGTAAGTATAGTAGCATAAATGGATAAATTGCCGTATCAATCTTAAACCTATTATACGAATACCAATTCAGTCATAATTTGAGATTTCATTGATTCAATAATAAATCTTTAAATAAAATTCCAAAATGTAATCATTTCGGCTAATTTTTTGTGGAAAATCACCGACATGATGATGTGCCATGTAAGACGATCAATAATAACCGGATCGCCGTGCTAGTGATTTACAATGAAAATTGATCGGAATAACTTATTGGAATAGCGTAAAGGTCGAGGACTATATTAGTAAAAGTGCAAATTTTAGAATTGAATCGGTATCCATGTAATAGGTTTAAACTTGGTTTTGGTAATCTTCCTTAGGATAAACTCTTGCGTTACTGAAATGAGGTCCACCAAACTCCGATGATGAGGTAAGCTAACAGAGGAAAGAGAGGAAAGCATCCCAATATGACGGGGCAATCCTCTTCCGCTATTGATAAGTGGAGATTGCAATATGTTCCTAACTTGGTAGCTGGACACGACAAAATTGATTTGAGGTAAAACAGTAAAGCGCATTAAAAGGGCATCATTACAAAGTAGATCAAGAAAGGCCGGCCCCGGGAGGGGTGTAATTCTTGAGGAACACGTAAGCACGATTGATTTCAAGCGATCGCTGCTCGAATGCTACTTTCAAAGGTATCGCCCACATAAATCGGGCCGGCTCATAATAGGCACTACATAAACCAATCCGTCGATGCCGATTCCCCTTCTTCCATAGCCCCACCAATCATTCTGTCCACGAACTTGTTTGTCCAAGTGCAGGTCATGATATTTCCCACTGCCAATCGGCCCCAAATGACAATCTTTTTTACCTAAGGGGTGGCTCCTCAACATCCAATCCAATCGAGCAAAATGCACAGATAGAGAGAGACAGAGAGAAAGAGGGGGGGGGGGGGGACTTTTATCTTCAATTCATGCCGTGCTTATCTTCTTTACACGTGATTGATTTGGTAAACGGATGTGATGGTTATGTGAAACTCCAAGGACAAAAGGGACTCCCACACCAATGTAAGAAGGACAAGACGCATGGACTTCTATGCCTTGCACGTCTTTCTTGCTTATTCCTACTCCCACAGACAGACAAAAGCATAGAAAGATCGCACCATAACACACGTCGTGGCTTTGACCACTCGATGCCCACCCAAGACCCAAAGCCACTCATCCCAACTCCTGGGACCAACCCCAATTTCCAGTCGACACCTTGCAGCAACATCATCCGGTTCCCATCCCAATGGTCAATCTCAATTTGGGACCATAACCTATGTTCTTGATAGGGTCATGCCTTCCTGTTCACGGAAGTCCATGATCCCTGACACTCGCCCTCTTTTGTCAACGGATGTTCCAAAATATCCTAGATGAGACGATCCGTAAAGTTTGCGATATTTTATTTTTCTAACGGATGTTCTTTAGACGCTAGCTTGAAATACCCTTATATACGAATCAATCATTAGGTCCGAATTCCATCCCTCTCTCTCGCCCACATCCCAATCACATTAGGGTCAGCGCGACTAAATCTCCGGCTCGAGCCGAGGGATCATTATATCCCGAGATCTCGCAATGCAATTCAACGGTCCCATTCCATCTACAGATCCGCTAATTCGAGCCGCTCTACCCGTGAACCAAACTTCTCGAACGCATCATATGTTCGGTCCGCAATAACATCAAGCATCTTGGACGAAGGTTCGAGGCCCCTATAGTCTCCCATCACCGACTGCTGCTTCAGACATTTCACCAACAACACGATAATGTCTGTTTTCTCTCTCGTTCTTTTCTAGCATTGTTAGGCTCGACCCACTTCTGGCGATTGGACTTGGGAACTTCTCTCGATGATTGAGCAGCACTCAATAGAGACAACTATAAAAACCAGCACAAGTGGTCTTACATGATTCGAATGAGAAGAACATTTTTTTTTTGTATATCTTATGAAATCACAACTTAATCTCACTTATAATGGACGATAAAAACGGCATGCTCTTGCTGCACTTTTCCTCTTATTCTTTTGAACCTTTTTCCACTTCCGCGAATTTTCTCCAATAAAGAAAAAAGTGCCACCTTATTGTTGGAGTAATTGCTGAGCCTAAAGCATTGGCTAATCTTGTGGTATTTCGGGATCCAATTAGGGTGTTGGCTCAATGGGCAACTCAAATATGAGATTTTTTTTTATGATCAAGAAATCCACCACATGTCTTCTATGCCCGGACCGAACTAAAAGGTCGAGCCCCTATATTTGGAGAGAGACTAGCACAGGATCTCAACACAATGATCCTCCACTTAAGACGCTAGAAACTGTGGATTTCGAACCCTCGACCTGAGCGATGAGGGAAAAACCCTTAACCAACACAGTTATTTGCACGTGGTAGAATGAAAAAAGCGAATATCTATTATCCATTTAATATGGGCATTCTTGTCGCATCCCTCATAAGTCCATTTGAAAGCTATTTTCTTGTTCGTTTGTTCAAAAAGAGTAGGTATATCAACCCAAAATCAAACTTCTGCCTCCACTAGCAGCTTGAGGAATTACATTAATAATTATTTGTAATGCGGAGAAATTACATGATTTATCTACTAATCATGAAAGTATATTATGGGGAAGTTCGAAAAGTTCATTTTAAAAAAAAAGTTATTAATTATCCTATTCCAAGAAACATCTAACCCTATTATTTCGAAATACAACCTCTCGCATCCATTTTGGCAGATATCTTGTTGTTTTGCTCCACTAAAAGAATCATCTGATCCATAATCCTTTATTACATGAGCCGAATTGGTGAGGAATTTCTTTCTCAGTTCCTACCGACACTTACATTTTTTATTCAGCTTTTGCAATATCTCTTGACCCGCTGCAATTGCTCGTCGGGATTTTATTTATGAGCATACAGAGTGACTCGACTTATGAAGTTAGGGCACTTGAGTAATCAAGAGAGAAAAAAAAGTAAAGAGATAATAACATTCAGATGAGTATCGTATGAAAGTTATGATATTTGTAATGTCATTCTCTCGTTCTTTTTCATATTCCGACAATTCTGATCTGAGCACTTATTTTGGAGGGACCCAAAAATAAACATTTTTTATCCAGAGACATTTCACAAGAAAAATGTGGGTAATGATGATATTCACAAATTATGAAACTGAGATACTTCTCAAAAAAGAACCAGCCATGTAACTATAAACTGCATATCCGGACAAAAAGAAGAAAACTATGAACTGCATATCATCATCAATCACAAAGAATAAAAAAGAAAGAGGAAATCATGGCCCCGCAGGTGGTTGTCCCACTTTCCCAGTTTCCCATTTTCTTTAGTTCCTCCTCCTCGAAAGCCTAGCAGGTTAAAAAGAAAGATGAGGAAAGAAAGTTCATGGCGAAAAGTAACCATGGTTAGCTGGGGAAGGCCCTGAGACCAACCGTAGTCAGGCCCAAGGGGTTAGCAGATGGGGAAAGTCCGGACCTTTGGGTGTATAAATAAGAGAAGTGATTTGACAAAAAGGCAGCGAAAGCTTTCAATCCCCATAAGAGAAAGAAAAAGCTGAAAACAAGTGCTCCGAAGAGTCTTGAGAGGAAACGTCATCACCCACTTATTGGGTTGATGTGAATCTTGTGCTCATCTCTTCTTGTTCTTCCTTGTGTCATTTCTTGATCCGGAGCTTCGCTTGGTTTAGGTAAGGGGCTCCAGACTCTCCGTTTCCAGCTAATTTGCTACTTCTTGATTTGGCTTGTGCTCGGGGGTCTTGCCTTGTTGTGGCGTGATCTGTTCCAGTTGTTGTTAGAAGAGCAGTTCTGCTGTTGTTGTGTGGATGAGGAAAATGATTTCATATTGGGTACGGGTTCTTCCCATTCTGTGACCTAGGATAGATTTAGAAACCTGGGTGGGCTTTTGTTGCATTTCATGGGATGGGATCTTTTCATCTCTATGCAGTGGGAATATTATGTTTTTCATGAAACCCCAGTCTTAAATACACGAGGATTGTATTGGGAATGAGCTCGTGTTGTGATGATATAAAAGGTAAATCCGACAAGAAATAGATAATTAAAGATCCATCTCAGATGTAAGAATCGTTATTTAGGCGGAAATTAGTTGAAAGCATCCCTTTTTGGTTGATTCCGGTGATCTAAAATCTGTACGTTTCAGATAAATACTATTTTAGGTTCTTCGAAGGATGATTGGTTTTCATTTATGAAAAATTGATTGTCACAGCTTGATTGTGCTCCACGAGTCCTGAGTCTTCCTTTTAATGTTTGTCTTCATGAGGATTCAAGACCCTTTTCCGTTCAAGCCAAAATCGAGTTTTCTTTCCGGGATAACCTTTGACAGATTGCATTTTTGCTGGATAAGCAATCGGTTATATTGAAGAGTAGGTTGTCCACTTTATAACGATTGGAGTAGCTCTTTGGCTGTTGTTGCTGATTAAAACTAACCTATTATTAAGTATTAGCTCCTTTTTTACTTTGTTTGGTTAGTTCTCTAATGTTCATATTCAATGTTAAGCAGATTGATTAAGCATCAAGATCATCCTGACAACCACTTGTGCTCTGCTCCATTTCATTACCCTCGAAGGTAAAAGAGAGGAATCTCCCAACCTCAATCAACATGGGTCTCTCAAGTCTTCCAGCTCCTTCTGAGGGAATGCTCTGTGTTCTCATAGTAAACACGGCCCTGTCCATCTCCATCATCAAGGGCCTTGTCCGCACCATCCTCCACCTTGTCGGATTCCGTCTCTCCTGCCTTTCCCCATCGTTGCCAGATGCCATCGACACCCGCCCCTCCGAGTCCTTTGAGTATAGGATAAGCCCCTCTGAGAGCTATATCGAGCAGTTCAGGAACCAGGCACCGTCAATCCGGTTTGACACCGTGTGTGGAGGGCACAGGAGGGGGGACTATGACTGCTCTGTCTGCCTGACCGAATTCATGCCCGATTCGGAGATAAGCAAGCTGTCCTGTGGGCATATCTTCCACAGGCTGTGCTTGGAGAAGTGGCTGGACTATTGGAAGATCACTTGCCCACTTTGTCGAAAGCCTATGATGGTGGAAGAGGAGGTTTGTTCCTCAAGCTTCTGGTGAGAGAGAGAGAGAGAGAGAGAGAGAGAGAGAGAGAGAGAGATTTTTAGGGTGCCGTCGTGTTGCGCATTGTACAGTCGATAGTTTGTACAGGTATTTTCGCAACAACAGGGGCTTTTGGTGCGTGATGGTAGCTGCAATACGCATTTTGTCCTTGTGAATCCGTGCGAAATGTGGTTAGATCTTCGAAAACACAAAAAGAGCTTGGGCTGTCGTGGCTGTACATATTGGAAAGTTGCTTGTGTTTTTATGCCCTGTGATCTTTTCCCCTCTCTCTCGTCACATCCTTTGCGTCTGTTAAATGAACCAAACAAGCATTCTGAGCTTCAACTGAAGAATTGTCTGAGCTCTTGTTAGATCAGATAAAAAAAAAAAACAAGTTTCGAAGAGTTTTCCTCTTATGGTTTGGGTATTCTACTTCATGGTAGATTGTTGAGGGTGGACCTTCTTCATCATGCAAGGCCGAGCTGGCATCATCGTACTTGTACATTATTATAGACCGAACCAAGGAGCAACGGTTCACGTGCCGAGATTATTACTTGCTGTATAAAACACGCGACAAGCTGCGTTGCTTCGTGGAGGATTAATCGATTGCCAATTGGAGCCTAACTACATGGAAAGGGAAGGGAACTCATCCCATCAAAGTATAGATCTACCTCTTGCCAACTTGAATTAGGGCAAAAAATCCTCAAGTTTCCTTAAAAAATATATCGGGTCTTTAATAATCCAACCGGGCCTTACGGGGAATGTCTCAATTCATGAATTTGGCAACAGCTGTATCTTAACAAAAATTTCGTGCCAGACTGAGCAAACTCCACTGCGGGCATGTGGGTGTTGAAGCATCTACGGAGGGTTTTTGTAGCTCTTTGTTTAGGTATGACTTTTGTCCCCTCATCAATGTCTAGGGGGCACGGGACAAACAAGCCGAGAAGAGAACATGCATGATCTCAATGCTCATGTGCATGTGTGATGGACAAGGCCGACAAAGCAAGAAAGAAACATAGTTAAAGAAAACATGGTGCTCGTATAGCTAAGTGCCAACATTGTAATATTGCTTTTAAATGCTATCCCCCGCTCGATGCTGTTGACATGTCCTTTTCATAAAGGATCGAATATGATCATCTGCGATTCCAATCTACATGCTTCTATTCTCCCATATAAGAATTTTTTAACATATCATCTTGTTTTTTCAAAGATAGTCAGTCCTACGCCTTTGTCCTCGATAGTGAGGGTCCGACTAGGAGATCAATACTAATAACAAGAAGCGGTGCACTATGCTGGCCTCAAGGAAACATCACTTTCTTCGTATAATTCACTACGTGCACACACTAGTTCAAGGTGCAACAAAGATGTGAAATTGAAATGCTATTTTCGTTTTCCTTGCATATCAGTGGTTAAGATCGAATTCCACTTCAACCCTCTCCTACCATAGCAATTGACTGATTCGTTTGTCTGGTTTCAGTCAGAAGAGAGGGAACTAAAAACGACACAGTGACACTGCCATCTATATAACATCAAAACTCTATTGGTGGATGTCGCCAAGTAAACTATCCTTCTGCGATTCAAGCACGTCACAGCTTAGAAGTTCTAAATACCAGCCAAAGAGGAAAAAGAAGCTGCATCACATCAAAACTCTCTTAGTCGGATGAAGATGAAGCCATGCACCTCTCACCAAGTAATGTACTATAAGCTCCGGGCCTCTCAAGAACAGGTCCAACCACCCAAGTGGAAAAAACAGAAAGCTTCCCCAATATCATTTTATTTATCATCAATCCTATAGCTCATTTGTATTGCGCAGAACCAGATCGATCCACCAAAGGAATAAGAAGATGAAGTTGCAAAAATGATTGCCAGACATGTAACAACAGTCAAAAGAACAGAATGTAATTAGAACATTGTTTTTCTACTAGTACAAGACTGATAAGAATGTAACTCCATGCCAAGCCTAGAAGAGTAAAGCCTGAGTTTTACAAGGGTACGCCAACAACAGTAAGAGTACAGGTGAAACATACCGCAAACGAGCAATCCGGAAAGATCGTGAAACTTTTGAACTTCAGCGCAATGGTCATCAACTGGCAGAAGTGCTGCAAGTATTAATACCGTCCTTGCAGTCGTTTGTGAGGTCATTAAAGGTCTCAATCTGCTTTTTACCCCTCAAGAAAACTTCAGTGTCGACTGAAACCCTCATGTATCCGTCGAACTCAACAGGGACACCCTTATTCAGCTTTGTGGTCTCCGAATACCACTCGCTGTTCTCATCCCAAAGTTCCTTGTACTCGTCAAGGAAATGAGTCGAGTACTTGTCTTTCAACGGATCGAAGAAGGAGGTGTCAGGTTCATTAGTTGCGATGTAAAGGTTCCTCCCATCTTCAACTTTGTCCTTCAAGGTCGAGATAAGTGCATCGGGAGAGGTATCAATCGCAAGATTCGGCCATAGGTCTTTGTTCTTTGCCTTCTCCCCTCTCTCGATATGAACTGAGTCATAATCCCAATTCAACTTTGCCACAATTGCTGATACGATAGCCATCAGCCGCCTTGATTTCCACAGTAGATGCCACGGACGCTTAATGACAGATTCAGTCTCACCTTCGCACACCCTATACCAGTAGTTATCGGGTTCCACCGACCCAAACTTTCTCATTATCAAGGCATCTTTCACATCTGCTAGCTTCATAGGAGTGACTTTGAAGTCCTCCACAAGGTGAAGGTTCAAATTGTCTTGCTTGTGCCATTTGCCCCAATCCGCCCAGAACTGTTCCTGGTCCAACACTGATGCAGACTCCTTCAAGTGCTCGAAGTCAAAGTAGAACCTAAAATCTTTTCCTTCTTCGTCTTGATTCGACGATGTGTAAATTTTAGACAAGCAAATACTCAGATCCATGACCAAAGTCCTGTTCAAGTACTGAGCCTCGCCCAAGGCACACAAGAAACTCCAGAAATAATGATTCATACTCTTGCATCTATCTCCACCGCCCATGTAGATCAAGTACTTCCCGTGACTGAACGAACCCTCGGACTCAACCACCGGAAGTGCATCATTCACCGTTTCCCCAACAACGGGGAACGATGTAGTCTGCTCCTCTTTCTTTGCCGGTTGCTTCTCAAATCCGGGTTTCTGATTCTTTTTCCTCTTCCTAGCATTGACACCCGTGTGATACTCCCCAATGCTCACAACACTAAGCGTACAATTCTCCGACCTAGAAATCACGAACCTCCTGTAATCCTTATAAAACGCAGCAGTCTTCCCTTCCTTAGGCCTAAACCGCCACGCCATATCGCAGGTGCTCTTGTTGGATCCCACAACAGGCTTCCCAAACCTGTAGAAGTGTATGTCCTTAAACTGCTCTATTGTGGCCTTCATCATTAGGTGGAAAACTTCTGGGTCCCTGCAATCGATTGGTTGATCGACACTCCCCTCACACTCATTCCCACCCATGATATCAGCTGAACTAGTCACCGGGTTTTCGACATCAGTCACATTGATGAAATTATCAAACACTGTCTGATTCGCAGGCATGAAATCCTCACCGGTCTTGACCACCGTGTTATCGGACTTGAAGGTGGCATTGGTGGTCGACGTGAGGAATGTGGTGATCTTCGTGGACGGATGGAAGAGGGGATCTTCAGGCTCGTAAGTCGCGGCGATTATGGTGAAAATCAGGACCCCAATCACAAACAGAGTGAAGCAGAGGTTGCCTATCATCGCCAACGCATGCTGGCCCAGGTTATCCGGCCGGAAGCCACTGGCTCGCAACAGCGGAGACCGACCCAACATTTTAGCCAAATTAAGAAACCCAACGCACACGACCTCAGCACCCAGCAAGATCCAAATCCACGAATACCCAAATGACCCAAAACACGGTAATCCCGCAAACAACCCGACGCAACGAAACCCGGACTAGGGTTACAGACGTGGGAATCAATGTGGAAATGACAAGAAAATGAGGGTCCCCAACGGCACCCGTGAAATCAGCTCAAGATCTACAAAAGAAGAAAACTTGGAGCTCGTAGAGAAAAGCTCGTTGCGGAAGCGAGTTCAATGCTTACCTAAAGAACTCGGATCCGCGAGAAATCCAGCATTGAGCCGTGATGAAATCCATCCCCTCTCTCTCTCTCTCTCTCTCTCTCTCTCTCTCTGTGACTCTGTGGGAGAGCGGAAGTGGGTCTCAGCTGGGCATGGGCAGTGGGGAAGAGTCCGTGGGAGATCGTGACTCCGTGTGCCAAAGTCAAGAAAACCCAATTAGCAAATGATTAAACTAAATCACGTAAGCTTCGTTCACAGCGAGAGTCGCATGCTCGCTCCACGAGGAGCGACTCTGGCGTTCTGATGCCGCCACGTCGAGAGCCCCCACGACGCGGATGGACGATGGAGAGATCCGACGCTCGGCGTGTCTCGGGTCGCTCGGCGTGGCGTGGGCGAAGCTGTCGTCTTCGAGGGCCGTGGGGTCGACCGGGGGTTTCTGCTATTCGGCCATTAAAGGAGGGGACGACGCACCGACAGGGGGCAGTGGCAAGCATCGTAATTAAGGGATAGATCCTCTTCGCATTCACTAATAAGGCGTAAATATATTGAAAATCCTAAAATTCATCGCCACGATGAGATAATATGTAATCAAGTTGTAAAATTTGTCAAATTAGTGTAATCGAATCATTCCGTTAACTTCATCCAATTTGAATAATGAAAAACGATGATGTCGCCTTTTTTTGTCATTCCCTCTCTCTTACGTGTTATATATCCAAATCATTAATACTAAGACTAGAACAAGTTGTTTGGTCTAAACTTGATTTTTTAATACAAACTTGTTTAGATTAGATATAAAAATAAGCTTCAAAAAAGAAGAAGTAATAAGGCAAAACAACAACGGCTTGTAAAGCCCTCATAGCCGCCGTTACTTAGCCCTCGCCGACCACTAGTTGGCCATTCGGCGATGGTGGGCGGGCGGTGGCTGTGGTGGCCCTCGCCAATTTGCCTTCTCCCTTCTTCTTTTTTAATTTAGTTTATCTTTAACCTAATTTAAGTAATATTTAGTAGTTTTAAAAATCATATTAAAAAAAAAGATATTTTTGTATTACCATTCATGCTTTAACCATGTCGGAATCACGTAGAAAAGAGAATAAAAATAATCACACTAGCATTTTCCGTTGATTAACTTAAATGAAGTTATCAAAGAGACTCAATTGTACTTTTTCTACGATTCAAGACTTAGTTTTCCTTCCCTGACAAGTTTTATGATTTTCGGTATGCATATTTTGTAAATTTAGCTTCCTCTTCAAGGTCTCATCATGCTTTGCCCTTTAAGAGGTATCCTACGCCCATGCTTATTCGGACATAGCATAAGTGTTTTCATCTCATCCTTACATAATTGATGTATTGGGTGATGTTTTTGTATTTCGAGTTCGTAAGAAGAAGAAAAAAACAGCGCCGAAAATCATTGTAGGTAGAAATTTCGACGGGAAAATATGGATGAAAAACTGCGAAAACGGCTAATCCTGTCACTCCGTAAAGTACATTGCTTATGCTTGTGAAAAAACTAAGTGTAATGGATCGCTATTAACTAATGACCTAAGGACATTGCTTATGCTTCATCGAGACGTGCTATGTCGCAGTACATTGTTCCCTGTCGTGCTGTCTTTTTTGCATTAATGTTCACTCTTGGATCTCTCTCTCTCTCTCTCTCTCTCTAAGTAGCCAATGTCATTGCTAGTTCAAACTCAACGTAGCTACTCATAAAGAGAAATGGCACTGTAAATTTCCCCTCAGTTTGCCAATCTGTGTTTTCGCTCCAGAAACTTCGTCATTTTTCTGGATGCTGTACTTTATAAGGTGGATTAACTGAGAGCCCGGTTTGGCCGTGGAGGCATTTACGATGCTGCCGGACATGCGGCGGTCTGTCGACGCGAAGTCTCTGCACAGGCGAGTAGCCTGTTCCTACTTCTTACAGCTGTGGGTGATCAATGTCGCGGCCCGGGCGACCCCATAAACCCGATTGGCTGAATCTTCACGACACAACTTCCGCTCGAGAATCACCCTCCAACAGTTCTCAGGGTGGGAGTTGCAGATCGCACAGCACTGTTATTCTCCCTTCTCGATCCCTTACTGATGTGTCTCAACTCAAGAGTGCAATAGCAATCCCAATTTCCGGTTCCTTGATTATCAATAGAAAGAAACCCCACCAGTTGTGCTCAGCTAACCGGCAGTCTTCAGACGCTATTGGCTCGCATGACCACCTGCCCAACGGAAGGAAGGCAAGGACAAGCATCGTCGGTTGGGCAAAAACAAGGGTCAACCCCCAAAACTGGATGCTAAGATTGTCAAAACTAATCATTACTCAGTGTTGCATGTCCACAAATCACTTGCTGTAGGTACCAAGTCCACACCAAGTAAAAAAGGCCACATAAGGGCATTTTCACAAATCACCGAGAATCATCGTTAGATCTCAAAAGAACATATATCTCCATCGTTTATTGACGAAATCTGTTGATCGAATTACATTTGTAGTACGACACTTCAAGCAGGAGAACAAAATGCACTTGCATATGATATTATCTTTAACATTAATTGCTGCGTTCATGTAAAGTTGAAGCACTGATAGGTCAAGTTTGGCACTTTAATCAATTAAACCAATTTTGCGTAATTACTGGCAGGACTTATGCTCAGAGTACCAAGATTAATTCAGTAAACTGATTAACAAATTGACGTGCGAGTATTCAAACAAATGGTCATATCCAAGCACCAACAAGAGCTCATCACATCCCAGTGATAGACCAGTCTCTACGGGTGTGCATGATAACGTTCCAATTTCTCTAAATTTCTGTTCTTTTGTTCCCCGAGACAAAAGAACAGAAATCCGTTTGGTAACGTCAACTTGTTTTTTTTGTTCCTGAAAATAGAAAGTTGTTCCCGAAAATATAAAGAAGAAGCAAAAAAAAATTACTTCTTATTCTCGAGAACAATTTTAGAAATAAGCTATTTTTCTTTTTTCTTTTTTTTTCTTTTTATCTCTTGCAGCTGTTGGCACTCGCCCCCGGTCGCCGGCGGTCGTTCTTGAGCATTAAAAAAATAAATAAAGTAAAAAAAATTATGAATCCTACCAAACGCATTTTTATTCTTTTTCTATTTCGAGAGTATAAATTTTGTGTAATTACCAAATGCTTTATTTTACTCAAAAATTGTTCCGGAGAATAAAAATGGAAAAGAAATGTTTCTGAAAAAAAAAACTCTTTTCCGAAAGAGAAGCGTTACCATGAGCACCCTACATCTCTGCTATCGTTCCTTTTGTAACTATAACTCTAAAGAGAGCACAGAGCCAGTCGTTTACTAGCTGTCCAGGAACAAATACTATACCAGTCAATCTGAAACTTAAAAACAGTCAACAGGTAATATATAATGCCGGCATGATTATACGTCTAATTCTGGACCAAAACATACTCCCAACTTATGCAGAAGAACCAAATCTTTTCAATTTCATTTTGTCTAGGTTAACATCTCGAAAGGATGTAGGTTAGCTATCGATACATGTCAATCTTCCACCAAGGGACTGGACAGTTTTGTCCTACAAGCACCCGTCATCACTCGAAAGCTTTCGTCAACAGCTCCTATACTACAATGTCTGTCTAACATAAGAACCCACAACATAAAAAAGGGAGGTTCTTATATACAAGAGCAGATTCACAGACATACAACGAAGAGCATTGAGATCAGATGATCAGAGATTCACGAGAGCAAACCAGAGAGAGTGTTGTTGTCCAGTTCCTTGAATCCCATGCTTCTGCTCTTACAATTGATAGAACAGCTCCCATTGATGGATGCATTTACAGCCCAAGATACTCATGACTTAGTTTCTGAAGTATGTTGCTTGAGTTCAGAAAATCTTACAGAGGAAGCTTCCGTGGTACAAGACGCGTCCTTGGCCAAGATTCGGCTTGTTTTGATTTCGATGCTCCTTTGAACCATATCTTGTAGCAATTTTTTGGCTGTTTCAGGGGCTTTATCAGCTCCATCGACCCTAGTAGCAATGTCATAGACAATTTTCTCCAAAACAGAGGAGGCTAATCTCTTGTCTTGTAGCGACTCCCGCAGTAGATCCAAAAGCATGCGGGATCTCTCTTGAGCTTCTGGAGTACCTTCAACAGTCAACTTTAGAAGCCCAGGAATTGCACCCTCATTCAGAATAAGCGGTCTGTATTTACTCCGGCAGCTCTGACATAGAGTAAGTAAAGCCCCCACCGCATGCTCCATGCTACTTGGAGAACCATCTTCAATTGTTTCCACTAAGGTTAAAATCCCACCATTTGAGCTTGCAATGGCTGTTCTTCCTTCATCAGACTTTGAAAGTATTTCAAGCAAAGCACTAGCTTTCTCAGCAAACTTGGAATGCTTCTTACATTCCTTAAGAAGATTAATTAGAGCTGGAACTGCTGCAGCATCAAGACATGCTGCGGCACTTTCTTTGCATGTGAAAAGATTATGCAAGGCAGTAACTGCATCAACTCTTCCTTGGACACTGCCAGAGCTGAGAATTTGAACTAGAAGAGGTGCAACTCCAGAAGCCAGAATGGTTGCCTTGTTTGCTGTAGCAGTGGAGAGTGTTAAAATAGCTGCTGTAGCTAGTTCCCTTAGGCTTCCATCATGTATCTTAAGGAGCTCTACAAGAGGGGGCACTGCACCATCGGCCACTATCTTGATTTTGTTTCTGAAATTATAACAACATAGTATTTTGCATGAGAAAATCTCCATTATGCGCAGTTAAAACAAACTTGTTGGAGAATAAGTTTGAAAAATTTTGCCAACAATAAAAATGGAAACTCCAGAATGTATGGCACATGCCAAAGATATCAACCTACATACCTACCAATTCCTTAGAATGCCCTTATCCTTCTTAGCTGCCCATTTCTCTTAAAGACAGTCCTCATGTATTTCGTATAAAATATAACTACAGTCTTCCCAGCTAGAAAATTGCATATATTGCTAACACTAAGACCATGGTAGTCTATAGATGATAATTATCAATCAAATTTCGGGATTCAGGCAAAATGTCTCACTAAAGGGTGGAATAGGAAAAGGATGTTATATTGATCTTCCAGCCAAGATAAACTTCCTGAAGCCTCAAGCTTGAGAGATTGACAGCATCAAGCAACAGCTCAAGGACCATAATTGACAGAGAGTCATAAAACTCAGGTGGTTCATCACAAGTGGAACAATGGAAATCTATTTACACACCAACACTTGAACTAATTGGTAAAATTAATCATCATCACATATTTCAAGCATACGATGAAGACACAAAAATAGTAAGGTCAAACTAGGTGACTCTCTCAGCAACAATTTCTCCGCAACGAACATCTCTTATTACCAAACAACAACGATCCACTCTTAACAATATACTGTATACCAGGAGAATTGCATGTTCTTCCTCCAAAAGTCCGAATTTATGCCTTGCTCTCATACTTCAATGCACTTCTCCATACAAATCCATCAAAGTAACGCCTCCACCGTCAATATAACCTCAGCATCTTAGTATTCCACTCTTATCGTGAAGGCAAAACTCCCGACTAAGCGAAGAAACGTCTAGACAATCATATTCCCGTGTTTCATTTAAATCTCCTGCTAGAGGCCCATATCAATAAATGAGAGATCTTCAATCTGCTCTCCCAGAAAGGAAGAGAAGGAAGCAAGAGAAACCATAGGCCCAATCACCGAGTCAATCGCAACTCCTTTCAACTTCATCATCAAGAATTAACAACGATTTTTCCTGAATTTATAATTCAACCTCGAATCTTTCATCTCTCAACAACAGAACAGTAATATCGATACAAATAAGGGCGAAGAACCAGAAGTACCCGATGCAATTCTACAGCAGCGAGCTCAAAAACCTAAAATCAATCGCGCGCGCGCGCGAGAGAGAGAGAGAGAGAGAGAGAGAGAGAGAGAGAGAGAGAGACCGTTCATTCCTGACGGCGAGATTGAGGAGCGCGAGGAGCGAGGCCTCGCGCGCCTCGTCGTTCGGGGAGAAGAGCATGAGGACCAGCGGCTGGACGACCCCCGCGGCAGCGAACCTCGACCTCGTCTTGAGCGACGACGACGGGGACGAGGACGAGGACGCCGACCTCCTGACGGCCTTCCTTATGTCCCTAGCGGCTTGGATTTTGGTATGGAGATCTCCGCTGATCAACCGCTCCGACACCTCCTGTATCAAAAGGTTGCTCCGGCTGTGGCCCCTCTGCTGCCTCCACACGATCACGTCGCCTCTCGCTCCCTCTCCTCCTCCTTCTTCCTCGTCTTCGACCACCGCATCGTCTTCCTCTACCATCTTCCGGCTTCTCCTTCCTCCGTCCGTTCCGGGCTTCTCTCTCTAGAAGGGCCGACGCCGAGCTCTCCCTTTCTCTCTCTAGGCTGTTGATTTGATGCTGCCGACGATTGCCGGAGTTTCCGTGACGGGCCCAATCTCTCTCTCTCTCTCTCTCTCTCTCTCTCTCTCTCTCTCTTTAATTTATTTTATTTTTCCTTTTTCCGTCCGGCTTGTTTGCTCCGGATAATGGAATTTGTCAGAACTAAATATTTTTCAGAGGGATTTATTTAAGGTGAATTTGGATTTTTTTTTCACATATTTCTGCCCCAGAACGTTTTTTTTTTAAAATAAATATTGTTCATAAGTGCTAAGGGTATGCTTAGTCCACAGCAGTCCGATTTTCCCGAAACCGAGAACCGGACAGATGAGATGGGTCCTTGATTTTTAGGATTGGGGATCGGATCGATTAATATTAGGATCGGATTGGACCGGACCGATCCTAACCTAACCCGCGACAGGCCGAAGGGGAGTAAAGTGAGATAGAGGGAGTGATCAAGAATAGGGTATCATCACGAGCCGTCCAACAGGAAGCATATGACGAGGAGAGGTCCGACGGCGATTGGGTGGCGGTGCCGTGCGGCGGAGGTTGCAAAGTGGGAGTGGGTTGATTGTGATCCCACCTTCCTCTTTGCAGACGAAAACAAAAGCTTGGTGGTGGTGGGGGATGAAATGTGAAGAGGGAAATAGGGAAAAGGAAAGAAAATAATATCAGGAAATCAAGTAAATCAGCATAATTTTTGAGTAAGTTTGTCCTACTTTAGATGGTCCACCGTGACACACACGAGCACAATCGCCAAAAATAAGAAGTCGCGTGAGAAATTCGAAGTAACGATTGCTCGAAAAGACTCGATTTAATTTTTTATTTAGAGCCTTAAAAACTGCATCTGCTCAATTGAAAGATTATGACTAAATATAAATTCGCGTAATAGATTTTATAGATCGAATTTGCGAACCAATTAAAGTGCCAATTAGATTGCAAACCAAGGAAAAATCAAGACGTGCCTAATGGTAATGGGGTTTTTCCAAACCCCATCTTCCTTGCTAGATTTGTTTTTTTTTTTTCAACCACATCTTTTTGCTAAAGTTACCTCATTACAATGCATAAAATGACCTCATATGGTTTTATTTTGCCTGACGTGATTATTTTGCCGATGATATACAGAGCAAAGCGAGCTTCTTTCATCAAAACGATATCGTCCCGTTTCAACATCCAAATCTCCACTTTCATTTACGTTTCAGAGCGTTGAACCTAAACGCACACCGCAAACCATTATAAGTAAAAGTAGAGATCTTGACGTGTGCTCATCACTGAGTATAGTGATTGGCCGATAAAAGTTTATAATGGCAAATCTGTTCTTGAGGGATAAGAGTATGCTCACTACATATTATACTTTGGTATGTGTAGATTTGCTAAATTTGAAAGATTTTTGTATACCACTCATGTCTTATTCTGAGAAATGAATGAAATTTTTTTTTCGACAAAAAAAAACCCCTGAATCCTAAATCTTCATCTTCAATCAAGTTTGTATAACTACAATATCATGAACTTTTCTTCAAGTATTTTCGAAACACCACCCATCATCTATCGATCAACTCAATCATCGATAATAAATTTCGTTAATTTTCTTCATAACGAATGCTCAATCAATTATCAACAACTCACACCACAAAATATATATATACAAATATAAATATATATATACATGGATCAACCCACGATTCTAGTGATTTGTTCATATGTTAAAAAGCTCAGAAACAAATATTTTTCCAAAGAAGCGTGGGTTAATTTTTTTTTATAGGTGGAATTAGGAGTAAAATAGAACAAAATTGTCGTACGGGAAAAGCGTCGAGAACCGTCAGTCATTCATATTCATTCATCAGATCCATAGATTTCACTGATGGACGCAAGTGCGGGTTGCCAAGTCGGGATGAGTTTGACCTTCTTCTTCTCCTCACTGGATTGACTCTTCTTCTTGAGCCCTTTCCTCGCACTTTCCACCACCTTGCCGATGTTCCCCGGCGGCCCTTTCCGGGGCTTGTCATCGATCCCCCGAAAGCGGACGTGCTTTGCAGTGGTCGAGCCCTTCTTTTTAGAGGCCCCCAAGTCGGTGCTCACGTCGCTCGCGTCGCCTCGCTTGGCGAACGAGCCGCTCGAACCCCGGTCCTTCCTCTTCATCGCGTCCGCGCCGTTGAAGGACCGCGAGGCGCTGAAGTCGGCCGACCTTTTGTCCCGGTTGGGCCTCCGGGTCCTGCGGCGCAGCTTCCTCACGGTGTGGCGGGGGACGAGGTAGTACTTCTCCCCGAGGGCGAGGGTCTCGTCGGGCCCCACCACGGCCTCCCAGGGGCGCCGGAACACCTCCGGCCTCGTCACGTAGAACGAAGGGTACTTGTCGATGATCCGAGCCGCGGGGATGGGCATGAAGTAGCACTCGACGTTGCCTCCGGCGTGGACGATCTTGAGCGCCGACGAGGCCTCCTCGTCCGGGGAGTAAACGGGCCTGGGGGGTTCGGGGCGCGAGGGGCGGGCGAGCTTGTGGACCCTGAACAGCTTCTGGAGCATGGTGTCCGGGACCAGGGGGGCGGAAGAGGGTCGTCACTCGGGTGATCGATCGATGAACGAGGTTTTGACCGAGCTGTTTTTCTTTATATGGATTGGGGTGGTCGATGAAGCCGAAGGCGATGGCCAGCAGCATATCTCCTCCAGGGCGGGGAGGGATATGATGAAGATGACCTGCTGCCGGCCTTGGAGGATAATGCAAAAACGTGCGAGTCATGCGAAAGAAGGTGACATCAGAGCTTGTCTTCCTGCATAGGGGAGTACGAGGTGATACCTCGTGTTCTGTCCATCTCTTCTTGGCCTTGTTCGCCTATGTTGGTACCTCCGACGGAGCTGTTCTCGGCGTGCCGGCCGGGAGATGTGGATTCCTCGAATGCAAGATCTTTCGATTGCTAAGTCTTGAATCATGAAATGCTTGATGCTTCACAAAGTTCGGGGTTTGGACGTCGGCCCCTCTTGGGGATAATGTTTATTTGAGCGAAATAATTTTTTCGCGAATTAATCAATCGAAGGAAAATTATTTTCGATTAATGAACACATGCATTCTCAAAGTTAGGAAAATGAATTCCCTATATGGAAGAGGAGAAAACATTCTTCGAGAAAAAATTATCCTTGAGAACATTTCCCTTCTTTTACAAACTTTTACTGAAACAATCACTCTTAGACTTAGGTCAAACATGGCTATGAGAAACAAATGACCAAAAGTGACCTACCCCACATGTTTAGAACGCCAAATAAGGATGATTTTGAAAGGTAAAAAATTGTCCAAAAAATCGTAAATTTAATTCGATCCTAAACTTTTTAATCATATCGATTTAGTTTGAAACTTTATTGACAAAAACCGTCACCCTCGATACACCATGGTACGTATTATGATAGCATTAGCCGTCCGAATCTCTTCCGAATTCAAAAAATTCGCATTATTTTTGGCAACTTACTCCAAAGTTCATCAGCCCAGCAAAACTTAGTGTCAGTAATCCGAAGAAGGGACACATGTCTCCTCCCATCAAATTTATGGTAGATTATTGCATTTGGCAAGACACAACAAGGCGGGCAAATCAGCAGGGGACGGCGCAGGGCGGGGTGGGGACGGTCTTAGTCAGACCACCACCATGCTAGTTCATATGGGTTAAGTCTTAATATTAGTATGCTGCGAGTAATATGCTACAACATAATTTGTCATATCAAATACCTCATTACAACTTATTCCACTTATTGAAAACTAAAGAAGAATGTAAAAGAAATATCGTCATTAATTGATGGATCAAAATGATGATAATATAATTAAGTAGAGTCGCACTTGCGAGATTGCGATCTTTTTATTAACTAGGTTTAAATTAGCATAGTTCATAATCGTCGTGAGAATTCTAATTAACTATATTTCTCCCCTATATAGTTTGAAAGGAAACTAATTCAAAAAATTTCTCCATTCGGGGAACGGGGCAGTGGCGGGGAAAAGCTCCTCGTGGGACGGAAAGGAATGCGATTCCCGGTCCCGGTCCCAGCGGCCACGGCCCCACCCCCTCCTGTCCCATTGCCCATCTCTACCGTTAATAGTCAAGTGAAATCTAATACATGAAATGATGGGATCCCGGTAAACAGCTTGCTTTGCCAGTACAAACCATAACATCTAGAGAGCGTCACCCTCCAATTCAGGAACAAAGACAGACCAGCATTGAGATAACAGGGAAACGCACAAAGCATAAGAGAAACCACATTGCCTCTAGATACCACATTAAGCTACGAAAGATTCCCTTTATTTCACCTAAATAACAAAATTTGCATGCCTCAATTATTCTGGACCTGCAGCAACAAATTATTCATGAAAACACGTAATGTATTCGTTCACGAATTGCATGGGGACTCTTAGTCAATCGAGTTCACCTACGGGATCAAGATCTGAATCATGCTATTGCTCAATAGATATACCACATATTCAATGTTGACAGAGCACTGAATCGAGATCTGTCACGCTAAATGGTGAAAGCAGTTGTGCATAGATAACTTATCAGAATTATATCAACCATTATGCAGTCCTGCTTACAGCACCAGAGGAAATTAATTACCAATGAGCAAGTCAGAGCACTGGTATGGGAATCTGATCTAGAATTGCTCAATCAAAGATCAAACCAACAAATTCAACTGCTTGGGAAAAGGGGATCGCAATATTTCAGAGATGGAATGTGGGATTGCTACTGGACAATCAGATGAAACCAGTAGATAACATGTAAACTCAGAAATGCAGAAGTAGAATACACTATCCATTAAAGTCGAATCAAATTTTCCTTCAGTAAGCAGCTGAATCTACTCAAATGTTCACTTTGTTTATACCAAGTATAACAATTGCATACATCCCTTTCCGGCTATCAAAATTCACTTTACAGGCAAAGCGGCTAAAGACGAAATGGAATGGAAACTTGACCAACGATCTATATATCCACTTACTGAACCCTATAAACTTTGAAATGAAGAGGAAAACCGAAAAATATTCTCACTACTCAACAATATTAGTGGGTCCAAATTCTAGGGCAAGAGGAAGGAAGAAAGGGTACAAGAAGAAATCAGGAAGAGTTGAAACAACAAAAACGAAGAACAATAGCATCATAAAAAAGAGCTTAAAGAGAACCTGAACATCATGATCTCAACTTTACTTCAATGATCGACCAGCTACAGGCTAACTGCGTCTTTTATCTCTGCAGTGAACAATGAGAAGATACAATTGACTCCAGCCTCCTTTAGGTTGATCATATACCTACTCCCAGAACCAACCAATGCCGTATCTTCAAGATGCTTACTCAACTCAAGGGAGCTCTCCAAAAAAAACCCCTAGAGGTGGACGTCTATACCAGGTTTGTAGTCAAAAGGAAGAAGAAAGTATCATTTCTCAGTAGTTGCTGGACCAGGCCATCTGCGCATGCTGTGGCTGCTGATACACATTGGCTGCGTGTCCTGTCATATCGACTGCTCCACTCATGTCTTGAACAGCTGTAGATGTTGGGACATGGTTAGAGTTCTCACTGCCACTTGAAGGTGGCAAATAATGGCAAACTTGCCATGCTTGTGTTGGAGGAAACGTAACATGCTGACCTTGCTGAGGAAGGTTGTAAAATGTAGTGGTTGGTAAGCTAGGAATTTCGCGGCCAGGTGCAGGAATCCAAACCCGTGGCCCTTCGCTCTGCAGAAAAGTAAATATGTTGAGGTTGGTGATGATGTCCCTCAGTAAAGTATGGAACTCTAATGTTAATTAATTTGAAAGAGGTATCTTCTCATCCTAAAGCGTATTTGCATCTTCCCACACAAATAGAACTCAGCCAACATGTCAAGATCAAGGGATGTCCCTTATCCACAGTACCCAGACACCATATTTTCGCAACACCATCTAAGAAAACCCTCAGCATTGCATCTAGCACCAGTTACTCGACAACAGATATCCACTAAGTGACGCCAGCAAGAAAAGATACCAGATTAAACAACCTCTTACTCTGCCAATCTTGGTGCACAACATCCAACCTAACATAACTAACACTTCCTTCTTAACAAAAATCGAGTCAATCGACTGCATCTGCCTGAGGCAACCAGAGTGAGAAGAGCCTTCAGTGAGTTTACTTTTATTGCTCATGCTAGATAAGTACCTTTCCAGGTGAATTTAACATAATAATGGCACCACTTTTACAAAAAATAATGGGCAAATTACAGAGAAAAAAGCCAACCTGTTGTCCAGAGATGTACATATTATTTTCCTTGAACTGAGATGTGCCAAGTTCCTCATTAGTATTGGAGTTTCCAGCTGTCGCAGCAGAGCCAGAATTATAACCAGCAGCAGATGAACCATAAGGCCCATAACTAATTGGCACTCCTACATGGGTCGGATTACCAGCATTACCAGCTGTTTTATACTGAGATAGTGGATATTTGACGGCCTGAGCAGCAGCAGCAGGTGGTGCAGGGAACAAACTAGCTGCCTGATGCTGCTGAGCAAATGCGCTGTTCGCTAAGAACTGGGGAATGGCTGGAGGTGGAACATAAATTGGAGGGAAGTAGTGTCCATAAGGAATGTAATTTGGGGGAAAAGGAGCCATATGAACCCCAGTGGGTGTACGGAATACAGGGAGTGGTTGCTGAGTCATGGCAATTGAGCTTTGCATGAGCCCCGCAGCCTGAGTCACAAGGGGAGTTGGTCCAGCTGTAGACAGAACTAGCGAGTTCCCACCCTGTGGTACAATAAACAAGCAGAAGCATCACTACTTGACAAAAATAGAGTTTTGTGGTTCAGAATCTTCAGATTAATAGGACAATGCCTTCCTTCAATCAAAACATTGCTTAAAACAACTATAACAAATATGAAGATCTGCTTACACCATGACCCGTTCTTAATTACCAAAATCACAGGACATACATAAATTCTTAAATCGTTAAATCCCTCCTAAGAAGACAGAAAGGTGTTCGGAAGAAAACAGAACAAAATCACACTCCTTTCAGATATTGCACTGTTGATGAGGCAAGGTTCAGACAGGACAGGCACTAACTAATAACAAAGTGTTATAAATTCATAAGGCCCAAATTGGTGGTGAGCTCACAGCTGTCATTGGACACTAAGTTGGAATATAACCACCCACTGAACAGTCAATTCTTACCTTGATATTAGTTGGATTTTGACAACAATATTCTATTTCAAAATAATTATGCATTAGCAGTGCACATGCTGGAACAAAAGGAGAATATGAATGGTAGTTTTGTGATCATTCTGAAAATCTGAGTTCTCACTGGCTCAAAATGATGACAAGCAATCAAACTGTGGAAAAGTGACCTGTAAATTCTCTTACTGCAATTTGTGTGGAGTTGCAGGCTTTATCTAAGCAGGATTCAGAAGGCTGGAAGCCGACACCTCAAAAGCTACCAGCTTATACCTCAAGTCTGCTACTCAGTAAACTGCTATCTACTTAGAAGACAACATATGGGATTCATTGATTTCCATTCTTCTATCAGCAAGAGCTGATGTAGACGCCCTAAATGATCGGTCTATGACTCTGACAGCAATGCCATCACACAGATTTATTTAGCTGGTATAAATTATTATTCACGCTTCAAAAGTTCCAATAAACAATCTTATGCAGGCTTCACAGATGAAAAAGCAGATTGGCAGCAGGCAATGAGAGCAGATGAAGGAAAGCTATATGAACTGCCCCACAATAGGACGTTTCAAATGGTGCAATGGTTTTTCAGCCTCAGTTATGTTCACAATTGGAAGAAGTAAGCTACAAGGGACAAAGTTGGAAAAGAAAATATCAACTCTTCATATGAGGGCCAAACTCATTAAAATACACAATATAAGAAAGTATCTTTGCAAACCTCCTGGGAAGCCTGAGAAGTCTGTTGCTGCAAGATCCCAACACTGTCATTATACTTAGTAGCAACTCCAGATGAAGAAAAGGGTGAAAGGCGGCCATCAGTATCAACGCCTGACCGATAAAATTGAGCATAATAACTTGTTGGATCAAATGATTGTTGAACCTGGATACAAGACCATTTAAGAAAGATCATGAACCAAAGGCTCAAAGGTACAGCCAGAGTAGTATAGCAAAATGTAGCAATCTGCCTATAGAAGGGGAAATAGGAAAAGTTCTTACTACAAAGCTTGGAAGGCGAGAAGCATCCCGTGTTTGGGACTCAGAATTTTCAAAAGGAGCATTCTGACTTCCTACTACTGGAGGACCAAACCCAAAATTATAGTTGGGAGAAGTATGAACTACCAAGTGCTGTTGGCCTAATACACCTTCCTGCTTTAACTCTTTGTAATCAGGAGCTGCAGTTGAGACATCATCCTCAGCAGGAGAAACACTCTCAGGTACATGCTTTGGTGATTGTGGATAATCTGGATAATTTTCTTCATCAGCAGTTGCTGAGGCAATTTGGCCACTGGTAAAACAGGATAAAAACGATATTTAATTCAACTTAAAGGTTCATAACATCTACACCATCTAAATCCGATTATAGCACCACTCTGCGCCCAGATAAAACCAAATCAAATGAGTTCCTCTATCAAAATGAAAGACACATAAGTAAGGTACATAGCCTCCTCGGTTCCCTTTTTTTGCCTATCAATAACAATTAGAACCTAGAGCAGTATGAACCAAAGCTCTGAAACAATGCCGTTGAGCTTCCAATTATCCAGCCAAGTCAAAAACCACCAGAGATGGCACTAGTTGGAATTGGGTGCCTATTGCTGTTTGCCGTTAGCATAACTCTTGTCTTACCCGAACTTTATTACCGTGTGTGGTAACCCATGAATAACTACAGGCAGTAGGGCAATAAATACATCGCTAAATGCTCAACAAATTATTGGAGTTTACAGATGTTCAGAGTAGCAGTTGCTAATAAATTTATTTTACGAAGCAATATGGGCAATAATGACCTCCAGTTGAAAACGTCAATATTTCGTAAGGGCTCTAACAAATGTTTTACTGCTTACAAACCTTGAGTCCTCAATGGTTTCCTCGACAGCCAGTGACAATTCCGAGACAATTGTGGAGCTCTTATCACTCTCAGGAGCACTGATTGAGTTCGCACTTATGCCAAAACTTGCATCAAAACTTCCAAAGCTGAACTTGGTTCTTTCAGATTCAGGGACATGGATGTGGTCTGGGAGTATAACAGGTTGACGTTGTGAAAGACGTAAAGTTTCCAGCTTCTTCTGCAGATTTGAAGCCGCCTCTTCTGGATCAGGAATGGGTGCTGACTGTGAGGGGGTAACTGTATTGACTCCAGGTGCAACTCTTTCAGACCTTTGAGAAGCAGTAGGATTTGTTGGCTTTGGTTTCCACTCCTTATTTGAACCCGCTGTTAGAAAGACAAAGGTAATGGTTTAGGGAACCTAACCAACATTATCAATCAACAGACAAATTCACTTTAAATGGTATAGAGATGATGCCTTTCTGAGACCCAACTAGCTGCTGTGATCGACTGTTGTAATTGGATGATAGGCGACTAATGGGAGAAACGCCATAAGTTGAACCAAATGAATGCTGAGAGGGCTCCACAGTTCCAGTCCTCTCGGCTTCCTGAAATTGGTCAGGCATCTTCTCATGCTCAAGAGAGCCACCAACCTCAGAAGCTACAGCATTGATATTTAGGAAAAAAGCATTACCTAAGGAGCATCAAAACATTTCTTAAAAAACGGAAAAAAAATTGTCAAGTTCCTACCAATGGTTGCTTTTTTTTTGCTTACTGCCTCTGTTTCAACAGAAGTTTGATGGATCCCAACTTCACGTTTTATCGTACTCACAGAACTGGGTATCTGTGAGTCATTGGAGGGCACTATGACGGGATCAGAAGATGAAAAACAGACAGAAGAAGATGGTGAACTGTTAGGCAGGGACTGCCGAGATGGAATGTCAGCTCCAACCACTGTTTGGACACTTCCATTGGAATCAAGAGGGGTTGATCCACTGTCTAACTTACTGAGACCAAGGTTAGATGGTGAAATCACTTCAGAATGGCCTCTCCGATTTCCTCCAGATGAACTGATGGCATCAGTAACGGTAATATTTGCAGAGGAACCGGCATTTGGATGATTGGTAGCATCAGCTAGAGAGCTGCAAAAGGTCATCATAGACATATCTCTAATACTTCACTCCAAAGTAAAAAGCTTTGTAAATTATGTAATTCAAATTGAATCTATGAAAATACTCTCACCTTGCCAATGAGATAGTCTCTTTATTTTTTATCCCGTGTGAAGTAAGCAGTGATGAACTGACACCCTTATCAGCAGCTGGATTAGTTCCATTCTCCTTGCCAGCAGCAGCATTCCTGCCATCACCAGCATCTGAGAAGAGGTGCAACAATATAATTAGAAAGGGTTCATGAGCCAGATAAATAAGTAACTTTACTACATGGCCATTCGCAGAAGACATCCCAACAAAAATTCTTACGAAATGCTCAGCCACATGTTGTAGAATGAGAGAGGCTACACATATTTGCCACCAATTTAAGAATATCAAGTATGTAATCATAAAATAAAAATAAAAAAGATATTGGTCAATAGACTACTGTTTACAGTTAAAGAATATAATCGATGAAGTAAATTTAATCCTCAATAGTCATTTACCATTTGATACATGTCGAGGCAAATAATTGGAACGACTACCCTTACTACCTCGTCCTTGCGAGCCAGGCTGCCACCGGGACTCTGATGACTCTTTGTTCGAATTCTGTGCAAACAGAGAAAGAGGAATATTGACCACAAGGCGAATTGAGAAGGTTTGACAAAATCAGTAATCAGATTTTTCCAGGAAAAAAAAACAAGCAATTGGATGCTCAGCAAAAAAAAAAAAAACCCATACCTCCTTTCTCCTGTCACGCTTCCTCTTAACCTCATGAAAGGGATCTGTGTATAAAGCACAGAGTTAGACATTTCAAAACGATCATAAGTCACTGACAGTTAAGCAAAATTACGACTATAGCATGAAATGCAACAAATGGATTTCAGTGAGACCATAGACAAAGTATGAAGCAAAATGAAAGGAGTAAAACTGTCCCCAAAAGATTTATATGCTTGAATAGCTTGAAAGAAGAAGACGGAACACCAGAACTTAATGCATTGTACTTCTTCTAGGCCTCACACCCTCTTGAAATTCAGACACCCTACGGCCACAACATGGATTAGACCAAAACCAATCATCTCCATTTTTTAATGAAAAGGATCACCCAAATACCAAGAAGCCATAAAATTACAATGGAACATAAAAATTCTCAATACAGCATACAAAGTAAGATGAGACACACAAAGACTGTTCTATAGCTGCATAAGTTAATCTTCAGCACTAGATAAGACATTGATTATATCAAAACAACAGCGGCATAAGGATGATGAAAAGCCAACAGTTCACTTCCAGAGTGACTGCCAAATACATGGAAGCAGACACCACCACTTGCTAAATTTCGAAACAGAAGAATGTAGAACAGAATGCTTCTGAATTTTAAACCCAAGTATATAGTGCAAAAATTATAGAATCGCTTTCAGCAAGTTCCTTTCAAAGATGCTTCTTCCTGCGGACAGGAAAGACATGTCTTGTCCTAATAGTTGTAGCAAGCAAAAGGACAGAAAATAATACAAGAAACTATTCCCATCAATAATTCCACACAAGCAAAATCAGGAAGTCCAGAAGTTCACTTGCGGTATGGTTACTGGTCAGTCAATCACCACTTTCTTCTACCTGCAAAGAGAGATACCAAAGGCCTCTAGTCTCGGCGCCGCCCACCAAAATGCATCATATCATTCAGACTGAACAAATCACGATATACTTTTACCAGAAGTTCCATAATAATGCTACCGGCAATCGAAGGAACGAGTCATCGTACATAAAATGAACACTGCTTTACAAGCCAGAGATTATAGGGCTTGAGAGTTGAGACAGCTAAAAGTTACCGCACTCACAACTACTCATACGACGTGTACCTCACTACTAAATCCAAATCTTTGCATAAATTACAGCTCCAAGACTCAAACCCAGAAGATTAAAGTCTTCAACGAAAAGATTAAACCTACGACAGACCCATCAGGGCCAAAAGAAGAAAAGTACAAAATCAAGATCAACCCCACCCGAGCGGAACCAGAGCTAAAGAAAGTGGGAGGGATACCCTGCAAAAGAAGCTTTTGGGTAGTCTCATTTGGATCCATGGAACATTCCTTGAGCATTGCATAAATCTCTTCCTCACTGTGACTGCCCGTGATCTCCTTTATGTGCTGGATCGTCATCCTCACGCTGCTCGGGATTGAGACCTTGGACCCACCACTGCTCATCTTCGATCAACACCTAAAACCCCCAAACCCCCCCTCCTCCTTCCCGACAAGGAAACACCCCCCCTTGCTCGTTTTGCTTTTAC
This sequence comes from Melaleuca alternifolia, assembly GCA_019926035.1. Classification (NCBI taxonomy): domain Eukaryota; kingdom Viridiplantae; phylum Streptophyta; class Magnoliopsida; order Myrtales; family Myrtaceae; genus Melaleuca; species Melaleuca alternifolia. The sequence continues at coordinate 278,192 of JAGKPW010002178.1, forward strand.
GGGCGAAGAGCGCACAGGCGCGCTCGCGTGATGTTTTCACGTGTGAGAGACAGGAAATTGGAGGGCGCAGGGAGGGGAGGAATGGCGATTCGGGATTGTGGGTAATGGAGCGACGGAGGTGGCGGACAGGAGAGAGAGAGATTTGGGCTGACGGGGGTTTTCGAATTGATCTAGGTGAAGTGGAGAGAGACAGAAACAGAGACAGAGAGAGGAAGGAAGGAATGAGAAGGGGAGAAGGGGGAGAAGGGAGGAGGGAGGCAAATGAAAAGAGTGTCTGTGAGTGTAGGGCTGTTTCCCATGCTTCGTTAATGGGGTTTTCTTTTCTTTTCTTTTTCTAATTAATAATATTTCCAAAAAAATAGATTATTAATTTTGTTTTTTTTTGGTAAAGAAATTCAATCGCCTAACTAAATTCAATCGAACCCGACTTATTAAATTAGCATATCGCATCACAACCTAATTCGGGCGACGAAAATCACCTAACTTATTTTGTTCAGAATCCCATTAACAGCATATAATTCACGATAAAATAAAATGTTTAGTTGAAAAAGAAAAGTCTAGCAAACAAATTAGGAAGGAAAGAAAAAAAGGGAAAAAAAGAGAGAGTGGAAGACCATGCACCTACAAAGATTCAAAAGAGGCTATAACCCGAGGTAATGTCGACGCGAAAGAGACAATCCGAATAAGATGGAGAGAATTGAAATGGGAGTTAAATCTAGACATTACCGCATCCGGCGATATATCAGAATTGAAATGTGTCTTTATTGATATGACTTTTTAATATTTCTAATTACCGCATATGATAGGAAATTTCATAAGTCTATTGACCACGTCAAGATTTTCCCATGAAGGAGGTATCGACCCGAGCTTAATTCAAAACCCGCTTGGGTTCTAGCTTTTCTTTTATTAATGAATTCACATCAAATTTCTTTAACCCAATGATTTTCATTCCAAATATCCAAACACACCCTAGCTTCAAGGGAAGTTTGCACTAAAAGGAAACCTAAGTGTTTCGAATCCCTTTTTACCAATTTGAGTCCTTTATAATGGAATTGTCGCCCATAGTTTTGAAAGGAGGGAAAGAATTTGTGAAATCGCCTTTGAATATCCCACCCAAGTGCTTGCTTTTCTCTCTATTAACCTCCAAAATTTCGCATTTCAATTTAATCGCTCAAATTTCAACATTCCTTTTTTCATTTCTCTCAAATTACAAGAGACTTGAAAATGATATACATCACACTATATCCAATGACCGCACTATATCCAATGACCGCCACGAAAATTTAGATGGCTTCTTTATATTATCAGTACTTCCATCGATAAAGATTCTTCCCGTATCACGTAAGCGGCTTAATAATATTGATGGACAAAAATCGCATAGCAACCTCTCCGAGCAGTGGTGAAGCGCGCCTTGACGAGGCTTATGACGACACACGCCCTTTGTATGCACTTGGGTACAGGAAGTCTCCACAGTCTTTTCCATACGACGTGTTTTCTTTTATTATTTATTGATATATTGGTCGGCATGAAAAATAATATACATAAATATGTTTTTTTCACACGAGTCGCCTTATGACTATCGACTTAGATAATTTGTTAATTACTAACGAAGTACATAGTTATTGATATCAATGGTGGTGGTGGGGGTGGCTCGTGCACCAAACGAATTGATAAGTACTAATGAATGAATTTTTCTAGCTTTTTTGGGTATTATTGCCGGGGGGATGCGTCAAGGCCGTCGTCGATGCACGAGCGTGTGCCTTTTGCCCATGATTGAATTGCGTAGACATTAGGGTTTAGAGGCCAAGCACGCACGTGACCCCCAACCAGTGGTCTCACGTGGCATCTCTCTCTCTCTCTCTCTCTCTCTCTCTCTCTCCCACACACACACATATTAGAAAGAAAGGTAACCGGGGCGAAAGCATTTTCTGTATAACTAAGGCGGAGTACCTTTCTGCCTTAGCTTTTAAGTTTTTCCATTCTGACGTCTTTTTACTTATTAACTAGATACCGTGATAAAGAAAAATAACGTGAAAATTTGTCGGAGAAAAGGGGTAAAAATTAAGGATGACCGATTTGGACTGCATGAACAGAGAACTGCTCGGACCGGTCCTCGGTTCCCAAAAGTAGAACCGGTGTCCAGGCGATCCAGTTACTAATTATTAAGAGGATTGGATCAGACTGATAACTTTTTAATTTCTAAAGTTTTAATAACTACCCAACTTTACCAAAATAATTTTTTTAAAAAGTAAAGAAACTCAATTTTTTTTTTAATTTTCCTGATTCCCAATCAGTTCTATTATATTTCCTAGGAACCAGATCGGACTGATGCATCCAGGTCGATTTAGTCTAGGACTAGGCAATCTTGTCCCCAATCCTACAGATCCGAAATTAATCCTATCAATCTGGACTGTCCTGGACTATACACACCTCTATTGAAAATGACAAATGTAATGGGTCAACTACAAATTCCTTAATTGGTCCTACAGATCGATTTATGTTTTCTCCATTTTTCTTTTTTCTGAATTCGGGAATAAATGTTCTTTTTTTCAACTTAAATGTTGCCTTTTTCTAGATTCCTTAAATCTCCACATTGATTCGTACTGCAATCGTTTAGCTCTCTCTCTCTCTACCAGCATTAAGTCATGGTCGTCGTCGTCGAGCCATCTGATAAGATACGAAGGAATAGAGCTCAGCCATTGACATGAACCGCCGGCGTCGAGATCGTGCAGCCCGAGGCATAAGGCATAGATTGATGAACGACGCACTGTCGGGACCGAAAACTAAAGACGCCTTCAAGAACATCGAGGCGGCGACGTCCCCATAATGCAGGAGACGCTGAAGTCTAGCTAAGAAAAGCTATGGCTTTGACTTGTACCCTGAAATTCAAAGTCAGGCAGCCTCAGAAGACGGGGCAGTTTTGGTGGACGACGCCCGGCGCCGTCGGGCACGTGGACAATGGACAGAACTCGTCGAAGTCCTGCCCCGCCATTTTGGCCCCTCTATTTGGGACACCCCGAAGCTCAGGGCGAGCAGCACCCCGAAGAAGGCGCTCCCGAGGTCGAGCCCATTGGACACGTCGTACACGTGCCGGGCCCACCACCCCTTCGCCGCCCTCCGGGCCACCAGGTGGTATGCCGCCGCCGCTGTGAAGAATGTCCAATAGTGCACCGGCCGGGCCTGCATCAGGAACGATACAGACATGAAGGTGACTGGGAAGTTGATAAGCCGGATCCATTTCTTTCCCGGGAAGGTGCGAGCCGCGAGCCACACCGCTAGGGGTCCGGCCGCCCCCGCCAGGAAGAAGTAGTATAGGCCCTCGTAAGCCCCCGGCCTGAACATCCGGGCCGGCCCGACCCCGCCCCATATCATGGTGTGGGTCAGGGATTGCTGGAGCCCCGGGCATGTCCACATGCTCCCCTTCGGCAGCTTGTCTCTGTTGCAAATGTTCTCCACCGACGTCAGGGCCCACCATGCCGTCCCAAGCTTGACGGAGCTGGAGAGGAGCGAGCCGAAGATCTTGGGAGGCACACAGAAAGTTGTACACCGAGATCCATTGAGATACATGTGTCGATTAGATTAGAAAAAACGCAGTTGGTCAGATGAAAATGAAATGCAGGAATTAGGATCGATCAAAGTTTGAAGGACACTGTCATGTAAAGTCGGGTTTCTTTCGGCAAGCCTTCATACTGGTTTACTGATTCAGGATATGTTACCGTCTCGTAGGTTTTGAAATGGGCAAAGAGTACCTGAACAAGGAACATGGATCTCGGTGGGATCTTCATGTAATGTCCTAGCTTGAACTCGGCTAAAAATGTGATGGCGTGCATCTTAGTGCTTTGAACGTAGGAAGGGAAAGTCTCGCTGGTTATAGGCCTCCCCGGATATAAATATCCGATGATCAAGTCGGCGACAACCGATAATCCGAGGTACTGCACACAAGAAAAGACAAATGAGACAAAATAAAACTCTAATCTCAGCCAGCGGTCGAGATTGAATGATGGAAACTGTGATGTGGCAGCGTGAAATGGGACTCAAATTTGAGGACGATCGCTGGTTGCCGCTTACAGTGCCCGTGGTAGCTTCAATGATGCCGAGGGGAACAATGAGGATGGACGGTATAGCTAAGGAGAGTAGAAATGCCCAAGTCGAAAGTTGGATTTCTTTGCCAAAGAATTCACAGTTGACGATGCCGAGACCGGCCATCAACAGGATAATCGCATAGAACCACCACTGAGGGATTGGCTCGTACTTCTTCATGAGCTCGTTGTGAATGTCGCCAGACTTGCTTTCGCTTTTCATCGAATGCTTCAGCTGCTGCCAGCTCTCCCTGAAAATTTCAAAGATTGTATCGTAGTTTGTACAGATAAACATGACAGAAGAGTGTTCCTTTTCCTTTCTAGGGTGCTAAGGAAAAGTGCGGAACCTTCCGTGGAACAGAACAAAATAAGTCAAAAGTTCCTTAGGGCGGCGAACGTGAATCCCAGTTTGAAGACATACGCAATGCTCATGTACAACTTTTGAGTACTCGTTGTATGCCTGCTCGTTAAATTCCAAGTCTTCTCCAAAAACCCGATGGACATTGTACCTTTTTCCTGAATAATCATATGATTCTTGAGCCAAAATTGGGAATCTCTTTGCGTCAAACAAATTCATCTAGTAAGCCACCGGTATGTACACGGACGTTATACCCACAAACCCGACCATCGTGTTCACGATTGTGTACCTGGGCAAGATCAAAGGGTTGCCCACCCAAGCTGCGGCCGAGTCCCACTCAATGGCAAGAGAACAAGCCCAAGACCATTGTAACCTGCGCCGAGTTGATGCGCCGTGACTGAGTCTTTCCAGATCCAGCATAGGAATGAGACCACAATGATAGTTTGCATGAAGTAGGTGGGAACGATGGTATAGTTAAAGACAGAGACAGCACAAATGAAGATAATTTGCAATACACCGAGCCGGCCTCTAGCTCTCGGTTCTTTCTCATGGAGCGCTCTGCAATATGGTCAGCAGGAGCAAGATCAAAAAGTTAGATGCATACGTCAATGGGAGGAGTGTATCTGGACGACATGAAGTACATAGCTCGAAATATAGAGCAAACCTATAGAAAGATACTTTCGGTACGGTTAAGGGGTACCACATGTAAGGATTGTCCACAAGAATCCTTCTGAACAGTCCAGCAAAACCATATCCTATCATCTGCAAATTGAAAGAGTAAGTTGCCTTCCGCAATTAGTGTTTATGGTGTCCTAGCAACGGAAATTTGATACTATAGAAGACAACGCATGACTTTTGGCATAACTACGAGCTAGATCTATCACGCCCTGAATCTCGAGCACGCGCGCATCCCACAACGGTCGAATGAAATGCGGTGTTCCCAGGTAGCGTCGCCGACCCAAACCTCTATGCACATGCGAAAGTGTAATTAACAATCTCCGGACAACAACAAACTTGGGATAGGAAAGCAGGACAATCCAATCATACAAGACACATCTCATAAAATAATCACGGGTTCATATACAGAAGACTAAATCTAAGAAATGTTTATCTAATTCTGGGATCTATAGCCACTACTTCCATGTCCACCAAAAAAGCGTGCTTAAAAAATTATCGCCTACGGTAACCCACGACGTATGTGTCGCACCTCCATCTAGGTACCTGAAAAATAATTCACCGAGTCAATTCTCCAAGCTCCGATTAGGAAGAAATCCATCCAAGGATATCATATTCACACAATTAAATCGAGGTCTGGAAACTGTTAGATTATCAAAATCTGAGACGATGTAAGATCCGAATGATGTAACATCTGGACGATCTGTCTCTACAGTTCATATACATAAATATGCAGCAAACATCTTTAACCACTAGTATACTTCTTATCAGTCATCATCAACATATCAACAGTTCAGTCCACACCTAACAAACATACTCATGGCTGTATCAATGTCTCACATAGAATCATCTTATCGTGTAGCACTTAGTCCTTGATCACATATGACAATAGTACAAGGTTCGAGAGGTGACTCACACGGTCTTTGGCACAAGGTTCTAGAGGTGGCCCCCATGAAGTTTTACGTTATCATGTGACACTTAGTCCTAGCCCAGAACATAACTTATTGCATAACACTTAGTCTCTGCCCATACATGTCGGTGGTACAATGTTCTAGAGGCGACTCATACAATCTTTGGTACAAGGTTCTAGAGGTGGCCCCCACGAAGTTTTACGTTATCGCGTGGCACTTAGTCCTGGCCCAGAACATAATTTATTGCATAGCACTCAGTCCCTGCCCATACATGTCGGCGGTACAAGGTTCTAGAGGTGACTCATATAATCTTTGGTACAAGGTTCTAGAGGTGACCCCCACGAAGATTTACGTTATCGCGTGGCACTTAGTCTTGGCCCAGAACATAACTTATTGCATAGCACTTAGTCCCTGCCCATACACATCGGTGGTATAAGGTTCTAGAGGTGACTCATACAATCTTTGGTATAAGGTTCTAGAGGTGGCCCCCACGAAGTTTTACGTTATCGTGTGGCACTTAGTCCTGGCCCAGAACATAACTTATTACTAAGTCCCTGCCTATACATGTTGGTGGTACAAGGTTCTAAAGGTGACTCATACAATCTTTGGTACAAGGTTCTAGAGGTGGCCCCCACGAAGGTTTACGTTATCGCGTGGCACTTAGTCCTTGCCCAGAAAGCAATAGTACCAGGTTCTAGAGGTGGCCCCCTCGAAGTTTTACGTTATCGCGTGGCACTTAGTCCTGGCCTAGAACATAACTTATTGCATAGCACTTAATCCCTGCCCATACATGTCGGTGGTACAAGGTTCTAGAGGTGACTCATACAATCTTTGGTACAAAGTTCTAGAGGTGGCCCCCAATCATGTGGCACTTAATCCTTGCCTAGAAAGCAATAGTACTAGGTTCTAGAGGTGACCCCCACGAAGTATACATTATCATGTGACACTTAGTCCTGTACTTGCTCGTCATGCATTTGAATTTCTCACACAACCCATCACCTTTCAACAACCATTACATCATCACATATCATCTTTCATCAGTCATCACATATTCACATACCATCCAGTCAATATTAAGGAGGTCAATCATCCGGCCTTGCTGCACACATTCCATACCGTGCCAACTCAACTAAATGTAAAACCACCCTAACTGGCAAAACCAAGTCATTTTCGTGTCTCCACGTCTAAACCCAGAAACATAATCAAATCAGTTCGTAAAATCATCAAATTCGAATATGTCATAAAGGACACATAAACCAACATTTTTCAGACACCTTGGTCCAAATCCTTCTGTACAAAGAGCAATAAATCGCTCAATCTGTTACAAAAGCTGATGCAGTTTTCAGAAAATCACGTTCTCCAGAATCAGTTTAGTTCGAAATCCAAAACTCATTCGATTGATCTAAAATTTGACTATGTTATAGTAGAAGCTGTAACAAACAACTTTTGTGAAGGAACTCTTATGAAATTCGAACTCCGGGAGTTGATAAAAATCCATAGATCATAAAAAGATCACAGGTTCTAGTAAAACAGAGATTCTGTTTTGTTACAAACGTAGTTAACATAAATTTCTTTTAAATCCATAAAATCTAGGGTAAAATATATGTCATAGTTGAAGATGTTTAAAACATTTTTCATGAAGAAACCAACTTCATAATCCCATCGCATCTCGTTCCACAAAATCAGTAAACAACAACAATCCGGTAGACATACACCAAAGAAATACTCTGTTATGAACTAAACTACTGTCACTTGTGCTAATCCAGTCTAACACTCAACTTATCAAGCTAATCAACACTCATCTAACCCTTAAGTGTAATCGCAACCTAAGAAGGGTTTGGATAGTTGACTCACCTAGTTAGCAAACCAACAAGTTCACGACGACAACAACACGAAGACGACTACAACTCGAGCTTACTTCAACTTCGAAAAAGATTCAGATGATACTGGAAAAGCCTTGAAAACCACTTCCTGAGTTGCTGTTTGAGAGCAACGTATCTCAATTAGGTGATAGAAGGTAATAAGAAGTGAAAAGTATCCAGAATAGGCTGAAGTAGAACCAGCTGTATATGGGGGACAAACAGTCTTGAAAAGTCAAACCAAAATATCTAAACACTTGAGTACTTGCCCCAAAAGTCTTCAACCTTATCCAATAACAATTTTCCCATCTCAAACTTCTCTAACAAGCCAAGTATGAAGGCTGTAATGCAGCAGCCTCTCACACCTACGAATTTGCACCAATTAACCTCAAGTCACATTCAACTCCTCATTGATTCAACTTATATCTATTCTGCAAAATATTATCTTTGAGAGATGTTGAAATTCAGGATGTCACAAGATCAGCCTATCATGCATAACCACGAGCTAGATTAGCCTATCATGTTAAGTTCCACAATTGCCAAAGTGGAGCTGATGCCCCGACATTCTCAGGAATGAACGCCAGCTATTCAGTCTCTTTGCGGTTGAAATGCAAAGTGCAGGGAAAATGAACTTACCTGAGATGTCATGATCATCAAAATGGAAGCCCAAACACTAATATTCCTGTGATACACCACCTTGATGACATCAATGGTCCTTATAGAGTGAGTGGATTCGAATCCCGCCGTGGAGAGAATGACAACCAGCACGTGCTCCTTGATGTTAAACGGTCCTGGATTGAGAGAAAACTTCCAGTTCGTCCCCGGGATGCCCACGATCTTGGCAGGAAGAGCGGAGGCCATAAGTCTCCCCAGCACAAGCAGCAATATTTGGGCGCAAGACTCGCTTGATCCATATATGGCTCCTCCTATACGTAAAAATCTGGTACATGAAAGACGTGATGACGCACACAATTGGCCCCAAGACCCATGTCCTTATTGTGAGGACCAGGAGTGTCGAGTCGTCGAAGACCGGAATCGTGTTCCTCACTTCCTCAATGGGCAAGTCATTGGGAATGCCAGCTAAAACCATTGCGAATAAATGCTTCACAACACAAATTAAGTAGTGCAAATGAATTGCCTGATCTTAATAATGACCAGAGGCGTGAGCTATGTGGCATTTTAGCAGCAACCATCCCTAGTCTTTAGAACAACTACTGTGACGGGATGGTCAATTTTGTGTCATGTTTTCCTTGTCTTCCGCATCGTTTCCACTTGTACATAGGATTGAAAGCTCGGACTATCCTTAAGTGGGAAACATTTTTGTCTAGGCTGGAGGCTATCCAAATTTAGCAGGTCATATTCGCAATTTATCATAGAATTCATGCACCGAAGTCTGTATTAGAACGAAGTTGACATCTTTTGTATGAATTCTCGGTAGGGTAGGCAATGTTTTCCCCGCAGTAATGGAACTTATTAAGGCTTTAAATTGGCTAATGTAAAACACAACCAAACTCAATAAATCAGAGAGAGAGAGAGAGAGAGAGAGAGAGAGAGAGAGAGAGAGAGAGATTACTGGGTTTTGTTCCTGAATCCTTGAGGCCAAAGTCACCGTCCTCTTTGCGTGATTCCACCTTAATGTCATGGTTTAAGATGGGTTTCTCCTCTGTTTCCATGGGGATTTCTGAAGCCAGAAACTTCTACGTCTTTTTGTTGTATTTCACAACACCCTCTCTCTCTCTCTCTCTCTCTCTCTCTCTCTCTCTCTCTAACCTGTGCTTTTTCTTTTTCATTTTCGGGTGATTCTTGCACTATCACTTGGATAAAATCCAGGTTGCCAAATTTCTTGCAGAAGAACACATGCCCATCTCTTAAATATCAGGCGTCAAAGAGAGCAATCAACTGAATTCATGTCCAAGAGGGTTTTAGCCAGCGAGATCAAAGCCTATGAGCTGGTTTCACGCATGTTTCCAGAATCATTCAAAAGAAAGAAAAAACCAAGAAAACAACAAGGAAGTTAGTCAGTTGAAAGAATTCCTGAGATCGTCGTTGTGAATTGAGGTTCAGAGGCAATGCAAGTTCATAGGGGATAAAGGAGGAAAGATGGCTAACGTATCTCCTTTTGGCTTTGGGGGGTCCCTGCGGCATCATTTCAGTTTCTTGTTGACCTGAAGCGCTCCAGGTTGGTTTACATGGCAGCTCCACGCGGCAGATATTCTGGAACTGAGCTTGTTCTTTCATCTGCAACAGCTCATGAACTCCCAGCAAATTAAGCTGACGATTTGTTTTGTCCCCATATATTGAAAATCTAACATGGCCAGAAATCTTGGGTGGTGACCCAATCCTTCATCGCCAAATGATTCAAACTCGAGCCGAACACCAATGGGATTTCATGTTGCTCTGGAAGAGAAGCCTGCTAGAGTAATTAAATATTGCATCTAACAACTTGAACTTTCAAAACAATTGGTGGTGATTTTATAAAATTTGACATGACATTAGAGCGGAATGTTTTGATTGAATTCAAATATTTTCAGTAAAGGCAAAAGGATCAAACTAAGCTTGAGAGAGAACGTTAAGAGTAATTAAATATCAACACATTTCTCTAACAGTTTAAATTTTTAGAACAATCGGTAGTAGTCTCATAAAAATCCCACAAAGCCCATGAAGTTGCAAGACTTCTTCAGCTCATGTGCTCAATCTCCCAGACTGCCACTACTCTGTGGAGGCCACAACACCCTCCAACGGAGGTCGTCGATCTGCCGTGTCGCTGCCATCGGCGACGATCCTCCCTTCGCCACCACCCATGAAGACCCATTTGAGTGAACAATGAGCAATTATGTGCTTGAAATGAGTTGGTTGTCAGATTGAATGCTCAAGAGTATGTTGAATATTTACGTGTGTGTGGTATTTTGACAGCGAATTAGCAATTGATAAATATTTTATGAATCATCTGAGTGGTCTCGGGTTTCTCTCATCTCAAGAACTAACTCATATGATAAATCATTTCATTATATTTATAAATTGACCATCAACCCTTTTTCACAATCGATGAGGAACAACCTCAATACTAGCTTCAAAGAAGATAGCAATTAGAGAAAGGATTTGCTTTATTTCTTCTTTCAATCAATTTGGAGTATGAGAAATGAATATATCACACGCAATTCTGAAACGAGGGAAAGGACTTGCGAAAATGCCAACGAGCACCCCTCTTGCAAAGGTTGTTTATCTTTCAATTACCTCCGAGCGTAGTTCATCGAGTTTGAGCTCAACAGGATTCATAATAGGAATGTCATGTCTTGTCCAATGAACACCATAAGGCTAAATAGTTTTCTATTATTATTATTATATACACTTCTACAATAAAAAGAATCTTCTCAATGTCGAGTTAACGATTGAACAGTATCAATGACTGAAAATCCGATTGCAAAGTCTGAGAACAGTGGTGAAGTGCATCTTGATGAGGATGAAGACGACGGCGGCGCACCTTTCTATTTATAAACTCCATCTACCTTTTTATGATTTGGTCTAAAGTTGCATCTCTCTTCTTTGGCCTGAAATTTTGATGATGAATTTCCTTTTGCTTTTTCATGTGGACTTTTTTTCTTTCTTTTTGCCTGCCTTTTGGTTTTGTTTTTAAATTTTTCGAGAGTACGCACAGACTTACAAGGGAATTCCCCATATTGATTTTGTTGTTGTTGCAAATGTTGTTTTTTCTAAATTTCTTAAATCTCCACATTGATTCGGATTGCAATCGTTTGGCTCTCTCTCCCCACGAGCAGAAGTCGTCGTGCGTAAAATGCTTCCGACACCCTCGAGCTCACACCGAAAGATATGAACAGAATGCAGCTTATATAGGCATTGACATGAATTGCCGGTGCGGCGATGTACGGTACGAGGCAAAGAAGGCCGCATGGTCGAGACCGGAAACTAAAGCCGGCCTGGCCTGCCTTCGAGGACGTCGAGGCGGCGACATCCCCCCTAATGCAGGCGACACTGAAATCTAGAAAAGCAGAGAACAACAACGGCCATTTGGAAACTAAGAAAAGCTATGGCTGTGACTCGCGTGTGGAAATTTGAGGTCAGGCAGTCTCAGAAGACGGGGCAGTTTTCGTGGACGACGCCCGGTGCGGTCGGACAGGAAGACAATGGACAGAAGGATTCGAAGTCCCTGCCCCACCAGGACGGCCCCTGAATCTCGGAAAACCCGAAGCTCACAGCCAGGAGCACACCAAAGAAGGCATACCCAAGATCCAAGCCATTGGACACGTCGTACACGTGCCGGGTCCACCACCCCCTCGCCACCCTCCTGGCCACCAGGTGGTACAAGGCCGCCACCATGAAGAACGTCCAGTAGTGCACCGGCTGGGCCGGCATCAAGAACGAGGCCGACATGAAGATGACTGGGAAGTTGATGAGCTGGATCCATTTCTTTCCCGGGAAGGCACGGGCCGCGAGCCACACCGCTAGGGGCGCTGCCGCACCCACCAGGAAGAAGTAGTAGATGCCCTCATACGCCCCCGGCGTGAAGATCCGGGCCGGCCCGACGCCGCCCCATATCATGGAGTCGGTCAGGGAGGACTGTATCCCGGGGCACGTCCACATGCTTCCCTTCGGCAGCTTGTCACTGTCGCATATGTTCTCGACTGACGTCAGGGCCCACCATGCGGTACCAAGCTTGACGGAGCTGGAGAGGAGCGAGCCGAAGATCTAGGGAGGCACACAGAAAGCCGGACCCAGAGATGCATTAAGATGAATGTGTTGATTAGACAAGAAAACAGAGGATGAACGTGATGGAATTATTGTTGTAGTTGATCAGATAAGATGCAGGAATTAGGATCAACCAAAGTTATGAAGAACATTGCTATACGATTCCCCTGACAAGTCTCGCTCATGCATTAGATTCGGGTTACCTCGGAGTTGATAAGCCTTTCACATTATTTTCTTAATTCAGGATATGTTACCATCTCGAAGGTTTCGAAGTGGGCATCCAATACCTGAACAAGGAACATAGATTTTGGCGGAATCTTCATGTAATGCCCTAGCTTGAACTCGGCTGAAAACGTGATGGCGTGCATCTTAGTGCTTTGAACATAGGCCGGGAAAGTGAGCTTACCTCCCTGGGTATAGATAGCCGATGAATAAGTTGGAGAGAACCGATAATCCGAGGTACTGCACCCAAGAGAAAAGATAAATGAGACAAATTAAGACTCTAATGTCGACTGGTGGTCTAAATCGGAGGGGGAAAACTGCGATGTGATGGTCTGAAACCGGAATCAAATTTAAGGACAAATAGCTCGGTTGTCGCTTACAGTGCCAGTGGTAGCTTCGATTATGCCCAGGGGAAGAATGAGGATGGTTGGTATAGCCAAGGAAATCAGAAATGCCCAAGTCGGAAGTTGGAATTCATTGCCAAATAACTCGCAATTGACAATGCCGAGACCAACCATCGACGCGATAATCATGTAGAACCACCACTGAGGGATTGGCTCGTACTTCTTCATGAGTTCATTGTGAATGTCGCCCCACTTGCTCTCGCTTTTCATCGACTGCTTCAGCTGCTGCCAGCTCTCCCTGAAAATTTCCAATATCGTAGCCTCGTCAGTACAGATGAAAATGACTGAAGAGTGTTCATTTTCCTTCTATGGTGCTAGAAAAAGTGCCGAACCTTCCATGGAAAAGAATAAAATAAGTCAATGTTCCGGTTAGGGCTGCGAATGTGAATCCCAGTTTAAAGACATATCCGATGCTCATGTACATCTTTGAGTACTCGTTGTACGCCTGCTCGTCAAGTTTTAACTCTTCTCCAAAAACGCGTGTAATGTCATACTCATTTCCCAAATAATCATATGAATCAGGAGCAAATATTGGGAACCTCTTTGCTTTGAACAGATTCATCCAATAGGCCACCGGTATGCACACATACATTATAATCACGAACCCGACAAGTGTGTTCACGATGGTGAACCTAGGCAAGATCAAAGGGTTGCCTACCCAAGCTGTAGCCGAGTCCCAATCAATGGCAAGAGAACCGATCCCTAGACCGTAGTAACCTGAGCCGAGTTGATGCATGGTGACCGAGTCTTTCCAGATCCAGCAGATGAATGAGACCACCAAGATGATTTGCATGAAGAAAGCGGGAACAATGGAATAGGCAAAGACAAGGACAGCACAGATGACGAGAATCTGAAATCCGCAGAGCCGGCCTCTAGCTCTTGGTTCTTTCTCATGGAGCGCTCTGCAATATGGTCAGAAAGAACGAGATCAGAAAGTTGGATTGCATAGGTCGGTCGAAGCAATGTGCCAGGCTGAGATAAAGTACATATTTCAGTATGCAACAGACCTGTAGAAAGATACTTTAGGTACGGTTAAGGGGTACCACGTGTAAGGATTGTCCACGAGAATCCTTCTGAACAGTCCAGCAAAACCATATCCTATCATCTGCAAAAAGAGTAAGTTGCAGTCTGCGATTAATGTTATGGTGTCCTGGCAACACAAGATAATACAGAAGACTAAGGCATGACTTCTTGCACAACCACTAGTTTGGCCGGCCTGTAATATAGCATTCATGTTGAGTCAGTTCCGCACTCGCCAAAGTTGATTTTGCTCTGAGATTCTCCAGAAGGAAGGCAAACTACTTAGTCTCTTTGTGGTTGTAATACAAAGTACAGGAAAATGAACTCACCTGAGATGTCATGATCATCAAAACGGAAGCCAAGACACTAATATTCTTGTGATATACCACCTTGATGGCATCAATGGTCGCCATGGACTGAACTGATTCAAAGCCTGTTGTGGAGAGGATGACCAGCAGCACATGGTCCTTGATGTTGAATGGTCCGGGATTGAGAGAAAACTTCCAGTTTGTTCTTGGAATCCTCACAATCTTGGCAGGAAGAGCGGAGGCCATTAGTCTCCCCAACACGAGCAGTAAAATTTGGGCACACGACTCACTGACCCACATCTGGCTCCTTCTGTACGTGGAAATCTGGTACATGAAAGACGTGATGGCGCACACGAGTGGCCCCAATACCCATGTCCTGATTGTTAGGACAGGGAGTGTCGAGTCGTCGGTGACCGGAACCGCATTCCTCACTTCCTCAATAGGCGAGTCCCTGGGAATGTCAGCTGGGATCATCATGAATAGACGCTTCAGAATGCGAATCAAATGGGACGGATGTAAAACAAATGAATTGCCAAGCGGAAGCTCATCTGCATAGGCTATGTAGCGATATAGCAGCAACCATCTCTGTTATTGGAACATTTATTGTGGCAGATAGTTGGTCGATTTTGTTTCTTCTTTCCCGTTTCTTCCACATTGTTTCCACTTGTACATAGGATTTAAACCTCAGACATCGAGGAGATCGATTAACTGAACCCTTTGTGTCCGAGATCAAATGGAAGTTAAAGTGCCTATGAGCTGGTTTCATGCGTGTTCCCAACATCATTCAAAACAAGAGTCAAATATAAAACAAATGAGGTTAGTTAGTTGATAGAAGTCCTGAGATCGTTGTGAATTGAGATTCAGAGGTAATGCCCGTTCGTAGGGGATAAACGAGGAAAGTTGGCTCTGGGAAGAAGGTAACTCCTGTGGTCCCTTTGGTATCATTGCAGTTTCATGTTAACCTTAAGGGCTTCAAGTTTGTTTCCAGGGCAGCTTGACGCCGACAGACATTCTAGAACAGAGCTTGCTCTTCATCTGCAACAAACCAATGAACTTTTGAGGCAAATGAAACTGATGATTAGTTTTGTACCCAAAAATAGAATATCCAGAATGGTCCATGAACGTGCCGGTTAGGAACTGATGAGGATAAAGGAGTTAGTGGGAAATGATAAAGGAGGCAAGGGAAACGACTGGGAATCTAGAATCAACATTTCATGCTTCGACGCTGTAGATCGACGTGATCATCTGAAAGATGACAAGTTTGCACCTTTTTATGTGAATTACTTCCGATGCATGATGTTTACAACGGCGAACACGCGGGCTGAGTTCAATGATTTGGCCTAGAATACAATCTCCTGTTTCGCGTATAAAGATTTGTCCTAGGTTTCAATCCTGCGTACAATTTGGAAAACATAATGGAAAAAACCCAGAAAAGAACTGAAAATCAACCACCCAGCTTCCACCATAACTGTTCTAATGGCCAAGAATGTTGGTTGCCAAGATTGCTGCATAGCCCATGCCTTTGGTCATCATAAATATGAACTTCTGCACGGCAATTCATTTCTTTCCACCCAGCTTCCACCATATCTCAATTTTATCAGATTTGTTCGATGTGAAGCCTCCATCGAACAAATTAACATATCATGTGACTTTCCCGACATTAGACTCTTGCTCGGCAAAAGTCAAGCATCTTTAGCAACGCGGCTTGCTTATTTGGTAAAAGTTTGTGCCTTCTTTATTTAGGTCTCGAGTGATGAGAAGAACGGGGGAGTGCTGACTTTCGGTGTCACTTTCTTTATTCTATCCGCACCATTAAGTGTCTGTCTGTCTAGGATGATTTCAGCCGACGTTCCCAGCAACTTCTCGATTGAGAAAGTGAGGAATGTAATTCAGGTCACTGATGATCCCCGTCTCATGATCCGAACGAGGGCGAAGGGCCGGTCTCGCAAATCATTGAATTTGGTTTCTCAGGACCGTAGAGAAGGATTTTCGGGAACAATCCTCACGTGAAGTTCCCCGCAAGTACGTCTCTATTGGCATTTTCTACACCAAAAGATATACTCAATTGCCGCCCGGCACATTCCTCGACCCTATCTACGACTCTTAACGCGTACGTCTCGATCTTGCAAATCGTATTCGGGGTGCCCCGCTCCATGAGAAAAGTTCGAGAGCTACAACATCTGTCATCTGCACCATCCCATCTTGGTCCTTTGCTTTTTCCGTCATTCCCTTTTTACTTCACGCAAACTATCACCCACGATCTCGTTCCATGGCTGAATCTCGACAGACACGGTTACGACCACAAGAAGTGCCCAGGGGTGAACCCACGAGTGAACCTCCAATTATTCTCCATAACTAACTCAGCACTTTAATATGTTTCTCAATAAGCACATGAGATATGGATTCCCTTAACTTTATCAAAGGAATAGAGCCAGATGGATTTTATCATAGCTCCTGACGATAGATTTCAGAAAACATTGTATCGAAGATCCCTGAACCTTTTCAATTTATTCCATAAGTACTTGTGGAATGTCAGCTCCAACCACTGTTTGGACACTTCCATTGGAATCAAGAGGGGTTGATCCACTGTCTAACTTACTGAGACCAAGGTTAGATGGTGAAATCATTTCAGAATGGCCTCTCCGATTTCCTCCAGATGAACTGATGGCATCAGCAACGGTAATATTTGCAGAGGAACCGACATTTGGATGATTGGTAGCACCAGCTAGAGAGCTGCAAAAGGTCATCATAGACATATCTCTAATACTTCACTCCAAAGTAAAAAGCTTTGTAAATTATGTAATTCAAATTGAATCTATGAAAATACTCTCACCTTGCCAATGAGATAGTCTCTTTATTTTTTATCCCGTGTGAAGTAAGCAGTGATGAAATGACACCCTTATCAGCAGCTGGATTAGTTCCATTCTCCTTGCCAGCAGCAGCATTCCAGCCATCACCAGCATCTGAGAAGAGGTGCAACAATATAATTAGAAAGGGTTCATAAGCCAGATAAATAAGTAACTTTACTACATGGCCATTCGCAGAAGACATCCCAACAAAAATTCCTACGAAATGCTCAGCCGCATGTTGTAGAATGAGAGAGGCTACACATATTTGCCACCAATTTAAGAATATCAAGTATGTAATCATAAAATAAAAATAAAAAAAATATTGGTCAATAGACTACTGTTTACAGTTAAAGAATATAATCGATGAAGTAAATTTAATCCTCAATAGTCATTTACCATTTGATACATGTCGAGGCAAATAATTGGAACGACCACCCTTACTACCTCGTCCTTGCGAGCAAGGCTGCCACCGGGACTCTGATGACTCTTTGTTCGAATTCTGTGCAAACAGAGAAAGAGGAATATTGACCACAAGGCGAATTGAGAAGGTTTGACAAAATCAGTAATCAGATTTTTCCAGGAAAAAAAAAACAAGCGATTGGATGCTCAGCCAAAAAAAAAAAAAAAACCCATACCTCCTTTCTCCTGTCACGCTTCCTCTTAACCTCATGAAAGGGATCTGTGTATAAAGCACAGAGTTAGACATTTCAAAACGATCATAAGTCACTGACAGTTAAGCAAAATTACGACTATAGCATGAAATGCAACAAATGGATTTCAGTGAGACCATAGACAAAGTATGAAGCAAAATGAAAGGAGTAAAACTGTCCCCAAAAGATTTATATGCTTGAATAGCTTGAAAGAAGAAGACGGAACACCAGAACTTAATGCATTGTACTTCTTCTAGGACTCACACCCTCTTGAAATTCAGACACCCTACGGCCACAACATGGATTAGACCAAAACCAAATCATCTCCATTTTTTAATGAAAAGGATCACCCAAAGACCAAGAAGCCATAAAATTACAATGGAACATAAAAATTCTCAATACAACATACAAAGTAAGATGAGACACACAAAGGCTGTTCTATAGCTGCATAAGTTAATCTTCAGCACTAGATAAGACATTGATTATATCAAAACAACAGCGGCATAAGGATGATGAAAAGCCAACAGTTCACTTCCAGAGTGACCGCCAAATACATGGAAGCAGACACCACCACTTGCTAAATTTCGAAACAGAAGACTGTAGAACAGAATGCTTCTGAATTTTAAACCCAAGTATATAGTGCAAAAATTATAGAATCGCTTTCAGCAAGTTCCTTTCAAAGATGCTTCTTCCTGTGGACAGGAAAGACATGTCTTGTCCTAATAGTTGTAGCAAGCAAAAGGACAGAAAATAATACAAGAAACTATTCCCATCAATAATTCCACACAAGCGAAATCAGGAAGTCCAGAAGTTCACTTGCGGTATGGTTACTGGTCAGTCAATCACCACTTTCTTCTACCTGCAAAGAGAGATACCAAAGGCCTCTAGTCTCGGCGCCGCCCACCAAAATGCATCATATCATTCAGACTGAACAAATCACGATATACTTTTACCAGAAGTTCCATAATAATGCTACCGGAAATCGAAGGAACGAGTCGTCGTACATAAAATGAACACTGCTTTACAAGCCAGAGATTATAGGGCTTGAGAGTTGAGATAGCTAAAAGTTACCGCACTCACAACTACTCATACGACGTGTACCTCACTACCAAATCCAAATCTTTGCATAAATTACAGCTCCAAGACTCAAACCCAGAAGATTAAAGTCTTCAACGAAAAGATTAAACCTACGACAGACCCATCAGGGCCAAAAGAAGAAAAGTACAAAATCAAGATCAACCCCACCCGAGCGGAACCAGAGCTAAAGAAAGTGGGAGGGATACCCTGCAAAAGAAGCTTTTGGGTAGTCTCATTTGGATCCATGGAACATTCCTTGAGCATTGCATAAATCTCTTCCTCACTGTGACTGCCCGTGATCTCCTTTATGTGCTGGATCGTCATCCTCACGCTGCTCGGGATTGAGACCTTGGACCCACCACTGCTCATCTTCGATCAACACCTAAAACCCCCAAACCCCCCCTCCTCCTTCCCGACAAGGAAACACCCCCCCTTGCTCGTTTTGCTTTTACGGGCGAAGAGCGCACAGGCGCGCTCGCGTGATGTTTTCACGTGTGAGAGACAGGGAATTGGAGGGCGCAGGGAGGGGAGGAATGGCGATTCGGGATTGTGGGTAATGGAGCGACGGAGGTGGCGGACAGGAGAGAGAGAGATTTGGGCTGACGGGGGTTTTCGAATTGATCTAGGTGAAGTGGAGAGAGAGACAGAAACAGAGACAGAGAGAGGAAGGAAGGAATGAGAAGGGGAGAAGGGGGAGAAGGGAGGAGGGAGGCAAATGAAAAGAGTGTCTGTGAGTGTAGGGCTGTTTCCCATGCTTCGTTAATGGGGTTTTCTTTTTCTTTTCTTTTTTTTCTTTTCTAATTAATAATATTTCCAAAAAAAATAGATTATTAATTTTGTTGTAATGTAGTATTCCTAAAAATTCAATCGAACCCGATTTATTAAATTAGCATATCGCATCACAACCTATTTCGGGGGACGAAAATCACCTAATTTATTTCGTTCAGAATCCCATTAATAGCATATAATTCGCGATATAATAAAATGTTTAGTTGAAAAAGAAAAGTCTAGCAAACAAATTAGGAAGGAAAGAAAAAAAGGGAAAAAAGAGAGAGTGGAAGACCATGCACCTACAAAGATTCAAAAGAGGCTATAACCCGAGATAATGTCGGCGCGAAAAAGACAATCCGAATAAGATGGAGAGAATTGAAATGAGAGTTAAATTTAGACATTACCGCATCCGGTGATATATCAGAATTGAAATGTGTCTTTATTGATATGACTTTTTAATATTTCTAATTACCGCATATGATAGGAAATTTGGTAAGTCTATTGACCACGTCAAGATTTTCCCATGAAGGAGGTATCGATCCGAGCTTAATTCAAAACCCGCTTGGGTTCTAGCTTTTCTTTTATTAATGAATTCACATCAAAATTCTTTAACCCAATGATTTTCATTCCAAATATCCAAACACACCCTAGCTTCAAGGAAAGTTTGCACTAAAAGGAAACCTAAGTGTTTCTAATTTCTTTTTATCAATTTGAGTCCTATATAATAGAATTGTCGCCCATAGTTTTGAAAGGAGGGAAAGAATTTGTGAAATCGCCTTTGAATATCCCACCCAAGTGCTTGCTTTTCTCTCTATTGACCTCCAAGATTTCGCATTCAAATTTAATCGCTCAAATTTCAACATTCCTTTTTTCGTTTCTCTCAAATTACAAGAGACTCGAAAAATGATATACATCACACTATATCCAATGACTGCCACAAAAATTTAGATGGCTTCTTTATATTATTAGTACTTCAATCCATAAAGATTCTTCTCGTATCACGTAAGCGGCTTAATAATATTGATGGACAATAATCGCATAGCAAACTCTCCGAGCAGTGGTGAAGCGCGCCTTGACAAGGCTTATGACGACACACGCCCTTTGTATGCACTCGGGTACAGGAAGTCTCCACGGTCTTTTTCATAGGACATGTTTTCTTTTATTATTTATTGATATATTGGTCGGCATGAAAAATAATATACATAAATATGTTTTTTTCACACGAGTCGCCTTATGACCATCGACTTATATAATTTGTTAATTACTAACGAAGTACATAGTTATTGACATCAATGGTGGTGGTGGGGGTGGCTCGAGCACCAAACGAATTGATAAGTACTAATGAATGGATTTTTCTAGCCTTTTTGGGTATTATTGCCGGGGGATGCGTCAAGGCCGTCGTCGATGCACGAGCGTGTGCCTTTTGCCCATGATTGAATTGCGTAGACATTAGGGTTTAGAGGCCGAGCACGCACGTGACCCCCAACCAGTGGTCTCACGTGGCATCTCTCTCTCTCTCTCTCTCACATATTAGAAAGAAAGGTCACCGGGGCGAAAGCATTTTCTGTATAACTAAGGCGGAGTACCTTTCTGCCTTAGCTTTTAAGTTTTTCCATTCTGACGTCTTTTTACTTATTAACTAGATACCGTGATAAAGAAAAATAACGTGAAAATTTGCCGGAGAAAAAGGGGTAAAAATTAAGGATGAGCGATTTGGACTGCCTAAATAGAGAACGGCCCGGACCGGTCCTCGGTTCCCAAAAGTGGAACCGGTGTCCAGGCGGTTCGGTTACTGATTACTAAGAGGGTTGGACCGGACTGATAACTTTGTTTTGTGTAAAAAAATTTCAATTTAAATTTATAAAGATTTAATGACTACCCAACTTTACCAAAATATTTTTTTTAAAGTAAAGAAGCTCAATTTCTTTTAATTTTCCTGATTCCCAATCAATTCTATAATATTTTCTAGGAACCGGATCGGACTGATGCGTCCAGTTTGGTTTAGTATAGGACTAGGCAGTCTGGTCCCCAATCCTAAAGATCGAGAATTAATCCTATCGATTCAGACCGCCCTGGACCATACACGCATCTACTGAAAATGACAAATGTAATGGGTAAACTACAAATTCCTTAATTGGTCCTACAGATCGATTTATGTTTTCTCCGTTTTTCTTTTTTCTGAATTTGCGAATAAATGTTCTTTTTTTTCAACTTAAATGTTGCCTTTTCTAAATTCCTTAAATCTCCACATTGATTCGTACTGCAATTGTTTAGCTCTCTCTCTCTCTACCAGCATTAAGTCATGGTTGTCGTCGTCGTCGAGCCATGTGATAAGATACGAAGGAATAGAATGCAGCTCCGCCATTGACATGAACCGCCGGCGCCGAGATCATGCAGCCCGAGGCATAGATTGATGAACGATGCACTGTCGGGACCGAAAACTAAAGACGCCTTTAAGAACATCGAGGCGGCGACGTCCCCATAATGCAGGAGACGCTGAAGTCTAGCTAAGAAAAGCTATGGCTTTGACTTGTACCCTGAAATTCAAAGTCAGGCAGCCTCAGAAGACGGGGCAATTTTCGTGGACGACGCCCGGCGCCGTCGGGCACGTGGACAATGGACAGAACTCGTCGAAGTCCCCGCCCCGCCATTTTGGACCCTCTATTTGGGACACCCCGAAGCTCAGGGCGAGCAGCACCCCGAAGAAGGCGCTCCCGAGGTCGAGCCCATTGGACACGTCGTACACGTGCCAGGCCCACCACCCCTTCGCCGCCCTCCGGGTCACCAGGTGGTATGTTGCCGCCGCTGCGAAGAATGTCCAGTAGTGCACCGGCCGGGCTGGCATCAGGAACGATGCCGACATGAAGATGACTGGGAAGTTGATGAGCCGGATCCATTTCTTTCCCGGGAAGGTGCGAGCCGCGAGCCACACCGCCAGGGGTCCGGCCGCCCCCGCCAGGAAGAAGTTGTACAGGCCCTCGTAAGCCCCCGGCTTGAACATCCGGGCCGGCCCGACCCCGCCCCATATCATGGTGTGGGTCAGGGATTGCTGGAGCCCCGGGCATGTCCACGTGCTCCCCTTTGGCAGCTTGTCTCTGTTGCAAATGTTCTCCACCGACGTCAGGGCCCACCACGCCGTCCCAAGCTTGACGTCGATGGAGAGGAGCGAGCCGAAGATCTACGGAGGCACACAGAAAGTAGGACACCGAGATGCATTGAGATAAATGGGTCGATTATATTAGAAAAAGAGGGTGAATGTGATGAGTCGTATCGCAGTTGGTCAGATGAAATGCAGGAATTAGGATCGATCAAAGTTTGAAGGACACTGTCATATAAAGTCTGGTTTCTTTCGGCAAGCCTTCATAGTAGTTCACTGATTCAGGACATGTTACCGTCTCGTAGGTTTTGAAATGGGCAAAGAGTACCTGAACGAGGAACATGGATCTCGGTGGAATCTTCATGTAATGTCCTAGCTTGAACTCGGCTAAAAACGTGATGGCGTGCATCTTAGTGCTTTGAACGTAGGAAGGGAAAGTCTCGCTGGTTATAGGTCTCCCCGGGTATAAATAGGCGATGATCAAGTCGGCGACAACCGATAATCCAAGGTACTGCACCCAAGAGAAAAGACAAACGAGACAAATTTAAGATTCTAATCTCAGCCAGCGTCGAGATCGAATGATGGAAACTGTGATGTGGCAGTGTAAAATGGGACTCAAATTTGAGGACGATCGCTGGGTTGCCGCTTACAGTGCCCGTGGTAGCTTCAATGATGCCGAGGGGAAGAATGAGGGTAGACGGTATAGCTAAGGAGAGTAGAAATGCCCAAGTCGGAAGTTGGATTCTTTGCCAAAGAATTCATAGTTGACGATGCCGAGACCGGCCATCAACAGGATAATCGCATAGAACCACCACTGAGGGATTGGCTCGTACTTCTTCATGAGCTCGTTGTGAATGTCGCCAGACTTGCTTTCGCTTTTCATCGAATGCTTCAGCTGCTGCCAGCTCTCCTTGAAAATTTCAAAGATTGTATCGTAGTTTGTACAGATGAACATGACGGGACAATTGTCAATTTGGTCTTCAACCTTTTGCTACTTTGCCAAATAAGTCCTAAACCTTTTTTTTTTGTGCCAAATAAGTCCTAAACCTTTTGCAACTTTGCCGAATAAGTCCTTCCGGCAGATTTTGATCGGAAAATGCTGACATGGCGACGACATGGCTGACCGGACCTCGCCGGCGACGACGTGGCATAAAAAATTAAATTTTTTTTCAAAAATTCCAAAAATTCAAAATAAAAATAAAAAACCTACTTGGCCGGCGAGCTCCAGTGGCGAGCGGCCCTCACCGGCCGCGGGCGAGGGCGGGGGTGGCCGCGCCCCCCCCCCCCTCGCCCACGGCTGGCGAGGGAGTTCCTCCCTCTCCCAGATTTGCAGCGAGGGAGCTCCTCCCTCGCTGCAGATCTGTTCCTCCCTCACCAGCCGCGGGCAAGGGACGGCCCGGCCACCGGAGCTCGCCAGCCAAGTAGGTTTTTTTTTTTTTTTTTGAATTTTTGGAATTTTTGAAAATTTTTTTTATGACACGTCGCCGCCACGTCGTCGTCGGCGAGTCTTCGGCGAGGTCCGGTCCTCCATGTCGTCGCCACATCAGCATTTTCCGGCCAAAATCTGCCGGAAGGACTTATTCGGCAAAGTTGCAAAAGGTTTAGGACTTATTTGGTAAAAAAAAAGGTTTAGCACTTATTTGGCAAAGTAGCCAAAGTTTGAGGACCAAATTGGCAATTGTCCCTGAACATGACAGAAGAGAGTTCCTTTTCCTTTCTAGGGTACTAAGGAAAAGCGCCGAACCTTTCGTGGAACAGAAGAAAATAAGTCAATGTTCCTGTTAGGGCGGCGAACGTGAATCCCAGTTTGAAGACATGCAATGCTCATGTACAACTTTGAGTATTCGTTGTATGCCTACTCGTTAAATTCCAAGTCTTCTCCAAAAACCCGTTGGACATTGTACCTTTTTCCTGAATAATCATATGATTCTTGAGCCAAAATTGGGAATCTCGATCTTTGCGTCAAACAAATTCATCCAGTAAGCCATTGGTATGCACACGTACGTTATACCCACAAACCCGACCAGTGTGTTCACGATTGTGTACCTGGGCAAGATTAAAGGGTTGCCCACCCAAACTGCGGCCGAGTCCCACTCAATGGCAAGAGAACCAAGCCCAAGACCATTGTAACCTGCGCCGAGTTGATGCGCCGTGACTGAGTCTTTCCAGATCCAGCATAGGAATGAGACCACGATGATAGTTTGCATGAAGTAGGTGGGAACGATGGTATAGGCAAAGACAGAGACAGCACAAATGAAGATAATTTGCAATCCACTGAGCCGGCCTCTAGCTCTCGGTTCTTTCTCATGGAGCGCTCTGCAATATGGTCAGCAGGAGCAAGATCAAAAAGTTAGATGCATACGTCAACAGGAGGAATGTATCCGGATGACATGAAGTATAGCTCGATATATATAGCAAACCTATAGAAAGATACTTTCGGTACGGTTAAGGGGTACCACATGTGAGGATTGTCCACAAGAATCCTTCTGAACAGTCCAGCAAAACCATATCCTATCATCTGCAAATTGAAAGAGTAAGTTGCTTTCCGCAATTAGTGTTTATGGTGTCCTAGCAACAGAAATTCGATACTATAGAAGACAACACATGACTTTTGGCATAACCACGAGCTAGATCAGCCTATCATGTTAAGTTCCACAATCGCCAAAGTGGAGCTGATGCCCCGACATTCTCAGGAATGAACGCCAGCTATTCAGTCTCTTTGCGGTTGTAATGCAAAGTGCAGAGAAAATGAACTTACCTGAGATGTCATGATCATCAAAATGGAAGCCCAAACACTAATATTCCTGTGATACACCACCTTGATGACATCGATGGTCCTTATGAAGTGAGTGGATTCAAATCCCGTCGTGGAGAGAATGACAATCAGCACATGCTCCTTGATATTGTTTGGGCTGGATTGAGAGAAAACTTCCAGTTGGTCCCCGGGATCCCCACGATCTTGGCAGGAAGAGCGGAGGCCATCAGTCTCCCCAGCACAAGCAGTAATATTGCGCACGACTCGCTGATATGGCTCCTCCTATACGTAAAGATCTGGTACATGAAAGACGTGATGATGCACACGATTGGCCCCAAGACCCATGTCCTTATCGTGATGACCGGGAGTGTCGAGTCGTGGAAGACCGGAATCGTGTTCCTCACTTCCTCAATGGGCGAGTCATTGGAAATACCAGCTGAAACGATTGTGAATAATTACTCCGCTACACAAATTAAGTAGTGCGGACGTAGGAAAACAAACGAATTGCCTCATCTTAAGAATGACCGGAGGCGTTGGCTATGTGGCATTTTAGCAGCAACCGTCCCTAGTCTTTAGAACAATTATTGTGGCGGTTGGTCAACTTTGTGTCATGTTTTCCTTGTCTTCCGCATCGTTTCCACTTGTACATAGGATTGAAAGCTCGGACAATCCTTAAGTGGGAAACATTGTTGTCTAGGCTGGAGGCTATCAAAATTTAGCAGGTCATATTCGCAATTTATCAGAAGGTTCATGCACCAAAGTCTGTATTTGAACAAATTTGCCAATCTTTTGTATGAATTCTCAGTAGGGTAGGCAATATTTTCCCCGCAGTAATGGAACTTATTAAGGCTTTCAATTGGCTAATGTAAAACACAACTAAATTCAATTAATCAGAGAGAGAGAGAGAGAGAGAGAGAGAGATTACTGGGTTTTGTTCCTGAATCCTTGAGGCCAAAGTCACCGTCCTCTTTGCGTGATTCCACCTTAATGTCATGGTTTAAGATGGGTTTCTCCTCTGTTTCCATGGGGATTTCTGAAGCCAGAAACTTCTACGTCTTTTTGTTGTTGTATTTCACAACACCCTCTCACCCTCTCTTTCTCTCTCTCTCTCTCTCTCTCTAACCTGTGCTTTTTCTTTTTCTTTTTCGGGTGATTCTTGCACTGTCACTTGGATAAAATCCAGGTTGCCAAAGTTCTTGCAGAAGAACACATGCCCATCTCTTAAATATCAGGCGTCAAAGAGATCAATTAACTGAATTCATGTCCAAGAGGGTTTTAACCAGCGAGATCAAAGCCTATGAGCTGGTTTCACGCACGTTTCCAGAATCATTAAAAACAAACAAAGAAAGAAAAAACCAAGAAAACAACGAGGAAGTTAGTCAGTTGAAAGAATTCCTGACATCGTTGTGAATTGAGGTTCAGAGGCAATGCAAGTTCATAGGGGATAAAGGAGGAAAGATGGCTAACGTAACTCCTTTTGGCTTTCGGGGGTCCCTGCGGCATCATTTCAGTTTCTTGTTGACCTGAAGCGCTTCAGGTTGGTTTACATGGCAGCTCCACGCGGCAGCTTTTCTAGAACTGAGCTTGTTCTTTCATCTGCAACAGCTCATGCATGAACTCCCAGCAAATGAAGCTGACGATTTGTTTTGTCCCCATATATAGAAAATCTAACATGGCCGGAAATCTTGGGTGGTGACCCAATCCTTCATCGCCAAATGATTCAAACTCAAGCCAAACACCAATGGGATTTCATGTTGCTCTGAAAGAGAAGCCTGCTAGAGTAATTAAATATTGCATCTAACAACTTAAACTTTCAACTTTCAAAATAATTGGTGGTGATTTTATAAAATTTGACATGATATTAGAGCGGAATGTTTTGAATTCAAATATTTACAGTAAAGGCAAAAGGATTTGACTAAGCTTGAGGGAGTAGTAATTAAATATTAACGCATTTATCTAAAATTCTAAATTTTTAGAACAATTGATAGTAGTCTCACAAAAATCTCACAAAGCCCATGAAGTTGCAAGACTTATTCAGCTCATATGCTCAATCTCCCTGACTGCCACTAGTCCAAGGAGGCCACACCCCACCACAACGGAGGTCTTCGATCAGTCGCGTCGCTGCCATCGGCGACAATCCTCCCTTCGCCACCACCCATGAAGACCCATTTGCCTCTCCTCTCTGGATTGCCCTCTCACTCACATCTCCAAATTTCAAAAGCAATGGCGAGATGAACGCCGGAGCACGCTCAGCTGCCCACAAGTCTTCTTCGAGATCATATTTTCGGAACTCTTTCTGTTTCATTTGAAAGTTACGCCAATTAGTTCCTGAAATTTGATTATGTGCTTGAAATTAGTTGGTTGTCAGATTGAATGCTCAAAAATATGTTGAATATTTATCGTGTTTGTGGTATTTTTACGGGAAAGCAATTGATAAAAAAATTTATGAATCATTTTGGACCAGTAAATTTTATGAATTGTTTGGGTAGTCTCAGGTTTTCTCTCATCTCAAATGATAAATCATTTCCTTATATTTATAAATTTGACCGTCAACCCTTTTTCCCGCAATCGATGAGGAAGAGCGGTCCGGGATTGAGAGAAAACTTCCAGTTTGTTCCTGGAATCCTCACAATCTTGGCAGGAAGAGCGGAGGCCATTAGTCTCCCCAACACGAGCAGTAAAATTTGGGCACACGACTCACTGACCCACATCTGGCTCCTTCTGTACGTGGAAATCTGGTACATGAAAGACGTGATGGCGCACGCGAGTGGCCCCAATACCCATGTCCTGATTGTTAGGACAGGGAGTGTCGAGTCGTCGGTGACCGGAACTACATTCCTCACTTCCTCAATAGGCGAGTCCCCAGGAATGTCAGCTGGGATCATCATGAATAGACGCTTCAGAATGCGAATCAAATGGGACGGATGTAAAACAAATGAATTGCCAAGCGGAAGCTCATCTGCATAGGCTATGTAGCGATATAGCAGCAACCATCTCTGTTATTGGAACATTTATTGTGGCAGATAGTTGGTCGATTTTGTTTCTTCTTTCCCGTTTCTTCCACATTGTTTCCACTTGTACATAGGATTTAAACCTCAGACATCGAGGAGATCGATTAACTGAACCCTTTGTGTCCGAGATCAAATGGAAGTTAAAGTGCCTATGAGCTGGTTTCATGCGTGTTCCCAACATCATTCAAAACAAGAGTCAAATATAAAACAAATGAGGTTAGTTAGTTGATAGAAGTCCTGAGATCGTTGTGAATTGAGATTCAGAGGTAATGCCCGTTCGTAGGGGATAAACGAGGAAAGTTGGCTCTGGGAAGAAGGTAACTCCTGTGGTCCCTTTGGTATCATTGCAGTTTCATGTTAACCTTAAGGGCTTCAAGTTTGTTTCCAGGGCAGCTTGACGCCGACAGACATTCTAGAACAGAGCTTGCTCTTCATCTGCAACAAACCAATGAACTTTTGAGGCAAATGAAACTGATGATTAGTTTTGTACCCAAAAATAGAATATCCAGAATGGTCCATGAACGTGCCGGTTAGGAACTGATGAGGATAAAGGAGTTAGTGGGAAATGATAAAGGAGGCAAGGGAAACGACTGGGAATCTAGAATCAACATTTCATGCTTCGACGCTGTAGATCGACGTGATCATCTGAAAGATGACAAGTTTGCACCTTTTTATGTGAATTACTTCCGATGCATGATGTTTACAACGGCGAACACGCGGGCTGAGTTCAATGATTTGGCCTAGAATACAATCTCCTGTTTCGCGTATAAAGATTTGTCCTAGGTTTCAATCCTGCGTACAATTTGGAAAACATAATGGAAAAAACCCAGAAAAGAACTGAAAATCAACCACCCAGCTTCCACCATAACTGTTCTAATGGCCAAGAATGTTGGTTGCCAAGATTGCTGCATAGCCCATGCCTTTGGTCATCATAAATATGAACTTCTGCACGGCAATTCATTTCTTTCCACCCAGCTTCCACCATATCTCAATTTTATCAGATTTGTTCGATGTGAAGCCTCCATCGAACAAATTAACATATCATGTGACTTTCCCGACATTAGACTCTTGCTCGGCAAAAGTCAAGCATCTTTAGCAACGCGGCTTGCTTATTTGGTAAAAGTTTGTGCCTTCTTTATTTAGGTCTCGAGTGATGAGAAGAACGGGGGAGTGCTGACTTTCGGTGTCACTTTCTTTATTCTATCCGCACCATTAAGTGTCTGTCTGTCTAGGATGATTTCAGCCGACGTTCCCAGCAACTTCTCGATTGAGAAAGTGAGGAATGTAATTCAGGTCACTGATGATCCCCGTCTCATGATCCGAACGAGGGCGAAGGGCCGGTCTCGCAAATCATTGAATTTGGTTTCTCAGGACCGTAGAGAAGGATTTTCGGGAACAATCCTCACGTGAAGTTCCCCGCAAGTACGTCTCTATTGGCATTTTCTACACCAAAAGATATACTCAATTGCCGCCCAGCACATTCCTCGACCCTATCTACGACTCTTAACGCGTACGTCTCGTTCTTGCAAATCGTATTCGGGGTGCCCCGCTCCATGAGAAAAGTTCGAGAGCTACAACATCTGTCATCTGCACCATCTTGGTCCTTTGCTTTTTCCGTCATTCCCTTTTTACTTCACGCAAACTATCACCCACGATCTCGTTCCATGGCTGAATCTCGACAGACTCAGTTACGACCACAACAAGTGCCCAGGGGTGAACCCACGAGTGAACCTCCAATTATTCTCCATAACTAACTCAGCACTTTAATATGTTTCTCAATAAGCACATGAGATATGGATTCCCTTAACTTTATCAAAGGAATAGAGCCAGATGGATTTTATCATAGCTCCTGACGATAGATTTCAGAAAACATTGTATCGAAGATCCCTGAACCTTTTCAATTTATTCCATAAGTACTTGTGGAATGTCAGCTCCAACCACTGTTTGGACACTTCCATTGGAATCAAGAGGGGTTGATCCACTGTCTAACTTACTGAGACCAAGGTTAGATGGTGAAATCATTTCAGAATGGCCTCTCCGATTTCCTCCAGATGAACTGATGGCATCAGCAACGGTAATATTTGCAGAGGAACCGACATTTGGATGATTGGTAGCACCAGCTAGAGAGCTGCAAAAGGTCATCATAGACATATCTCTAATACTTCACTCCAAAGTAAAAAGCTTTGTAAATTATGTAATTCAAATTGAATCTATGAAAATACTCTCACCTTGCCAATGAGATAGTCTCTTTATTTTTTATCCCGTGTGAAGTAAGCAGTGATGAACTGACACCCTTATCAGCAGCTGGATTAGTTCCATTCTCCTTGCCAGCAGCAGCATTCCAGCCATCACCAGCATCTGAGAAGAGGTGCAACAATATAATTAGAAAGGGTTCATAAGCCAGATAAATAAGTAACTTTACTACATGGCCATTCGCAGAAGACATCCCAACAAAAATTCTTACGAAATGCTCAGCCACATGTTGTAGAATGAGAGAGGCTACACATATTTGCCACCAATTTAAGAATATCAAGTATGTAATCATAAAATAAAAATAAAAAAGATATTGGTCAATAGACTACTGTTTACAGTTAAAGAATATAATCGATGAAGTAAATTTAATCCTCAATAGTCATTTACCATTTGATACATGTCGAGGCAAATAATTGGAACGACCACCCTTACTACCTCGTCCTTGCGAGCCAGGCTGCCACCGGGACTCTGATGACTCTTTGTTCGAATTCTGTGCAAACAGAGAAAGAGGAATATTGACCACAAGGCGAATTGAGAAGGTTTGACAAAATCAGTAATCAGATTTTTCCAGGAAAAAAAAACAAGCAATTGGATGCTCAGCAAAAAAAAAAAAAAACCCATACCTCCTTTCTCCTGTCACGCTTCCTCTTAACCTCATGAAAGGGATCTGTGTATAAAGCACAGAGTTAGACATTTCAAAACGATCATAAGTCACTGACAGTTAAGCAAAATTACGACTATAGCATGAAATGCAACAAATGGATTTCAGTGAGACCATAGACAAAGTATGAAGCAAAATGAAAGGAGTAAAACTGTCCCCAAAAGATTTATATGCTTGAATAGCTTGAAAGAAGAAGACGGAACACCAGAACTTAATGCATTGTACTTCTTCTAGGACTCACACCCTCTTGAAATTCAGACACCCTACGGCCACAACATGGATTAGACCAAAACCAATCATCTCCATTTTTTAATGAAAAGGATCACCCAAAGACCAAGAAGCCATAAAATTACAATGGAACATAAAAATTCTCAATACAACATACAAAGTAAGATGAGACACACAAAGGCTGTTCTATAGCTGCATAAGTTAATCTTCAGCACTAGATAAGACATTGATTATATCAAAACAACAGCG
Organism: Melaleuca alternifolia; assembly: GCA_019926035.1. Taxonomy (NCBI): domain Eukaryota; kingdom Viridiplantae; phylum Streptophyta; class Magnoliopsida; order Myrtales; family Myrtaceae; genus Melaleuca; species Melaleuca alternifolia. The sequence goes on from JAGKPW010002178.1 coordinate 310,333, forward strand.
GCATAAGGATGATGAAAAGCCAACAGTTCACTTCCAGAGTGACCGCCAAATACATGGAAGCAGACACCACCACTTGCTAAATTTCGAAACAGAAGCATGTAGAACAGAATGCTTTTGAATTTTAAACCCAAGTATATAGTGCAAAAATTATAGAATTGCTTTCAGCAAGTTCCTTTCAAAGATGCTTCTTCCTGTGGACAGGAAAGACATGTCTTGTCCTAATAGTTGTAGCAAGCAAAAGGACAGAAAATAATACAAGAAACTATTCCCATCAATAATTCCACACAAGCGAAATCAGGAAGTCCAGAAGTTCACTTGCGGTATGGTTACTGGTCAGTCAATCACCACTTTCTTCTACCTGCAAAGAGAGATACCAAAGGCCTCTAGTCTCGGCGCCGCCCACCAAAATGCATCATATCATTCAGACTGAACAAATCACGATATACTTTTACCAGAAGTTCCATAATAATGCTACCGGCAATCGAAGGAACGAGTCGTCGTACAGAAAATGAACACTGCTTTACAAGCCAGAGATTATAGGGCTTGAGAGTTGAGATAGCTAAAAGTTACCGCACTCACAACTACTCATACGACGTGTACCTCACTACCAAATCCAAATCTTTGCATAAATTACAGCTCCAAGACTCAAACCCAGAAGATTAAAGTCTTCAACGAAAAGATTAAACCTACGACAGACCCATCAGGGCCAAAAGAAGAAAAGTACAAAATCAAGATCAACCCCACCCGAGCGGAACCAGAGCTAAAGAAAGTGGGAGGGATACCCTGCAAAAGAAGCTTTTGGGTAGTCTCATTTGGATCCATGGAACATTCCTTGAGCATTGCATAAATCTCTTCCTCACTGTGACTGCCCGTGATCTCCTTTATGTGCTGGATCGTCATCCTCACGCTGCTCGGGATTGAGACCTTGGACCCACCACTGCTCATCTTCGATCAACACCCAAAACCCCCAAACCCCCCCTCCTCCTTCCCGACAAGGAAACACCCCCCCCTTGCTCGTTTTGCTTTTACGGGCGAAGAGCGCACAGGCGCGCTCGCGTGATGTTTTCACGTGTGAGAGACAGGGAATTGGAGGGCGCAGGGAGGGGAAGAATGGCGATTCGGGATTGTGGGTAATGGAGCGACGGAGGTGGCGGACAGGAGAGAGAGAGATTTGGGCTGACGGGGGTTTTCGAATTGATCTAGGTGAAGTGGAGAGGGAGACAGAAACAGAGACAGAGAGAGGAAGGAAGGAATGAGAAGGGGAGAAGGGGGAGAAGGGAGGAGGGAGGCAAATGAAAAGAGTGTCTGTGAGTGTAGGGCTGTTTCCCATGCTTCGTTAATGGGGTTTTCTTTTTCTTTTCTTTTTTTTCTTTTCTAATTAATAATATTTCCAAAAAAAATAGATTATTAATTTTGTTGTAATGTAGTATTCCTAAAAATTCAATCGAACCCGATTTATTAAATTAGCATATCGCATCACAACCTAATTCGGGCGACGAAAATCACCTAACTTATTTCGTTCAGAATCCCATTAATAGCATATCATTCGCGATATAATAAAATATTTAGTTGAAAAAGAAAAGTCTAATAAACAAATTAGGAAGGAAAGAAAAAAAAAGGAAAAAAAGAGAGTGGAAGACCATGCACCTACAAAGATTCAAAAGAGGCTATAACTCGAGATGATGTCGGCGCGAAAGAGACAATCCGAATAAGATGGAGAGAATTGAAATGGGAGTTAAATCTAGACATTACCGCATCCGGCGATATACCAAAATTGAAATGTGTCTTTATTGGTATGACTTTTTAATATTTCTAATTACCGCATATGATAGGAAATTTGGTAAGTCTATTGACCACGTCAAGATTTTCCCATGAAGGAGGTATCGACCCGAGCTTAATTCAAAACCCGCTTGGGTTCTAGCTTTTCTTTTATTAATGAATTCACATCAAATTTCTTTAACCCAATGATTTTCATTCCAAATATCCAAACACACCCTAGCTTCAAGGGAAGTTTGCACTAAAAGGAAACTCAATTTTTTTTAATTTTCCCGATTCCCAATCAGTTCTATTATACTTCTTAGGAACCGGATTGGACTGATGCGTCCAGTTCGGTTTAGTCTAGAATGAGGCAGTCTAGTCCTCAATCCTACAGATCGAGAATTAATCCTATCAATTCGGACCGCCCTGGACCATACACGCCTCTACTGAAAATGACAAATGTAATGGGTAAACTACAAATTCCTTAATTGGTCCTACAGATCGATTTTTGTTTTCTCCGTTTTTCTTTTTACTGAATTCGCGAATAAATGTTCTTTTTTTCAACTTAAATGTTGCCTTTTCTAAATTCCTTAAATCTCCACATTGATTCGTATTGCAATCGTTTAGCTCTCTCTCTCTCTCTCTCTCTACCAGCATTAAGTCATGGTCGTCGTCGTCGAGCCATGTGATAAGATACGAAGGAATAGAATGCAGCTCAGCCATTGACATGAACCGCCGGCGCCGAGATCGTGCAGCCCGAGGCATAGATCGATGAACGACGCACGGTCTGGACCGAAAACTAAAGACGCCTTCAAGAACATCGAGGTGGCGACGTCCCCGTAATGGAGGAGACGCTAAAGTCTAGCTAAGAAAAGCTATGGGTTTGACTTGTACCCTGAAATTCAAAGTCAGGCAGCCTCAGAAGACGGGACAATTTTCGTGGACAATGCTCGGCGTCATCGGGCACGTGGACAATGGACAGAACTCGTCGAAGTCCCTGCCCCGCCATTTTCGACCCTCTATTTGGGACACCCCGAAGCTCTGGGCAAGCAGCACCCCGAAGAAGGCGCTCCCGAGGTCGAGCCCATTGGACACGTCGTACACGTGCCCAGTCCACCACCCCTTCACCGCCCTCCAGGCCACCACGTGGTATGCCGCCGCCGCTGCAAAGAATGTCCAGTAGTGCACCGGCCGGGCTGGCATCGGGAACGATGCCGACATGAAGATGACTGGGAAGTTGATGAGCCGAATCCATTTCTTTCCCGGGAAGGTGCGAGCCGCGAGCCACACCGCCAGGGGTCCGGCCGCCCCCGCCAGGAAGAAGTAGTACAGGCCCTCGTAGGCCCCCGGCCTAAACATCCGGGCAGGCCCGACCACACCCATATCATGGTGTGCGTCAGGGATTGCTGGAGCCCCGGGCATGTCCACATGCTCCCCTTCGGCAGCTTGTCTCTATTGCAAATATTCTCCACCGACGTCAGGGCCCACCATGCCGTCCCAAGCTTGACGGAGCTGGAGAGGAACGAGCCGAAGATCTAGGGTGGCACACAGAAAGTTGTACACCGAGATCCATTGAGATACAGGTGTCGATTAGATTCGAAAAAACGCAGTTGGTCAGATGAAAATGAAATGCAGGAATTAGGATCGATCAAAGTTTGAAGGACACTATCATATAAAGTCTGGGTTTCTTTCGGCAAGCCTTCATAGTAGTTCACTGATTCAGGATATGTTACCGTCTCGTAGGTTTTGAAATGGGCAAAGAGTACCTGAACGAGGAACATGGATCTCGGTGGGATCTTCGTGTAATGTCCTAGCTTGAACTCGGCTAAAAACGTGATGGCGTGCATCTTAGTGCTTTTGTTGGAAGTTGCGGAAGCGTGTGTAGTTGATGTGTGTGTGTGTTTTAGGAGGCAAGAGAGTGAAAGGGAATGCAACTTATATTATTGTACAAATGAGGCAAGTAGTTGGTCTTACTCTAGGATTTCAACATTTGACACTCCTAGCTCCTATTTATAGGAGTCCACATATTCTAGAGAATTCTACAACCTAGAACAATCTAGCAACTAAGGAAATGTCTAGACAATTCTACATTATTAGACTTTTCTACATATCTCTAGGACTTTTCTACACTCTTCTAGCAAGAGCACATCCTAGAGTATTCTAGAAATTGGATCAATCTTCTCAACACTCCTCCTTGATCCAATTTTTTTATACTCCCAGCATACTTCGTAGTGTTTCAAACTTGGCCGATGATATTGCTTTTGTAAATATGTCCGCGACTTGGTCTTCCATCTTGCAATACTTCAGTTCAATCTCTCTATTACTTTGTACTTCACGAATAAAGTGGTATTTGATGTCGAAGTGTTTAGTTCTGCCATGGAAGACTGGATTCTTCGATATAGCAATTGCGGACTTATTGTCGCAAAGTATCGAAGTTGGCTCCATTTGTGCTTCTCCGATGTCTTCTAGAATTCTTCGAAGCCATAGTGTGTGAATGGTGGTCGCAGCAGCTGCTACATATTCAGCTTCCGCAGTAGACTGTGCCACTGAGTCTTGTTTTTTGGATGCTCATGAAAATATTCCAGAGCCCAGTGTGAACGCATACCCAGTAGTACTCCTCCTATCATCAGTTAATCTTGCCCAGTCACTGTCAGTGTAGCCTATGAGTTTGGTGCTTGCATTTGGTCGATACCAAATGCCGTACTCTAAAGTTCCTCGCAAATATCTGAGAATCATTTTGGCAACTCTAAAATGAATCTGACTCGGACTATGCATGAATCGCGATAATAAACTTGTCGCGTACATAATGTCCGGTCTTGTTGCAGTGAGATATAGTAGACTACCAATCAAACTCCTGTAGAGCGAGGCGTCTGCTTTGTCTGCTCCATCTTCTTTCAGTAGCTTTTCATTTGTGACGAGCGGTGTTGTAACTAGCTTGCAATAGTCCATCTTGAATTTCTTCAAGAGGTTCTCGGTATATTTCTTTTGTGAGATAAAGACCCCTTGATTTTGGTTGATCTCGATGCCAAGAAAGTAGTGCATCAAGCCCAAGTCCGTCATCTCAAATGTCTTCATCATTTCTTCTTTGAATTCTTGAATCATGTTTTCATTTTTCCTGTATATATTAGATCATCTACATACAGAGAAATAATGAGTGTGTCAGACTTACCTTGGGTCTTGACGTAGAGTGTTGGCTCGCTCATGCTCCTTCCTGAATCCTTGCTTGATGAAGTATTCATCTATTCTGCTATACCAAGCTCGTGGTGCTTGTTTTAATCCATAGAGCGCCTTTTTAAGCTTTAGAACTTTTTCTTCTTGGCCTTTGACCGTAAAACCTTGTGGTTGTTCCACATATATTTCTTCTTGAAGATATTCATTTAGAAATGCCGACTTTACGTCTAGTTGATAGATTTTCCACTCTTTTTGTGCTGCTAAGGCGATGAGCATACGAATAGTATCAAGGCGAGCAACAGGAGCGAAAGTTTCGGTATAGTCAATACCTGGTTGTTGTAAGTATCTTTTCGCCACAAGCCTTGCCTTGTACTTCTGGATTGATCCGTCTACATTGAGCTTTGTCTTGTAGACCCATTTGACACTGATGACCTCTTTGTCTTCGGGGCGATTGACGAGCTCCCAAGTTTCATTCTTCTCGATCATATTGATCTCTTCCTCCATTGCTTTAATCCAAACTGCTTCCTTGACAACATTTTCATAGTTTTCTGGTTCTAGTGTAGCAAAGTTGCATGTTTCATAAATCTTTCTAAGAGATTTTACTCTTTGTACGGAAGACTCTGGAGTAGATTCTTCTTGCGTCGCTCTTGGAGAGATTGGTGGAGTTGCGCCTTGAGTAGTGGAATCTGTTACTTGTCCTTCTTCTTGTATTGTTGACTCATCTTGTGAAGATGGCGTGTTCGGCAAGGTGACATATTTTTTCTCAATCTTTTCCTCCTTCCAGTTCCAAGATGCATTTTCGTCAAACTCAACGTCTCTACTAATCATGAGCTTCTTAGTCCTGAGGTTGTAAACCCGATAGCCTTTCGATTGGTCACTATAGCCGAGAAAAATTCCTTTTTCTGTCTTGTCATCAAGCTTACTCTTTTTTTAGTAGGGATGTAGACGTAGCATATACAACCAAACACTCTGAGATGCTTTGCCGAAGGCTTCCGTCCAGTCCATGCTTCAACTGGAGTTTTATTTTGAACGGCTCTAGTTGGACATCTATTTAGAAGGTATATGGCTGTGCAGACTGTAACGGCCGAGTCGGTCCGCGATTTTAGCCTACTGGGACTTTAGGGAAAATTGGCAATTTCCCTTTTTATTTCGCGAAAATTTGGAAAGGCTTGGAAAATAATGAAAATTTAAGTTTAAATTTATTTTGGGCCCAAAATGTCATGAAATTCGATATTTGATTTTTCGGGATTTTTCCTGAATTTTAGGAAATTTTAAAGCATTTTTTCGATTTTCGGAAATTAAAATACATTATTTTATTAAAAGTCCCAGACCGGCCAGCGAACCGGCCGGCCAGACCGTGCGAACCGCCGGTCCGACCGGGTCAGACCGGGCGGCACGTGCGCAACACGCGCACGAGCTCTCCCCTTCTCCCTCTCTCCTCTCTCTCTCGGGCTTTCTGTCTAGCAGGTAGAATGCACTGTGCATTCCACCGCTCGACGTCGCCTCAGCCACGCCACCCCCTGCAGCCACCCACCCCTGACTTGGAAGTGACCGTCGGAGGGGATAGTGGCCACGGGGGAGGCGCCGCGTGGCCCTGGGAAGCCGAGTTCTCGGCCTCCCCCACCTGCTTCCACTCAGTATAAACCGAGTGGGCAAGGGTTTTTGAGCGGGGATTTCTCGGAGCTCCGGCCTCCTCTTCGTGCATTCTTGGTGTCCTCGTGTAGCTTGAGTCGCCCTCTTCCCGAAGCCGTTGTCAGCCAGCCAAGACTCGCCGTGGTTTGTCACCGGCAGCCAGTTGCAGGGAGCTTCGCGCCAGCCGTTTCTGGAAATTTTCTAGAAAAGCCGTGGCTTCAAGAGACTCGTTGGATTCGAGCTTGAAGCTCGGACCTCTTTTCTCGGGAAACCCTAGGTGAACCGCCGACTTCGTGACCGTCTCCCCGCCAGCTCCGACCACCTCGGGCCAAGCCGTGACCACCGATCGACGCGCCGGAGGCTCAGCTTCCTCTCCCAGCCGTTCTCGAGCTTCGATTTGGCCGGAGAACGGTGAACGGCGGCCAAACCCGAGAAAACCTCCTGACCCGACACACGACCCGACTCACGACCCGGAGTTGGGGTTCGCCGGAGAAGACGACCGTCGCCGGAGCCGTCGCCGTCGCCGTCGCCGGAGACAGAAGACAGAAGACAGCCGACGGGCTAGGCTGCCAGCCCAATAGCCCAGCCCAGTTAGCCGGCCCAGCCAGCCAGCCAATCAGCCGACCGGCCCAGGCCCAGTCAGCCGGCTCGGCCCAGGTCCAGCTCGCGAAAAAAAAAAGAGAGTAAAAAAGGAAAATTTTAAATTTTTCTTGGGTTCAACCAGAAGTGCAGCAAGGGGGATTTAGCCAAGAAAACTCACAAGTGAGTGGATTCTAAACCTTTATTAGGCGCATTTGCTGTTTCAGTAGGAAACGGGTAGAAATGGCTAGAAATGGCTAGGGCGAGTAGAACGGCTAGGACTCCTTGTTTACTCGTAAATTTCATTGATTAGTTAGATTGGTTAGCAGTATTGGACAATGGTAAACTATTGACCACTTAGGTGGTATAGTTCGACTTGTGTCGACCTAGGGATTGGCATCCCACGTTTTACGAGAAATGCCCTCGTACGTTTACTTGTGCTCGAGCGTGGTCAGAGTTGGGACCCCTCGAGGAGAAAGAAGGGTTGGATTGACACCTCTGTTAGAATCTTAGAGTTGTTTATTTCATCTATTTCTACAATTTAATTTAATTAGTCATTTATCATTAAATGTCCGTCCGCATAGCATTGATTAATTTAGTTAAGAGCCCTATTTACCTTTCAATTTCATTAAATTATTATTATAATTAGTCGATTCGAGTACTACATTGTGTATTTAAATTTTGCGCCGCTTTAATTTAATCAGTTGTGCCTAGATAAATTCCTTATAACCGCAATTAGGTTCTCGTTAGTAGACCTGTCCTACCCTGTAAATTGTTTAGACCCCCATGACGTTCGTTAGTCTACCTTTAGCTTAGAGATCTAGAGGTGGGGAGTTCTTCGATTTGGGTTAGTAATGAGTGTTTATGCGCGAAGCTTGGGGATCTCGTGATGAGAGACTTACAGCTAGGCTTGCCTAGAGTCGACTGACAGGCCAACGAAAGCCGAGAGTTGGGAGGGTCGATTTAGGGACCCTAGGGCAGGGGTGTTCCTAATTTAGGATTAGGGTACGTTCACTGGGATACCAAGTATCTCATTCCACCACTCCACCATCTCAGGACCCCCGTATGGACCCGGTTCAGGACCTATCAGACTTGGAGGACCAGCCAGAGGAGGAGGAGCTTATGGAGAAGGACCCTCACGAGGAGGAAGCTTGGGATCTACTGGAGCTGGAACCTCTGGATCCGGAGGACTGGGAGCAGCAGCTGGAGCTGGAACTGGAGTGGGACCCTCAGGAGGAGGAGGATCAGGAGGAGGGGGACCTGGAGCCGGATATCCCTTTCAACTTGGATGAGGAAGAAGAGGAAGACGAAGGGAACGGTATGGCAGCAGCCCCCGCTCCCCCTAGAGACATGGGAGATGTCATAGACATAGAACTAAAGGAAGATGGATTAATCCAAGAATCCCACAGCACGACAGGTTGGATTTGGAGCGCCACGAAGCACATCTGGTACCCACATCAGCACATTTGCGTGTATACAGGTTTCCATGAGGCCGAACTAGAGTTATTGGTCGAGGAGTGCAAGGTACCTCAGGGAGGCTACGAGTCCGGCTTCGAAGACCCTGATGGGGCAGATGATTCAGAGGATGGCACCGTGGATAACCCGAAGCCTTCGTGCGTGCGAGATTGGCCCAAGCCGATGGAGGCAACTTAGGACTAGTACTCTCCCTTCTCTTTTCCCCGCGACTTTTGATTGTATAGCTGTGCGGCGACCGTGACTCTAGGCTTTTGTTATGTCTCCTCCTGTTCTCTTCCCCTTTTGTATTTTGACCTGACTTATCCTTGTATCTATGGGAAGTTTCTTGATCAAAATGGAATGTAGTGTTCTACCTTGGGAACACTTTAACTAAGAACTAGATTCTTTTGCAAATCTTAAAGTAAAGTAGGATCCTGGAAATATTGCTACGACCCCGAGGAATCGGGGCGTGACAGCTTGGTATCAGAGCAAGGTTGTAACCTAGGAAAGGTTACCGGTAGGAGTGATAAGGAGCGATATTCGGGCGTGTTGGAGTAAGACGTCAAGGCACTGGACCCTAGTTAAGCCTGATAGTAACTTAGAGACCAGACTGAGACTAGCTCAAGACCCCCACGTGACCTTAGGGTTGGTGTCACCTGTTAGGGTTGTCGGCGCGGTATGGGACGTGTTTAGCAGAACCGAACATTTGACTAGAGACCATAAGATTTGGTCTACGTCCGACTCAATCTGCATGGTATGGGACGTGCGGAATGAGGTCGGATGTATGACGAGTGACTTAACGGTCTGGTTTAGCTGAGTTGGCACGGTCTAGAACGTGTGCAGCAAAGCCGAACCTGGACTTGTGGTGCCGGAGGGCATGTGGCCGTTGATCGGCGTTGCGAGGCTGAGCCTCTGCTGTCGTGACACTGATCGCCCTATGGGAGGGTGTGGGTCCTGTCACCGCCTGCGTGGCGAGAGTGCGTGGTACCGAGTGAGGGTGACCACTGATGCGCTGTAGTCGAGTTCCTGACGAGGTTTCGACTGAGGACCCGCGGGGTCGAGTTGTCCTGCGATGTTAGGGCAGGTGTTGATGATGGGTTCCAACACCGTGATAGTATGCGATATACTATGTCTCCTTTTGAGGTCAATAGGGTGTTTTAAAATGATCTTATCTCTTGGGATCTGGTGATATTGCTTACCCCTATCTGAATTCCTCAAGGCGTGACAAAAGCGTTGTGATGCTGTAACAGGAAGACCAGATGGTCAGACTGGGGAGACCTCCGCGAAGGAGGGCGACGATTGGTCGCTTTGGGGTAGGGGAGGCTGACCCCCAGGAAGATCCCCGTGTAGAAAGACTTGTGAGGACAGTGGAAGACCTACGAGAAGAGGTCCGCCAGCAAGCGAGAAACCAGGAAGCCGCTATCGCAGCTGCGGTAAATGCCGCCATAGCTGCCATGCGGAACGAGAACGCTGCTGAGGCTCAGGAACCTGCTATAAGAACCGACGAACGGGAGGTGGAAGTCCCGGCTCCTGTTTCCGTAGCTAGTAGTGCTAATGGGGAGAGGAGAAAGCAGAGGCAGGTCGGGCAATTCCTGAAGATGAAACCCCCGGTCTTTACAGGGATGGGAGACCCTGAGACAGCGGCCGAGTGGCTGCTAGAGCTTGAAAAGATCTTCGAAGTCATGGAATGTTCTGACGAAGATCGTGTGACTCTCGCGGTGTACCAGCTGCAGGGGAATGCCAATCATTGGTGGAGAGCCACTAGAGGTATCGTCTTCCCTGGAGGCGTAGTACCTACTTGGGGGACTTTTGTTGAGGCTTTCAACGAGCAGTACTTCCCCGAGTCAGCACGAGATGTGAAGCTAGCCGAATTTCAGAGACTACGTCAGAACAACATGACGGTATTGGAATATGAGGCAAAGTATGCCGCCCTGGCCAAGTACGGCAAGAGGCTGATCGAGGATCCAGTGGACAGGGCAAAGAGATTTCGGGAAGGGCTGAAACTTGAAATCAAATCCCAGCTCGCCCCCTTTAATCTGCGAGATTACAAGGAGGTGTTCACGAAAGCTCAAATGGTCGAAAAGGACCTCAATGAAAGAGCAGCTGCGTCTGGGTCGCGATCATTCGCGGGTAGAAATACCAGTAGCGTTCGGCAGGGGAAGAAGCCGATGTCAGGGTCGAGGAAGCCCTTTTCAGCAGTACGGAATGGAGGAGTCAGGAAACCCCCTTTTCGTCAAGAGAGCTGGTGCCGACAGTGTGGGAAAACCCACCAGCCGGGACCCTGTCCCCCAAGGAGCGAAGGATGCTTCGGATGTGGCCAGCTGGGCCATATGGTCCGTGATTGCCCTCAGCGCGCAATAAGGGCGCAGCCTCAACAACAAGTAGGGCAGCTGGCAGGTCTAGCACCACCTCTTCTGATGGACCGACCCTCGGCGCAGGGAAGAGTCTATGCGGTGACCAGACACGAAGCACAGAACTCAGGAGGAGTTATAACAGGTACCGTCTCCTTACACCGCAGTCCCGCTTATGCCTTATTCGATACGGGAGCTACCCATTCGTTTGTTGCTGAGCGCTTTGTGGAGTTAGTAGGGTTGCGTGTGGAACCCTTAGCCGTTATTTTGAATGTCTCGACGCCGCTGCATGTTCATATGATGTCCGTTAATGGATGTAAGGGCTGTGAGATAGAGTTTAGCGGAGTTAGAGGTTCGATCGATCTGGCAGTCCTAGATTTGCGTGATTATGATGTTATTATTGGCATGGATTGGTTGACTAGACAGAAAGCTACGGTGGACTGTTCTAGAAAAGTAATAAGGTTCTGCCCGTCGAAGGACTCGAGTTACGAGTTCCTCGGAAGTCACGGCGGACCTTCAACCGCAGTCATCTCTTCCTTGGAAGCGACACGGTTGTTAGAAGATGGCTGTCAAGGCTATCTAGCTAGCGTTGTTGACACGACGGTCGAAGGACCAGTGTTGGAGGAGATCGCCGTAGTTCGGGAGTTTTCCGACGTTTTTCCAGAAGAATTGCCCGGGTTACCTCCGGAGAGAGAAGTGGAGTTTGCTATTGAAGTACCTTCTGGGACGGAGCCGATCTCCAAGGCTCCTTATCGGATGTCACTCTCAGAACTGAAAGAATTAAAGGTACAGATGCAAGAACTGTTGGATAAAGGATTCATCCGTCCAAGTGCGTCACCATGGGGTGCGCCGGTTCTCTTTGTGAAGAAAAAAGACGGATCCCTAAGACTTTGCATTGACTACAGACAACTGAATAAGGTGACAGTCAAGAACAGATATCCGTTGCCCAGGATTGATGATCTGTTCGATCAATTGCAAGGGGCTAAGGTCTTCTCAAAAATTGACCTGAGGACGGGGTATCACCAGTTAAGAATTAAAGAGGAGGATATTCCGAAGAGTGCCTTTCGGACTCGCTATGGACATTACGAATTCACAGTAATGCCGTTCGGGTTGACCAATGCCCCAGCTGCCTTCATGGATCTAATGAACAGGGTGTTCAGAGAGTACTTGGACAGGTTCGTCATAGTTTTTATCGACGACATCTTGATCTATTCAAGGAGTCCGATAGAACATGAGCAACACCTGAGGATAGTGCTGGCAGTGCTACGAGAACATGCGCTCTACGCAAAGTTCAGTAAGTGTGAGTTTTGGCTAGACCGAGTAGCCTTTTTGGGACATGTGATCTCCGGGGACGGAATCTCCGTGGATCCTGCGAAGATCGAGGCGGTAATGGATTGGCCAAGGCCTACAACAGTGACGGAAGTTCGTAGCTTCCTAGGTCTGGCAGGATACTACCGAAGGTTTGTAGAAAAATTTTCGAGTCTATCCCTACCCTTGACGAGCTTGCTGAAAAAGGACAAGAAGTTTGAATGGACCGAGAAGTGCGAGAGGAGCTTCCAAACACTGAAAGAAAGGCTGACCACTGCACCAGTCTTAACCATCCCTTCAGGACCAGGTGGTTATGAGGTTTATAGTGACGCCTCGTATCAAGGTCTTGGATGCGTTTTGATGCAGCACGGACGAGTTGTGGCTTACGCATCGAGACAGTTGAAGCCACATGAGCAAAACTATCCGACCCATGACCTGGAGTTGGCAGCGGTAATTTTTGCGCTCAAAATTTGGAGGCACTATCTGTGCGGAGAAAAGTTTCCAATTTTTACGGATCATCAGAGCCTCAAGTACCTGTTTTCACAGAAGGAATTGAACATGAGACAGCGGAGATGGATGGAACTCCTAAAGGATTACGACTGTGAGATTCTATACCACCCAGGGAAAGCGAATCGCGTGGCAGACGCGCTTAGTCGCAAGTCCTCATTGACTTCATTATTGGCCAAGGAATGGCAGTTGTTTGAGAAAGTACAGAACTCAGAGTTCAAATTTGAGGTTGGACACCTGACTTGCTTAATGGCCACCTTAAGGATAGAACCTCAGATCAGGGCCAGAATTAGAGATCTACAATCTTCGGATCCCTTTCTAGTGGGCATCTTACAAACCGAAGAAGGACTGATGAAACCTGGTTTCCAAATCTCCGAGGACGGAGTCCTGAACTTTCGTGGGAGGCTATGTGTGCCCGACAGTCCTGAGTTAAGGGATGAAATTTTGTCAGAGGCACACCGCAGTAAATACAGTGTTCATCCGGGTAACACCAAGATGTATCAGAACCTGAGGCCCCACTACTGGTGGAAAGGAATGAAAACGGACGTGGCGAGATTCGTGGCCAAGTGCCTGACGTGCCAACGGGTGAAGGCACAACACTGTAAACCTGGAGGCCTCTTGAACCCTTTGGAAATTCCAGAATGGAAATGGGAGCATATCACGATGGATTTCGTGACCGGGTTACCGAGGAGCCAAAAAGGTCACGACATGATTTGGGTCATAGTGGACAGACTAACCAAATCTGCTCACTTCCTAGCCGTGCGAAAGAATCTTCCCTTAGACCGGCTAGCAGACTTATATGTAGCTCAGATAGTCAGACTACATGGAGTGCCGGTAACCATTACCTCTGACCGTGATCCAAGATTCACCGCTCATTTTTGGAAAAGTCTACAAGGAGCCTTGGGTACAAGATTACAGTACAGTACGGCTTTCCATCCCCAGACTGACGGACAGTCTGAGCGGACCATTCAGACTCTAGAGGACATGCTGAGAGCATGCGTCTTAGATTTTAAGGGAGGATGGGAAGACCGGCTACCCCTGGTAGAGTTCGCCTATAACAACAGCTTCCAACAAAGCATAGGGATGACTCCCTTTGAGGCTTTGTACGGACGAACCTGCCGGACTCCCTTGTGCTGGGACGAAGTCGGAGAACGGAAAATTCTAGGCCCCGAGCTAGTACAACAGTCACAAGATGCAGTTAAGGTAATCAGGCAAAGGCTGAAGACAGCCCAGAGTCGACAAAAGAGCTATGCGGACCGAAGGCGCAGACCTTTAGAATTCCAAGAAGGGGACCATGTCTTCCTGAAAGTGTCACCTAAGAAGGGAATGTCCCGCTTTGGAGAAAAAGGGAAGTTAAGTCCCAGGTTTGTAGGACCCTTTGAGATTTTGGAAAGGATAGGAGCAGCCGCTTATCGACTAGCCTTACCGCCAAACTTGGAACAGATCCACAATGTCTTCCATGTCTCGATGCTAAGGAAGTACGAGCCTGATCCTTCACATGTATTAAGTCATGAGGACCTTGAGTTGGACGAACAGGTTTCGTTCGTAGAAAGACCAGTCAGGATAGAAGACCGGAAGGAGCGAAGACTTCGGAACAAGGTCACGCCACTGGTCAAGGTCGTTTGGCAACATCATGACTCCGAGAGCGCTACTTGGGAAAGCGAGGAGCTCATGAGGCAACAGCACCCGCAACTGTTTGAAGTTTAGTAGCTGCAAATTTCGAGGACGAAATTTTCTTAAGGGGGGTAGATTGTAACGGCCGAGTCGGTCCGCGATTTTAGCCTACTGGGACTTTAGGGAAAATTGGCAATTTCCCTTTTTATTTCGCGAAAATTTGGAAAGGCTTGGAAATTAATGAAAATTTAAGTTTAAATTTATTTTGGGCCCAAAATGTCATGAAATTCGATATTTGATTTTTCGGGATTTTTCCTGAATTTTTAGGAAATTTTAAAGCATTTTTCCGATTTTCGGAAATTAAAATACATTATTTTATTAAAAGTCCCAGACCGGCCAGCGAACCGGCCGGCCAGACCGTGCGAACCGCCGGTCCGACCGGGTCGGACCGGACGGCACGTGCACAGCACGCGCACGAGCTCTCCCCCTCTCCCTCTCTCCTCTCTCTCTCGGGCCTTCTGTCGAGCAGGTAGAATGCACTGTGCATTCCACCGCTCGACGTCGCCTCAGCCACGCCACCCCCTGTAGCCACCCACCCCTGACTTGGAAGTGACCGTCGGAGGGGACGGTGGCCACGGGGGAGGCGCCGCGTGGCCCTGGGAAGCCGAGTTCTCGGCCTCCCCCACCTGCTCCCACTCGGTATAAACCGAGTGGGCAAGGGTTTTTGAGCGGGGATTTCTCGGAGCTCCGGCCTCTTCTTCATGCGTTCTTGGTGTCCCCGTGTAGCTTGAGTCGCCCTCTTCCCGAAGCCGTTGTCAGCCAGCCAAGACTCGTCGTGGTCTGTCACCGGCAGCCAGTTGCAGGGAGCTTCGCAGCCAGCCGTTTCTGGAAATTTTCCAGAAAAGCCGTGGCTTCAAGAGACTCGTTGGATTCGAGCTTGAAGCTCGGACCTCTTTTCTCGGGAAACCCTAGGTGAACCGCCGACTTCGTGACCGTCTCCCCGCCAGCTCCGACCACCTCGGGCCAAGCCGTGACCACTGATCGACGCGCCGGAGGCTCAGCTTCCTCTCCCAGCCGGTCTCGAGCTCGATTTGGCCGGAGAACGGTGAACGGCGGCCAAACCCGAGAAAACCTCCTGACCCGACACACGACCCGACTCACGACCCGGAGTTGGGGTTCGCCGGAGAAGACGACCGTCGCCGGAGCCGTCGCCGTCGCCGGAGACAGAAGACAGCCGACGGGCTAGGCTGCCAGCCCAATAGCCCAGCCCAGTCAGCCGGCCCAGTCAACGGCCCAGCCGACCCGGCCCAGCCAGCCATCCAATCAGCCGACAAGCCTAGGCCCAGTCAGCCGGCTCGGCCCAGGTCCAGCTCGCAAAAAAAAAGAAAGTAAAAAAGGAAAATTTTAAATTTTTCTTGGGTTCAACCAGAAGTGCAGCAAGGGGGATTTAGCCAAGAAAACTCACAAGTGAGTGGATTCTAAACCTTTATTAGGCGCATTTGCTGTTTCAGTAGGAAACGGGTAGAAATGGCTAGAAATGGCTAGGGCGAGTAGAACGGCTAGGACTCCTTGTTTACTCGTAAATTTCATTGATTAGTTAGATTGGTTAGCAGTATTGGACAATGGTAAACTGTTGACCACTTAGGTGGTATAGTTCGACTTGTGTCGACCTAGGGACTGGCATCCCACGTTTTACGAGAAATGCCCTCGTACGTTTACTTGTGCTCGAGCGTGGTCAGAGTTGGGACCCCTCGAGGAGAAAGAAGGGTTGGATTGACACCTCTGTTAGAATCTTAGAGTTGTTTATTTCATCTATTTCTACAATTTAATTTAATTAGTCATTTATCATTAAATGTCCGTCCGCATAGCATTGATTAATTTAGTTAAGAGCCCTATTTGCTTTCAATTTCATTAATTTATTATTATAATTGGTCGATTCGAGTACTACATTGTATATTTAAATTTTGCGCCGCTTTAATTTAATCAGTTATGCCTAGATAAATTCCTTATAACCGCAATTAGGTTCTCGTTAGTAGACCTGCCCTACCCTGTAAATTGTTTAGACCCCCATGACGTTCGTTAGTCTACCTTTAGCTTAGAGATCTAGAGGTGGGGAGTTCTTCGATTTGGGTTAGTAATGAGTGTTTCTGCGCGAAGCTTGGGGACCTTGGGATGAGAGACTTACAGCTAGGCTTGCCTAGAGTCGACTGACAGGCCAACGAAAGCCGAGAGTTGGGAGGGTCGATTTAGGGACCCTAGGGCAGGGGTGTTCCTAATTTAGGATTAGGGTACGTTCACTGGGATACCAAGTATCTCATTCCACCACTCCACCATCTCAGGACCCCCGTATGGACCCGGTTCAGGACCTATCAGACTTGGAGGACCAGCCAGAGGAGGAGGAGCTTATGGAGGAGGACCCTCACGAGGAGGAAGCTTGGGATCTACTGGAGCTGGAACCTCTGGATCCGGAGGACTGGGAGCAGCAGCTGGAGCTGGAGCTGGAGTGGGACCCTCAGGAGGAGGAGGATCAGGAGGAGGGGGACTTGGAGCCGGATATCCCTTTCAACTTGGATGAGGAAGAAGAGGAAGACGAAGGGAATGGTATGGCAACAGCCCCCGCTCCCCCTAGAGACATGGGAGATGTCATAGACATAGAAGTAAAGGAAGATGGATTAATCCAAGAATCCCACAGCACGACAGGTTGGATTTGGAGCACCACGAAGCACATCTGGTACCCACATCAGCACATTTGCGTGTATACGGGTTTCCATGAGGCCGAACTAGAGTTATTGGTCGAGGAGTGCAAGGTACCTCAGGGAGGCTACGAGTCCGGCTTCGAAGACCCTGATGGGGCAGATGACTCAGAGGATGGCACCGTGGATAACCCGAAGCCTTCGTGCGTGCGAGATTGGCCCAAGCCGATGGAGGCAACTTAGGACTAGTACTCTCCCTTCTCTTTTCCCCGCGACTTCTGATTGTATAGCTGTGCGGCGACCGTGACTCTAGGCTTTTGTTATGTCTCCTCCTGTTCTCTTCCCCTTTTGTATTTTGACCTGACTTATCCTTGTATCTATGGGAAGTAAGTTTCTTGATCAAAATGGAATGTAGTGTTCTACCTTGGGAACACTTTAACTAAGAACTAGATTCTTTTGCAAATCTTAAAGTAAGGTAGGATCCTGAAAATATTACTACGACCCCGAGGAATCGGGGCGTGACACAGACTGCCTCTGCCCAGAACGTATTGGGAAGGTTTTTATCTTTTAGCATAGACCTTGCCATTTCCATGACGGTTCTATTCTTTCTCTCTGCTACTCCATTTTGTTCTGGGGCGTAGCCAACAGTTAGTTGATGATGAATGCCTTCATCTTCACAAAATTTATTGAACTCATTGGAGTTGTACTGAGTACCCCTGTCGCTTCTTATGACTTTAATTTTACGGCCACTTTGATTCTCGACGTGGTTCTTGAATTTCTTGAAAGTTTAGAATACCTCCGATTTTTCTCGAAGAAAATATACCCACGTCATTCTTGTATAATCATCGATAAATAGGATGAAATATTTATTCTGGCTGGTTGTTGGAGTTCTCATTGGACCACACACATCTATGTGAACTATCTCTAAAGGCTTCTTAGCTCTCCATGATCTGAGAACTATCTTTGTTGTTTTCCAAGGAGGCAACCTTCACAAACATCTGAAGTTTCTAAAATAGCTGGAAAGTCTCTCATCATATTTTTCTGATGGAGAACTTTTAGTCCAGCAAAATGGAAGTGGCCAAATCTTCGATGCCATAGCCATGAATCATCAAGTTGAGCTTTCATGGCTATATCTTTCACGTATTTCCATCGTATAGGAAAATTCTTATTCTCCATCTTAACAACGGCAATGATATTTTTATATTTATCATAGATAATGCAGGCATCTTTTCTGAAAGTATAGAGAATACCCACTTTGTATCATTTGGCCCACACTCAAGAGATTTTGCGTAAGACTGGGGACTAAATATACATTATGAATATATATTTGGGCCTTTATTTGTTTCAACAGCAATAGTTTCTTTTCCTTTCACATCTACCAAGTCACCATTGCCCAATTTTACTTGAGATTTCACCGACTTATCAATATCGGTGAATATATTTTCGTCCCCCGTCATATGATTGCTACACCCACTACCGACATACCAAGTATCAATTTTCTTATCATTTGCCGCTTGGCCTGCGTAGAATATATTATCACTCATTTCTTTTTCTTCAACATAGTTAGCCCAACTATTCATCTTTGAGCGGCAATCTTTTTCTACGTGGCCATATCTTTTACAAAAGCGGCATTGTGGCTTATGTTTAAACCATCAATCCTTCTCCAAATGATTTGTTTTCTTGCAAACGCCACAAGGTGGATACTTTTCCTTTTGTGTAGTTTCTCCTCCTTTTTCATTTTTCCATAGACTCCTTCCACCATTTTTGGATTGATGAGACCGTATGTTTATTTTAGACTGAAAGGCATTTTCCATTGAATCTTCATCTTGTGCCATCAGTCTTTTCTCATGTGCTTCTAGAGAGCCAATTAATTCACTTATTGACAGGGTTGTCAAATCTTTACTTTCTTCAATAGTTGTGACGATAGGATTATACTTTTTAGTAAGCGTCACCAATATTTTTTCAACAACCCTTTGATCAGTAATATTATCTCCATAGGCTCTCATTTGATTAACTAATTCCTTTAATTTGCCGCAATATTCTTGAACGGTCTCATTAGTTTTCATTTTAGAATTCTCAAAGTCTCTTCTCAAAGTTTGGAGGCGAATAACACGTACCTTTTCCGATCCTTGAAATTATTCTCGAAGTGTCTCCCAAGCTCCTTTTGCAGTCTTTACCCCAAGTATTCTCGGAAATACTGTTTCCGAGAGTGCTTGTTGAATAAAATATAAAGCCTTTGCATCCTTCTGTAGTGATCCTTCGGAACACTTGCACCTTCTTGCGGAGCCTCATAACCATTCTTGATGATGTCCCATAAGTCTTGGGCCATCAAGAATGTAGTCATCTTGATGCTCCAAAAATCATAGTTATTCCCGTCAAAGATAGGAATAGGAAATGAGGATGAGGTTGAGCTGGCCATAGTTTAGTTAAGGGAAAATTGGGTGGATAGTTTTAGGAACGGATGGTTCAGACAAACGCTTGATACCAACCAAAGAATGTGGCTTTGATACCACTGTTGGAAGTTGCGGAAGCGTGTGTAGTTGATGTGTGTGTGTGTGTGTGTGTGTGTGTGTTTTAGGAAGCAAGGGAGTGAAAGGAAATGCAACTTATATTATTGTACAAAAGAGACAAGTAGTTGGTCTTACTCTAGGATTTCAACATTTGACACTCCTAGCTCCTATTTATAGGAGTCCACATATTCTAGAGAATTCTACAACCTAGAACAATCTAGCAACTAAGGAAATGTCTAGACAATTCTACATTATTAGACTTTTCTACATATCTCTAGGACTTTTCTACACTCTTCTAGCAAGAGCACATCTTAGAGTATTCTAGAAATTAGATCAATCTTCTCAACAGCTTTGAACGTAGGAAGGGAAAGTCTCGCTGGTTATAGGCCTCCTTGGATATAAATAGCTGATGATCAAGTCGGCGACAACTGATAATCCGAGGTACTGCACACAAGAAAAGACAAATGAGACAAAATAAAACTCTAATCTCAGCCAACGGTCGAGATCGAATGATGGAAACTGTGATGTGGCAGCGTGAAATGGGACTCAAATTTGAGGACGATCGTTGGGTTGCTGCTTACAGTGCCCGTGGTAGCTTCAATGATGCTGAGGGGAAGAATGAGGATGGACGGTATAGCTAAGGAGAGTAGAAATGCCCAAGTCGAAAGTTGGATTTCTTTGCCAAAGAATTCACAATTGACGATGCCGAGACCGGCCATCAACAGGATAATCGCATAGAACCACCACTGAGGGATTGGCTCATACTTCTTCATGAGCTCGTTGTGAATGTCGCCAGACTTGCTTTCGCTTTTCATCGAATGCTTCAGCTGCTGCCAGCTCTCCCTGAAAATTTCAAAGATTGTATCGTAGTTTGTACAAAATATCATGACAGAAGAGTGTTTCTTTTCCTTTCTAGGGTGCTAAGGAAAGCGCCGAACCTTCCGTGGAACAGAAGAAAATAAGTCAAAGTTCCTGTTAGGGCGGTGAACGTGAATCCCAGTTTGAAGACATACGCAATGCTCATGTACAACTTTTGAGTACTCGTCGTATGCCTGCTCGTTAAATTCCAAGTCTTCTCCAAAAACCCGATGGACATTGTACCTTTTTCCTGAATAATCATATGATTCTTGAGCCAAAATTGGGAATCTCTTTGCGACAAACAAATTCATCCAGTAAGCCACCGGTATGCACACAGACGTTATACCCACAAACCCGACCATCGTGTTCACGATTGTGTACCTGGGCAAGATCAAAGGGTTGCCCACCCAAGCTGCGGCCGAGTCCCACTCAATGGCAAGAGAACAAGCCCAAGACCATTGTAACTTGCGCCGAGTTGATGCGCCGTGACTGAGTCTTTCTAGATCCAGCATAGGAATGAGACCACAATGATAGTTTACATGAAGTAGGTGGGAACGATGGTATAGTTAAAGACAGAGACAGCACAAATGAAGATAATTTGCAATCCACTGAGCCGGCCTCTAGCTCTCGGTTCTTTCTCATGGAGCGCTTTGCAATATAGTCAGCAGGAGCAATATCAAAGCATACGTCAACAGGAGGAGTGTATCCGGACGACATGAAGTACATAGCTCGAAATATAGAGCAAACCTGTAGAAAGATACTTTTGATACGGTTAAGGGGTACCACATGTAAGGATTGTCCACAAGAATCCTTCTAAACAGTCCAGCAAAACCATATCCTATCATCTGCAAATTGAAAGAGTAATTTGCCTTCCGCAATTAGTGTTTATGGTGTCCTAGCAACGGAAATTTGATACTATAGAAGACAATGCATGACTTTTGGCATAACTACGAACTAGATCTATCACGCCCCGAATCTCGAGCACGCGCGCATCCCACAACGGTCGAATGAAATGCAGTGTTCTCAGGTAGCGTCACCGACCCAAACCTCTATGCACATGCGGAAGTGTAATTAACAGTCCCCGGACAAAAACAAACTTCGGATAGGAAAGCAGGACAATCCAATCATACAAGACACATCTCATAAAATAATCACGGGTTCATATACAAAAGACTAAACCTAAGAAAGGTTTATCTAACTCTGGGATCTACAGCCACTACCTTCATGTCCGCCAAAAAAGCATGCTTAAAAAACTATCGCCTACAGTACCCCACGACGTATGTGTCGCACCTCCATCTAGGTACCTGAAAAATAATTCGCCGAGTCAATTCTCCAAGCTCTGATTAGGAAGAAATCCATTCAAGGATATCATATTCACACAATTAAATCGAGGTCTGGAAACTGTCAGATTATCAAGATCTGAGACGATGTAAAATCTGAACGATGTAACATCTGGACGATCTGTCTCTACAGTTCATATACATAAATATGCAGCAAACATCTTTAACCACTGGTATACTTCTTATCAGTCATCATCAACATATCAACAGTTCAGTCCACACCTAACAAACATACTCATGGATGTATCAATGTCTCACATAGAATCATCTTATCGTGTAACACTTAGTCCTTGACCACATATGACAATAGTACAAGGTTCGAAAGGTGACTCACACGGTCTTTGGCACAAGGTTCTAGAGGTGGCCCCCACGAAGTCTTAGGTTATCATGTGGCACTTAGTCCTGGCCCAGAACATAACTTATTGCATAGCACTTAGTCCCTGCCCATACATGTCGGTGGTACAATGTTCTAAAGGTGACTCATACAATCTTTGGTACAAGGTTCTAGAGGTGGCCCCCCACGAAGTTTTACGTTATTGCGTGGCACTTAGTCCTGGCCCAGAACATAATTTATTGCATAGCACTCAGTCCTTGCCCATACATGTCAGCGGTACAAGGTTCTAGAGGTGACTCATACAATCTTTGGTACAAGGTTCTAGAAGTGACCCCCACGAAGTTTTACGTTATCGCGTGGCACTTAGTCTTGGCCCAGAACATAACTTATTGCATAGCACTTAGTCCCTGCCCATACACATCGGTGGTATAAGGTTCTAGAGGTGACTCATACAATCTTTGGTATAAGGTTCTAGAGGTGGCCCCCACAAAGTTTTACGTTATCGTGTGGCACTTAGTCCTGACCCAGAACATAACTTATTACTAAGTCCCTGCCCATACATGTCGGTGGTACAAGGTTCTAGAGGTGACTCATACAATCTTTGGTACAAGGTTCTAGAGGTGGCCCCCACGAAGTTTTACGTTATCATGTGGCACTTAATCCTTACCCAGAAAGCAATAGTACCAGGTTCAAGAGGTGACCCCCATGAAGTATACGTTATCATGTGACACTTAGTCCTGTACTTGCTCGTCGTGCATTTGAATTTCTCACACAATCCATCACCTTTCAACAACCATTACATCATCACATATCATCTTTCATCAGTCATCACATATTCACATACCATCCAGTCAATATTAAGGAGGTCAATCATCCGGCCTTGCTGCACACGTTCCATACCGTGTCAACTCAACTAAATGTAAAACCACCCTAACTGGCAAAACCAAGTCATTTTCGTGTCTCCACGTCTAAACCCAGAAACATAATCAAATCAGTTCGTAAAATCATCAAATTCGAATATGTCATAAAAGACACATAAACTAACATTTTTCAGACACCTTGGTCCAAATCTTTCTGTACAAAGAGCAATAAATCGCTCAATCTGTTACAAAAGCTGATGCAGTTTTCAGAAAATCACGTTCTCCAAAATTAGTTTAGTTCGAAATCCAAAACTCATTCGATTGATCTAAAATTTGACTATGTTATAGTAGAAGATGTAACAAACAACTTTTATGAAGGAACTCTTATGAAATTTGAGCTCTATGAGTTGATAAAAATTAATAGATCATAAAAAGGTCACAGGTTCTAGTAAAATAGAGATTCTGTTTTGTTACAAATGTAGTTAACATAAATTTCTTTTAAATCCATAAAATCTCGGGTAAAATATATGTCATAGTTGAAGATGTTTAAAACATTTTTCATGAAGAAACCAACTTCATAATCCCATTGCATCTCATTCCACAAAATCAGCAAACAATAACAATCCAGTAAACATACACCAGAGAAATCATCTATTATGAACTAAACTACTGTCACTTGTGCTAATCCAGTCTAACACTCAACTTATCAAGCTAATCAACACTCATCTAACCCTTAAGTGTAATCGCAATCTAAGAAGGGTTTGGATAGTTGACTCACCTGGTCAGCAAACCAACAAGTTCACGGCGACAACAACACGAAGACGACTACAACTCGAGCTTACTTCAACTTCGAAAAAGATTCAGATGATGCTGGAAAAGCCTTGAAAACCACTTCATGAGTTGCTATTTGAGAGCAACGTATCTCAATTAGGTGATATAAGGTAATAAGAAGTGAAAAATATCCAGAATAGGCTGAAGTAGAACCAGCTGTCTATGAGGGACAAACAGTCTTGAAAAGTCAAATCAAAATATCTAAACACTTGAGTACTTGCCCCAAAAGTCTTCAACCTTATCCAATAACAATTTTTCCCTCTCAAACTTCTCTAACAAGCCAAGTATGAAGGCTGTAATGCAGCAGCCTCTCATACCTACGAATTTGCACCAATTAACCTCAAGTCACATTCAACTCCTCATTGATTCAACTTATATCTATTCTGCAAAATATTATCTTTGAGAGATGTTGAAATTCAGGATGTCACAAGATCAGCCTATCATGCATAACCACGAGCTAGATTAGCCTATCATGTTAAGTTCCACAATCGCCAAAGTGGAGCTGATGCCCCGACATTCTCAGGAATGAACGCTAGCTATTCAGTCTCTTTGCGGTTGAAATGCAAAGTGCAGGGAAAATGAACTTACCTGAGATGTCATGATCATCAAAATGGAAGCCCAAACACTAATATTCCTGTGATACACCACCTTGATGACATCGATGGTCCTTATGGAGTGAGTGGGTTCGAATCCCGTCATGGAGAGAATGACAACCAGCACGTGCTCCTTGATGTTGAACGGTCCTGGATTGAGAGAAAACTTCCAGTTCGTCCCCGGGATGCCCACGATCTTGGCAGGAAGAGCGGAGGCCATAAGTCTCCCCAGCACAAGCAGCAATATTTGGGTGCAAGACTCGCTGATCCATATATGGCTCCTCCTATACGTAAAAATCTGGTACATGAAAGACGTGATGACGCACACGATTGGCCCCAAGACCCATGTCCTTATTGTGAGGACCAGGAGTGTCGAGTCGTCGAAGACCGGAATCGTGTTCCTCACTTCCTCAATGGGCAAGTCATTGGGAATGCCAGCTAAAACCATTGCGAATAAATGCTTCACAACACAAATTAAGTAGTGCAAATGAATTGCCTGATCTTAATAATGACCAGAGGCGTGAGCTATGTGGCATTTTAGCAGCAACCATCCCTAGTCTTTAGAACAACTACTGTGACGGGATGGTCAATTTTGTGTCATGTTTTCCTTGTCTTCCGCATCGTTTCCACTTGTACATAGGATTGAAAGCTCGGACTATCCTTAAGTGGGAAACATTTTTGTCTAGGCTGGAGGCTATCCAAATTTAGCAGGTCATATTCGCAATTTATCATAGAATTCATGCACCGAAGTCTGTATTAGAACGAAGTTGACATCTTTTGTATGAATTCTCGGTAGGGTAGGCAATGTTTTCCCCGCAGTAATGGAACTTATTAAGGCTTTAAATTGGCTAATGTAAAACACAACCAAACTCAATAAATCAGAGAGAGAGAGAGAGAGAGAGAGAGAGAGAGAGAGAGAGAGAGAGATTACTGGGTTTTGTTCCTGAATCCTTGAGGCCAAAGTCACCGTCCTCTTTGCGTGATTCCACCTTAATGTCATGGTTTAAGATGGGTTTCTCCTCTGTTTCCATGGGGATTTCTGAAGCCAGAAACTTCTACGTCTTTTTGTTGTATTTCACAACACCCTCTCTCTCTCTCTCTCTCTCTCTCTCTCTCTCTCTCTCTAACCTGTGCTTTTTCTTTTTCATTTTCGGGTGATTCTTGCACTATCACTTGGATAAAATCCAGGTTGCCAAAGTTCTTGCAGAAGAACACATGCCCATCTCTTAAATATCAGGCGTCAAAGAGATCAATCAACTGAATTCATGTCCAAGAGGGTTTTAGCCAGCGAGATCAAAGCCTATAAGCTGGTTTCACGCATGTTTCCAGAATCATTCAAAAGAAAGAAAAAACCAAGAAAACAACAAGGAAGTTAGTCAGTTGAAAGAATTCCTGAGATCGTCGTTGTGAATTGAGGTTCAGAGGCAATGCAAGTTCATAGGGGATAAAGGAGGAAAGATGGCTAACGTATCTCCTTTTGGCTTTGGGGGGTCCCTGCGGCATCATTTCAGTTTCTTGTTGACCTGAAGCGCTTCAGGTTGGTTTACATGGCAGCTCCACGCGGCAGATATTCTGGAACTGAGCTTGTTCTTTCATCTGCAACAGATCATGAACTCCCAGCAAATTAAGCTGACAATTTGTTTTGTCCCCATATATTGAAAATCTAACATGGCCGGAAATCTTGGGTGGTGACCCAATCCTTCATCGCCAAATGATTCAAACTCGAGCCGAACACCAATGGGATTTCATGTTGCTCTGGAAGAGAAGCCTGCTAGAGTAATTAAATATTGCATCTAACAACTTGAACTTTCAAAACAATTGGTGGTGATTTTATAAAATTTGACATGACATTAGAGCGGAATGTTTTGATTGAATTCAAATATTTTCAGTAAAGGCAAAAGGATCAAACTAAGCTTGAGAGAGAACGTTAAGAGTAATTAAATATTAACACATTTCTCTAACAGCTTAAATTTTTAGAATAATTGGTAGTAGTCTCATAAAAATCCCACAAAGCCCATGAAGTTGCAAGACTTCTTCAGCTCATGTGCTCAATCTCCCAGACTGCCACTACTCTGTGGAGGCCACAACCCCCTCCAACGGAGGTCGTTGATCTGCCGTGTCGCTGCCATTGGCGACGATCCTCCCTTCGCCACCACCCATGAAGACCCATTTGAGTGAACAATGAGCAATTATGTGCTTGAAATGAGTTGGTTGTCAGATTGAATGCTCAAGAGTATGTTGAATATTTACGTGTGTGTGGTATTTTGACAGCGAATTAGCAATTGATAAATATTTTATGAATCATCTGAGTGGTCTCGGGTTTCTCTCATCTCAAGAACCAACTCATATGATAAATCATTTCATTATATTTATAAATTGACCATCAACCCTTTTTCACAATCGATGAGGAACAACCTCAATACTAGCTTCAAAGAAGATAGCAATTAGAGAAAGGATTTGCTTTATTTCTTCTTTCAATCAATTTGGAGTATGAGAAATGAATATATCACACGCAATTCTGAAACGAGGGAAAGGACTTGCGAAAATGCCAACGAGCACCCCTCTTGCAAAGGTTGTTTATCTTTCAATTACCTCCGAGCGTAGTTCATCGAGCTTGAGCTCAACAGGATTCATAATAGGAATGTCATGCCTTGTCCAATGAACACCATAAGGCTAAATAGCTTTCTATTATTATTATTATTATTATTATTATTATTATAATATACACTTCTACAATAAAAAGAATCTTCTCAATGTCGAGTTAACGATTGAACAGTATCAATGACTGAAAATCCGATTGCAAAGTCTGAGAACAGTGGTGAAGTGCATCTTGATGAGGATGAAGACGACGGCGGCGCACCTTTCTATTTATAAACTCCACCTACCTTTTTATGATTTGGTCTAAAGTTGCATCTCTCTTCTTTGGCCTGAAATTTTGATGATGAATTTCCTTTTGCTTTTTCATGTGGACTTTTTTTCTTTCTTTTTGCCTGCCTTTTGGTTTTGTTTTTAAATTTTTCGAGAGTATGCACAGACTTACTAGGGAATTCCCCATATTGATTTTGTTGTTGTTGCAAATGTTGTTTTTTCTAAATTTCTTAAATCTCCACATTGATTCGGATTGCAATCGTTTGGCTCTCTCTCCCCACGAGCAGAAGTCGTCGTGCGTAAAATGCTTCCGACACCCTCGAGCTCACACCGAAAGATATGAACAGAATGCAGCTTATATAGGCATTGACATGAATTGCCGGTGCGGCGATGTACGGTACGAGGCAAAGAAGGCCGCATGGTCGAGACCGGAAACTAAAGCTGGCCTGGCCTGCCTTCGAGGACGTCGAGGCGGCGACATCCCCCCTAATGCAGGCGACACTGAAATCTAGAAAAGCAGAGAACAACAACGGTCATTTGGAAACTAAGAAAAGCTATGGCTGTGACTCGCGTGTGGAAATTTGAGGTCAGGCAGTCTCAGAAGACGGGGCAGTTTTCGTGGACGACGCCCGGTGCGGTCGGACAGGAAGACAATGGACAGAAGGATTCGAAGTCCCTGCCCCACCAGGACGGCCCCTGAATCTCGGAAAACCCGAAGCTCACAGCCAGGAGCACACCAAAGAAGGCATACCCAAGATCCAAGCCATTGGACACGTCGTACACGTGCCGGGTCCACCACCCCCTCGCCACCCTCCTGGCCACCAGGTGGTACAAGGCCGCCACCGTGAAGAACGTCCAGTAGTGCACCGGCTGGGCCGGCATCAAGAACGAGGCCGACATGAAGATGACTGGGAAGTTGATGAGCCGGATCCATTTCTTTCCCGGGAAGGCACGGGCCGCGACCCACACCGCTAGGGGCGCTGCCGCCCCCACCAGGAAGAAGTAGTAGATGCCCGCATACGCCCCCGGTGTGAAGATCCGGGCAGGCCCGACGCCGCCCCATATCATGGAGTCGGTCAGGGAGGACTGTATCCCGGGGCA
The DNA here is from genome assembly GCA_019926035.1 of Melaleuca alternifolia. Taxonomy (NCBI): domain Eukaryota; kingdom Viridiplantae; phylum Streptophyta; class Magnoliopsida; order Myrtales; family Myrtaceae; genus Melaleuca; species Melaleuca alternifolia. Next base: position 338,696 of record JAGKPW010002178.1, read on the forward strand.
CGTCCACATGCTTCCCTTCGGCAGCTTGTCACTGTCGCATATGTTCTCGACTGACGTCAGGGCCCACCATGCGGTACCAAGCTTGACGGAGCTGGAGAGCAGCGAGCCGAAGATCTAGGGAGGCACACAGAAAGCCGGACCCAGAGATGCATTAAGATGAATGTGTTGATTAGACAAGAAAACAGAGGATGAACGTGATGGAATTATTGTTGCAGTTGATCAGATAAGATGCAGGAATTAGGATCAACCAAAGTTATGAAGAACATTGCCATACGATTCCCCTGACAAGTCTCGCTCATGCATTAGATTCGGGTTACCTCGGAGTTGATAAGCCTTTCACATTATTTTCTTAATTCAGGATATGTTACCATCTCGAAGGTTTCAAAGTGGGCATCCAATACCTGAACAAGGAACATAGATTTCGGCGGAATCTTCATGTAATGCCCTAGCTTGAACTCGGCTGAAAACGTGATGGCGTGCATCTTAGTGCTTTGAACATAGGCCGGGAAAGTGAAGCTGGTTATAGGCCTCCCTGGGTATAGATAGCCGATGAATAAGTTGGAGAGAACCGATAATCCGAGGTACTGCACCCAAGAGAAAAGATAAATGAGACAAATTAAGACTCTAATGTCGACCGGTGGTCCAAATCGGAGGGGGAAAACTGCGATTGATGGTCTGAAACCGGAATCAAATTTAAGGACAAATAGCTCGGTTGTCGCTTACAGTGCCAGTGGTAGCTTCGATTATGCCCAGGGGAAGAATGAGGATGGTTGGTATAGCCAAGGAAATCAGAAATGCCCAAGTCGGAAGTTGGAATTCATTGCCAAATAACTCGCAATTGACAATGCCGAGACCAACCATCGACGCGATAATCATGTAGAACCACCACTGAGGGATTGGCTCGTACTTCTTCATGAGTTCATTGTGAATGTCGCCGGACTTGCTCTCGCTTTTCATCGACTGCTTCAGCTGCTGCCAGCTCTCCCTGAAAGTTTCCAATATCGTAGCCTCGTTAGTACAGATGAAAATGACTGGGGTGTTCATTGTCCGTCTAAGGTGCTAGAAAAAAATGCCGAACCTTCCATGGAAAAGAATAAAATAAGTCAATGTTCCGGTTAGGGCTGCGAATGTGAATCCCAGTTTAAAGACATATCCGATGCTCATGTACATCTTGGAGTACTCGTTGTACGCCTGCTCGTCAAGTTTTAACTCTTCTCCAAAAACGCGTGTAATGTCATACTCAGTTCCCGAATAATCATATGAATCTGGAGCAAATATTGGGAACCTCTTTGCTTCGAACAGATTCATCCAATAGGCCACTGGTATGCACACATACGTTATAATCACGAACCCGACAAGTGTGTTCACGATGGTGAACCTAGGCAAGATCAAAGGGTTGCCTACCCAAGCTGTAGCCGAGTCCCAATCAATGGCAAGAGAACCGATCCCTAGACCGTAGTAACCTGAGCCGAGTTGATGCATGGTGACCGAGTCTTTCCAGATCCAGCAGACGAATGAGATCACCAAGATGATTTGCATGAAGAAAGCGGGAACAATGGAATAGGCAAAGACAAGGACAGCACAGATGACGAGAATCTGAAATCCGCTGAGCCGGCCTCTAGCTCTTGGTTCTTTATCATGGAGCGCTCTGCAATATGGTCAGAAAGAACGAGATCAGAAAGTTGGATGCATAGGTCGGTCGAAGCAATGTGCCAGGCTGAGATAAAGTACATATTTCAAAGTATGGAACAGACCTGTAGAAAGATACTTTAGGTACGGTTAAGGGGTACCACATGTAAGGATTGTCCACGAGAATCCTTCTGAACAGTCCAGCAAAACCATATCCTATCATCTGAAAAAAGAGTAAGTTGCAGTCTGCGATTAGTGTTATGGCGTCCTGGCAACACAAGATACTACAGAAGACTAAGGCATGACTTCTTGCACACCCACTAGTTTGGCCGGCCTGTAATATAGCATTCATGTTGAGTCAGTTCCACACTCGCCAAAGTTGATTTTGCTCTGAGATTCTCCAGAAGGAAGGCAAACTATTTAGTCTCTTTGTGGTTGTAATACAAAGTACAGGAAAATGAACTCACCTGAGATGTCATGATCATCAAAACGGAAGCCAAGACACTAATATTCTTGTGATATACCACCTTGATGGCATCAATGGTCGCCATGGACTGAACTGATTCAAATCCTGTTGTGGCGAGGATGACCACCAGCACATGCTCCTTGATGTTGAACGGTCCGGGATTGAGAGAAAACTTCCAGTTTGTTCCTGGGATCCTCACAATCTTGGCAGGAAGAGCGGAGGCCATTAGTCTCCCCAACACGAGCAGTAAAATCTGAGCACACGACTCACTGACCCACATCTGGCTCCTTCTATACGTGGAAATCTGGTACATGAAAGACGTGATGGTGCACACGAGTGGCCCCAATACCCATGTCCTGATTGTTAGGACAGGGAGTGTCGAGTCGTCGGTGACCGGAACTGCATTCCTCACTTCCTCAATAGGCGAGTCCCTGGGAATGTCAGCTGGGATCATCATGAATAGACGCTTCAGAATGCAAATCAAATGGGACGGATGTAAAACAAATGAATTGCCAAGCGCAAGCTCATCTGCATAGGTTATGTAGCGATATAGCAGCAACCATTCTCAGTTATTGGAACATTTATTGTGGCAGATGGTTGGTCGATTTTGTTTCTTCTTTCCCGTTTCTTCCACATTGTTTCCACTTGTACATAGGATTTAAACCTCAGACAATCTTGAAGTGGGAAGCAAAAGATTGTTCTCTAGGCCAAAGGCTATCAAAATTTAGCCGGTCATATTCACAATTTATTACAGAGTTCGTGCATCAAAGTCTGCATCAGCACAAAGTTGCCATCTTGTGCGTGAATATCTCAAGTCTATCACGCCAAATCCCAATATAGTACAGGGTAGGCAATATTTTCCGCAATTATGATTTTTATTAAGGCTCAACCCAATTCAATTAGAGAGAGAGAGAGAGATTACTGGGTTTTGCTCCTGAATCATTGAGGCCAAACTTACCATACTCTTTGCGTGGTTCCACCTTGATGTTATGGTTTAGGATGGGCTTCTCCTCCGTTTTCATGGAGACTTCTGAAGCCGGAATCTTTTACGTCTTATTTGTTGTATTTCACAGCACCCTCTCTCTCTTTCTGTGCTTGGTGCTTTTCAAAGACTTTTCTTGCACTATCACTTGGATGAATTCAGGCTGCAAAAGTTCTCGCAGAAGGAAGCATAACCAGCTCTTAAATATCGGACATTGAGGAGATCGATTGACTGAGCCCTTTGTGTTCGAGATCAAATGGAAGTTAAAGTGCCTATGAGCTGGTTTCATGCGTGTTCCCAACATCATTCAAAACAAGAGTCAAATATAAAACAAATGAGGTTAGTTAGTTGATAGAATTCCTAAGATCGTTGTGAATTGAGATTCAGAGGTAATGCACGTTCGTAGGGGATTAACGAGGAAAGTTGGCTCTGGGAAGAAGGTAACTCCTGGGGTCCCTTTGGTATCATTTCAGTTTCATGTTGACCTTAAGGGCTTCAAGTTTGTTTCCAGGGCAGCTCGACACTGACAGACATTCTAGAACAGAGCTTGCTCTTCATCTGCAACAAACCAATGAACTTTGAGGCAAATGAAACTGATGATTAGTTTTGTACCCAAAAATAGAATATCCGGAATGGTCCGTGAACGTGCTGGTTAGGAATTGATGAGGATAAAGGAGTTAGTGGGAAATGATAAAAGAGGCAAGGGAAACGACTGGGAATCTAGAATCAACGTTTCATGCTTCGATGCTGTAGATCGACGTGATCATCTGAAAGATGACAAGTTTGCAATTTTTTATGTGAATTACTTCCGATGCATGATGTTTATAACGGCGAACACGACGGGCTGAGTTCAATGATTTGGCCTAGAATACAACCTCCTGTTCCGCGTATAAAGATTTGTCCTAGGTTTCAATCCTGCGTACAATTTGGAAAACATAATGGAAAAACCCAGAAAAAAACTGAAAGTCAACCACCCAGCTTCCACCATAACTGTTCTAATGGCCAAGAATGTTGGTTGCCAAGATTGCTGCATAGCCCATGCCTTTGGTCATCATTAATATGAACTGCTGCTCGGCAATTCATTCCTTTCCACCCAGCTTCCACCATAGCTCAATTTTATCAGATTTGCTCGATGTGAAGCCTCCATCGAACAAATCAACATATCATGTGACTTTCCTGACATTAGACTCTTGCTCGGCAAAAGTCAAGCATCTTTAGCAACGCGGCTTGCTTATTTGGTAAAAGTTTGTGCCTTCTTTATTTAGGTCTCGAGTGATGAAAAGAACGGGGGAGTGCTGACTTTCGGTGTCACTTTCTTTATTCTATCCGCACCATTAAGTGTCTGTCTGTCTAGGATGAATTCAGCCGACGTTCCCAGCAACTTATCGATTGAGAAAGTGAGGAATGTAATTCAGGTCACTGATGATCCCCGTCTCATGATCCGAACGAAGGCGAAGGGCTGGTCTCGCAAATCATTAAATTTCGTTTCTCAGGACCGTAGAGAAGGATTTTCGGGAACAATCCTCACGTGAAGTTCCCCGCAAGTACGTCTCTATTGGCATTTTCTACACCAAAAGATATACTCAATTGCCGCCCGGCACATTCCTCGACCCTATCTACGACTCTTAACGCGTACATCTCGTTCTTGCAAATCGTATTCGGGGCGCCCCGCTCCATGAGAAAAGTTCGAGAGCTACAACATCTGTCATCTGCACCATCTTGGTCCTTTGCTTTTCCCGTCATTCCCTTCTTACTTCACGCAAACTATTGCCCACGATCTCGATCCATGGCTGAATCTCGAAAGCCTCGGTTACGACCACAAGACGTGCCCAGGGGTGAACCCACGAGTGAACCTACAAGTATTCTCCATAACGAACTCAGCACTTTAATATGTTTCTCAATAAACACATGAAATATGGATTCCCTTAACTTTATCAAAGGAATAGAGCTGGATGGATTTTATCATAGCGCTTGACGATAGATCTCAGGAAAAATTGTATCGAAGATCCCTGAACCTTTTCAATTTATTCCATAAGTACTTGTGGAATCCCTGCCAATCGAGGTTTGGAGGTAACGCAAGTTCATAGGGGATAGAGAGAAAAGCTGGCTTTTAGGAGAAGTTACATTCTCCTTCTTGCTGAGCTGAATGGCTTCAAGTTTGTATCCAGGGTAGCTCCATGCGACGAATACTATTAGAACAGAGCTTGTTCTTCCACGTGCAACAGCTCATGAACTTCGAGCAAATGAAGCTGATAATTTATTTTGTCCCCAAAGAGTAGGAAATCCAACATAGCCCAAGAACACTACGGAAGGCACATGAAAAGAACATTCGAATTCGAACATGGGCTAAGCTTGATGATACGGCCTCGAGAACAATTTTTTTATTTACACACAATGATTTGTACTAGATTTTTAATCCTAAGCACGATTTGCAAAACAGTATGGAAGACCCAGAAAGGAAGAAAGGGAGTTGACCACCCCAGCTACCATCATAATTTGTTCTGATGACTAAGAATGCTTGCTGCTAAAACTGGTGCAGGGCCCATGCCTGTGGTCATTGTTGAGATTGAGCTTTCGCTTAGCAAATTTTGTTTCTTTTTCCTTTTTCTGGGATGATGACATCAAAATCGCCCGAACCAATGGAGTATCGATACGCCATCTCGTACTTCTTCCTCTTGCTATAATATTGGACAAAGGATCGAGAGCTAGAGGCCGACTCAACCGATTTTGATTTCACCATCATTTACACTGTTATAATTCTTGCTTATTCTGTCAATTATAACCAACTAGGAATATTAATTTATGTTTCGATAAGCGCATTTGACATTAGGGAAAATTGCATCGAAAGTGCCTGGACTTTTCCAAATTATTTGATCACGTCCATCAAATGCTTTTAGCGTGAAATCTTGGGGTGGAGGACCCAAGAAGTTTGAGAGTTGTGCTGGGAAATGCAGGGTTAAGACAGCCCTGCCTTTTGTCTTCAGCTCATTCGCCTCATCTTACGGACCACCACCACCACCACCAAGGGAAATTGTCGGTCCGCCGCGCGAAAACCGCCCCTTCGCCACCACCCACGAAGACCCACTTGAGTGAACAGTGAGCAAGACCTCTCTCCTCTGGGTTTTGCCCTTTCACCCACGTCTCCGGATTCACAAGCAGCGGCAACGGGACGAACGCCGGAAAGACGGCTCAGCCGCTCACAGGTCTCCTTCCGGAGCCCTTTCTCGAAATTCTTTCACTTTATTTTCGAAATTATGGAAATTTGTTTCCTTAAACTTGAAGGTGTGCCTGAAATTAGTTACTTATGACATTGAATGCTCGAGAATTCGCTCGTTGCGTTTCGCGTTGTTGATCGCTGCTCCTTTCACTGGAAGGAAAGAAAGAAAGAAAAGAGAGAAATCTCGAGCCAGTTGCTGAACCAAATCGAAAAGGTCGAAGAGGATGTTAGTTGTCTGCTTAATCTGTCGGATACTCAAGATGGTTCAAGGGTTCGTTAGGATTTGTGCGCTTGAGCGCGACTCATGAGAATGGATCGCTGCAAAATCGTCTCGGAACTAAATTTTTCAGCGCCTAAACTGAGTGATTTCCACTGAACGTGAACAAACATCATCTTCGTCATAATTGACAAGTTGTCTTCAAATCTTCGCCATTTTGGATTATCTTCCGTGTGGTGTTCAAGCCTAAATCAAAGGATTCTATTGGCTTAAAGTCTGTTCCTTTTTTTTTTTTCTGTTCAATAGATTCTAGAAAAAGATAGAAAAGGTGTTTGGTGGAGAAGGTGCTAGAGAAAGTGTGGATGGTTGAGAGGACTCTGAGAAAATGAATGAGGGGGGGAGCTCGAATTTGTCATCTTAGAGCTTTTTGTGCTTGTCAAGTCAGGTGCCAAAGGGATCAATCATGTGGAGTTACCCGACAAAGTTTGAAACTTTATTTCTTTATTTATTTATTTGGCTGCAGTTTTTATATGAACTTTTATGTGACTTGATGTCCTATGACTGGTGTAGAATTTTCTTTTCCAACGATGTATGGGTTAAGCCGAAGGTTTTTGGCACTTGGAAGAGGCTTGCACACGGTGTCTGGTAATGGCCCATCTTACACCTTGAGGAGAAAGATTGTTGAGTTGGAGAAGATGAAGAAGAGGAGGAATCCTAGGAAGAATCAAGTATTTGTCGAGGTTCCGGAGCCAAAAACATATCTTGATACCGCAACTTGGCCGATGATCCTTGCCGGTGTTGGAATTGCACTCTTTGCAAAGCTGCTTATGATGGTAAAAGAAAAAAAATGATAGAGGGAATTGCTTCTGGTTGTCGAACAATTGCATGCTTATAGATTTAATTGTTATGTAAGCTTCTTTTCTATCTTCAATTTCATCTGATAATCAAGCCGAGAAGTTGGATACTATGGTATAGTTGGTCATGAGCATATAGCAGTTCTACCTTATGACTTATTTATTTCCTGCACCAGCAATCGTCTATTGTGTGAGCTCTAAGGTTCTACGTACTTAAACCTTATTGGAGAAATCAATCAGTCTGACACTCTCATCATTGCAAGCATTGGTATATAACCTAACTATGATTAGGGAGCTTCAATCTCGTTCTTTTGTTCCTTTTACTCTCCAGATCATCTGCAACTAAACTTTTCCATGCTGACTTGTGCAACTAAACAATGTAAGAGAAAATCAGTGGCGTTTTTGGCTTATTATTGCCCAAAAAATTGTACAATTAGCTGCTATTGAAGCTTTCGATGTTGTAGGAAGTGATTGGATACTGATTATTTTATAAAGCCATCTGATTCTACTAAAGTGACAGTTCTCGTTTGTTTTTATATGAAAACAGAACTACTGTGGATTTATTCGCATCCCATGCTACACTATGAATGATCCAAATCAATAAGTGCGAGATGTTCGAAACTTTTTCAGCCAATTATACCTACCACTCATACCGCAGTCTTGATGATCGACATCATCCGTTTTTGTACAGCAACTTTCTTTACCATTAGACCACGTAGGATGTTTTATAGATTGAGCATTATTAGGATGATTTACCTAATTGGGCGTCTATTACCAACGTGCAATACAGTTGTTGTACCAAATTCTATGCTATGCCAATCTGAAGCTTTCTTCTATTCTATTGCTACTGTCTGGATAATTTATGTGAGTTTTTTTTTTTTTCTTTTGGGGATGTTTTTCTGGTGCCATTCAAGCAGAGGTACCTCTCTGGTATTTCCATAGGTAATCATGGCTAACTTATTCATTCTGCTAAATTGACATGTTTTGTGACTTTCACTGCAGTATGATGAGTCCAGATCCCAAGAAATAATTGAGCGGAAAATAAAGCATGCTCCTGTGGGTCAAGGTTCAGTTAGGATGCTCTCTCGTGAAGAGTGGGATGAAATACGAGAAGTGAGGCCAAGGACTCCATTTGAATCCAAGCTTGCTCGACCAAATGCTAAAATAAGAACTGGAGAACCATTGCGCATGGTGAGATTATAGTAACCCTGTTTTTAATTCTCTGTATGGTGCAGACCTGTTGGCCAGTTTGAATTCTCTTGCATTGCTGATAATTGATTAAATTATGAAAGGCTAGTAAATCTTTGTTTGTTTTTGTGTGACTGATAAACTGACCTGGTTTCTTTGTTTTACTGAGTTCTCAGTTAATTCTAGCTGCTAGTAATTCTGTATACTAATGATATGACTTCTTCTCTACTCAAATTGAATTGTCTAAGTTCAGTTATGTCGCCATTGGATCAGGGTGTGGTAATACTATCTTTCCCCTAGCTTTATTTGTTTTATGAAAAATGAATTATTGGGAAAACATTTTCAAAAAATGATTGCTTGTATAGCTTAAATTAATTAGCCAATAAAATTTGTTTTCATTATCGACAATACTTTATGTTTTAATATTTTTATGGACGATGAAAATAGTTTTCATTTTTTAATTAATTGATCTTTTTTAGGAAAATACTCTCTAAATTATTCATTTGCTGTGAAATGAATGGACCTTGATTTTAGTTGCACAATTACTCAGAAGTCCAATAGTTGCTCTATTACTCAGAAGTCCAACACTTTGTGCTGAGGTCATGTATCTGCATAAGTTAAATATGATACACATGGTGACTGTGGGTATAGCACTTTACTTCTTTGTGGTATGGTCCTTGCATTTCCAGCTTTCTTATTGTGTTTTTCGTGGCTCTTCAGTGCTGGATCAGGACTGGACTAACCTTCAAATGCAGTTAAATAGAAGTGTTAAGAAAGTTATATGGGTGTCATTGCTACTGAAGTATAGGAACTAACAAAATGTACTTGGACGGGAGTATCAGACGACTCGTAATGAGCTGCTTGAAATATGAGAATGGTATTCTAGGTTTGGAATCAGGCATCTAGGTGATATTCTGTTGCACCATTAATGAAATTGAAGATGCAGCCCCTCTTTGCAGTTTCATATTGTTGTGTGATTCTTATGGATGCCAATGCGCCGTACAATTATTGTGGTTAAGCAGATCTTTGAACCAAGTGGAGGGACTATTCGGGTGATGTAGCTTCTTCATCACTAGTTAAGGGAAAACTGCCAAATGACTGTTGCTTTTGTCGTTGCCTGATTTGTTTGCCTATAGAAATACATAGCTGATTGCTCTGCATCTTGACATGTCTATCTGGCATTAAATCAAAATGCTTAGATCATGGTAAAAGTACAGTTCAGATGCTTTATACGTTGGGCATTTAGCCACGTGCGTTATAGAATGAAATTCTCTATTATTTCACCTGTAGCCTTAAGGAGAGCAATTTTGTATATCACTTCTAACTTGTCTTAAGTGAGTCTTAATCTTGGAATTTTATGTGCATGTTACTGCAAAAAATAACTGTCTTTTAGCTTCGGTAATGTTTCTCTTTTGAGTTATGTTATATAAAATTGCCCATGACTTTCTTTTGCTAAGTTTATGATAAGTTGTTAGGAGACCATCATACGCTTATTGGTGTTTCTGCCTGTTGAAGTTGTGCTGCAGCCTATGTAACCCTGGTTAATCTGTGTTTCTTGTCTTGTTATATGTGCAGGAGGACTTGAAGGACTGGACAATTGATGTAATTGCTGATGCGCTTGCCCGTGTCGAAGAAAGCGTTCGCAACTCCAAGTGAGTTGTGAACCATGATATAATGGGTTCTCTGCTTCTCCTTTCATTCACGTGTCATTCCTCGCGAAAGCGGATCAACACCTTGTCCTGTGCTTGATTCCTGAGTTTTGAGGGCTCTTCTGCCTGTGTTGATACTATCCAAATTAGGAGTTCTCAGCACTGGAAACTGGATTGGACTGAAGCACGAACAGCACCTAAGATTGGGTACTTAAGGGTGCCTTAAAAACCATCAAGGGTTTTTGTTTTGCTTATCAATGTACAAAGTTTATGCATAAGGCGGAATAAGGTACAGGAGGCATTGCCCCGCATTCCTGGGAGGCCATTCTTCGTCTCAAGCGTAATTCTGGGTGACGGTCGCTTTTATTTTTGTGGTCTCGGAAGTCGCAGAGAGTGCGAAATTTATGTACACGTCTTGTAGTTCTTCTACTGCAATGTTCCAGGCAACTACCAATAGTTGGTCTATAGTGGCTTAGAGGAGTATGTCCAAAATTAAGAAGTTTTTTTCTGAGAGTTTCTTTCTTAAGCTTTCATGGATCATCCATTGATTGGAAACTTTCATTCCAACAGTAATTTGTTTTGGCGTGATTGCTCTCAGGAAGTTACGTTCATGGCCGTTTGGATGGGAATTATACATGAGATTGGCCCTGAAGTCGTTACTGCTTAAGCTGAGTTTCGGTGGATCTTTAGATGCAGTGATTTTTTCTTGGGCTTCTTAGGGAATGCCTTGGGACACTTGTTAAACGTGCTTTACCAATCTTTTGAAACGATGATTGTGCATATCACAGTGGCAATCAGAACATTGAAAATCGTAATTTGGACTCCGATCGACATTTACTCAGATTTTCTTTTTTTCTCTCTCTCACAATTATTCAAAGGGAAAATCTCAAATAAGGATTCGAAGTATAATTATTTTTTTAAATAAGAACTTAAAATAGATGTTATTTCAAAGAAAAACGTAAGTTAACTTGAATTCGCCTGTTGTTGAAATGTTTACTGGCTGGCGAGTGTGTGACAGTTCCGATGGCCAGAACGTGGGCAATTTTATCCAAAAAATTTCGGATAAAACCTAATCGACCCTAAATCCAAAAAAACCGAACCCCAATTTTTTTTGCGCTTTCTTCTTCTTCTATGTTCATCTTTCCTGTCACTTGGAGCTCCCATTCTCTACTAACTTGGGAAGAAGAATTTGTCACAAGAACTCTAATAAAGTACTTCTTTTGAAGTAACGTCCATTATGATGCACAAAAAGTACAAGAGACACGACATCTCCATTTACTAATAACTAGCGGGCATGAAAATTACTGGAAACATGACACCTTTATGTTCAGACTGTAAACTCATGCCCTTATCTCAATGTGCTTCATCCTCTGAATACTCTCCTTTTGAGAACCAAATTTAGCGTATTATAACTATAATATACATGGTTATCTTCATTCCCTACAATAATCTATTTGGGCTTTTAAATTATAATGCATGCCATGAGTTTTTGAAGAAAAAAAGGAGAAGAAAGGAGAACATGAAAAAATTGCAAAACAAGGATCACCACCACAGCATGCAGGACCATGATGATAACAATATCTAAGTAAAAAATGTAACGGGCACAATTTATATGCATTGATCGGGACAAAAGGAAACATTAATTTAGAAATCCGACAAGACAAATATAAAGGACACTATAAAACGAAAATATTCTTCTATCATCATTGCTCTCGATGCCGTCTGTGTGATATTTCATCACATGCCCCCACATTATCAACATATTGTTTCAACGAGTTATAATTGCTTTCTCTTGAATAGATGAAGGATCGATTGTACCGATATGAACAAAATTGACCTTAGTTGAACATGAGTGCAAACATAATTACATGGCGAACCTAGAAAAACATGATGAAGAATTGAGGTCCTCATGTTATATACGAGCATCTGGATAACGAAGAACATAAAAGAAGAAAGTGTAGTAATATTTGGATTTTTCTTTTTTTTTTGGATTTGTTAGTAATTTTGATTACCGGAAAAATGTCATGTTCTTGACGGCCGATAAGCATTTGGCTGGTCGGCATGTCCAGGTCGTTATTTGAGGCTGATTCCATTATTTCATATCCTTATTCGAATTAATATTCACTTCAAATCCTTAATTAAGAAAATAGTTACACTTTGAATTTTTATTTGGAATTTTTCCTTAACTTAAATTCTTTCTTTCCTTTTCTAATCACTCCATCCAAATCTTAAGTGTAAAAGAATGTTCAATAACGAGAATAAGAGTAATCCATTCGATCTATGGTGAGATAATCTATGATCAAACGGGCGTTGAAAAATCATTCTTTTTACAGGATGATAATTAATAAAAATCGAGGAAAATAAATAATTATCCAGAATATTTGCGAAAAAGAAAAGAAAAACTAACTTTAATAGGTGCCTTGTCCAGTTGCGCGAAAAAGAAGAATTTTTTCCGAATTCGTCTCTTTTCTACCATCCCATAAATTCTTGGGAATATACCGCCCACTTGTCCACGCGCGACACAGCGCGTGATCGCTTTCTTTCCGGAAAGGCCCTCACCCTCTCTTTCCGTGACACGTGGATAGAACATTTATTCATGTTATTCTTGCGGGTCCAAAGTCAAAAGATTATCCAATATGCGATTTTTGTCAACAAATGCTTGGAAGCTTTGGGAAGAGCACCCAACAAAAGAAAGATTCTAAATTTTAGTCCATCTCCATCCTAATGTTTTTATCTAGCAAGGTGTATTAGGAATTACGATATTTTCTTGTTAAGCATGATTAAGGAGTATATCGGGTCGCCTAATCTAATAGTATAGATTTCTAATTTAACAATAATTATGTAAATTGGAATTGTATAATGATGTTAAATCAAGTGTACTTACTAGAAATGTCGAAATCATAAAGGCAAAAATCAAAAGAGATTTGAACTAAACACGCCCCAACACTATAGGAAAACATTGCCTATCACTCGAGATAGCTATTCATAAAGATGATTCTGATAATTTTGAGAATATCATATTTTCATATTATGCAAAAAGTTATCGAAATTGGATGTCAGTCGATGTGCATACTGAACTTAATCGCATAGGTACTTCCAATAAAGTTCGGTAGATGTTGAGTGCACATTGTCCTATTTAGCCAGTAAAATTGTAAAAAATTGATTGTGAATTAATAGTAAACCAAAATAGAACTAAAAAAAAGCCATAAAACCACGCTCAATAGCATAGCTTATAAGCTAAAATTACTTTTCTAAACCAAATAAGAAAAATATGCAATGTCCAGCGCATTCAATATTTGTGTTATATGTAATCATTAATTAGTGTTCCAAAGCACTCGCTAAAAAATCGTTCTTTAGGAAAATATCACAAAAAAACTCCTAACTAATATATTTGTGACACATTTACCTTAAACTTTCTTTTTGCGTTGTAAAAATCCCAAACTTGTGTCTGTGTGACACATTTACTCAAATTTTTCTTGTGACGTAAGAAATTTTGAACTTATCTCCTTATAATATATTTACTTTAAACTTTTTTTTGAGACGTTAAAAATCCTGATCTTGTATTGTTGTCACATACTTACCCTATAATTTTCTTCTTCTTTTCTTTATTTTTGGCATCTAATTTGGTTGGTAAGGGTTTCGCGACCTCAACTCACCGATCAAAGTGGACTTTAAAAAAAATAAAGAAAAGAAGAAGAAAAAAGTCTAGAGTAAATATGTCACAAAGATATAAGTTCATGATTTTTCATATCACAAAAAAAATTAAGATAAATGTGTCACATTGACATAAATTCGAGGTTTTTGGTATAAAAAAATTTAAGGATAAATGTGTCACATAAGGTATAATTTGAGGTAATTAGTAGTATTTTCCCTCAAACTTTTTAAGGAGAATGCGAGGGGATATATTGCTTTTTTATCGGATGCGCGAAAAGAAAAATCCATGGAAGGCCATAAAAAGAGTCTAATCATCCTTGGAGATTTGTATTACTAATATTTTTTCATGGTTTCTTAATTATGAGCTTAAAAGAAATGAAAAAGGCAAGGTTTATTTCATAATAAAACATAAAAGACTCTATATTTTATCATTAAAAATCTTTAACTTACTCCTAATGACACGAATGACCATATTTTTTTTTTTATCATAATTGACTAAACTTATATAGTGTTATATATATCATTCATTTCAATCACACAATATATATTTATCATATTAATATAAGTTCATAATTTTTATAATAAAAAATTAGAATTTTAGCCGAAATATTTACTAAATTTAATTTCTTATAAATATAAAAAAATTCTAAAATTTATATAATTTGAAATTTTTTATGTTATAAACTATTAAAAGTAAAAACAACGCATTGATGCAAAACTGCACGGACATGCGTGCTGTCTGCGGGCGGTATCAGCTTCTTCTCCGTCATCTCTATCTCTCCCCACCTTTCCCCGGTTCTACTCGAGCAGCACGCAGGAAGCTTCTCCGCACTTCCTCTGCCTTTCCCGGTTTCCGCTTCCCACGGGTAATCGCTTCTCTTCTTCTTCTTCTTCTTCTTCTTCTTCTGCTTCTTCGCCGCGCTCGTCGGAGCTGTCGTCGTCGTCGCGATCACCGTCTTGCGGTGGTCGAATGTCCGTGGGGGGTTACGGTGGGGGCTCTGCGCTTTTCATATCGTTTAGTTTCGTTTTCTGGCCTGTGGTTGCGGTCCCGTCGCGTTTATGTTAGGCGGCAGGGTTTTGTGGAGATTCGTGATCATCACTCGGGATCGCGGTCGTTCTTGCGTTTTTCGGTGGATTCGAGTGAGTTCTTCGGATGTTCTGTGTTGATCGGTTCTGTTGTTGTATCGCGTCCGAGTCGCGGCAGGTCGATCGCATGGTCTGATCATGAGCAGAGCTTAGTAATTTCCGGGGGCGAATTGTCGGAGATATGATTTAATTAAAGTGTGTGACGCCTGGAAACCAGCTTTTCGTAGCTGAAAGGTGACTTTGGAAGAGACGTGTTTGCTTTTGCCCCTTTTAGTGAACGTAAGCTGTTTTTAGTTTCATCGGTAGTGGCCTTGGCTTGCTGGATCTCCGTTTCTTGTTTGAGCAGCGTTGCACATATGGAAGAATAAAGTTTGAGTTCTTGGTGATTGTAGGTGTTGGCGTAAATGATCAAACCACACAGTTGTCAGTCTCTTTTCCAAGCAAATAGAAACTGCGCTCTCAGTTATTCGGTTGGCTATGCTTGTAGCTATTATTGTTGTTGCACAAATGAAGATCTACAAACTTCGTATTCATATATTTTCTTTGGCTTCTTCCTACATTTCTTTTTCCAGTTTAAGCGGAGTTGGGGCTTGTAATTTCTTGCTTCTAATATACTGGAATCCCCTAGTTGGACATGATTTTAGAAAGCGCGAGTTTGTGTACTTTCTCCTAGCTTTTACCTGGGTACTCCCTTCTTGCTTCATGATTGAAATTCTATGCAGATTTATGCATTTTGGATGCATCAATTTAATGTTAAGTGAAATATCTGGTTATGCAGCTTGTTGTGTGGCTTCTCCAATCAGCACATGGCATTTGTTGGTATGCGTTGCTTTGTTAAAGGCAATGCCTAGTGGTTGCTCACTTAGCACTGTTTTTATCTTTATTTATCTATTCATTTAAGTGTGCATGCAGATGTGTTCATTGAAAATCAAGTTCAAGTCCTTTGGGACTCAATTTTACTTTCTCTTGGTGTATTATATCCGGGAATTTGACAGAAGTTCTTAACAGGTAGCTTTGCTCTCGTTTTGAGGAAATGAAATATGTGAATCTGTGATTTCAAGCGCTTAAATTGGGAGATCCAGAAGAACGTTCATTGACCTCACCAATTATGGAAAAACTCGATGCTGATTACTTGTCAGTTTGGAAAAGCTATGGATCACGTGGTGCTTTGGGTGCTCTTCTAGTTGCCATAGCTATACCTATTCTTCTCTCTACTGTGCTCTTTGGAAAGAAAAAAGTGAAACAAAGAGGAGTACCTGTAGTTGTTGGTGGTGAGGCTGGTTATGCCATACGCAATAGTAGATCACCTCAATTGGTTGAAGTTCCATGGAAGGGTGCAACAACCATGGCAGCTCTGTTTGAGCAATCTTGTAAGAAACATTCACAACAAAGATTTCTTGGGACAAGGAAACTGATTAACAAGGAGATTGTCACAGCTGGCGATGGCAGAAAGTTCGAAAAATTAGATTTGGGAGATTATGAATGGATCACTTATCGAGAGGCTTTTGACCGTGCTTGCAACTTTGCATCTGGACTCGTTAGATTGGGTCATAATGTGGATAGCCGTGCAGCCATATTTGCAGATACTCGAGCAGAATGGTTCATTGCCTTTCAGGCATGATCTTATACTTCCATCCATCAATTTCTCATTGTTGGTTTGTTGTATATGAAGGTAACAATTGCAAAATAACTTTTGTCTCCAGGGGTTTTTTCGGCAGAATATTACCGTTGTCACTATCTATGCTTCTTTGGGTGAGGATGCGCTAGTTCATTGCCTCAATGAGGTAGGTGACTATTTCTAAGGCGATTATGGAAATTTAGCTTGTCATGAATTCAGTATAGTGACTGTTACAGGCATATCTCCGTTACCCTTTCATGATTCTAAGATCTTTGCTTTGACAGACTCAAGTTTCAACCCTCGTCTGCGACTTCAAACAGTTGAAGAAGCTGGCTGCAATAAGTTCAAAATTAACGACAATTCAGAATGTCATTTACCTTGATGATGGTGAATCAGAGAATGATTCCAAATTATCTGGAAGCATTAGCAATTGGATTGTGAAATCATTTTCTGAGATTGAGAAGCTTGGCAGAGAAAGTCATTCCCCTCCTAGCCTACCATCTAAAAATGGGGTTGCTGTCATAATGTACACAAGCGGAAGTACTGGTCTGCCTAAGGTTTGTTCTGCTTTCTGTTATTAAATTTGTGATTTTGATATGCATAATGTCCCTATACTTCGAACATGTGATGACTATAATCATATACATTTGCATAACCTGTTGGTCATAGCCACTGGCAATGTAACTGAATCATATTCCAATAATCTGCAAATCCTCTAGAATTCTTTCTATTAGAAAGTTCGCAGAGAGCTTTGTTATAGATGTTTAGGCGGCCCAAATATGGAATTGCTTGCACTTGGTGGTGTAGGTAAGTGGACTCCTTTCTTCACTAGGCTGGGTAGAGCCAATCTTCCAAAGTGTTGTATCTTGCACCACATGACACTTAATGCCAAGCACATTTCTTGGGACAGATTTTAGAACTAATGTGTCAGAGGGCTGGTCTTTGTCTCTCATTCCATTTATGTGGTGTCTATAATGTATGTGCCCTTGTATGAGCACTTTGTATGAGCACTAATTTCTTTTAGCTTCATGAAACAGGGTGTCATGATTACTCATGGCAACATTGTGGCTACTGCTGCGGCAGTTACTACTGTGGTCCCAAAATTGGGTCGTGATGATGTTTATCTGGCGTACTTGCCCCTAGCCCATGTTTTTGAATTGGCAGCTGAGGTATCTGAGTATCTGCAGTCTACATGTTTCTGTTATGGCTCAAGTATCATATTCTGACAACTATGTTTCTCCAGTCTGTGATGTTGGTTGCAGGTTGTGCCATTGGTTATGGGTCAACACTGACTATAACAGACACATCTAGCAAAATTAAAAAGGGTACAAAGGGAGATGCTTCTGTGTTGAAGCCCACTCTCATGGCTGCAGTTCCTGCCATCCTGGATCGTATTCGAGATGGAGTTCTGAAAAAGGTGTTGGAATGTGCTACCCCTCTGTCTTATGTTTTTGTTGATAGTTGAGTTTACAGGTCCACATTTGTTGCTTGGAGGCTATAGGGAGCTTTCGATGCTATTGCAATTTTTATTATTGCTCAAATGAACAAATAGAGTTAGAGAACGCATCAATTTATCTTTTTTACTCACAATTATCACAAAACCAGGTTGAAGAGAAAGGGGGTTTAGTGAAAAGTCTATTCGACATTGGATATAAGCGTCGACTGGCTGCTATAGAAGGAAGCTGGTTTGGCGCTTGCGGACTGGAAAGCATGTTGTGGGATCTCATAGTTTTTGAGAAGATTCGCGCGGTACTAGGGGGTCATATTCGATTTATGCTTTGTGGCGGAGCTCCTTTATCTGGTGATACCCAGCGGTTTATCAACATCTGCATGGGGTATGGTTCTCTCGTTCTGACACATGTTTATATTCTCTCTTCTCTTCATGCAGTTGTCCTTAATCTTGCTAGAAGCTTGGGGGTGGGGGTGGGGGGAGGGGCATGTATCTCATAATGCTAATTTTTTAGCATATTTATGCATTTATTGATCCTATCATGCTGTAAGGTCACTATTTTTATGCTACTTTGCGCAGCTTAAGCGGTTACATGTCATCTTATCTTCAATCTATTGTTTTGTTGCATACCATTTTTCTCGTGCATGTCTTCATTCCAATCATTAATTGGTTGGGAGAATTGAAATACTTTATAAAATAGGTGGAATAATTCTTGCCCCCAAGTTAGTGTATCATGAAAATCTTTCTCAGGCCACAGTACTTACATTCAGTAATGTCACTGCATGAACGTTTGAGGAATCTTTTTCTGAACTATAGCATAATGAATATTCGAGGATCAGTATATTCCAACAGACAAGAAAAGGAAGTTTCCTTTTTTCTTCCGACTCTGATGAGTTCAATCTGAGATAAATTTAACTCACTTGTGCCATTGCAAGTTTATGGCACTATATATTGTGGTCGTTTGAGCTTATGTTGATTTGTTTCAACTTTAGTATAGGATAAATGGATGATCTTATGCTTTTCATAGCTTTATTGGTGTTTATTATAAATCTATTTGGTTTTCTCTTGATGTAAGGGCTCCTATTGGTCAAGGTTATGGATTGACAGAAACCTTTGCCGGGGCTGCATTTTCTGAGTGGGATGATGATAGTGTGGGCCGTGTTGGCCCACCACTGCCATGTAGCTATATCAAGGTATTTGTGAATGAACTCCTGTTTTAGGAGCATAGTATTCTTTGGCAAAAGTCTAAAAGGCTAAAAGAATGTTGTTTGCAATTAGAGAAGCTCCAATTGTGACCCCTGTTTTTGGCCTACTTCCCACTGTGATTTGTGACCATCAACTTCATGCACTTTATAGTCACTTGGTACCCATGTGTGCTTTCTTATTGCATTGGGATCTTACACTTTGATCTGCATCGCAGCTAATTTCTTGGGAAGAAGGTGGGTATAGAACATCAGACAAACCAATGCCTCGAGGAGAAATTGTAGTTGGTGGGGCCAGCATCACCGCTGGTTACTTTAACAACGAGGAAAAAACTAAGGAGGTGTATCGGGTACTTATTCACACCTGCATTCTGAGCATACAGTGAGATTTGCTAATGTCAACTGTAGTCTCTTATGGTCCATTACATGTTTCAGGTTGATGAAACAGGCATGCGTTGGTTCTACACTGGTGATATCGGACAGTTTCATCCTGATGGCTGCCTTGAAATTATTGACCGAAAGAAAGATATTGTTAAACTTCAGCATGGGGAGTATATATCTCTTGGAAAGGTGTGGAGCATGGTTAATGTTTCTGGTATAGCATAGCTTTTTTCAGGCTTGACCATGATTTTTTCTCCATTGCCATTGAGGTTGTCAATTTACTTGGTGCAGGTCGAAGCTGCATTGATCTCAAGCAATTATGTAGATAACATCAT
Organism: Melaleuca alternifolia; assembly: GCA_019926035.1. Taxonomy (NCBI): domain Eukaryota; kingdom Viridiplantae; phylum Streptophyta; class Magnoliopsida; order Myrtales; family Myrtaceae; genus Melaleuca; species Melaleuca alternifolia. The sequence goes on from JAGKPW010002178.1 coordinate 358,624, forward strand.
GGTATACGCAGATCCATTCCACAACTACTGCGTAGCTTTAGTTGTTCCTGCACGGCAGGTGCTGGAGAAATGGGCCAATGAAGCCGGTGTTAATTACGGTGATTATGTTGAGCTGTGCAACAAAACCGAGGCAGTGACCGAGGTTAAGAGATCACTTTCTGAGGTTGGTTTTTGGCATTTTCTCCTAATGCATTTGGTAAAAGTGATCACCATTTAAGTATTAGATTCGGAAAGTGGTAATGATTTTTTTCTTCTCCTGCTTTGTAGTTGAGAGAGTATTTCCACATTTTTGGTGGGGCTGAACTGTTAATTTCATGCTTGCAGGTAGCCAAGCCAGCAAAACTGGACAAGTTCGAAACTCCTGCAAAAATCAAATTACTGCCAGAACCATGGACGCCAGAATCGGGATTGGTCACTGCTGCGCTCAAGATAAAGAGAGAGCAGCTAAAGGCCAAGTTCAAAGACGAACTCCAAAAGCTATACGAGTGAAATGTACGTCGGCTTAGAAGCTTACTCACTTGCTCTGTCGTTCCAGCCATAGTGTTCTATATACTCCTAAATCCATGAAATGCTGTTTTCTATAGCGATGGCTTCTCCACCGTCGGGAGCTACTTAGTGGGATCCCATGTATCGACTGATGTAAGATGGAATATAACGGAAGAAAATTAAAATAACTTAATTTGGTTACGCGGTCATCAAATTTCGCTTTCTTGGTCGGTAAATCAAACAAATGGACGCCTTTTTCCCCCTTAATTTTTTTCAACCCCAAGGTTACGAACTTCGAATTTGAACTCTTGCAATGGAAGTTCAGATGTCTAATGTTTGCATTGATTCCGGGTCTTTCGTAGAAACTTCATTGATGGGGCTAGCTCAATGATACCTGGGATTTCAGGCCATTGTAGGATCTACAACGACTTGGATGGACACAGCCACCAGGATAGCCTGCTTCCATAAATTTGTGCAGAGAATTTTACGAAGAAACTCCCAATTTACAATTTTCTCATTACCACGCTTCCTTTTGCTGCGTTAACTTTTACAGACTTAGTGGGTAGGAAACCAAGACATCGAGTATAAATCACATCGAATTGGTTCCCTCAAGTTATCTATTGTTATATTTCATCCTCCTTCGAAAGTTATCGTGAACGATTTTTGATTCTTTAGTCACACTAAAGAGTTAAGAACCATATGGTTTTAATTGGGTCCATGGAGGCTCACATGCCATCTATGAAGAAGGAATGTTCAGATCAATAATCTATTTATTTCACGAAATATGAACGATTTTTCTAGAAAAATGATTGATAGCATCTCTTAAAATTATTATGATGATAATATTTCTTATCCTATCACTTTTTTTAATAAGTAATACCCACAATTATTTTTCTCTAAATCATTCATTTTTTTACAAAATAAATGCACTATTTATGATGAAAGGAGAATTCCTTCGGGCCAACATATACTCTTCCAGATCAATATATGCATGTAAATTTTGAAGAATTAAAAAAATAGCATGATGATTTGTTATCTAGAAAATAGTTCACTTGATTTCTCTATCTTTTTAGAAATATATATAAATCAAAGCTCTCCGCTCGTCTGATATCCTTTTCTCCGAAGACTAGTCTACTCTCCCTTCACAATGTAAAATAATTGACATATCCAGGTCCACACTCATCTCCAGGTACCTCAAAAGTTTCCTGTCCCACTGATGATTTTTCCCCACGGCACGGAGACTGTTGGCTTCATCCACTTCTTTTCCCAGGGAAAATACTGCATGACGACAAGGGCGTTGAAAAACTACTCTTGCTCGGAAGCACTCGAAACAACCGAAGTAGTTTCCGCCGCAGGCCGTAGTATGAGATACAAAGCAGGGCCAAGAAAAGGCACCGCGGAAAGAGGGAGAAGCCAGTAACCCTTCTCGTACCTGCGATGCAACCACTTTAATCGTTTGAAACCTCCCAAAAGATGGGGAAAAAATCAGAGCCATACTCCGACAAACTATTTAATACTGGACAACAGCTACGGATCGTGCTTGAAATGCCTTACCATTTCCGAGAGCTCATGTCGTTGTAAACCCAGAAAGGAGCGAATGCAGTCAGTAGAGTGAAATCGAGGGATGTGACGTGTATCTGCAAATAAGATTCCATTACCGAATCAGCTTCCCACTCTTATTCCAAGCAGAACAAACATGAGAGTTTCCTAGAATGTGTTGATCTTAACCATCTACTCAGAATAAACAGAATGAAGCTAAGTATTTTTTGCTGATAATCGCATGCACCTGAAAGTATAGATTCAGTTTAGGTAACTTTTAACGTCACAGTGGATAATGCAAATTTGACGGTGTTAAATTTTTCAAGGGAAGCATCGATGGCATGAATTCAAGAAGCAGATGACAGTGCCATACTTAACATGTGCTGCCAAACTCAGTTTTTCATATTTGTTGACCATCAAAAACATATTTATCTAAGCATTAGATCACCTTGAAATATATGTATAACAGAGACGTGTGGATTAATTTCAAATCCCTCAACCTTACAGAACAGTAGGCACCGTCACATTTCTTTAAAGCAGTTGAAGTTAATGCATGCTGAGGAATGAGGATCGACTCACCAATTTGCTCTCTCTGAAGTACTGGAAGAACTCCCCCCAGTCATTTCCACCCGCAAAAGCCGCATAAGTGATCAATCCTAGTCCTGCAAGAAATACTATCTGACATGTGTCTCAGTTAATTGTCTTCTTATGCAAAATTAGATGATAATCAACTGGAAATAATGGTGTTCCCACTAAATAAAAGCTTCTATTAAAAAAAGAAGGACGTTCTACACGTTCAGAATTGCAATGATGATCAAAGAAAAGCCAGCGACTTTCTGGGAGACCAAACAATGGATTCACTTTTCTCTTTCACACTACTGAGAAAGTTAGCTCCTAGCTATGTCCAGAATTTTAAAAGAAAGGGATTGATATGGACATTGCTTTATCACTTTTTTCTTATACATGCTGTTCTTTCAATGAACGCTATGTCATTCCTTACCCCAGCAGTGAGCTTTGATTCTAGAAAATTCAGAGGCCATCTACTGAGATCGGCTTCTTCAACAGGAGGTGGAGGTGGTTTCCAGAGTACAAAGTAAGGAAGGAGAGCATAGATGCCGCCAAAGAAAGAAAGTACTGTGAAAGGCCAGACAGGAACACTGCCCTTTGAGCTGCGTGCATAATCATGTTACAAGTCCATAAGCAATCAGAATTATTAAAACAACATTAACCAAATTAGCTTTCTGTTCTTCTAGAACGCACACAAAATTGTATTACGACGTGCAGGTAAATATGGTTATTTGGCAAAGGAAGTGACAATTGCACCAAAGGGGAAAATTCCCTTGTATCCCCAAAACCCCAAAAGAATCCACTGAAAAAGGATCAAAACATACTTTTCAAGAGTTAATTGTCGAACAGGGTGATTTTCATACTATCATTGCAAATATATTAGGTATGTATTGAAAGTAAGTGTTGAAAATCAAGCTAAATGAAAGAAAGGTTACCTTCGGCCTGTTGGTAGCAGTAGCATGCTATAAACCAAAGGCCACAAACCCATAATATTCCACAAGGACACAAGCACTCCATTCATCCTGAAACCATCATCTCCTTTCAAAAATAACAGCTTTTGCAGAAAATACATGTCCCTCGACTGTAATTTCAAACATAAAAGCGTCATAAATCCATCAGAATATCAGGAGCGATTGCTTTGACGACTTGACAGAACCGATGTATCTATGCCAGAGCAAAATCAATATCCATTTCAAAAGCATATCTTCTGCTTAACCACACAGCATTCATCATCAGCATTTGGGTCCACTAGAACTACTCATCTAATTAATCATCTTATCAAAGACTTGACAGAGCTGTGCCATAAGTATCTAAAGAATCATCTATGTCAACAAGCACATCTAATGTTCAAGCATGCGAGTTCTTGGTCATATGGGTCCAATAGCATAACCAAAAACCAAACTCTTATACTCCATCTGTCAAGAAATGAATATACAGAATCATCAGGCTGGTGCGTATAATTACCGGAGTCTGGTTCGGGGCTAGATTGAAGATATAATACATAATGGCTCCCCAGAGCAGAAAAATCAAGATCGACGTCGTCCAGTCCCTTCCTCTCTCCCCATCACTCTGCAGCTGAACTGGGTCCTCCGGCTTCTCGTTCTTGGTGAAGCTGCGACAAACTCGAAGGCTTCTGGGCTTAGTGGACAGACAAATGGAGGGATTGCCATTGTAATTCTTGCGGATAATGCCACCAGCGAAAGGAGAGACCTTTGAGGGGAGCGAAGGGAATTGGGTTCCGGGTTTCTGGGTTTCGGCGCGGAAGAGCGCGCGATTGAGAGGAGGGACGTGGGCGGAGTTGGTGGAAACGACGAGACTGGTACTGGCTAACATGTTTGGAGCGAAAAAAAAAGAAGAAGAGGGAGAAGGATAAAGAGCGTCTCGCAGTCTGATGAGGGACCGATGACTTCCCTTTTCTTGGAATTTTCTCTTTCCTTATTAGCTTCTGTGAATAAATTGTTTGTATTTCGATGATCAAATCTAAAGCACTGTCAGCATGTTCTATCTATGTTTTAGCAACAGAGGAAGGCAATATTTAACCAATGGAATCTCACAAGTCCAGAAGGTGTTCTGCTTCCAGTCAATCTTAATGCGGATTTCCGTCCATGCTCCCATCTTTACGTTGTGACGTTGCTGGCCTGGGCCGACAGCAGCGGCGGCTTCTTCAATGTTGAAAAGGCTTAACGTATTAGTTTAGCAGGACATCAACTGCATACCTCGATAGACTTTGGAATTCCTGCAAATGGGGATGGGCCGCAGAGGATCAAGACCTTCCTGTAACTAGTTTTGTTGGGCAGGAATAGAAAAAACACTTATCGGGAAGAAAGTAAGATAGCATGAGAAATAAGAATACATAAGGAGGTGAGGTGAGGCGAATCGAATCTCCTTAAAGTAATTAGTTCTTGCCTACAGTGCTAAGTAGCTTTACGAACTATGCCTCTGAAGATACAATACCTCGAAACCGTTTTGAATAGCACTGAATAGCACTTTGCAAACAAGACTCTGCTGAACACTTTTTTCAAACCAGCACAATTGGAGAGAACTTCAGGATAAGAGTGATGTAAGTTACAAGTAAATGAAAGAAGAAGTAGAACTGTCTCTATTTTTTGAGATTTCGAAGATAAAGGATTCATGAACTTTAATAAATATAACAATTAATCAAATATATGAACGGAGAAGATACATAAATTCAAGAGATTCTATCATAAATCAGATACGTAAATTCAAGAGACACATGACCTTCAAAATACATTAATTAATGAGATACATGAATGGAAGCGACGTATCTCACGATACGTTGATCCATTAGTCATAATTATAACAAGTTTCTCTTCCATGCAAACTCACTTATTACCAAAGACTTTTTTTTAATGTAAAATGAGTAGATTCCTTTAATTCTATACGCACTTCGTTATTGTATAACTATGCAAAAACTATTTGGTGAAACACATTATGTACACAAGTGGTTGTTAGCAAACGAATCGACTTTAACGACTCTAGTAAAGAAAAAAAAACTGACTAGCTACTAGCTTTCATATGTGGCTTGATGGCATTTTTAGAAATGGAGGAACGGAATATTAATTCAAGTAGATTTTTTTTTGGCGATGCATATGTGAGTATGATTTTGAAAAATGTTTAGGGAATTTGTTTTCGGTTCATAGAAACTTACATAGATTAATTTAAGTCGATATAGGATATTTACGTAGAAGAAGCGTGCTACTTAATTTCTTATATGGTCTAAGCATAGATTAATTTGGAAAATCAATAGTGGTTTTAATGATTTTACTAATTTGGCAAGTTACCATCACTTAATTAGTCCTCAAACATGGTAACGCTTTGACCGAAACCTCTGCTTCCCGTTATATCATAAAATGCTCATTAAGGTTTCCACGTGAATGTCTTAGCATTCCATATGTGTCGCTGGCCGTTTCTTTTGATAAAGAAACAAGTATCATGATCAACTACATCTCACGCGGTAAATCACATTGACTAGAATTTAATTGTGATTAGTGATCCGTTGACTTTTGGTAATTATTCCTTAATTTTTCATGCATGCAATGTTATAAGGTAAGGAGAGTAATTAAGGCAGTTTATTACCAGTTCACAACGTCCCTCGTTTTGTATATATACATGCAAACTCCTCCCTTCTCCACGACATTACAAATTTACAATCCCCTCGGTTCATACCTCGTAGTCTCGTCAAACGCCAATGTCTGTCAACGTTTTTCCTGACGGCAATAACTTCTTGTCATGGCTTTGCCTGATCTCTCTGCCACTGCTGCTTTGGACCTCCGAGGTTGTTGCTGCTTCTGGGCAAGCCGGGAACGATAACAATGCGACATACTCGGCGCTGTTTGCGTTCGGGGACTCGATCCTCGACACGGGCAATAATAATAACCTCAGGACGCTGAGCAAGTGCAATTACCCTCCTTACGGTAGGGATTTTCCCGGAGGGATACCGACCGGCCGATTCGGCGATGGAAAAGTCCTCTCAGACTTGATAAGTAAGTGCCTTCTTTCTTTTTCGATATAATGGAATTGGATGCAACCCAGGTCGATTGTGTGAGACTTTTCGATAATGAGCACATTGAACTGTATAGCTCAGTGCTGAATATATGATGCTGATTGAAACTCGAACGTGCACTATAAACAGCGGAAGGGCTGGGAATCAAAGAGCTATTACCAGCATACTTGGATCCTAATCTAAAGGACGGGGATCTCCCAACGGGCGTTTGCTTCGCTTCGGGTGGCTCAGGCTTAGATTCGTTAACCGCTGGATCGCAGGTTCACTTCTCGTCCTTCCTTTCTTTGAAAGTTACACTCACTCATCAGCACTCCAAATCCTCACTCCGCAGTAATTGACCATGTGTCTATGAATGCACAGGGCGTATTATCCATGGGAGATCAATTAAAAAAGTTCAGCGAGTACGTAGGGAAGCTGAACGCGGTCGTTGGAGCCGAAAACACCACCGCCATACTCAACAACAGCCTCTATCTGATGTCTGCAGGCAACAATGACATTGCCTCTACTTATTTATCCGCTCGCCTCAGGCTCATGCCCTTCCCTGCGTACGCTGATTCATTGGTTAATTCCACTTCAACTTTCATCAGGGTAAATTCTTTTAGCCATGGATGTCCTTGGTTTGAATTGGCATGCGCCCTTGTATATTTAGCTTGCCCTTCCTGTCAAGAATCCAAAGCATCCTCCCATTTTTTTCCTCTTCTTTTCGGTTTTCTGTTCATTGCTTGCAGGACTTATATGCCCTCGGCGCGCGGAAATTTGCACTCCTAGGCGCTTTACCATTGGGATGCTTGCCATCAGGTAGAGCTTCGGTAGGCGGTTTTCTTTGCGCGGAGTTGGCCAACCAAGATGCACAGTTGTTCAATACTAAGCTCTCCTCCATGTCGAGTTCGCTCAGCAGCGAACTTGCAAATTCCCGGATAATCTACGTCGATGTCTATGACCCTCTCCTCAATCTAATACAAAACCCTAGTCAATTTGGTAAGCAATCCAGCTCAAGTTCCAACCACATTCAGCACCACGCACTACCTCAATGCATGATGAGCATGCATTTCCTTTCTATTGCAGTCTTAAGAGTTCGCATTGCAAGCTTACATAATAAAAACGGGCATGCAAAATTTTCAGGCTTTCGAGTTGCTAATAGTGGATGCTGTGGCGTACTGGCGTTGCTATGCAATCCGTTCAATCCATTCACTTGTCTGAACATTCCAGATTATGTTTTCTGGGACGGCGCTCACCCTTCCGAGAAAGCCTACCGCACCATCGCTCCCGCCATCGTCCAGGCTTGTTCAAACATGTAGTGAAGCAACTCCACGAGCTCATTAGTGTGATAATCTGTGAAGTCGCACCTTCATGTCTACCATACTAAGAATCGTTTGTCTCTTGGTTTAGAGCTGTTGATAACACTTGATGGATGCTTTGTGAGTCATAGCGATCTGAATCGTGTACGTGTATTTCGAGTATGACATTGCTGCGTGAAGTTATTTCCGAAAGCGCTTCCTTTGTTTCTGATGCATTGTACAATAAAGCTGGCCATTATCTCTCCTTTCCGACCCAACCTGTTTGACATAAACGTGTCCGACATAAATGCTTCATACAGTATCTACAGTACGACCGCTTCAACTGCTATACAACTTGTTTAATTAGATAGGTTAGCATGTTGCTCGAGTGCAAACGAATCTGAGCAACGAACTTGAGATTCCTGGGTTTGGCCGACGACAATTGAGGCGAGGGAGGAGAGAGTGAGCTCAGAAAGATAAGAGAGAACGGAGAAGAGAAAGTGAGGCAGAGAGGCTTAGAGATGTGTGTGAGAGAGTATGCGAGAAGCTGTGTTATGACAGTGGGCAACAATCGATTCGCCGATGAGTGGCGAGTGAGAGGTTAAAAAAAAAGAATGTCCAAGCTGTTTGTTTTTTATTGCAGGCGAAAGATGAATTACTAAGGCAAATCCAAAACGGCTTGAAAACTGGGTCTAATATATAATCTTTGAAAATCCGCACTCGTGTGAGTTCTTTAGTAACAACTAAAGCTATGTTTGGGCCTCTCGATTTCTTGTTGGGACGGAACTAGATAATATGGGATAAAAAATTCAAACATTTTGTTCTAGCCGATCTTTTATTTGATGAATTATGATAATAAAGTCGGACTCTTTTATATCCTAATTGATGTAAAATGCATTTGAAAATATACAAATGAAAATGGAAGAATCACTCGCAATTCACTACCGAAGAAACCGCAAATGCATAAATGGAGACAACCTGCAATAATCGAACAATTTTGATTTTTGTACGTTTAAGCCTTGAACTTTAGAGCAACACATTTTCCCATGACAAGAGAGGTAAATGGTTATAGTGACATCGACTAGATAGTTAAGTAGCTAGCAAATGTCAAATCTAGTAAGAGAAAAATAGCTTAATCATTCACTTTTGAGATTTTGAAAAGTAGCTACGAAGGAAAATGAGTTTCAATTCTCTCGTTGCTTTGTGTAGCTATGACGTGAACTAAATAATTACGGAGGAGTCGTGAAACTTTAACGTGAGCTAGAGTTGCAGAGCGGAAGTAGGAGAGGATTGGAATGTTTTTATAAATCTTCTCACTATTGATTCTTCAAGAGTAAGAAATGTTCTTATAAACTTTATCGTTTATTTAGCCTCGTCCGGCCTTTTACTGGTCCATGAACACGGTCAAAGAGGTTCACTATATAAGAAGAATGAACAAGATACAGATGAAACTTTGCACTCAACTCAATCTTACAAGCAGAAGAAAACTGAATCTGCAATGAAGCATTGGGACGAATTCCGATCCGACATCGCGATGCTATCCAGAGTTCGGCGCCAAGATATGGTGTCGGCTTCTCGTGTGCCGGTACATGCGGCAGGTAGCTCTTGGTCAGCATCTTTTTCACTAGAAGGCAAACCGATTAGAGCATCTTCTGGTGTCTGATTGGCTTTGATGTTTTTACTCCGACCCTTTTGGCCTTTAGATGTCATTGTTTCAAGCCTTGTGCCTTTTCGGCTTACTTCCCATTAGATACTGATGTAGGGGCATGACGAGGCATCCGACTCATCAGGATGTGGCATCCGACTCAACAAGTCAAGGCTGCAAACTTACTTAGCAAGTTATGGTATCTCAAGTTTTTGTTACTCAATTACGAGCTTTATACTTAAAAACTTTTTCGGTATCTTTATGGCTTTGCTTCAATTTGAAGATATCTAACCCCAAACCTTTCCTTTTTCCCTCTCCTCCTATTCTTTGGTTCGATATCAACCATGGAAGAGCGAAAAGAGTCAACACTACCGAGGATTTCCTCTATCACTGCAAAAAAGATTGGATTTTCCCTTACATAAATTTGCCAGAGTAACGATTGTTCTCTGAATATGAAATCAATGTTTATATACTTGGTACAAGAGCATACAATAGTCTTAGTAAGAGGGGTAAATGTTAAGGATTTGCCCAATGTGAGACATCACATTTTTCGAGGAACTATAGATGCTGAGAAATGTTTATATAGCATGTACTAGCTCTTGATGTGACTTAATAAAAACCAATCAAGGATAAGATTGAAGAGAATGAGATACCCGTGTTGGTAACTATAGCACTTCTTTAAAACACTCTGAAAAGACATGCTATTAAAAAAACATGCCCCATTTACTCCAACTAATTTCCATGTCACCGGAACTCTCCCAATTGGTATATTTATGCCACATTTTCCTCTAATCAATTTATGCCGTAGAATATCTCAAACCAGTAATCCTTGTCGTATTTACTTCAAATTGATTTATCGTATCACAAAAATTTCAATACTTACGGTAAATGTGGCATAGGTACTACTCATTTGAGATTTTTTTTTCTCGTGATATAAAATTAGTTTAGAATAAATGTGAGTGTAAACTTTCCAACGATATTAGGCTCTTTTTTTTTTTTAAAAGCACGAGAGGGAACATCGTCACCACTCCTTCCCTCCTCACTTAGTCCCTATTTATACAGAAAGGCAAGCAAGATTGCTGCTATTTCCATAACCCGTTTATCCCATGGTGCAACGTTTTTGGTCCTCCTAACTTCAACGATGCTATTGCAGTTTCATATCATATAAGTTCAAGGTAAACACAATAGCCGAAAAAGAAAAAATCAGCACTCTAGAGAAATTTAGATATCAATATATGAAATTTGATTCGGGTTTTTCAACCAATTACTATATACCATCTCCAAACTTTATAAACTCTCTTATTAATTTTATGCAAGGTTTTTTGGACGGTTAATGTCCTTTTAGCGGCACATCAAAATAAAGTTATACCGCACAGGACGGTTGAAGCGCAACCTCGGAAAAAGGCCAAACCAACTTTACTTACATGCATACCCATTCATTAAGTGGTTATCTGACATGGACTCCAATTTTCCGGGACGATTTACCAATCTGTAACGGACATCGAAATGAACTGGATCCATTTGCTTCCTATGACCACACGACACTAAACATGGCTGCTGCTGCTGCTTCTTCTCCTCCTCCTTCTTCCTCCTCACTCGACCGCTTCCCGCAAGACATTATCGCAGAGATACTCTTGAGACTCCCCGCCAAAACACTTCTCGACCTCCGCCGCGTCTGTAAGTCGTGGAGCTCTCTCATCCTCTCCCTGTCCTTCGCCACCAAGCACCTCGGTCTCAGCCTCCTCCGCTCCCAACCCCACCAGAACCGCCACCTCCTCCACTTGCCTTGCGTCCCGCACGACTGGCCCCTCTCTTCCCACGACGCCGACTTCTGCTCCATCCTATGCTCTGACCCCATCTCCAGCTCCTTCGCCCTCTGCGCAAAGTTCGCCATCCCCTTCGACGAGCATGCGCTCTCCATCGAGGTCGTCGGCTCTGTCAACGGGCTCATCTGCGTGTCGCAGCTCCACAGGAGGTCCGAGGTCTGGACCATCCAGAGCATGTATTTGTGGAACCCGGCCATGAGGAAGCTGAGGGACCTGGGGAACAGGGACGTGGTGGAGCGCGTCGCCGGTGTGGGCGGGTACCGGATTCACGGGTTCGGGAGCGACCACGGCAGCCGTATTTATCGGATCGTGAGGATCACCTACGGCCGCACGAGAAAGGGGGAGAAGGGGAGATCCATGGAGGCCGTCCAAGTCGAGGTTTGCACAGTGGGGAAGGATTCGTGGAGAATGCTGGAACCGCACGGCGTGTCTTGCTTCGCAGGTATCATGTGGACTCGGAGGAGACTTCTGATTTCACAGTATTTTATGAACAAATGTCTTTCGTTCCATCTTCTTTAACAGTTTGAAAACGTTGGAAGTTGTGAAAGCGTGTGTAGTTGATGTATGTGTGTGTGATGTGTTTTAGGAAGCAAGGGAGTGAAAGGAACAATATACAACTTATATTATTTTGTGATTGCACAAAGGAGACATGTAGTTGGACTTGCTCTAGGATTACAACATTTGACACACCTAGCTTCTATTTACAGGAGTCGACATATTCTAGAGAATTCTACAACCTAGAATTATCTAGCAACTAAGAAAACTCTAGATAATTCTACAGTATTAGTTTTTTCTACAAATCTCTAGGACTTTTCTACACTCTTCTAGTAAGAGCACATCCTAAAGTATTCTAGAAATTGGATCAATCTTCTCAACACTCTTCCTTGATCCAATTTGGTGATACTCCAAGCATACTTCGCAGTGTTTCGAACTTGGTCGGTGATAATGCTTTTGTAAATATGTCCGCGACTTGGTCTTCTGTCTTGCAATACTTCAGTTCGATCTCTCTATTACTTTGTACTTCACGAATAAAGTGGTATTTGATGTCGATGTGTTTAGTTCTGCCATGGAAGACTGGATTCTTCGATATAGCAATTGCAGACTTGTTGTCGCAAAGTATCGAAGTTGGCTCCATTTGTGCTTCTCCGATGTCTTCTAGAATTCTTCGAAGCCATAGTGCGTGACTGGTGGTCACAGCTGCTGCTACATATTCAGCTTCTGCAGTAGACTGTGCCACTGAGTCTTGTTTTTTGGATGCCCATGAAAATATTCCAGAACCTAGTGTGAATGCATACCCAGTAGTACTCCTCCTGTCATCAGTTGATCCTGCCCAGTCACTGTCAGTGTAGCCGATGAGTTTGGTGCTTGCACTTGGTCGATACCAAATGCCGTACTCTGAAGTTCCTCGCAAATATTTGAGAATTCTTTTGGCAGCTCTAAAATGAATCTGACTCGGACTATGCATGAATCCCGATAATAAACTTATCGCGTACATAATGTCCGGTCTTGTTGCAGTGAGATATAGAAGACTACCAATCAAACTCCTATAGAGCGAAGCGTCAGCTTTGTCTGCTCCATCTTCTTTTAGTAGTTTTTCATTTGTGACGAGCGGTGTTGTAACTGGCTTGCAATAGTCCATCTTAAATTTCTCCAGGAGGTTCTCGGTATATTTCTTTTGTGAGATAAAGACTCCTTGTTTTTGGTTGATCTCGATGCCAAGAAAGTAGTGCATCAAGCCCAAGTCCGTCATCTCAAATGTCTTCATCATTTCTTCTTTGAATTCTTGAATCATGTTTTCATTATTTCCTGTATATATTAGATCATCTACATACAGAGAAATAATGAGTGTGTCGGACTTACCTTGGGTCTTGACGTAGAGCGTTGGCTCGCTCATGCTCCTCCTGAATCCTTGCTTGATGAAGTATTCATCTATTCTGCTATACCAAGCTCGTGGTGCTTGTTTTAATCCATAGAGCGCTTTTTTTAGTTTTAGAACTTTATCTTCTTGGCCTTTGACGGTAAATCCTTGTGGTTGTTCCACATATATTTCTTCTTGAAGATATCCATTTAAAAATGCCGACTTTACGTCTAGTTGATAGATTTTCCACTCTTTTTGTGCTGCTAAGGCGATGAGCATACAAATATTATCAAGGCGAGCAACATGAGCGAAAGTTTCGGTATAGTTAATACCTGATTGTTGTAAGTATCCTTTCGCCACAAGCCTTGCCTTGTACTTCTGGATTGATCCGTCTACATTGAGCTTTGTCTTGTAGACCCATTTGATACTGATGACCTCTTTGTCTTCGGGGCGATTGACGAGCTCCCAAGTTTCATTCTTCTCGATCATATTGATCTCTTCCTCCATTGCTTTAATCCAAACTGCTTCCTTGACAGCATTTTCATAGTTTTCTGGTTCTAGTGTAGCAAAGTTGCATGTTTCATAAATCTGTCTAAGGGATTTTACTCTTTGTACTGAGGACTCTGGAGTAGATTCTTCTTGCGTCGCTCTTGGAGAGATTGGTGGAGTTGCGCCTTGAGTAGTGGAATCTGTTACTTGTCCTTCTTCTTGTATTGTTGACTCATCTTGTGAAGATGGCGTGTCCGGCAAGGTGACATATTTTTTCTCAATCTTTTCCTCCTTCCAGTTCCAGGCTACATTTTCGTCAAACTCAACGTCTCTACTAATCATGAGCTTCTTAGTCCTGAGGTTGTAAACCCGATAGCCTTTCGATTGGTCACTATAGCCGAGAAAAATTCCTTTTTCTGTCTTGTCATCAAGCTTACTCCTTTTTTGAGTAGGGATGTGCACGTAGCATATACAACCAAACACTCTGAGATGCTTTGCCGAAGGCTTCCGTCCACTCCATGCTTCAACTGGAGTTTTATTTTGAACGGCTCTAGTTGGACATCTATTTAGGAGGTATACGGCTGTGTAGACTGCTTCTGCCCAGAACGTATTGGGAAGGTTTTTATCTTTTAGCATAGACCTTGCCATTTCCATGACGGTTCTATTCTTTCTCTCTGCTACTCCATTTTGTTCTGGGGCGTAGCCAACAGTTAGTTGATGATGAATGCCTTCATCTTCACAAAATTTATTGAACTCATTGGAGTTGTACTCAGTACCCCTGTCGCTTCTTAGGACTTTAATTTTACGGCCACTTTGATTCTCGACGTGGTTCTTGAATTTCTTGAAAATTGAAAATACCTCCGATCTTTCTCGAAGAAAATATACCCACGTCATTCTTGTATATTTTGACTGTCTGTGGGGGTTCTCATTGGACCACACACATCTGTGTGAACTAACTCTAAAGGCTTCTTAACTCTCCATGAACCTCCAGATAGGAAGGACTGTCTTTGTTGTTTTCCAAGGAGGCAGCCTTCACAAACATCTGAAGTTTCTGAAATAGCTGGAAAGTCTCTCATCATATTTTTCTGATGGAGAACTTTTAGTCCAGCAAAATTGAAGTGGCCAAATCTTTGATGCCATAGCCATGAATCATCAAGTTGAGCTTTCATGACTATATCTTTAACGTATTTCCATCGTATAGGAAAATTCTTATTCTCCATCTTAACAACGGCAATGATATTTTTATATTTATCATAGATAATGCAGGCATCTTTTCTGAAGTATAGAGAATACCCACTTTGTATCATTTGGCCCACACTCAAGAGATTTTGCGTAAGACTGTGGACTAAATATACATTATGAATATATTTTGGGCCTTTATTTGTTTCAACAGCAATAGTTCCTTTTCCTTTCACATCTACCAAGTCACCATTGCCCAATTTTACTTGAGATTTCACCGACTTATCAATATCGGTGAATTTATTTTCGTCCCCCGTCATATGATTGCTACACCCACTATCGATATACCAAGTATCAATTTTCTTATCATTTGCCGCTTGGCCTACGTAGAATATATTATCACTCATTTCTTTTTCTTCAACATAGTTAGCCCGACTATTCATCTTTGAGCGGCAATTTTTTCTACGTGGCCATATCTTTTACAAAAGCGGCATTGTGGCTTATGTTTAAACCAACAATCCTTCTCCAAATGATTTGTTTTCTTGCAAACGCCACAAGGTGGATACTTTTCCTTTTGTGTAGTTTCTCCTCCTTTTTTATTTTTCCATAGACTCCTTCCACCATTTTTGGATTGATGAGACCGTATGTTTACTTTAGACTGAAAGGCATTTTCCATTGAGTCTTCGTCTTGTGCCATCAGTCTTTTCTCATGTGCTTCTAGAGAGCCAATTAATTCACTTATTGACAGGGTTGTCAAATCTTTACTTTCTTCAATAGTTGTGACGATAGGTTTATACTTTTTAGTAAGCGTCACCAATATTTTTTCAACAACCCTTTGATCAGTAATATTATCTCATAGGCTCTCATTTGATTTACTAATTCCTTTAATTTGCCGCAATATTCTTGAACGGTCTCATTAGTTTTCATTTTAGAATTCTCAAAGTCTCTTCTCAAAGTTTGGAGGCGAATAACACGTACCTTTTCCGATCCTTGAAATTCTTCTCAAAGTGTCTCCCAAGCTCCTTTTGCGGTCTTTGCCCCAAGTATTCTCGGAAATACTGTTTCCGAGAGTGCTTGTTGAATAAAATATAAAGCCTTTGCATCCTTCTGTAATTGATCATTTGGAACACTTGCACCTTCTTGCGGATTCTCACAACCATTCTCAACGATGTCCCATAAGTCTTGGGCCATCAAGAATGTAGTCATCTTGATACTCCAAAAAACATAGTTATTCCCATCAAAGATAGGAATGGGAAATGAGGATGAGGTTGAGCTGGCCATAGTTTAGTTATGAGAAAATTGGGTGGATAGTTTTAGGAACGGATGGTTCAGACAAACGCCTAATACCAACCAAAGAACGTGGCTCTGATACCACTGTTGGAAGTTGCGGAAGCGTGTGTGGTTAATGTATGTGTGTGTGATGTGTTTTAGGAAGCAAGGGAGTGAAAGGAACAATATACAACTTATATTATTTTGTGATTGTACAAAGGAGTCATGTAGTTGGACTTGCTCTAGGATTACAACATTTGACACACCTAGCTCCTATTTATAGGAGTCCACATATTCTAGAGAATTCTACAACCTAGAATTATCTAGCAACTAAGAAAACTCTAGATAATTCTACATTATTAGTTTTTTCTACAAATCTCTAAGACTTTTCTACACTCTTCTAGTAAGAGCACATCCTAGAGTATTCTAGAAATTGGATCAATCTTCTCAATAGAAAAAACCGATGAGCTCGCCATGAGAAGATTTTTCTTGAAAATTACTTCGATTTCTTTCAGTTTAGTTAGGTCCGAATTATTAGTTTTCTTTTGTAATAAGTAGAATTTCGTTGTTTCATGCTCAGAGATTATTCATCTTTGTAAAGTCAATAGCTTTTCCGTTAAGTCACTTAATTAGAAACATCACCAAATAAGGGTTATTAATCTCATATAAGAGTTGATAAATTTGAGGTGTTAGTAAGAGAGACCACTGAACATTGGTTAGCAATAATGGGAGTTGATACATTTAGAATAAAAAAAGCATATAAACTTTAATAATTAACTCGAATTAGAGTTGATAACCCAAAATATTCTATAGTTTAATTGTGAAAAATTCAGTAACTTAATGGAAAAATCGGTAAATTAAGGGAAAAAATGAATAAACATGGGTAAACAACTTAAATAACACTTAGGAAAGTAACAGTAGTTTGTAGAATTGATAAATTCAAGGTACTTCAAAGAGAGACAAATAAAAATTGGTACATGATAACAAATCTGTTAAATAAAAAAAAACAATGCAATTAACTGACATGAGACGCAATAATTAAAACTAGCTAGTAATCTAATCGGTAAAAGATAAGAACAATTGCTAATTTATGTACTGTTAAAAGGAGTTAATGATTCCGTAGAAGGTCAGTAATTTGTTAATAAATTATCGGGAACTCGGGTGATTGGTAACTTTTTTTTTATATCAATAATTTTTTGAATTAGAAAACGTTTGCTCTTTCTTAACGAAATGGTAAAATCATCCTCCTCCTATTAATACCGGTGATATTGATTTGTTTTTCCCAAGTTACATAAATTTATTAACGTGCCACCACATATGACAAAGTCTTGATTAGTTATTTAAAGAGCGAGGCATCGTGGACTCATTTCATTCACTATGAATTGCTTGCCACATGTTCAAAGTCAATCGCTTTTGCAGGCGACGACTCTCGAGCTTGCATCAACGGAGCTCTTCATTGGCCCGCATCCGTGACAGCAGACGCGCCGTACAGTTCCATATTGTCCTTCGACGTCGCTTCGCAGAAGTTTGACGAGCTCCCAATGCCGGAAAGCTACCTCGACGAGTTCAAATCTCACGACGAGATGCGGGTTTCCATCGCAGCTCTGAAAGAATCCCTCGCCACCTTGGTCGACTGCCCTGGAGCGGGAAACGTTGGGAGCGAAGTACATGTTTGGGTGATGAAACAGCACGGTGTTGCGGGTTCTTGGACGAAACAGTACACGGTAGTGATGCAGCGGAGGATTGAAAGGGTTCTAGGATCGACCAGGAATGGAGAGATCTTGATTCTCAGGAGTGACCACAAGGTGATGTGCTGTGATCCGGAGAAGGATATGCAGTTCAAAGACATCGGCGTGACCGGATTTCCCGACCTGTTCGATGTGGTCGATTATTCTGCGAGCTTGGTTTGGCCTGACGAAGGAAATGTAGATAGCTAACGTCAAGATACGTAACTCTCTAATTCCATAGTCATACAGAGCTGGGCATTTTAGGTTCTCGAGAATCTCTTATGTGAGGACTCACACGGCTTGTTTTAATGATCCCAGGGTTGGGTTTTATCAGTTGTCTATGCGAGGTGACAAGAGATATAATTCATAATAGAATCCGAATTGCCTTGCCTTGCTTTGTATTTGATCCTCGAACGGAGTGACTATTGCGTCTGCGTTTGACGACGACGATGTGTTATGCTTAGCCGAGAAAACGATAAGATATAAAATAATTGCAAGTTATGAAATCAAAGTATTTCAGTCAATCGAGTCTTTATCAAAGCGCATGCAATTATAAGTATAGAAAATACGAAATGTAGAAAGTTTAACCTAGGAATGCCTAGCAAAAACAGAGAAGAAAAGGCAAAAGGTAGAAAAGAAGAACGAGCACCTGTGGGGGGCAAATCGCCCAATGTTCTCTCTTTCTTCTTCTCCTTCTTCATCGTAAATATAGGAGCCATCACACTTATCAACCTCAATATTTTTTTGGGGGCTTGATATATTATATTTCGAGATTGATGGTCGTGAATTATTTTTAAAGTGCCAAAAGATTATCTTCCAGACGATACATAATTTTTACCTTTCATTTCTTTTTGCATAATTTAGATCTTGCGACTTGTGCACTTTTCATCCTTTCTTAATCCAAAAAATTCGACACTCTTTGCATACGTATTTTTTCATAATTTATTTTGGGAAATTTATATATGTATGTTTAATTATTTCGAATGATTTTTTGTTATTCAAGTCAAAACAAACGAGCCCTAATGTTCCCATGGGCCTAATTGGGCTCCAAAGGCGAGAATGTTGGACCCAAGGCAAGCGGTTTCTCTATCAGGCCCGAGGCCCACGATAACAATCGAATTTTTATAAAAAATTTTGGTACTTTTCACGAGAGGGTTTGGACAAGAGACTATCATGTCCGGTAACGAGTCAGCTATAAGAAAAGGAAAAAAAAAAAAAAACAGAAGAGAGAAGTGAATAGTTTGAGCAGATAAAAATTCTTACTTTCAAATGTTGTCGTCGTCATTTACCCATCTCTCTATCGAAATAGAGATTTTTTTTTTGGTAAAGGGTAAGTGAAATTAGAGATTTTCGTTCTCAATTTTATTTAAACAATCATTGAGATTTTCTCGAAATTTGATTGTCTCAAATTTTTTCATATTCTTAAATACGTGGAATGAAACCTATAAAAAAGTCGAAACAATTGTTTGAAATTAGGAGTTTTTTTATTCATATAGCATTGGTCAATTTGCTCCTGCCACGAACACCTAACTCAACCTGACTAGCTAGGCTATAGAGATATGTGAAAGCTATCTATTTGATCCACGTGACACATATTATTCTTCTTAATTGGAATATTCAAATAGAAAGAATCAACACCTGATTCCAAGAAGAAGAAAAAAGCATAAGAAAAATCCCCATCTTTAATCCGAGGTCAAGAAGTGTTATAAGGTTGTGGTATTATTCCAATAGCAATAGATTGATCGTGTCGAGAGTATGTTGCCGGACGATGGAGAGTACGAATGAGTGATAATATCGATTCCACGATGAAAGTGGTAATTTGGTACTCGCTATCTGGAAGTTGATAATAGATTATACTCCATACTTAATTGAATTTGTTACTTATTTTTTTCTCAAATGAGGCGGCGATTTATATAATTAAATTTTTTATGATGGACTTTATTTATTGTTTATGCTAAGAAAAATGATATAAAATTTCGAGGTGAATATCCTGTCCCTCGTCTTTCCGCCGCGCTCATCTCCTCTCTCAGTGTTTCTGTGGTCTGACGAGCTATCTACCCACTCATCAATGGCTACTCAAGGCCAGGTCATCACTTGCAAAGGTACATCTCTCTCTCTCCCTCTCTCTGCGTGCAGTAGTGCGCACCATCTATTTTATTCGTCTGAGCTTGCATAGAGTGATCGGTGAAGATGAACCCTAATTTGTCGGGGCTTTGGCCGGTGATCTCTGAACCCGAAATGTCGCGGCAGCCGCCGTCGCGTGGGAGGCGAACAAGCCGCTGGTGGTAGAGGACGTGCAGGTGGCTCCTCCGCAGGCCGGGGAGGTCAGGGTCAAGATCCTTTTCGCTGCGCTGTGCCACACCGATGCTTACACTTGGAGTGGCAAGGTAACTCCGTGGTTTTGCCTTCTTCTTCATTTTTTTTTTTGAATGATTATCATCAAGTGGTTTATTTTTTGTCGATCGGTGTCGTCAAGTGTCGAAGAGGTCTCTACCTGTCCTCTCCAATGTGTATATGCGGGTGAAGTAGAGAATCGCTCGTCGTGTTAAAGTGGAGTTTACAAGTCTCGAGAGTCGTGACCTCGATGCCTGTGAAGTTTAGAGTTGATGTGTCAGAATGGATGACTTTTGTGGGATATGTCTTCTGCCCGAGTAATTAGCTTACTATGGTTCTAGTACATACGGACGTGTTGATAGTGTTTCATTGTTGGGCCTCACTTTGAGGTCTGCAAATTTTTTTACGTTAAATGTTGTTAATCTTAACTTTAGAATGGGTTAACATCCGTAAGGGGACGGCAGTTCTTCTCGTGATTAAATACATGAAGGGCTAATTAAATTTGTAATTATATCCTTCAAAGGCGTCTTCAGACCCAACATGATTTTGTAAGTTTTGGAAAAATTACTACGATTCGAATGCTTGGAAGTTATGATATTCATCATTTGCAGGGGCCATTTTCAAAGAATACAAATCAGAAAATTTGAATAATGCAGCGCAATGCT
This sequence comes from Melaleuca alternifolia, assembly GCA_019926035.1. Taxonomy (NCBI): domain Eukaryota; kingdom Viridiplantae; phylum Streptophyta; class Magnoliopsida; order Myrtales; family Myrtaceae; genus Melaleuca; species Melaleuca alternifolia. The sequence goes on from JAGKPW010002178.1 coordinate 379,509, forward strand.
CTTTTTTGGATAAGTAATACATCGCAATAGGAGTCACCTTGTTGCCAGTCTACTTGGGACTTATCAATGACTTGTAGTGGCAACTTCAAAAGTCAGAGATAGAAGTCAGATGGTTTTCATTTGCAACATTCTTTCCACTGCTTTGGTTGTTTGATGATTAGTCATAGCTTGTGACTTGGCTAAATGTTGTTATATAATATGTCTGTTGTTAGGTTGATCCTTGATACCTAATCTCTACTTGCAGGATCCAGAGGGTCTATTCCCTTGCATTCTTGGCCATGAAGCTGCAGGGTACATAACATCCCATGTTTTTTTTTTTTTCATCATATATTGCTGGGTCGCCTATCTTGAATTAAATTAATGTTGTCTGAGAAGTTAACTGTAGGATTGTAGAAAGTGTTGGTGAAGGGGTTACTGAAGTCCAACCAGGAGATCATGTTATCCCCTGCTATCAGGCAGAATGTCGAGAATGTAAGTTCTGCAAGTCAGGGAAGACTAACCTTTGTGGCAAAGTTCGGGCAGCAACTGGAGTTGGAGTGATGATGAATGACCGCAAAAGCCGTTTCTCTGTGAATGGAAAGCCTATCTATCATTTCATGGGAACTTCTACATTCAGCCAGTACACGGTTGTTCATGACGTAAGTGTTGCCAAGATCGACCCCAAAGCTCCCTTGGAGAAAGTTTGCCTTCTTGGATGTGGTGTTCCCACAGGTAAGGAGCTCTTTGTGATACCCTTATGATTCAATAAGGACATGTTAGATTTTAGTTGATCCCTGGAGAAGATGAAGCATATTGTGAAACTCTTGTGGCGACTCCTGGTTTCTACCATTGCAAAAGATCTTGCTAGACTTTGAGCATCATGAAAGCTGTTTATAGTGATTAGGTTTCTTAAGTACTTTGAAGAATTTTTCAGTCATTGACCTATATATGTTGTTCCTTTAGCCATCTTGTGTTGCAACTTTCAATAATCCTCCGCTATGAAATAAATATAGAGGTTGATTCAGATAATTTTGTTTGTGCTTGTTTACTTCTTTTATGAACTATTGTATACTACTTACCCATGCATGTTGTTTATTAGCATGGGATGGAACCTGGCTATATATCATCCAACAAATGTACTTGGAAGTTGAAATTACTGTATCGTGTGTATAGCAATTTGTTCATTAGCATCTTCTACCTTATATTACATGTGGAATGTGGATTGCTGCTAGATTTTGTTTGGTTTTTTCAACTGCATTTCATTAATGGGTAATGGAGCTTCTTTTAGCCAATGCCACTTTATGGGTCGGATATGGTTTGGTTAAAATTTGTGGGTAGAAGATAACGAATCAACATATACTAGAAGTTCAAAAAGCAGATTAGAAAGTTTTGTGGCATCCTTGCATTGCAATTCTTAAAGACTGCACCTGCTCCTGGACAAGATTTTGGAACATTAAAATGTTCATCTTTCTCCAAGGCACTGGTTCATTGATGCAGAGTTAAAGGAAAATAATATTGTTGATGTTTACGGTGTAGTATTAGAATCATCCCACATCTAGATGTTGCAGAGGATCCTTTAGGCTTGAGGCACACATTAATTCCAAATACTTGAATTCAATTAATTACTCTGCTTATCCATCTTCCGATAGTTCTATTCCCATGTCTGGTGGTGAGTCTGCAAGAGATCTGTTCTTGCTATGCACTCTATTCTACACATCTTCTGTCAATGAAAATGATTTGATCCTTTGGTCCTTCTCTTTGATTTTAGCCTTAATATCGGTGTGGTCTCCATGGACATGAAAATTTTTCCTAGTTCCTGCTCTTGTGCTGGAAAATCATGGAAGTTCTATCATATTGTCATCATGAAGAAATTGTCTCATGAAAATTGGACTACTTGTCATTATGATGGTTGAGTATTTCTTCATATAGAATTCTTGACCTTAATATATTTCCTTGCCACTTAGGACTTGGAGCAGTATGGAACACAGCAAAAGTAGAATCAGGATCTATTGTTGCTGTCTTTGGCCTGGGAACAGTTGGCCTTGCTGTGAGTCGAACATAGTTTCTTTATTTCCTTTTTGCAAGCGAGGTGACAGCTTAGTACTTAAATGACAAATACTGCTGACAATATATTAGGTTGCCGAAGGTGCAAAAGCAGCTGGTGCTTCCCGAATAATTGGTATAGACATTGACAGCAAAAAGTTTGATAGAGGTAAGTCTTTTTCTTGTGACAGTTACCTTCGTTGTTCTGCATGTATGCTTTTAGGCAGCTCTTTTGTATTTTAGTGTCTATGTCAAAGCATACCATCCAGGGCAACCTCCCTTCATGAGGGAGTGTCCTATAAACTGTTATATTATGGCCAAGAGTGAGACTTTCTTGTCATGTCTCGAACATTGCCTGGCTACTCAACTTGCAGGCAAGGAGATATGAGCCTTTGAGTATTGTTCAAGGAAGTCATGCCATTTTTTTCTTTGTTCCTCAAATATGGGATGGATGTTATGATGCTTCTTTGCTAGACCATAGATTGTCAAAGTGCATTTTATGGATTACAAAGCATCCTCTTTCTATTTCGCTGGTTTCTTATTTCAAAAAAATTGATTGGCCAGTTCGTCAAAAAGCTCGTGATTTTTATTTATGGCGACAAATCTAGAAGTTAAGAATAATCTGAACTTAACTGTTGCAAGAAATAGGAACAGAAGCAAAGGCAAAATTTCTTAGTAATTGAATCGGAGACACATACTATAAGAAGCTAAATACTTCCTAAGATGAACCTCACTGAATGAGCCTAAAACTTAGGAACTGTCAATTTGAACTATTTAGACTGATATACAGGCATTTGAGATAGTTCATTGCATGCTCTGGTTATTCAGTTCTGACTTGGTACTTTCTTCAATGGAGAAAGCTATAGTTATGATGCTCATACATTTGAAAATGTCTGCTTGCTTTGGGGCTTTGTACTAGGTCATAAGCATGTTTAGTTCAGTCTATGGAAATTGATATTCATGAATATCACGGCGATTTGCAGCAAAGACATTTGGAGTAACTGAGTTTGTGAATCCAAAGGAGCATGACAAGCCAATCCAACAGGTTATTGTTGATCTCACTGATGGTGGTGTTGACTATAGTTTCGAATGCATCGGGAATGTCTCGGTAATGAGGGCCGCTTTGGAATGCTGTCATAAGGTGAGTTTTGCTTTTTATTGTTAACTCTATTTGAGAGAGTGAAATTTTCACCTAATTTGCTTGAATTGCTTCCAGGGCTGGGGAACGTCAGTAATTGTTGGTGTGGCGGCATCAGGGCAGGAGATCTCCACGCGTCCTTTTCAATTGGTAACTGGTCGTGTGTGGAAAGGAACAGCTTTTGGTGGCTTCAAGAGTCGTTCGCAAGTGCCGTGGCTGGTCGACAAATACATGAAAAAGGTGTGCCGTCTGTCACTTCTGTGAAATTTTAATTACGTTGGAGCTGATAACTTTATGTCTTGACTTTTATCTGTCTGCAGGAAATCAAGGTTGATGAATATATTACGCACAGTTTGACTCTTGGGGAGATCAACGAGGCTTTCCATCTACTGCATGGGGGTGATTGCCTTCGTTGTGTGCTTGCAATGGATTAAAGAAGCTCTGGTTTACGGCCCAGTTTGTGGTGCAATGCACCAAGTCTATGCTGCATATGTAAGAATCCCACCTTTAGTGTTCACTGGTTAGAGTGCCACCCGAATAAGATGCATAATAGTCTGTTGTCTCTTTGCTGTTGTATTGGAGGAGGTTTTCTTCAAATCTGCCCCGGTTTCATCTTTAATTTTGGCACTTCTTGTGAGCGTCTTTCCCCCGTTGCATTCTGGCTGAAAGTGCTTATATAAGATTCTCCATTTCGTTTGTGTGCTGAAACTTTTCATTATCTATGTGGAGTTCCACGAGAGTCTCTTACAATCTTTGAGAGCATTGTTTTCCCGTTGAGGCTTTGAGGAACTTGATTGAACTATGTTAGAGAGTGTTGTTCACGAAAGAATTCGACCTTGCTATCCTAAAGATGACTGCCGTCTTAGATATATTGACACGATGATGCAATCTCTCCTCTTGTAAACGATAGTAGAACTTATTGCACGTGAGAAAATAGTTGTTTTCGTTGGTATCTCAATTGAGCGGAAACTAATTTCACGCTAGTCACTTTTGCAAATAACACTTCAGGCCCGCGTGCAGTGTAAAAGATGACATCGGCGTCTGATCTCGATACGAAACGGTCATCGTTGGACGGTCGTAAGATACATCCTAATTGTTCACCAGTGTGCTGTCTGCCTCAACCTGTTATTCTCCAAGTCCATACAACTTCCTTCAGTTACTTTCACTGGGTTATGAACTGTAGAAGCCTTTATACATCACGAAATACACTAGCAAAGTCTGCATTATGTCGTACGATGCGTATACACGTCCAACCCTAAGAAATACTCTGCGCGAATTACAACTAGCAAGAGACCCTTTAGAAGCTTCTTTGCAGTCGCAGCTGTAGAAGGAAGATCAGTACATTCATCGACTATGACACAACTAGTTGATCAAGCAGGATGCTCTGGCTACTTGCTTGGTCGATGCTGCTCTTTTGCCTCCTCCGGTGGAGTTTCTTTCTTTTTCTCTATGTTTGAACCTGCGATGGATGCGCCAAATGAATACTTTCGTGAGACCGTGCGGGAATTTTCATGATTTGAAACACAGAAGGCTATGTAACAGATGACTTCTAATGAGAAAGGGGACGGGGAAAAAGAATGATCCGTGGTTATGTGTCATGCAATAACGGAGTACAAGCATTACCGGGTCGACTCCCATGAGTATCATCCTCTTCAGACTGCTTAGTTGAATGGATCACACCGAATCCTTCGTCCTCGCATCTCGTTGCATACTCGTGTCCGAACGAGTGATACAGCACATCCCTTCAATCATACAAAACCTCCACTATCTGAATCACGGAAAGAGTGGCGCAAAATGCTCGACAAAATACAACAAATAAATTTACCCTGTGAGCCGGGTAATCAAGTCTATTTATGCACTCGGTGAATGTTACTTAGCAATGAAGTTCTAACGAAATGTGTCGGTACATGTATCATTATTCATGCTACTTACCCGGTCTCTGGGTTCTCATCCTTGTCCATGATGCGTGCGCTCTCCTGCTGGCTAGACAGAGAAGTGAACCCCTTGAATCTGAATCTGCAAGTTCTATTGCTGATAACAGGAGGAGCAATAGGTGATGATGAGAATGAGCGTTGAATCGGATGGCTTCTCACTGATCTGATCGTGCGAATCATCTTCACGGGACTTCATGGTTAGTCCCCAAAGCTGTACTTATACATGACAATATGATGTGATTGAAGATCCCAGCCAATCAAAGGCGTACAGTTTGACGATAAGAGATGAGGTTAGCATCTGACTTTACCTGTTGGAAAAGTTGCGTTTAGAAGAATCAAGAACACACGCACGTCAGAGATTGGAGAGGGAAAGAATGCGATGGCAGCTTCTGGTGCTCGCCTGGTGTGAAGTAAAAAATAACCGAGACCCACGAAGTGAAATCTCCAGAAAGCACCTGGGAGGTCATCAAATGAAGAAACACTTGGTGGAGAGCACGCCAATCGATTTCTTCCGTGGAATACTAATCAATGAAGCCTCGTTCCGGGCCCTTCGCTCAATAAGAAATTGAGTCAGGTTATAACCTGATGAGATCTTGTTACGAGAGTGCTTTTCTTACCATAAAAATTAGGAAACAGATCGTCTGACGTCGTACGTCACTAAAAATCACATGCTCATAAATAGATGAATTTAACATCTAGAGCACCTAACAAGCTTTAGCTAGTGTCTTGAGATCACTATTGATACGAACACGAGCAATTATGCTACCAAATTGCGGTCGGCTAGTGTCTTTAGAGTACTATTATTTCTCTTTAATTTTTTAATTTCTTTTCATAGTTTAAATGTAGCAAACCCCTTTTTCCGTGTGTGTAAAGAATTCAGCCTAATTCAGAATAGAATCTAGATGTGTACATGAAAATTATAGTAAACATTTTGCACCGAAATATGTCTGATCGTGACATATAACTATTTTCATCTAATTATAATCTTTCCATTTCTTTTCGTAGTTCATAGGTAGGAAAGCCTTTTTCTTGTTTGTGGAAAATTCAGCCTATTTCATTATAAAGTGTAAATGTATACCTAAAAATTATTTTAAACATCTAGCACCAAAACATGTCTGATCATGACATAATATAAGCATAAGAATCTGCTTTTAATGGTTACTAGGAAAATCTGTAATTCTTTTGCGTATAGTTTTTATTGATATATGTGTATGTACTTTCATTTATAGATCATATGTTATTTCACCAGCGTATAAATAATAAATAACTCTACAAACTCTAATAAGGTAAAAATATATCTATTACATAACATTGGATCTATGTTATCCCGATTACGTTCTTATTGCTAGAAATTTTTAAAAAAAAGTGAAAGATTAATTATATTGTTAATACTCCTGTGTGCCGGCTTTATGATATACATAGAAAATCACTCGTGAAATGATATTAGAAACTTGTCCGTATTTTAAGATGGTTGCGGTTTATATTGAATAGGAATAACATTTTAGTTAGATGACATCGCGATATTATCATAAAATAAATGTAAGTATGAAGAAGCAACATTCATCTAGGGCAAAATTTTCTTCTCAATAACTGAAAAAATAATAAGCAGAGATAAAATAAGATTGCATTTTCGTTATGGAAGACGAAAATTACACTGCAAATGAAGCATGTTTTGACTTTGACAACTTAAATCAGAGGAGGTGCACCTTGACTGTCCTTTTTTCATTTTCCCCATTTTTATTGGATTTGACTTATCATCATCTTCATATGTTCACGTATGAACTAGGTTAAGGTTCCCTCAGAAGAACTTCCACTACATCTATAAAGAAAATGCAAGGAAAAATCTTTCTTGATATATCTCTTTTGGCTGAAAATAGAGTGTCAATGATTAATGTAATCTTTTCGAAGATTACTTTATTCATTAGTTTTTCGTGCTTATGGATTTACTGCGCATTTGTTATGAAGCATCGTACCAACTTCGTTGATCAGGAAAGATGCGGTTTATAAACCAGGTAGATGGCCCAAACATATTATTGGTTGTGTTAATGTTAACTAGCGAGAAAAGGCTTTAACCTATATCCGAAAATCATAATGGACTTGATCATGATCATCACTTCACAGCGACGTTGGCAATCATCAGCTAATGAAAAACCCATGAAGACTTGCTAGGCAGGTCGGTATTATTGATCAGTCACCTCGAGAACGAACACAAGACATCATAAATAAAAGAAAGGAGCATCACCCACAAAACGTAAAGGCCGAAGTCCCTGTCTTTAACTAAGAGTGATTCAAGAATGCGAAAGCCAAGGCCGAGAGGGCGAAGGACAGGGCGTGCACGGCGAGCGACGAGGCGGACCCGGTGCTGAGGGTGACCTTCTGGCCGAGGTCGCAGTGGTCACTGATTGTGCAGATGAAGTAGCGAGAGCTGTTCGTGTTCAACACGACGCTGTACGGGCTCGCCGTCTGAATCGTCCCGATGGGGTTCGTTCTCGTGCAGTTGTCATAGTCCGTCTTCGACACCTCGGCGACGTCGTGAGTCCCGGTCCAGTTGAACACTTTCAATGGGAAAAGGGAAGAAACAAGAATGAACGGGTGAATACGAAGCCTAAATTAACCAAGGTCAAGCCAAAAGGACATTTTAATGGACTATGCAAGATGCAGAGCAATTTAGGGGAGGGTCCTTCTTTTGACCTGACTATTCATTACCATTAGAGGGTAATTTTTGTTATTTCATATTAAACCTGTATATGCGACAAGATTAGTATTTAATAGCATGGCAAATACGTACGGCCACTAAATGAAAACGTGTGTTATTTAGACGCCCAATAAGAATTTAATGCGGCAATTAACCCAATCGTTTAGAATATGTTTGCACTATATGCATACAAAGCCAAAAGACGAAATCGAGAAAACCATTTCTTGATTGTGTTGATGCGATCTATCGAATCAAATGTTTATTGAGAACATACTAATTTTCAGATTCTCTCCTAACTAAATCCGGTCGTAACTCTCTTTGCTAGTGATGCATGATTTTGGGGATGAACATGATGTTTTTGGAGCTCACCGACGGTGTCGCCGAAGTCGAAGCTCTTTCCGGCGGCCCAGGTCTTGTAGGCGATGTCGCCAAGCGGAGGGATCGTCCACCCCAGTTCATCTCCGACGTAGTACGTGCTCGCATTCGCACCCACCGCCGCAACGACCAGCACAAACCCGACCAAACCCACGGCTCGACTCGCCATCATCATGTCCAAGCTCTCTTCGTGTTCCTCAGGTCGTCCCGTTAGCGATCTCTCTCCCTCTCTCTCTCTCTCTCTCTCTCTGGGGCGGTGGTGTTGTGCTCAACCCTTGGTTCAGTGATGGCTCATTTCCAAGATGGGGGTTTGAGAAATATATATATGGATATCTCTGACAGCGGAGGAGGGTGGGAACTTGACTGAGATATTGTCAGTTTCTTGTCCATGAAGCCTAATCCTTTTGGATTTTACCCGCCAACGCGTAGTTTTTTTGATCGATTCTCAGTTTCGCAACAAGTGCTAAGTTTCCAGAAAGCACGCCAACTTTGAATATCTAGAAATACTGACCCCGACTCGACTCGGTCTTCTTAAACGGCAGCGTTAGACTCGCTGACATACGACCAGAAGAGGCGAGAGCTAGTTGAAGATACTAAGATGCATCTCCTCGCTTGGATCCGGTGCGCGTTCCATGCAAACCCTGCTTAACCCCTCGATGTCGAAGTGATAAGCGAACGTCGAGGAGACGTTTTCTATCCATGACCTTGTGGGGAAGGTGGGAGGTTTCCATCTCAGGCCGGTTGCGACGTGTAGACCCCTCCGACGAACATCGAGAGGACTTCCATCTCTTGGCATCGGGAAAGTCCGAGCTGAGCATGAGCGAGATGGTTCGAGCTCGACATTGGAAGGTGGGGTCGAGGCAAATACTTCCATTCCAGCCTCATATCCCGGGACAGATTGAGGAGGTGAGGAATGAAAAGATCATGGAAATTTCCTTTCAATGGAATTAGAAACGTCTTCACTTATGATGCTTTCCGTTGTATATATGCACACACGACAAAAATATCCTCACTTTTCCAAAAAATGAACTTTTAGTTGAGAATTGAACTTCCCATCCTTGCAAATAGATGAATTTGCTCGAAATCTTCGATTTTGCAAATAGATGAACTCCTAGGACTTGAAAAGTAGAATTAGTTAAGATAGATCTTACTGTGACAGATCTTATTAAAATTTAATCGACGGCCTAGAACTTGTGACAACATAGCATCCAAGATAGAGATATATGTTAGTACTGCCTAACTTTTTTTTTTTTGACAGTTCTCAACAGCTGCGTCTTCCACAGCCAATTCCTGCAAGTTCTTTATCTTCACGTTTTATCATTCTTCGGCATTTTCTATTCATGATCCTTAGACTTTTCTTTCTGAACGGTCAGCTCCCTGAAAATGAGCGTTGACTACCTTCATGATGTCGTTCCCGTAGCACTAATTGCCACATGATTTATACTATTCCTTGGCCCTGTCTTCCATATCCCTTAGTTTAACATTAAATGGCAACTGTTCTGTCCTAGAACGCGCCTTCATCTTTTCCTGAATTCAACCATTTCGTCTTGTAACCATACTTCCACGCCCCCTATACTGATTTCTCGTGCCTTAAGGCCCTATCAACCAATGTCTGATGTATGCATCATTGCCGACATTCAGCACGTTGTTCCTCGAAACCATTGATTGAATGTGTATCATTGAAACCCCATCACTATCGGCTGGTCCAACATAATCTCTTCATAATAACTGACCGAATGTGTTCCTTATGTAGCGGCTCATCTTGAAACGCCGAGCATACGCTCGTCGGGGATCCGATCATGCTTATGTGTGAATCATATCGATGAAAAGGTATCGCCATCGGCTAGCCAAACATCATCCTCCGAGGCCGTCGATGGCACGTCGTTCACGTGGCAATGTTCGCGTGTCTCTCACACGACAACTCATGTTCACGTGCCAAGCGTGTGCGCCTATCGATGACCAATCGATGTGTAAACATGGCCAAATATGTCTTTTTTTTAAGAAGTATTCGTTAAATTGGATACCACGGATTAGCCGGTTTCAGCCTTTCAGGTAAAAGAACGGAAGGTGGAGAGTGGTCCGTCACGTTCGCGAGGGTGACGCCGCCGTTCCCTTCTCGTTCTTTCATATGAACACTTTCAGGAGACTGGACAGCGTATATATGCTCTGAGAACTCCAGATTTTGCTAAAGCGACGGGTAAAAGCAGATCGTTCGGTAAAGCTCGCAACCAATCAAGAGAAAGGAAAATATGGTAGTTGACCAGTCAGATTCGAGAGAACAAACTCCGATCCTCCGAATTTTGAATCTTTTCCGAGCGTGCGGTTCTTACTATCAGCGTGCACACGAGAAAATATTAGGTGCAGCTGTTGTGCCAAGTAGGACAATACAGTCCACCATTAATCGTGTGACACGTGTCCAAAGTGGGCTCATATGTCAGTCCGATTTTCCCCCATTCTCTCTCTTCCAATTTTACCCCCTTCTCTCTCCCCTTCTGCACTTCCTCATGTCTCCTTGTGATCTCTCTCTTCTCGGCAACACTTTCTTTTTCTTCTTCTTGTTTATTCCCCCTCGCACTGTAGCTGCAAGACTGCAACTCATCGTCCATGGACCCAAGTCTTTGCATTTGGCAGCCAAAATAAAAAAAAGAATTGCCATGTTTGTGTGGTTCTGCCATGGCCCATGGCCACCGAAGGCCCTACTTCATTTCTGTCTCCATAGTTTCATCTCCTTTTCTTCCTGCGAGTTGCATCGAAGGTTGAGCTCCATGGCCATGGCGGCCGCGAGCCTTGCGCTCGAGTTCCGCGGCCGGGAGCTCGGAACTCGAGCTGCCATGGCCACCGAAGGCCCTCCTTCAACCATTTCTGTCTCCATCGTTTCCTCTCCTTTTCTTCCTTCGAGTTGCATTGAAGGTTGAGCTCCGTGGTCATGGCGGCCGCGAGCCTTGCGCTCGAGCTCCGCGGCCGGGAGCTGGAGACAGAAAGTCATGCGTCGGAGAGCCCGTCGCCGGAGACTCCGACCGTGCTCTTCGCTGCGGCCAACAATGGCGGTGGCTCAGTCATGCGTCGGAGAGAGAGAACAGTTCAGGCGAAGGGAAGAGAGAGAAAATGGTAAACCAGAATAGAGAGAAGAGGGTAAAATCGGGAGAGAAAGAAGGAGGAAAACCAGATGAGAGAGAAGGCAGTAAATGGGCCCACTTTGGACACGTGTCACACGATTAATGGACAACTGTATTGTCCTACTTGGCACAACAGCTGCACCTAATATTTTCTCGCGTCGACACGGCCTAAATCTCGGATTGTGAGATCCTACAACAGTCTCCAACGTGAATAAAGAAATTTGGATTAATTGACTGCGCAATCATTATGGATTACGATTTCAATTTTCTATAGAATCAATACAGTAATAATCTAGTTAAAATTTGGATCGCTCTTTAAAATTCAAATACGGAAGGATGGTTTTTTTTTTCTTTATGACTGAGGATTTTCATTTTCCGCCGGTTCTTATGATCTACGTATTCACGGGTTAATATATCTTAGGAGACTGGCCTAACAATCTACCGTCAGAGTCTCCCACTTAAATCATGAAAATATAACTGGGAATCTAAATTTAAACTCAATTGTGGAAAATGAACGTCTTCACTAGTACAGCTATACATGGATAGGTTGGAAAGATGACTTTTTTTATGACCTAGGAATCCATCACGGGCTCTTCACTAAAAAGTCAAGCCCTTATACCTCGACAGAGACTAGCACAGGACTTCAACATCATGACGCCCACTGAAGACGCTAGCAACTGCGCGTTATGCTACTCTCAACCAACATAGCTACCCACCGTTGAGTTCGGAAAGATGATTTATTTATGGCTACAGAGATTACAAAATTTTCATTTTTTTTTTCATTTGCGTGACCAAAATAAAATCTTCGGCAAGAATAAATCAACTCTTCTGAAATGAAATAAAAATAGACATAGCTTTGTTTCTGTTCCCTTCCCTTCCCTTTGACCACTTCCAAGTTCCATGCAAAAAGCACGGGTGTTCTTGCCATGCATGACGATGAAGTAGCTCGCGACCTCAAACTCTCTCCCCATCTAAGGATGATGTCTGTTGCAACAACTCCGTTAAAAGAGATTCCGATCTGGAATCTCCACAAAACATTCGAAGTACCCTCTTTATAGCGATTCTGTTCTTTGTTGGATTCTTTATATATACGTATTACCCCCCGAGCCCGGCAACCACAGGCACATCGCATCTCGACGTCCATCGCTCGATCTCTCTCCTGGCCATTACCTCCGGCAATGGCGGCCCTGGCCTGCTCCCCCGCAGACCTCCACTCCCTCCTCGGCGGCGGTAATGCCACTTCCGCAGCTGCCGAGTACATCTGCGGACGCTTCGATGCAGTCTCGAGCAAGTTCGTGGACACGGGCTACGCCGTCGACAACACCTACCTCCTCTTCTCGACGTACCTCGTCTTCTCCATGCAGATCGGTTTCGCCATGCTGTGCGCGGGCTCGGTGCGCGCCAAGAACACCATGAACATCATGCTCACCAACGTCCTCGACGCAGCGACCGGCGGCTTCTTCTACTACCTCTTCGGGTTTGCCCTGGCCTTCGGGACCCCCTCGAACGGATTCATCGGGCAACACTTTTTTGGCCTCTCCGAGTTCCCTTCTCAGTCTTTTGATTACGCGTTCTTCTTGTTCCAATGGGCCTTCGCCATCGCCGCGGCTGGGATCACGAGCGGATCGATTGCAGAACGGACGCAGTTTGGCGCATATTTGATCTATTCCTCGTTCTTGACCGGCTTGGTGTATCCCATTGCCTCTCACTGGTTTTGGTCTGCCGACGGTTGGGCAAGCCCAGCGCGAGCGGATAATCTGTTGTTCGGATCTGGAGTCATCGACTTTGCCGGGTCAGGGGTGGTCCACATGGTCGGCGGCATCGCCGGCTTTTGGGGAGCCCTAATTGAAGGCCCACGTATCGGCCGCTTTGATCATTCTGGTAAGTCGGGGAACCTCCGGGGTCACAGCGCCACATTGGTGGTCCTCGGCACGTTCCTCCTATGGTTCGGGTGGTACGGGTTCAACCCCGGTTCGTTCCTCAACATCCTGAAGGCGTATGGAGAGAGTGGCTCCTACTACGGCCAGTGGAGCGCCGTTGGGAGGACCGCGGTCACCACCACCCTCGCAGGAAGCACTGCCGCACTCACCACCCTCTTCGGCAAGAGGCTGCTTGTCGGCCACTGGAACGTCACCGACGTGTGCAATGGCCTCCTCGGTGGATTTGCAGCCATTACCGCTGGATGCTCCGTCGTTGACCCCTGGGCCGCCATACTCTGCGGGTTCGTCGCCGCGTGGGTCCTTATCGGCTTCAACAAGCTGGCGGAGAAACTGAAGTACGACGATCCGCTGGAGGCAGCGCAGCTTCACGGAGGCTGCGGCGCGTGGGGGCTGCTATTCACAGGATTGTTCGCAAAGAAGGCCTACGTGAACGAAGTGTACCCGGGGGTGGAGAACAGGCCATACGGGCTCCTGATGGGCGGCGGGGGAGGCCTGTTGGCGGCACAGGTGGTGCAGATCTTGGTGGTGGCGGCGTGGACGAGCGTCGCGATGGGGACACTCTTCTTCATCCTGCACAAGATGAACCTCCTGAGGATCTCGCACGAGGAGGAGATAGCGGGGATGGACCTCACTAGCCACGGGGGGCTTGCTTATGAGTACGGAGCTGAAGAGAAAAAGGAGGAGATTTCATTCTGAGCGAACGGGCAAATTCAAAGCGTGCATGGAGAATTTGTCTTCGCTGCTCCGGATGATCGACGGATGTTCTTTAGTGGTAAAAACTGCGATGTACAGTCACCTGTATGGAGTCGGGATATTCCATTGCTATTCATTGTATGTGTGTCTTGTCGGGTTTAGTGGAAAATTGTCGTGCTTATGGATATTTTCTCAGTTCTTCATCAAGCCAAGAGCATAGACCATTGCATTACATGATCACCGATCTCAGGTGAACACCTGACTGACTGAAATATTTCATTCGAAAATTTCCAGTAATAACGAGGAAGAAAAGTTGAATCATACTTCGTTTCTCCGAGAGACCTGAACAAAGGTGGACTATCGGCAATAAAATTCATTCATCAATCTGCAGCAATTAACTGTCCATATCTGACAGACATTGGATTTAAGAAGATTATGGATACAATTTCCTCTGGCTCTCAAGTATTTCTTCAAGGAAACCGACGCCACGGATGAATTTCTCATTCATTCTCGTGAAGCATAGATTGGAGACAATTTGGCAATATACTTGGGTTCACCTCCAGGTGTTATCATTCATTATGCATAAACCTGAATCTCCAACATGGATCATCACAATCGGAAACGAAACATCTCTCTCTGATAGATAACCAATTCGGCCATCGTTGATACATCTACAGACCACAGTTTACCACTCTCAACAGCTAGGCTATTAGGAAAGGGACTGAAGAGTAACGATCCATAGTTGATACCCACCAATTCGGCCATCGTTGATACATCTACAGACCACAGTTTACCACTCTCAACAGCTAGGCTATTAGGAAAGGGACTGAAGAGTAACGATCCATAGTTGATACCCATCTGACATGGTAAAATAATTTCCCAGCCTTCTGATCTTGATAGAGACAGTATGTTGCAAGCAAAAAGCCATCACTCCAGTCAATCTTTACGATTCACAAGAGCTTAACTGCTCAAGGACCTTGCTGTCCTGTCCCAGTAATAGCCTACACAAATTGCTGGTTTCCGTGTAGGAACACCAATGATAAGGCGACTCTCAATTTTGTGTGTCAATTGAACAGGAAGAGATGTGAGAAAAGAACAAATCAATCACAAGCACCTCTCCTACAAACTACAAAATCAGAGGAGTGTGTGCGGGAATCTAGCGAAAAAGCCTGGGCACTGTTCTCTTGGGCACTTTGCCTTCAAGCTTCAGTCTTCTGTATGCTTCTCTGATGTGGCACGGCCTGATTGGGCCAGATTCCTTCCTCTCACTCATGACAATCCTGGCTGGTACCACATTTTTTATCAATCAAGATATCATATGAGGTAATTGATATGCACCAAACATGCTTCCAAAGATAGAAATGATACAAGGCAAAGGATTGTAATACCTGTTTCCACAATTTCTCCAACAAACATCTTTGCAATTCCCGACATCGCAATTGTCATAGGCATTGAAATTTTCTGAGATCCCGTAATGCTGACCAGCAGCTGAATGTAAAAAGAAGAACAAAATGCCAATGAATCATCTCTTTGGGTTCTAGTTCTAATTTACAAGCAAAAGAGCGCACATCGAACAAGCTGCACGAATCGAAGTTGACAGTTTTCTGTCGGCCTCCCAAAAAAAAGAAAAGCCGCGTGAATTGCTACAATACTCCCTCCAAGAAAAATTCTCTGTAGCAACTCCCTTCACCAAGACCGAGTGGTGTCAAGAGACCAAGTGTTGCACAACATTGCCAAATTTGGATTAATTGTTCCAGCATTATTATGCTTTTGAGTATCATGATATCAAAAACGGTATAAGACAGATGTCCTAAAGAGTAGAAGCTCTTCATTTAACATCCAATTTTACACAATCTGAGCCAATGTGCAGTGATAAAGAGAGGGAGAAAAATTGTTTGAAAAACCAGTTGAAGTGAAAGAAGTGAAAAAGTGCAGCCAGAAATTACGAGTATAAAGCACATGTAGAAACTATACTCTTCTCATTGTAGCCTTCTGGAATCCTGATCTACGAAAAGACTCATATCTGTTCATCTGTTCCTCCGTGAATTGTGACAAAATAGCCCTGAGAAAGAGAGAATGATGGTCGATGAGCTACAGAAGTAACAATTACTTAATAAGCTATAGGAGTATCAAGTCAAGAAACAACAAAAATTCAAGTTACATTTTGACAAAACTGCATGGATTAATATTCCTATTAATCCTATTTAGGAGCTCTCGAAGAGTGAATTTCTTTTAATTTGTCTGATGAAAAATTAAGATTAATATAATAAATATTATATCAATAATGTTTGAGATTGGCATGAGAAAAATATATTTTCAATACTTCATCAATAGTGAGGCAAAACACTACATGGAAGAGTCTCTCACATAGGATTCTATTGCAAACTTAGAGTCCAGTTATGGTAAGTTCATAAGGACAGAAATACAGTCAATGCACAAATATTATCACCCTCATCAATGGTGATGATCCTTGAGCCAGCAACTGTCATGTGGCTGTCAGCATCACAGTGCAAACAAGTTGAACCAACTTCTAATGACTTGGAATCCTATGTTCTGCATATGTATATCAGTAACTCCAGTAACAGATATTTACTTTGGCTCATTGCTATCTAATCGAAACAATTGTTGTCAAATAAAATGTTTAACAATATGCTTGTGACAAAGAATGCCTCTCTCTCTCTCTCTCTCTCTCTCTCACACACACACACACACACACACACACACACAGGTGGACATATAACAGCTTCAGCTGAAAACAAAAACTTCTGGCTTCAGTAGCTGCTTCCAATAAATTGGCTCCTGTTCAGGCCACCCAATTTTCAGACCTAGACAAGTTTGCTCTATGGGGAAAAAGAGATGCTCTTGCTGAATGATTTAGAAAAAAGACAATCTGCAGAATACAGTCTACCACTTGAGGCTCGATGTAACAAATGCCTTCAACATATGTCAGGACGAAAGAAACTCATCCTCCTGCCACAGTGCCGACAATTCCGGAAGCTAATACGGCAATTGTTCCACACCATATGCACCATTATTCAAGCATGTTGACATGTAAGTTACAAATAACACCGTTCCCTATCAGCTTAACCAGTTTGCACTCGATGTAAGGAAATATTCCCAAGCTGGAAGTTCGTCCAACAAAATGCAAAACAACCTCTCCCTCGAAGATTATGTTTATGTCCTTCAAGACAAATATCCAATATCGCCTCACCGAAAACAATCCAACATGACCATAGGAAGGTCAGAGATGAACTCAGGAAAATGAGCACGTTTTGCTACTCAAGCAGGCAGACAATTACTTTGCAACCTAAAAACGAGCCCCACATTTTCTTCCCCCGAGGAGAAAAATTCTAGCACTCTGAGAAACAATCTTAACTCCAAGACCAAAGGCAGGCACCAGGAAAACCCAAAAGCAGGACTCGGAAGAACGAAATTGGGGGCGAAACTCACTGCATCTTGGCCATCTTATCGGGATCGCCGCCGGGAGCGAGCTTCCCGAGCTCGACGTCCATGTTCTCGTCCTCTTCCTCCTCCTCGTCCTCCCGGTTTTTGGCGGCGCCACTCGCGACGGCGGCTGCTGCGGCGCCGGAGGAGCCCGGGAGGGCCGCGGAAATGGAGGGGGCGTCGAGAAGGAGGTCGTCGTCGTAGTCGTCATCGTGGCCGGCCACGGCGACGGAGGGGGCGGGCGGGGCGGCGGGGGCGGAGGCGGAGGCGGGGGCGTCGGGGTCATCGGGCTGGGCGGGGGACAGAGGCGGCGACTCTTCCTGCTCCTCGAAGGCTGCTTCGAACGGGTCCTTGAATTGCTTCATCGCCCTCGTGGTCGCCGGCGTTGCGGTTCGCCTCGCGCACGACGGTGGATTTGCGGAGCGAACGGAACGCGGCTAGCGCTTTTGTAATACGAGCAAAATGGAGTGAGGGTTTTGTATTGAAAAAAACAACAAATAAAGAAAAGGAAGGAGAATGACTTAAATAACCCTCAACTTTGGCCTTGCACATACATCTCTGAATCTTCATTATTTCTCTAGATTTCCTAAATTCGAATATAAGTTAAATTAAACTCAGGACTTAGCAGATTTGTCATAGGTTTGGAGCCATGTTTTACATCATACAGGGTATCGATACGAGATCTCGGACCGGTTACGCAATCCCGGACCGGACTGGTTACGCTAATCGTAGTTTCGCTTTGGCCTGGACCAACACAAGTCGGCATAATCGGGCTTTGATTCTCCGTTTAATTGGATTGATGGCACCTCAACTTGCCAAATCAGAATAGCTTAGTTCAATTAAGATTTGAGGGACGAATTGCTTCAGTAATACGGAAAACGGTTTCCGTTTGGACTCGCAGAGAATCATGTAAACTTGCCATCAACACGAAACAAGAGGGATAATCTGATATGCTCCAGAAGTCGCCATTTGTAAACAGAGCCTCTCGACACCGCGGATGTGCCGCCGCGTATTTCTACAGAATGCCCTCTTTCGAATCATAACCTAGAGCGACCCCCGACGAGAAAAATTACGGTCGCCATCTTAACAGAAGATGCGGGATCCGATGGAAACATCACATTACAACTCAAACGTGTCAAATGCAGCCGATGCCATTGCCTCAAACTAACCCAGCCTCATAATGATGCACAATATTGATCCCATCGCTTAAGCTAAAGGCTAAAGCACACCTAGAAAGCACTGCGCTCTCATGATTCCCACTCCAAACAAAGAGGCAACCGGGCCAAACACCTTCAGGTAATCTGCACTTTCTTCTTCAGAAAAGTAACTGACAACAGCAAACACGAGCGGGCACAACATTCAAGCACTAAAAGCAGAACTGAATTGCACGTTAGTTGCGTGCAAAAGCAGCAAGCAGCAGACAATCCTCCGTGAATTTCGTTATCAGGAACCCCTATGTACCGGGGAGAACTGCAGACTTATTTACAAAATACACAAAGCCCTCAGAGCATTCTATACAATTGCAACCCCTAAAAAGCCGACCTTCCTAAAATCACTAGAAGGGCATGTCAACCGGAAGGGAAGGAGAGAAAAACAGAGCTGCTGTACCTACTGTAAATAGCAACTACTGTAGCTGGCTTTGCTTCCTTTCCCAAAAAATTGAGGGGGTGACCAGTTATGATTGCGTGACACTATTCCAGGAGGTCTCGAAATCAAATAAGAGCATACCAGCATCTACGGCTGCAGGCACAGGGGGAAAATTATTCTCTGGGTGCGGGTTCTCCAACCACCAATTCTCAAAGCCAAGACCTGCTGCGCCAATGTCAACTGCAGGGTTAAACTCTCTTGCAGGCTGTGCCTCATGTGCATGGTCTGTACTCGGAACATGTGTGTTCTCAACTGCAGGTGGAGAAAGAGGACTGTCATCTGCTTGAAGGAACTCGTTAAGCTTACTGAGGCTATCTGGGAAACTTGAAAGTACGCTAGGTTGGCTTTGATGCTGATAGATGTTTTGCCCACCAACTGATTGATTACTACCCTGCCCATCACTGCTGGCTTGAGAAGGTGCCATACTTGAAGAAACACCAATTAAGTCGGGCGAACAGCTGTTCAAATTAATAGAAGATGCTAGATTTAGACTGGAAGGACTATTCTGCCTTCTGATGTCATTTTGATTAACTATGGTGTTGTGGATTGAATTTGTGGAAGACGGTAGATAAGGTATGTAATTGATGCTGTTGGGACAGCATGCAGCTCTGCTTACTGCCAGAGAACTACCCACAGTCCCTGTCCTTTTATGCGACACAATGGGTGGAACAAGATGAGGCCCCAAGTAACTATCTCTATGACCTCTATCCTTCTGAATGACATGATGTGCCCGATGCAACTGCCCTGATGATGAGATTGGCTGAAATCTGCCTCTCCAAAGGGGCCTCGCATGGGGCATCCTGCCGTATTGTATATTACTTGGAGAACTTGACCTAGTTGGGGAAGAACATGGCCGAAAAATCATTGGCCTCGACACAAGATTTTGTGGTATAGAGTTGGTTGGTGTTTGGGTGTTTATAGGAGGCAGAGCTTCAGTAGGTTGTGGAAGCACCATAGAGACAGGGTCAGGAAGAAAATTCGAAACGGGCTTAGGAGTACTTTTACCCTGCATAAAGTCCTTTCTACGGACTTTCCATTTCTCCTGTTTGTCATTGGCATGACAATGGTCAGCATCTGTAAAACCTTCTCCCCAGTAGGCACAAGGTGCAGGTGAATCGCATACATAACAATGGCACTGCAATATGGGATGCAATACTGTTAATCGCAATGATATGAATTCGCTAAATGATATAAGATAACTAGAGAGGGGCTATGAAAATATTATCTAACCAAGTTACAGTGTTTGTCATGCAAGGTTGAGCTGAAAGGAAATATAACGCAATCATGCCTTGGATGAGGATAGTCTCTACAAGCAACCTGCAAGGAAAATACATTTACAGTGTTAAGTCAGTGAAAAGGCAAGCAAATTTGCCCACTTGAAGCAGCATGAGCTAGAATATTCGCCCTAGTAAAAGGAACAATATTTAATACGTTACAATGTAAAAGGATTAAATTATAATGTGAATCAAATTCATATACTAACCCATAAACCTATAAATGGTATCCTAGACTACTCAATAGAGCTTTGCCTCAGTATCAACCATGATAGAAGCCCAATGATTCCCCAGTCATATTCCACCCCGAAGCAAAGCACTTCATAACTTGCTTAGTGAAGCTTGACAACAACACAAGAAAGGCCAGCCACAGGACACATACTTGGCAAGGAAACTCCAACTACCAACTGCTCTCAGCTGTTTCTAATATGATTCTCCACCCCATCAGTGGAAGAGGAGAAACATACATAAATAGCCCAATAATCATCAAAGGTGCTTATTCTACTTCTCTTTGTGAGCAGGCAGTCATGGTCTCTGCCCCCTTATAAGGGAATAGCCATATGCACAATAATACATTGAACTGCCAAGCATGCAGCGGATCACAAACTTAATGTCATCTCTAGTTCTGCATTGAGCAAGCCATCCTTCCCTTGAGATACTTGATTTTCAGCAAGATCATCATCGTTGCTTTGGCTCTCATCTACTATTGCAATCATATAGATATCTGTAGTAACACATTCAGCATTTTGCAATCCCCATTCCACCACCACCAGGCATCAGAGAAAAAACTCCAGATTCATAATCCACAACCACTAGCAGGAAAACAGTTGAATGCTTGCTAACAGAAATAACGCTACGATAATTCACAAGCTAATGTTACAAGTCCCCAATAGTCATACATGATTATGCGGCACTGAATGACAGAGGGAGTGCAGCCATACATAGAGGCAGTGGGAGATGACATTGAATTATGTGCACCAGCAAGCCACTAGTACTTCTGTAACTAGCTCAGCTCAAATAAAGAAAAGCTACGAAGCAGAATAATTAAAGGTCTCCTTCAGTAGCAGTAGTCATGCAGTAACTCAATCTCCACCTATTTGACACAATCACATCATCCAATTTCCGAAGTAGCTTTGCGCTCTCTAGCCAACCCATAATCATGCATGTAAGCAAAATTTCTGTAAAAAGAACTTCCAAAACCTCAATCCTGGTAGATAAGCCACTCCACTCCAATGACTCGTGGTAAAACTACACAAGAAGACATGAAGGGTCTATTTGGTTCACGAGAATTTTCCAAAATGTTGATCTCCATTATCAATTCATGTTTTGATGCTATAGTCTTCTGTTAGTCATTGCTTCAATCTGATAAAGACTACACCCTTGAACAAAGCCAACATTTGAATTTTTTGCAGTGCTTTTGCTCGTCAACGTCATAAAAATTCTCCAACAGTGTACTGAACTTCAACAATCCTACTGATCAAACCACATCTCCTTTATTTCCTTTAGGGTAAGTCACTTCTCGTAACCCAGCTAATGTCTTTCACATCATCAGTCACTTTAAAAAAAAAAAAAGAATGATGGGTTCCAGAAACTTGGGTTGTAGCTTGCACACTCATATTTTAGTAGCATGCAGGGTTGTTTTCTCAATTCAAGACAAACACATCATGCTGCTTCTCCAGTCATGTCCTTGTCATATTACTCTAATTTTTGCTTTTACCCATTGCTTAGCCATAAACGATTACCACATTCATCATTTTAATGATCATTTGAATAAACAAACGGAAAGACCAAAAGACTGCTTACCTGCCCCTTCTCTCCAACAATGAGCAGATCATCCGCACCTCCGTCCACTGCATCATCGGGAACAGAATCCAACTTCTCGGGATCTCCATCCAGCACCACGCAATCATCATCATCATCCGTCACCAACTCGTTCGACTTTGACTTTGCATTGACCTCCTTCACCACGACTACTTCCTCTGAATCACCAATCATCGGATCATCTTCCCAAAGGCGCTGGATGAACCAATCGGGAATCCCACTATCACTGCCTTTCGGGACGTCCGAGACCAACCCTTCCTCGTCGGAGCTGATATCAAGCACCACGTGACCCTCGCTCGGGTCCATTATGAGGGGGCGAACACAAATCAGGAGGTTTCTCGACAGATTCACTCCAATACGCACCTACATGGATTTCGATATCCCCACCGACAAGAAAGGATACGCCCAGAACTGCTGCCGCGAGAGGGAAAGCCTAGGGTTTGGAGAAATTGGAGACATGGGTTCTCGTTTAAACAAGCGAAGGAGAACCCCAGGACCGCAACACAGGGCGTGCGTCCGAATTTCGAGCTTACCGCGGGTTGCGAAGGAGAGGGCGCGCGATGCCCAAGAAGGGTTCGAGGAGCGGCTGGGCCCAGGCTGTCGAGGGAAATCGAGGGGATGTGCTCGCGATCTCGAAGGGAAGAGGGACGAGGGACGAGGGACGAGAGATGGGTCGTGTCGTCCAGCAGCGTGGATTTCGGAGGCGGAGGAGACAAAAGGAAGGAGCTTTGGAGATAGGCGAAGGTACATGCAGAAGGAGCGAGCAAGAGAGAGTGCGAGCGAGCGAGAGCAAGGCTTTGCAAGTGTGACGCGCAGAGGGGCGAAGGAAAGAGACGGGAAAACCTCAGGAAATGAAAACCAAAACGCATTAATTGACTGGTTTACTCCTCGAGCCGGGCCACTGCCGCAGCCGACACGTTCCCGGCCTCGGACAAGTTCGTCCGGTACGAGAAAGTATTCTACGAGACGAGTTATAGTCGCATGACCACGATGATCTATCGATCGCATCCTACTTTCAAGAATTTATGCACTAACACGTTACTTTTGGTTGCCCGATCGCAGCACTGTCAATTTTTTTATCTACACCTTCCTATGTGTGTCTCACTTTTAGTTGAAGGGAATACATCAAGTATATATTACAAGAGCACGGAAAACCTTACGATAAGTTATCGATACAATTAAATTAATACGCTAGCCTTGTCGCTTTGGAATACATTTAATGACATCATGAGGTACTGCTCTATTCTCTTCCATTTTAGCTAGGGTATGATATATGTATTTTCTGCTGGTTGATTTTAGCTTACAAAGTATTCTAAGGTATCATGTAAATGACAAATGCTTGCTCGACGAAACAAGATATTCTCACTCAATCAATTACCCATGTCCAACAAAGTTTGTGAATCTCCTGGCCACTTTCACCTCTTGGCGAGTTGTGACATCTAAAATCACTACGCTCCCTAATGTGATTCAAAGATAGGATCCCCAATTCAGAACTCTTTAAGTCGTGATCTCTAAAATTGAGCTAACAACCCACTGAACTAAGCCACGTTTCTTTTTTATTAGTTGATTTATTTGAATGACATTGGTTTTGGTTTTGGTTTTGGTTTTGGTTTTGATTCGTAAGCAAACATTTATCTCTGACATTGGAATCCCTCCGGTCTCCATGGTTGATGTTGAAACCTCATAGGAACCCCGACGCATCATCGGGAATGTATATGCCAATTGTTCCCATGCTTGGGTGACGACTCTCGAGGAACGGCTGCAACTATCCACTCGTAATTCGAAAATTTACTCTTCAATTTCTCCATGGCCTCAAATTAATTGCTTTTATTGATAGGGTATTGAATCGACCGGGCTATCATCGTGATGGTGTATTGAATCAAAGATGTATCCACGGTTGCTGCTCGAGCATTTTCAAATCTGTTAACTTCGTGACCAGCGTGGTCGCATGGCTAAAATGTGCGGGCACTTACGCTACCACTATGGGCATTCTAAAATTCAACTATGCATCTTCCATTACTCGTATGAACAAGAATTGTACCCTAATTACAGGGCCTCAACATCGACCTAAGCAACCTCTGGTTCCATCTGGATATGATTGCATGGAACAAGTCGTCATTAGCGATGGTAAACGGTTTGCGAATCACGCATGTTAGATCCACACACCTCGACACTCCTTCGTCTTCCCTTACGTTGTAATGCTCTTTTCGTTCTTAATACCACAGAACTAATTGAATTTCATCTCCTTTTCACCCTGTCATCAAGAAGTAACGTACGAGGGTGATTCCATTATGGGGGCCAAACTACGACAATGTCCATCAACTTCCTTCAACTAAAGTAAGACTGCCACCTACCTATTTCAGTCTTTATTGTTGAACGAACGCCTCTAGTGAATTGGCATAATGGCATTCTCGATTGGCCCCCTCGTCTCATAAAAACTTGTAACGTATTTGTAGGGAGAGCCTGTTAACTCCTTTTCGTCGAGTCGAGTTTTCTACATGTTTATGTTATTTTTGTCAATCATTTCACCAAATATACTTAATTCTATTTACTTAGTGGAAGTCTAATGTCAATGTTGTCTTCGTCAAATTCAAATTGCATGTTCAAAATTTCTGTAGTTAAAAAAATTATCACAATTCATATCGATGGTGGAGATAAATTCACCAAATTCGATCATATTAATTCTCAATCACGGAATTACCCATCTCATCGCAATTCCTTAATACTCCTCTCAATACAAGGGATCCCTCGAACACCGCCATCGACACATGATTGAAACCAGCCTCACCCTTCTTTCTCGTTCAGTTCTATTAATGTTTCGATCACTTGCCTTTCTCATTGCCACGTATTTAATTATTGATTCCCCACACTCTAAATCGGGGTCTCTTTTTGTCCTCCCAATGCCCTCTTTCATCAAAGCTCGTAATTAACGTAGGCTTGGCCCGAGCTCTCGCTCTTGTATGTTTCTTAGTACTCGAACTAAGAAAGATCAATTGGCAGGCCTCCTAACACAGGTTTTGTCGATTTCGAAACTCATGATTTTCCGATCCAAGATTGGAGTATCCATGGATCCTCCACATCTTGCGCTGGCGTAACAGAGAGAATTCCCAATGCAAAACTCAAGTTGCAATCCCTAAGATTAAGGTAACGATGCACTGAACTCAATCGCATGAATTAAGTCTCGTCTGTTTTTGATTCCGTAAACAAGCACTCGTTATATATGTGCATAATAACTCAATGAAACACACACTTTTGACTCTGCAATTCATATTCGTTATTTCGACAACTTCTTATTTTGCTTAACAGGCTTTTCCTGGTGAGCAACAAACCCTTTCGGGTTTCCTATCGCCTCGCTGCATAAAAGTAAGCGAACTTGCTCAAAGTCATTTATTGGGCTTTCCTAGATGTGGACAAGCTCGTGCAGCGCCTTGCGAATCCGAACATGGAGCTGGCCTTTCCTTCCTTAGATCGTTCCCAACAGCAACATGGCAATTCGTACCACCATCACAAAGATCATCATTGTTGCTTTAGCTCTCATTTACTATTACAATTATATAGATATTTGTAGCAACACATTTCAGCATTTTGCAATCCCCTATTCCATCACCACCAGGCATCAGAGAAAAAAACTCAGATTGATAATCCACAACCATTAGCAGGAAAAGGGTTAAATGCTTGCTACCGAACCTAACGCTACGTTAATTCACAAACTAATGTTACACATCCCCAATAGTCATTCGTGATTATGCAGCACTGAATGACGGAGCATAGAGGCAGCGCGAGAAGACATTGAATTATGTGCACAGCAAGCCACTAGTACTTCTCTAAGTAGCTCCACTCAAATAAAGAAAAGCTACGAAGCAGAATGATTAAAGGTCTCCTTCGATAGCAGTAGTCATGCAGTAACTCAATCTCCACATATTTGACACAATCACATCATCCAAATTCAGAAGTAGCATTGCGCTCTCTAGCCAACCAAAATCATGCAGCACCATGCCTACCTCGGTCTTGGATCTCTAAAGCGGCAAACAAGTTCTTCAGATCCTCTCTGCCGCATCTACCTCGAGCTTTGTCCTCCCTTGTAGGAGTACTTTTATCCTGCATTTTCTTTCTATGGACCTTCCATTCCTCCTGATTGTTATTGGCATGACAATGGTCAGCATCTCTCAAACCTTCTCCCCAGTAGGCACAAGGTGCAGGTGAATCGCATACATAACAATGGCACTGCATTATGGGATGCAATACTGTTAATTGCAATGATATGAATTCGCGAATCCTATAGATAACTAGAGAGGGGCTCTGAAAATATTATCTAACCAAGTTACAGTGTTTGTCATGCAAGGTTGAGTCGAAAGGAAATATAACGCAATCGTGCCTTGGATGAGGATAGTCTCTACAAGCAACCTGCAAGGAAAATACATTTACAGTGTTAAGTCAGTGAAAAGGCAGGAAAATTTGCCCACTTGAAGCAGCATGAGCTAGAATATTCGCCCTAGTAAAAGGAACAATATTTAATACGTTACAATGTAAAAGGATTAAATTATGATGTGAATCAAATTCACATACTAACCCATAAACCTATAAATGGTATCCTAGACTACTCAATAGAGCTTTCCCTCAGAATCAACCATGATAGAAGCCCAATGATTCCCCAGTCATATTCCACCTCGAAGCAAAGCACTTCATAACTTGCTTAGTGAAGCTTGACAACAACACAAGAAAGGCCAGTCACAGGACACATACTTGGCGAGGAAACTCCAACTACCAACTGCTCTCAGCTGTTTCTAATATGATTCTCCACCCCATCAGTGGAAGAGGAGAAACATACATAAATAGCCCAATAATCATCAAAGGTGCTTATTCTACTTCTCCTTGTGAACCGGCAGTCATGATCTCTGCCCCCTCATAAGGGAATAGCCATATGCACAATAATACATTGAACTGCAAAGCATGCAGCGGATCACAAACTTAATGCTATCTCTAGTTCTGCATTGAGCAAGCCATCCTTCCCTTGAGATACTTGATTTTCGGCAAGATCGTCATCGTTGCTTTGGCTCTCATCTACTATTACAATCATATAGATATCTGTAGTAACACATTCGGCATTTTGCAATCCCTATTCCACCACCATCAGGCATCAGAGAAAAAACTCCAGATTCATAATCCACAACCACTAGCAGGAAAACAGTTAAAATGCTTGCTAACAGAACTAACGCTACGATAATTCACAAGCTAATGTTACACGTCCCCAATAGTCATACATGATTATGCGGCACTGAATGACCGAGAATGTGCAGCCATACATAGAGGCAGTGCGAGATGACTTTTAAGTATGTGCACAGCAAGCCACTAGTACTTCTCTAAGTAGCTCCACTAAATAAAGAAAAGCTATGAAGCAGAATTATTAAAGGTCTCCTTCAATAACAGTAGTCATGCAGTCACTCAATCTCCACATATTTGACACAATCACATAATCCAAATTCAGAAGTAGCATTGCGCTCTCTAGCCAACCTGTAATCACGCATGCAAGCAAAATTTCTGTAAAAAGAAATTCCAAAACCTCAATCCTGGTAAATAAGCCACTCCACTCCGATGACTCATTGTAAAACTACTCAAGAAGACATGAAGGGTCTGTTTGGTTCACGAGAATTTTCAGAAATGTTGACCTCCATTATCAATTCATGTTTTGACGCTATAGTCTTCTGTTAGTCATTGCTTCAATCTGATAAAGACTACACCCTCGAACAAAGCCAACATTTGAATTTTTAGCAGGGCTTTCGCTCTTCAACGTCATAAAAATTCTCCAACAGTGTGCTGAAATTCAACAATCCTACTGAGCAAACCACATCTCCTTTTTTCCCTTTAGGGTAAGTCATTTCTCGTACCCCAGCTAATGTCTTTCACATCATCAGTCACCCCCCCCCCCCCCAAAAAAAAAAAAAAAAAAAAGAGATGGGTTCCAGAAACTTGGGTTGTAGCTTGCACACTCGTATTTTAGTAGCATGCAGGGTTGTTTTCTCAATTCGAGCTAATCTTGACCGCTCTAAACAGTGGCCTGTAATACATATGCAAGACAAACACGTCATGCCGCTTCTCCAGTCATGTTACTCATTTTTGCATTTCCCCGTTGCTTAGTCATAAACGATGATCACAATTATCATTTTAATGATCATTTGAATAAACCAACGGAAAGACCAAAAGACTGCTTACCTGCCCCTTCTCTCCAACAATGAGCAGATCATACGCACCTCCGTCCACCACATCATCGGGAACAGAATCCAACTTCTCGGGATCTCCATCCAGCACCACGCAATCATCATCATCATCCGTCTCCAACTCGTTCGACTTTGACTTTGCATTGACCTCCTTCACCCCGACTACTTCGTCCGAATCACGACTCGTCGGATCATCTTCCGAAAGCTCGGCAGTCCCAGTATCACTGCCTGTCAAGAAGTCCGAGACCGACCCTTCCTCGCCGGAGCTGATAACAAGCACGACGCGACTCCCGCTCGGGTCCATTCCGAGGGGGCGAACACAAATCAGGAGGTTTCTCGACAGAATCACTCCGAAACGCACCTACATGGATTTCGATATCCCTACCGACAACAAAGGGTACGCCCAGAACTGCTGCCGCGGGAGGGAAAGCCTAGGGTTTGGAGAAAATTGGAGACACGGGTTCTCATTTGACTCTTTTGCTCCTCCGGTCAAGTCACTGTCGCAGCCGACACGTTCCCGGCCTTGGACAAGTCCGTCCGGAACGAGAAAGTATCCTACGAGACGACGGAGTCGCATGACGACGACGATCTATCGACCGCATCCTATTTTCAAGAATGCATGCACAATATGTTACTTTTGATTGGCCGATCGCAGCACGTATCATTTTTTCTTTTTTATCTACGCATTCCTATGTTACTTTATATAACTGTAATATAGGATAAGTCAACGAAACTCATTCATTGGACGCTGCAATTAATATTCGTTATGGGGTATGAAAGCTTTAAAAAAATTGCTTAGGCGAGCGAGTAAAGACCCTATCACGGCCAAAAGCACCACTCCGGTTATTGTCCTCGACTTAGCATATGATTTTTGGAATTGCCGAGACCAGCTTCTTTGCTATGCTGCTCTCATGTCTCTCTTTGAAATTGTAATCCCTCTTGTCTCCATTGTTGAAACCTTATGGGAATCTTGGCACATCTTCGGGAATCTATATGGCAATTGATCCCATGTTTGGGTGATGATTCTCGAGAAACGGCTACAACTATCTACTCGTAGCTCGGAATTTACTCTTCAATTCCTCCATGGCCTTAAATCAATTGCTGGTGAGCTCACCTTTATTGATAGGGTGTTGAATCAACCGGCCTATCATTATGGCGGGGTATTGAATCCAAGACGCATCCATGGTCGCTACTCGTGCATTTTTCATATCCGTTAACTAAAATGTGTAAGCACCTAGGCAATCATTATGGACATTCTAAAATTCACTATACATCTTCCACCGCTCCTATGAACAAGAATGGTGCCCTAATTAGAGGGCCTCACATCATGTCACCTATTGACCTAAGCAACCTCAGGTTGCATTTGAATATGATTTGCATGGAAGAAGTCGTCATTAGTGATGGTAAAGGTTTGCAAATCACGCGTGTAGATCTACACACCTCGGCGCTCCTTCGTCTTCCCTTACGTTATATAATGCTCTTTTTATTTTTATTATCACAATAGATCTCGTCTTTAATATATTTAATTTTGTAAATCTAATAATGTACTAATTGAATTTCATCCTTTTCACCTCGTCATCAAGGATTAACGCACGAGGGTGATTTCGATATAGGGGCCAAACTACAACAATTTCCATCAACTTCCCTCAACCAAAGTAAGACCGCCGCCTACCTTTTCAGTCTTTGTTGTTGAACAAACCCTTAAGACTTCCGGATTTCTAAACTGAATAGGACTGGATAGGATAGGACAAGAAATTCATGGATTTCTTCATATCACATCCACTGTTTGGTGAACTACGGATTTAAAGTCGGATATTCTCATATCATATCCAATCTACTGTTTGGTGAACTACGGATTTAAATTTGGATATTTTAAAAATAATAACATTAACAAGTACAAATATGCAGGTTTAATATTCACGAAATCATTTAAAACAATATATCTTTTTCAAATTAACAGATTCACATCAAATTTCATGATTACGCATTGTAAAAATATTTTATGTTACTTTGAAATAATATTTTGATCATCCCCTTCAACATCAAACGGTTTTAAAATAAATTCAATATCAATTTTGAAACATGAATTCTTTTTCTCTCTTACAAGTTTTCATTTGTTTCCATTTTGTTACAGGTCTAATACCAAATCAAACAAATGCCTAATTAGAACAAAACATAAAGTCCAAAGTTCATTCATTTTTTTTTCAGTTGTCAAGAGGATGTAATGACAATTAATCACGTTAAGGAACAATCTTTGAACAATTCGCATTAATAAAGTATATTAAAATTCGTCGTTTTCGTAAAATTTCGATGTGAATCCAAAAGATATCGAGGAGAAGGTTTTGACGTCGATACTTTGGATAAGAGCTTATCCAGTTGAGTTTAAAACTTTTTAAGGGTTGTCTTATTTTTTATGCTAAACTATAAATGTTTATTCAAAATGAAAATCTAAAATTGATTCAACACTTATGGAATTAATACTAAAAATCCATGAAATAAATTGCGGTCACCCACTTAGATATTTTTGAATTTTTTTAAATTTTTAAAAAATGAAATTTTGAATTTTTTATAATTTTTTGAAGTTTTAAAATTTTCGATTTTTTAGTATTTTTTTTAATTCAAAAAAATGGAATTCGAATCGGGTCAAGGAAACCCTGTTCAACTATCTGACCCGGACCCAATAAAAGAGTTGGAGTCGTCTGTGGGTGAACAATGGAGAAAGAAAAAGCGTAGGTTTTATGTTTTGGATAAAAGAAATCCTATCCAACCTTATCCTACTTTACCCCTCGGATTTTTTTTATCTGGTTTATATCCCTTATATATCCAACTTTATCCTATCCTAGATAGCTACCAAACACAAAATAGGATAAAACATATCATATCCTGATTTTTATCTGGTCGATCAAACGCAGCCTAAAAGTGAATTGACATTCTCGATTGGGCCACTCGTCTCATAAAAATTTGTAACATATTTTGAAGGGAGAGCCTGTTAACTCCTTTTCGTTGAGTCGAGTTTTCTACATGTGGGTCGGGCGATGCAATACGATCCATCGTCTTCGTTTCAATGTTGCATGTCTAGTCAGTCATCGACCCTTAAACACGTCGCACGCTGATGTGTAAAGCCCTGCTCCCGTCACTTTCTATTGATGGTTATCGATTTTATGTTATTTTCGCCGATCATTTCACCAAACATACTTAATTGTATTTACTCAGTGGAAGTCTCGTCAAATTCAAATTGCTTGTTCAAAATTTCTGTAGTTAAAAAAGTTATCACAATTCATATCGATAAATTCACCAAATTTGATTATCTTAATTCCCAACCACCGAATTACTCATCTCATCGCAATTCCTTAATACTCCTCTCAATACAAGTGATCCCTCGAACGCCGCCATCGACACATGATTGAAACCAGCCTCACCCTTGTTTCTCGTTTGGTTCTATTAATGTTTCGGTCACATTCCTTTCTCATTGCCATGAACATGTATGATGAGAATGGCGTCCCTTGACGAATGGACACGACCGATTGACCGTCCATTTGAAGAATGGACACGATCGACCAACTTTGACGAATGGACACAAATGATTGAAGAATCACGATCTATGGAAAAAGAACGAAAAGAATGAAAAGTCATATTCCTTCTCATTCACAACTCTAGGGACACTAAGTCCGCAACAATTCAAAGCCCCGTCGTCTTCATCAACGTTCATGGATTTATACCACAACGAGCTCCAAAGCCTTAGAGATTTCGAGAATCCAAGTTCTTTTCTTTCATTTTATTTGACATCAACTACTAAAACGCTTGGATTGACGTTTCCATAAACAAAGGAGAGATTGTGCTCATTTCTCTAATATAAATTTGACCTTTATTTTTCTCTTATCTCAACTTTTAGACTCGAAATTTAGTGTATGCGCTCTCACTTATGCAGTTGCCTCTTCTCATCTTTTTTTTTGGTAACCGTGCTGTTCGGTCAGTTTGCGTGCATCTCGATTATTCCATGGGGGAGACTAGCATAGCAACCCACCGCCATGGTCCCCCACTTAAATCACATGTGTTTTCCTGGGGAATCGAACCTGATACCTCAACGAAGTCCAAATTTGCCCTAATCAGCTAGGCTACCCATGGGTAGGTGCCTCTTCTCATCTTTCATTTTGGCATAAGATGGAAAAAAAGAAAATGACATGGCGTAGATGACAATGAGGATTTTTAAACTTTTACAATACAATTAAGTTACATATAGTTAGAAAAATCCACCTTCAAGATTACTCATCCTCTAGTAAACCCTAGAGATAATTCTAAAAATTAGGGGTGATCGGTTCGGTTTCCTATTATTTGGAACCGGGAATCAAACCATACCGGACTGGGCGGTCCAGTCCGGTTGGTTCTCGGGTGGTTAATTATTAATTACCGGCAATGCGGCTCTATTTTTATTTATTAACGGTTCCCCTCCGGTCCAGTCCGGTTGCAGTTTCGTTTCTGGAGAGTGGAGAGGAAAGTGAAGAAAAAGAAAGAGATGGAATCATGGAGGGTTATGTCTTAGGTGAGCATATCAACAAAAAAATAAAGATATGGTATATAATTTTACATATTTTATTTTTTTAATAAAAAAATCGGCTCGGTCCGGGTGGGCAGTTTCACCTCCCGAACGGGAATTGGACCAAAATCGGGAATTAGACGGACTATATATAATGCTCACCCCTACTAAAAATGGAGCCGAAATCGGTCGGGTGGTATATAATGCTCACCCCTACTAAAAATTACATAACCCGCGAATTACTTCCTAAGTATTCGGTAATAGATGATACTTTTTCCCCCGGGAATTGATGCCTTGGCCGCATTTTAAGGCGTTGACAAAGAGACTCTGCAATCTTTCAGTGGAAGTCACTGAGGTCTGGCCTCACTTCACGCCAACTCCACATGCGAACCACGAGAGATTTGCCGTAAGCAATGCTGGCTTCGGGCTTAATCAATCTCTTAAATTTCCTGGATCCTATTTGCATGGCAAAAAACGAAATTTATTATTAATGGGGTCCTTAGTTTGTGAATAATATATATGGATAAAGCCCATGGCATTAGTCGAGCAGATCAATTGTTGGAGCTTAGAGTATTGGAAAGTCGACAGTGGAAAAAAAGAAGGATTGGGGAAATGTTTAGGAATGGGGAAATGGAGGATGAACGAGTTGGAAACGTTGTAATTTTCATCACGATGATTTTCGGTAATCGGGGTGCTCCATTAAAGCCTAAAGCTTGTAAAGAGAACGCGATCGAGTTGCCTTTTAAGTTATGCGATTAGATCTTAAGACTTTACTTCGAAAGTCCAAGTACTTGACAACTCCATTGAATTCGAGTGATGAGAAATGTCGCTATGACTTTTGAGGTTGCATGAGGATAAGTGGATCTGAAATGAGTGAAAATAAGCCCATAAAAATGGCATTGCAAATTGAGTCCATCGTTACTGGTCGGTGTAAGGTTCAATAGGGATGGGGCTTCGCCCCGCCATGTCCCGATATTGAATAGGTTGGTCCTCTTGTCCTCTTGATTTTGCTTTTTTATTTTTTCCTCGGGCTCTTGGATATTTATGACGTAGCGGCCGCTTGTCACCATGTCATTGTCATGTGACTAAAAAGTTATTTAAAAGACACATTAACATGTTACAACCTAACAAAAGTATTTGATCGAACTTATTCGTTAAATTTTAGAATTTAATTGGACAAATTTGAAATATCATTATAAGTTTCAAAACTTTAGAAAGTACTTATCACTAGCATGATTCATCTTCTCCTATTGATTAACAGACAAAAAAATTATGTCGAATGTTCTAATATACATACAAGATATAGTTATCAATGTTTCATGATTTACTTACGTGCACATTTTTTTAATCATCCGACCACTCATGATCTATCTCAGTTTTGTACGGTCTACCTCTAATTCTCTATTTGAGATATTATTATGAAAGTACAACATGTGATGCTCTGATTCAATATGAATTCCGTTAAATGTGGCGGTTCGATCAGGTCCGGTCTGGTCCGGTCCTTATTTAAAGATCAAGTAACTCTTTGGTACCTGTGAGGTGGGACCTGGGGGAAGGTATGACTGGAGCCATGGGACACGTGGCGCGCGATTAAGCCCACGGAATGTTCAGCGCTGTTTTACGAAAAGGTGATTGGATCGCGTTGACTACCTGTTGTGATCCGACGGTGCCCTTCCCGTTCTCAAAGTCAAACTTGCACTTTCTCGTTTTGTGCAAGGCACCCAAAAAAAATGAAGTAAGGGGGAAACTATCACTATAATTAATTCCTTTTCAATAATTAAAAATAATTAGTGAAAAGAGACAAAAGAAAAGAGCTACTAAATACTGCAGAAGGCTTTAAAATCAAACTGTACACAATAAATTAATAAGGATCAGTTTATCTATTCTTCAATAAATAATTAGTTTTTTTTTTTTACAAAAATAAATAAACGAAAAATCATTTAGCATTCATAAAAATACAAAAATATAAATTATTACCAATAATGAGATTTTTTTAGTTAATTATTGCAAGCTATTTGGGAAGTTAATTTTTAAAAGATATTTTTTTAAATTTATTTATTTTTATAAAATAATTGGAGTCCGATATTAATTTTATTTTCTTGTGATGACGTACAAGGAGACGGCATACTATGAAAGCGAAATTTAGTTAGTTTCACACTTCACGTTGAAGCGAAATCTAATAA
Organism: Melaleuca alternifolia; assembly: GCA_019926035.1. Classification (NCBI taxonomy): domain Eukaryota; kingdom Viridiplantae; phylum Streptophyta; class Magnoliopsida; order Myrtales; family Myrtaceae; genus Melaleuca; species Melaleuca alternifolia. Next base: position 414,540 of record JAGKPW010002178.1, read on the forward strand.
TTTATTTTATAATGGAAATACAAAAATATTTTTTTTATGATGACGTAGAAGAGGACGGCTACCATGAAAGCGAAATTTAATTAGTTTCAGACTCCACGTCGAAGCGAAATCTAATATTTTATTTCTAGTGGAAATTTAGAATATTATTTTGAATTTAAGAAAATTATTGAAAAAGAGAATTTATGGAATATTATTTAACCTTCCCAACTCGAAACCAGCGCATGACTCATTATTCCTCACGTGCGTCCAAACTGCAAAAGCCAAACCTTCTTCTTTTAGCGAACAAGAAAGAAAGACTTTCTCTGTCTCTGTCTCTCTCTCTCTCTCGACAACGTTACTGAAGAGCGGGTTAACGTTCGCAGGTATCGAATCGATGGTTTCGCATGATTCAATCCGTTTTTCCTCTTTATTGTTCCCGTCGCTGCGTCGCAGAGATTGCGTGGCGTATCGAACTTTTTATCTGATCATTCAATCTGCTGATTCTCCTCCGGTAATGCGTCGGGAAATCTGCCCGAACTTCGAATCTCGCGAAATCCTTCTGGATTCTCTGGGGGGAGATGCGATTGTTTAGGAACTTAAGTTTCGTGATTTCTTTTTTTTGTTTGCCCGTTTGCGATCTCGCCCGCATTGATTCCGTCATCATTGTTGATTTTCTCCGCTTTCTGAAATGAGGAAATGGTCTTGAGCAGGCCGTGTATTTTCGGTGCGCGTGGGGGCTGAGTGCGAATCGTTGGCTTCGCCCGTGTGGAATCGCCGTTTCCGGGTATCGATGGTTCGAGCTTGTGGTGCTGTTTCTGTCGTTTCTGGTGCCGTGATTGTTAGTGCGAGAGGAAAAGAAATGTTTTTGAATGAGTGATGTTATTTGCTTGGAGAGTTACATTCTGAGAGCAGTTAATTTGGCGGAAGTGAATAAGGGTTGCAGTTAGAAATGCCTTTGGGGGGATTAGTCGGTGAGATGATCATTTCTGGGAGGTGATTTCGCTCCTCTTATAACTTGAAAATGCAAGAGAAAGAAGATGGTGAATCACAAGAGGAGCGGCCTTCGTCACCCTATTATGTTCTGCAGCATTTTTCTGGGGAGGCGATTAGAGTGGCTAATGAGGCAATTCACAGTGTTTATACGGGCGGTTCTAGCATCCAGCCAGGACACAGGCGCAGCCAGAGTGATGTGATGCACAGGAGGAGCAATAATCTTCAGAAATGGAAGGCTCAGATGCAGAAGGCTTGGCGATGGGGCAATAGTTCGGATGAGCAACGCCATCGGTCCAGCTTTAACCCTGAGGTATTGGCGAACCAGAAGCGGCAGTGGTATCAGTTCCATGAGAGACCTCTGGTACCTTGTCTTTTCATTCTGCCTTTTCCCTTCCTTCTTTGGAACCTGTTTGCTTTGATTGCCTTGCTTAAACTTCTGTGAGTTATAAATTTGAAAGAAACAGACTGACACGTGGCAGTTATTATTTTCTCATCAGTTAGATAATGCCGTAGAATTCACCTTGTTGCCAACACATGAGACGTTCTTGCTAATTATTGACCTACTTGCTTAAATGGTACACGAGCAATTTTTATCAATTAAACAGAAACCTGTCTAGATAGTTTATGGTCAATGTTATACGAGATTTGGCGTCTTCACCATTTTGCTGTTTATGAAGGCTGTACTTGTAGGCTATGTTTGGGAAAGAAAAGGCTATGTTCATGAAACCTGTCTGGATACTTTATGGTTAAAGTTATAAAACAGTTAGTGCTTCACCAGTTTGCTGTCTGAAGGCTGTGTTTTGTAAAAGAAAGTAAAGGGAGGTGATGAAAATTTGGGTGCAAAATGAGAAAAAGTCTGTTATGAGAGAATTGTGGAGGCAATATTTAAATTTTCTGATGCTTTATCCCTTGGTGTTCTTAACATAAAGTTAGTTAGCTAATCAATGGATGATTGATGACGTATGGTCATATCTTACCCTTGTATTGCTGATTAAGCAAATCACAACAAAAGGAAATTTACAAAATGTAGTTTTGATTTTTGTTCTCCCTTCATTAGAATTTATGCATTTTGGAGAATTGTACGAGGCAGTTTTTTATTCATTCAGCATTTCTCATTCTGGAATGATTCGCTTTGTACTTCTGAACTTATGGGTCATGAATATTAACAATCTTGTCTCGACTTTTAAGTGATCACATTGTCAAGAGTTCTGCACTAAACCCTTTTATGACAAGGAACTTGATTGAGATCAACTATAGTCATGAAACTTTATTTTTTATAGAGAAAAAAACACAAAAATTAAATTGGTGATCAATATTTTTTTTATGCTGTAACTAAGATCCATCATTTCTGTATATTACATGATTCATGTCAAAGCTTGAGTCATGTCTGCTCAAAGGCTTGCCTTTTTCTGTGGTCTTTGAAAGAGTCTCTTTGTGATGATAATTTTTTTTGTTCTGTCCTTATTTTACATATTGTGCTTTCGCCCTCATTTGAGTTGGCCCCCTTCTGTCAGTACCCCAGAATTCGTGAATGCGAATGGCTATGCAATAGTTGAACTTTATCTGTTTGTTTCAGTAATTTGAAATTGTTCTTGTAGGACAACGATACTTATGTGCCGCCAACTTCCCTCTTTGAACATTTCATCATTGCTGGTCTTCATTCAGATGCTAACTTGGAAGTTGTGGAGGATGCTTTTGTTAGGAGGAAGAAATGGGAGTCAGAGATGGCAAAATCTGAATTAATAGACTCCAAATTGTTGCAGAATCAAGGGCCTTCTTTCCCAACATTGGAGCCTCAGGTGAAGTGTAATCACTGATCTCTCTCTCTCTCTCTCTTAAAAAGAATTTGGTGGTCATGGCAGATGTCTCTTAAATCTGCCATTGTGAATGTTCTGACCTTTTAATTTGCTATATGGCTGATGATATGGTATTTAGTTTACCATTGTGGGTTTGGATATGTGGCTCTTCTTTGAAGCTTGGAGGGGCATGTGTGTTTTATCTGGCCTCAATTCCACAAACATGGCACTAATGGATTGTTTTGCCTATTTTTTGTTTACTTACTATTGCAAATTACTTGAGCTTTTTTTTTTTTTCTGGAGTTATTTACTTTGAAGACAACTTAATGGCAGTCTCTTGTTTTTCCTGAACACAGATATTATTTAAATATCCTCCTGGCAAGAGGTTAGCGATGCGACAGAGGGATTTAGCAGCATTCTGTTTTCCTGGAGGCGTTAAGGTGTGAGACTAAACATCTAAGGGCCTTTAATACCTGAATAAGTTTGAAGCTACTCTGTTAGTCATTGCTATATTCATTTGTATGGGAGTTCTTTGCTATTGTTTAATGTTGCATAAGGAAACAGTGTTTGCATCTTTTTCTGTCTTTTGTTGAACTATCTTCTCTTTTGGCAGTCATGACTTTACTCCAAACTATTTTGTTGCTTCAATTTTACCAGGTGTCCTGAGATTGCTCCATGTAGCTACCTCTTGATATGTTTCAAGCAATGCTTTGACATACAGAATGAGGTTGTTTTATGACAATAAAAGCTTTTTCCCAAATGGGTGTTCAATATGATATTTAAACTCGGTCATGGGTTCCAATCCTGGCACTAATTTGTCTAATGTTTCTGATTTTCACTGTTATTATTCTGCTTCTTCTCTGCCCTTATCCACATTCTATGTGCATATGAAAGTCTAACATGCGAAAATTAGTTCAAGTATAATCAAACTTCCTTAATGGGCTCATCTTCAGATTAAGATTTCGGGTTGAATTGCTTACTAACAATATGGATATGATACTTACTGCATTAAATCAGTTTGCACATGAGAGAGAGAGAGAGAGAGAGAGAGAGAGTAATAATAAGCTGATGTGACTAGAACTTGGAACTTGCCAAGGTAAAAAATCATTGACGTGTTAATTTTGATGAATATTAATTGATTGTACTATCAATATTAAGTGCTTGAATGACATGGAGAGAAGTATTTGATCAAAATAATTAGCAAAAGGAAGAAGTTTCTCGTTGGAGTGGGTTGCCACATTGGTCCTGAAAAGAGAAGATCATAGGTTCCCCTATCACAGATCTTCTAGCTATACAGAGGCAAATGTTACATTATGTATTCATATGGAGATATGTGGGAGTGAGAAATGTTTAGCCGGTTGGCTAACTCTTCATGGCTACTGAGTGAAAGCTCCACTCATCCTTCAGATAATTATGAAATATTTAATCTTTATCAGAAGAAATGGTTGGTCCTGCATACGTAACTTCAGATGTGCCTCGCATGCTTTGAAGCTGGTCGATATTGAACTTACATTTGTGGATCAACCTTGACATATCCAGTCTTTGCTTTACGTAACAAGTGCAGGCACAAATGCTGGAGAGAACTCCATCTCTAAGTGACCTGAATGAACTTGTTTATGGACAGGTATGTAAAATTTTATTCTCGCAGAAAAATAAGTATGCCTTTGTTGTGAGCCCTAGCCCCATTGAATGATTTTTTGGGTCCATAAAGTAAGTTTCTTCTCAGTTGCATACAGTATATTTTCATTTATGCTCTCTAAGACCTTTGGATGTAAGGTATGCCTGAATAATGCATTATTAGGATCTTGAAATGAGGAAACGCTCAAAATGGGGTCCTATATCTGTTCATAATTGATATTTCTTTCTCGTCTGCTTTTTTCTTCTTGCTTTCATTCATCTATGCTTTTACAGAATAAAGTTGGTGGCTGCTTTTTTCAATGACTCTTTCAAATAAGAAAGTTAGAATGGTGTCAGGCAGGCATTAAGTTGGTGGAAACAACATCAATATAAGGGCTAATTCCCTAAAGACCTTAAATTTTAGGTCTAGTCTTAGTTCTACCCTAAACTTTTTTTGTCTTCGATAAAAGCTTATGCTTTCATTTTAGTGCCAAATCTGCCCCATTAACCCTCCATTCAAAAGTGCCGTCAGTCATTCAACATGGCATTTCCATGTCAGCTGTAAATTCACATTGTCTGCTTACGTGAATTTTCATCACTTTCTTATTTTTTCTTTTTTGGCCCCTTGCAACCTCCATTACTGGAGGTGCTTTAGCTCAAATTAGCACGAACTCAAATGTGAGGTTGCACGCATCAATCGTGGGTGTCAACCTCCACCAATGGAGTTTGACCATAGGGCACAGAATAGAGAAAACTATTTGCACCCTCGCAGCGATGGTGGCTGTAGGGAAAGCTTGGGCTTGTTTTGTTGTCCTCGGGCCATGGTATGGGTCTAATAAGCTTTGGGGATGGCTGAGTGAAGGTGGTGGCTGATAAAAAGGGCTTCTTGAAGGTTAATTAAAAGGAATCGAGAACAATTAATCGAGATGGCCGGAGATGATTCTGATGACTACAAACCATTGTGGAGGGGTTGTGGTCGTGGCATGGCATCAGAGGTTTGGGTGACGATGGATGAGTGCCGGCGAAGCTATGGCCGAGTGAGTCAGTGCGAAGAGGATGATGAACAGCGATGAGGCTTTAATCTCAACTAGCTTTGGACTTTTTTTTTTTTTTGGGTAAAGTAAGTAGTTGTATTGATCTAACTAGCTTTGGACATTCCAACACCCACAATTCATTAAGCTTCTTTGAGCTTCCTGGGTTGACTAAACTCTCAAGAAGTTCTCTTTTAGTCACTATTATTGCCCTCGAGTATAGTGAGTGCAAGTTCTTGAAGCTGAGACTGAGAAATTTGTAGCTTTGACCAAGTTTTTTTAAGTTGGAAATGATTGACCGTAATACTGTTAAGTTGAAATTGATAAATCATAGCTTCGATAAAGAATGAGGAAGCTGTGTGATAGATTGCAAGGAAGCTTGAATAAAATCGCTGACCCAGATTTGAGCTTTGTGCTCTAGCAGCTCTGTTCATGGAGGTTGTAATTGACAAAGAAGAAAAAGCAAATAAGGGTGATGAACAGTGACGAAAAATCCACAAAAGCAGATAGCTTAAATTTATTGCTGACGTGGAAATGCCACATTGGATGACTAATAAAAATTTGGATGAAGGATTAATGAGGGCCAATTTGGGACTAAAGTGAAGTTTGGAGATTTTTTTTTGGAGACAGAAAAAGGTTCAGGGTAGAATTGGAACTAGACCTTAAGTTTGGGGTTTTTTAGGGAATTAAGCCTCAACATAATATGCAAATCCACTAAAGAAGTAGTTTTCTTAATATCTCTTTCATATTGATCTTATCAATGAGGCACAAGGAGCTTGGTTTATTGTAGCCTTGGTAGATGCTTATGCATAATTTTTTAAGGTTGAGGTGGGAAATGATACAATTGTGACTACAAGGTAGCAATATGGATCATTGTAAGATCTGAGGAATAGATGGCCTCAATTTGGGCCTAAGCCAAAATATAGGACTAACTGTCAAACCCGGAATTGGGCCTAAGAGTCACCCAAGCCACCTGAAAAAAAAAAAATGGCATCATAAAAATATTGGTCACGCTCATTTGCTGATAAAGGGAGCCATTTTCATTGGCCTATGGCTTACTTATACTATCCATAAAAAGGTCGTTTATAGTGGATATATATGTTCCGTACAAATTATATTGGTACATGCAACTAATTAGACATGGATACTTACTGTGTTAAAAGGTTGATGCTCTGATATCTATCACACAAAATTAAGTTTCTTCTTTAGGTTGCTGCCAGGGAAGCTTGATGTCTTTTAGTATCAGTTACATACATGCTTAGTGACATAAATTTACCTCCTGGGCCTTCTCTCTTATATACTTACATTTTCTGTCTTCTTCTTATAATTTGCATTTGCACGATCAGTATAATTTTTCTCTGAAGAGCTCTTTTATTCATAATATCTCATTTATGGGATTATAAAGTCTCTTTTTGTTTAATCATTAGAAATGTGAATTTGATTTCTGAAGTTCGTCTCCATGGATAATATGATATTTTTTCTTGAACTAACAGGAGCATTTGGGCCGGGATGACTTATCATTTCTTTTCTCATTTAAGGTGAATCTCTTGCTGTTTCTTTATCTTGTATACTCATTGGGATGCTCAATTTGCTCGAAACTTTGACTAGACTTTGTTCGAAGTTCAGGGGGCTAACAATCTCTTGATTTTAGTGACATTTATTACAGTGGTCTGTTCGTATCATGTTGATTGCGTGTTTGCTCATTTCATTGTCATCATATGGGAAGAGATCATACTAGAAATTTTGTTTCCCGGTGGATGGTGTCTCCCTTTTTGCTATGATTGATTGATTTAATTATTTATTTACCTTTTTTGTGTTTTGAATTTCTTGAACTATACATGTGCTTAAATCTAGAGGTCAATTATGTTGGCATCATTTGGCAAAGACTTTTTTTCGGAAATTGGAGTAACTTCATTCTCTATGTGCCAATGTAGCCAAATAAAAAATGTCTTCTATACAATCTTTATACCAACGTCCTTAGATCCTTGTTAGAAACATCTGAGTGGAACCGCTAGCTGGCAAGTACTTGCTGCATCCTCTTGTCTTTTGTTGGGACATTAGATTGGCTTTGGCAGAGTTGTGATCAGTTCCTACTTCTTTGGGAATACTTTGGTGTGAAATGAAATAGTTCCTGCTAATTTTGAGCATCATGTTAAGGAAGTGAGATCTCATGGTGGAGAGACACATGATCATGTTTCATTTGACTTGAGATGCACTTTTGTTCTCCCAAATTTTGAAAACAAAGAATCTTCTGCCATATTCTAAGTTCTTGTCATCAATAGTAACATATTCAGACAATTAATTGGTTTTGTTGACTAATCTCTCGGAAGTGCAAGGTTAGTCTGAACTTGCAGGAAGTTTATCTTTTCTTTGTTACTTGTCTTCTCCCATTTTCTTGACGATGAAGAGTTCTGCCATGTTCTATGTTCTGTTGTCAATAATAACATATTCATAAGATTAATTGGTTTTGTTGATGAATGTATTAAGCACAGGGTTAGTCTGAACTTGTAGGAAATTTTTTTCGTTATTGGGTTGGCCATATTCTAGTGGCAAAATAATTTTGACTAGCAAAGGAAAGAAAGATAAGTTGTAAACCAATATAGATATCAATCACCTCAGGTGATCGGATGAATCATTTTATCATTTACTGTTTCTAGTGATTGTGGAGAGAAGAAAGGAATTTTTTCCTAAGCTCTCGGTCACTTGGGTAGGTGCATTTTAGTTGCAAAGAAAAAAAGGGCGATGTGATTTCCTTGGAGAAAGGGCTAGTATACTTGCAACATGACTTTCTTAGATGTGTAAACTTTCATTTCTCTCCTTTCTTTTGTTTTTTGGGATTGCATTTGTTTCACAGGAGTGCTTTGCCTTTCTAACAGAATGTCATGTATTTAAGCAGATGGCGGACAATGCAACTCTTTATGGAGTTTGTTTGCACGTACCAGAAATTGTTCAGAGACCACCTGGTATCATTGGAAATTTGTCACCTCTTCCTCAGTCATCTGGAGGGTGTCGTTTTCTTGTCTCTGCGCCTCGTTGTTATTGTTTGTTGACCAAAGTTCCTTTCTTTGAGTTACACTATGAGATGTTGAACAGGTTTGCATTGCCATGATTGCCTAGACTAACACTGATTGACCGAACCAGGAATAATGGTTAACTTTTGGCTTTTGTTTTTCCACATAATTCAATGCAGTATCATCGCACAGGAGCGGCTTGACCGGATTACTCAATTCGTTAATGAAATGACTCTCACAAGCTACATTCCTTCCGAAACCAATGCACACGACGTAATTAGTAAGAATGATGAGTATCATGGCAACGACTGTCGTACAGATTGGATGGTATCTGCAATACCTCTTCACAGTGCGTTTGCCCTTGCTGCTGCTGCCGCTGGTCTGGCACGAGATAGTGGTGTCTCATCTTCTTCAATCAAGATCCAGGAAACGCAGTCACCTGAAAGTGTTACTGCAAGTGATGTTTCTGAGTTGAGTCATGTGAGGCAAATAGATGACGATGTTGGGAGGCCTGCGCCACATTTTGATGACAATACTTCTGAGATCTCAGTAAGTCCTGAGTCTCTGGAACGGATGTCTGAATGCTATGAAAATGGACTCAACTCTCCAGAAGTTGGGACATTCTTATGCCATAGGAACCCTATAATGGAGCGACTGGGGAGTTCTGAATCCCTTTACAGGTAGCTAACACATAAGACTGGCTGCATCCTAACTCCTAATTCTGATGAATCCATCTTGATTTCTTTATACTAACTAGCAGTTTATACCTATTTGCATCTCCAATTTTGGGGCATCTTCCACTATGCTATTTTTACTTGTGCTTGTACTGCTCCAGTGCGATGACAGTAATGCCCTGTTGTTCTTTGGCAGTCCAGTGAGAAGTGTGGTATCAGAGGATGAGGACGATGATCTTTTTCCGAATTCTCAGAGGACTCTAAATGATGATTTAATACTGGAGTGGGCGAGAGTGAGTTTGCTATTCTCCCACATGTTTAGATTAATTGGTATTTATTGATATATTGTTATGAGTCTGCTCATCTCTTTGCTCTGTGGTCTTTGTTATAGGAAACTAAGAATGATTTGCTCGAGATAGTCTGCAGTTATCATGCCTTGCCTCTTCCACCAAGGGGAGGTGAAATGGTTTTTCAGCCTCTTGAACATCTTCAGGCTATCTCATACAGGCGACCTCCCGTATCTGCTCTTGGGCTAAATAAACAGTCGTTAGATTTTTTTGAAAATGCTGAGGTAACTTCTTTGTTTACTGATTTCTTTACTTTTAATGTTTGTTGAGTTACCATTTAAGGTGTTATTACTGATTAGTCTAACCAACATGGTTTAACTTGATGAAAGGCCCATGCAAAGATAGGTTTTGCAGAGACAGCTGTTGCGCTTTCTGTTTGGACAACTGCAACTATTTGTCGAGTTCTCTCTCTTGAAAGTGTAAAGCCTCAATTCACAAATTTTTTGAGTTATGTTCGTCAGATACTAAAATTTTCACTAGATGCTTCTGATGGTTCCGCAAGAAATTATATGTTATCTCCAGAAGACATTTTTATTGCTGCAACCATGCATGCCAGTTAAGCTTGCTAATTAGCAGAAAAACATATAGGGAGAGAAGCTACTCTTAGATTAGTTACATGAGAATCCCAGATTTTGAAATCATTGATTCTCTTTGGCTCAAGATTTGCCAAGATAATTCAGTATTTTATATTAGGAAGTTTGATTCCCATCAAATTATGTATTCTCTTGCTTGGTAGAGAACACAATTCCACCTCTTATTCTCTACTTAAACAATCTTTATTTCCCAGTCTTAGATGAATTGTTTTGGCATTGTAATGCTTGGTGTCGGAGCAGTCCATCCAATCCTATAAAAGACAATTAAATCTTTTCCTCTAGGAAACCTTGGGCTTCCTTGTTGGGCTCCAAGGTACTTTTGATTATCTATGATACAAGTGACGATAGTCACAAGAATGCAGTCAACATAAGGTGACTTTAAACTGGTTTTTGAGTAGTTTCCAATCTTTTGGACTTTAAAAAGTTCTCCATACAGTTAATACACAATTTATGCTTGAGATTTAGATTCCTTAACGTTGGCATTGCCTCTGCTTTTTAACTTTATGTTATTTTCAGGCTTTATATACTGATTTTGGAAGTGATTTTGAATTTGATATGTTCACACTTTTCTTAACAGGTTTTATGGTTGGTTGCTGGTGTTTTATTAGAAAAACAGATTGTAGTAGTGTGCCCCAATCTGGTAAGTCCAATGATGTTGTCAGACCTAAATGTGCTTTTATACTTGTACATTTCTATCAGCCATAATGGATTGTGAAGGAAGTTCATTTGATGTAGGGTGTTCTATCAGCTTCTGTGTTGTCTCTCATTCCCATGATTCGACCATTTGAATGGCAGAGTTTATTGCTACCTGTAAGTTTGACCCAGTTCGTCTTATATCTCTGAAGCTCTACAGTGATGAATTGCATGCTGTACACCTAGATTTTGGCCTCTAAATATTGTTGTTGATGTGTTGTGAAGAATTGGATTTCCAAGGTTTACTCAGTTGTCTGGTCTTTCCTTGACATGAACTCATTGAGAGTTCTGCTTGCAGTTTATCGCTTTAAATTTATTCCATCACTTTAAGCTTTCTCTAGGGAGAGTCCTGGCATATTAGTAAGTTACATGCTTGTGACCAGAAGTTCATGGATTCAAGTTGTTGGTATGCACTGATTTCTGAAACAAGAAAAACACAAGAAAAGGGAAAGGAACAGGTGTGAAAAAGAGCAAAGGGAAAGTGATAGAGATCACGGATGTAAACCTTTGTTTACTAGAAGGCATCAGAATGTTCTCTATTTTTCTTTTGTATTTGTTTGTACCTGTATTATCTTCTAAGCCATATGGTTAATTTAAATTGTTACATACTTAAATGAAAATGTTCTTGGTATTATTTTCCTCGTATTTGCTCAATAGGCAGAATACTTTCTTTCCTTTCTCATCTGCTATTGTGACAGCAGAAAATGGAGTGAATGGTTGGTGGATGGGAAAACAACATATTTTAATTTTGATAGATTATAGCTGTGGATAGACATTGGTATTGAGGCTGATAGTGGATTCAGATCTCTCTCTCTCTCTCTCTCTCGGCAGATGTAAAAAGAGGATTCTTAGATTTTCATCCCAGGACAAGTGTTATCTACTTGTTGTGATACTCCCCCATGGGCAAGTCCAATGCTTCATTCAGGTCTATCTGCTTAGATCCATTAGATGTAACATCTTCAGTTACTGGATGCAGTTTCTATTATTATGTCGGACCTCCTATCCTGACCAAAAAACCCAGCCAAAAGACATTCAGGGGTACCTCCTTATAGAACACTGCATAGCTAGACAGTCACCTAAGTTTCCAAATAAGTAACAAGCATAGGTCTGTACATGACAAATGGGCTATCAGTTGGGTATAAAACCTGCTATTTTGGAGAGTTTTTTTACTTAAGCGTGTGGCATATTCCATTTATGTCTGATAAAGTCTCACATTAGGCATGGGGTAAATATGTATCTTATATACAACATGTGCTTTTCCAATTAGCGGGTCAAATTTTTGGGTTGGAAATCCTGTGACATGGTGTTGAAACGCCCATTAAGCAATTTTAATTGCCTAAATTCTTGTGGATTTTCAAGTGTAGAATATTGTCTACAACACATGCAAAGCATTATTATATGGCTATTATTTGGTGGCGTGCCATGAGAGGGATTGTTAAAGCCTAACATTATTCTGGAATGGGTTAAGACTAGACTATTTCAGTTGAGTACTTTGCCTCCTAATAGCTTAAGCTATTGAATGAGAGATCCTTTAACCAGGACATTAAGACAAACTAGAGTTCACTCATCTTGGGATTTATTTGAGATTGATAATATTTATGATTTGTGATCTGTTGCATAAATGTACAACATGCCTGCATTAGTTTGACAGTCTTTGCTTTTCCAGTTTTACCATCTTTGGGGTATCTTGATTTTCTTGTTTTGATGCGGAAAAGCTTTTCTATAATGTCCTTGCATTAGCTGTCAATTTTGCATCGGCAGTAGTCTTTATTGTGAATATTCATTGTCTGCTTTCAGGTTCTGCCTGAGAGAATGTTTGATTTTCTTGAGGCTCCAGTTCCCTTTATAGTAAGCTTTTTTTTTTGTCCGCCAACTCATTATATTCTAAGACATGTAAGTTGGAACCATCATGGGCTTAATCTGGTTATGATCTACGGCTTTGCAGGTGGGTGTACAGCACAAATTTGCTGATTTCAAGATGAAAACATCTGACCTTGTTCAGGTTAATGTGCTTAAGGACCAGGTTTGTCACCTTTTCCCCCCTTTATCAAGACAGTACAGATTTTTTTCCTCAGGTTCTGATCCATGTGCCCTTGAATAACCAAAAAAATGGCACATGGCGTTGAAGGCTTTATTAATTGTTCTCAAATTTGTTGTTGTCGTAGAAGCAAATAATAGTTTTTTTACTGCCAATTCTTTTCATTTGGTAGGATAGAGGATGTTTTAAAGAGATCAGCTTAGTCTCTGGCTGATGAAGCAGACATATAAAATTTCAACTTTTCATACTTATAGTTTATAGTTGTTCACCACATAGTTACCCAAATTACTATTGATCATCCGCCACGACAAGAACGTTCACTAGAAGATAACAGACTATTTGACTTGAGCATTATTTTACATGGACCAGCATAATCAAATTAAGATTCATGTTAAAGTTCTTCACTGACCTGCCGCTGATATTCCCTTCTATGTACTGATCTATTATTTTCAGAAGAGACGAAGTTTCAGAGAGTGGAGGGTCTGGGTAATACAAGCATTTTGTGGTTACTTAGAAAGATGTATTACATTTCTTTTGGTGTTTTACACTTGTTCACATACAAGAATGTATATTAGTACTAAGGGAACTACAAAAGAACTGTAGTGAATATGGACAAGCAGAGGATTCAGATGGGTGAATAGGAAAATTTTTGCAGTAATGTTCTCTCAATTTTATCCTCTGTTTGATCAGACAAGTAATTGGAGATGATTGTAATGGTCCTGTAGAAGGAAACGGCTTGTACGTTTAAGCTCATGGGTGCAGGAACTTTTTAGACAGCAAGCTGGGTTAATGGCTGGCTGGAATGGTATAATCTGACAAATTGAACTCATTTTTGTAGGTGAAAATGTGTCATTTGCCAGCACTACCTAGGTACAAAGAACTTGTTTCTGAACTAAAGCCAATCCATGCTAGACTATCTCATGAAAGCTCAATGGCTAAAAGGCATCCTGTATATAAGTGCAGTGAAGTACAGGTACACCTGATCCTTACTAAGTTTCTAATCAGTATTTTAGCATGTATTTTTCCTACATCATCAGATATGCTGTTATTTTTACATCATACGCCTCTGATTCTTTTTACTTTTGATAGTCACTAAACTGGTGTTGGTGTGCAGGCAGAAGCTGCTAGCATTTTCTTGACTATAATGAGGAACTACCTTGATTCACTTTGCTCAGATTTGAAGTCTTACACAATTACTAGTGTACAGTCAAATAATGACAGGGTTAGATGAAGTCTATACTATTCTTTTCCTTGCTGATTAAATGATAACTAACTACTCTGGTCTTTGTAACCTATAATCTTATTGAGATGTGATTGCTTTGTATCTTTTCAGGTTTCTTTACTGCTTAAAGATAGTTTTGTTGATTCCTTTCCTAGTAGAGACCGACCATTTATAAAGGTAAGATCTGCTTTCCTCAAAATCACTATGCATGATGCCATACTTATTTGTCACATTATGACCTCTAGCTTTGGTGTCTCACCTTTTATGCATTAGATTTTTATCCAGCAGTTCATCAAGTAATTAGAAATTTTAATTGAGGAAACATATAACCAGGGCATTCTTGAGTATTAAAATAGGACTACATTTTGACCGGTGCATTATTCACTTCAATTTAATTTCTTTTGTTCATTTCAAATTAACTGAATCTCCAGCATTGGGGATTTATGGGTATTGACATCTCCAATGTAACCGCCATCATTCTTTGGCAACTTGAGTTTTAAGAATAAACTGGAGTTCAATTAAAGTGGTATTGGCCTTACCCAAAAAAAAAAAAAATTAAAGTGGTATTGGAATGATTGGATTCTTAGACTTCCCTTTTTACACATATCCTTCTTTATGCTTGGTTGGTTTTAACGATTCAGTTATTTAAATTATTGGGTTCATATACTTAAGTTGATCCAGCATTCTCTCAAACGTTTTGAGTAGTTTCAAGATATAAAATATAGTTCCTGGCCTTATTTAACTGTTTAAGCCCTTGCTCATTCTAATATGATGAGCATGAAGGATTCAAGTCACAAGTCTGTTCCAACAACCTGCCATTATTCAACAGTTTAAGCCTTTGCTCATTCTAATATGATGAGTACCAAAGGTTCAAGTAAAAAGTCTGTTCCAGCAAGAATTGAACTGGGGGAGGTGATCTTCAGCTCTCTGAGGGTGTTGAATGACTGTAACCTTCGTGAAAAGTCAAGAGGGATATCATCTGACTGTTAGTACATATACACCTCATTTAGCTTTCTGTGGCATATTATTTATCTAGGTGCAATTAAATTCCATAGGGTTTCTCTGTCTTCAATTTTGTCATTCAATCGTTGCTTTAAAAATATCAAATTTGTTGTCAGGGCATTTGGATTCTTTCATGATTTCAAATGAGGTTTCCAGCATATAGTTTTACGTGGTACTGCTTTAGAATACTCTTTGCTCACGAATTTCTTTCTCTGATCTATGCAGATGTTTGTTGACACCCAGATGTTTAGCGTTCTATCAGATGCTGCTCTATCAACCTGTGAGAGTAGGCGTTTCTAAATTCTCAATGCCAGTCTGATTATTAAGTGAACTCTCAAAGTTCGTTAGGGAATTCTGCAGATATAGATAGGAGAGAGACTGCTATAGCCTAAGGCTTTAACAAGATTATAATTTGTAGACTACTGTGCTCCTTTGGATGGCAAGGGCCTGCAGATATGTGCCGTGCCAATTGCTCAGTCAGCAGATCGTCCTGCCTAAATTAAGTGATCATCATCCCTGTCTTTTATTTGGGATATGATGTTGGGCTTTTTAGGCTTCTCTAACTTGAAATTCTTGTAGCTATTTTCACCGAAGAAGTGTGATTATGTACACCTTTTCCCTCCTGTTAATCTCAATGATATGAGAGCTGATTATCCCTTCAACAGGAGTACGTTACTCAGAATTAGCTCCACAATAAGGAATTCAGTCGTTAGAATCTTCTGCACTATGCATGGTTCTGCTCATACATAGTGCAGTGCCATCGCTAATAGGAAATTTCAAAAGCCTTTTTTCTCCTGTTATCTTATTATACTTGGTGTTAAATCATGTTACTTCCTTCTTGAAGAGTTTAACAGTTTCAGTGAAGATTTATGAAGTGATTGTTTCCTATATTGCCATGTTTTGCCCCCATTTTTAGTGTTTGACGTGCCTGTGTTTCCCTCTATAAACCACATTAATTTGCATAAAAAGGTTGTGGTTGATCTTCATATTAGCCTGCTTCTATTTATCTTTGTGGAAACAAAGTGCTAACTTGATTTCACATTGTTTCTAGTCCTAGACAGTTGACGTTAGATGATGGGATAGAAGTCGTTTTAAGTCATATTATTGATGAAAAGCGATGGAAAATGTATAAATGTGCGAAGAATAATTTTGCAGCGCTCATCACCCATATAAATGATGCTTAAAATCCTATATAGATTATGTTTGCTAAGGAGTCTTGAAGTCGGATTTTTTCATACTTCTTCTAAGGTTTGTTCTGATCCATACGGTTCTCACTGACTTCATTGAAGCTTTGGAGACAACTAATTCTAAGGACAGGTGAGTGTGTTCGATTGGACTAACGTAGAATGTCTAAATCATCTATAGACGGATGGTCAGATGGATTTGGTTTTCATTGACATTTTCCTGGATCCCATCAAGGAGTGCCCGCGAAGGAGTCATAAAGCCAGACTAGTTTCATCGCGTTTGTCGCAAATTCATGGATAATTAGTTCTCGAGTACGTGTGCGTTCGATTGAATTGAGTTTCAACTGTTGATACGAGTTACAGAGGGATGGTCAGATGGATCGGTTTTTCATCGGCATTTTCCCGAATCCTATTAACCGAGTGTCATCGAAACACTTTTTGAAAAAGGTTTGACGAGGGAATATTCAATTTCCGAAGCACTAATCGTTCAATGTATTAGCAACCTTCTCAACGAACTCATTTTTTGTAACGGAGTATTTTGTATAGTTCCGCCTTCTTATATTGATTGCACTAGCGACTCTTCAGCCAACTTGATTAAATAGATTTGCGAATTCAAGATACATAGACAAATGTCTAAGAGAGGGATTAGTAGTATCTAGCTTAGGGAGTCGGATAATCCTCGTCGTGGATTTTTGTTTCCAAAGGCAAAATATTTTCCTCTTCTTTCTTCTTCTTCACACCCTCTTTTGCCCCATGTAGATTACGAAAACCGACCCGATACTGGAGTGGAGAAGCTCATCTCCGCCTTCCACCAGCTTTAAAGGGTTTTTCCACCTCAAATTTTCAGTTCCGAATAAACTAAGAGCACGCAGTTTGCCACTTACTGTCGACAGTCAGTCAAAAACAACATAACTGATGGAACACTGCTTGCCCAGCATCCTGAATGAACCCAAAGAAAGTTAGATCCAGTTACAGATATTCCATAATCAGAGCCACTGCATGCACCAAAATGCCAAAGGCGAAGTAGAAAACGAGAGGGATAACAAAACTAATGAAGCTCAGGACCATCGAATTTCAACTGGCTGCTTTCCTGTCTATATTTCCATCAAAGAGCAACTAGGATGAAAAAGGAAGCAGAATGCACATGTGCACGAAAGGAGAAGCGTGGCGGTTGTCAAATGCCCCATTAGCAGATGGTTGCATATCATGTCTAGCAGAAACTTCCTCCATTACGTTAACTTAATTGATCTGATGAAGGAGCAAACAGTGATCCAGTCTCTTAAACCACATAAACAAGACGAACTGCTATATATCAAGTCACTAAAGATTTATCTCTCAGAAAAGAAAAGCCTCCATGAGCGAAGAAGAGAGTGGCTAAATGATACTTTTTACGTTCTCTCAAACTTTAAAAATATAAACTGCACATTGTATAATCGAAAAGGCCAGCTAAATGCAAGAGACTCTTTCCCAGAGAATTCCTGGTTTTGAACTCAGAGTTGATGACTTGATTATTTTGAACCCTGTGAGTAAAGGAAACCCATTCTTCGTTGATACTCCAGCGGGATCAACAGACGATCACAATATTTGCTGGCTTTTCACGTACAAGTAGTCTTGACCCTGGTTATCCAATGAAATACAGAATCAAGCAATTGCTGCCGAGTAGCCATGAGATGACACAGGCAAAACCAATGAACTATTCCAGTAAACTGCATATTGACACTTATAGCCCAAACATTACCAGCTTTCTTTCCCATGTTTCCAATGACTGCAGCAATGATCCCAAAGAAGCACCATAGGATAAGACATCATTTTTCTTCGTCCTCAGAATCCGATTTTGCAAAAACAGGTTCAGGTTGTGTTTGGGCATATGCAGGGGCAATGAACTTTGGATCTTTTTCTGCGACATCAGCATACTTCAGAATAGCTTCTCTAGGATCTTCTTCCATCCATGTCTCCTTAATCATACCTCCTTGCTGCAAGTGGATTACTTTCAGTTAACCTGAGAACCGGACTAAAATAGACATAAATTGAAATGGAGGTGGAAATTCTTCTTTAGTTACCTTAAGAAGATACTGGGTCAATAAACTTCCCTTGGTTGTACCAACTCTTCCGCCATGTCCAGGTCCATCCATGGGAAGCTCAGGTTTATGGGATTTCAATGGATCCTTGAGGATCTTTTCGCGTTGACGCTTACGGCTTGGCTGATCCCTAAACAAAGGCAATGCATGGGGGTTGTGAATGACAGGCTTTAACTCAAAGTCGTCCACAGATTTTTTCCTTGGCGCACGAGCAACACAAACAAGAGCTCCTCTCTCGCTGAGAGTAGGATCATAAAGAACATGAGTTCCTCCTTGGCTTTTATCCCCAGAAGTTGCGAAAATCTATAACAAAGCAAAGGACAATGATAAAGAGGGAATATTTGGTCACATCTTAGAAGGGAAAAAAGCAAAAGATCCTGAGTGTATACACCAGTGCAGTAATTCTATGAGTATTTTCTCCAGGGTAAAACTAGAATATAGTTAGATCGAGTACCTGGTTAAGCCTAGGGTGCCAGGAACACTGCACCACACTACAAGTAGGAGAAATCCCAATCCTTGAAATGAGCTCAAGTTTAGATCGATCGAAGAAACACAACAACCCTCCAGTTGTGGACTCCCTTTCAACAGAAGTTCCAGTTAGGAATAGCTGCTCGTCAGGACTAAATGCAATATTCGTCTGGGCATAGTTATTTGGAAGATCTTCAAAAACTTTGAGGGGATTTTTCATAAGGCGCAAATCCCATACCTAACATGTAATAAGCATAAGAGAATGAGATAAACTAGAACAAATAAGAGTAATCATCAACAACCAAAACAGGGTGTGAGCTTCAGTCATATCCATGGACTTACCTTAAGTGAACAATCAAAGCTTCTTGTCAGTAAAATTTTCCCATCACTGGAAAACTTAAGCCCAGTTATATCGTCTGAATGAGCTTTCTCGACATGAATGTCTGGCCTGCTCCCCCATCCCGGCTTGAGGTTCCAGATCTGTCAAATCCATCAGTTGACCCAAAAAAGAGTGAGTAGTAGATCATAACAGGGTGGGAACACAAATTACCATCGCACCAGAATTACATCCTCGCATCATTTCTCCTAATATAGCATAAGTGGGACATAATACCTGTATCGAACCATCTCCAATACCACCTGCAATGCATTTCCCTTCACGATCCCAAGTGCATGTCGTTACGGGTACCCTTCCAGGCCTTGCAAGCTTTGGTTTAATAACCTATATATTCAGAAAGTTAGCAAAAGATCCAATTCTAGTCCTTTTATAAAAAATAACACAACGAGCAAAGAAGTACCTAAACTGGCCAATTTTTTCTACAATTTTTGCTCCTAAACAGAACTGCCCGTACATAAGCTCAATGGATGCAACAATAGATGAGGCCAGAATATCAGAAAAGCAACTAAAGCAACTCATTCATTAACATAAAAAAGGTCTAAAGAGATTTCATCATGACAGAGTGATTGAGCTAAAAGTGGTTCCACAAGATCGAGATCAGTGGGATATAATGATAATCATTGCTGCAAAAGGTTAAAGAAGAAGAAGAACAATGTTTCTGATTTAGAACTATCGGGTAGATTTTATCTGTCACAATCAATTTCATCTGTAAAGGGAAACGTTATGTTAAAAATTTCAATGCCGTAATTCATAGAGGAGCATAAAGACTATTGCTTATTTCTGCCCCCCAGAGATTATTTCTTCATATATATGAATCACCCAAGTCAGAAGGATCAAGTGCAAACTAAGAAGGATTTCCCAACAAACCTATGAATATGCAGGCAAGGAAAACAAAAAAGGAAAAAAGATAAAAAAAATTCATCATCACGCCTTCTTGAACAATTGAAGTAAACCAGCTGTTGACAATGTACATCAAAAATCAATGCTTCGACTCCTGAGATATATTCCTAGATAATCTAGGTATAAATAGCTCATCCAACAGCGAAAAAGAATTAGACTCTGAAAGGGGAAAAACAGATGTTCAGAAGTGAACAACTCAATAACGATATCTTAAAATAAACCTCAAACTCAGGATATAAGAGGGGGGGGGGGGGGAATGAAAACCTGCTTTTGACTTTTGAAGTCATTCACATCCCATATGCGAAGAGATCCATCCTCAGATGATGTTAAAATTGTCTCCTTTGTTTTAGGGTGCCACTCTCCCCAAGTCAATCCGGATATGTGGCCCTTAGTATTTTTCAAATCACGGATATACATGTCCCCCTTCATAAATTCACCTAATGTAAGCCCGTCCCGATCATAGATCTGCGACGTCAAGGAGAATAATTGTCAGAGTAGCCAAGCTGTGCTACAGCTTTCAGGAAAATGACAAGGACTAATAAAGCTACCTTAGCTTGAGCAGAGCCAGTTACACACATAAATCTGTCTGCTGTCGGACTCCAGCTTAAGTTACGGACTTGATGACCTTCAAATGGCTCCAACTCTCTAAATGATGATAAACGAGAATTCATTCCTTGAAAGTCATACATCCGTACAGAGTAATCATAACTGCCGGATAGAACCCGAGAACCAGTGTGGTCAACAGCAAGAGCAGATACAATCTGTCAATTGCAATTATGAGTAGACATTTTCAGCAAATCAGAACTACCATGCCAAAAAGCTAACCGCCATGAAACTACATGCTTCCTGGGAATCACTTGATATCATTTGTAGGATTTTTAGATAATCTCCAGCCTTTGTCAATTTATTCCTAACTCCACAACTGTAGTCGCTGAGAATATGATCAAACTATCAGGAACAATGACAATATGATTGCTTAACATGTTTGCACTGCCAAGTGAGTGGCCGGATGAATATCTTCAGGTCAAATTAATAAAACTAAGAAAGTTACAGAACAAAGGAACAGAGAAAGAGATACCTTAGTATGGCCTTTGAGCACGATCTCATTGCTGAGAGGTATCCGATACTGACTCTCCTCTTCTTCCTCCTCGTCTGAATCCACATTCGGTGGCCGCGGTGGCCCGATCATCACCTTTTCCTCCTCGTCTGAATCCACATTCAGTGGCCGCGGCGGCCCAATCATCACCTCTTCCTCGTCATCATCAGTTTCACCACCATCTCCAAGGTTCCTAGGAGGAGGCGGCGGCGGGCCCATCAAAACCCCGGGGTCGTCGTCCTCGCCCTCGCCCCCGTCATCATCATTGGAAATCAATCCCGGCGGCGGCCGAGGTGGACCTATTACCGCACGATCACCGTCCTCAACGTTGCCACCGCGGGAGCCTTTTGCAGCCTCGGCGGGGCCACGCCTAGGGTTACCGGCGCGGAGATCCTCGAGCCAGGCTTTGGAGGAGGAGGAGAGAGAAGGCAGACTGCCGGCGGCGGTAGAAGAGGGAAGAGAAGGGGAAGGAGAAGGGGCGGCGGGGTTGGGGCTGCGGCGGCGAGTGGCGCTATGAACGGATTCCAGGGAAGTTTGGGGCTTCGACTGCTTGCCAAAGGTGAGAGGGAACTGAGCTCTCACGCCATCGTATATGTCCGCTTCGTCCTCCATCGCTGGTAGCTCTCACTGAAGGAAGAGAGAGAGAGAGAGAGAGAGAGAGTTGTCTTGCAGCTTCTTCTTCGTCCTGCACCGGTTTAACAAGGTACCGCCATGGAAGCGCAGGAGCAAAACAGAAAATGGCCGTTTTATATGTTTTCGTCACTCCAATTTTTAATTTAGACTTTGTTAATCCATGAATTTATCCACTTACTTATTCGTAACTCGCTCCACCTCTAATTTTATTTTCGGTCGGAACGCTTCAAGAAAAACCTGTCGGAGCACGTTGCAACACCGCGCCGGTATCCGATAACGAGCTCGGAATAGGCGGTGCCGGACACATCTCCAAGTAGAACATAATCGAACATAACCTAATTCCATGTTATCTTGATAATCTACATATAAGTCTAATAAAGATATTTAAAATATATGAAAAATATTATTTTTATCTACACGAAATTGATCTGAATTTTCAGGTTATATAATTCAACAATTATATAAGAGATAAGAAATAGTCAAATACTTAAAAGGAATAATAACACAAATTATTTTTGAACTTTAATTTAATATATAATACGATATCTGAACTTTTAATTTATTATATATAATGATAAACTTTTGATAATATTTTCTGTGATTCATGAATTATATTTATAATATTTAGTACCATCATTTTGTTAATTCAAAAGCATAAATAATATTAAATATTTTTATATAATATAGAGATTTAATTGAATATGCATGTAAAGTTCAAGATTAGATCGATTAAATTAAAAATTTAAGAATCATATTGTATATTGAATTAAAATCTAAGGAATATTCATGTCAGTTTTTTAATATTATTAAAATACAAAAAAAATCATTTTTATTAACTTGTAATGTTAAATATGTAGTATTCCGTTTCATAATTGTGAGGAGAAAACAAAGAAATAAGTGCTTGAATTTAATGCATTATAGGCCACAGCGTTATAACTTCCCTTCGATCATTCCTCCCTATCGCTGCTCACCTCGGCCGCGCCGTGCCTCCATTTGGGCCCTCCGGCGCAGGGACCGCCCAAACCTCCCGCCGAAGCAACCGCATATCTCCGGTCCACCGCCGCATCAACCGCCTGACCTACAGAGGTACCACCACACCGACGGTTCTCGGCCTCCCTCTGATTATCCTGAAATTATCACCACGCTCGGCATGTTTCGCTCTCCGATTCTTTTCCCTGATTCTTCTGACGAGTCTTGGAGTCTGCTTAGCGGTTAGGAGACCGTTGATACGCAGTCTAATTGAATGAAATTTTTTGCTTTGTTAGAGAAACTTGTCGTTCGGAGTACTGTTATCCTGTTCGAATCCGATAAATCATCTCTGTCAATGCTTGCCATTCGAGATGTGCTGGGACTCGATCCATTAATGGTGTGAGGATGAACCTGCTTGGGCCGATTAGTGGATTCTAATGTTTGCGCCTTTCTTTCAAGTTGAGTTGATTAGGGCGTGGCTTGTTTCGTTTCCTTCAATCGCAGATTTAAATGGGATGCCTCCATGTGAATTGTCGGCTGGTCATAAGGAGTTTCTTTTTCTTTAAACATGGAAAGGAAGAAATGCACATTCATTGGCATCCGAATGGTTATGCTTCACTTCAGCTTCCTAATCATGCTGAAATTCCACTCTAATATGCATTGTCGTTCCAGAATTGAAAGGGAGAGAGAGAGAGATATGATGTTTGAAAATTTGCTGTGAAATAATGCAAAGATATGCATCTTCAATGCTTGTGTCTTGGAAACATTTCTTGGAACGTAACATCTTCAGACTATGCAGTTTAACTTTACAGGCACAAGTTCTAGTTATCTTTAGCTTAAAGATGTAGTCTTTCCAGTTTCCTTCTCCTGCCCACAGAGACATGTATAGCATGAAGATACTATATTACCAGCTGAACAAAATTTATGCATATTAAAGTTGTGGCTTTGTAGGATTTGAAATGAGGCGACAGCCTATTAGGTCACACTGGAACTTCCTCTTAATGTATCCCCCTTTTTTTCCTCAAGTTTTATGGTTCTCTTCATACTTGCTTCCGTCAGCCTTGATACTTCTATTATAGATGGCCTATATGTCCATATTTGCCTCTAAAGGTTGATCTGTGATTTTTTTATTTGTGCTTGTTGGTGATCTGTGATTAAACGTTGACCCCCCATTTTTTCTTCCATGCTTTTATGTCTTGCTGTAGGGCTGCTTGAGTTGCAGACAATATGCATCCCCCTCTAACGTTACACCGGCATCCTATGTGTGCTGAAGTAAGTCTGTTACGCTTTTCAGATTACTTCACAGCTTGAAAGTGCTCCTGCTATCTGCTATTTCTGCTTTAGATATTTCATGCATTCAAGTGATCAAGGGTCAATGTGCTTAGATTTGAGAAGATTTCTCAGTCCTTGCGATCTTGTTTGACCTCTTTAGATTTCTCTTTTTTATTTTTTCCTTATCTGAGTCTTAGCAAGGAATATAGGTAGGCTAAAAGCTATTGAATTTTTTGAAAAAGTTTAATCTGTCATTCCTTTAATTAGCCTGAAATAAGCTCGCTCTGCATGAAACGGCTTCTGTAGAGCTCGGTTGGTAAAAATGGGGGTGTCCTTGCTTTTCTTTATTTTCTTATGATATGTGGCAATGTTCTTTCAAAGTTCCACCTCAAATTTTCTTTTGATGTAAGGTTAGTAAGCCTATACATTGTCACTCCTTCATTCTTATTAGTAATGTCGTGAATAGTATCAAGGATAAAAATCACACTTTTCCAAGTGTCACTATTAGAACTTGATGTTTTAGATGTTATCATCATATATCTGCATGTGTCATCAACATGTTGGCATGAAGACCATAGTGATTCTGTTAGCACTGGTTTTAAAAGGTTAAAATTATTAGAGTTCTGTATCTTCTGTATTAGGTATCCTATTAGAGAACCACTGGACTGGATTGACCTAATGCTAAAGTATTCTTTCCAAGGAAAACTCGGATGACTAGCTCAACCTTTTATTTCCCTGTTCGCACTGTCCTGTATGCATCTTAATGGATTCTGTACTATGATCTCATCAAGGATGATGAACCTGTGCAGAGAGTGATTTATGACGTTGATGGAGGAGCTATGTTGCCTTTCCCCCTCCAGAAATCTTGTGAAAGAATCTGTACTGTTTTGTGTTAAAAAAAATAGGCAACATGTTCTGAGAAAGGTTGCTGTTCCAAGTCGGAATGAGGTGTCTCTGTGAATTAATCAATAAAGAAAATTATCATTTTTTACCCAAAAGAAAAACATTTATGCAATAACCATTTTTGACTGGAACTAGAAATCCACTAATCATTTTGCTGAAATTTAAACTATTACATCGAAATATATACGCCAGCCGTACATAAAGCATAGTATTTTCAACACATGGTCTGTACTTTGATGGCAATCATTATCGGGCAAAATGCAAATTTTCAGACGCAATCATTCTCTTTTTAGTCAGAAAAATGGATATGCTGACTGAAGTTTTCAATTTCTGCAGATAATTGAACAGTTTCAACAGTGTCACTTAGACCATCCTGTTGGAAAATTCTTTGGCGAATGTACCGACCTAAAAATAAAGCTTGATCGCTGTTTTCGGGCAGAGGTGAGACTTTATTATACTGATAAGGTTATATTTCAATATCATGAACTTTTGTTTAACTTGGTTGCATGATTTCAACTTTTCTCTAGAAAGCCATAAAACGAAAGGCTAACTTTGAAGAGAGCAAGAAACGGAGAGAGATGCTACAAGCTTATAGAAAGGAAACTGCTGAGACGAGTCAGTGAACACAGATACTCTGCAGAATGTTGTCCAAGCGAGGAAGTTTGACCTTTGAGAAATTTTCGTCGGAGAAATTTGTTACAGTATATTCTTTTCCGTAGATTCCTGGAAAAATAAAAAGAAGCTTCAACACCCTGAACATGAGGACTCTGAAGAAGGTTTTGCATGGAAAAAGAGATCTCTGTAATCTACAGTGGGCAAATCTTCAGGGCGTTTCAATATATACTGACGGCATGCTGAATTGAAGAACATTTACGAAATAATGTTGGTTACAAAAGTTTGAAGTCAAAAGTCATGGTTCTCTCCCCTTCGGCTTACCCATTTTAATCGCTGCTGTTGGTACGCTTTGTCCATTGGCATGCTCTATTCTTGGGCGAAAGCAAAATGAATTGTGTGCGTATTCATAAGATGGTCGGGGCTCGGTGTCTGTATTTTACATATGTTGTTTATTCTTGTGTTTTAGATTTATGCGTTCCCTTGGTCGACAAGATTAGTGCATATATATCCGATGCACAAGCCCTTTGCTATTACGGATAAATTCATTAGACGGCACAATTTGAAGCTAAGGAATAGTGATGCTAGGAAGGGAACCAGATGAATTACATGTTTGATGTTTCGACTCCAAATACAACTATAGACACCGTGAAAGCGTCTTTCTTTCGTAATATGTACTATTGTCCTCGTCGATTACCCCATCTCCAGACCGATTTTTCAGCTTAACTTGGGTTTAGGACAAGACTCTCGTTCTCGGAGACATCAAGCTGGATATAAGATCGGTGTC
Source organism: Melaleuca alternifolia (assembly GCA_019926035.1). Taxonomy (NCBI): domain Eukaryota; kingdom Viridiplantae; phylum Streptophyta; class Magnoliopsida; order Myrtales; family Myrtaceae; genus Melaleuca; species Melaleuca alternifolia. The sequence continues at coordinate 440,835 of JAGKPW010002178.1, forward strand.
CCAATCGATCCTCCTCTCCTTCCCATGGTGCTCTTTGTAGCAGGGCGCGAGACGCTGGAGCAATTTTCCCCCCATGTCTGATCCTCGGACGAGATAGTCTCCTCTAATGTTCGGTTTATAAAAACGTATTATCGACCATTGGATGGGCCATGACAAAATAGTCATTTCAAGTTTCATGGCAGCATGCTAAAGGGACAATAGTATTGGTCGCTGAAAGTTACTTCGTCCAATATGTAATGTCATTTTAAAATATCTTATTGGTGCAATTAGATGCTTTAATTGTGATTTAATGTTTATATTTAACCTTTCAACGGATTGAATTAAGGTTGGGAAATACTTTTCAATGTTCAGCATCATTCTTGATTCAGAAAAAAGTTTCAAAATGAGCAAAACCGCACATCTAATACTAATAATGTCTTCTTTCATAAACATTTAATCCTCATCATCTCAAATTGAGAAGAAAAGGATGAAATTAACAACTTCGCACCCGTCACTAGTAGGTTTTTTAATGCCGTCTTCCTTGTTCTTCTTGTCCTTATACAGGCTTCAAAAGATAAGTAGACCTAAAATGACTATTTCATAGAAGTTAAGTGAACGAGTAAATGAAAACATTGAAATGGAATTCGTATAGCTGTTTTGCATTTCTCATTTTAAGGTCCATGCGAAATTTTCTTCTTTTGAAATCAAGGCTTATTAATACCATGAACATCATATAAACAAAATCGGGGAACAATGAGATTAATAGAAAGTTTAGGGCAACAACGAAAATTAAATAAAAGTTCATGATTTATAAGTGTACAGTTTTGAAACATGTCACGAAAATTAATATTGCCTCGGCGGAGTAGGTCAAATGAAATTCGGTCTTCTGATTGCACGTGGTACACGTGCACTCGTTAGCGTAAGGCAAACACTGAGTCAAATTTTAATGCACGGAGTCAACGCGATTTCCCCGCCCGAGGAGGCCACTTCCCAACGGGCCGTCGCCGTCCCCGTCCCCGAAACGTTCACGCCTTCCCCACAAAACTCGCCATTGAGGCACGCCGCGATGGTAAGTCAACGCGGAACGGTTCTTTTCTCGCCTCATCGCGCTTTCCTTCCTCCTCGACATTCCACTGCATCATAATCAATGTAAGTCGAAGATCGCAATGCTTCATACATATCCAGGAGTTTGTGTGGTTCAAGTTGGCTTGTGTGATGAAGAGTGTGTGTGTGTGTGTGTGTGTGTGTGTGTGTGTGTGTGTGTGTGTGTGTGATGCTGATCCAATACCTTTGTCTCTTTGCTCTGGTTGTTGGCGAAATGCAGGGAGGGTGGGTTAAAGCCGATGGATGCGGAGCAGCTGAGAGAGAATGCGCACAGGATGGTGGATTTCATCGCGGACTACTACAAGTCCATCGAGAGCTTCCCCGTCCTCAGCCAAGTCGAGGTTTTCGTTCATTCCCTTCTCCTTCAGTTTGCATTTCCACGTTATAGCTGATTGGATATTACAAGTGCACGCGTGCGAGAGAGAGAGAGAGAGAGAGAGAGAGAGAGAGATGGTTACTATACATGTAGAGTTTTTATGACAACTGTATCCGCATCTTGTATTTTCACTAATGGTGCTGGTGACAACAGTCCCCAGAACAACGAGTTAAAAGGGAGGCGAATGTAATATTTTTGCCCAGAAATATGAAAGGACGACGAAACCTGTTTCTTTTTCCTTTACCTTGGCATCCCAGACTTTGAAGGGGGAGCCGGGGAGTGGATGCAGGGGATGGGAGTCACCCTCCCCGGACCCCGGATGAAATTTTTTCCGTAGGTGGTGTAGCAGGAAACGAAGAAGAATTTTTTCTTTTGTTTCTCTCTCTAAGCACGTGAGAGTTGTACTAAATAAGTCAAGTCTCTTTCCTCCATGCAGCCTGGCTATTTAAATAAACTTCTTCCAGATTCTGCACCTGATCGTCCTGAATCATTGCAACAAGTTCTTGAAGGTGAGGTTCTCCCGCTGCTCTTGCTTATAAGATCACGACAGCTCAAACTTCGGCAGTTTTTATATGGATTCTTAATTTGCAGCGATGTTTTTCACTTGGAATCCCAGATTACATGATTTTCAGAACTTCGAGGGTCTATCTTTTCCAGTCAAATGGGTATTTGCTGATTATGTTGTAGATAGAGGCAAACAGGGATACCGTGTAACACTTGCATGGATTAGTTAGTAAGTGGCTGTTAATCTAAATAAAGTTTCTCTCTCTCTATTATATCATCGCAGATGTCCAGGCGAAAATATTTCCTGGGATGACCCATTGGCAGAGTCCAAGTTATTTCGCATATTATCCTTCTAACAGCAGTATCGCGGGTTTTATGGGAGAGATGCTCAGCGCTGGCCTCAACATAGTTGGCTTCAGTTGGATTACTTCCCCTGCTGCAACAGAACTTGAAATTATAGTTTTGGATTGGCTCGCTAAACTTCTCAACCTGCCTGATGACTTCCTTTCAACAGGTTATTTTTTATGCTAACATTCTTGATGGGGTCAAATGGCCTGTTTTTTTTTTTAAATTGCCATACAACGTGAAAAGAAAAATTAACTTCTCCCCGATCTAGAAGAATCACTCCTAACTTGCTCATGATGATCAGTGAAGAAGAAACCGAACAAACTATTGCATCTTTTTTGGCTTCAATGTTGCCGCATGAATAATTTTCATTTCAAGTACGACATGTACAATAAGTTTATGGACATGGTCTATATCTAATAAAAAGGGAGACATCCTCTGCCTCTCCTTATCCTATGTAATCAAAGAGTAGCTAGAATCTTGCATGCCATTACTTTTCTGTGTTACGAGCTTACTTAGCTTAAGCATTTTATTAGAAAAAAAAATGGAAACCTCCTTACTCAACAAGTTTATTTTTATTTTTTCTAAATCTCTCTTTGGTAACCTGCTCTTGGGACCAGCGATGATCTAAAATCAAGGAAATGACATTTTAGTGCATATGCCCTTAATAATTATTTGGACTTCGTCAGATGAATACATCAAAGAGCCATACAGATGACTTATCTTTGTGATTTAGCATATCGCAAGCACAGAATTTACCCTTAAGTTTCATAAGAATGGCTTTGTAGTTTGCCTATTTGATTGTTTCCGCTTTCTTATGAAGGTAAAGGTGTTATACTTCTCGAAATTTATTTCAAAGTGTATGATGAATTAACTTGATTATGCAGTGACTAAAACTTTGAGAAATTTTGCATTTAAAGCCAAAAGTTTTAGCTTATGGAAAACTGCATCATCAAAACCGGCGTGGTAAGGTCGTGGGAGCTGCAGTATATTTGACATGCTAGGACATACGCCGAATGTTTCAAAGCCTTAAAAAAACCCTCTTTATAACTATGTGCCGTATTGGATAGCTTACTGACAAGTACGATGATGCAGGACCAGGCGGTGGAGTAATACAGGGTACTGCAAGTGAAGCCGTTCTAGTAGTTCTATTGGCTGCCCGAGATAAGTTCTTAAGTAGAATAGGAAAAAGTTCCCTCGATAAGCTTGTTGTTTATTCTTCTGACCAGACCCACTCGTCCTTGCAAAAAGCATGCCAGGTATCCTTGCGAGCACTCATATGTTAATACAAGACAATTTCCTCATGAAAGAAGCCAGTGGCTAGTTCACATAGGAGGACCTAATCTCTATGGTTCAGTTACTAATCAAATATTCTATTTGCTAATGCATCAGGGACCTTTGATCTTCAGCTGATATTTATTTTAGGACCCAGGATAGGATGCTTTAGTGCTGAACCATGAATTGGTCAGACCAGGAAAGTAGATCTATTAGTGATATTATACTTGATTTGGTTATTCCTTTATGACGATATCTTGTCGGTGGATTTAACAGCGAGCCTGAGAAAATGTAGGGTTAAATATGTATAATGGAAAGGATAATGGGTTTTTCTAAGAGTTCTGAGAGGTGTTCCGCAGAAAACCTTCAGTTTTTCAATTTTGTCGTCTTGAATTTTAGTGTTAAACATTTACTGCCTTGAACTGCCGGAAAGTTAAACGAGAATATTATCTCTACAAGCAAGCACTCTTAAGGTTCTACCAGAAAGGATAAGTTTCTGTCATCCTGTAAGGAGAGCTTTATAGCTTTGAGATACTCCATTTGATTAAACAAATTTCTCCTTTAAAGTGCTGGATTTCAATCCGTTGAACCCTCGATGCCCTCAAATTTTTTCACCTAAATGTTTCTCCTTCCATCCTTATGTTATTTAGATCTTTTACTCCTATCTTGTTTGTAACTGAAACACTATTGTGGTGGTGAGTGTTGATGCAGAAGAAGTAGACTGCATCTTCTCCTGCAGCATACACCAAAAAAATGGTAGAAGATGCAGAAATGATTCTGTAGATGATTCCTTCAAAATAATATTTACTGAGTAGACTATGAGCTTGTATCAGTTGAGCATTTTGTTTCCATACTTCATGGCAGATAGGAGGTATCTATCCAGAGAACTGCAGGGTTCTAAAAACAGATGCTTCTACCAATTACGCGCTCTCTCCCAGTTTACTTAATGAAGTGATTTCTCAGGACATTTCCACTGGTTTAGTTCCGTTCTTTTTGTGTCCTACAGTAAGTAAGAAGCTTGACATTAGTTCTGATGTTGCTTTTTGTTCATTGACTTCTTGTTGCAGCTACATATTGAACTATTAACTATAATGTAGGCGGAGTTCCTATTTGGCTGGTCAAGATAGTAGGAGAACATAACTGAAAAAAATTGCTTTGTGTAAGCTAATCAGGCTGATATTTTTGAAAAGCATGCTTTCATATACACAGTGTATTTTGACAGCCATATGAGCCACGTAATCTATTACCATGAATTTACAATGATCTTACGTGTTTGTTAATTAAACTGTTAGTAGATGCAAAGATGAGACAGTTTAAGTGTGGAAGAATCAATGGACTCCTCTTGTCCCTTGAGTTGACTTGGTATACTGAGTCTTTTGTGATAAATCTTGTATGTTAGTTTTTGTAGTAGTCACATGACTGAGGCCTGTGACAAGTTCTCGGCAGAGTTCCTTGCCCAAAGAAAATAGTGCTGCAATTGCTAGATTTAGCATTGGGGGATGATGCATTTGTTACAGAAAGATTGTCTAAAACAATCATTATGAGCAATTATCTAGGTTATGGTAGACTTCCGGATGGATGGATTAGAAATTGGTCTCAAATGGGAAGACAACTCAATAGACATTTATATGGAGAACATGAACACTTTATGCAATTTAAAATCCATTTGAATTCTCAATATTGCTTCGTTTTTAAATTTTATTTTTTTTTGTTTTTTGCATCCAAAAGTTGTTGGTCTCTAAGATTAGGATATCAAGTTTCAGACACGCTATAGAAGTGAAGATATCCTTTACGTCAGATTGACAGGTGGTGAGCTCAAAGTAGGAATAAGCTGTTTCATGTCGTCCAGCTGGTTTTAGTTCGTTTCATTTACCCAACCATTTCAATTTCTTTTGACTAGTGAATGCCATCTAGTCTGAATTCTTTTGCTGCTGCTTACATACACTAAAATATAAATTCAGTTGAGAATCTTCTATTTATGTTCAGGTTGGTACAACTTCTTCAACGGCAGTTGATCCCTTGCCTGCACTAGCAACAATTGCTAAGGTGAGGCATCTGATATTGTATGGTTGTGTGCTTCTTATGAAGGTCTTAATTTTGGCCCAAGTTGTCAAACCTGTAATGTCTTAACATTGATCCGGCATTATACCTTCTTTAAAGGCTTTGACTTGGTACCATATTCCATAAGGTTAAACTTATTTCTCAATGTCGACCCTGTCCTGTGACCTGTGTTCTAGCCTATGAAGCATTTACGAGCACTTCTGTTCCGTGAATTTCTGCTTCTTTAGAAATCTTTAATAGATAACTGCTTCCTGTGTAGTTAGGCTAATACTATTAGCTCATGATGAGCCACTGTTGGGTGAAGAATGCCTTTTGGAGAAAATCCATTTCTTTGTCCAGCTTTTAATTTGGGATTCTCTGCATCTCTTTTCTTGGTTTGAATTTTGGCCTTATAATAAGCTGAGAAGTTCTCTGTTGAATGCAATTGCTTCTTTACTAAAGAATGGACCCAGGGCAGGATAAGGTGGTGTAACATTAACTCCTTTCACTCTTGAAATTTTTAGCCACTCCTAAATTGACCATTGTTAGTTCAGGTATCCCGTATCAAATATATCCTCCAACTTTTCACTTTACTTTTCCTCGTTCTTGTCTGCTTATAAAGAACTATTCATTTTTCAAACATAAGTCACTAGTGTTTTTGTATAGCATGAGAGCTGATTAGATCAGGAATTACCAGAGCACTCTTTTAATTAACATAATGTTCTTTTGCATTCTGGTTGTATGATCCATTCATTGTATGAGAAAAGCATTTCTGATTGGGGAATTTTATTAATTTTTTTAGAGAAATGAAATGTGGTTCCATATTGATGCTGCATATGCTGGAAGTGCTTGTATTTGTCCTGAATATCGGCCTTATATTGACGGTGTTGAAGATGCCGATTCGTTCAACATGAATGCACATAAGTGGTTTCTGACAAATTTTGATTGCTCAGCACTCTGGATAAAAGTAAGCCACATGCTTTCTCTATGTCATTTGTCGATGAGATTGATGCTCCTTATCCTTGTGTTTGCAATGTCTCTCCTGCATGTCTATATCCTTGGATCTTGCCCCATTGGCTAAGGGAAATAAATTAGTAGCATCTTGCCTTAAATCCTACTTCAGATATAATCAAACACATAAACCTGATTGAAGTTGACATATACTTAGTCAGAAACTCTGCCAGATAGACAGGAAAGTTACATGAGATGATGAAGGGGATCAAGGTGATGAACATTGTTACCAAAGAAGTGACTTGTTTGTCGTGGCATGGTCCACCGCAGGAAGAAGATTGGCTGTGCATTTCTACGAGGAATGAGGAACCAGGATAAAGCAAAATTCTCTATGTTTAGGCCACTGCTTTTGTTGCCAATACTTCTAATCTCATACACGATTTGCTACACTGAGTCTAGACCAAAAAAAATTCCACAAGTCATTTTCCATGATCTGTAAACTACCATCACATCAGAAATAGTTTTTTACAGTTCCACGGAAAAAATTCGCTGGTACAAAGTATTGGAAGATATGTGTGAATTCGCTGATTCTTAACTCCTTTCTAACACCATGATTTATTTAATATCTAGTCTAGTTTGGACAGTGATATCCTCAAGGAACATTCTTTTATCCAGACAGTCCAATTGCATGCAATTTGCTTTTGATTTTTCCTTTCAAATGATATTTGTTTTCTTTATCAGGACAGAAACGCGCTGATTCAGGCCCTTTCTACCAATCCAGAGTACCTGAAGAACAAGGTAACGTTTCATGATGATTGATATGTTACCGTGTCCTTGAAGTTTCATTAAAAAGTGGATGTGGAATCGGTCTACCATTAGCTCGTCGCTAGCGTCTCTTTTCTCTTTTTCTCATTATTGCACATTGTCCTTTATGCTGCAATTATATTCAGTACTTTCCCCCCCTGACCTTTAATGTTAAGACAGAAATGCAAAGATTAACAAGTGTGTAGTCTACGCATTTCATGTTGGCTTGTGTTTCTTATTTTCATCTGTATATGCAAGAGAAAGGGAAATCGCAATTATACCAAATAACTGCATTTTTACCATATTAATACTTGGGAAAGTTTTTATGAGTAAGGTTCAGATCGAGAGGGTCTGCGTATCATTTAGAACTAATTTGATTGAATAGCTTTTACATAGGATTCTTCACTACAATTTCTTCGTGAGTTTGAAGCATCAACCATACGTCTTGTGAGACACTGCAGAGGTTAGGTCTTGTCTTGCGTCAACTCTAGGACTATAGCATTCAGCGTTTTGCAAATTGTGAATTTTTTTAGTCTCGCACGTTCCTGATTTCAGTAGAATCCACATTCTTCTGGAGCTGTTTTCCTCACTACAAGAAGGTGAAGATGGTACTACACGTCTTATCGCTAATGTGCCCTCTGTCTTAATGCCAGTAGTGCTGCATATAATTAATTTAAACTGGAAAATTTGGAAGCGTCTTCTTTGTCCTGTTTTACAGTGACAAGACTATCTGCAGGCGTCGCAAGCAAATATGGTTGTGGACTACAGAGACTGGCAAATTCCTCTTGGGCGTCGTTTTAGGTGGAGTTTCTCGATATTTGCTCAACAAGTGCTTGGTTATGTGATGTGCGTATGGGACTGCAAACCAGGGCACCCCTGTCCCTGTCCGTACAAGGGCAGGGGATTCAAATCTTGATTTGCATCCCAGCCGTCCGATTTGAATCGGACGGTTGAAAGCAAAAAACACTTTTCCAAAAAAAAATCAAAATTCTTCCGATCCAAATGAGAACCGTTGGATGTTAATGTCAAGGGGGGAATCCCCTGCTTGGCAAGGGATCCGGATCCTGCAAACCAGGGCACCCCTGCCCCTGTTCGTACAAGGGCAGACAATCCAAATCCGGACTGCAATGACCATTCATGAAATAATTTCTTAGCTTTTTTCCTTAAGCTAACGGATTACATCGTAATAATTTCTGCTGCTCTTCATAGATCACTGAAACTTTGGATGGTTTTACGGCTGTATGGCATACAAAATCTTCAGCAGTACATCAGAAACCACATTGAGCTGGCCAGACTGTTTGAAAGTCTGATCTGTCGAGATCCTAGATTTGAGGTAACTACGTCTGCTTATTAGCGAATGATTTTCTCGTAATATGTGACATATGTTTCTTGACTAATCTAACACCGGCTATGCACGCCAGACCTCAATATGTAAACTTATGCACACACTGCGGGGTGAGAGGGAGGGAGAGAGAGAGGGAGAGAGTATTTTCTCTAAAGCTTAAATGTTCTATCAAATATATCATTTCTTTGTTACATTGCACAAGCAGGTTGTCACCCCTCGAATATTTTCACTGGTCTGTTTCCGTCTCCTCTCTCCCGACAGCGATGGAGATGAAGGAAATAAATTGAACCGCGATCTATTAGATGCGGTTAACTCAACTGGAAAAATCTTCATTTCTCACACTGTAAGTTCTCTGCTTTCGTTGCACCATCCAAAGATAATTCGTGCTTCCTCGCAACGCAGAGATCCCATCTTTCGTATCATACTCATGCAGGTTCTCTCGGGTACGTACATCTTACGCTTCGCGGTCGGGGCTCCTTTGACAGAAGAGAGACATGTTCAGGAAGCATGGAAGGTTCTGAAAGATGAGGCATCTAAGCTGCTGGCTACTGTTCAAAATAGCTAATATGTATTTGTGCCTCGTATGATCTCAGGATTGACTCCATTTTTGCAGAGGCCTCAGGGCATCTCTTTAACCGACTTTCTCTTACTCTTCATCATGAATCAATACAAAAATTGAAAATTTTATACAATGTTGAAAGCCAATTCTTTAGCATCTTATAATTGAAAGAGCTTAAAGTGTGGGTAAATTATTTGCATGCAGGTTTTCATTAATTGGATTAAAAATAGAGGTGTTTTGGTAATATGCATGGAGTATTGTTATTGGTACGGGTCACGTATGAATTAGTAAATTTCGTATTGCATATCAATGGATCAATTTGAGTCGAAACATTTTCGGTCGAATCCATCCATTCGATTGCCCTTATTGTCCGAAAATAGAATTTTGTACAATGGAGGTTCATTGTTAGGGCATATTGGGTTGGTTTAGACATGTAAATCTCAGACACGCATTATGCAATAAATTATAGTTAGCAGTGTATCTACATATGTTGTTTCTTCTTGTGTGTGTTATTAGGTTTTACAAAATTACTCCTAGAGGGCAAGATTAGTGCAATATCAATCCGACAGGCAAGCTCTTCACCGTTAAGTAAATATTCATCGGCCAACACAATTCGAAGCTAAGGTATGGTGATGCTAGCTAGGAAGAGAATCGGATGGATTCTATGTTCGATGTTTCAACTCTTAACAAATTCGGTTCGGCATTCAACTTTCAATTGTAAGAATTAGGTTATCGGAATGCTTTTGAATGTTCAATGCAATTCCTGATTTAGGGAAATCCACGACTAGCGAAAAAAATCCGCTCACTCGATACGAATAACGTGATCTTCTTCCTTAAATTTTCAATCCTCATCATGTAAAATTAAGGACAAATGGATAAAATCAAGTACTTTGCATTTGTTATATTTTAGGGTCGTTTTCCCCTGATCTTCTTTTCTTTATACAAGCTCTGTAAGATAAGTAAACCTAAAAATACTGGGGCATAGAGTTAAGTGAACAAGAATGCCAGTATAAAGAAATGGAGTAAAGAAAAGAGTTGTTTATCTTATGTAAATGGTACGCCTTGAAAAGAAATGACTGCTTTTTTCTTTTTCTTTTTGTAATTTAAGGTACATATGAAATTCGCGTATAAAATTTTCTCCATCCGACATTAATCCTGTTAGATAGGTGTTCATATTAAAGAATTGTATTAATGTTTGTTGAATAAGGAGAGCATCAAACAATTCAAAATAGTTCATGGACATGAACCAACCAATAAAAAACTTTGGGATGATAGTAAACATTAAATAAAAGCTCAAGATTTTAAGCATATTAATTGAAAGTTTAAAGATGACACTGTACGTTGTAATAAATTTTAAGCTACGTTTGACCGTTTGGATTTTTTTAGTTAGGATAAGAATAGATAAAATGAGATATGAAATTTAGAGATTTTGTTATATCATATGCATTGTTTGGTGAATCACACTAATAGAACCAAATGCTTTCATATCATATCCTGTTGATTATGTAAAATGAACGGCATATTGATATAAATAATAATGGAAATGCACAGGTATAGAAGCTAGAATCTCTCGTAATTCATGTTGAAGAAATCACAAATGCACAAAAGGAGATGATCTCCATCAATATATCTATGATTACTATAAAATCTAAATCTAAAAAAGAAAGGGCTCCCCACAACATTTTACAGTTGCTGGTTTGACTATGACAATAAATATAAAAAAGCGGCAGTGACGAGGTAGATTAGTCAGCGAATGTCATGTTTAGTAAGAGAGAGAAAAAAAATGATCGTTTACCTTAGTGATCTGAAAAATATAGTGCTTTGAATCTCTCGCCTACTTCACATTTTGTACTTATTTTTTTTATCGATTTTCCTCTCTCTTTATATATATATATATTATTCCCTTTCATCATTCCTTAATAAATTTTATTAAAAAATAAACTATACCAGTATACCTAAAATATGTAAAATACTATATGTATAGTAAAATATATAAAGAAAAATAGGAATATGTAGAATAGATATTATGCATAAAATATTAAACATAGAAATAAAAAACGAAAAAAAGAAACGGAAATTGTTGTTTTTTGTCATTTTATAATTATATTTTATATTATTTAATTAATAAGTTTGTTATCCAAGAAAAATAAATTTTATATCATGAAAAAGGACGAATTCAAATCCACAATTATTGCACTTTCCTCATGATATTTTTTTATCCTTACTGCATATTTTTTATATTCAGCTTTATTTTGTTTCGGCCATGAACCCTCTTATCCTGAATGTTATTTTAACATGACATCATCTCAGGTCAAATGAAATTGATTCCCTTGATTTTAACGTGGCGCTATGCTACGTGGCACCTGTTTATGCGTCGAAGTGAAAAGACCATCGTGTCCCCACTGTTCCACGGGGGCCACGCTGTCCGACATGCCGTCGTCATCTCCCCACGTCCATGTCTTTTCCCTCCTTCCACCCCGCACGCACGAACCCGCTCTTCAGACTCGCCCAGGAGGAGAAACAGTGATAGGGATAAAGCCCGTTGCTCCCCCGAGCGAATACCCACCACAGCCCTCTCCTTTTGCATTCTGCTTCATCTGAATTATGTAAGTCGTGGTCGCAATGCTTAGCGGGCACCCGGGAGTCGGCCGGGTTCGAGTTTGTTTGTGTGCGTGGGCGTGTATCGAATGCTGATCCAATCCATTTGGCTCGTTGCTTCGGTTGTTGCGAAATGCAGGGATGGAGGGTTGAGGCCGATGGATGCGGAGCAACTGAGAGAGAATGCGCACAGGATGGTCGATTTCATCGCGGATTACTACAAGTCCATCGAGAGCTTCCCCGTCCTCAGCCAAGTCGAGGTTTTTGTTCGTTCCCTTCTCTTTTGCTTTGTATTCCCACGTTATGGTTGATTGGACAGTGTCAGTCTCTGTGTGTGTGTGTGAGAGAGAGAGAGAGAGAGAGAGAGAGAGATGGTTACGACACGTATGGAGTTTTTATTACAATTGTATAAGCATCTTTTATTTTCCGTAATGGTGCCGATGACGGGTAGACTTATATATAAGAGACAGCTGTCCCAGAACTTTTTGCCTAGAAATCTGAAAGGATGGCCATGGACGTTTCTTTTTCCTTTTGCTTGGCACCAACAGACTTTGGAACAGAGCCAGGGGGCAGGTGCAGTGGAGCGGAATTCCCTGCACCCTTGGTCTCCAGTGAATGTTAATCCGGTGCAGTGATAGAGTGATTGCGCCATAAATTTGAAATGCCTATGAATCATTTTTCCCACCTTGAGTTGGATAATATTTATTCCACAGGCGGTGTGACTGAAAAAAGAAAAAAAAATTCGTTTCTTTCTCTAAGCACGTCAGAGTAATACTAAGAAAGTCAAATCTGGTTCCTCCATGCAGCCTGGCTACTTACGTAAACTTCTTCCAGATTCTGCGCCTGATCATCCTGAATCATTGCAACAAGTTCTTGAAGGTGAGGCTCTCCTACTGCTCTTGTTTACAAATTCAAGAGGGGGCTTTTTTACTATGGATTTTTAACTAATGGTCTCGGCAGCAGTTGTCACTTGGAATCCCAGATTACATGATTCACAAATCAAATGGGTATTTGCAGATTATAATGTGTGTAGAGGCAAATGGAGAGACCGTACAACACTTGCCAATGGGATAAATTAGTTAAAGTAGCCGTTAATCTGTATCAAGTATCTTTCTCTCTATTATGTCATTGCAGATGTACAGGCAAAAATACTACCTGGGGTGACCCATTGGCAGAGTCCAAATTATTTTGCATATTATCCTTCTAACAGCAGTATTGCGGGTTTTATGGGAGAGATGCTCAGCGCTGGCCTCAACATAGTTGGCTTCAGTTGGATTACTTCCCCTGCTGCAACAGAACTTGAGATTATAGTCTTGGATTGGCTTGCTAAACTACTCAATCTGCCTGATGACTTCCTTTCATCAGGTCAGTTTGTATGCTAACAATCTTGATGGCATTAAATTGCCTGTTTCTGTTAAATTAAAACGAAAAAAAAAAATTTACCTCTTCCTGTTTAACCGGTCAGTAGAAGAATCACTTTTATCTCACTCAAGATTATTGCTGAATAAAAAATCGAACACACTATTGCATCTTTTTTTGTTATGATGTTACAGCATGAATAGCTTTTATTTGACATGTGAAGTGTACAATAATGTCAAATTCTACGACATGGGCTACATCCAATAAAAAGAAAGACATTCCCTGCCGTTCCTTATTCCATGCGATCAATGAAAAGCTAGAATTGCAAGCCTTTTCTTTTTCTGTTATGAGCTTACTTAGCATGAGCGCTATTGTAAAAAAAAAAAAAAAAGGATGTCAGAAAACTATAAGAACATTGGTGAACTTATCTTCTAAATCTCTGTTTGATAACATACCAGACTCATCAAAATAGAGGAAATGACATTTTTCTGCATTTTTCTCCCAATAAATGTTGACTTTGTCAGATGAGCACATTAAAGAGTCATATAGATCAATTATCTTTGTGAATCAGTAAATGGAACAAGCAGAAATTACCCTTATAGAGTGGCTTTGCAGTCTGTGCAATTGATGATTTCTGCTTTCTAAGGAAAGGAAAGGTGTTATCTTTTTCCAAAGTAATTTCAAATTGTATGACAATGAGTTAAGAATGAGGGTTATTAACTTGACCTGCCGTGACTATAATGCATAACACTTTGGGATATTCATCTTTTGCATTTAAAGCTGAAAGTTTCAGCTTTTAGATAATGGTATCACATTCTAAGACAAACGCCAAATATTTCAAAGCCTTCGAAAACCTATTTTCCAGAAGTCCAAAAGTACATGCCATATTGGATAGCTTACTGTCAAGTTTAATGATGCAGGACCAGGTGGTGGAGTAATACAAGGTACTGCTAGTGAAGCTCTTCTAGTAGTTCTGTTGGCTGCTCGAGATAAGTTCTTAAGCAGAATAGGGAAAAGTTCCCTCGATAAGCTTGTTGTTTATTCTTCTGACCAGACCCATTCGGCCTTGCAAAAAGCATGTCAGGTACCCTTGCATACACTCTCTCAAGGGCCTTATCTCTATGGTTCATTTACTAATTAAAGTATTTGATTTACTAATGCATTAAGGACCTAACTTTGGTCTTCAGCTGATATTTGATATTACAACACAGGATAGAATGCTTTAGTACTGAAGCATAAGTTGTCCAAACCAAGAGAGTAGATCTGTGAGCCTTATTATACTGGATCTGGTTAAAAATCTTTACGAGGATATCTTGTCTTTGGATTTAACAGGGAGGCCAAGAAATGTAGGGTTAAGTCTTTATGAAGGAAAGGATGATCGGTTTTTCCAAGACTTCTGAGAGTTCTGCAAAAAACTTTTAACTTTTTTCAAATTTTTAGTCTGTAATATTTGTATTAAGCTCTTTACTTTTCTTTCAAGATATAGCTCAAACAGTTAGACAAGTGTTATCCATTTAACGTATTAGCTCAAATTTATGGAAAGTTAAACAAGAATATTATCTATGAAACCAAGCATTCTTAAGGTTCTCCTAAATAGGATGATTTTCTGCATTCCTGTATCAAGAGCTTATAGCTTTTAGATATATTTCTTGATTAAACAAAATTATCTCTTTAGAGTGCTGGATTTCTATCCTCGAACACTTGATGCCCTCAAATATATTCCTTTAAATGTTTCTCCTTCCCTCCTTGTGCTATTTAGAACTTTTACTGCTATTTTATTGGTAAATGAAACACCATTGTGGTCGTGTGTGGTGATGCAGAAGACATAGAATTCATCTTCTGCTGCAGCATGCAATAGAAATGGTAGAAGATGCAAAATGGATTCTTTAGATCATTTATTTTGCTACAAAACAATCTTTACTGGGCTGTCTATAAACTTGTAGTTTGTTGAGCATTTTGTTTCTCATGGCAGATAGGAGGCATCTATCCAGAGAACTGCAGGGTTCTAAAAACAGATGCTTCTACCAATTATGCGCTCTCTCCCCATTTGCTTAACGAAGTGATATCTCAGGACATATCCGCTGGTTTAGTTCCCTTCTTTTTCTGTGCTACAGTAAGAAGCTTGACGTTAGTTCTTGTGTTGTTTTTTGTCCATTGACTTCTCGATGCAGCTATATATTAAGCTATGAAATATACTGTAGGCTGAGTTTGTATTGGCCTGGTCAAGATAGTAGGAAAACATAATTTTAAAAAATTGCTTTGTGTAAGCTAATTAGGTTGATATTTCTGAAAAGCCTTTCCATATGTCCAAAATGTATTTTGACAGCCATGTACAGAATCACCATGAATTTACAATGATATTACGTGTTTGTTAATTGAACTATCAGTAGATGCAAAGATGTGGGTTTCAGTGTGGAGGTTTTGATGGACTCTTCTTGTCCCTTGAGTTGACTTGGGATACTGAAGTCTTGTTTGATAAATTTTAGCTATTAGTTTTTGTAGTAGCGACATGACTGAGGCGTGTAACAACTTATCCACTGGGCTTCTTTTTATAAAGAAAATGGTGCTGTAACTACTGGATTTAGTATTCAAGGATGCATTAGATTTAAGTTAAATTAGTTTGAAATAAATTTAATGAGCAATTACCAAAAGGTTTAAAAATGTCAAATCGCCAACTAGGTTATGGTAGACTATAGAATGGACTGTTCAGAATTCTTTTTAAACAGGAAGATAAGACGTTTACATGGAGTGAAATATATCTATTCAAAATTTCTACACCTCCTTTACAAAACTTCATTTTGGTTCTTAGTTACTTTGCACCCAAAAGTTTTTGCTCTCTAAGATTATGATATCAAGTTTCAGAGACACTGAAGAAGCTAAGATTATCCTTTACATCAGATCGACAGGTGGTGAATATCTAAGGAACAAGCTCTTTCATTTAGTCTGACTGGTTTTAGATCCTATCCTTTACCAAACCAAATTTCATATCTTGTTTTTGGCTAGTGAATACTATCTAGTTTGAATTCATTTCCTGCTTACATACACTGAAACATTAATCAAGTTGAGAATCTTCAATTCATGTTCAGGTTGGTACTACTTCTTCAACGGCAGTTGATCCCTTACCTGCACTAGCAACAGTTGCTAAGGTGATGCATTGACATTGTCTGGTTATGTGCTTCTTATGAAGGTCTTAATTTTGGCTTAAGTTGTTAAACTTGGTTTCAAATGTTTTAAGGATTTATCCTGTATTATACCTTCTTTAAGCTCTACGTATTTTAAATGCTCAACTCAGTGTCACATTCCAAAAGGTTATATGTATTGCTCACAGTTGACCCCATCATGTGACCTGTCTTCTAGCATATGAAGCAATCAAGAGCTAGCTTTTCCAAACTCCTGGGGTCCGTGAGTTTATGCTGTATTTTATGGCTGTATTAGATAATCGAATCCTGTTTAGTTAGACTAATAATCTTAGATGGCTTGATAATCACGATGAGCTGCTTTGGGCGAAGAATATGCCTTTTGGCCAAAAGCCATTCCTTTGTCCAGCTTTTAACTTGGGATGCTCTGCATTCCTTTTCTCAAATTGAACTTATGCCTTGTAATAAGGTGAGAATTAATGCAATTTCTTCTTTACTAAAAGATGGACCCTGGACAGGATAAGGTGGTGTACCATTAACCCCTTCACTCATATTAACCTTCAGTTTCAATCCTAACTTAACCATTGTTAGTTGAGTTAGCCAGTATCAAATATATCCTCCAAAATTTCACAGTACTTTTGTGCTTATAATTAACTATCCATATATCAAACATAAGTGGACTAGTGTTCGTGTATATAAAAGCGGAATAGATCAGGGTTTACCTAAGCAATATTTTATTCTTTGCATCTGGTTGTATGATTAATTCATTGTATGACAAGCACATATCTGAAGTAGAACTTTATGAATTTTTCAGAGAAATGGAATGTGGTTCCATATTGATGCTGCATATGCTGGAAGTGCTTGTATCTGTCCTGAATATCGGCCTTACCTTGACGGTATTGAAGAAGCTGATTCATTCAACATGAATGCACACAAGTGGTTTCTGACAAATTTTGATTGCTCAGCACTCTGGATAAAAGTAGGCCATATGCTTTCTTAATTTTCATCTGTTTATGAGATTGATGCTCCTTATCCTTGTCCTTGAGAGGGCGATGCCTCACCAACATGTCTGTATCTTCTTTACACTGCCTTATCCTATTTTATCATATTGAACAAAGTGGGCATGTCTAAATCCCATAGTCAAAGTGAACTTGTCATGCTTAAATTCCCTTAAGATTCTGTTGGAGACATCCTTGGACACTGTCCACGTTACCTCTTTAGTACACAATTAGATGCAGTGAACAAGTCTTTTGCCTCATGATTAGGGGCTAACCTGTAAGAAAATAGAGCATGCAACTCTTTGAGAACAACATCGAACTTATATTCTCTTTCTAGTACTGCATGTTGTAATTATTTTCTTATTTGTTCTTCCTAGTGGGGAAGATATTTATTTATATTCCTTTTAGCATGAGCTTTCAAGCTCCCCTGAGATTTAAGTTTCACTGTCTCATCCGTTTTATCTAAGTATTTCGTTGTATAGTTTATCTCATGCAATGCAATACCACAACTGCAATTGATCTTTCTTATGGGTGAACATATTCATGAAGTTGAGTGGCAATTTTGGCATCTATGGAACCACCCATTTCTTTGGTATATAGTTGCATGCACGTTTTACAAATGGGTAGATCTTGCCCCATTGGGAAGGGAAAAAGTTGGTAGCATCTTGCCTTTATTCCTGCTACTGATACAATCAAGCACTTTAAACTGATTGAAGTCGACATTTACCCTGCACAAAACTCTGCCAGAGAGAGGAAAGTTATATGAGATAATGATGAGGAGCGAGGTGGTTAACATTGTTAACAAAGAAGTGGCTTATTTCTCTTGGAATGGTTCACCTCAGGAACATGACCTGCTGTCCATTTATGTGGGTGGTATAACTTTCTTATGGGGATTCACGAACCAGATAAACTTTGGCCGATACTTTTGTTGCTAGTACTGCTAATCTTGCACAAAATTTTCTACACTGACCAAAATTTTTTCCTTGAAGTCATTTTCCATCATCTGTAAACCACTGCAGAGTTCCTTATCATGTGCACTTTCAGGCTTACAATTGGAATCTTTCTCAACAATTCTGAAGAGAAACTTGCTTGTACGAAGCCTTGAAAATTATATGTGAATTTGCTGATGATGGACCTCCTCTATCACTATGATTATTCAGTATCTAGTGGAGTTTAAAAAGTGACATTCTTTTAACTAAATAATGCAATTGCATGTCATTTGCCTTTCATCTTTTCTTTCAAATGCTTTTTGTTTTCTTTATCAGGACAGAAAGGCGTTGATTCAGGCCCTTTCTACCAATCCAGAGTTCCTAAAGAACAAGGTAACCTTTCATGATGATTGATGTGCTAGTAAGTCCTTGAAGCTTCATGAAAAAAGAAAATATAGAATTAGTCTATCATTTTTCAGAACCACCTCCCCCCACCCTCCCCCTCCTCATTTTCATTATTGCATTCTCCTTTATGCCCCCAGAAAAAAATTGCATGTTCACCATTTATTCTTGGGGATTTTTGTATAAGTTACAGATCAAGAGGATCTACAATTGTTCTAGAACTAATTGGATTGAATAGCTCCTAAATAGGTTTCTTCGCTACAATTTCCTCATGAATTTTTGAAGCAACTGCCATATGCTTGTGAGAAACTAAAGAGTGTAGGTCTTTTCTTATATCAACTCTACACAATGGCCTTTGGCATTTTGCAAGTATGAATCTTTTTAGTCTGGCTTTTTCCTGATTTCAGTAGAATCCACATTCTTCTGCTATTGTTGAGCTCGTTACAAGATGGTCAAGACGATACTATGTATGTCTTATCTCTTATGTGCCGTCTGTCTTTAATGCTAGTAGTGCTGCATAGAATTAATTCGAACTGGAAAATGTGGAAGCTTCTTCTTTGTCCTCTCTTACAGCTGACAAGGCTATCTGCAGGCATCACAAGCAAACATGGTTGTGGACTATAGAGACTGGCAAATTCCTCTTGGGCGTCGTTTTAGGTGGATTTTCTTGAAATTTTCTCAACTAGTGCTTGGTTGTGTGAGGTGCCCGTGGGACTGCAAGGATTGTTCATGAAATTTCTTAGTTGTTTGCCTATCAGTTTATGTATTATGTCGTATTGATTTCTTTTGTTCCTTGTAGATCACTGAAACTTTGGATGGTTTTAAGGCTGTATGGCGTACAAAATCTTCAGCAGTACATCAGAAACCACATTGAGCTGGCCAGACAATTTGAAGGTCTTGTCAGCCAAGACCCTAGATTTGAGGTAACTGTTTGTCTGGTTACCAGTGAATGTTTTTCTCATGGAGTGTGGTTTATGCTCCTTGACTGATCTGACACGGGCTATGCATGCTCAAAGCCAGACCTCAATTGGTATAAGTATCTCTAAAGCTTAATGATTGACCAATCGTAATATTTCTGCAGGTTGTCACCCCTCGAATTTTATCATTGGTTTGTTTCCGTCTCCTCTCTCCTGAAAACAATGGAGACAACGGAAATAAATTAAACAGCGATCTATTAGATGCTGTAAACTCAACTGGGAAAATCTTCATTTCTCACACTGTAAGTTCATTGGTTTGGTCGCACCATCCAAAGATAAGAATGCCCCTTCAGCATTCGTGTTTCCTCATAAAGATGGGATACCATCTCACATATCATGCTGATGCAGGTTCTATCGGGTACATACATCTTACGCTTTGCAGTTGGGGCTCCATTGACAGAAGAGAGACATGTGATTGAAGCTTGGAAGGTTCTGCAAGACGAGGCATCTAACCTGCTGGCTACTATTCAAAATAACTAAGATGTATTTGTGCCATATATAATCTCAGTAGTTACTCCATTTTTGCAGAGACCACAAGGCTTCTCTTTTACTGGGA
Organism: Melaleuca alternifolia; assembly: GCA_019926035.1. Classification (NCBI taxonomy): domain Eukaryota; kingdom Viridiplantae; phylum Streptophyta; class Magnoliopsida; order Myrtales; family Myrtaceae; genus Melaleuca; species Melaleuca alternifolia. The sequence continues at coordinate 461,073 of JAGKPW010002178.1, forward strand.
GAAAATTAATCAGGCAATTTTCTTAGAGATGATATATGCCGGTTGCTGTCCTGCAGGTAGCCAAAAGTGCAAGAAAAAGATTACTCTCTCACTAAATGCGAATCTGTTAACGGTTACAAAGCACCTGCAATCTTTAATGACGGACCGGCCTCAATAAGACAGGTCCTAGGATCAGGGCTTGAAGTGCATAGCTCCTAATAGTAAAATCATTAAGGACGTGAATGATTAGGGAAGAAGTATAACTTTGATGTCCAGTCAAATTTTCAACCTCTGAGTTAGTCTTGAAAACCATCTTCAGCAACGTTTCTTAATATAGAAAATTCTGAAATGCGAGGGGAGAAAAATCATAGAAAATGGGGACAGGCAGAAGAGACGATAATGAGCTAGAGGTTTTTATTCCTGATGGGCTGGATTTGCCCGTATCTGCATTTCTCTCTGTTAGTCATTTCAGTTGTTAAGATCTGTAGGCCCAATAGAAAGTTAACACAGGCCTGGTTGGCCCGACCAAGATGTACTTTCTTTTGTCTTGATCAAACAAACAGTGGACCTCTTGGTCCGGCAGATCACAGTTGAATTACAAAGTGAAAGCAGGTGAAAATGAGTCGAGTAATGCTACGGATACTAAAGACTACATTGAAAAATGCACTGACCAAATATTGCAGCAAATTACAGTTAGGTATTCGAACGAGTGAACCAAGTTGAAGCATTCAGCAACTTGCTAGCTTATGTACTTTGTAAACTGATTCTGTAAATTTACTATCTCTAATGAGTATTGATGAGACCCGTCCCATCTTTAGGCTGTCGGGGCAGGAGCTAGCCGCACCAAGCAACAAGTACGAGTGCTTTGTCCTTAATGAAAGCCAACAAGACATGATCAGAAAACAAAATTTCTCACGGAGAAAGTTCATTGTTAGGGCATCTGTAAAATAAGTCAGTTAAGACAATTGATTCTTCGGCACATATCATTCAATAAGCGATACCTTAACAGTTGACCTAATAAGAATTTCTTTTGACAGCATAAATCTCGCTTCGACGATTGCAAATTTGAGAATTGTACTTACCCAATTATTGTGTTTTTTGTCCACGGTTCTGTTGAGCCGATATACATGTGAAATGTGAATGCTTCTCCTCCATTCACTCAATGTGTGGGATGGGTACCCTTAACTCTACTCTAGACTCTAGTTGAATAGCCCTTTTGAGATGTCATGTTTTATCTTCTTTGTTGCCTTTCATTTGAGAGGGCACCACAGAACAAATTATTGCATGTGAAAAAGAAGAGCTACCCTTGTGTTTGGCAGCTTATGTGTAGTAGCATCTACATATTGCCCTACAATCCGTCTTCACCAATCATCACATGCAAAATCTCAAGTTTAATATACCTCAAGATTGGGAAATCTGCCATAGTTTATGTCAAGTAGAAATTGTTCATCGACGCGTTTTGTCCAAACTACTGTCGTCATACTCTTGTAATTGCTAGAATCAAGAGATAGAGATTTTGTCTGTAAGACAAACACAGGCTGTGCGAAATGGAGTGATGATAGAAGGGAACCGAATGCAAAACGTGGCTGATGGTGACCAGACATGAATCTAAGGTGAAATCATTGAAGGGAAGCTAAAGAGCTGTTTTTATTCTCATGAATGAAGTGGAGTACCAAGAGAATAAATGCATGGCAAAATAATAACAATATTATTATTCCAATGTCAGGAAAAAAGCCAAGAAGAAGCCTCCGAGTTATATCGGAATCATTTGATTACTTTGGTATGTTCTTCTTTTTATGTATTCGTTGATTTTGAGAGATTCTGAAATTGGACCATCCTTCCACAAAAAAGGCAGGCAGGCATGCATGCATGCAAAGCGGACATGTATCATTCCTTCGAAGCTTGATCTTCAGCTTTATTCTAGATATTTTCTTCGGTAAATAATAATAATCGACTGGTATAATTGAGAAGGTTTTCGATAGTGATCATGTCAACGTCATAAGCGTCATAAGATAAGCAACACGCGACAATTTGCACTACTTTAGCATAATTGCAAAATGGCATTTGCCTGGAATATCTTCCTCGTTAATGCATACCATATTAACCCAAAGACATGACTATACCATGACACGATTGATTCTCAGGTCCTTCGAACATAACTTTTGGAGTTGCACGTGATCAATCATAGCCATCAATCACACCATTATCGGAAGATAAAAGAGATATTCGGAAAACGAGATCTTAACGAGATCTTACGAGGACCTAATATAAAATAATAATAAAAATCTATAAAAATGAAATCGGAGTCGGCAGAGGAATCGATAATGGCACAAGGAATGGACATCGAGGTCGGATGTACTAAGTATTATGCGGGGGAATCTATCTTGTCCACGAAGTAGGATGGATATCTTGGTGTTTTGCTTGTCTTCCTCAGAGGTGGCAGCGAAGGTATTGTGCAAGAGAAGATCAGTGAAATATTCCAAGGATGTGCTTTTTCCAAGTACCAAGGAATAGTTTGATGCGGCATCCATGGTGAAGGAGAATCTAGTTCTGATTCATGGTCACTGTGTGCACAATGTTTGTGTATTGGAATCTGAGAATATACCAAGTACCTGCCTTACGACTGTGAGACCACCATCCGTCTATCTCCTCCACTAGAGACATAAATGTATACATTGGACAGAATTGATTGGTTCTTGGTTCTTGGTATAATTTAGTTACTTGTCTTCCCGCTATATTAGAGAAAGACACAGGTCTTGGTCATATCTATAAGTAATTGAGTTGTGGACATAATATATAAGTAAAGATTCATAAACTAGTATTTCCTTAGTACTCGTTTCAAGGGCGTGACCCAAATGACTTCCGATGGGGTCACCGGAGGCCCTTGTCAAACCTCTTGGTGACGAATTGGAGGTCAGGCGGTATGCACGACATGTCCATAAGATAAAAGAGTCGTAGTTCAAGATTGAAGCAACTATTAGCACGGCCGGCTCTTGGCCTCCGACTTGTACACAAGGTGCTGTGACTGGCGAACCAATGATAGAGATTAGCAGTTGGGAGAGCTTGTGACGCCTCGAAACCTACACGTATGAGATCATCCGATGATAATTTATCTAATCTTTTCAAACAACTAGTGCACAAAAGAGAATTCTCCGTATTGCTCAGTCGATATTAAACTATAGATCGCCACACCGACCATACGCTTATTACAACTATACAGTAAGAGATGATTCTGCGCCGAGAACGAGCGGCCACGTAACCCCCATAGACGTTTGCATGTTAAGCACATGCCGTCGTCGAAAGAAAGCGCCGTCACGTGAGTCAGCCCAGACTGTATGCGTCTAGAACGGCATGCCGTCTCCCGCCGAAGCTGTGGACGCTTTCGGGACGAGAGGGCGTATGCGCAGTAACGACAACCCGCATCGCACCCAACATCTCCAGTGCACATCACGAGCGTGACTTCTTGTCCCCATGCCAGTCGATCCCCCACTACATGCAAACTGGCATGCATTCGTAATCAAATTGTATAATATTGGACAAACGCATGGAGTGATTTGGAAAGAGTATAGAAAGGGTTGGACACGACACTTACAAAAGGAGAGAAATAATTTTATTATATAGTTCGTTCGGTCGATTTCGTGACGTTTGTGGATGGTGAAGTTTAGGTGAATTTTCCGATTTGTGCACGGTAATATTTGCTTTACCTTTTCTTTGTTTTGAACAACAGCGGCGAAATTACGAAGTCTGCACCTATACGGTTCATGTGCAAGATCCATGTGGACACATACACCTGTAAACAGCATATGATGGAGGAATTTAGTACCCGTACGAATTGATATCCGTGATGAAAGTATGAATCGCTAACTCATTCCTCGTTTAGTTTGTCCAATGCCTGCTGTTTCGTCTAATACGTACGTTTTATAAATGGAATCTCATTTCAGAATTTAGCGCAGATATATACCTCTTGAATGACAACTCAAAGTCCTGCAAGCTTATACTGTCTTTTGTCAGTGAGTCAAGAGTTGTTTCTTTTTTTTCTGTTGTGAATAGTCCAGAAGTGTTATTAATAAGGGACGTGAAGGCATATGATCTAGTTGAGTCGATTTTGATTAAAATAGCATAAATTCTTACCCTCAATTTAAAATTGGTATGTCTTTAACTTAGCCATTTTAACATTGCAAGATGCTGAGTCATTAGTGGACCACCTTATTGAAAAGTTTCTCTTTTTGATGGGCATCCACAAAAGATAAGCAATTATCAAATGATATCTTGAAATCAGTGTGCACTCTTTAGAGCAAGTTCGCATATGCGGTCCAGCATGCAATACTTTAACCTTAGTCAAATAAATAAAAAGATTCACTTAAAATAAAACTGAAACAAAAAAAGAAGAAGCTTTATTCTTCTTTGGATTACTCAACATGTGATGACCCAAACGGCGATGTGCGTGGAGGAGGGATGGTGGTGCGTCCACGCCTCGGTCACTGGTCGCGCGCAGGAAGGGCACGTCTCTTGTCTCGCATCGTGTAAGGAGGGAGGTTTGGGTTGCCTTATAAGGTAATGGGCCCTCTAATTGTACATACGCATTTTCTTATGGTAGTATGGGTTGTCATGAAAACAAAACACTGGGGATTTATGCTCCGTTCATTTTACGGAAAATATTTTCCAGGAAGTCATTTTTCTGGAAAATGACAATATCTTCCGGTGTTCGCTTGAAATTTAAAAATGAACCAAAAAATATTTTCCGTTGTTTGGTAGAGAAATTATTTTTCAAACTTCCTTTATCGTCGAAGCAACGGCCTCGATGAGAGAGAGAGGGGAGAGAGGAGTTCGGCTAGGAGGAGAAAGGAAAGGGAGAGAGAGGAGTTTGGCTGGGAGGAGAGAGAGACAGAGAGGAGAGAGAGAGAGGAGTTCGGCTAGGAGGAGAGAGAAAAGGGAGAGAAAGAGAGATGAGTTCGGCTCACAGGAGAGAGAGAGAGAGAGAGGAGGGAGGGAGAGAGAAGATGGGCACTGTTACAGTGGACTGGAAAATATTTTCCTCTTTTCAAGAAATGAAAACATTTTCCACATTTTTTATTGCCATGATAAAACATTTTCCGCCCTCCGAACATCAAAATTTAAGGAAATTTTCGCGAAACAAACGAAGCCTTAGTGAACAGTATGTACACAGTAGAGACCCGGGTTGTTACACAACAACTTCCTTCATCACCAAGCAACTCATCAACTCCTGTAGATCTAAATGAAGCCCAAAGAGAATTCCATTTTTTATCTATATTTATCTATATATCTAGATTTTTTTTAAAAAGTACTATGATTATATTATATTATATTATTCCATAGTTGAATCATTTATATGCTCTTTTATCTTGAGACCAACTTGACCCGACATATTCTTCTTAATGGATGTTCCACCAACATAGGATATCTACAAGACAAGCACACACAATTCTCTATCTAGAAACAGAGGGAGCATCATCATGGGTTTCTGAGAATTTGGGGGATTTGTCTGAGAATTTGTGATAAGGTCATGATTTGGTTCATTGCGTGCTTTGATATTCTTTTCGATAAGGCTCATCTTTTGGATTCATCATCATGATGTCCCCAATTTTTCAGGTTTGGTGCACGGCCAAATACTATTGGCAACTTCCCAACTTTGACGCACACCTTATACTAACAATGTAGGAAAATAACACACATCATCGATGGATTTTAGTTTAATATGTAATATTATTCGTAAATTTTTAATTTATTTAACGTGATACCTAAACTATTGATAAATGTTCAATCTAGTTGCTAAATTATAAAAAAATTTATTTAATGCGATTCTTTGGTTAATTAATGTCAATGGAATCTACCATGTGGCTTTCATTCCGTTGTCATTCCTGCCTCTAGCAATATATCAAATTCCAAGTTCTAAGCTGATATCTACCAAGTATTGAGAGAACATTGTGGCTGGCTTAGGATTTGATTCAACACCGACCAAATCTTTCCTGTCTCTCTCTATATATTTTTATAATTGACTGTTTTCTCATGGCCATGTTTTAGCAAAATTCTTGCACTTTTCCCGGTCAATATTTTACAACTCAAGCTACCGACCCCTCACCACCCACTTGCCATCTTTAATATTTCTTCTTTTTTGTGTGAATACTTCTTTTGTAATTGATCATAATTACAAAAATAATATCCATGACCACGGATGATAAGTCGTGCACACCGAGCTACCTTAATTTTTGCATAACCTAACTATAAAAGGCGGCGTCGAAACGAATGTCTGTCTCCCATCTAATCTAACACTTTACCCATATCCAACGGTTGGATTTTGCATTTTCTTTTTTCGAGTATGGAACCGTCATATGATCATTGCAATTCTATTTGTTTGGCATCGAAATGATAAAACCCAATCGCATTCTTGTTCACAATAAATTCGAATCGTTCCGCTGCCTTTTAACATATTGTGACATGGCTTGTAGATTGTATCCAATCTACTTTTCTTCAAGGGGAAAATTAAGTAACATCTGCAATATATGGAAACTCACATGAATTACTAGAGAGACAGCTGGGTTTTATATGGCAATATTGCGGAAGTGAATAGCATGAGAATCTCTCCACCATATTAAAATTCCCCATGCAAAGAGAGAGAGAGAGAGGGATTGCTTCCCGCTGGTCCAATCCATGGCAGCATCAGATCGACAGTGACAGTCAAACCTATCAATACCAGTGACTGAAGCCTCTCCGTACAGCGAAATTTGCCCCCCGGCCCTTTTTTATTGTTTTTCCATCCTAATTTATTTACCAGAAATGAAAAATAAAAAATAAATAAATAAAAGGAGTCAAAAGAATGTTGAGACCGGAGGTTGAGATCAGGTCGGGAATCGATTTGTTAATCAATTTCTGTTAATTATTCATTAGTGACGCATATGGGTCAAGATTATGTCTTCTTCGTGGAGTAATTTTTTACTTTTAAGTCGAAATTCTCTTTCTCCTTTCAAGATTCGATTTCGCCAATTCTTCTTATAGAAAGCCGTGATCTTATGGCTCTTCTTTCTTTTTTACTTCTTTAATCGTTTGTCATGAATTGAATATAGAGACTAGATAGAATATGTTTTTTTACTCCGATTTCTGATATTATTCTCGAACGTGTCATATTGGGTTATGACTCAAATATACTCATGTTTAAACAAGGTGAAGTGAAATTCAAAGGACTTTTGAATGGAAGGAGAGAGATAAAGAGCGTCGTCACCCATGTTCAAACAATTGCAATAACTCTCTCGATCGATCGGTTGAATGGCAATCATCATCGTCCAATGAGGCAATTGAGCCTAAGGTGATCGCCGTCGATCGGCCATTCTCTATCCCCATTTCGGGGATATCTTAATTGTTTGATTTTCAAAAGGAAATGTTGAATGGTAGGTATGCCAAACTCATCATCATCGCTAATTTCACATGAAAAGGCTTATGCATAGTTTATGTGCGGCTCCCACCTTCTTGGGTGGATCTTGGTTGTCACTTGGCCCGAATGTCTCTAATTAATCGACCGTCCATAATTTCTATAATGTCACCAGAGAAAAATCGTGTTATTTATACGGAGTTATGAAGAAAATTGTGTATTTTCCTTTCTTACCCTCGAGTCTTGATGTCATTCATTTACATTATACAATTTAATAAGCAGATCTTTGTCATCATATCCATAAGTATTTTCATGTTCAACCCACCCAAAGGTAGTCCAGCTAGTTAGAGCGAACTTGGACTTTATTAAGGTATTAGGCTCGACTCTCCAGGGAAGTGCCTGTGATTTAAGTGAGGGGCCATGGCAATGGGTTGCTGTGCTAGTCTCCCTCGAGGAATAGTCGAGGTGTGCCCAAGCTGGCCGAACACCTCGATTATAAAAAATATATATATATATATTTGCATGTTCAAAAGGCACGCTACACGTACCAAAAACCTCTTATTTTCTCTCCAAAAGTTTCCATTCTCGTGAAGTAAGAATTATTTCCTTTTTTCTCTTTATAATAAGATTGAATTACAAAAACGAGAGACATAAGTGGTAAGAGTTAAAATCCAGTTCTGTGTTCAATTTTCACAATTTCTTTTTCCGAACATTCCACGAACCTGATTTTTTTTTGAACTTTTGCTTTTAACATTTGGATGTCCATTATATATCAATCTTACTGCAAATATTTTGGTCTTAATCTTTAACAGCCCAAAGTACAAATTTTGTGTTACTTTGTGACATAGTTTATTGACTAAGAATTAGGCACATGTACTATGTGAATAGAGTAGATGGCTAGAGTCCAATTATTCATCGAGGCTGGTCATCATCCATGATGCTTCCCATTTTTTTTTTTTTTGTCTTTTATAAGTTCTAGCGTTTCATAGAAAATGCCAAGATGTGGGGGTGATAAGTGGGGTAAGCGATACTGTTCAGTCCCAAGATGAAAACAAATCGTAAGACTGTGCAGTGCAGAGCAGTGGGGCAAGCGACTTTTAACCCTCTTTTCTCCGGTGGAGATGCATTCGCATTGCGCCGTACGCCTTTGAGAAATGACTTGCTTGCTGATTCGGCGTTCATGACCTAATCATGCATTCCCTTCCAACTTTTCAACCTCAATAATAATAATAATAATAATAATAATAATAAAATTCCACACGAATTTTCTTTTTCAGCGCCCACCTATAGCCAAATAACATAAAAAAAATATCACTAAATATCCGAACTTATATCATATGTGACACATTTATCTTAAAAAAAACTTTACACCAAAAATCTCGAACTTATCTTATTATGACACATTTACCCTAAACATTCCGTATCTTTGTGACACATTTATCTCAGATTTTTTTCTTCTATTCTTTTTTTTTGAAAACTCACTTTGGCCAACGAGCTGAGGTTCGCGAGGACCACCGGAGCTCCTCAGCCAATGGGCAAGGGTCGCGAAGTCCTCATCGGCGGCTCTCGCCGGCCAAATTAGATGCCAAAAATAAAGAAAAGAAGAAGAAGAAAAATTCTAGCGTAAATTTGTCACAATGATACAAGTTCAAGATTTTTAATGTCACAAAAAAATATATGGGAAATGTGATAAGTTCGGGATTTTTAATGTCACGAGGTAAATGTGGCACATAGGCACAAGTTCGAGGTTTTTGGCATTACAAAAAAAATGTAAGGTAAATGTGTCACGTAGTGTATAATTTATGGTTCTTGATGGTATTTTTTTTAAAGGATAAAATGGCAAAAGAGTAAATATCGGGGTAATTATCACTGGCCTTTGAAAAATGAAGACGCTGCCCCAACCAGTCACCAGAATGTGATTCCCAAGATTGTTTTTCCAGGAAAGAGCTCGGCATTTTACGGCACGTTTGCGAATATAATTGATTGGAATCCACTTGATTTGATACGTCTTGACTAACTGATTTTGTGAACATTTTAGATTGTTTTAAAGAATTGATTACTGTCTTCCCTTATGAATGTATAGACTCTGCTTCCAATTCTACCTAATTCGAGAAATTAATGGCATGTTTCGCGGCTTGAGGGTTCACTTACAAGTTGATCTCCTTCCTCCTCCATTAGAAGTAGTTCACCACTACGTAAAGGTTGTGATACTTTCAATCAAATTGATGCGAAATATGTGGTTTATTTTGTCTCGAAACTATATGAATTGTGGACATGAAAATTTTGGGAGAGTATGTTAGTATTTGAACCGTCGACTCGTGTTGTGTACAATTCTTCCCAAAAGCGATTCTAGTAAGGAAATGGGCCACCAAAGCACGTACAACATATCATTTGACACACGTGCGCTGTTTCTATCCGAGAAGGCATTGTCGTCTTTTCACCCGCCGTAGATTTTACCTAGAGACACCAAGTGTATTTTGGAAAATAGAGGAGGGAAAATGATGAAGTTATGGAAAACCAAAGATTTTATGCACTCCTTTTCCATTTATTTTATTGGAACTCCAATAAATCAATCCACGAATTTTCAAAATTCCACGGAAAATCGATCCATCGTAGTAAAGTCATAGCCAAGTGCACTTATAACTCAATAATTCCATTCGTGAATTTCTATGGTTCAACCCGCCATCGATCCATCACATTAAATACGTCGTACTTCATCGAATTTTATTGTACCTTTCCTAACATCAAACATCACATCTCGCAATCACTTCAAAAATTTTCAGTGAACGACCGAGATATGTTCTTTTGTAATCCAATGGTCGGATTCTCGAGTATTTACATAAAACACGCATACTCCCATCAATCTTTTCCTCAAATGGGCAATGCAAATACTAAACAAACCGGCACGGGTCGTCATTAAAATAGATGAAGAGTTCGTGTTCAAGACGGTCTTTGACATCGCATTCACATCACCATCCCTTTCGTTCTTGGATATCTTGCCCACAACATGCACAAAGAAGCAGACATTATTATTCCTCTCGACTGTCGATCACGCATGGCGCTATATATTTTGTTCCCGCTGCAGTGAGACGAGTTGCGCCGGAGCTCGACAAGGAGGAAACCCAAGAAAGAGATGATCCGGGGAGAGGGGCAGTTCAAGAAAAGGAAAGACTCGAGCTTTACGTTGGGTTCGGGTGTGCGAAACGACGGAGAAGGGGCTCTTCACCTCCACCTCCCCTTCCTCTTCTTCGCAACTACCCTTCCATGGTAGGGAAATAGCGAGGCATCGCACTGCAACACGCAAGTGGCAGTGCCTCTTGACATCACGTTGCAAAGAGGTAAGGAAGCAAATTAAACATTGTGGAAAATCACGCGTCATATTGCATTTATCAATTATATCGTGATGATATTACTCTTTGAATCTCTCTCTCCTCTCTCCTCTCTCCTCTCTCTCGTGCGCATTTAGGGAGAGAGAGAGAGAGCTTGGCCTGCTTGTTTATCGTCGTCGTCGTCTCTCCCTGTTGCTGTTTCACCATTGTAACTTGTATGGTGCAGCTGGAGAAAGCTTTTTTTTCTCTCAGCAGCATCTCAACAATAAGCTGACGGCTTTGTTTTTGGGTCTATTGCACTTCGCGTTTCTGTTACAAGTTTGTCTCAACAATCACCAGTTTTTCCTTCTCTGAATAGGGCGATTCAAATCTGACCCACAATCGAGTCCTTACGAATTTCTTTGTTTTCTGATCCGTTTTGGTTATTTCTGTGAGGGGTTCTCTCCTTTTCAGATTTGATTGCCCAGTCTCGTGACATCTCTTCTCTCTCTGGTAGTAATATTGCGAGATAGAGGAGAGAGAAGAGACAAAAAAAAAAATTCCGCTTTCTCTGACCGTCTTTCTTCTTCGTGTTCCGTGCTGATAAAAATTTGTTGGCGTCTTCTGCTTCTCATGTGCAATGTGTCTTGAGATTCTATCACCATGTAACGCACTTGTTGCTCCTTCTCTGTAACCCCTCAGATGGTGAAATGCCCTCCTTAGGCCGATTCACTCCTCGTCCTCCTTGCTTAACTCGCCAATACAACAAACACCGCCGAACTACTATTACTACTACAGCTGCTGCTTCTGCATTCAATTCTCTTCACTGCGGACAGAGCTTATTCAATGATGGGTGTCCCCTTTTGGCTCCATAAATTAGCTTCTTCATCGTCAGCTGTCATCCCGAGGTCGCCTGATGGTGATAACGCCCTTTTGAGGACTATCCGGGGCTTGCCCGTGTTGGAGCTGTCTTCAGTTTGCATTAATTTGACACTCTGTCTGGTGTTCCTCTTTGTCGTCTCGGTGAGGCAGATATCGGTCTGCATAGGCCGGATACGGATTGCCAAGGACGATTCTATCGCAGGTTCAAGCCCGATCAGGCGTAGCTTCGATGGGGAGATCTTCGTGGTTAAGCTAGGTAACAGGTTCAAGCTATCAGTGCTTAGTTGTTTCTATGTGCTCTTTGTGCAAGTTTTGGTGTTGGGTTTTGAAGGGACTGGTTTGATCAGAGAGGCCTCAAGTGGAAAGTCTGTGGATTTGTCTGATCTCTGCTTGCCTGCGGCTCAGTGTTTAGCTTGGTTCTTACTGAGCTTCTCGGCTTTCCATTGTAAATTGAATGTGCCTGAGAAATTCCCTCTGTTGCTGAGGGTATGGTGGTTTGTCTCATTTTTTATTTGCTTGTTGACTCTGCATGCTGATGTGAGAGTATTCTTGGTAGAGGGCTCCGGGCATTGGAGTTCACATGTTGTGGCAAATTTCGCTTGTGCCCCTGCTCTCGGTTTCCTTTTTTATGTTGCAGCTAAGGGTGATACTGGGGTGCAAACTTGTAGAAACTCTGATATTCAGGAGCCATTGCTTCTTGAGGAAGAAGCTGGGTCTGCGAAAATTACCCCGTACAGTGGTGCTGGCTTGTTTAGTTTGGCCACCCTATCTTGGCTGAACCCACTCCTATCTATTGGTGCCAAGAGACCACTTGAGCTTAGGGACATCCCCCTTCTTGCTCCGAAGGATCGAGCCAAGACCAATTATAAGGTGTTAAAATCAAACTGGGAGAAACTGAAGGCTGAAAATCCTTCGAAGCAGCCTTCCTTGGCTTTGGCAATACTCAGGTCATTTTGGAGAGAAGCAGCATGTAATGCCATTTTTGCTGGCTTGAACACTCTAGTTTCATATGTCGGTCCATTCTTGATAAGCTACTTCGTGGATTACCTTGTTGGAAAGGAGACCTTCCCTCATGAAGGTTACATTCTGGCTGGGATCTTCTTTGGTGCGAAGCTAGTGGAGACTTTAACGACCCGGCAATGGTATCTCGGGGTTGATATTCTGGGAATGCATGTAAGATCAGCTTTAACGGCAATGGTGTACCGAAAAGGCCTTCGGCTCTCTAGTGCTTCAAAGCAAAGCCATACCAGTGGGGAAATTGTTAACTACATGGCAGTAGATGTCCAGAGAGTTGGGGACTTCTCGTGGTATCTCCATGACATATGGATGCTTCCAATGCAGATTGCTCTTGCGTTAGCTATTTTATATAAGAATGTTGGAATTGCTTCTGTCGCTGCTCTGGTTGCCACCATCGTGTCCATCATTGTTACTGTCCCAGTGGCTAAGATCCAAGAAGACTATCAAGATAAACTCATGGCTGCCAAGGATGATAGAATGAGGAAGACGTCAGAATGTCTTAGGAACATGAGGATTCTCAAGTTGCAGGCGTGGGAGGACAGATATCGAGATAAGCTGGAGGAGATGAGGAATGTCGAGTTTAAGTGGCTCCGCAAAGCGCTCTACTCTCAGGCTTTCATCACATTCATATTTTGGAGCTCTCCCATATTTGTTGGTGCCGTCACTTTTGGTACTTGCATATTGATGTCCCATCAGCTCACTGCTGGGAGTGTTCTTTCAGCATTGGCAACATTCAGGATTCTCCAAGACCCTCTTAGAAATTTTCCCGACTTGGTGTCAATGATGGCTCAGACGAAAGTTTCGCTTGATAGGATTTCTGGGTTCCTCCAGGAGGAAGAATTACAGGAGGATGCAACAATTGTCCTTCCACAAAGTTCCACTAAGATTGCTGTGGAAATCAAAGATGGTGAATTCTGCTGGGACCCATCTTCTGCAAGACCGACTCTATCAGGAGTTCAATTGAAAGTGGAGTCAGGGATGCGGGTGGCTGTCTGTGGCATGGTTGGTTCGGGAAAGTCGAGTTTTCTCTCCTGCATCCTTGGAGAGATTCCAAAAGTTACTGGTGAAGTATGTCTAGCTACTGATGTTTCTAAGATTCTTTCGAATGCTCACATCATGTTGGAACCCTTTTGCTAATTGCTGCTTGGTGGATAATTTTCAGGTCAGAATTTGTGGTTCTGCAGCTTATGTCTCTCAGTCAGCTTGGATACAATCTGGAAATATTGAAGAGAACATTCTTTTCGGTAGCCCTATGGATAAAGCGAGATATAAAAGTGTGATCCATGCTTGTTCACTAAAGAAGGATTTGGAGCTCTTCTCCCATGGAGATCAGACCATCATTGGTGATAGAGGCATAAACTTGAGCGGTGGGCAGAAGCAGCGAGTACAGCTTGCTCGGGCACTCTATCAAGATGCGGACATTTATCTACTCGACGATCCATTCAGTGCGGTTGATGCACAAACAGGATCAGAGTTGTTTAAGGTTGAAATTCACTGGTGCATTGCTTTTCCTTTACTTTAATCTGATTGATCTTTATTGAACATGTTGATCTCATCGCAGGAGTACATTCTAACTGCACTAGCTACAAAGACCGTGATATTTGTGACCCATCAAGTTGAATTTTTGCCGGCTGCAGATTTGATACTGGTAGGAAACTGTTGTCTTAACTTTGTGCATCTCTTCTGTAGGTTTTACTCTTAAATTTGTTACTGTATAAAATTGATAAACACCTGTATGAAATTGCTATAAAACTACGTTTGACTTTAAATTCTTTAAAATAAAGCTACAAGCCTTTTTTCCTGTCAGTGAATTAAAATATTTTTCATGTCGAGTTAAAGATACTTGTTTTGTGATATCCCTTTCTGTATTGGTAAGGAGTATAATAGTTCGTTATCGCTGAAGAAGATTTGTTGAAGCACTTCCTGCACTTGCTGGAAACTACATGTTTATTAGCATTTTATACATAAAAAGGTGCAAATGCTTGATGGATATTCAATCATTCGCATTCATTCCTATGTTTGTCTTCCTTTCTGCAGGTCCTAAAGGAGGGGCGTGTTATTCAAGCTGGAAAATATGATGATCTTCTACAAGCAGGAACTGACTTTGAAACACTGGTCTCGGCTCACCATGAAGCAATTGGAGCATTAGACATTCCAAACCACTCATCAGAAGATTCAGATGAGAATTTGCCTGGCTCTATCATACTTGGGAAAAAATGCAATGCAGGAGGCAATGACGTTGATATTTTGGCAAAAGAAGTGCATGAGGGTATATCATCTCCTGAACAGAAAGCAATCAAAGAGAAAAAGAAAGCAAAGCGGTCAAGAAAAAAGCAGCTTGTTCAGGAAGAGGAGAGAGAGCGGGGACGTGTTAGTATGACAGTTTATCTCTCATATATGGCTGCTGCATATAAAGGCTTGCTAATTCCGCTTATCATTATTGCACAAACATTATTTCAATTTCTTCAAATTGGTAGTAATTGGTGGATGGCTTGGGCAAATCCCCAAACAGAAGGAGACCAACCAAAAGCCAGTCCCATGGTGCTCCTGATTGTCTATATGGCCCTGGCTTTTGGCAGTTCTTGGTTCATATTTGTGCGGGCTGTTCTCGTTGCTACATTTGGGCTTGCAGCAGCTCAGAAGCTCTTCTTGAGGATGCTGACAAGTGTGTTTCGTGCTCCAATGTCTTTCTTTGACTCTACACCAGCCGGACGGATTTTGAATCGAGTATGTTTCCTTTTCTTACAAGAAACTTGCATGCCCGTTAACTGTTGTTATGCACATTCTAGAGAGTTAGACCTTGAGACTTGAGAGACTCTCCTGCCTGGTTATAACTGTCAGTGTGCTGCCGACTGATGAATCGGATTCACTCTTTTTTTAGGTGTCGATTGATCAAAGTGTTGTGGATCTTGACATTCCCTTTAGACTTGGTGGTTTTGCATCAACAACCATACAGCTTATTGGCATTGTATGCGTAATGGCTAAAGTTACCTGGCAAGTGATTCTTCTTGTCATCCCAATGGCGGTGGCTTGCTTGTGGATGCAGGTGACTTTTGAGTTCTGCTTTAACATATTAGTTACGACTTTTGTCTTAATTTTTGAATACCAAACAGAGGAACGTTAAGTTACTTATATATGCTAGTCTTGTGGCCTTTACAATTATGACCCTTTTCCTGCAACGTAAAAGGAATTTGATGTGGCAAGAGATTTTTGAGGCCCTAAAGAAATTGGATTGTCCACAGTTTTCTCATGGCAGTATGAAATCTAAAGAATATGTCAACCTTGGCCTACCTGGCATTGATTGGCTCAACATTTTGTTCTCTTCTGCTAAGTCCTAACCCTGTTGCACATTTTTGTGCTCGGAGTATATGCAACTGATGTTGCGCTCATTTATATGATCTTTTTTTTAGAGAGGGAAAGTTGTGAGTAAATAGAAGAAGCAGGTGAATTTTCCCTTGTTATTACTGTGATAATACATAGATAGGTTCAGATTAGGCTGGCACCCCCTTTGTGCCAATTTGAATAGAAGTTCTTATTCTTCTGAAGAAACAAGATCGATGCACCTGCACCACCTAATAAGTACATGATAGATCAATTGATGTCACTTTAACTGAAGAGTATCTCAATGCAGAAATACTACATGGCTTCGTCAAGGGAACTTGTTCGTATTGTAAGCATCCAGAAATCTCCAATCATGCATTTGTTTGGGGAATCAATTGCTGGAGCTGCAACAATAAGAGGCTTCGGACAAGAAAAGAGATTTATGAAGAGGAATCTTCATCTTCTTGACTGTTTTGGTCGCCCATTCTTTTATAGCATTGCAGCAATAGAGTGGCTTTGCCTTCGGATGGAATTACTCTCCACTTTCGTGTTCGCTTTTTGCATGATTCTACTAATCAGCTTTCCGCATGGAAGTATTGATCCAAGTAAGCATTGAATTTTTCTTCTTATCCCCAATCAATCTTGCATAGCTTTTGAAGATTTTCTTTTGGACATGTCTGGATCAGACAAAACGATGCTTTAAAAGTGGTGGCTTGAGCACAGTTTTAGCATCAATTTTTAAACCCTGTGGGTCTTCAAACCAGTTAATTATCTTGAGACTGATTAAGTTCTGTATATTGAGTGGCTTAAATGGAATTATAATAAGTAGGATAGGATCTTGGTAAGTGTTGAGTTTATTATTTTAGGAAAGTAGCAAGTTGGGTATATCTGCATATATTGTATTAGGCTTAACCCTAAGCCTATATATACTTCCTATTATCTCTGAATAAAGTAGTAGTTACTCTTTTATCAAATTACAGTAAGTAATAGAAAGATGTGATTTTGACATACTTTTGTTTCTCTCTTATTTTCATAGGCATGGCTGGCCTTGCTGTGACTTACGGTCTTAACTTGAATGCCCGTCTCTCAAGATGGATACTTAGCTTTTGCAAGCTTGAGAACAAAATAATTTCCATAGAAAGAATAAACCAGTACTGTCAAATCCCAAGTGAAGCTCCGCCAGTTATTGAGGACTCTCGCCCATCGTCTACATGGCCAGAGTGTGGGATGATTGAACTAATTGATTTGAAGGTATCCAGAAACTTTTTCTACTTTACTTGTTAACGTTCTATTTTCACAGTTCAAGTTTTTTATCTGCTACTGTTTGGTCGGGCTACATATATTCATTATCTTCATTGGTCAACTAGCCATCAGCCAGTTGGTGGGGGTTTGTGTTGGGCGCTCTAAGGCTGGGTCCAAACCCTACCGCAAGTGAAAAAAAAAAGAGAAAGTTTCCATCCCTGTGGGTTTATGTCTACTTGTCTCATAGAATGGGTTATAATAAGCCTTACATGAGTATTTAGAATTAATTTTTTGTGGAATTGGTCCTATGCGTATGTGGTGTTAATTTTTTTCCGGAATTGGTCATTTAAAATTTTCAGAGAAGCTTGGCAGTATGTGGTGTTAAATATTACTGCTTGCCCTATTCCTATTTGATCAGCTAATATCAAAAGACTTACAAGACAGGTTTGACCAACAGGCAACGGCTTGTGAGGGCCACTGGCCACCCTTCCCCTGTAAAATATAATTACACCTGGACTTTATTGCATTTTGTCTGTCTTTTATTGTGACCAAGAAGCTGTCTATAATTTAAGAATACCTTGCTAATTATATCATAATTTACTTGGAGAATCTTTAGTCAAAGCATGTCTCATAAAAGACCAAAAAGGCACTTTCAGTTGCCTTTACCCTTTAATTACTGTCTTTGAAATATGTACCAAAATGTGACGATCTTGATCTTATATTGGAAAGTGTGAGAGGAGAGTGAACGGAAGGTGTCCGCTAATGGAATTTTCTAGCTTGAAAGGTTTTAACTTCTTAAACTAGCTGCTTGTAACTCCTAAGTTTCCCAATGTCGATCACAAGTTGCTGATTGTTCCAACTTTCTGCAGATACGTTACAAAGAGAGTCTCCCCTTGGTGCTCCATGACATAACCTGCACATTTCCTGGGGGCAAAAGGATTGGCATTGTCGGGCGTACTGGAAGTGGCAAATCAACCTTAATTCAGGCCCTGTTTCGTTTGATTGAGCCATCTAGTGGGAGAATCGTTATAGACAAGATCGACATATCTAAAATTGGGCTCCATGACCTTCGAAGTCGCTTGAGTATCATACCCCAGGATCCTACATTATTTGAAGGAACTATAAGGGGCAATCTCGATCCCCTTGAGGAGCATTCAGATGTCGAAGTTTGGCAGGTTCTGTTCTTTTTGCTTGCTGTACTTCTTTTTAGGTTAATCTCATATCTGCATGCCCATATCTAATTAATGTTAATGCTTAGCTCTGAAATTTTCCTGTAAACAAAAAGCACCATTATACTTGATGCTTACGACTTTGGTTGTTGAATTTTACTTCATATGATTGGTAGCAATGACTGTCATCTGAAACCCTGACAGGAAACTGACATAGGATGGAGGTGTGCACATAGGTAGGGTGCCACGTTACATCTCACTTAGATTGGAGTGACCACATTTTGCCATGGAAAATTTGCTTGCGATAAATGATCCCAATCGATGTCGCTTCCACGACTTTCTGTGCGATTTTCTATGCTCATGTAGTAGCTCCTGTTAAGGCTTATGATCTATCATTCTGATTGCGAGCACTTGTTCATAATTTGTGTGTCCATCCATTGATCAGTCAATTTGAGTTTGGAATCCGATATTATATGCCTGAGAAGCATCAACACCCCAATAATCTTTGAACTTTTACTTCTGAGGCTAGAGTTAATAATCCTTGCACTAAATTTAGTGCAGGCCTTGGATAAATCTCAGCTTGGGGAGATAGTGCGTGAGAAAGAGCTAAAGCTTGATACTCCAGGTGGGTAGCCACTATAGAAGTATTTGGAACTTTTTTTTTTATTTGTTTTCAGAATATTGATCTGCTCAATCTCAATATAGTTCATGAAAGTGGAGATAATTGGAGTGTGGGGCAACGGCAATTAGTTTCTCTTGGTCGGGCTTTGCTTAAGCAGGCAAGGATATTGGTTCTTGATGAAGCTACTGCTTCAGTCGACACCGCCACTGATAACCTTATCCAGGGAATTCTTCGGACAGAGTTTGAAGATTGCACCGTGTGCACCATAGCACATCGTATCCCAACCGTTATTGACAGTGATCTGGTTTTAGTCCTCAGTGAAGGTATGTCCAGTTCTCTCAGAGCCCTTTTTTCATTCTTTTTTTCCTTCTCCTACAGTCTTCTGCTATAAGGAAAAAGAAGGCAAGAACAGATAAGGAATACAAAAGAAAGAAAAAGTCGCCTCATCTGAAGAGCATTGCTTAAGCCATTTTAAGATGCCAACTTTTATGTTTCAAGTTGAGAAGCCATAGGAAGTTCAAGGCTTTAGCCATGTATATTTGTTTCCAAGGAACCGTCAGAAGCACGCTCACATTTTCCACTGTGTAGAAGGGTTTCACATTTGAGTTATGGTAATTTGACGGAGAGTCGAGCATCCTATGCTCATGCCTATTGATATTGGGGGAGTGCAATTTCTCAAGGGAAAGCAAAACCCTACTGCAGGGTTCTAATCATTGATATCTCTAGTGAACCGATCCCACCAAGTTGATTTGCCCAACGTAGTAAAGTAGAAGATGGCATGGCCTTGTATCATCTACAAAGCACTGGAAAACCCAATAATCCACAAAAAGATTTCTAACACTTGTTGCCCGCAGTTTTGATCCTCCTTTACTCTGAATAATCAAGAGTGAATTGTTAAATTTTGACAAGGACCTCTTATCAGTAAATTAATAGGAAACCTAAAGACACTTAATTATTTCCCCCCTTTCTGTGGTATTAGGGTTTCCCTCTAGCAGGACATGCATGCACAATTGAAATCATCAGGGTACCATAAGCAAGAGAATCATTAGCATTGTCTCTGCAGTTCATTAATCTTCTGACATTTTCTGCAGGTCGAGTGGCAGAGTTTGACACTCCAGCGCGGCTACTAGAGGACAGATCATCTATGTTTCTAAAGTTAGTAACTGAGTATTCATCAAGGTCAAGTGGCATACCCGATTTTTAGTTTGCGCGGCATGCCTGGAGGCCTTAAAGGGCTCAGAGCGCCAAAAATGGGATCCAGACTGGCTCGCCCAATTCTTCTCCATGCGGTGCTGCTTCATTCGGCCTATAAGAATATGCAAACGAGAAGGATCGAAAGGGGGGGTTTTCTGGTTCCAACTTATCTCAAGTAGCCAGGAAAATTCACACATAAGTCATCTCTGGAGCGCCAGCATGAGGGAGTACGTGCATGCTCGTTTCAAGGGCTATCAAAATAAGAAGGATCAGTCAGAGGCTGGGTCATAACTAGGAGAGAATAGGAGGGGGGTAATTATTCAGATTTCGCAATAAATGTAGATTGTAAACTGGTGCATGATGTCGTTCCAATATGGCAACGAAATTTTGTAGTGCTGGATTAGTCTTTGTGAATACAGTAGAGTCCAGTGGCCAAAAACCCATTTTGAGGGTAGTACACAGTACAGGTTTTCCAGTCTCTCTGATCTTTTGCCCTGCACAATGTGTTTGGTATGGCAATGACTGAATCCGCTTTTCATTTCGATCTATTGCGTCCGAGACTTTGCCATTGTTTCGTGCGGGTGACTATTTTCTCGTCGAGTTTCCGTATTTCAGGTGTGCATGTATGTTATTAGGTGTGACGGCAACTTCAAGCTGAGCATACTGTGAAATCCATCATCTGCATCTTTATAACAGCCAAAGGAAGTTGGCTTGACGGTCGCATGTTCATTCATGACATAGAAGCGAGAGCAAAAATATTGGATAGGATTAATGATGAAATTCCTTCAAAAGGAAACGACGAACGAAGCTCTGATATATACATAGAGAGAGAACGTCAATTCACCCAAACGAGGCATGCCCTCGTCATGCTTGGTAGGATGAGAGGAACGGGTAACAAAACATGAATCGTCAAGCTATCGATTCAGGAAAGGGACGTCCTTACTTGCTAGCATCCGCATTCCCCCCTGTGCACCAAACATCATAACCGAATCGCACCGCGGTGGCTGATCCGGGCGGGTAAAAGCATGATTCGTGGCCGGCCGGACGTTCGGGGTTTGTAGTGCTCGTACGCGGCATAAAATGCAGAAGAGAAAACCCGAACCCGTACCCGACTCTGGCTTGACACAATACAACACGATATTATGTCCGACTCGGATATCGGCACGAGTTAAAAAATTATCATGTCTCAATACGAGCGCTATTACGTTACTGCGACACGAATTTCACAAGCATCCGAAAAATCATCTGTTACATTTTTTTTTCTTCAGTCAGAAGCCCATCACTTGTGTTCCGGGTCGAATTTCACGAGCATCCAAAAGAACAAAAATCATCTCCGTTACCCTTTTCCTTTCAGTCGGAGGCCCAACCATTGAAGTAAGCTTGCACTTGCAGGCCCAATCTGAAATCGGCCCAAATCCACCACCCCTCGATTCTGAGCTTTGCTTTGGTCACCTTGGATCACAGAGCTCTCTCTCTCTCTCTCTATTCTCTCTCTGCCCTTCCATTTCTGCATTCAAGCTGTGGCAGGAGCACGATGCAGGCCATCTCGAGGCGCTTAGGGCACCAATCCTCGGTCTACTCCCTCAAATCCGTATACCCTCTCTGCAACCACTGTAAGAATCCGCATTCTCTTCTTCCTCGCTGCACGCGCGCCTAATTGCGCGGTGATTCCGATCAGTGTCGAATTTGGAAGTTGCTAGATCGGAAATTTGGTTTGTTTTCGCAGATTATGGAGCTGAGAACGAGCGGTGTGTGTCGACCCTCGCCACAAAGGGCGTGGGGCACCTCGTGCGTAAGGGAACTGGTGGGAGGTCTTCCGTCAGGTGATTGCTCTCACCTCTGGTTGTGCTCGTCTTTGTTTTCTGTTTGGTTTATGGAGATAATTTGTGAAGTTGGGATGAAGGAGGATGTTGAGCTTTGAACGTGGCATTCCGAAAGCTACTTTTGATTCGTTTTTCATCTCATATTTTGTCGAGTTTATAAAAAATTGATTCTTCCTTGGCACGATACTTATGTTCATGTTGTAGCATTCAACATAATAGGATACATGAATTGTCACTATCACCAGATGGTGGAATACTTTTAGGTCTTATAGTTAGACGATCTTCTGTTGCAGTGAGCTTACTTTTTCACCGTGCTCAATTGTCATTATATTTTTCCTATGCATTTCAACTTATTGCTCATTTGACCTGGAATTTTTGCAGTGGTATTGTAGCAACAGTTTTTGGAGCAACCGGCTTTCTTGGTCGTTATGTTGTGCAACAACTTGGTGAGTTCACAAAACAATAGCTTCTTCGGCAGTTTATGTCAAGTAAATGTTCGTTGGCACCAAGTATGCTGCATTGTTTTACCTTATTCACATGGTTGAAGCAGTCAAAATTGTTTTTTAACTTTAAAGTGGGTTAGCTAAGAACTGATCATTATGCTCTATCAGAGATTCTTAGTGGATGTGCTTATCATTAACAATTTTCTGGAGGGTCATAGGCCTTAAATTTATCTATTTTTTCCAGCAAAAATGGGGTCTCAAGTGTTGGTCCCTTTTCGTTGCTCTGAGGATTCTCATCGTCATCTCAAGTTGATGGGTGATTTGGGGCAGGTACACACTGATATTTTATCTTCTTCAAAGTTAACGATTTTTGGTCTTTCACTTTTTTGTCCATCTTAGATATTCAAACTTTATATCTTTGTACTTGATTTCCTTAGATAGTACCGATGGAATTCAATCCAAGAGACGAAAGCTCTATCAAGGCAGTTATGGCAAAAGCTAATGTTGTTATAAATCTCATTGGTATTTGCACGTTTCCTTGTTTCTTTGCCTTGTGAATAATGGATTTTCTGGGGTTTCTCTTACATATAAATCTTCCATTTGGCAGGAAGGGAATATGAGACAAGAAATTATAGTTTTGAAGAAGTGAATCATTCTATGGCTGAAGTACTTGCAACTGTAAGCTCTCAAATTACATTACTAGGGTCCTATTGTGATACTTTAGTCCCGTGACAAGGCAATTTATTGGTACAATCTCCTCGTATTAAGGATGTCGATGCATTGCAGTAGTGCTTGAATTCTATTAAAAACTTCTAAGCTTTGTGCAACAGCTTTCCTAAGAGTTTTGCTTTACTAGCTTCATTCCCTCCTACTCCTAAACTTATTATCGCACAAGATCCGAGGGATCAACATATCAGTGTTGTGATTTAAACCCGACTTTTAATGATTTGACTACAATGCAGACCTTTGCAAATCCAGCCCCACTTCCTCCCTCTTCTTTTTCCTCCCTCAGTCGCTCTTTGTGTTTGTGTGTGTGTGTGTGTGGTTTGCCACTGTGAACTATTTTTTAAACCTTTTTCAGCTTCTTTATATCCACTGCCTTATGCATTGCAGATTGCTAAAGAACATGGTGGTATCATGAGATATATTCAAGTCTCTTGCTTGGGTGCTTCGTCTTCTTCCCCATCAAAATTTCTTCAGACTAAAGCTGCTGGGGAGACAGCTGTTTTGAGAGAGCTACCTGAGGTGAGCAAACTGTTTCCTATTCAAACAACCTGCTGCATTAATAACTACCCAAGCTTTATTTTTTCTTTCATAAATCCGTTGCTCAGTTTTCCAATCTATTATCAAATAATACAACCAAGAATTGACGTTGAGACTTGGATACTGTGAACAACTATTTATGTAAAGGGCAATTGCTGATAGATGCTATAGTGTTCTGAAATTTTCTAATGGTATGCCATGTTGGACGATAAGGGCAGAGTTTGATAATTGAATTTAACCTCTGCTCAGTCATTGTTGCTCTCCAAAATGAAAATGAGTTGCACTTGGGGAGACTCAAACCCTCCTTGAATGTGAAGGACGTGTTCCTTTGTCATTGCTCAGCCTTATACTTGTCTTTGTTCAGTCAACTTTTTTATGATGATGTCAAGTAAAATCAAAGTGATACCAACTGGTTGATTGCCTACTCATGACTGATCATGTTCGGTTTTTGGGATGGTCTTAAAGTATGGGTTTTTGGGCGTTCTCTTTAACTTTTGGCTGGGATTCTTGGCCTTCCTTAAATAGTGTACAATGTTATAGGGCATAATTGTCTAATTTTGAAGTGCTGGCAATGCTTGCAAGACCCTCAAAGTCAATGAGAGATGATGTTGTCTAATTTCTTAATGAATCGTACAGAATACTAGTCTAGGAAGCTGTAGAAGAATTAGGGCCAGACAGAATAGTAGGTACCTTAGTTTACGTCAACAAATCAAAAACTGCTTTGGAATGTTCTACTATGTGGAGCTGTTTTCATTACCTCCTTTCTCCTTTCTTGAATTTTTCTGGCTTTTTTACGTCTTTCCAATTATTTTCTTTCTTATGATAGAAAAGAATTGTGCCTCAAGTTGCCATGGGTCACATTTGGTTGGAGGATACTTGTTTATTAGTAGAAGCTATGCAGCTTTTGATCCTTGGCAATAATTTTCTACTCCAGAAAAAATAATGACGGCTTGAGGGTTGTTGATTGATATTTTACAGGCTTCATAATGTGCTCTTTCTTGTTCCCAGATGCACTCCATAGAAAACATAGAGATATGAGCTTTGTCTTTTTTTTTTTCATCAGTAGATCTGAGATTTGATCTGCAGGCAACAATTTTGAGACCTGCTGTCATGATTGGCACAGAGGATCGTATTTTGAATACTTGGGCACATTTTGCTAAAAAGTACAGCTTTCTTCCACTTATTGGGGGTGGATCTACCAAGTAAGACTTGATTATAGTGATCGATTCACTCATGCAGTGCCTTGCAAAGAGATTGCTGGATCTATACTTAAAATCTGATATTGCTACTGGTCATTTGTTTTTGCAGAATCCAACCTGTATATGTTGTTGATGTGGCTGCTGCTGTTGTTTCGGCCTTGAAGGATGATGGTAGTAGCATGGGCAAGATATATGAGCTTGGTGGGCCCGAGGTTTTTACTATTCGTGAACTGGTAATCTTTCTCCGTTTTTCTGCAGTTATAAGATTTGAGAATGCTTGCTAGTTTACTGAAAGTCAAGCACCCTGCAGGCGGAGCTAATGTATGATATGATCCGTGAATGGCCTCGTTATGTATCAGTTCCTTTCCCCATTGCTAAGGTACTACTGCAGAATAACCAGTTCGTTCTTGTTGTATCTCAATGAGGAAATGCATGGAACAAGAACTATAGATAACCTTCCTTTCCCATTTGTGATGCCAGAATGTATGTGCTTGTTGACACAGATGCATGAATCAATTAGTTCCCATTATATGCAAGTCCACCATGCTTAATCGTCTTTACGAGATTATGTTTTCAAATGCATGAAATAAATGTTCACAAGGTCACATTTGCACAATTCTACATTCCCAGTTAAATATATCATATATGTTTATTCTCTTTTCTTACCTTATCCTTGCAATTTTCATGACAAGCATACTGCCATGTTCCATAGTAAAGCTGAAGTATGCATATTCCATCAATGAGTGCTTTTGATGATTTACTTCCCAACTTTGTTTATGATAGATTGTAGGAACTGATGACTTCTGATAATCGCTTTTTAGCATTGTTATCGCATGGTGCTATTTTCAGCTGCAGATTGTTGGCACTGATGATGTCTCATTTAAGTGGTCTCTCTTTGGATCTTTTAGCCATACCGGCGCATTGATGTGACTTCTGCAGATTTGATAGAAGAAAATAAGTTGAATACTTGACTATTGTGCAGAGTTTCACATGATGGTGTTTATATTGTTTTGCCATCTTAAACTATTGCTCTGGCTTACTGGACAAGAAAAAGACTAATTTATAGCCTCTAATTATTCTCTTTTCACTGTTTGTGGTGCTAATTAGTCAACTTGACTCAACTCTAACTCGTGGCATCTTCATGATTTCAGGCCCTTGCGACGCCTCGAGAACTACTACTGAAAAAAGTTCCATTTCCTTTGCCTAATCCTGACATCTTCAATCTAGATCAAATAAATGCTCTCACTGAGGATACAGTTGTATCCAAAGATGGTTAGTCCTCTATGCATTTAGTTTTATTCATTGTGTTTTCCAGATTTAACTTCTTTTATTGCTTAATGTATGTGTTATAATCATGAGTTGGCGGATTTTGCAGCTCTGACTTTCAATGATCTCGGAATTGTGCCTCACAAGCTGAAAGGATACCCAGTTGAGTTTCTTATCTCATACCGTAAGGGTGGCCCGCAATTCGGCTCTACTGTCAGTGAAAGAGTATCTCCAGATGCATACCCTTAAGGCATTTTAACTGTATTAATTCTGAATGTTTCTTTTGCCAAAAACCCGGTGGAAATCTTTCAACATGTTTTTCCCACCTCAATTTCTTCATAATAGCAGAGAGATTCTTGCTTGGAAGAGCACTACCCGTCTCCCGCAATCAAAAGATGACGTGTCAATAAGATTTTGGGGAACATGATGTCTGAACCTCATTCCAGTAGTTTGATTTTGTAAATTATGGAAGGCATTGTGGCCTCTTCTAGTTTTGATCCTTTATTGAGTGCCTTTCCAACCACTTCAATGAGCGTACCTTGAATTTATATAATGGCTTTTCTGGACATTGGGCCAAAGTTTTTATAATGATGATGGGCAGATTTATGTCGACGCACAATTCGATAATTCGTTTGGTGCGACCTATGGAGAGAGAGGAAACAGATTCAAAAAGAAGAAGACTGCTGCAAATAGCAACTGAAGTTAAACTGCTAACGGAAACAATTAAGAGGACAAATCGTGAACACAAAAAGAAACGTGTGCATGAACTTGTGATATCTGCGACGGTGCGGTAAGGCGCAAGTCGACCGGGATGACCAAACTGCCTTCTCCATCTAACGTGCTCTCTTGTGGTCGCGAGTCTCTTGGCTCATCTGCTGGTGTTATATTTCTGGAGCAAGAGTGTGCTCCAAGTCATTCAAGGAAGCATCAGGCTTTCCTTGTAATTGGAGCAAAGTAACACAAGACTAATTGACTTAAGCAAGATCAGTATAAAAAGAAACAGATGCAGGCTATTGACGGGAAGTGAGATCAACTCTTGTACGATCCGGAGAACTCCCGTGATGGTATCCGCGACGAGCCACGCTTCTTTTGACCATGTCAAATTGGAAGAGATGGGTTTTGGGGCAGCAATGTTTGTGCGCCGCGGCTGTGCTGGCGAGTCCAAAGACAGCTGCTGCATCAACATCTACGTAAACAGCAACGTTCAGGGGGTGAGCAATTCCATTTTGGTCGGGAGTGAGGTGAGAATGGGTGACCCGGGCGTTTCTCTGTACTTTGGAGACATAAAGCTGGGAAATGCGCACAAGAAGAGGAGACGTCAGAGAACTAAGTGGAGCTTTGGGCTCGGTAGTTTTGCGATCTCGTTGCTGGTGTTTGCATTGCTACTCTTGTTGCTGCTCCTGATATTGTAGTTTCCACTTCCACCACAAACGAAGAAAGAACCATTCATTCATGATTTTTGTTTCTCCTCCTTTCAGTTTTCTTCCCCTGGTGTATAATGATGTTTCGTTGCTGTCAAGAGTCGAGACAGTCTCGCGGAGCTGTGTTTGTTCATATTGTAATCACACTGTTTAGGAAAGAAATAAACTTTAGGCTCCATTCGAGAAAATGAACGGCGGTGCACCTGTTCCTCGGGGTTCGGAGAAAGTGCTTTTTTTTTTCTCTCATTTTTTCCTTTTTTTTGATAGGCCACTTCTCCAAACCTTCTAAAACATCTAAGTGATAATATCAGATCGCTGCCCTTCAAGAGCCCAAGATTGTTCTCTTAGCTAGGACTCAATTCATGATCAGGCTTCTTGAGACACGATTTGATAATGGGTCTTAGCCAACTCGATAGGCCATTCAGTTAGAAAAACGAAAAATGACAAGAAAATCCTGGCTTTCATTAGTAGTAATAGATGGATGATGAGTCATGAAACATGAAAATGCACTGTGAACCCAGTCTCAAGAGCTCATAGATTGCTTCTCTCAAATCATGGATGGTGTACTACCATCTAGGCGTGCCATGAAGAAGGGTATTGGCATCTTCTTTTGGATTCACAAAATGGGTGCTTCACCTCTGCAATGGCTAGCCAAACAGAAAGGGAGTGCATGGGAAATTTTGGCGAAACATGGATTGCTTCGACGAAAGGTGTTCTCAGTACAATCCATTACATTCACCGCGCCGCAAGGTTCCGCGACAAATTTGGCCGGATTTTGGGAAGGGCCTTCAGTTATAAGGTGCAATGCATCCCGATAAGTCTAGCACCATTAGCTTAAAAAGAAAAGATAATGCAATTTTTGTCTTAGGGAAGGGGACGTCTGGACAGCAAAGTAGGCACAATTTAAGGGTTGGTATGGACATGCCGAGCGACCATCTCTACCTTTTAGATATTTGTGGATCATAGTTACCATCGTGCAACCCAATTGTAGTTACTATCGTGCAAACCAACCGAACCGTAAGCAAATATTGTGACCTCTTAATAAACACCCATCATCATGATTACTGCATTCGTAATAAACCTGATCATGATCCCGGCGGTCCATTGAGACCCTCCCCTCCTTCAAGCGAACAGCTCCTCGAGCATAGATGGAGCAAAGCCAAATAAGCGATTCTCCTTGTAGGTACGCCATTTTGCTCAACATAACTAGGACTTATTTTTACTTCATCATCTTCATCTATGATTATGGATACTTCATTTCGTCTCACATTCTTGTCTTGAGTGTTAAAAGTACGCACTTGTGTGGTTCAATTGTTGTCGCCTGCTAAACTCTTGACCACAACTTAGGGAGTTTCTCAAGAAAGCCTTGGACCTCATGAGATTCCGCATCTTACACCCGAATCATCACCTAGGTAGTGTTTCCTTTTACTGTTTCTATCCTTCCCATCTAATTTTCTTTCTTCATTTCTTTCATATTTGTTTTGTTCATATATGTCTTACTAGATACAATTATCCAAAAAGTCTTAAAACTATTACATGGAGGCCAATTCAGTCATAAACATTTTAATTGCGCCAATTTAATTATAAATATTTTGTCCGCTTTATCGATTTGATTTTAAACGTTTCAATTGTGCTATTCAATTATAAATTTTTTGACAATTTTTCCATATAACCCTTATGCTCAAATATCCAAATAATAAATCTAAGATTAATCTGGCAAAGTTTCAAAAGGTCTGAAACTAAATTTACACAATCGAAACGTTTATAACTAAATTAATAAATCATTAAAATGTTTAAGACTTAATTGTCATAATTGAAAATTTATGACTGAATTAGCTCTCGTATAATAAATCAAGAGATTTTGGACAATTATCCCTGTCTTGCTCCAAATCAGGGGACTCGAACAACTTCGCATAACCTACTTCCACCCCGAAAGACAGATGCCCATGCCTGGCAGGACAAGATGCAGAAATCAGAGAGGAAGTGGCTATTCTCCTTTGCAGGCGGGCCCCGTCCCCGGAGCCAAAGGTCCATCCAGGCACAGATCACGAGGGTCTTCCAGGGCTCGTGGCTCTGCCTGCACCCTCAGGGGGATTCCTACACCTGAAGGTCGGCCTTCGACTCGATCCTGGAAGGTTGTATAACCGTCTTTTTCCATCCTGGGTCTGCCTCCACTCAATGCAAGTGGGGCCGCCCAAAGAATATACCAAGTACTCAGTTTTCATCCCTGAGGACGACATAAGGAAGAAGAATGAACGCATTGAGGACAAGGTTGACCGGATTCCACCCAAGAAGGTGGAACAAATGAGGGAGGAAGTGCTTAGTCTTATCCTGAGGATAGTGCAAGCAGATTCGAGGACAAAGTTGGAGTCTATAAATGACGCGTACGACGTTGCTGTGGTGGCGGTGATTGAGAGAGTGACAAGGCTGAGAGGGCACACGGGTGTCGGACTCAGTGAGTATGATGATTTCGTGGAGGGTGGGATGGCTTTTTTCAAGAGCGCAGGGATTGAGGATTGGAGATTCTGAGGAACTTTATGATGACAGTCCATGGCAGAGAGATCGCCATGCTTAATTCGCAGAATCGTCATGGAACAACGGAGGTTTCACTCTCATTTGGTCGTTGCCAAGGCCTTGTTAGAGAAAATGGCACTGCCTAAACTCATTCTAGCTGATAAGCCAATTGAAACTTTGAGAAACGGTAGGATCCGAACTGGATTCTACTTAAAAGACACGGAAGATGTATACGCTGTGCTCTGTGATTGACTCCGACGGCCGTATTAAAAATTCAGACTTGAGCTCATTGATAACACTGTTAACACCACCATATCCATTCAAGAAGAGAAACAAACAGAGAGAGGCGAGAGTAAAGAATATTTTGCAGATCCTGTGGTCACAGTCTTAAATCAAATGTGATTTTGTCTTGAAAAATTTTGGCTGGGAAGGTCTGCATGAGCCGTTCAACTTCAGCTTCAATGACCATTTTCAGACGAACTAATATATATTCGCCATTTCAACCTTCCGTCTTGCAACATCTAGCTTCAATTAAGACTGCACAACTCAATAACAAAAATTCATCAGCTGATTCCTCATCATCTCCCCCTTGATTCTAGTCTTCTCAAGAGATCTTACATCAATTGCTACCAAATGTAAGGAGAGGAGTTTCTAATGCACGGTGAATTCGAATACACTGACGTATGCAAGGAAATCGTGCATTCAGGATATTGCTTTTGCAAGAGCCAATATGCACGGGAAGAATTTCTTTGAAGTATTGGCTTGACGACACTACCCAAAAACAGGACGCCGAATGAAGACGAATGGAGCCTTCAGAGAGAAGAAATGAGGAGTTTCATTTCTTGATAAATTGCAAGCCGTTCTCATTGGAATATCGCTCCATGAATCTCATGAATCTGTCCCACTCTCTAGGCGACCGCATTATGTACTTAGCCTCAACCCCTGCTGGTTTCCCATTGACAAATTTGGCACTTACATCGACTGACTGAAGAACCCCTTCCTCATCGATCATGTAAAATCCGGTGATCTCACCAACATCACCGGATGAGTCGAAGACAGAGGGCTGCTCAAACCTGAAGATAGCAACACCATTTGTACCGTCTCTTGATTTGGTCAGCCTAACATCAGGAATTGTCTGCTCGTCTGTCCCTTGAATGAACTGAATCGTGGGTTTTACCATCATAATAACAGGTCGAGACGTCTTCACATTGGCTTTCAAAGAGTCCCGTCGAGTGTGAGGCAGATGCAACATCTGGCCATGGAATGCAGAGCTTGCACTTCGTTGAAGAGGCAAAGATATGAAACCTAGAGAACAAAGCAGAACATCATTCGAATTGTTGCATTAATGACAACAAGCTTATTTCTACCACTTCATATATATTTTCCAGCTCGACATATTTCAAATACTTTAATAGTTCAGTCCCAAACTTTACATTGCTCAAAACATCCACAAAGTTAAGAGTGACCTGGTGAGGTACCAATACAGAGAATACTGTGTTTCAGGTTTTTCACTATTGATCTTCAATCGTAAAAAAGCTCATACTATACATTCGCTTCTCATGCTTATTGGAGTGTCTATCAGCTAATTAGTTTATGTTATATGCATTAAAATTTGTATAATAATTCTCTGATCCTACCGAATGTATGTTATATAATATAGGAGAGAAAGAAGAACTAATGTACCAAATGTGTTATGGCTTAAAGCAGAGTGAGATAAGGACCAAACCATGACTCTGTCAGACTTAGTCACAAAGAAACTGTCACAAGATTTTGTCATCAATAGCGACAGATTGTAAAACATGAATTCAGATCCAAAAGGTTTAAAACCTTTTCAGCCTAGAATTGCAGTCGCCTTGTCTTTTAAGATTCTTCGAGGAATTGGATCTATAAGTAAGGGATACAATGCAACTGTATCGTAAAGTACTTCAACACCTTTCAAGAGTGAAAAGAGAAAATCCTAGATGAAATTCCAACAATGAAAATGGTTCTCTTCATGAAAATAGATCATTTTACGAGTCCAGAACATCAAATAACACCAAGTACAACCCACAGGTGCTTCACTTCTCAGAGAGAGAGAGAGAGAGAGAGAGAGGTATAAAAACGACTCAAGGTCACACTCTCCAGACTGATCAATCTTCATAAAGTAAATGGACAATGATATGTTAAGAAAAGTAACTCCAGTTTAATATTCACAACTTCTATCAGTTGTTTGTACTTTAGGTAGATTCAATTCACCCTTTCTCTTTTTGGTAAATGATGTCATTCCCTAAGCACTTGCCATCCACCATACAAGTAAATTCTCCCTTCCTGAGATCTCAATTTCATATTAATCAGAACTTACAGCACTCATTCAAATCTAAACTCAAGGAGGCTCACAATATGCACAAATTCACGTGCATTTTAAACAATCTTGGTCAGAAGAAGTTCTCAATATGAGAATATAATGTTCTTACAGGCCCGGTTTTACAATTATCCTATTTCTACCCCTTGAGGTGAGGTGAAAAAATTGCAAGCATAATGCGTCATATAATGCTTTTGTTGTCACTATTGTCTCTTATGTTAGAGCAATGTTTTTTTCTATCGATAAGTATGTCTGAGAAATGTTGATACCCTTAAAAAGACAATCATCTGCTGCAGTGATTCTGCATTACACTCGCACTGTATCTCTTTCAGAAGCATCCGGAGTCCTTACTTATCCACTATATCCTCGACAAAAATGCGAAATTCTCATTCAGCTAACACCTTAAGCTCTGAAATCCCATGGTTCACCAGCCCATTTATAGGCCTATCTAGCATTGAGTTAAAAAAAAAGGTATATGCTAAGCCTAAAGCTTCAAACGTAAATGAAAAGGAAATACACAACATTTTCTCAGATGAGTAGCAATCTTATTCCTTTTCGTGAAAACATGCACATTACATAAGAATTGGACCGCATTGATCAGTCATCGGATACTGAATATAGAAGCACAAGTACAGTCACAGAAGATGAAGGCGACACTCTAAAAATCACTTCAAGAAAAGCTGTACTACCACATATGGCACTCCAGTTCTCACAAGAGGAAGGGAAGTGCAGAAAGAAAGAGTGAAGAATTTACCTGAGTGGGTTCGTCGCTGTTGCTGCTGGTAGTGGAAGACTGGGGAAGAGAAAGAAAGAGATTGAAGAGATGCCATTGAGAGAGAGAGAGAGAGAGAGAGAGAGAGAGAGAGAGATGGCTTCAAAGGGTGTGGTATATAGGAGGAATTGTCTCGTTGTAAAATTTTCAACCATTCGCTCACTTCAAAGACGTTCTTAGCTTTTGGATAGATTGAGTGGAGAAGATAAAAGGCCACCGGGATTGTCTGCACAGTGTGCACAATGCACTGCCTGGAGAAACAAGGGGCTTGTGGGATTTGGGCCGTCTCATTGGACCTTTAAATTTTAGGAGTATTCTATTGGCCCAAAGTTCATGTTCCTTATGACGAAGCCTCCCAGGGACTGGGCCTCACGACTTGCCTTATTCTAAGCTTCCACTTCCCTTTAGAGAAATGAGGAGGAAAGAATTACAAAAGTGACTTTTAACATTTTGTCATATGCACAACAAGTATTCGTATATTATTGGAACGGTCGGTGATCAAGGAATATTAAATTATTAATAACTAGCTCGAATGAGAAATAGTTAATTTTATAAAGGCTAAACCTATGGTAAGTTAATCCGTGAATAGTTTAAAAAAAACACTCCAATAAATATTGACAATTTGTTATAAGAGACGATAACTTTAATATGATGGTAAGTTTAGCAAATATGTTTTGGGAAGTTGTCTAAAGAATTGGCTATTTTGAAACGATCACATAAAATTTGTGAATGGACTCAAATAAGAACTGTTAATTTTCTATGATGATAGTAACTGGAACATGTTGATAAACTTCGCAAGTAAATATCCATTATTTACTATAATACTTGTTAATTTAGAATAATCAGATAGTAGTTGATACTCCCACAAAAGGTTTGATTATTTACTAAAACATTACAAGTTGAATGATTTTTGTATACTTTCGGTAAATTTTTAATGGAGACAATTGTCAAATGAGTCATAAACCTTTTGCTACTTTGCCGATTTAGTCCTAAATCTTTTTTTCTATGTCAAATAATTCATAAACCTTTTGTAACTTTGCCAATTAAGTCCTTCCGGTGGATTTTGGCCGAAAAATGCCTATGTGACGATGACGTGGCGCGACCGGCCGTCGCCGGCGACTACGTGGCGATGGCGTGGCAAAAACGACGTCGTTTTGGCTAAAAATTTGTGTTCCCCTAGGTTACTGTTCATCGTCTTCCTCCTTCTCCCTCCATGCAAGCCTCCACAAACCCTAGCCGCCGCTCAGAGAATTGATAGCCACGGCAGAGGCGGCCAAGCCCTAGCCACCGCAGCCCTCGCCCAAATCTAGGCGGGGCTCCTGGGCGAGGGAAGCTCCCTCGCATATCTGGGCCGCAGATCTGGGCGAGGGAGCTTTCCAGATCTGCGAGGGAGTCCCTCGCACAGTAGATCTGTGCAAGGGAGCTCCTCCCTCGCACGCACAGATCTCCCTTGCAGCTCCCTCGCACAAATCTGCGAGGGAGCTCGCCCAGCCCTCGCCGGCCAAGGGCGAGGGCGGCGGCGGCCTCTCCCGCCCTCGCCCATGGCCGGTGAAGGTCGGGCCACCCTCTAGAGTGGTCGGCAAGCTCCGGTGACTTGCGGAGCTCGCTGGCCAAGTAATTTTTTTAAAAAAAAGAAGAGAAAATAAAAAAAATTAAAATAAAACTTTGTCGCCACGTCGTCGCCGGCGACGGCGGGTAACAATTTAATATATCATTACGATTTTGAAATGTGCTAATGCCTTTCAAGATTTACCACTATGGAATAGTGTCCTCTATTTTTATGCGTGGAGTGCTAGAAATCTGCCTTCCGATAGGAACATTTAGGTGGATCTAAGATCAAGCAAATCGAGTATATGATTATCTTGCAATTCGCAAAATTCTAGAGGATCCTATCGGATCAGCCAGTTGCCTAATGTCCTGTATGCCCATGCCATGGAGTAGGATTGGGCCGGTTGGCAGAAGTCCAGAAATCAGTCCCTCTCTAATCCAACGGGTCCTCTCTCTCTCTCTCTCTCTCTCTCTCTTAACTCCATGAACTTCTCTTCCAAATTCTTCAGAGAAGCAGGGGAAGGTGGAGGGTCACCCTCACTGAGATACCCAGAAAAGGTTTCAAGACAACTTCCATACCATTTCAAATTCAAGAGTTGCCAAGTTAATCAAGGAGTATGTCCCCATGATGGTGTCGTTCTCGTTTCCAGATGTTGGGCCAACTTATTCTGTCATAAACATGTAATGGTATGGACCCTCTTGTTTGGTCCTTGCCCTCAGTTGATTCTATGTGAAAGTCAACTGAACTCCGTAGGATTTGAATCCCAGAGGCCATCATTTCTTGTCACTTTGAAGAAAAAGGGTTACAATGTTCCAATTTCTCAGATAAGGAGCCGGCTTTATCTCGATAAACTTAGTAGAGTTGAGATTCAACTTATGCAAACCTCCAGATTGCTCTCCTGAAATATTAGGCTCCATTCGTTTCACGGAAAATATTCCTCTGTAAAATATTTTCTAGAAATTCTGGCGTTCGAAAGGCGGAGAATAACTTATCAATGAAAACATTTTCCAATCAAGAAAAACTATCCTTCTAAAAACGGAGAAAATGTTTTCCTCTCTCGAAAGGAATAAAAACATTTTTCAGTCATTGAGATATGCTCCTTAAACTGTAACAATCTCATTCTCTCTCTTTTCTCTCTCCTCTCTCCTCTCCATCCCTCTCCCTTTCCCCTTTCCCAACTGACATTTCTCTCTCTTTCCCTCTCTTTTTTCTTCCTAATATTTTCTCTATTGAACAACGAAAAACTTTTTTTGCTTCATTTTTAAGTTTCAAGCGAATACCGAAAAATATTAT
The DNA here is from genome assembly GCA_019926035.1 of Melaleuca alternifolia. Classification (NCBI taxonomy): domain Eukaryota; kingdom Viridiplantae; phylum Streptophyta; class Magnoliopsida; order Myrtales; family Myrtaceae; genus Melaleuca; species Melaleuca alternifolia. The sequence continues at coordinate 497,075 of JAGKPW010002178.1, forward strand.
CATTTTCCGATAAAATGACTTCCTGGAAAATATTTTCCGGAGATGTTGTATTTCCGCGAAACGAACGGAGCCTTAATGTCTTTTTATAATGTTTAAAAGTTAAGTATGTGAATAAACTATAGCGTATTCGTTTAAGACAGTCATTTGGGTTATGAATTACAATATCACGCAGAAAAAATTTCAAGTGGCACTTATCAAAAGATCAGCATGTATCAATAAATCTCTCAAGACTACGCCAACTTAAATCTAGTAGCCATATGATCCAGACTACTATACAAGAAGAGATTTGCCAATGCAGGTGCAGAGTTTTGCAGACAACGGTTTCCAACACATGAAGGACAAACCAAAAGATAGGACAAGAACAAGAAGGCCCTTGTTGCTCATATCTGATCAATCCTCCTAGCGTAATATGAAGCGAGTTACTCCCTCCCTGTGCATGTGCGTCCCCCCCTTCTCTCTCTCTCTCTCCGTGACGTGGTGAGAACATGAACATCCATCCAAAGTACAAAATAACCTCTTTTCCTACGATCATGAAAGGCTGTCTCGAGTACTAAAAGGCCTGGTTGCGGGTATAAAGCCATGGGTGGAAGCACATCTCAAGGGGTTTAGTGTTCCTGGCCAATTGTTATTTTTCCCCCCATTATTTTGTATTTACACATACAATCATAAACCGTAAATAACAGGAAAAAGAAGGGGGGGAAATAATATTTATAGTGAAATGTCAGATGAAAGAGTCTCTCTCCAATAATAGGAATTGCAGAGATGTTGATTAAGCTGTAGCTTCACATGGCCCCCATCCACTCCATTGCACATCCCACACTTCAACCCAAAAAAATTAATTCACATATTTAATTGTAACTGCACTAACCCACATGTGTGCATGTGAATCTCCATCCTTTTCTTTAAAAACCAAAAAAAGAAAAACATGTTTCTTTTGTCACCCACTTTCTTAGAACTAACCTTGGGGACGATGGATGTTGGTGGGTGCGCATCACTTTCTCCATTTCTTTCCTCTCTTTCTTTATTGTATACGCATTCAGCTAATTCTTCAGCAAGAAGAGAAATTAGAAGCTCACTTTTCTGTTTTCTGCTGCCTTCTACCTGAAGAACAAACCTGAGATTAAATTTCTCAGTTCCTATCCCTCTAGGTGTGTATATTAGCCGCAAGTTTATGTTGAACTAGCATTGCCTAAGTCAGTGCCTCACTCCAGATAATAAAAAGCAACCTTACGAAATGCACGCTGAATTAATCAATCTAAAGATAAAAAGACCACCTTTGATACTGGTGACGAATGCGATGTACTTTTTCATTTCTTCCCCCATCAAAGCATACAAAACCTTCCCATTTGATGTCTCGTTTTCTAGGTTCTTCTTCATCATATGTAACTACATATGCAACTAGACGGCGCTCCTGTAAAACTAATAAGTTAAATATTTTGAAAGGAGGCTTAATTGGAGTCAGACACATAAAAAAGTCAATAGTGAGAATCATAGAAGTAGGTTGTCCTCCTGTGGTGGGTTTTGCCTGGGTAACGTGGATAGATTCCCATCTTTTGCCAGGCAACTATAAAATGATAATCGAACAAAGTCTCCCTTTTTATTTCTATTTATTTTTTCAGCTAATTTAACTGTAATTAAAGGTTGTGGCACCGATCTGCGCCAATTAAAGTAATCTCAGCGCAACGTGAGGATATCAATCAGGGACTGCGAAGTCTCCTTGTTTTCGGTGGAGTTATTGGCACTTGCAAATAAGGCTCCATTTGCTTTTGCCCTTATAAAGAAACCATTAAAATCAAAGCCCCTCCAATTATTTTAATTGGAATGTTAGATCTATGTACAATGATTCCTGAATGAATCCTTGTCATACTTAGAAGTTACCCTTTGACAGTGAGTAGAGTTCTTGAAACATGAAACAATAATAGTAACCTTTAATCATTTGGTCATGCAGCTCTGCCTGAAATTCCTAGTTTGCACATTTTTATCGTGTCTGAAAGGAACATAAGAACAATCTCCTGTTCAGTGTTGCAGTCTATGAAGTAGCTTCTTTTGCTTGAGGATGACAGCAGTTAGAAAATGAGTTTTGCTGTTTTCTATCATTTGCTGCATGTAGGAAAGGATACCCTAGACACTAGGCTTTTTTGTTAGAATTGTTAGACCCATCTCTACTCAAACACATAATAATTCCTGTCAATAATCGGGATTTTGTATGAATTACTTGCTTTTGATTGGAGTGAAGAGATAAATTTAGTTTAGTGCGATAACGTTAACTAATAGGCTATAGTTACAATTTAACAGCAACAACAAGATGCTACTAGAATTCATCCGAAAACCCAATAACTAACCAATCATTGATATTTTTTTTTCGGTTAAAGTCTGCTTTTAGTCCTTTAAAGTTTGTAAAACTTATGTGATTATTTAGTATACAATCAAGTTTTCCAAAAGCGGACTTGAGTAGTTAATTCATACCTCTTCAATCACTTGATCTATATCAGGTAAAAATACATTGAATTTCGTTTCAGCAGAAAAAGCATCATAAGTTTGTAGATTTATCTGACGTTATTGATATGACAGACACTGGCACTTCTTTTTTATATCTTATATTGCTCTTTTGTCTATCTAACTTGGAAAAACAACCACAATATGGCAGAAGACAAAGTGTAGAACAGGGGATTTCTTTATTGCCATTTCAATGAGTTGACTAATTACCACGACAGAAGAAGAAGAAGAAGAAGAAGAAGAAGGTGGTTGAAAAGATCAGAGGATTCGGTGGTAAGAAAAACACATTCTCAGCCCATGTTTAATGTCGGGGAAGCTTCAAATAAGTCCAAAAATCTTCCTCAGACCATTATTTGCACATGAACACAGCCTGTTTGCACAACCCAAGACCTCACGAGCTCTCTCTCTCTCTCTCTCTCTCTCTCTCTCTCTCTGTGCACTAAGACTAATCTATCATCATTATCTTTCCTCACATTCTTGATCCCGACATACCAAGGCCATATGCTTTAAGCAATGTCTTCTCTTTCGAACTAAGCTTCAAAACACTCACTTCTCACTCCCCGTCCTCTCACTTCCACTTCTCAGTCCTCCTTCACTAGCTACTTCACCAAAACCATTATGGTGGAAATTGAATAAGCACTGAAAGGTTCAAAAAATCGCAGTGAAGAGAAAAAGAAAAGGAAAAAAATGAAGACAAAGGCTCAGTTTCTGCCGCCACTCTTCTTATGCTGCTGCTGCTGCTGCATTCTCTTCTCTTCTTTGGCTTCTGCCTCGACCGACGATGTGGCAACCTTGTTATCGATAAAAGCTGGCCTCATTGATCCGTTAAACAGTCTTGGAGATTGGGAATTACCCAATCATTCTGCTGTCAACAGTGCAGCTCACTGCAACTGGACTGGTGTCCACTGCAACTCAAATGGAATTGTGGAAGAACTTGATCTTTCACGGATGAATCTGAGCGGGAAAATCTCGGACGGCATACAGAAACTGCAGAGTCTTTCCGTCCTCAACATTTCTTGCAATAGCTTCTCTTTGTTCCCGGAGTCTCTGACAAATCTTTCGTCACTAAAGATCATTGATGTCAGCCAGAATTTTTTCATTACTGGCTTTCCGGCTGGTTTTGGAAGAATAGCTGGATTGACAATGCTCAATGCCTCGAGCAACAACTTCTCAGGATTGATTCCCGAGGATCTGGGCAATGTGAGTGCATTGCAGAGCCTAGACCTCAGAGGGAACTTCTTTCAAGGGTCTATACCAAAGTCTTTCAAGAACCTGCAGAAGCTGAAGTTTCTCGGCCTTTCGGGGAACAATCTCACTGGCCATATTCCAGGGGAGCTCGGCCAGCTCACTTCTCTGGAGAGCATAATTCTTGGGTACAACGAACTCATCGGTGAAATCCCGGCAGAGTTTGGAAATTTCACGAATTTAAGGTATCTTGATCTGGCAGTCGGGGATCTTGGCGGTCAGATTCCTGCCGCATTGGGGAAACTTAAGCAGCTAGAAACTATGTTCTTGTACTCCAACAATTTCGAAGGCGGTATCCCGCCAGAGATAGGAAACATTGCATCATTGCAATTGCTTGATCTCTCGTTCAACCTGTTATCAGGAGAAGTTCCGGCTGAAATTGCTCAACTGAAGAACTTGGAGCTCTTGAACCTCATGTGCAACAACTTGTCTGGGCCGGCACCCCCAGGTATAGGCGGGTTGGAAAAATTGAAAGTTCTTGAGCTCTGGAACAATTCTTTGTCTGGTCCATTGCCGAGTGATCTTGGCAAGAACTCACCCTTGCAATGGCTGGATATCTCGTCCAACTCTTTCTCCGGCAGTATACCGACAAACTTGTGCAGCGGAGGGAATCTCACCAAACTCATCCTCTTCAATAATGCCCTATCAGGTCCGATCCCGGTTAGGCTTTCAAGTTGCTCCTCCCTTGTTCGGGTTCGAATGCAGAATAATCTTCTATCGGGGACAATTCCTGGAGGATTTGGAAAGCTAGAGAAGCTTCAACGGTTGGAGCTGGCAAATAACAGTCTTACGGGTCAAGTACCTAATGACATCGCCTCTTCAACATCTCTTTCTTTCATTGATCTGTCCAGGAACAATTTCCAATCTTCCTTACCCTCCACTATTCTCTCCCTCCCCAATCTCCAAAGCTTCATGGCCTCGCTCAATAATTTTGAGGGAGAAATCCCAGACCAGTTCCAAGATTGCCCTTCACTTTCGGAGCTGGATCTCTCTTCAAACCAGTTATCTGGCACCATCCCATCAAGCATCGCTTCCTGCGAAAGGTTGGTCAAGTTGAACCTGAGGAACAATCGATTAACTGGACAGATCCCAGCCGCCATCACAATGATGCCCACTTTGGCAGTTTTAGATCTATCAAACAACTCTTTGACCGGCGGAATACCCAAGAATTTCGGGATTTCGCCCGCCTTGGAAGTGTTGAATGTTTCCTACAACCGTTTAGAAGGCCCTGTTCCGGAAAATGGCGTGTTAAGGAACATAAATCCTGAAGATCTTGGGGGAAATGCCGGTCTATGTGGAGGGGTCCTCCCTCCTTGCTCGGGAAGTTTGGCATTGACTTCGAGTCGGAGGAGCTCACACACAAAGCACATCATTGCCGGATGGATCATCGGTATATCGACAGCTATGGCGATTGTCATAGCTCTTTTCAGCATGAGAACTCTATATAGAAGGTGGTACTTGTCAAAAGGAAGTTGCTTCGAGGAAAGGCTTGAGGTGGAGAGCGGAGAATGGCCATGGCGACTAATAGCATTCCAAAGGCTCCGGTTCACGAGCACTGATATTCTAGCTAGCCTTAAGGAGTCGAACATCATTGGGGCTGGAGCCACTGGCACAGTTTACAAGGCCGAGATACCAAGGTCTAACATTATTGTGGCCGTTAAAAAGCTCTGGAGATCAGGAACAGATATTGAAGCGGCAACAGATGATGATCTGGTCGGGGAAGTGAAACTCCTCGGGAGATTAAGACACCGGAACATAGTACGTTTGCTCGGGTTTCTTCACAACAAGACTGATATGATGATCATCTATGAGTTCATGCAAAATGGAAATCTTGGAGAAACATTACACGGGAAACAAGCGGGAAACCTACTCGTGGATTGGGTCTCAAGGTACAATATAGCGCTCGGGATCGCCCAGGGGCTTTCTTATCTCCATCATGATTGCCATCCCCCAATCATTCATCGAGATGTCAAGTCGACCAATATTTTGCTCGATGCACACCTAGAAGCCAGAATTGCTGATTTCGGTTTGGCAAGAATGATGCTCCGGAAGAATGAAACAGTATCGGTAGTCGCAGGGTCCTATGGATACATTGCGCCTGGTAAGTAGATTATTACTCTCTTAGTCTTCCATCGAATTGATCAACTATGATCTTACCAGTGTGCCAGTTAATAATCATGTTACCCCAGCGAAAAAGCAACTAATTAACGCAAAAAGGTGATGAAAGTATCACATACGCTCATGACCTTTCCTCAAGCTAACAGTGCTGCAATTTTTTTATATTCCCTGACAGAGTATGGCTACACCATGAAAGTTGACGAAAAGATAGACATATACAGCTTTGGTGTCGTACTGTTGGAGCTCATCACAGGCAAAAGGCCTCTAGATAACGAGTTCGGAGAATCTGTCGACATTGTCGAATGGATACGGAGGAAAATCAGGGACAACAGGGCTCTGGAAGAGGCTCTAGACCCCAATGTAGGAAACTGCAAGCATGTACAGGAAGAGATGCTCTTGGTGCTCAGAATAGCGCTCCTCTGTACTGCAAAGCTACCGAGAGATAGGCCGTCCATGAGGGATGTCATAACGATGCTCGGAGAGGCGAAGCCTCGGAGGAAGAGCAGTAGCAATGGCACTGCAACGCATGAAGCTGGCAAAGACAAGCCCGTTTTCAGCACATCACCTGTAAATGGCCTTCTCTAGGAACTGAGTGCTGAGTATTGAGTTCCTTTTGGCTAACAGTGTCTTCAATTTTTTACTGTACTTAGAATTTCTTAATCGAATGCTTGTAGCTACTGGTTCTGATATGTGTAGAGATCACCTATATATGATCTAGTTACTTCCTTTTGCAAATAAATCTTCATTTGTCATGTATGTCCTTGTGCAGAATCATTGCATCGGCACACTTTTAGAGCTTCAAATTTTCTTCTTATTTTGTTTTCTCGGCAACATTCACCCAAAAAGTAGACGATGTCGAGATGGTCATTTCAGTTTAAGAGGTTCTGATTGGTAATAGCACTGGCAAAAGAACACATTCTTAATTATGAGCGAAAAACATGTGTGACAAATAAACCATGCAGACCAAGTTCATCCAGACCATGAATCTTGTAATATTCATCCACATAATCTATAAACCATGCAATGACTCCTCTTTTAGGTTGATCCATTGAGAATTTCTGATGCATATAGTTCGATTTTAGAAATAGGCTTTAGAAAAATACTAAAAGCTAGTAAAATTTATTTTCAATTTTCCACATTCCCAATGCTAATTTTCTATATTTTCCCTAAAGTGCTTGGAGACTTTTGAAAAAACTGAACCAAACTCACCCATCAATTTCGATGGGTCGATTTCAATGGGTAATTTTTGTTGCTGTTTTATAACAGTAGGGTTATTTCCATCCACATTCCATAGGGTAAACAATGACTAGTAAATGAGCACCCTAGAAGCCTTAGCTGTCAGTCTACATCAGACAGGACGATGAAAACAATGATAATCGATTGTCTCCTGTGACTTAAGTCAGCACAAGTATGATTCTCTATCACGTCAATGGGGTTCTCTCTTGGCTGCTCCACTGATGATCGATTGACATGGATCCGGCCTAAGGTACAATATAACCGCTGGAAGAGAGGAGAAAGCATCTACATCATATAATCAACGTTAGAAGCTTCCGCTAAAAATCCAGAGGCATGTGCGTCAGTTTTCAACCTCAATACTAGACTATGGCCTTTAACAAGCTAAATCTCATGTCATCCAGAATTCCAACTTGATATGAATAATCATAACGCTACTTTGTTAGTAATTCAACTGGAAGGAATTCAAGTGGGCTTGATCGGAAAGACTCGTAATATGAAATATCACTTCTTCACGGAGAATACGGAGAAGGATAACCAATAAAGAAGCCACAAGAAAGAATAGCGTCCATCTCTCTCTCTCTCTCTCTCTCAAACCGGAAGAAGCAACAACAAATTAACAACGAAGAAGTTGAGAGAAGTATATGTATATACAACATATATGGGACATTCCGTACTTTGATTTAACCGTATGATGGACAACAGTGACAAAAGTTCGGAAAGGACAGTGTCACATCAACCAAAAAAGAAAAGGGACACCAAGAGGAGCAACCATGATTTTCAAAATGCTCCACTTATGCAGTCTTTCATTTCCTCAACCGTAATGCTATGGGCAAGCTATTCACATGTTCACTCAAAAGTTTGAAACCGTGCTCTACAGGTACCTGGATAGCTTCAGAACTACCCAGCTTTAGGCTAGCACTGATCCTCAACAATGATTTAGATATCGTGATCATACAAAACCATGTACATTATCAAGTCTCGGAAAATTGACTGTATAATTCAGTACCAAGTCCATTAGCCTCAGAAGTCCTCATAATTCGAAGCCTCTTCACAGAAGTCAGGAACATCCTGATATAGAAAGTTTAATTCCAGAATCAGATAGAAAGGATGGGATGCATAACGAAAACTTAACCGAGAACACATGCATAGACATCAATTTGTCGAGCATTTTTCCCTTATTCCTGAATCCTTCTAGTATAATGCACTAAACACTTTTATCCACACAACCCCAAATATCCCAGAAGAAAAGGCCATAAAAGTATTAATGTAATGGTTCTCTTCTTCTCTTAATCTCTGAGGTGATGTGGAAAAAAGAAGCTAATCCTGAGGTTGATTTGCTACTATTTTTGCCAAAACTTTGTAGGATCAATCAACATATAGCCACCATGAATCACTTTCTAGATGCAAATAGGAAGGAAGCAGCTGTATCGCCATAAAATCGGCAATAAAAACCACTGACAGCATCAGAACTACGGGTAAAATCTAAGATATGCAAAATCTGCAGGATAGCAAGTAAATCCAGGCAAGTACTGTACAAATACTGGAGCCAGGAAAGTATCTATGGGTTATACATCTCCCATTCGTTTCTTGTATGCATCTGGCACCAATCAGCCAATCCACAATGGTACTTTGCCAAAGGATTAATAATCCAAACCAGCAAATTGTTTCTCAATTATGCTTTTCAAAAGTACTCATAATGATGTCAAAGAACTGTTCCAACAAACCACTTATTGGGAAGGCAACAACTTTCATGGTCAAAGAACTGTTCTTGATACAAATCTTAGCATGCTGCGACTTGCAATTTTCCGCAAAAGAGCATAGAAATGCAAGTTGTGCTTATCATTATCCACTTATTTTACTCTCAAACGGTCTGGGCAGTTGATATAACATGCATAATCTGAGTAAGATGATAAATAATTCCCAACTACTTTTCTTTCCTAGGATTTAGCCCATTGACTCATATGAAAGCTTAAGCTCCTTGCATAAGAAACAGAAATTACTAGCACCAACATATGCCAGGCTAGAATGAAAATAAAGATGCAAAACAGAACTTATGCACAGTGACGACAAAATAAGACTATTGTATCTGCACAAGATTAAAAAAATCAAGCAAGAAAGAAAGAAGAATTATTAGTAAGGAATGCTTCTCCTATGTCCAACATAGTAAACTGGAAAAGGAAAGCAGTTTTATTTTTCAAAATATCCTTCTCTACATTCGATCAACTTAATATGTTGGCAAAGTTTCCTATGTGGCATGGTCCCAGAAAGAGAGATTAAATATTTCCACTTGGGCTTCAAAGCTTAAGAATTGAAAATGCCATGTCCTAAAATGAACTCGTGCAGGACTTGTATAAAGTAACACAGAGAATAAACGATCAAAATAAAAGTACCACCGTGCTACATACCTCCAAGGAACATCACCAATAAGCATCCAATCTCCTTCTTTGTCCTCGTAAGTAAGAATGTACCCAGATGAACCATCCAGCAATTTTGAGGCTCTTGTTGCTCCTGCTGATCCATAATGTATCAACCTTTTAGATCCTATAATCCAAATACATCACATTTACGCGGGTTACAAACCATGTACCAATACAGCGTCCAAATAGTTTTGATCGAGGATCTTCAAAGGGTCCATAACTCCAAACTCCGATTAAACTCATTACATTGGCTACAGTTGAGAGCCAATCGAGGCACAATAATACAAAGTATTGATATTTCAGAATAGTTTCAATAGCAAGATGACCACAAAATAATGACCACTAACAGAATCCGTAACATCCTATTGAAAGATCAGCAAACCACACAAGAGAGACTCACGAGTTGCATTGACTTTTGTAGTGGGATGATCAAACATATCCTCCAATGTCTCTGCCAAGCTCTCGTAGCATTGATGTGCATTTAGATCTACCTTCCTTCCAATTGCAACTCCATCCATATTGACCTTTACAAAGGGAGAAGTTTTGGGGCACGATGCCTTCATGGAGTTTCCACTTTTGCCATTTCTGGCATTGTTGATCTTCTCTAATGCAGCAAGCTTGCTGTCATTTTTCTCAATTATGGGGTCAAACTCTCCAGTTGAAGCAGATTTTGCAGTGTTAACCAAGATGTTCATTCTGTGAGATTTTATGGGAGGCCATCCCACTACCTGACTGCTCAAGAATTGTGTAACAGCAGGGAACACACAGATCAGTGATAGAACTGTGCACAATATCAAACTCCAACAGAACGGTCAACTATACATGCAAGAAGAAATGTTTCAAGTGTGAATAAATGCAAAGATCATCCATACATTATAGCCAAGAAAGGTAATTTATACGACGATCTTATGGACTCTTGCCTATTGGCAAGGGCGCAAAACTTTTTAGAGAAAACAAGTACAAGAAAAAAGCTTGCATAAACTAGGGGTGAGCAACTTAGACAGCCCGAACCGGGAACAACCCAGACCGGCCAGGCCGGTCCGGTTCCGGGTTCCCAAAAGTGGAACCAATGTCTCGGCGGTCCGTTTCCTGGTTCCTAGGAAGGCTAGACCGGACCAGACAGGACAGGTTAGATTTTTTATATTTTATTGAAAATAAAGATGTGAAAAAAGTAAAAAGAATTCAATTTAAATTTCTAAAGTTTTAATCTTTATCCAACTTTATCAAAATAATTTTTTTCTTAAAAATAAGTAAAGAAATTCAATTTTTTTTAGAACTTTTCCGGTTTCCAACCGATCCATAAAATTTTTTAGGAACCGGACCAATGGTCCGGTCCAGGACTTAGGCGGTCTGGTCCACGGTCCTAAAGACCGGGTCCGGTTCCCAATTCCGGGGGGAATCGGACCACCCCAGACCATGCACACCCCTAGCATGAATGACACAAACACACTACTTCAAGTGCTGGATCAGGTTGCCACTTTAATTAATAGAACATTCCATGTTCTCTTAAGTCATCAGCAATTGCAACTAAAATGCAGCAATGAAAACATGACAAAGACCAAAAGATATCCCTGTAGTTATTTAAGCCAGAAATATCTCGCAACCTTCCCAGGTCAGGAAACGATTCTCACAAATGAATGAGCTACTCCCTATTGCATTTCTTAGTTTCAATGTTGAGAATTGGAGCAAAGAAAGAATATCTAATTGAAGAGCTAGTTTAGTCCTCCACTTGGCAACTCTGCGGCAAAGTGAAACGAACAAAAGAAGAAACTAGATTCTAGACAAAATCCTCATAATTAAGCTTAAATTTCACTCTCAGAAAAGTAGAAGTGAAGATATGCTGGTTTCTATGCGCAGAGTACCAGTTTCCAAACTCCCAGCCTTCCTTCATCATTTCCTGTCCATATTTCATATAAAAATGCAGAAGAAAAGGAAAGAAAAGAGTGGAAATGTGTTTTCATCTCTCCTCTTCCCTTGCATCTTGAGTACCCAAAAATAATTCCCTTTTTTTCCTTTCCTTGAACATCCCCTGGTCCAAACGCAATTTTCTGCAAACTTCTGTGGAAAGTATTATACTTAAATTATCAGATTAATCTTTCCATTACATTAATTTCCATTCTCTGTTATCTCCTCAATTATCTCTTAAAGTTGGAGAAGGAAATGAACGACAATTATACACCCTCTGATCTGGCCTTTCCAGCGACCAAAGCTATAACTGTTATAGACAACGCATAAACAGCTGCAATCTTTCATTTTCAGTGTATGCCCAGGGTGCTAAAGAAATATTTCCACTAGGACTGATCTTCCAACTTCTTTAAACCAAGCACAGAGACATGAACCATAAGTACCAAAGACCTGCTGCCCCCAGCAAAAAAAAAAATTTCCTTTTCCTGACGAAGAGCCAATCAAAATCGGAGAGGAAAAGCAATTCCATATGACAACTGCTGTCCAACGAGCGCTCCCCTAATTTCACGAGATTATGACAGTTATTTGTCCCACAACAATCAGGCAAGTACCAGGACAAAAGACCTGCTAAGTGAAGTCCCTTGACTAGAACTCGAATGGATGAATTCGCTACCTGAACGCATCATAATCTCGATTTTTTTACCAACTAGCCTTGAGGCTCGGTTCCTTCATCGCTCATATGACAGAAAATACGAAGGGTCACCCAAATAAAAAACGAAAAAGAAATGCGAAACTACACCCACAAAATTCATCTCATCAAAGATTACATATAACATGCCAAAACCAAAACCAAAACATACAGCCATCAGCTCGATGAATCGCACTACAAGCGGAAACGATCGACGAGTATCCGGCGGAAATCCATCCAAACCAAGTCCAAATTCCGAAACTCTGAGCACTACATGCCGAGAATTCGCACAAAATGTCCAACACACGCGTCGAGAGCAGCACGGAAGTACCTGGAAGCAGTAGGAGCAGACACGGAATCGGCGCCCCTCTTAGTCCCCGCACCGCCCTCGGCTCGACTGAGCGTGGATGAAGAAGACGACGACGACGACGCCAGCGGCGGCGGCGGCGGCGGTGGCGGCGAGGGCGAGGTGGAGGTAGCTGGGACGAAGGAAGGCAAGTCCTTGGCCGTCAAGATGATGGGTCCTGCTCGAGAGGACTTGAAGGGGCGGGAATCGCCGACCCCGAGGGTCAACCCGAGGGCCAGCTCGTCCGGGGTCGAAGAATCCTCCGATGAGGAGACGATGTAGTCTTCCTTTGACGCGGTCAACTCCACCGACGACACCGCCCCGCCTGCGCTCTCTCCCTGCATTTTTGTCTCCGTTCGACGGCGAACGAGAGAGAGAGATGGAGGAGAGATGTTGGGAAGAAGGCGTTTAGAGAGAGAGAGAGAGAGAGAGAGAGAGGTGGATTTCAAGGCAAGTTATGAGTGAGGAAGAAGGAAGAAGAAGGAGAAGACGACGACGACGAAGAAGGAGAAGAAGAAGCAACAAAGCAGCTGACGGGAAGGAGAGGAACCAGGGGCGATGAAATCGACTTTGGAGAATTCTTTTTTGCTCTTTCTTTACTCTTTTTATTTTTTGAATTTCGTCACAAATGTCTAATTTTAAATAATAAAAAAACTGGACTTTTTTTTATTAGAGAAGAGGATTATTTCATATTTCATTCTTAATAATCATTTTTAATTCCTCAAATTGGAATTAGTAGATCCGTTCTACTGATTTAAAGCCCCAATTACTAACTTTTTTCTCACATAATGTAAAAGTATATTTTTAGATCCTTTATATATAACATCTTCGTTACCAATCCTTCATGAATCTCATATTATCCAGGCTAATCTATAAATTTGAATAAGGAGGCAATTATATATAATATATCTTTATTTTATTTTTATTTTAGTCACTTATAAACATTGCACACGAAAGTGTAAAGAAAAATATTTGTTAAATATGTTTTTTTTTTCGAGTAAAGTGATCACTAATAAGAGAGGGAAAAGGAGATAAAGACTGTGATGTGATCATTAGTGCTAGCAAAAATTTGCTAAAAAGTTGTGACACTAATGTTGCTCCATTAATTCATGATTTTATGGTAGATGTAGATGCCACCAAAATGGTATAAAAAGCTTATTTCGTAATGATTACCATTTGGGCGATCATAGTTCCGAATCTCATGAGTATGACAAGAGGCCTTGCTTTAAAATTCAACGAAGTCATGTCGTCAAATAGATCCAATTCAGGAATACTTATCTATTAAATTAGATTAGTGCTCCCTTGCATGACAGTCCGACAGTGAGCAACGCACTGTATGCCTCCATGCTCTAAGTGTGGTCGTTGTAACCATCCCACTTGGTCTATCTATGATCAAGTATGTCGATCAATGAAATTGTTAACCCTATAAGGAATAAAACATGACCGACAAAAAAGTTGTTGAACCATTTTCATCAATAACTTTTGGATAGGAACACCCGAATACGTATCGAAATGTTAGGCATAAAGATTTATGCAGATCGCCCGTTTAAAATCAAGCGTCAATGAAAATTCTAAAACGATCTCAAATTTTCAAAGAATTTTTTAGTAAAGTTACGTGTAAAGTTAGATGTCGACCTTTGATAGGGAGTAGAAATCGATTTAGGATAAGTGAAAAAAAATAAATCAAGGAACTCATGAGGGTGGGACTAAAACTAAACGAGGAAAAAAAAACATAAATAAAGAAAGAGAGAGAGGAGGAAAGGAAAGAGATGCTTCAATTGATTGAGGTAGGCAAAGAGAGGGTGGGATGATGATGATGATGATGATGATGTTGAGGAGAGATTGATGGATGATGTTTGGGGAGGAGTTGAAGTGGGCCCTCCTTGTCTCCTCAATGCGCCCCCCTCGCAATCGATTTGGTATTGGGCCTTCCCTTTCCTCGTCGACTCAGGTTGGTTCCAAGAGTCACTTCACCTCCACTTTAAGATTATTTTTAGCAACAACTAGTCTCGAGACCTTGTCGATTGAATACTTGATTTAATTGTCATGGAGATGGGATTTCATTCTGAGTTTCAATAGTGAAAATAGTTGCTTTGCTTTTTCCTAAACGATGTTAAAGCACCCAAGAAGCCCTTTTTTGAGGGCGTTGGGTTTCAAATAAAACGGAAAATCATGAACAAAGCCGACCCTAATCGACGAATTGAGTTGGATTCCACTCGTTTTATTATCGAGGAGAGAAAATAACTTACCCACTTCTCTAATAATTAACAGCACATTCACAAATGATGTTTTTTTTTTTCCAACGCTCTCTTAAATGGGTGATAAGTTGTAACGATGATCGATTTATCGAGATCAAGTGGAACATAACTCACTAATTGAATTAGTCGCACAACTTTTTTTTTAATCTAAGTCGCGATCCGTTATGATGTTTGTATTTGGTGAAATGGGAGTTTATGGTCTATATGCGATTCAAGAATCAAGAAAAGACAAATCGCGAAACCATGGGAGGGGCTCCATTTGTCGTGATGGAGTGGAGCATCTAGAAGATGCCAAGAATGGGGACAGAAAAGAAAGTTTGGCAAAGAGGAGGAAAGAGGAAAGAGGAAAGAGGAAGGAGGAAGGAGGGGGACCAACAGGCAACCAGCATCTTGACGTGATTCCACCTACAACCCGACAAGGTGGGGCCCTCCCCGCGGCATTTCTCACGATCCGACGACACGTCGGAGACGGCGACGGACCATCTTGTCGATCTCTTCTCAACCGTTCGATCACACGAGTTTTGTAATGAAATGCTTAGTTGTAATTATTTTATCACGACAATGTCGGCATACTTTATAATTCATGAGATTACTTTTCTGGGTCCTTTTTCCACATTGTTAATGCCTCTTATCAGAATCAGTACTTACATATATAAAAACTTCATATGTTTATTAATTGATGAATACATAAGTCGTGTCGCCAGGTATAGAAATCAATCGTACACATTGCTACCTTGACCTAACTCGGTTCTTCCGTGTACCCTGCCTACATGTTAGATAGAATGCTCAGATTCAGTTGGCGTTAGGAAAGACGCGAAATTCATTCTTCGTATGGAGGGAAAATGCCCTATCTATTAATGATAATAAAAAGGACGTTTGTCGATAAAATCATATAAGCCAAAGTGGCTTAGTCACAAGAATTTTCCTACTATAGCTTATAATTACAACCTGGGAAAAACCAGAGAGAAGCTAAGAAAGTGGCACCAGTATTGAGACAACTCATGACGATGGCCGACTTTGAGGGCAAATACAGATAATTTCACCTAATCTTTAAGT
Organism: Melaleuca alternifolia; assembly: GCA_019926035.1. Lineage (NCBI taxonomy): Eukaryota > Viridiplantae > Streptophyta > Magnoliopsida > Myrtales > Myrtaceae > Melaleuca > Melaleuca alternifolia. The sequence continues at coordinate 512,840 of JAGKPW010002178.1, forward strand.
CTCTAATCATTCTTCTTCTTTCTTCATTTTTTTACGTTTTAACTTATAATCATGTGTACATTTACATTAACGATCCGCTCTGGACAGCACCATACCGAAGATGCAAAGCATTCCAAAACTCCTGCTCACTTTGTTAATATTCACCGTGCTGATCTGAAACGATTTCCATCTGTATGCAACCCAGCGGTATCAACGATTGTATAAGCCAGTTTACACCTAAAATGGTGTGCGGCCTCCAGGATGCTACCCAAACAGCATCAGTTGAAAAATATGCATATGTGGGTTGGAGATATGAACCTCTAGCTTCTTTCGTCGCCAACCCAGTTGTTCTTTTCCTTCGGCCCTGTAGGACCGTCTTCACCATAAAACTCGGTCGGAAGCTTGTCAAATACGTATGCCGCCGAGTGTCTGAACATATCCGGCAAAGATTTCATTACTTTGTCTAGCTTGGTTCTTGAATCGTAGGTAATGGTCGGACCCCACTTTCTCATATATTGCAACCAGCAAGGCTCACCAACAACACCCTCTCCTAGGTATTCAGCAGCAACAATCTCATAGCTGGTGCTTGAGTCCACTTTAAAATCACTCCGAGCTGCATCATTCCTTATCCCGATGCCAAGCCTCTTCGATCCCTGAATGTAGGTTCCGGGATGAGGGTAGCTAGCATGCCCACTTTTCGATGAGTAGACAGCCGCTTTGTTTCCATCTATTAATTCCAAATCGCATGCATCCACCCATTGGCCACCGCTGTGCTGTGAGAAGTAGATGCTCCACAGCTCTCCATTAAAGTTGCTTATGCGGAGAGTGAAATGTTCCCAGTCACCTACATGCTGTCCAATGCTCAGAGGAACATTCATGCCAACTTTGAGGGTGGCTGGCCCATTGAAGGGGTAAAAGATCCACATCACAATGTCCGTAAATGTGCCGCCCAAAGCTGGCTTCACATGAACATAAAGCTTAGCCGAATCCAAGTTCCCATTCTTGATGCTATCGTTCCGCCCATCACTAGGCAAATCAATCCAATACTCCCCATCATTTATCCCACCGCTAGGTAAGTTTGAACCACTTCTGTCTATGGGCTCCCCCACAGGATCTCCTTTTCTGTATAATAGCGATCCATTTTCGAAGAACCATGAAAGAGAAGATGGCAAGAACACTTCATCTGGATGAAAGAACACAGTTGGCCCATAGTGATTGATGAGTGTGTGGACCTGATCAATGTTTGGCATCGCATTCAGTGCAGGGTTGCAGTTCTTTAGGCATGAAATACATTGTTCATCGCCAGAACTCCAGCAGCTGCTGCAGAAAAAAGTCCCAACTGAGACACCTTTACCAAGCATTCCCCTATGAGTTGGTCTAGTGCTACATACTATAAATGGTATTTGTGGATATTTTGAAATGACGCTGAGAATCATGTAATGATTTTCGCACATATCTGTCAAGTCAGACCGGACAACTCTGACTTCCTCCAATGCAGGCTTAGCTGGCTGGTCAGTGACCAAAAGTCCCATAGGCTTGTACCCCTCAGGCACCTGAGGTAGCCAGAAATAACCACCTTCCACACCATCTTCGCTGCCATCATCTGAACTCCAAACAAGAGTGTAATCGACTGGCTCCTTGAGAGCCGGTAGTTTATCAGATGCGCATTGATCAGAAGGTTTTATACCAGAGGAAATAGCTTCCCTTGCCACTAGTACAAAACCTCGCAAAGGTTGATCGTTTGATTGGCAATAGTGCCCCAGACAATAAAAACCATCAGGTATTGCCACAGGCCTATAGAAACTGACACCTTTTCTCTCACCCCTTGACAAATTCCAACCCCAGATAAATTCAAAGCTGTTGACTTTACAGACTTCAATTTCCCCAAGATTTATCCTTCCACTGGCGAACTCACAACCTGGGATCACAAACAAAACACGGATGGAGAGATGAAAAAGATCTGTCAATAAGCTAGAATGTCACAAGATGCGCGACAACAATGCACCGATTTTCTGTAGTTCTAGATACAGAGAGCCACGCACCACCACTAGCATCATCAGAGAACCAACTTCTCAAACATGATTGAAACATCAAAATAGCTATACCAGCCACTAGTGGCTTTCTTCATACAGCATGGCAATGACTAACTAGCAAACAAGCAAGCAAATTATTAAACAGGATTTGGAAAAGAACATACGTTTAGGTTCTTGGAAATCAAATAAAATGTGGAAAATAGCAATGGGGAAGAAAGCAAAGAATCTTCAGATTCCAGCTACATATACAAGCATGTTGGCATTGACATCTGACAGGCAGTGTTGCGACGGTCTTAGATTTTAACCATAAACTCTTGACATTCGTTTGCACTTGTTTCAGTACTCTTGACTTGTTGACCTAAAAAAGCCATCAAATTCCATGGGAATAATCTAGAAATTCAAGGTAGTTTTTTTCACACTTTGGAATTGATTACACGTTTAAAATAATTTTGCAGTGATTTCACATTTCGCCCCCAACAATGCAACGTTACATCTTATTCGTGACACCCTTAATTTATTCAAGGTGTTGGCCGCTTTGACTTCTAAGAATGCTTAACGACAGAGCTCTAATGCTAAACGTCGCCATTGCGTCCTAGTTTTTCCCCATTAGGTGCATTCGTTCGAAACTTCTTTAGGATTCTATACGCCTGTGCGGAGCCGGTCGTTATCCAGGCCTCTCGCTGAGCAGTCACTCCCGGCTGCCGTCGAACCTTATCTCAGCAAAAAACACCGCCCACCAACCAAATCCAGCAAAGCTAAGAGGCCACCGGAGCTTTGCCATGACCCAACCAAGAAAACAAACAATTGGTCAAGGAAGAAAAAGTCGAACTCTGACTCAATAACATAGAGACAACCAACAATGCAACCGTGTGCAAGCAAAAGACGGAACGCAAAACAAGGCGATGATTCATCCCCCATCGCACTACGGGACACACACAAAATAATAATAATAAAAGAAGGGTCGGGGTTTCAATATTCGACCAAATGGAGCAATGACCCGCACCAACCTGGCGGCCACTGGGGGATCGGGGCAGGCAGAGAGAAGGGCTCGGGCTGGGGACGGGGACGACCGTCGATCCCATTCCAAGACAAGCACTTGCATCCGAACATCCTCCCTCTTTCGCGCAGTGCATCGGATCAAGAACGCGTCTTTATGCCTCGATCTCCGCCGGAGGAAAGTGCCACGATAGAGGTAGAAAGCAGAGAAGATGGGCTTAAATGGGAAAGCAACGTGACTTGCGCCACTGGTGTCGGCGAGGTTGTGCAGCATCCTGGTGGGGGCCTCTCGTCGTCGTTGCAGCAGCGCCATCACCTTTTTGTCCACACGGCAGAGATTAGCCACACCGTAGGTGATCGAGAAAAAAGTTACGATTTTTTTTTTATGTTATGAAAAATCTCAAATTATAATTACTGCCTTAAATTTTTTTGTCATTAAAAAATTTTAAACTTATTAAGTATGACATAAATCCTCTAAATCATAAAAATTCCTTAGTGACAAATATAATGATATTTTGTGATTCAAAAGAAAGATTTAAAATTATTTATATCACAATGAGTATAATATGAAACTCTTTATGGTATTTATGAAAATGCCATGGAATTCGACTCTTTAAGCCGGAAAAAGGATCCCTATTCCCTCATGTGATTATTATTATGTCTACAATATTGAGTAAAATTATAGTTGCGTCATTGTGAGTATTCAGCTCTAATGTCAGTTCAATGATGCTGAGATAACCATAAAAAATCATAAATCAATAATGCATAGCACATTTAACCCGACTTTTTCTCTGCAAAAAGTCTCAAATCAGTACCCTTGATTGATATCCATCTTCGATTTATATCAAATCTATCATTATACTCGTCAGATCTATCATACACTTATCTACGACGCGTATGCATTTTAATGATTTATCGAAAATTATGCTAAAAAACAGATCGAGGGCACCTTTTTTGGATTTTTTGTTCATGTTATGAAAATTGATTTATGATAAATGTATCCTGAGGTGCTCCATTTGAAACTTTTTACGAGACAGAAATTTGTTTGAGATTGGAACAAGAAAAAAAAGTACTTCTTCCAAGATATAGTCAAAGAAACTCGAGAGTGAATACAATTCTAGCACTTCGAAATTTAGTGTGAGAACAATTGAGGGATCACAGGTTATAAATCTAGCACGGTCAATTCAACTATAGATCTTTTGAGTGGATTTTGATTTTGCAGGATTAACTATTCGTTCAAAGTGGGTGGGTACAGGTGAGTGGGGCTTTCTTCATGAAAGATTAGTATATTTGGGCAGCGATTTCAAAACCTTTTAAATGTTCTTAATCATTGATAGAAAAGATATTGATTGAGAAACAAGGGTAAAGTTATTTACCTTGTCTTTGGGGTTAATGCCTTTCTAAGATTTTTTTTTTTCTAATAAGAACGGGAGCGTTGTCTATACATATTAGAAATGTCGTCAAAGCTTTTTATTTATGCTAGATGTGCCTTTTCAGTTAATTTTGTTCCCTAAAATGAAACTTTTTGACCAAAATAGAACCATCCAAAAAAATGTGATTCCCAAAGTGGATCTCTTTAAAGACTATTTTCAAACTAGATTTGTCTATGACAAAAAAGGGAGAAAAAAACTAGATTCGTCATTGCCACACGTTGCCCCAAAGTTGCTTAGTTATCCTCCTTTTCATCCTATTACATTGACATCTCTTCCAAATTTGTTAGAATAATTCTTTAAATTTTACACCATCTTATTATTTTAGAATTAACCTACTGTAAAAAAAAAACTAAAACCATAAACGAAATTGCACTAGTACAACCACTCGTTTCAATGTATTCATTTATCACTCCACATGCTTTATCTTTCAGCATTAACTGAAAATAAGAAATTTCAACGAAGAAAATCATAGCATATTTTATAAATTAAGAAAGCTTTAGTACTTGAAGTGTAACGTGTTCACTTAATTGAAAGATCGCAATGGAATTAGAAATCGCTAAATGAAAGAGTATATAGACTGCTTGACAAACAACTTATCTATACTTTATATACCTTTAGATTCTACTTAAGAAAAAACCTGGAGAAATGGGAATGAAGAAGGCTAGTTTGGGAAACTTTAGGCATAATAGGAGAGCATTTATTTTCGGGAATAAATTTTCTAGAGGTTTGGAAAAAATAAAAAGAAAGTCCTGAAAATGACCTCCAAGTCCTAATAATGGTAGAGAAATTAAAGTCCATCGGACCACAGCCGTCCAGATCGAAACCTAACATTAAATGAACGTGCAGGAAGATTGATTACCCCAAAATGGAAATCGGAGATGGGAATTTGAGACAGGAACGCAGACAGCGTGGGATCCTTGACATGAAATTAAGATATGCTTCGCAAGTCAATTTTGGCCAGGACGATGGAAATCCCCATCTTGGATTTTGGCAAAGGATTGTGAGTCTAATCTCAATCCCTTGTATACTCCTACCGCTTCCAAATTCTCGTGCAGAAACAATCCCTCAGCTTAAGTAAGATCATAAAAATCCGGTGCTTTGATTAGTAGAACATGAAAGGGCCTTCTTATTATCGACTTTTAGGCGCATAAAATACTCGAAGACAAAAGGCAAATCCAGAACAGAGCTCTCAAAAAGGATCTGCTCGGAAGAATCAGTGAAGAATTCGAAAGACTTATACCAGTGCTAGCTGAGCGAAAGGCTTGTCACTTGTGGCCTAGACAGAAAATCCCATCAGCTTCTCGACTGGGCAATGAGATCAAATCGAATGGCCTAATAAGCTCCCTCAATAGTGAAAAACGGCAGAGTAAGCATTTCACATACGGCCCCTCAAGAATTGAGAAACTCTTGTTCCCCATCATAGAGGTGCCCTCAACAAATCAGTTGAAAATAGATGACCAGCCGCGGCGATGAAGATGAGCAGACGAACAGAGCATATTGCTGAAAAAGTAGAGGGAATAAAACAAGGGGGAAAAAACCCCCCTATAAGGGCTTGATGTTGACCATAACTCCAGGATCTTGTTACACCCCTCACAGTGTAAAGGCTCAATAGGGCCCAAAACTCCCGCTTGAATTGCATCACAAAAACCATTCAAGGGGAAAGGCTCATCTAAGCTCCCCGCAAGGGCTGAAAGGAAAAAGGTCTTAACAATCTAATCATGCCAAAAGGGAAGAAACACACCTCAAGAAGCACAGACCACGATTTCAGGCAACCATCATACATGGAATCACCATGGCAACCTAACGAGCCTTTGGCCACGGCTATAACGGTTCAAAAAGATCGAACGATCACTCATTGTGAACTGCGGAAGTAAGAACCGTTTCCTCTTGGACGGCTGTAGTCATTGTCCAGGTTGCTTCCTCTGCCCAAACTCTGACCACCCAGGCGTCCCCTCAGGCCCTCTGCTTGGTATCCACCTCTACCTCTTCCTCGTCCTGGCAGTCATCGCAGAAAATGTCACATACAGCAGCATAATCTTCTCTTCATTGTCTCCAAAGAGATGCACGTGATACATAATCAAAGACTTTAGCTCAACCAAAATTTACAAGCACTTGCAGATAAAATGACACTCAAACCCCAAACATCACTCTTAACGGCTTAGTCGCGACATGGTCAATCTCTCTATTCCTCTCTCCAAAAGAAAAGGAAATTCCTTTGTTAACCGTTTTTATTCCACGTACCTACTCCCATGGACACTACAGTTACCCTATAAAATTTACTCTCTCTCTCCGCGAAGCACAAACTCTACACATAGTCTGAGAGACCAAGCCTGCACAGAGAAGGTGTAGATGCTGCAAAAGCTATATCTTTCCATCTAAGCAGCTGAATACACCAAATCCATGAAGCTTAGGCACTAGATACAGCTACTGCTAAAAAGGTGACCACATCATCACAGAACACTTCTGCTAAGGAAGGGAAAAACAACAAAGCAAAGTTAAAGAAAAAAAACCAAGAAAACCACATACTTCCTCCTCGGGCACCACCTGTGGTGTTTGCTCTTCTCTCTTCAACATAAACTGGCTTTCCAGCCACCATAACAGGAGAAGCCTACAAATTGGAAACAAAACAAAAAATGCTACTATGTTATTTTCCAAAAAGCTCTACTTTTTGAAGCAAGACTACGCAAGTAACCAAATCAATTATAAGATACAGAAAAGCATGCACAAAAACATTGCAGTCCCCTCTAATTCAAACATAGTCAATTTAAATTAATATATTCCTATGCCACTTGCGTGCATCACAATAGTCAAGGATTAGAAAGTCAACCATTATCCCCATAAGTTTAAGATTTCTATAAGCAAACCTATCGTGTATATCAAGCACATTTCCTAACACTACATACATGTAAGCCATAGCCAGACCTTGGGCATCTAACAGACTGGCTGACAACAACTGCACGACAAACAAGATTCAGACATAATCACAACATCAGACATGAGAAAATTTGAACCCTTGACCTGAAGATCGGATACCATGTAAACAAACCGGTTACACCAACAACACTTTTGGGGAACGCACGGACACTCTATATCGACCATGTTGCTTAAAAGATTATATAAAATGTGTAACAAAGAAGGATAACAGCTCAAAATATAGACCCACAATAACACATCTATGCTAAACAAATAACTAAATAAATAAACATAAATAGCTGTAGAGCGCAGGCAATGTGTAATTAATGAGCTACCTTTAATGCATTCTGAACGCCAAAAAGGTCTTCAAACTCAACGAAGGCATAACAAACACCAATTTCCTGTATGACATTCAAGTTTTAGCCTCCTCCAACATTACATATTAAGTCAATGCCAAGTGGCTCAAAGCAAAAGAAAAAGGGAAATGCTAACTGGACAGACCTTCCGTATCTTGATAGCGACACCATCTGGTCGGATGGTGCCGAAGTTCCTGAAAACCTCCTCAATGTCTGCATTCGTAACAGTTGGTGGCAAATTTCTTACATAAACGGATTTCAAAAGACCTGCCAGAAATGATACAAGGCCAATTCAGAATGGGCCTTTCCACAAGAGTCCAGCGATGATGCACAATAATGATCTACATAAACATTCAGTCCCTCCCAGCTAACTTATCTAAGTATACCACACAAAATCAACAATTCCAATCACAAGTTGCATCTGTTTTTCAGATATTCTTTAAGAATGAATGAAATGCCCAATTTCTACAAAGTTGTTTATAAATTTTACAATATTATACATTTCTCAAGTAAAGACAAAATAATCAGAAAATAGAATTCAACACAATGCAGACACCTTCAAAGGAAACTGTAATGGCTCATTTCATGGATCAAAGGAAAAATACATCTTTTATAGTAAAGCAAAACAATACAATAGTAATTATCCCATGGTCTACTTGTCACAGTTTGCCATAAACCCAGTTAACTTTAACTAATCCCTTCTAGAAACATAATGATGAACTTCAAATGCAACAACCCCCCCCCCCCAAACGGCTCCCCCAAAAAAAAATGGCGCAACCCCAAAAAAAAAAGGAAAACAGTAGCCTCAGCACAAAATGAAAGTATGATATCGCAATTCAATGACATGATCAAGCAACAACACAAGAAATTTTAAGAATACAACCTTCATCTTCACCAAAACCATCATCTGCTGCCTCTACAACTGATACAGGTTCAGCATACGACACCGGTTTTGATGGCTGAGCCGTGGGTTGAGGGTTATATTCCCACTCTGACATGTTAGGAAGAGTCCTGCCATAAGATGGCTGTGTATTGGCCACTGATGCAGAATACGCTTTCGAGGCTCGTAACTGGCAAGCATACAATATAGAGACCAATTAGGACCACATCAAGCAAAAACAGAAGAAGATGACTTTAATTAAAAAAAAAAAGATTTGTAAAAATTACATCATGAGAGAGAGAGAGAGAGAGAGAGAGAGAGAGAGAATATTGTGCTACATCCACAGCCATTAATTTTATCTTGCACTTGACAAGTTTTTTTCCTCCTGATTGGTGACCCTAGAATGTCTCACATACATGAGGGCGTTAACCATTCATCATCAACTGAAGATGACCCACAGAATAATTACTACCAACTGAAATTTCAGACACACCAAGAAATATAAATGATTTACAGCCGCAGAAAAGCAATCCTTTCACTTGTGCAGATGAAATACTTGATTAAAACTCCACATTTGGACACTTCAAAAAAATTAAAGCTGACAATAAAATGGGTCAGCTATCCAAATTGAATCTATCTTCTGACAAGTACTTAAATTAATAGTCAGGGTCAACCAGCTATGCATCGGTAGAGATAAGCACAGCCACAATCGTCCGCCAAACTAGATCTAGTCACCATTTCATGCAGACCAGAAATGACTATATTCAGGCTTTCCCAGGTGATCACCTTATATATACTATGCATATAATGCACAATAACAAGCTCTAATAGCATCAAACAAGTAGTAGAAATAAAAGCAGGATAATAGGACAAGCAAATACAAGTGGCAGAAACAGAGCAGATCCATACGATGGAAGCGTAGGTTTTCCTCTGGGGTTCTTCTGCCTGTTCTTCCAGAGCAACATCTGGAGCAACAGGAACAGCATCCAAAGTATGACGCAAAGTAGAATTGTCCTCCACATAGGCATTTTCCACCATAGCTTCAGCTTCAGCTTCATCGTAGTGCTGTTGATCTTGGATATTGTATTCGTCATCCAGATTATCTTCTATATTTGCTGCATTTATATATTCCCTTGGCTCTTCCTCCACACCATAGTTGTGAACTGCCAACAACCATATTAGATCACAGGAACAAGAGAAGAAAGTAAACCTATATGAAAACAAAGGCTCATAAATTCTTCATGCTTAACCACCCCGACGCTAACGTGGCAAACTTTTCATTACCTATGAGTCAATTATTTGAAAGCAATCACGAAGTTGTTACATAAGGATTTTCCCATTCCAAGATTTTACCCTTTTCCATATTGTATAACTCTTCTGAAGTACAGCTAATTCATTAATTTAAATTTGACAGGAACAAAATCGTTGTCCATGTCGATAATATGAAGGTGCACACATTTGACATTTTGGGTAAGATAAAGGACAATATTTTATGATAGCAAGCAGGGACAATATTTTCTGATAGCAAGCAGAGACATCAACAGGTACAAGGGGACCCTTTCAATGACACTGCAACTCCAAAGCAGAGGCAGACTGGCTGTCACAGCTTCTACACTTTCCAAATAGCATGCAGCATGTCCCCACAAACTACTCGTATTTACCTGGTGGATCCATGACAGGGCTAGATGCATTTATCTGCACATCAATTCTGCTTTCCGATACCATGGGTGCAGAGGGTTGAGGTACTGTTGCATCTTCGAAGAATTGAAAGATATCATTAAGGACAAAGAAACCCTTATCTTGCGGTGCAAGGAAGAAGGTTTGCACAAACTTCCTCCGGACAATAGAGTCCTTGGTCTTAACCAGACCAGAGACCATCACCACGATGCCACCATTCCAAGATTCAAGAGAGTTTATTGTCTTGACCTCAATCGTAGCTAAGTTTAGTGACGTGAGAAGAGAATGGATTTGCTGCACAGGAATGGGAGAAGAACGTTAGCAAATTCAACTATATCGATACCATTATCTTCGAATTTAAAATAACAATAAGTTGAATAAAGAAAAGGGGGAAGATAGTTGATTTTCAACATTTAGCAGCTTTTGCTGATACTAGCAATTAATAAAAAAAACCTGTCACGGCCAAAAATGATGCAAAAGAAAGGGTCATGGGTATCATGGGTAGTGTTAAGACTTCAAAAAGAAGCAGCAGCAGTTGCGGCCTTTGAGAACTAAGAATCTAAACGTGGATCGTGTTTCTCACTGGGAAAACTCTGTCAGGCCTTTGGGGATTCTATGTATGACTAAATCTTATAATTATTTTGTATAAGGATTGCTACATTCTTCCATTCAACTAAATGGGATTTCTCCACTTACCAAATATGTGTTGATCATAATAGAACCGCGGAACCATTATGATAAGGATTAAAATGTCATCCCCACAAAGAAGAGAGATGGCAACTTCAAAGAGAGGAACCCTTAGAAACCATTTCTCAGTCACTTACATCCTAGACTAGTTTTTGAACTAGAACCTGCCGCCTAAAGTACCTGAACGTTTTAACCTGTAGCGGACATTTACAGATCCCTGCGAAGGGAATCACACCGTGCTCGGGAGAAAAGATAAAACCACACCCTCGCTGCGGAACACTCAACAACAGCAAATTTCGGGACTTGGTCGCACAAGGACTATATATAGATAGAAAGGGAGACAGTAAAAGTCGCTAGCCAAAAGCCACTGCCATCAGCAAAAAAGGGCTCCTCCGAATGCATAGAACGAGAGGACGAGCGCTGACGATGAACGAGATTGGAGCACATCACTCCAGCGCACCCACTAAACTCACATCCACCACCCCGAGGAAGCAAAATACGGACTCACCAGCATGGTCGACCCGGACTCGCTGCTTTCGCCGTCGACCCGAACCATGGAGCTCGTCTCCGTGTAGAACTGATGCGCCAGCTCCGGACGCTCTTTCAGCACCTGATAGTACTGGCCGACGAAGTAAGAACCAACCTGCGTCCACCACAAAAGAACAAAAAAAAAACTCCGATGAAACATCAACCGGAATCTCTCGCCCGACGACACGGCCGCCCCACGGTGGCCGGCGGCGGAGAAGCCACAGAGAGAGAGAGAGAGAGAAAGAGGGAGAGGGAGAGGGAAGGGAATCACCTGCATCGCGGTGACGGGGGCGGGGTACGAAGTCGCCATTGGTGAGCCGCTCCAGTGAATCTCAGTCCTCGCCAGCCTCCAGCAGGAGCATCAAAAAAACCAAAGGAAAAAAGACGGCGTAGAAGAAACGCTCGCGGCCCAACCAGAGAGTCCAGATCGAGCCGGGCGAGCGACAGCAGGGAGGCAAAAACCCTAAAAATCTCAGAGACGAGAGAGAGAGAGAGATGGTTAGGGTTGATGGATGCGGAGATAGGGAGAGAGAGAGAGAGAATACGAGAGCTCAGAAAAGAAACGATAATTTAAAAAAAGAAGAAGAAGAAATATAAAAAAAAAAAAAAGAGAACAAAAAGGAGGGAGAGGGAGGAGGAAATCTGGACTTTATATTTTGGGGTCTGCGCAAAATCCAATTTAATAATAATATCCGGAATTAGGGGGAGGGAGGGGTCTCTTGATACGCTCCGGCTGGCGGAATCGGCCTCGAATCGGATTCAATCCTAAAAAACAGGCCGACAGGAGGAGCACAAAAGATAATAAAATTTAGAAAGGAGGGCGAATTCCGATTTGATCTGGATCCCCTGGGTGGTCAATCAGTTCATGCGCTCCGACCTTCGATTTTGCTGTGCAAATTGGACAAGACATCTGTGTGTGTGTGTGTGTGTGTGTGTGGTAGTTTTAGATTTCCCCCAACCCCTCTTTTGGACCCCTTTTGCCCTGGTGGAAAATGGGTTCCACGGCCCAAATCCCAGCCATGCCTTTTATTCGGCCCCCCATGATTCGATCCCCCGTTTTTTCTTTCAATGGAACCAAATGATTTTTTTGGAAACGTGCGCCATTCGCCGTCCCCGACTCGGGTCTACATCGTTTCCGACGCTGTTGCTAAGTAAGATATGCGGGGGTCTCCACTTCTTCTGGAGAACCCTAATTTCTAACACATGCTTTTCCTGAGCACTCCGACGTGGTTATGACGTGCTCCGAGATTTACCTCGACCGGTACAAGACTTACTCTAGCGAAAAAGCAAGCCCCATTTTCCTATCCCGGTTGCTCTTCAGCGAACTCTTTTGGCTAGGATCGGCCGGCGAACAAAAGAGAGACCGAGATACCAATACTCGGGATACTGGCGTGAGCCACTCCATGACAATTCTTACATCTGGCCTGGCCCATCCGTCGTCCCGCTCTGATCCTGTTTATTATTAATTCAGTTCTCCCTGGAAGTTATCAGGATTATGAGAACTAACCTTCTCTAAAAGAATGAGGAGCCGCTTTGCTTCTCTTTCAATGAGAAGAATCGAAACGATTTACAGTGCAACAACAAAACAAAGGCGTCAAAGGATCGGCAGAGGAAAGGAGCACCGTGTTAAAAAGTGCATCATCGCTCTTTTGGGACCAAATACACTATGATCATAAAATATGGAAGAAACAGAGAGAAACTGGCAGGTACCTAAAAATGTCCGGGAAAGAGAGAAGAAAATAAGATGAGGAATGACTATCCATCCCCCACAAATATCGAAGAACAGCCTAACTCGATACTGCTGTCAAAAGAAAAGGACCATATAGCAGCAAATCATTCAGATCCAACAGGATCAAGAACAGTAGTTCACTCTTCTGCGCTACCATCGACATCGTTAGCTCCCCCCTCGCTGGGTTCAAAATACGACAGGTGAAGTAATTTGCGTGAGACCTAGGGATGAGTGGTCGTTCTATACAACAATCATGCAGACAAGGATGCTGCTTCTATCCCTCTTCAGTAGTAAGTCCCATAATAAGCCTGAGGCACCGATGCTGCTTGCTGAGATGGGGCTGTTGCAGCTGTAGCAACTGGTTGCACATAACTCTGCTGCGGAGCGGCCTAATTACATTGTGACAAAACTTCAGCTCTTAATACCATAAATTTACAGACAAATAAAATATTGATCATGGCTTTATATCCATTTCCAGCATTAATCGATTAGTCAGACGGTTGTTAATGAACAGCAATGCTATTGTCACTCTCCTGAACAATTACATCTCTTCACATAGCAAAGACACTTCGAAGCAAACTAAAAAGTATAAAAAATGACTTTTAACTAATTTATCCATGAGAGTGCCATTTCTACTACTTCGACACTACACCATTTAAAAGAATACAAAACAAACATATACACTTCAGGAGTCTACAGCTTATGAAGGTGAGCAAAATAGGTTTTGGGAGTTAATCATTACCAACAAAACACAACTGATAGCAACTGCCTCATCTTCCAAATCGAAGATAGGCTACCAAGATAACTGCTTCCAAAGTCAGAATGTTGCAGGAAATAGCATATAGAATTCAAGAAAAGGATCTTGGTTTTGTACATGCTGTAAATACCAACCATTAAATCCAATTAAACTCAAACTAGTAACACTGACATGTGCTTAATGACAAACCCCAAAATAAGGGAACAAAAAAGCAAACACCAACACCACAAGCATCTTCTGCACACTTGTTTGCATATCATAATACTAGAGGTTATAATCTTGCAGATATGAAGAATCTAAGCAAGCAAAATATGCAGAAACTGCAAATATCAAATGCTGAAGTTTTCAGTACCTGCACGGGATAAGTTGGAGGATAAGCCCCATAGGAGGCAGTTTGTGCCACCGATGTTGATACTTGCGGAGTGGCATAGCTTGCCGTGTAACCACCATATGCAGCCTAATTCAAGGATGGTAACAATCAAAATGATCATATCGTATTACAGTGGAATTTTCATAGTATGAGAAGGATACCAATAGCCAATGCTGCAATATTACAATAAGCAGAAGATTTAAAACAGCAAGGTCATAGTTGCCATCTAATCATTGAAGCAGTCAATGAAATTCAGCCAGTACGCAACAAGGACCAATGCAAGTGACATGTTACGAAAACCCAATACACCTACTCAACATATTATTGTCTTTCTTCCATCATTTGCAACAAATGCTTTGCCAGATCGGCAAAAGGTCAATTAACAAAAAATCGAAATACTTATGAAGAAAATAAAAAAGATTGGTCCACATGAAAAGCCATGCTTTCCCATCTACAGGCAAGTATAGCAGAAAAAAGAATTTTTAACATGTCATGCACGTCCACGTCTCTTCAAACAACACATCTTTACACGGAGACACTGAGGTGTTTGTTTTATATTGTGAAGAAACAAAAAGATAACTGCATACAGCACACTAGATCAAGCAAGCGAAGGGACTGGTTTGAGATGCAAATGGACGTATTTTTACCCACAGGTAAACATGTACTTGGCACCAAATTGTCCAACAAGCACCACCGCAATTGAATTACACCATCAGACAGAGGAAGATACAGATACATATGAATATTGCATCAGATATAGGTGTCTAAATTACCGTTTGCTGGGCATAGGCAGGGTTCCATTGTTGCGCTGGTGCTTGGGTGACATGCGGCCAAGTTTGTGGTTGTACACCATAACCAGCTGTCCACTGGTTCTGTACACCTGGATATGCACCCATCAAAGATTGGACAGATGAAGGAACAGAAGCATCGGGCTTCATTAGCTTAGATTTGTCTGAAGCTAGAACATCCTCTGCCTGACGTTTTTTCAACTGTGAAGCCATCCTATTGTGCAGGAAGATCTTCAGATGTCTATCATGAGCCTTCTTTATAGCCGGGGCATCTCCCACTAAATCCAGAAACTGCAACAGATATTAGCAAGAAAAAGGCCTCGATCAGCATAATTCGTAGATCAGACTATAATCTCTCCCGCATCACCTTGGACCCTCGAAATCATTCAACGGCAAGTATAAATATAGAAGAAAATGGCAAATGATCCCTCAACTTTGGTCCAATATTTAATGTGATCTCTAACTTTTAATTTGTTCAATGTAGACCTTAAACCATCTGTAAATTTTCAATCTAGTCCCCAAATTATATCAAAATGTTCAGTATCGTCCTTCCATTAATTGAAGTTAACAAAATCTGCTGACGTGGCTCCCAATCCGTTAAGTTTGAACAATAGACAAAATAAAAGTTACGCGTGGATTATTATCCAAATAAGATATTCATCTCAAATCGGGATTAGTAATACATATCATCAAATAAGACATATTAATGGCTAAATTTTTTTCCTTCTCTAAAATAAGGATGGACACATTGACTCACATTTTTAGAAATTCAACTCAGCACATAATAATCCACATCGTCAAAATAATGACCAATTTTCCATTTAAGAAAACAAAATAACTACATTGAACATCTACCAATTGTTCCAGGACCACATTTAAAATATTGACGGTTCAAAAATGGCATTGCACATTGGGAAAATGACACTTTTCCCAAAATTGTTACGACCACAACAAAAGTAAAAAATAACAGTCCATTCCCGTCTCAATCTCGGTGCAAAAGCATAACACTTTTGTGTAATTTGAAAGAGAGAGATGACATTGACATAGACAATAAACAAACAAAAAATCCAAGTGAATCTCCTAAATAGAAGAGATCCTCTCACAGGCTTTTTCCCCCAACACAATCAGGGTCTAATTGACTATAGAAACATGATGTATGACGATGTCTTACTTTTGATACAGGAATAATGATAGAAATCCATTAAATAAGCACCTCAGGATTCCAGCTTATAAGAAAAATCACTGAACCAGTTTATAAAAAGTAATTACACCATGTTCGGCCATTAGATCTTCAATCAGAGTATTTTCCAAAAAATTAAATCTCCGAAATCTTAACAATGTACACCAGCCAAGACAATTTATGAAGAATTAAATATATTAGATTAAAGCAAGAAAACAATATCACGACTTTATATTTTGCAGTCCGTTGTGTCCAATGATTGAAGTTCTTGGTGAGTTGTTCATTTGCAATTTGGGAAATGGATAACTGAGATACAAAGCCCATTCTGGTGCTTTGAGTGACAAGGTCATTTCCAGAAAATTGACAAGTCAAAAGCCAAAAGACTTTGTTGGTAAGTTTCCTGAGTTTCATTATTAGAACAGTTCAGAAGATTCTACATAAAAACAAATACAATGTACCAGATGACAACGGTCAATCCACCGGATGCACTCTTTAGCAGAATCTTAAAAATTTTACCTCCAAAAAAATGGTAGATACATCCTCTCTCTCAGCTGTACTTGCAGTATTAGGGTTGTCAGTGTTGGGAACAATGAACTTCTCAACCAAGGTATCCAAGTGATCAATTCTTTTCGGCAATGGCATCACTGTCTCCATAAAAATTAAGACCTGCCAAAACCAAAGGCAAATAATCAGCAGCAGCAACAGTTTACAAGTAAAAGATATAAAAGATCCTCAAAACCGTAAGGCTACAAGGCAGTCAGGAGCACCTCAAGAAATGGCTTCGACAACTGGACATGTTCAGGAGCCTCATCTAGAACTTCCCTAGCTTTTTCCACTTTGTTCGTGGCCTACCAAAGGGAAGAGAAAGAATCACAAGAATTAGATAAACTGTTAAGAGATATTCACTCCAAGGACGAACATGTCAAATTCAGTCGCAACAAACATGGATGTGTTTGCACATGCCTACAGAAGAAAATAGCTTTCTCAACATTTATTGGCAAACAAGACCATTAGATTGCAACACTAACAGACAGGCAACAGCAACTCCGATCTAATTCTGCAAGAATGTTGCAGATTTTCCCATCCAGGTGCTCGATAAAGATCAGCTGCTCCATAGACTAAGATTATCAAAGATGTAGAGTATGACAAAAATGCAGTCAAATTTCTGCACACTATGGACCGATTCTCAGAAAGATTGCATCAAGAAAGGTGAAAAATGTCAACAAGTTAAAACCTAGTCTGCTAGGTTTCTGTCAACATGCCAGTTCGAGCCTCACTTTTCATCTAAATTTTAATGCGATTTTAAGGCCCTAGCAGGGCCTAAAAGGATAGAAAAGGTAGGTAAATGCATAGTGGATTATCTCACCCTCTTGAGAAAATGAGACTATTCTTGCTCCAGCCCCTTATGTAAAAAGAATAAAGGATAAATAACTCGTGACATTGCTTCCACACTGCATGAGTTCCACCCTTTCAGACAGGCTCCAAAACCAAATGACAGTGATTAAAATGATGATGGCAAGGTCTAATATCATGTGTTTGATCAGCTCATCCTTCAGTCAATAAGCCCTTTCTGCTCCATTTTTAATCATTTAATTTAAATAGAAATTTGAAAAGTGGAATACTACCATAAAGCTAACAGAAGCTGAGTGAAATATCAATATGAGAGCAAATATTCTAATTTTTTCAGGTCAGAGAGGCACGGCACTCTTCCAGTACTAAAAGCAGAGAGATTAGATATGCAGCAATATATGGTAAGACAAGCAAAAGTTTAAATTTATAGTACATCAGACCCACCAAGTACAGAAAACGCGAATACTGAGCAAACAACACTGGTAAAGCTTGTGAGTGTTCCTTTCCTTTCTCAATAGCAATTGCCTGTTCATATACCGCCAAAGCATCATCCAAGTTCCCCTGAAACACCAGAAGCCATAAAATGATTATCACAATCAACATAAGAATCTTTAACAACCCAAATGTTACACCACACAGCACTACAGAAAAATGGTATAATTGACCTTGTTAAGGAGTTCAAAGCTCTATTTCTAAGATGGAAAATTGTCAATTTCCTAATGCAATCACCAAAAATAAAATAGTTAATTTCATCCAGGAAATCTCACACAGTTGCATGAAATACCAAGTTCGCATCATATTAAGATGCATTTTTCAAATGAGTTGATAAATGATCCAAGCACAAGAATCCCCTTGCCTTAATAATCTAACAAAAAAGGGTTACAAGTGCAGGTAAGTCAATTGAGTGAAAATAAGAAAAATACCAAAAGATAAAAACATGATTTTTGTGCATTTCAGCAGAATCTATGCGAGAGATAACCTGGACCTCAAAACAGCGGTCTAGCAAACAGACCTAAAGACAGCTTGTCGTAATAATTCTTTCAGGTCTGGAAGATTAATTTCCACATTTCTTCGAACATCACCCGAACATCCAAAAAAAAAAAGAACAGCAGCTTCTTAAAGTTCAGAGGTGAACAGGATCAAATTGTTAATGTTATTCAACCAAAAAAAAACAAGTATTGAGTGGGGTAACATCTTCAACAAAATAAAAAATAATTTTAATGAAAAATAAGAAAAAACATAAATTTCATAATGTAAAGTCAAGTTACATTGAAAGGGGAAAAAAGATAATTGCTGAAAGCATGAGTCAACCCAAACACAACCATGAACTTACCAGCCTTCTTTCCATATTGGCATGCTTTATTATGGCCTCAAGAAGACCTGGTGAAATTTCAGTGTGCACCAGTTGATAAGCAGCTCGAGCAGCCAGTATGTCGCCATTATGTTCCTTAAACCAAGCTGCAAAAAGGTGGATCTCCGGTTGTCTCTGGAAATTTACACAATGATAAGTTGCAAGTGGATAACCGGAATATACGCACACAACACAGACAATCTAAATTCAACTGGAGTACAGAAAGCTCAACTGGAGAACAGGAAGCTCACGGCAGTTTACTTCCAAAATGAAAATCCTTTTGCAGTCCGTACTTTTTTATTTTTTTAATGCATTTTCTGTAATATTCTCCCTGCCGTGTCCCTATATCTAGATTGTAGTAGTCGTAATGCAGTAGGACATTATCAAATCCGAAAGTAAGAACCTAAATCAAAGTATCTTACCAGTTAACTAGAGAAATCAACTAAGCTTGAGCTGAATTACTACCATTCCACATCATAATAGAACTACATTGCACACAATTGTCACTAGAAACTGAGCTTTACTCTATTTAACCTCAACATTTGCATGAGTTCATATGTTTCAGGATACAGCTCCTAAATGTAAGGGAAAAGTCTGTTTGTTGGCAGAGATAGATGAGGGGTGGCAAGGGATGGTTGTTGCCTCTCCCCCCTCATTCATAGAGGACACTAATGTCTAATAGTAAGATAGACACCACCACTTTTCTTTTTAGTCAATTACCCCTTCTTTTAAAAAAGGCAACTCATGGCCACTGCTTTAACATTGCTATTGGTGCTTGTTGATCATATGAAACTAGATGAGTTAAATCCATTAAAAAATCCAGATAACTCCATTTAAACTGCTAATAGTACATTAACTCCGAACCATGTAACTTTCAAAGTAAGGTCCCTAATTTCTACTTGCCTAGACCTTTAGCACGAATACTTTAGTCATCCACAAGAATGCAACAAACTGGCACAGTCACATGTACATACATATAAGGTGCAAAAGTGTCCAAGTTTTGACAGAGAAAAGGGAAAAATAATATAAAGAAGTGAGCTAGGATGAACACTGGAACCCATCCACTTAGCAAATGCATAATTAGCCTAGGTATCCACATGCGGAGACATGGTATGGGGAGTGCATTAAAGAGCTAACCCTAACTCAAGCACACTCACACAGTAACGCAAAAGAACAGTTAGATATGGACTAGCGACATAAACAACGATTGACACGGGTTGAGAGCATACTGAAATAAGAATTATCCACATCACGTCTCACAATTAATCATCACTGTATAAAGAGTATTAGATCAAGTGAACTTAACCCCAAGAGTAGGGATAAAATGTTTGACAAGTCACTCCTCAATGTCTTTAATTTAGGCAGCAAAAACCACATAAAGAATATGTCGCTGACCTGAAAATCCTACTACAAAGAAGCAACTTTCCACAACTAGACCATGAAAGGTACGTTTTCATACCTTAACAAAAACTTGAGTAGCACGGATAAGCGCATTTTCTGCAAGATCCATACTTCCATGTGCTTCCATGCTTTTAACATATCTTATCCAATACTCAGGGTAATTGGCACATGCTATTAGACATCTTTCATACAACTTTACCACCTGATACCCACAAAATAGTACAACGTCATTACATTGTGGCATGCTACGTGAGAAAAATATACAAATAACACAAAGCACGGGGAGATATGCATAAGAAGTACTCCGTTGCAGAATAGAGAGGCCCCTCAAATAGGAAAGGAGGGAACCTCCTTGCCTGACAGACAGATGGTTAGGAAGATAAGTAGACACCTGCATGCATAACATTGTAACTTTAAAAATAACAGAATTTATGGAAGACATCACAAACCTAATATGTCCACTGACAAATGAGGGTTTGAAATACTTAGCCTCAAAGAAACCAAATGGTAGGCCCATGCTTTAGTCTCAGTACAATTTGCCGTTTTAAAAGTAGCTTCATCCAACGGTTTACCCAAAAAAGCATATCATGCAGCAGATATTACTGATTGTAAGCCAATGCATAATATCAAACACAACAAATCAAAATCAAAATGACATTGATAATCAAATTGACAAGAGATCCCAATACCTTGCTAAAGTCACCTTCTCTTTCTATAAAATTCAGATAGTTATGCCAATTTTCAAGTTCTGCAACATTCAGGGGCTTCACATGAAAGTAGGGCCTCCCAATAGCTGTTTCAAAACCAACGATCTTAGAATCGAACTCTTTAGCTTTCTTATACATCTCTTCTCTAATGGCGATATACTTCTCCAACTCCTCTGCTTCTGTTAAGCCAGCACTTACAAGTTTAGGAGACTGTCCACTAGCATCAGGAGGAACTTCCCCTTCATTCAATCGGTCAACCACCTCTGATACTGTACTGGCTGCTACTGCTGCTTCCTCAGCAGTCCTTAACTCAGATAGAGGCCGATTGGCAGCCAATTCCTTAAAGCTGCAGCATCATTCAAGCCAGATCAACAAATCAATGGAAGTTATTTGCTTGTCACTAATGCATTACTTTGAAAAAGCAACGGGACATCAAATTGGAAAATTTCCAAATGATTAGATGAAAATAAGAAGAAAGGAACATCGACCAACAACAAAAGGATACTGAACCAACTAAGTATCTATGATGTTATGCACACATTGACTCACCGAAAGAATCATGAGTATATGTGTGCAATAAGTCAAAACTACACAGAAACAACAGACAGCCACCCCAAAATTTTCAGCAATGTAGAAATTCACACTTTGGATGGCAATGAACCCCAAGAAGTCCATGCACCCCTTGGACAGAGTTTCCAAAGTTAAACCACAACAGTGGTTACGACCAGCTAAAGTGCAGGTTTTTCCACTAGAACACTTCTAAAAGTTACCAAATTAGTTAAGCATTATCAGAGCCTCCTGTGGACAAAACAAAAATTGAAGTACAAAACGAAAAGAACCTTCATATGGACCTAAGTGATCTCAAGACATGCCACATGGTAATGACTTACAGAACATAAAAGAAAAGTATCACACAGCACATATATGTGGTCATGGCAAATCGAAGAAATTTTGAATGATATTTGTGGAAACCCAACGCATAAATGCCAATTATTTTAACAACAAAGCTCAACAAGAATACCAGTATCCGATAAGGACAAGATATGAAAAATTAGTCGATGCTAAAGAATAGATAACCAGTTTATCTGATTTAAAAAACCAAAAAGAGAAAGAAGAATTATTCTGGAGTAGGAATTGACTGGCACAGAATAACTCAATTACATGACGACGTGCTAGACAATATTCTTTTTCGGTTTAAAAAGGTGCTTTTGATTTTTATCATAATCTTTGTCATGGAGCAAACATAAATTTTGATACCTCAGGAAGCCTTGAGAGTAATTATTGGGTTTATAAACTTCTAGAAAAGCTAACGGTCCATGAGGTTGCTATAGATGTCGAGTAGAGCATTGTGTATCCTCTTTCTTTGGTAACTTCCTCCTGAATTATGAGGACAGGTATTTCTACCATAAGACAATTCTTGATCTTTTGACTTGACAATGAAATGGCCAAGACACGCTTTTTTTTAGGCTTTTGTATTTTACTTGACACTCTCTACTTGAATTCTTAGATGAAAGACGCATGATATAGGTGCCTCAAAAAGAACGATCCCACGACTTGAAGAAAAAAGGTCCCAATCAAGCTAGAAAAACTGCATGCAGTAAATGTTGCTCAAAGGATCAATATGAGCATATTCAAGCCTTTTCGAGTGATGATCCTTCTAGTGACTTTGGGGCTGATTTGGAGGGAGAGAATCCGCCACTAATACAGAGTAAAAATCAGGGATTCTTGGCTTTTTGCTTTGAACTTCTGGTACATGCAAAATCCAAGTATCGATCTAAATGCTTTTCTAGACCTAGGGGACTCCTTCGTACTTAATTTTCAATATGGGTTGGCATCCCCTTGGTGCCACAAATTATTTTATATTGTACTACATAGTTTATAACGCTATAGTTTGAAGACTTGGATACGCATATTCATGATGAGACAAAAGAAATTAAGGTGAATTTGAACTACCTGTTATAGTACTTATCCAGGTACAAAATTGGACTCTCAAATATCCTCGTGTAGATCATTGCTATACGGCACCAGTCCTGCTGTCTATACTCGTATTCTATGTATTCATCCCAAAGAGAATAAGAGAGGTAATCAGTTCCAACATAAGCGAATCCCCGTTCAAAGAGCCTGCAAAACAAGCAAAATTACTTGACATAAGTAGAATTGTCAACAAAATAAGAAAAAGATAGACCACAGTGCTAACATTGAAGGAACAATTCATTCTAACAGCATACAATGCTGCCAACTGCCACATTTACCTTCCTTAAATAAATCATACAATGTCCGTCAAATTGAGGAGAGATAAGGTCATCTTAGCCCATACTGGATGAATCTTCCCAGCAGCGATTTGCATATCGATGCACCGATATCAAAGCTAAATATGGCCATAAGTTGGGCACTAGATGACTATGACTCAATTCTTCCAAAGAAAGAACACCAAGACTTAAGCATACCAAAGGTCCATTTAAGAGAAACATGTCCTAAAATCCACAGTTTATATATAAGATAGTGACAAAATAATGACTCTTATTCCATCGTTCCTCCATACAGGTGGGCATCACTGTTCCAGGCATATTAAGAGATGGTGAGAAAGAAGAAAAGAAAATGACCAAGGTGACTAGGAAAGGAAAGGAATGGACAAAACTAACCTAAAAGCACAGAAAAGATGGACAAACAAAGAGCTTTACCTTCTTATGACCTCTGGATCTTCATACTTGCTGATGGCAAATCGACAATAATGCAACCAGATGTCAACAGAGTAAGTAACCCCTAGCACAGCTCTCTCATAAACCTCCACAGCTTTTTCAGTAGAGCTGATCGCCTCATGCTCCGCGTACTTCTTCCAGTAACCATAGCACAGTGGAAATTCTGCCAAAAAGGCATCATAGACTCTCCGAATTTTCAGTAAATTTCCCTGCATATGAGATAAAAGTAAATGACTGAAAATTACAATTCAAGCCAAACTTCAAGTAAACGTCACATTCAAAATAATAAGAGGACCCAAAAGATGAGTGAAAGAAACCTTCATTAATTCGACAACTACAAATGCCTAAGCCAAC
Organism: Melaleuca alternifolia; assembly: GCA_019926035.1. Lineage (NCBI taxonomy): Eukaryota > Viridiplantae > Streptophyta > Magnoliopsida > Myrtales > Myrtaceae > Melaleuca > Melaleuca alternifolia. The sequence continues at coordinate 537,008 of JAGKPW010002178.1, forward strand.
AAGGTCGGGAATATTTCCGCAAGATAATAGGGGAGGACAACAAGACTAAATGAAAATCATATCATGGCAAAACGCCGCAAAGAGCAGCAATCCGAAAGCAGAAATCATGAAAATAAACTAACGGAAGGGTAGGACTCAAACTGTCATATAAATACCAATCGCATAAACATGTATAAGGCTGTGCCCAATAGCAGCTCAGAACACGATTACAAACAACAAATAAGTGCTTCAAATAGTAGGAATCTAATCCCCCTTGACCAAGCAACAATAAGTACGAAGTATTATCTTTTTCTAAACTTACCAACTGCAGAACAATATACTGATGACTAAGCATAGTAACATTTCCATATTTTCAATGAATACACCACAGTTAACATGGCTGACAATACCAGGTTTAACATGATCCTTTTCGTGCAAGAGATCTTAAAATTAATCGCAAATGCGCCATAACTTACTCATGGAGAATAAACTTCACATAAATCATCTGGTTTAGCATCTAGGACAATTCTAAGTAGGAATAAGCCTCTCATACCAGCCTTTTGGATCCTCACTATCAAGTCAATTTCGGGATTTAGCACAAAAAGAGAGCTGAAAAGTCAAAATACATAGTAAATAGACCTCCTGGAAAATAGAAAAACAATGCCCTTCCCTTAAGGCTTATGCATGTATCTTCTCCATCAGGAAAATGAGAAAAAAACAGTCAATGTGCTAGAGCCAAAATAACCTAGTAAATCGAGTCTGGCTGCAGCCATATCCAAGCTGGCGGCGCGGGAATCAAATCAAGATAAGAAAGGCATTTACACAAAGGCTATATTTGACAAGCGGCCTTTTGAGAAAAAGGTTATGGAAATTGCATGGTGCCAAATACTAGTGGGTGCACTGAAAGACTGATAGCAGCCCATGAGCCAGTGTATGAAATTTCAAATGATTTGTGTTTTGAGTTCAATCGGAAGGGCGTTTTGAGGGGGCATATCGCAAAAAGTCATTAGACTGGTGAATCTTTTCTCCTGAAGTTTTCCCTTTTAGGTGGGGCTTATTGTTTTGCTGGAGTTTCACTTATCATTTGTTCCCAAGCCCCTCAGATACAGAACATTTTCTTCACTCGAGAATCAGGATGGTCATAATACAAATAGACGCTTCTAGTATGCCTTGTCAGATATGTCCTGCAAAATTCTCTCAGACCAATGCAATAAAAAACATAGACACCATTAAAACCTACAATATCCAGTATGACATGAGTGTACCTCAGCAACCTTCTCCGTCTCTTCGATCAAAGCAACCCAAGCATCAAAATCTAGAGAATTCGTCCTCACGATGCTCCACAATCGATCTTCTTCCGCAGACATAGCAAGAACTATACATAAAAGAAGAGTATACATGTCAGAACCGGAAGAGAGTCAGAAAGATAATGAAATCAAGAATAAACTATGCCCAAATAAAAGGAATGCTGAACTGTAGAACAACCAGAAAAAAACTTCACGGTAGAAATTTTCAGCACACCATTTTACAGCCATGCATAAACACCCAGAAGTAGAAGGTACAGAAAAGTAATGATTCATAACAATGGTTGTAACAATTCAAGGGGTATCCAAGTGTGTTATGAAAAGGGGCAGGGTTGCAATGATATCCAAAATCAGCAAGCATTATATAATATGTCCATAAGAGTGAATAGGAATAATATGACTCATTTTCTCTTCATATAATTTGGGCAAGAAATTGAAATCCATGAGGAGAAAGACCACCAAGAAACATTTAAAAGGGATCTGCGAGAAAGCAAAAATTGATGAACAATACACACAAGCCAAGCAAAGAAAAAGTGCCAGTTGAATCGAAAGATAGATGTCAATGCCAGAAAGTTAACTAACGCAGCCCAATCAAACCTAAGATCAACAAAAAGGAATAAAATTAAGATCAGAAAAAAAGAAAATTCAGCACAAACTCTTAATTTGACCCAATACAAAGATTTTGATCAAAATAACCCCTCTTGTAAAGATCAGTTCCTAGATGTAACAAAAAAGAATAAACTTAAGATCAGAAGAAGAGAAAATTCAGCATAAACTCTAATTTGACCCAATATAAAGATTTTGATCAAGCTAACCTTCCTGGACAGATCAGTAACTAGATGCCCTAGTTCACCTGATCCTTAAACAGACTCCATCTCATTGATTCCACATTCCCGCTAGAAAGCTTTATCTTATAAGGGATATTCAAGATAATTGTTTTGCCAGATCCATGGATAATAGCCCAACTTTATGTTATATGATACTCTAAGGCTCATTAAAACAAAAAACACCACAAAAACCATTACACCAGCATATATAAAACTCACTATTATGATCTCAAGAGAAGTGAATTCTTGAATCTCGTCCTAAAGAGTACATGTCTGCAAACAACATTCCTAATTATCAATTAACATCAATTTATAAGTGTACAGCATAAAAAATTTCGTGCTGCTACATCCCCACAAAAAATCAAATCGGCATTTCTCAAAAATAATTCTCGCTAGTTCCTATGATCAAGAAAAAGCACTCCATCACACACAAATGCAAATTGACAACAGAAACCAATGGATGCCTACAAGTGGCCAATGCGCAACATCTAACAATCCAAACATCAATATAAGAAAACAGAAAACAACATACCAGAACCATCTTCCAGCAGTGGCTCTGCTGCACCTGCGCCCGCATCATGAGAACTGTTGCCATTCTCAGCAGACACAGTTTCATTAGTAATACTACCATTAGCGAAGGAATCATAACCAGAAACTCCAGACGAAACAGCTCCAGCATTCTCGAAGTTAGCAGCGCCCTGATTTACATTAGCCATCCCAACAGTTGGTTTAGCCTCGTATGTCTTATTCAGATATGGTCCCTGCGTAGTAGCATTTAAATCCATGTTGAGAGCATCTGCTGAGGTTGTAGATGCTGGAAACTCTCCTGTAACCCCATTGATGGCATTAGCTTCCTGGATGATATTCGAAGCCCCGTCAACATTAGCAATAGAATTGTGCCCAGCAGTTGAATATCCCATTGTACTAGATGTTTGGGCAATCAGCATTTCACTATCTCCCATGCTTATGGACAAATTTTAGACTGTATGGAGTAAACTGCAAAATAAATTAGATGTAAGGACCACCTTCGTCAGCAAAGTTAGTCCAGAAATTTGTTTGGAGGACTATACTACTTAAAGAGTCATTTTCTAAATACAAAGTACATACGACCAATTGTAACTCAAGATTCGTATTTGCCTGACTCTTTACAGGATTTAATACATACTGACGCTATATAGCTGACAGGAAAGGAAACCAGAATAATAACTCATCCTATTACCAAAGGTTTACTTAATGGAATGTGCGGAAATTTTGATAGGACAAAACAGATAGAGTGAAACTCGCACAATGAGACCAATGAGCTAAAACAAACTTCATGGAAACAATAGAAGTGGCAGATTCATACAAGAATGCCAAGGAGGTTAGATGCTACCAGGACCCAAAGGATGATTGTGATATTACACGAAATCATGTAATTGCTTGCATCACAGTTTCCAGCGCATTGCTTTCATATATTTCTAGCAAAGAAGCTAAATGCAGAAGTGCTCAAAATGTGTGACACGGTAAGGGCGCCTCCCATATAGAATGACGTATGTAGAGCTCCTCGGCTAATTAAATGCTATATAACGTTCGACCCCAGGCCGCACATAGAGTCGAACTGCCCTCGACATCAAGCAATTTGACTAAAGAATCCCCATCTCACTCGATTCCTCTGGGAAAACCAAAAAGGGTCAAGAAATTCTTGGGGCCCAGCACTGCCGAAAGAAGTTACAAAATGCTTAGGATAACACAGCTACCATTGCAACAGCTAAACCTCGACTCCAAACAAGACCGCAAGCAGAGGAGCGACGCAACAAATCCGGATATCGCAAGTACAAATTGAGCTGGAGAGACAAACCGAACGTCGTCGAGCGAGCGAGAGAGAGAGAGAGAGAGGAAGATTACCGTCGCGGAGCAGCGTGCCGACGCCGAAGAAGGGGCCGGTCGGTCGTCGGCGGCGGGCGCTCGGTGCAGACACGGGAGCTGGCGCGGCAGAGAGAGAGGGGCTGAGCAGCGCCAAGAGGGCAACGAGAACGCGAAGCAAGGCCACGGGCAGAGAGAGGGGATTTTTGAGGATTAGGGTTTGCTCCTTTTTTTCTGGTTTTGGGAGGGAAGTTATACGCTGCCAGTGTTCCTCTGGAAGGAGGTGAACGGGGTGGGGTGGGGTTGTGGAGTCAGGCAGACGGAAATACAGTGCTCGCGTTTTCTTTTTAACCAATTTAAAATTAGGGGGAAAAAAAGAGAGGCACTTTCTTTTCGTTTTTCTAATTTTTGTTCCTCGCGAAGTTATTTCTTTAGAGAGGCGACCAAAGTTAGCGACTGTTCTCTTAATGATACTCGGAAAATTTTTGAATTTAAATTATAAGTATTCCAAACGACTTGCGAGATCGCCATGGTTGGCTAATACGGCCCGGCTCATTCAGAAATTCACTCATAATTCGAATAAATTGAACTCGTGATATTTGTTTGTTAAATTCTCAAAATCGTACATCTGTGCATTGATTTTTTAATAAGATTCTTGAACTTATAATTTGTGAAACCGAATTTCTCGTTCAGTAGAGAATTTTACTCAAGTTTTTATTCCAACTAATTAAAATAAACTATAAAAAAGCAATGCCACGATGGATCCATGACAAAATGAAAAAAGGCTAAATTTATAGACTTATGCTTCGTTCGTTTCACGGAAAATATAGTATTTTCGGAAAATATTTTTCAGGAAGTTATTTTCTCGAAAAATGATAATATTTTTCGATGTTCGCTTGAAATTTAAAAATAGACAAAAAAAAATTCCACTGTTCAGTGGATAAAATAGTTTCCAAACTTCCTTTATCATAGAAGCAATGGCCATGTCAAGTTGAACTATGACCAGACAAAAGAGAGAGAGAGAGATGATTTTGGCTGGGAGGAGAGGGAAATGGGAGAGAGAAGATGGAGGTTTGGAAAATGTTTTCCTCTCTTTGGAAAAGGAAAACATTTTCCCCATTTTCAAAAAATACTTTTCATTTACTAGAAAATATTTTCCACGGGAAAACATTTTCTGCTCCCAAACACCACAATTTAAGGAAAACATTTTCCTGAAAAATATTTTCCGCGAAACGAACGGAGCCTTATAATGGCCTTTCATTTCATAAATTGTTTTTTTTTTCGCAGTAGCCTTTTGGTCGGAATTGGAGAAGGAGAGATTTGACTATAAAAGTTTTTACTTGATTTCACAAATTGCAATTTTGATGATCATATTGAAAAAAAAGGCAAATTCAACGATCAACTCTGATTTTTTACCCCTTTTCCAGCGTTATATCTATGAGCTAGATTATATGAATAGTTAATATCGATCTACAAAGTAGATTTACTCAAATAGATGAGCCGTGCCTCTTTTTATTTAGGGTTTTCTCGCGATAAGTTAGGTTAATTTTCAAATGAAAATTGTTTTGCATTAACAAGTCGAGCAAAAACTTATTAAAACAAGGCACGTCGCACGAAAACGAATGCCTTCTTCATTTGACAATGGGAGAAATCGAATTCACGTCGTGTGTCTAATCTGTACACGTGACCATTTTAGATATAGATCACATATGGTTGTGCCATTTCACCATCCACACCACTAACAATGCACAATGATTTGCATGATTTAATTATTAGCAACTCCATAATATTCTTATGTAGCTTCACATTTTTCTTCAATTATACATGAGCATGAAATAATAATGGCTTCAATGAAAGGAACAAAGAATTTAGCGATTTGACCAAAAACTTTTGTACTCATCCTCCACATTTTAGTAAAATAAGTGCTTTAAAAGAATGTGCAAAACCACACCGGAATGAAAAAACTTTGATTTACTTGGTTTACATATATATATATATATTAATCTATATCGAAATTAACATTTGCATAGAACAAGTGATAAAGAATCCAAACACAAAAAAAGAAAATCTACGAATCTCTATCAAAATAATAGTATTTATGAGTAACATACATGGCCATGTTGCACGACTTTTGTGAAATTTCTCCATACTCGTAAAAGAAAAAAAAACAACTATTGGACCGTAACACTCTTTCACGAGACTAAATTGAAAGGAGATATAGTTAGCTACACATTTATAGTGGTTATAAAAAATTGTCCTAATTAAAATCAATTTAAAGAAAGTAATCACTCCATTCTGTACTCCATGACGTGAATAACGCACTCACAAGCCGTAATATTACAGTGTCTTTCGACCAAAAAAAAATATTACAGTGTCCCGGTTCTTTGCACTTAAACGAACCCGACGGATCGACGACGCCTCTTCGGACCGGTTCGGTACACTTATTGAACCGGATGGAGCGGTTCCCATCATCCGAACCGGCCAAACCCTCCTTTTCTCCCAAGCGTCAGCGCCCCCCTCCAAAACCCTCGCTCCACACGTTTCTCTTCCTCTTCCTCTCTCTCCATCTCCCTCCCTCTTTCTCTCTGTTCATCGCTATCGTTCGTCGCCGCGAGATCAATGGCGTCCTCGGCGCGCAAAGGCGGAGTCTCCCTCCCCGACAAGCGGAACCCTAAGGGCGGCGCCGGTGCCGGCGACGGGAGCAGCATCATTTCCAGGATCTCGGAGTCGCAGATCGTCGCCCGGGGGAAGCGGGCGGCGGGCGACGCGACGTTCGTGACGAAGAAGCTCCTGAAGAGCACGGGGAAGGCCGCTTGGATCGCCGGCACCACCTTCCTCGTCCTCGTCGTGCCCCTCATCATCGAGATGGACCGCGAGCAGCAGCTCAACGAGCTCGAGCTCCAGCAGGCCAGCCTCCTCGGCACTCCTGCCGTCGGACAGAAATGAAAGAGCATGGTAATAGCTTCGGTCCCTCTTAGATTGGTTGCTGGTGTGAATTTGATGCGTTCCCGGGGCTGGGATTTCCAGCTGTTGTTTCCTTTTTCGATATAATTGTAGCCGTAGCCATTGGACCATGGTCATCTTAATCAGTGTAATATCTGGAATTTTGTTAGTTCGATATGAACTCGAGATAAGATTTGGCGATTATATCATTTCTGTCGAAGTGGTATGACCTCTGTTTTCTTTTTCTTTTTATAATTTTGCAGTGAATTTGATGTTTATCTGTTCGTCTTGCATGTTGAGGTTTCTACCTCATGCCTACTTTGAGTGGTACTATATAGGGCAAGACGTGTTCTTTGCCGTGGATTCTTAGAATTTACTTCATTATTCCGAAGGATGGACCTGTTCAATTTCTCGTTGGAATGGGGGATTAGAAGGTTAAGATTAATGAAATGGAATTCTCTATCTTGTCACAATATCTTAACCTTCGAGAGACTGAAAGGATATTGTTTTTAGTCTTCATACCATCTCCTCTGCTTTGACAAACCCAACCAGGTGTAAATGCTTATGGATCCAAATTTGGATTGTTTTCGCATTGGGATAGATTCAAATATTGTTCTTCCCTTTGCTATCCACTTGTCCATGGGGCTGGAAAAAGAACCATTTAGATTGACCCTTTATGACCCAACCTGGAGATGTTTTGATATGCATGCAGAAGGCGTGCACGTGTTTGATCACATGGCCCTTCACTTCCATGTATTTTTGTTCATGCGTGCTTAAGGATACATGATTGTGTGTTTCTCTGTGTGGCGCGTGCGTGTGTGAGAAAGAGAGAGAGGGGAATGTGCGCTAGTTAAGCGTCAGAGGGGCATCTTTCCTACCCTCGCATGGATCAAGCAGATGCATATTAACGGAAGACTATTGGGGAAAGTTCTCCTTAGGTCTATATATATTGAACTTACCATGCCTAAAGTCCTCCTTTAAAGTTCCGCTTCAGTCAAAATACCGGTCTAGCTGTTAACATTTACGTAGACTAAAGGAAACAACTTTGCATAGTTGGCAGTGAGTTGCATAGGTTCTTAGGATGAACTGTTCTTTATTCTTCAAGTGATGTTTGATATTGTTTTGAATCTTAATTTTTAAGGGTTAATGGTGGGAGCAGTTACTTAAGTCAAATTTGATTTTTCCCCTCCTATGGAGCTGGTGAAGAAGGCGTTTTCTTTAGACATGGCTTTTTATTTGAAGCCAATGCCAATATGGGGAAATTCTTTTGGATCATTGGCGGCTTTGCTTATGGGGAAGGAGAGTAGAGCATGATAAGAATCTTTCTCTCCTTCCAAGTCTACTAAGCTTACCTTGCACTTGTTAACTGATCAAAAGTATTCCCATCCTTGCTGTCATACTGCATTTCGAATCAACAACAGAAAACAAATTCCTCCTCCAGGGTCTATGCAACTAATAACATGTATTCATCCACCTCAAGGTCGTGTTTTCTCCAGGAATGCAACTTGAGATTTGTCCAGAGTGGTCAATGCTTTGAATTGCTTTTCTCTTTGTGAATCCATATGCCGCTGTTGGATTTTTTAATGCTTTCAATTGCTCTCTCCCGAGTAGTTTGTTAGGGTTGATTTGGCTGGAACCGGCATGGGTTAGTTATTGCAAAGGAAGATGCATAACTTGAATTTCCTTCTTGAAAGAATATTATATGCGACTCAGCACGAGCAGTAGATGTGACTCTAAACTTGTCTCGGATATGGTCTTTGAATTTTTCACTCTACATGGCCATCGAGCGGTTAGCATATTCAGTTGGCGTCTTTTAGATAGAACCTTAGCTTCTTCAGTTAGCTATTTGCTGGAATCGCTCTTCTTTTAGGATTGCAATTTTGTGTCCTTGTCGTGTTCACGTCGACAGCCGTGTCAATTAGGGAAAAATATAGCATTGGCCGGGTTTGACCCAACACAACACGACTACTTCATCATGGCAACTCATGAAACACGAACACAATCTAAATAGCGGCGAGTACCCCCGACCCATCTCCCACAACAGTATTACATAGCAGGTTGGCTGGTTGCATAATCACGTCACATGGATAGTCATGCTTAAACAGTGGCTGTTAACGGGGCAATACAAACAATTTGACCTGCGTATGAGCCTGCTTACGAAGTGTGACCAATTTTTCTCGTTATCTATCATTTGGACGAGCAGCTACAGCCTTGTCAATGAGCTGGTAATCTGTTAACTAAGCTTGATCATAAGATTGGTGATGCCACGCCATAAAATCGCATCTCGAACCGAATTACAAAATTTAAGTTACAAAAGCTTCCAAATGCACATAATCATTATCAACAAAATGGACAGCTTGGGCCAAATCAGCTAATCAACAAACAATCAAAACCAGACTCATTTCGGCAAACTTTACACGTTCTGGGTACGATTAATGAATTAACAAGCATGCGGGGCCATTGCGTTTGAACAAAGTCGTTCTCCGGTCGTCGCTTGAGCTCTGCCGGGGAGTTGAAACTTCAAAGCGATTACTTTTCATTGAATTCACATTCGGAACGCGATAAAACGGAGGTGCTTTGATGGTCCTAGAAAATCGCGTGGGATGAGACAGCCAAATACTGAAGAGCGAGAGTTGTGTACGAAACAAAGTGCCATTAAAAATCCTAATGCCTACTTTACTCTAACACATAAAGAAGAAAGTGGGCCCAGAAGGCAAGGGGCCCTACCGCTTACTCATCATCTTTCCGAAAAGAAAGCAACGCCATGGCGATGCAATCTTCAAATCTCTGTCTCGTTGTCTATGTATAATCAAAATTCTCTGTGCGTGTCACAAAAAGAGAAGTGCACGAATCGCTTTGGTTTCTTTCTGTGTATACTTGATCTAATTACAGACCGATCGACACGTGAAAGGTTTAGGAGGGCCGACATCAGCTCTCGTACTTCATGGCTCCCCGCTTCTTGAACAGCGACTTGGCGAAGAGCAAGCAGACGACGCCGAACCCCGCCGCGGCCACTCCCCCTACCACCACCGCCACCGTCTTCTGCGTGTGATGCCCGGCGCTGCCTTCCCCCACTTCTGGTCCTGGAACAAACACCCGCAGCTGCTTTTTACTCCTCTACTTGCTCGAAGCATGTTCCATGCATTGTCGGTGTACAGAAATGGTGAACTTATGTTACTTCTCAGTAAAGGAAAGATTTAACACGCTCTTGCCTGAGGCCAATTTTCTGGCCGAAGCAACGTCGTTTAGTAGCCATTGAACTCTTACAAAATATTTTGAAAACAAATCTAAGAGAACGAGAATAAAAGAACGTCCGCCAGAGAGAGAAAGAGAGATTTCTTTTACCTGACGGCAGCGATGACGGAGAAGAGACGCCGGGGACGCCATTGGGGTAGTAGCTGAAGCTCACGTAGCACTTGCTCATATACACTTGCCCTGAAATCGCCTCGCCGCACTCTGCCTTCACTTCCTCCAACGCTCTCTTCACACAACCCTCGCAATCCCCACTAATCACGGCGTCGCCTTCGCACTGTCCTAACACATACACATTCTCATAAGTCCCCGTGTAGAACCCACCGCCGTCGACGACGCCGCTCTCCACCATTCCGAACGCTGCCTCCCTCTTCGTTCCGAATGACCTGTCCTTCTCCGACCCGCAGACCTTGTACAACAAATCCGAGTCCGGCGCCTCCACGAAGCCGCTGATTTGGTACCTCAGATAGCACCCTTTGAGCTGGACCCTCGCGGCGACAACGGCGCCCCCGCAGAGCTTCCGGGCCAGGTCGGGTGTCTTGCCGACGCAGTCGCCGCACTGGGACGCGGTGAGGTCGCCCCTGCACTGGAAGAGCCCGGAGACGGCTGTTGTGCTGTCGCCAACGGTGGTGGAGTAGAAGGTCTTCTGGGAGGCCTGGGAGGTGAGTGTGGCGAGGATGGATTTGAGGTTCTGAGCAAAATTCCCGGTCGGGTCTCGGGCCTTCTCAGAGCAGCCCTTGAAGACCAGGTCGGAGTAGTCGGAAGAGGGCTCGACGGGCGAGGGCGAGAGGAGAAGGAAGACGAAAAAGAAGACACTGAGGGTGATCGGAGCCAGGAACGAGCCCATTTCTTGGAGGGACGATATCGATTAGAATCTGGGTCCGCCCATTGATCTGTGCTCTGTTTTTTGAGTGTTCTGAAGCTCTCTGGCTCTTCTCTTACTTTGGGAGTTTCTGGAAATCGGTATTTTATTTCCTTTATTAATTGAGACTGAAAGCGATGAAAACAGAGCAACTTTAATTGAAAACAGAGGAACTAGTAAGAACGTATTGATGTGTACTTCCAAATTGGTTTTGGCTTTCTTCACAGTAGCACGAATTGGGAGTTACATATCTTTTTTGCTTGGGGGGTTTGCTTTTGCTTTGCTTTGCTTGCTTCGGGGTGTTTTTATCTTTGTCGCTTTTTCTCTCATTTTCTTCACAGCTCTGCTTTGATAGCGAAACGACTAGAGACAAAACTCTTGCGCTTGATTAATTCTGATAATGAACTGCTCAAAAGCCACGAACTTTGTGCGGGATGAGTCTCGAGCTGTCTGCGTGTTCTCTTTTTCCCAATAATTGGAGCTGGCGTTCCGCGGCCTTTATTGATGTGGGGAAGAAAGGTCGATAAAGGGCGGCGGAGATTAGTGCAAATCCCTTACGCGTTAAGCATGCTGTTGGGACTCTCTGCAACAGAGCCCAACAGAGAGAGAGGGGCAGAGTATGCATGGGGAATGGTACGATCCGATTCGATTCTCTGTTCCCGATGCTATGCAGGGCTCAGGCCGCGACGCCTAGCAAGCACACACGGGAAGTTTTGGTTTGACCGGAGTCAGCAATTCCTTCTGCTTTTTCTTGCCTTTTCCTTATTGATTTTGCTGTCGCTTTGGATATTTGCTCTGTGTCGTGGGCTCCTTCACTAGAAGCCCCCATGCTGCTATTAACGTAAGGGAAAATATATAAATGTCAGAAATGTCTCATTTTCTTAAAATATAGCTTAAAGTGAGCGATATCATAAATAAGAGCGTGAAGTGACCATAGCTACGGGTGAGCAAAAATAGGGTGAGTAGGTTTCAGATCTGGACCCTGTACCCGATCCTGTTATAATCGGTTCCCCTTTTTTGGACCATGTACCATACCCTATTTGCATTGGACCCTGTACCCGACCCACCCTGTTTTTCCGATCCGGTGCCAGGATTAACCCTATTTGTTCCAACCGCTCATTCTATACGACTTTTCATTTGTCTAAGCAAAAATCATAATATTACATATACATTGGTAACAAACATGGATTTAATATTAGTTTTATTCACACAATACTACATCAAACTTTTCATTTGTTTAAAATAGTTAACAAATCTTTGGTGCATACACTTCTCAAAAAATGAAATTAACATAACTCATCCTCCAAAAGTGAAATTAGGCGAGCCAATCAATGTGGTACAAAATCTCTAACAAAAACCTAAAATTCATATATAAAGAAAAATCAACAAGAAATCATGTTCTAAAGACATATGCAAAAATTATTATTTAATAAAGTATATTTACTTATAAAATCATAAACTAAATGAAGTTTATTTTTTTAATAATCAAGTTCAGGGTTCAGGGTAGGTTCCAGACCTGAACCCTGTACCAAATCTTATTATAACCGGTTTTCCTTTTTTAGACCCTGTACCTGACCCTATTTGCATTGGACCCTGTTTTCAAGGTGGGCCAAACAGGAAACAGGGTTTACCCCGTCCAGTTGCATACCCCTAACCATAGCAATTCTAAACAAAAGGCCTAATTTTATTAGCTTGCTTTTGATTAAGAGAGTTTTCATCTAGAGATAGTTTACTATAGTTTTTTTATCCTTTTCTTTTTTCCCTTTTCTTTTCTTTATTTTCGTCGATGGGGCAACGGTTGACGAGCCTTTGCTAGTGGGAGGGTTGTAGCCCTCATTAGATCGAACATGGGCAACCCTTGCCTTACTTAGGCCTATGTCGGACAAAAGTGGCCCTCACCAGATCGAGTAAGGGTGATCCTCACTCTATCATCTCTAGTGATCAGTTATTGCCTAAAATCACCAATCAACAAAAAAGGAAAAAATAATAAAAAAATAAAAGGATGAAAATGCCTTTGACCAGCTGCAATATTTGGCTGGCTAGCAAGGTTATGACATTTTTCTGAAACTAACATGGCCATTTTAAGTCTTTATTTCATATAAAGGTCATTTCAAATTTTTTTTTTGAGAAAATGATGACATTTTCAGATCAAAAGTATTGACTCAATATTGTCAATCCATGTGAAAGAAAACGGTCTAGGAACTCATTGCCCACGTAATGACAACAACATTATACCTACAGATCGTCGAATCAAGTTGCATCGGATATGACGTTAATTAATAGCATCAACATGTTGTCCCTAAAAAAAAAAAAAACGTAGCGAGGACCTTACCGGAACAAACAAGTAAAGGGGAAAGTAGCTGAAAGCAATAGCCACCGGAGGAGGGGGGCCTTAGTCTGGAAAAGTGGCCAATAGCATAGTCCCAAATCAGGTGGCCATGAACAAAATTTCACGAAAAGTCATAAGCCGTGTAAGTTAGATGGCTTATGAATGAAGATATTTTAACCTTTCAAGGAATATCGTCTCAATTCTTTAGTAATTGCTGTTTGGGTTTTTGAGACTGACGCGATTAATTGATTTTGTTTCAGTCGATTTAAGTTCGAAAGGTGAAAATTAGCCGATCGATTTTAAAATTTATTGTACAGATGTGAATGATGCTTTAATATATAAATTTTATCAACTTAATCCCACGTATTTACGTTGAATTCTAATGAAATCATTTGGCCAAAATTGCTGTGAAACACCTGTCATTGTCCTCGTCCTAAATGTAAGGCCATTGATTTGATGTGCACAATTCTATTGAAAACGACACCGTCTCGCTTATTTTTCTTCGTTTTCTTATTTTTGTCTGTTTCCTTTTCTTATTTTATTTTATTCGGTTTCTGTTCATCTTCTCCGAGTCCTAGCTTCTGCGATCGTCCCGGACACGCGAAACAGCTGCCTCAATTTCTTAAGCAAAACGGCGAAGCTGGAAGTTCTTGTGCGTAAGACTCTGCTTGCTGCTTGTGCGCGGCGATTGCAGCTTTTCCAAAGGCTCGACCGTTGCTCGACTCAGATTTGGCGGACGAGTTGCCCGGTCATGGCTCCGCCGAGATCTGGAGGAGGAGTTGCTGGGCCATGGCTTCAACTTTTCTGGAGGCTCGACGACAAATTGCTCGGAGAAGGCGCGTTGTTCAGCATGCCGTTGCAGAGATCTAGAGGCTCGGCTATGGCCGTAGAGCTCGTCGAGATCTCGACGGCCCCGAGCCCCAACGAGCACGGAGGAGCGTTGAGCTCACTAGGGTTGACGCCGTTCGTCCATCTTATTCTCAAATTCAGAACTGATCAAAAGCCAAAACTTTGGGTGAGTTTGTCTGTTTCAATTATTGGAGTTTATTATCCGATGGCCTTCATCGATGGAAGGGAAAAGTTGATAAAAGGGGATGAAGATTAGCGCATATCTTTGCCTCGAGGGGCGGAGTACGTGCCCGGATGGTTTGATCCGATTTGATCCTCCGTTTCGGATCATAGGCTCGGAAAAAAAAGAGTTATCGACTAATCTGACGTTTGTGAGTTCCACATTTTGGGTGCCAATGTGCCGCGCCGATGTAGCGATTTCAGGCTATTCGGACGGGTGAACGGTGATGAATGACCCAGCAGGAATAGATGATCATCCAATCCATGACTCATGAATTTTTAATCATGCTTTAAGGTATGCTCTTTCCGGGTACAGACTTGAGATACGTAATGAGAAGTAGGGTTTATCATTCTTGTTGCCACGCCGGACAATCCCCTTCGCTCCAACTGCGTGCTGCATTTGAATAGCTCGAGTATTTCCGACGAGGGACCCAAAATGGTATCACATTCCATCCTTAAGAATCAAAGCAGCCAACACAAATAAATAATATCAAAGTCCCTTCTAGTAACATTGTCGAACTCTAACAAATGAATAAAGTTTTTTTTTTCGTTTTAATCCGAATTATTTTTAAATTTGAAAAAAGTAACGCAAAAAATTCTAAATTATATCCACTACGACACACACATCTCATAACTTTTTTTTTTTTTACGTTATCTCCAAACTTGTATCATTTTAACAGAAAATCCCTTCAGTCTAATCTTTAAAATAAAAATAAAAGCCTAAACTTTGTGTAATGATGACACTAATTCGCAAACTTGTTTTTTTTTTTTTTCGAGTTATCAATATTAAAATTTTTACTAACAGGACAAGTTATTATAGGTGTAGTTTAGAATGGTTGACGACTGTATAAACGTTAGATATTATGGTGATATAATTTAGGGTTTTTTAATTTTTTTTTTAATATTTGAGGGGAGCATATCCTTAAAGTAGGTTTATCGTTGACGACTTTAACAAGATGTTGCACTCGTGCACGGATGATGCAGCACGGTTGAGATAACAAGATGTTCTTCTTTTTATTTTTTGGCCTTTTTGTTCAGCCAAAAATTTTGCAAGGCTAGTCAACAAAAGTCGCTCGACTAATTAGGGATGTAATTCGGGATTAGAAAAACAATTAAAAGCCACTTGGATGTGGTAAAAAAAAAATCAGAATGAGGACTGAAAGTAATAATAAACTTTCCATATATGAACATTGCGTGTCCTGCATATGTTAATCAACAAAAATCTTATGTAATCCGACGGTTGATATTTTTTGTTTTGGTCGTTGGCTCATGGAAGTCAACACTAGCAGCATCTGCGTTCCTTCTGTTTCGTCCTTTGGTATTTGGAAAAAGCAAGTCAAGCCTAGTCAAGCCAAGAAGCACCTCCGTAGTTTCCCTCGCACCTTCCGCGTCATGCCGCCCTCCCTTCTTTCCGCTCATCATTTATGGCAGCGCTGCGATCACCGTGGCGAGACTTGAATCTTTGGGACGGCGAGAACGCGGCATCGTTCAAGCGAACGTAGAGTAGAGAGTGTTCGTGCGGTGGGTACTCCGACGTCGGAGGCTGAGAACCGGAGGAGATCGCGGCAGCGGGTGGATCGTGTTGTTTGAGCACTCATCAGGTAATCCACGACTCCCCTTGCTCCCTTGCTCTTCCCCTCTTCTCTGTTTCCTGCTTTGATCTCTCCATTTGCTTCTGACGCGTTTCGAATTGAGATCTGAGCGACATTTCTGCAATTTCCCGATCTGGGATTCTGTATTGCCTCCCTGTTCCCTGCTTTCTTTTGAGGCTCTCCTCCATCAATCTTCTTTACTGCCTCGTTAAGGTGATTATGAACGCGGACCCAAGGGTATCCGATATGGGGAGCGTCTTCCTCAATCTCTGATTGGCTTTGTGGGCTCTGCTCCGCCAGTTCTCACTAGATGAAAAGAAAAGAACCCGCTCATTTGGAAGATCCGGCACACGGGGCGTCTTCCTCGTCGACCTCCCCCCATGTAGGCGATTGTGAAGGTGGAGCCAAAAAGCCGAGAGGAAATAATTACGAAGTGTTCTTGAGTTTCAGAGGGAAAGACACTCGCGAAGGTTTCACGGATTATCTCTATACTAGCCTTGTCGATGCAGGGATTCATGTGTTCAGAGACGACAACGAGCTTCGCGTCGGTGAGGAGATCGGTCCGGAGCTTCTCTGCAGCATTACACAGTCTAAGATCTCGATCCCGATCATCTCAGAGAACTACTCCTCCAGCAAGTGGTGCCTTCGCGAATTGGCTCAGATGTTGAAGTGCAGGAAAAGCCATGGGCAAATAGTATTGCCCATATTTTATAAAGTGGAACCCTCGCCATTGCGACATCTTTCGGGGAGATTGGGAGATGCTATCTATGCACACAAAAGGAATCTGGATGAAAAGGTTGTCAAGGAATGGGAGGAAGCGCTCAAAGAAGTCAGTTCTTTGAAAGGATGGGAATCAAATAAAATATATAACGGGTACATTATTCTCCACTAACACATCATTTAATTTGTCATAAATAGATTTTTTTTCGAAACGGATATCCATCCTATACTGAAATTCGTTGTTATTTGATAGGTATGAAGGAGCATTGGTTAAACTTGTTGTTGGAAAAGTTATGAGTGAGTTGAAAAGAAAATTTCAGCTAACTCTTCCCAATGAGTTAGTTGGACTTGATGATCGTGTGGAAGAGATTATGGGCTTGATGGATGCTAAATTTGAAGGTACAACGATCGTGGGTAGTTATGGAATGGGCGGTATCGGTAAGACAACTCTTGCAAAGGTCCTGTACAACAATCTCTCGGGTCATTTCGAGCATCTTAGCTTCCTGGCAAACATTCGAGAAACGTGTGCGAGCAAGGGTATCGAATGTCTACAAAAGCAACTCATTTGCGATATACTGAGAAGTGCATATGATGTGTCCAATATCGAGGAGGGAATCGGTATCATCAGATCTCGGTTTATAAGTAAGAAAGTCCTCATCATTCTTGATGATATAGATGATAATACTCACTTAAAAGCTTTGGCTGGAGACAAAAGTTGGTTTGGAGCTGGTAGTATAGTCATCATGACAACCAGAAACAAGAGTATTCTTGATGAGGCTGGGGCAGGCCACTCCTACCATCTCGAAGAGTTGCCTCCGGATCAGTCATTGATTTTATTTAGTAGACATGCATTTCGAAAGGATTCTCCTCGGGGTGAGTATGAGATTATTACTCGTGATGTTGTATCAACTACTGGGGGGCTTCCTTTAGCGCTTGAAGTTATAGGTTCGCTTTTATATGGAAAGAGAAAAGAAGTATGGACAGATACATTGAGGAAATTAAACATGGTGCCCGAAAAAAAAGTCCGGGAGAAGTTGAAGATAAGTTATGATGCATTAGATTATGAGGAGCAACAGATATTTTTAGATATTGCATGTTTTCTTATTGGATCACATAAACAAAGCCCGACTTATATGTGGGATGCTTGTGAACTTTTCCCGGAGAAGGGGCTTGAAGTGCTGAGTCTTTTGTCGCTAATCAAAATTGGCGAGGATGGCAAACTGATGATGCATGATCAACTGAGAGATCTCGGAAGGGAAATTGTTCGTCAAGAAAATCCGAAGGAGCCTCAGGAGCGCAGTAGGTTATGGAATAAAAAGGAAGCCTTAGATGTGCTTCACAACAACAAGGTAAGACTTTTCTCTACTTGTCTTAGCCCGTGAATGCGAGTCCATCTTCTCTTTCTTGTTTGAGCATAAGAATTGTTTGTTGCTCTTCTCGAGTCCCCAAAGCTTACCGCTTCTACCAGCAAAAGAGCTATTTCTGCAGTTCTTGCCAAATTCTAAGACACAACTGAGGAGCAATTCTTGGTTATTGAGGATTGAAATGTCTTTTCATAGTATTGTGAGGAGCAAGCTCTTCTTTGGCAACTTTAATGCAACAACAAAACTACAAAAAAAAATCACGATGCCGACTTCTATTGAGCTGTTTGCTATTATAGACGAGACCTCCACTCATTTGTGACGATAGCCATCCTAGTTCGTGTATTTGTCAAGTTGGGTAAAGTACAGCTTTAGTCCTCTTACTGTTTGTGAGATTTGCCTTTATTTTTCATGGATTGTGCAATCAAGCCCATTCTAATCAACCATTAGTTAACACCATAGATCTATTTGCTTCTAAGTAAATATCATCTTAAATTGTGCCTTTTGTGACATCAATAAGCCCCTTATTTTTCTTTCATGTATTGCCAAAATCCTCAAACTTGTACCAAATGACAAAAATGGCATCTGGCTACCACACAAATATGCAACACCTCATCAGAAAGAATAAAAGTTCAAAGGAAGAATTCAAGGTAGTTGAAAGAATAAAAGAATTCAATTCTATGCAAAAAAAAAAAGAAAAAAAACAATGACGAGAAAGTAATGTAAAACACATGTACTAATATTTGGGATGACGTTCTAGTTTTCCATCCGCTATCGACAATCGCAAACAAGGTAAGCTTGAAAAAGAGAAGGAATTCTACGACTGAGATTCTTTAATGCTGATATATATATCGATGACAAGTTTGGTAGATGTATTTGGATTGGAACAGCCGTGTCGCTTCACATATAAAGGATGTCAGTAAATGTAGTGTTATTTACTTACAAAGGGTATGAATTTTGGTAAATATATTTGAAGTAGTGTCTAGATCAAGAGAAGGCTTTCTATTCTATTTCCAAAGGATGTAGATTGGAAATTCAAGAGGTGCAAATATCGAAAGGCATAATTGGAAGAGGAAAAGTTCGGAAAGAGTCCCTTGAGCTACACCATAATGGCACGATAACTAATTGAAATCAATACCTTTTCATCTTTTATCAATTAGTCTCATCTCATCATTCGAAATTTGCTATCTGCAATGTTCCATAATTGCAGGGCACTAGAAAGATTGAGGCCCTTTGCAGCGAGGGTGAATGGAGAAGAAGATACACAGTTGAACAATTTAAAGAACTGACCAACTTAAGGTTCCTTCAATTTGATGGTATGGATTTCACCGGAGATTTCCAAGACTTACTTCCTCAATTAAGATGGCTTCAATGGTGGAATTGTCCCTCAAATTTTGTAGCGACCAACTTTTGTCCGAAGAAACTAGTCGTGCTCGATTTGTCAGGAAGTAATATTACGGAGGACTGGGGAGGATGGGATCCGCTCAAGGTAAGATATAGAGAAGGCATATCTCTTGTGAATAATCGCATGTTGTTTAAGGTCCAGTCACGCTAACCTCTTGTTCCTTTGTTTTGGATAGGTTCATTATCATTTCAAAAATCAAGGATTTTCCTCTAAATATAAGAGGCTATAGGAGTTTCTGCCCCTTAATTTTTTAACAGCCGGCCTTGCTTGACATTAAACATACTAAAAAACTTTTTCAGCTATACTAAATAACATCTCGTAAAAAAATAATTTCAATTTTTGCGCCTATCTTGATTTTCGTGTGTTTCTAACTGTCTATTTCAATCTTCTTTCACGAGGAACAACTCCCTCATATACACAATGACTTGTGTTTTGTACATACATGCCGAAATACTGAATTTATATATATGTCTTAGAGTAACAGAAATCATTTATGAATTGCTCTAACTTGTTGCACTCATTATATATTCATCGTAATATATAAACTATTAATTTAAGAAGAGTAACAAATTTATCCTTCCAAATGGCATTTAATTATTTTCGAACCCAATTCTTTATATATATATATATATATATATATATATATCTTGTGCATGTAATGTTTATAGATTGCTTTTCTTATTTAAACTAGCCATTTCTCTTTAATTCTGTATTATTGAAAGAAAACGTGGCGGACCATTTGAATTTTTCATCTGCTTTTTGATGATAAAATTTGCTCTTGTCTAATTAACAAAGAACGTTATCCGTAAGATTCTTTTCGCAAGGGACATGCTTAGAAAGCATTTATACGTTGGGGTAGCCAAATTCTACTATAAGAAACATTTAGAAGCGAACAAGACAACTGAGAAGAAAGAAGTAGGGGAGCATGGACATTTTTGGGAAAACGAAAAAAGTCTTAATGGCACTTCTCTTTTTCAGATGGCAACCGAGCTCAAAATTCTCAACCTCGCGAGGTGCCGAATTTTGAGAAGAATTCCCGAATTGTCTGTTTTTAAAAGCTTGGAGATTTTGATTCTTGATGGTTGTTGGGATCTGGAAGAGATTCATCCTTCTATCGGAGACATCAAGACCCTCATCTCCTTGAGCGTCAATGGTTGCCATAAATTGAAGGAGCTACCGGCAGGAGTTGGCAGAATGGAAGAGTTGAGGGAGCTTGTCTTAGATTTTACTGCTATAAAAGATATTCCTGTTTCGAGAGGCTGTTTGATGAAGCTAGAGACTCTAAGTGCCTGGAAATGTAGAAAACTCGCTCGACTTCCAGAATCCATGGGCTCTCTCGTGTCATTAACTCGGCTGGTCCTAAGTTATTGTGAATCGTTAGCCCACGTACCCAGCTCCATAGGCCATCTAACATCTCTGTCTGTCCTTGGCCTAAGTGGATGCGGTAACCTTGCTCAACAGCCAGTCTCCATAGGCTCCCTCACGTCCTTGACTCAACTGCATTTGGCAAGTTCAGCAATCGCGGAACTACCGGAAGGCATCGTATATCTGCAGAAGTTGAGGATTTTAAACGTAAGTGGAACTGGCGTAACAGAATTGCCTCCTGACATTGGAATTTTGGCAAAACTCCAAAAGTTATATGTTTCAAGATGCGAAAATCTGGAAGGACTACCAGATAGCATAGGTGAACTGAGGTCGCTAAACACTCTTGAATTAGACAATTCAGGCATCTCGGGCTTGCCACAAAGCATTTCTAGGCTCTCTTCTCTCCAATTCATCAACTTTCAGTTTTGCGAGAAGCTTCACGAAATACCAGAGCTGCCCTCTGGCTTAACAGCTCTAGGCATAACCTGCCAGAGTCCGCCATTGCCACATCTTTCCCAACTGACCCTTCTCAACAAACTCACTTTTTCTGATTGCGGTTGGCTTGAATGTCTCCCTCAGCTTCCGGTTGGACTATCAATGCTTCGTATTATAGATTGTGGAAAATTGAAAGCGTTGACGGATTTTTCCTACTTGAAGCACTTATCTGAATTGATTATCGAGAAGTGCTTGGAGCTAACAGAAGTCACCGGCCTGGAAGGTTTAGAATCCTTGATAGAGTTGGAATTGTCAGGGTGCACATCCCTTAGACATTCGTTGGACCTGTCAAATGTAAAGAATTTGCAGATATTTAATGCTGCAGACTGTGAGAAGCTAGTAGAAATTCGAGGCCTTGATGGATTGGAATCCTTGATAGAGTTGCAATTGTCTGGGTGCATATCCCTTAGACATTCGTTGGACCTGTCAAATGTAAAGAATTTGCAGATATTTAATGCTGCAGACTGTGAGAAGCTAGTAGAAATTCGAGGCCTTGATGGATCGGAATCCTTGATAGAGTTGGAATTGTCTGGGTGCACATCCCTTAGAAAATCGCCAGACCAATCAAGTTTAAAGAATCTGGTGATATTCAATGGTGCCTATTTACCTCGAGAAAAAAGAATCCTTGGGTGATTTGAAAACTTTTGGATGCA
Organism: Melaleuca alternifolia; assembly: GCA_019926035.1. Classification (NCBI taxonomy): domain Eukaryota; kingdom Viridiplantae; phylum Streptophyta; class Magnoliopsida; order Myrtales; family Myrtaceae; genus Melaleuca; species Melaleuca alternifolia. The sequence continues at coordinate 559,005 of JAGKPW010002178.1, forward strand.
AGTCCATCAGACAATTACTGGACTTGTCAAGTTTAAAGAATATGTGGAGATTAGCTGCTAACCACAAGAACCGAGTTGAAATTCAAAATCCTGATGGATTAGAATCCTTGGAATGTAATCTCTCTTTATCATGGTACGAATGTAACTGGCAGTCCTGGTGAATCATACGTGGGCGATTCTTCTTTGTACATTACTGAGTTATTCATGTTTCTCAGTTGGAAAGTAATCTCTCTTGATTGTGGAAGCAGTGTAACTGGCAGCCCTTGTCCAAGGACTTGATCATCAGAAGAGTGATATTCTAGAAAATAATTTGTCATCCACTGCGATTCTTCATCCTCGACACAATGTGGAAAGCCAGACTTTTAGATTAATGATCTATTTGCAAGTTCTGTATTTGAAGGTGGTTGTGCTTGCTCGCATGTCGTTTCAAACATTTTTTGGGGGGTTTTCTACATTGTGGCGAGTTAAACTTCTATTTTCTGTTTGCTTCTTCTAATGCCAGGCATACTGGTTCTTATGCAATGTTGATACGCTGGAATTACAAGCCGTTGAAAGAAGATGCAGCTCTTTAAGAAATGCCTTTGACCATAGCCATCTCAAATTCTTAAGGTGGACAATTGAAATCCTCCACTCAGGAATGACGCGGATGCTTGCTCTTCCACTCAGGAATGCAGCGGATGCTTGCTCTTCCTGATTGCTTATATTGGTTTTTCATTGCTCTGCGACATCTGACCTGCGATTCACCTTTTCGTCCGTTCTCATATGACTGCTCGAGGTAATTTAATTATTAACACGTGGATCATAGGGAAGGCTTTGGAGGCAAAGTACAAGAACACATAGGCAAAGGAGAGATCTTAGTGCTGAATTATGGAGCTCTCGATCCACAGAATTCGTCGGGTTCTCTCCAGCTAATCTCATAGGGCGTGAATTTGAGATGCTGCATATCTGCAAGAGTGATTAGCAGTTCCATTATCATTCTAAATTCTTGCTGAACTATTTATGTGTTGAGTTTGATCCTAATAAGATTCACGCCGCTTTTCCTGTCGCATCCGACGTACTCTTTTGTTCATCAGTCATTTAAATCCTGGGATCCTTTCGCTACGCCATTGTGTGTTTGTTCTAGTTATGACCTGCTTCAACTTTCCAGTATGCAAGTTTTTGTCTCCCGATTCAAAATTTGTCAATAATCTCGCTCTTCATGCTATAGGAACTGGAAATAGAACCAGTATTTTCGGATATCGGAAGAGAAATACATGTGTTTCAAGGAAATTTGTGAACTACTACAAAGTATGAGCAATGTTATATGTGTGAATCATGTTGGAATTGTGAGAGGAAGCCTTTTAACGCGTTCTCAACTTCATGATGTGTAGCGAATATCTCACATTCTATCGAAGTCCACCTGTATCTTGTGGAGACGACGATCCTCATGCTTTATGAACTGACATGATAAGCTTTATAGCAATGGAGATGAATGTGACTAGCAATGTGGCACCGAGAGATGAAGCATCGCTTCTTGGGGGTGGGGGGATGTGCCGGTGCTGGTTGTCGGGTCCGATAGTGGCTGGATCCAGCTGGACATGAGGTTGGGCCACTAGAAGTTTTACTGATTGGCGACTTTTACTGTTTAATGATGTCTCGAATTATAGTTACGTACAAAACTCGATTCGTTTGAAGATTTTTGATGTCTAACCACACAAGCCCATGATGGTACCCTTTAATATTATTATTGTTTTTATCCATTTCATGCTTTTATTAATCTGGATTGGGCTTTCTAGCTTTTATTGTCAGGAGCACGTGCATTTCTTTGTTTGATTTGAACTATGATGTCCAAATTAGGATGCACTTTTTGCACAAACTCTGTTTGAATTTTTTAGGGAATCGAGTGATTTTTTCCTTGTGCGATTTGAAATCTAATTGTGTTTATTATTACAATGCGATTCATTTCGGTTCCGGTTCGTAAAATGACTTGGTTTTGTTTCTATTGTTGTCCGATCGAATATTTATGGTTTGATATGGTTTGATCTTTAAAGACAAACTCGGTTTAATTTCACGGTTTGAGATGGTTTGGGTCACTGGCACCTTGCAATCATCCGAAGGGTAAAAAAAGCCCTGCACCAGAAACCAAACAGAGAATTGGACCGGCTACCGGAGAACAACTTAAAGCAGGGACGAGGCTATCCGTTTCCTGGTGCAGGGTTTGATAAAACGTACGTCCAATCAGGATCCTTCGTCTACCTCGCAAAGCGTTATATAGAGACGGACGAAGAAACTGGCAGGTGAATGCTTTTCAACAAGTGTGGCCACCGTCGTTGGTATCCTATCGCACTCCCTCTCCGCGCATGAACTGGTAAGCCTCGCCACTTAATCTCTCCTCTCCTTCCTTCTCGTGGTTTTCTCTGTTCGATTTTCGCTTGCATTCGAAGAAGGGGCATGGTGCTTGCTCGAACGACCGATTGTCGTTCCTCCGGGAAGTTCCGCGCCGTTCGGAGATCGGCTTGTCTCTGCTGGGGAGGTCTGCTCTCGCCGTAATTGCTTAGTGCATTTGAGCTTTTGGGGATAGTGGTTGCCGATCATTTGGTCCCTCTCTGGTTTGGGGAACGCATGCACGCGAGGAAGTCAGATAACGCGTTAGTCGGAAAATGTGGGTTCGCTGTTGTTGTTCGGCGGTGGAACCTCTGTGCTTTGAGAAAACGAGCTGCGTGTAGAGGTTTCTGTGCTCGAAGCTTGGTCTCCAGTGTGGTCAATTGGAGGGCTTCCGGTTGTATTGAAATGATATGTTTGAAAAATATGTTTGTGTGGTTGTATTTCTTTATAATGTAGGAGTCTTCGAACTTACTCAACAGTCCCGTTTTCTACCGTGGAAGATAGAGCATGAAACACTTTTGGCTCACTTAGTATTGGTGTTGTTGGGTAATTTAATGTTTCTTTGGAATGGTCTTCTCGATAATGCACCTTTTGATGCATCTAGAAGGTCAATGCGAGCTAGCGTTTTTCATTTTTCCTCGGTATGGTCTTTTTTGACTCAAAGTTGTGTGTTTGGTGAAATTATATGGGGAGCTCTCTGAACCTGAAGCTTGTATCTCACACAATTCAGACAATGTAGGTTCTTCCAACAATTGTAAGCCCTCTTTACTTCCGACAGCCCGAATAGTCATGAAACCTAACCCCAGAGTAAACTTTTGTTTTTTACTTGCTAGGTGAAACAATAAATAAACTTTTGATCCTCTATAATTGGCCCTCGCAGATTCAATTGAGGGTGATCGGAGTAGTCGGAAGAGGGCTCGGCGGGGGAGGGCGAGAGGAGAAGGAAGACGAAAAAGAAGACACTGAGGGTGATCGGAGCCAGGAGCGAGCCCATTTCTTGGAGGGACGATTGCGTTCAGAATCTAAATCCGCCCATTGATCTCTGCTCTGTTTTTTGAGTGTTCTGAAGCTCTCTGGCTCTTCTCTTTCTTTGGGAGTTTCTGGAAATGGGTATTTTATTTCCTTTATTAATTGAGACTGAAAGCGATGAAAACAGAGCAACTTTAGTTGAAAACAGAGGAACTAGGAAGAACGTATTGATATGTACTTCCAAATTGGTTTTGGCTTTCTTCACAGTAGCACGAATTTGGGGTTCAAATCTTTTTTGCTTGGGGGGCTTAGCGAAATGACTAGAGACAAATCTCTTGCGCTTGATTAATTCTGATAATGAACTGCTCAAAAGGCAAGAACTTTGTGCGGGATGAGTCTCGAGCCGGCTGCGTGTTCTCTTTTCACAATAATTGGAGCTGGCGTTCCGCGGCCTTTATTGATGTGGGGAAGAAAGGTCGATAAAGGGGGGCGGAGATTAGTGCAAATCCCTTGCGCGTTAAGCATGCTATTGGGACTCTCTGCAACAGAGCCCAACAGAGAGGGGCAGGGGGGGATGGGTGCATGGGAATGGTACAATCCGATTCGATTCTCTGTTCCCGATGCAGATGCAGGGCTCAGGCCGCGCCGCCTAGCAAAGCGCACGGGAAGTTTTGGTTTGACCGGAGTCAGCAATTCCTTCTGCTTTTCTTGCCTTTTCCATATTGTTTTTGTTGTCGTTTTGTATGTATGCTCTTTGTATCCTGGGCTCCTTCACTAGAGGCCCCCCTGCTGCTGCTATTAAATTAAAGGGAAATTTTAAACAAAAGTCAGAAATGTTTCATTTTCCTTAAAAATATAGCTTAAACTGAGCCTTATTATAAATAAGAAAATTTTCGTCCAAAGACAGTTTAATATATATATATATTTTTTCCCCTTTCCTTTTTCCCTTTTTTTTTTCTTTGTTGCGGTCGATGAGGAAAGGGCCTACAAGCCTTTGATAGTCGCTAGGGAGGGCAATAGCCCTCGCTAGATCGAACATGGGCAACCCTTGCTTTACTTAGGCAAGGTTGCACCTCATTTATGCCCAGCAAGAGTGGCCCTCACCACACTTTGGCCCTCACCATACCTGGTAAGGGCGATCTCATCTTGTCATCTCTAATGTTCCTCTATTGTTTAAGATCAACCATCGAAAAAAAGGAAAAGAAAAATTTACAAAAAGGGAAAAAATAAAAAATGTAAAGGATGAAAATGTCTTTCACCGGCTGCAAGATTTGGCTCGTTGGCGAGGTTATGACATTTTTCTAAAATTGACATGACCACTCTAAGTCTTTTTATTTCAAAAAAGTTCATTTAAAATTCTTTTTGAAGAAAATGATCACATTTTCATATCAAAGATATCGAGTTCAATATTGTCGATCCATGTGAAAACTCATCGCCCATGAAATGACAACAACATTATACTTGCAGATCATCGAATCGAGTTGTACTGGACATGACGTTTGATTAATATGATCTACCTGTTGTCCCCAAAAAAGAAAAAAAAAATCGTAGCGAGAACCTTTCCTGAACAAACAATTAAGAAAAAGTTGCTGAAGGCAACAGCCACCGAAAAGAAGGTGGGCTTAGTCAAAAAAAGTGGCCAGTAGTGTACCCAAATCAGGTGGCCATGGACAAAATTTCACGAAGAGTCGTAAGCCGTGAAAGTTAGATGGTTTGTGAATGAAGATCTTCTAACCTTTCAAGGAATGTTGTCTTAGTTATTCAGTAATTGCTTGCTTGGATTTTTTGAATCCGAAATTGATAATTAGACTTTTGGAACAAAGAATAAATAGAGATTCTAACATTGAGCCGAGTTTCAACCAGCTCTCGCGCGATTTAATTAATTTGGTTCAGTTGGTTCAGGCTTGATATGTGACAATTACCCAACCGATTTTAAAATATATCTTATGGACTTCCCAATTTTATCAACATAACCTATGTTTTTATGTTGAATTATAATGAAATCATTTTGGTCAATTGCCGTGATACACCTGTCTTTGTCCTCGTCCTAAATGTTATGGCCATTGATTTGATATGCACAAATTAATTGAAAACGACACCGTTTTGCTTAGTTTTTTCTGTTTCCTATTCTTATTTTAATTTATTCGGTTTCTGTTCATCTTCTCCTAGACCTCTAGCTTCTGTGATTGTATAGCTGCCTCAATTTCTTAATCAAAGCGGCGAAGCTGGAAGTTCATGTGCGCGTGCTTGCTGCTTGAATGTGCTTGTGCAAGTTGATTGCGGTTTGCAGCTTTCACGACCGTAGCTCGACTCAGATTTGGTGACTGGTTGCCCGGCCATGGCTTGGCGATTTGAAGAAAGCTCGGCCATGGCTCGGCCGAGATGTAGAGGAGGATTTGCTTGGCCGTGGCTCGGCCGAGATATAGAGAAGGCCTGGCCATGGCTTCAGCTTTTCTGGAGGCTCGACGACAAGTTGCTCGGAGAAGGCGTTGTTCAGCTCGCTGAGATGTAGAGGCTCGGCTATGGCCGTAGAGCTCGTCGAGATCTCAACGGCCACGAGCCCCAACGAGCACGGAGAAGCGTTGAGTTCACGCGGGTTGATGCCATTCGTCTATCTTAATTCGCATTTTCAGTTGCTGATGCGGGTTACGAGAGAATTGATCAGGAAATTCCTGAAGATGACCTCTCTCTCTCTCTCTCTCTGCCTGTCGTGCTTTTATTAGTTGTGGCTGATGATGAACTGTTCAAAAGCCAAAACTTTGGGTGAGTTTGTCTGTTTCAATTATTGGAGTTTATTATCCGACGGCCTTCATCGATGAGGGGAAAGTCGATAAAAGGTGATGAAGATCATCAGTGCATATCTTTGCCTAGAGGGGCAAAGTACGTGCCAGGATGGATGGTTTGATCTGATTTGATCCTCCATTTCCTGATCGAAGGCTCGGAAAAGAAAAGTTCTCGAATAATCCGATGTTTTTGAGTCCGATGCATTCGGCACTGATGTGCCGCGCCGATGTAGCAATTTGCCGCTATTCGGACGGATGAACGGTGATGAACGACTCAGCAAAAGCAGATGATCATCCAATGAGACATGAAATTTTATTCGGCTTCAAGGTATGCTCCTCTGGGTACATACATACTTGAGATACGTAATGAAAAGTAGGTTTTATCATCCCTCTTGCCACGCGGGACAATTCCCTTCGTCCGACTCCATGCTGCTTTTTGTGTGGGTAAGTAAAGAGAGACTAAAAAATTAACGATATGCTCCCCTCAAATATTTTAAAAAAAAAAAGAAGACATTAAAAATCCTAAATTATGTAAGTGCAATACTCATGTCTCAAACTTGTATCACGTCGTCAAAATTTCTAAACTACACCTATCATAACTTGTCCTACGAGTAATATTGATAACTCGAAAAAAAAAAGTTTAAGTATTAGTGTCGTCATTCGGCAAAGTTTATGATTTTTTTATAGGGGTGAATCAAGCATTTTCTTATTCTTGTTTTTTAACTTGTGATTTTTTTTTTATCCCCGTGATTGGCCCTCACGATTTGGAAGACACTCACACTGTGTGATTAGGGGTGTCAAAGCCAAACAACATACTTGACCCAAAATACAACCCAACCTAATATTTTCGATATTTTTGAGTAGAGTACTCACTTAATGCTTCAAGTCCAGTCGGGTTTCAGATTGATATGAAAATAATATATGTATTCATCTTAATGCATATACATGACTCGACCAAAATATTTTGATTACATACTTATAATATTTGGACTGGGTTAGATCAATATTACGGATTGAGTATCATAGAAACTAACTTGACCGGACCCGACCCATCGACACCCCTAGTATGGACTACCAAATAGGGAGAAACTGCCGTGGATCATGGAGTTTGTTATATGAAATTTTCAACCAATCTTTTACTAAGTCATTCTCCTTGTGATTGTCAATGATTCCAATTGCCGAAAGAGGAAATGCTCTGCCAAATGGGCTAATTCCAAAAAAGCATAAACTTTAGATTGAATGACAATTCTGGTCTTAACTCATGCCAACTTTAGGTCAAGTGACAATTTTGCCAACTATCAACTTTTTTTGTCTCGTAACTTTCACTTAAATCCCAAATTTAGGTCCCTTAACTTAAAATTATTGATTGTCCGACATAACTAGCCCAACTCAATAATATATCCACGTGGCTTGCTAGCCGGATTTAAAATACTAGCCATTGTCTTTTTCTTTGAATTACAGTTTGAAAGGATAATGATAAAGCATTTTATTGTGCTCTACACTTCATTGACAAGTGAAAAAGATCTCCAAATTAAATTTCTTTGGCCGAACAACGCCATTTTCTTATAATTTGACTGCCTATCGAGAGATCCTATGGATGAGATCTGTCAAGTTCATTATTATAATTTTTTTTCTAAAATAAGGGTGATTTTAGATAGATAGTTAATGAGTGGCCTTACTTGGGATAATGGTGAATGTTTGTGATTTTTCATAAGATAAAAAAAAGTTGAGGCCATAAGTATGACTTGGCTTAAGAGTTGTGCTTTTTTACGAGACTAAAAAAAATTAGGACAAGAATTTTTACTCGATTAAAATTGATAGCTTTTTTAGATAAAAAAAATTCGAGACCAAATTTATCATTCCACTTAATAGTAGTACTTTTTTTTGGGGACTGTACCCGGCCTAACTAGGACTTTAAACTTTTAAGTTCGGCTCGCCTACATTTTTCAACGCGGGAGGGAAAATCTCGCTCTCACTAAAGTGTCTTTTGCCATTTCATTTTAAAAAAGCCAAAACAAAGAAAAAATAAAAAGGAAAGAGGTCTTTTTACTCGTCGCCCATTCCGAGAATATGCCGACCAACCTTCTTGTCTTGCCTGAAAGGCGTTGCGGTATTCAAATAAAGAACCGATGTGGGGGGAAAACTAAGGGCGATTAATTTGGACCGCCTGAACCGGAATCGCTCGAAGATGCCAGAAACCGGACCAAATTGGAAGTATTAGTCCGGTTCTCGGTTCACCAGTGTCTGGATGGTCCAGTTCCCGGTTCTAGGAAAGTCAAACCGAACCGGTTAATTTTTTTATGTATTTTATTAAAAATGAAAATGTAAAAAATATAAAAAGAAATAAATTTAAATTTCTAAAATTTTAATTTTTACTCAACTTTACCAAAATAATTTTTTTCTTAAAAATAAGTAAATAAATTCATTTTTTTTTTTAGAATTTTTCCGATTCCCAATCAGTCCATTATATTTTATAGGAATCGGATTGGAGGCAGTCCAGTCCCTTGTCTCTCTAGAGACCAAGGACTAGTCCCATCGATCTAGTTCTTGATTTCGGGAGAGAACCGGACCGCCCTGGACCGTGTATAACCATAGGGAAAACCATGTTCCTCCTCCTATTTATGAACAAAGAAGGTGTGTTCATCCAGCAAACACAGGATTCGACACCACCGTCCATGGAGAACAAAGACAGTTTGGGGCGGCTCCCAGGAGAACCAAGGTCTCAGATTCTCGGCGCTGGCACGTCCTGGCCTCGACAAGGATGCGAATCGCTCCTCTCACAGCTTCGCTTGCTCACCACGACGCTCGTTGTTCCTTCTCCCACAAGTTCAAAACTCCAATTGCCATTTTCCCCTTTCCTAGTTTCTTCACTCAGAGAAGTCGTTCCGGGTGACTCTGAGTTTATAGGAAGAAGCTGTCCTAGATTCAAATGTCGAAGTTGTTCTGGGATTCTTAGAACTTCAACATTCATCCATCTGTTTGGGGCAACTGGATTAGTTGAAGCACTCGACACTTATCCTTAGAAAGAATCGCAAGAAGCTGTTCTGGGCGACCCCATCATGCAGCCAAGAGATGCTGCAAGTTGCAGCGCGACAATGCTGCAATGGCCAGTTTTGTGAAAAGCCAACCAAAATCATTCCTTAGAACAATCCTTTCTGAACCGATCATGTTAACAAGTGGGGAGTTACTGAAGTCATCTACCAATATATACTTCTCTTCTAGACTAATCAAGGGGCCTAAAGCCCATCGTTAATATCGAACAGCTTTGGAATTTCGTGGTCATCTCGTATGCCTTTATGGGGGACACTGAAGAAACACTTTTGAGGAGGAAACCTCTTTGAAGCTACCTGTGGCCACCAATTGAAAAGAATAATCCCTTCAGCTTTAATGAAAAGCTTCAACCTCTCATCATAAGAATGGAAATTTGATCGGGCTGAAATTTTTTTGGAGCTCTGAAGAATCAAATGAGGCCCGTGGGGGCGCAGCACGTTGAACGACGCTAAGATGTTCTTATAGTTAACTATCACGATACAAGATAATGCTGTATGTTATTACAACAATAGGCGCACCATAAAAGTTTTTCTCATCTTCCGTCCCTCGCTATAATCCGATGGCCTCCAACATGGTAGATTTGTCGTGTTGAATCCAATCAACAACGTTTTGATTGAAGGGTCGGCAACAAAAATTAAATAAAATATCGACGTTGAAACAACTGCATCTGACCGTTCAACGAGAGACTCAGCAAAGTTATTGCGCAAAAAAGCGGGGGAGTTGTGCTCGTGCATAGATGACGTGGCACGATTGCGGCACAATTGAGATAACTAGCTAGATGTTCTTTTATTTTTTGGCCTTTTTTGTTCAGCCAAAAATTTGACAAGGCTAGTCAACAAAAGTCGCTCGACCAATTATGGATGTAGTTCGGGATTAAAGAAATAATTTAAAAGCCACGTCGATTTGGGGAAAAAAAAACAGATTGAGGACTTAAAGTAATAATAAACTTCCCTTATATGAACGTTACTTGTCCCGCATATATTTATAGACAAAAATCTTATGTAATCGGACGGTTGATATTTTTTGTTTTGGTCGTTGTCTCATGGAAGTCAACACCAGCAGCATCTGCGTTCCTTCTCTTTCGTCCTTTGGTACTGGAAAGAGCAAAGTCAAGCCTAGTCAAAGCCAAGAAGCGCCTCCGTAGATTCCCACGCACCTTCCGCGTCATGCCACCGTCCCTTCTTTCCGCACATCATTTATGGCAGCGGTGCGATCAGCGTGGCGAGTCCTGAATCTTTAGGACGGCGAGAACGCGGCATCGTTCAAGCGCACGCGGAGTAGAGAGTGTTTGTGCGGCGGGTACTCCGACGTCGGAGGCTGAGAACCGGTGGAGATCGCGGCAGCGGGTGGATCTTGTCGTTTGAGCACTCGTCAGGTAATCGCTTTGCTCTTCCCCTCTTCTCTGTTTCCTACTTTGATCGATCCGTTTGCTTCTGATGCGTTCCGAATTGAGATCTGAGCGACACTTCTGCAATTTCCTCAATCTCTTTTACTGACTTAGTGGGCTCCGCTCCACCAGTTCTCCCGAGATGAAAAGAAAAGAACCCGCTCATTTGGAAGATCCGACATACGGGGCGTCTTCCTCGTCGACCTCTCCCCATGTAGGCGATTATGAAGGCGGAGCCAAAAAGCTGAGAGGAGATAATTACGAAGTGTTCTTGAGTTTCAGAGGGAAAGATACTCGCGAAGGTTTCACGGATTATCTCTATACTAGCCTTGTCGATGCAGGGATTCATGTGTTCAGAGACGACAACGAGCTTCGCGTCGGTGAGGAGATTGGTCCGGAGCTTCTCTGCAGCATTACGCAGTCTAAGATCTCGATTATCTCGGAGGACTACGCCTCCAGCAAGTGGTGCCTTCGCGAATTGGCTCAGATGTTGAAGTGCAGGAAAAGCCACGGGCAATTAGTATTGCCCATATTTTACAAAGTGGAACCCTCGCAATTGCGACATCTTTCGGGGAGATTGGGAGATGCTATCTATGCACACAAACAGAATCTGGATGAAAAGGTTGTCAAGGAATGGGAGGAATCGCTCAAAGAAGTCAGTTCTTTGAAAGGATGGGAATCGAAGAAAGTATATGACGGGTACGTTCTTCTCCACCAACACATTATTTAATTTGTCATAAATAGATCTCTCTCTCTTTTTTTTTTTTCCCAAAACGGATATCCATCCTATATTGAAATTCATTGTTATTTGATAGGCATGAAGGAGCATTGGTTAAACTTGTTGTCGGAAAAGTTATAAGCGAGTTGAAGAGAAAGTTTCAGCTAACTCTTCCCAAAGAGTTAGTTGGAGTTGATGATCGTGTGGAAGAGATTATGGGCTTGATGGATGCTAATTTTAAAGGTACATCGATTATGGGCATTTATGGAATGGGCGGCATCGGTAAGACAACTCTTGCAAAGGTCTTGTACAATAATCTCTCAAGTCATTTCGAGCATCTTAGCTTCCTGACAAATATTCGAGAAACGTGTGCGGGCAAGGGTATTGAATGCCTACAAAAGAAACTCATTTGCGATATACTAAGAAGTGCATATGATGTGTCTAATATCGAGGAGGGAATTGGTATCATCAGATCTCGATTCATGAGTAAGAGAGTTCTCATCGTCCTTGATGATATAGATGATAATACTCACTTAAAAGCTTTGGCTGGAGACAATAGTTGGTTTGGAGCTGGTAGTATAGTCATCATAACAACTAGAAACAAGAGTATTCTTGATGAAGCTGGGGCAAGCCACTTCTACCAACTCAAAGAGTTGCCTTTGGATCAGTCATTGATTTTATTTAGTAGACATGCATTTCGAAATGATTGTCCTCAGGGTGAATATGAGATTATTACTTGTGATGTTGTATCAACTACCGGGGGGCATCCTTTAGCGCTTGAAGTAATAGGTTCGTTTTTATATGGAAAGAGAAAAGAAGTATGGAAAGATACATTGAGGAAATTAAACAAGATGCCAGACAAAAAAGTCCAAGATAAGTTGAAGATAAGTTATGATGCATTGGATTATGAGGAGAAACAGATAATTTTGGATATTGCATGTTTTCTTATTGGAAAAGATAAACAAAGCCCGACTTATATGTGGGATGCCTGTGATTTTTTCCCAGCGAAGGGGCTTGAAGTACTGAGTCTTTTGTCCCTTATTAAAATTGACGAGCATGGCAAACTAAGGATGCATGATCAACTGAGAGATCTTGGAAGGGAAATTGTTCGTCAAGAAAATCCGAAGGAGCTTCAAGAGCGCAGTAGGTTATGGAATAACGGGGAAGCCCGAGATGTGCTTGACAACAATAAGGTAAGACTTTTCTCCACTTGTCGTAGTCAGTGAATGTGAGTCCATCCTCTCTTTCTTGTTTGAGATAAGAATTGTTTGTTGCTCTTCTTGAGTCCCCAAAGTTTGCCGCTTCTACCAGCAAAAGAGCTATTTCTGCAGTTCTTGCCAAATTCTAAGACACAACTGAGGAGCAATTCTTGGTTATTGAGGATTGAAATGTCTTTTCCTAGTATTGTGAGGAGCACGCGCTTCTTTGGCAACTTCAATGCAACAATAAAACCACAAAAAAAATCACGATGCTGACTTCTAATGAGCTGTTTGCTAATATAAACGAGACATCCTCTCATTTCTGACGATAGCCATCCTAGTTCGTGTGTTTGTCTAGTTGGCTTAAGTACCGCTTTTAGTCCTCTTACTGTCTGTGAGATTTACCTTTAATTTTCATGGATTGTACAATCGAGCCAATTGTATTCAACCATTAGTTAACACCATCTATTTATCGATACGCCTTTCATAGTTACTTCCGAGTAAATATCATCTTAAGTTATGCCTTTGACATTAATAAGATCCTTATTTCTCTTTCTTGTATTGCCCAAAACCTCAAACTTGTACCCATGACAAAAATGCCATCTGGCTACCACAAAAGTACACAACACCTCGTCAGAAAGAATAAAAGTTCAAAGGAAGAATTCAGACCACCATTACGACTCCCATGATTTATGCTCAATTTGCAATTCATTCCCTAAAATAGAGCATGAATTTAAGTTCCCAAAACATTTGGTTATGAAGAAAGACAAATGCAATAGACTTGAGTCCCTTAAGTGTCCGAATTATTCTCTCCTTATGTCCAACCTATCTGTAAGCTGAGCAAGATCTCATTAATCTATGGGTGGGCCAATTGATATTTCCTTGTATAGTAAAAAAAATTATTGCAAAAAAAATGATTAGAAAGTAATGTAAAACACATGCACTGTCACGCCCCGATTTTCCGAGCGCGCGACGGTTCTCGATTTTCATTTTCTCTTCGGCCAAAGATTAGCGACGTCCCAGGCATGTCACCGGCCTTCAAGTCTCCAGCGGAAGCGCGAGTCTTTGCCCTATCAACTCCCACAGGACTCACCTCCAAAGTTCCATCTCCAATCATACACCTGAAAAATGGTTACCACGACGGGTTGAGATATAAATATCTCAGTAAGTCTACCACCTAATCCTCGATTAGGAGAGCCCTCACTCTAGGGTCCCTATCCAATTAGATAACCTAGCTCTCGTGTCATGGTTACTTGGTCCAAATATCTAATTAGCTCACTAGTCCTCACTCCTCACCAGTCCCGATCACTAATTAAACAATTAAGTCCACACCTAATAAATTAATCAATTAAAATTGACTTAATTAAATAACAATCACAATCAATTTACAACCACAACCAATTATCGACCACAATCAAATTCAACCACAGTCAATTGTCAATTACAATCGATTATCAATCACATCCAATTGCACAATTAATTACATTAAATAACCAATACGACAATATAATTAAACTTCCAAATAAATATCAACTTAAATAATCCATCCCTAATTAGGAAAAATTTGTAATAAATAAAATCTAATTGCGTAAATTATCAATCTAATCTCGCCCAGCTAATTATCAAAATTAATCAAAGCCTTTTCATTATCAAATTATCATTAAATTCTATAATTCAATAAAATGTCCCGTAAAACCCTAATTAGGCTATAAATAGCCGAAATTAGGAAAATCAACAGTAATTCTAGAAAATACTAAACTAACTCCAATAGCTATTACACCAGATAACTAGAGCTAACCAATTACCAATTTGACCCTTAGCTATCCAATTTTACTAAATCACCCCCTGATTGGCTAAAATTACCAAATTATCCCTAAATCCTCCTAAGTCACTAAATTAATTCCGAATCGATCAATTAACCACCTAATCATCCAATTGGCTAACAATTTTACTCAATTAAGCCAATAATTAATTACTAGAGCGTGTAACCGCCCTAATAGGGGATTAGGAGGCGACTCACCTCCAATCCAAGCTTTTAAAATTTAATTGGCGACGGTAAACCCAATTAGTCTCCAATTTTGCGATCCGGATTCCCAATTGAGCTCAAAACTATACGGTGCGGCTCGGCACGGCGTGGAAGGGATGACGGCGACAACAGCGAGCTTCTGGTTAGTCGCCGGAGGGGTCATCGGCGATATTTTCCGGCGAGTTGCTCCGGCGAGATGGCTGAAATTCCGGCGAGGCAGTTGGTCGCGGTTTGGAAGGCCGGTGTCTCGGCTCAGGGGCTGAACAGCGCCGTGGAGGACCGGAACGGCGAGGGAAATAACTCCGGCGAGCTGGAAGCAGGCTGTGGCTGCTGTCTGTTGCTGCGGTTTAAGCTCCTTTGGCTGCGGTTTTTCCACCGAGCAGAAACAGGGGACTTCGGTCCATGGCCAAGGCGAGCTGAGGGGCTAAGCTGGGCGACGATGGCGGCGAGGAAGGTTAGGACGACGCCTGTGAGCGACGACAAGGCTCGGCGAGAGACGACGAGCCGCGATTTGCTCCGACGGATGAGTTACAGGCGACGGCTCGGGCGGAAGAACTAGGGCTCGAAATCAGGGGCAGTAGGTGGCTCGACGGCGTCCATGGCGACAGGGAGGAGCTCTGGTGGTCAACGCGAGGCGTCACGGTGAAGCTGGCTTCTGTCTCTGGTCAAGCAACACCCACCCGAAGCTCATCCATGGCGGCTCGTGCGGGGGAGGAATAAAAGAGACGAGGAAGAAGATGAAGACCCGCGCGAGAGAGGGAGGGAGAGAGAAAATGAATGAAAAGATAAGAGAGAGAGAGAGAGAGAGAGATGGGACATGGGCGGTTTGTAGAGGGAAATAACGTGCGGCAGAGTAGAAAAGAAAGGAGAGAGAGAGAAGAAAGAAAAGAGAGGCGAGGAGAGAGAGAAGAAAAGTCAAACATTGGGGGGAAAGAGGGGATGTTACATGCACTAATATTTCGGATGATGTTCTAGTTTTCCATCCGCTATCGAGAATTGCAAACAAGATAGGCTTAAAAAAGTGGGGGAATTTTACGACTGGGATTCTTTGATTCTAATACCTATTTTGGTGACAAGTTTTGTAGATGTATTTGGATTGGAACAACCGTGTTGCTTCACATATAAAGGATATCAGTAAATGCAGTGTTATTTTACTTAGAAAGGGTATGGATTTTGGTAGATATATTTGAAGTAGTGTATAGATCAAGAGAAGGCCTTCTATTCTATTTCCAAAGGATGCAGATTTTGGAAATTCAAGAGGTGCAAATATCGAAAGGCATAATTGGAAGAGGAAAAGTTCAGGAAGAATCTCTTGAGCTACACCATAATAGCACGATAACTAATTGAAGTCAATACCTTTTCATCTTTTATCAATTGGTCTTATCTCATCATTCGAAATTTGCTATCTGCAATGTTCCCTAATTGCAGGGCACTAGAAAGATTGAGGCCCTTTGCGGCAAGGGTTATTTGGGAGGTGAATACACAGTTGAACAATTTAAAGAACTGACCAACTTAAGGTTCCTTCGATAAAGACATGGGGGTTTCACCGGAGATTTCCAAGACTTACTTCCTCAATTAAGATGGCTTCATTGGTCGTGGTGTTCCTCAGATTTTGCAGCGACCAACTTTTGTCCGAAGAAACTAGTCGTGCTCAATCTGACGCGGAGTACGATCACAGAAGACTGGAGAGGATGGGGTCCGCTCAAGGTAAGATATAGAGAAGGCATATCTCTTGTGGATAATCGCATGTTGTTAAAGGTCCAGTTGCGCTAACCTCTTGTTCCTTTGTTTCGGATAGATTCGTTATCCTTTTCCAAAATCAAGGATTTTCCTCTAAATATAAGAGGCTATAGGAGTTTCTGCCGCTTAATTTTTTAACAGCCGGCCTTGCTTGATATTAAACATACTAAAAAACTTTTTCAGCTATTCTCAATAACATCTTGTAAAACAATAATTCCAATTTTGCGCCTATCTTGATTTTTGTGAGCGTCTAACTATGTCTATTTCAATCTTCTTTCACAAGGAGCAACGACTCCCTCACAGACACAGTGACTTGTGTTGTACATACGTGCCGAAATACTGAATTTATATCTGTCTTAGAGTAACAGAAATCATTTATGAATTGCTCTAACTTGTTGCACCCAATATATATTCATCGACATGTATATACTATTAATTTAATAAGAGTAACAAATTTATCCTTCCAAATGGCATTTAATTATTTTTAAACCCAACTCTTTTTTTAATATATATCTTGCGCATGTAATGTTTATAGATTGCTTTTCTTATTTAAACTAGCCATTTCTCTTTAATTCTGTATTATTGAAAGAAAACGTGGCGGACCATTTGAATTTTTCATCTGCTTTTTTATGATAAAATTTGCTCATGTCTAATTAACAAAGAACGTTAGCCGTAACATTCTTTTCGCAAGGGACATGCTTAGAAAGCATTTATACGTTGGTGTAGCCAAATTTTTCTAGAAGAAACATTTAGAAGCGAACAAGACAACTGAGAAGAAAGAAGTAGGGGAGCATGGACATTTTTGGGAAAATGAAAAAAGTCTTAATGGCACTTCTCTTTTTCAGATGGCAACCGAGCTCAAAATTCTCAACCTCACGTACTGCCGATTTTTGAGAAGAATTCCCGAATTGTCTGCTTTTAAAAGCTTGGCGGTTTTGATTCTTGATGTTTGTTGTAGTCTGGAAGAGATTCATCCTTCTATCGGAGACATCAAGACCCTCATCTCCTTGAGCGTCAATTATTGCTATGAATTGAAGGAGCTACCGGCAGGAGTAGGTAGAATGGAAGAGTTGAGGGAGCTACCGTCAATTGTTTCGAGAGGCTGTTTGATGAAGCTAGAGACTTTGAGAGCCTCGCATTGTTGGAAACTCGCTCGACTTCCGGAATCCATGGGCTCTCTCGTGTCATTAACTCTGCTGGACCTATGTTGTTCAGCAATTGAAAAATTACCTGAATCCATTGGTTCTCTGAAGGAGCTTGAGTTTCTTGATGCCTCTTATTGCGAATCGTTAGCCCACGTACCCAGCTCCATAGGCCATCTAACATCTTTGTCTGTCCTTGACCTAAGAGGATGCGGTAATCTTGCTCAACTTCCAGTCTCCATAGGCTCCCTCACGTCCTTGACCGCACTGCATTTGGCAAGTACAGCAATCGCGGAACTACCGGAAGGCATCGTATATCTGCAGAACTTGAGGATTTTGGACGTAAGTAGAACTGGCGTAACAGAATTGCCTCGTGCCATTGGAATGTTGGCAAAACTCCAAGAGTTATATGTTTCAAGATGCGAAAATCTGGAAGGACTACCAGGTAGCATAGGCAAACTGAGGTCGCTGAACCTGCTTAAATTAAACAAGTCAGGCATCTCGGGCTTGCCACAGAGCATTTCTGGGCTCTCTTCTCTCCAACTCCTCAGCTTTCAGTATTGCGAGAAGCTTCACGAAATCCAGAGCTGTCCTCAGGCTTAACAGCTCTAGGTATAACCTGCCAGAGTCCGCCATTGCCACATCTTTCCCAACTGACCCTTCTCAACAAACTCACTCTTTCTGATTGCAGTTGGCTTGAATGTCTCCCTCAGCTTCCGGTTGGACTATCAATGCTTCGTATTAGAGATTGTGGAAAATTGAAAGCGTTGACGGATTTGTCCTACTTGAAGCACTTATCTGAATTGATTATCGAGAAGTGCTTTGAGCTAACAGAAGTCACCGGCCTGGAAGGTTTACAATCCCTATCCAAGTTGCAGGTACATGAATGCCATAAGTTATATAGGCTTGGTGCGGTCGAATCCTTGGAGTCATGGAGAGGCTTACACATCGATGAGGAATTCCCAGATTCTTCGAAGTTAACAAGTGTAAAGGTATTTCAGCTTGAAGGATCGCTAGATCTTTCAAATTCAATGACCCTGCAGGAGAGAAATGCTGGAAGTTGCTTGAATTCGGTTGAAATTCAAGGGCTTGATGGATCAATATCCTCACAAAAGTTGGATATCCTCGTATGCACTGCTGCTGGACAATCCCCACACCTTTCAAGTTTAGAATATCTGAGGGAACTGCGTGTTACAAATTGCATGAATCTAAATGAAATTCATGGCCTCGAGGGATTAGAATCCTTGAAAGTTTTAGATATCTCTGGGTGCACATCCCTTAGACAATCATTGGACCTGTCAAATTTAAAGAATTTGCAGAAATTTAATGCTAAAAACTGTAAGAAGCTAGTTGAAATTGGAGGCCTTGATGGATCGGAATCCTTGACAGAGTTGAGATTGTCTGGGTGCACTTCCCTTAGAAAATCGCCAGACCAATCAAGTTTAAAGAATCTGCAGATATTCAATGGTGTCGTTTTACATTTGAGAAAAAAGAATCCTTAGGTGATTTGAAAACTTTGGGATGCAAGTCCATCAGACAATTACTGGACTTGTCAAGTTTAAAGAATATGTGGAGATTAGCTGCTAACCCCAAGAACCGAGTTGAAATTCAAAATCCTGATGGATTAGAATCCTTGGAATGTAATCTCTCTTTATCATGGTAGGAATGTAACTGGCAGTCCTGGTGAATCATACGTGAGCGATTTTTATTTGTACATTACTGAGTTATTCATGTTTCTCAGTTGGAATGTAACCTCTCTCGATTGTGGTAGCAGTGTAATTGGCAGCCCTTGTCCAAGGACTAGATCGTCATAAGAGTGATATTCTAGAAAATAATTTGTCATCCACTGTGATTCTTCATCCTCGACACAATTTGGAAAACCAGACTTTTAGATTAATGATCTCTTTGCAAGTTCTGTATTTGAAGGTGGTTGAGCTTGCTCGCATGTCGTTTTAAACATTTTTATGGGGGTTTCCTACACAGTGGCGAGTTAAACTTCTATTTTCTGTTTGCAACTTATAATGCCAGGCATACTGGTTTATATGCAATGTTGATGCGCTGGAATTACAAGACGTTGAAAGAAGATGCGGCTCTTTAAGAAATGTCTTTGACCATAGTCATCTCAAATTATTAAGGTGGACAATTGAAATCCTCCACTCAGGAATGACGCGGATGCTTGCTCTTCCTGATTGCTTGAATTGGTATTTCATCGTTCTGCGACATTTTGAACTGGGATTCACCTTTTCATCTGGTAATTTAATTATTAACATGTGGATTATAGGGTAGGCTCTGGAGGCAAGATACAAGAACACATAGGCAAAGGAGAGAGATCTTACTGCTAAATTCTGGTGCTCTCGACCCACAGAATTCGTCGGGTTTGCTCATGCTAACCTCATAGGACGTGAATTTGATATGCTGCAAATATGCAAGAGTGACTTTGCGGTTCCATTGTCATTCTAAATTCTTGCTGAACTGTTTATGTGTTGAGTTTGACCGTAACAAGATTCACCCCGCTTTTCCTGTCGCCATGCAATGTGCTCTTCTGTTCTGTGCCAGCGTATTTGTTCTAGTTATGACCTGCTTCAACTTTCCTGGATGCAAGTTTTTCTCTCCTCCTGTTTCAAAATCTGTCAATAATCTCGCTCTTTATGCTATAGAAATTGGAAATGGAGCTGGTATTTTTGGATGTCCGAAGAGAAATACATGTATTTCAAAGAAACCTGTGAACTGCTACAAGTTTGAGCAATGTTATCTGTGCAAATCATGCTGGAATTGTGAGAGAAGTTTTTAACGAGTTCTCAACTTCATTACGAGTAGCGACTATCTCACATTCTATCGAAGTCCACCTGTATCTTTTGGAGATGATGATCCTCATTCTTTATGAACTGACATGATAAGTTTATCGCAATTGGGGTAACAATGTAGCACCGAGAGATGAAGCATCGGTTCTTGGGGGTGGGGAGATGTGCCATTGCCGGTGGTTGGGTCCTACAGTGGCGAGATCCAGCTAGACATAAGGCTGGGCCATCGGAAGTTTTACTGATGGCGACTTCTACTGTATAATCATGTCTCGAATTTTAAGTTATGTATGAAACCATAATCCAACCCTTTTGCAAGATTTTTGATGTCGAATCACACAAATACACATTAGTATTATTACTGTTTTTATCCTTTTCATGCTTTTATTAATCTTGGTTTGGCCTTGTAGCTTTTATTGTCAGGAGCACGCGCGTTTCTTTGTCCGATTTGAACCATGATGTCCAAACTAGGATGCACTTCTTCCAGGAGCTCTGATTGTAATTTTTTAGGAATCGAGTGATTTTTCCCTAGTGCGATTTGAAATATAACTGTCAATTCGGTTCATTTTGGTTCTGATGAGTAAAATGACTCAGATTCGGTTTCTATTGTTTTCCGTTTAGATTTTTATGGTCTGGTACGGTTTGGTCATTAACACAAACCCGGTTTAATTTCACGGATTGAGATGGTCTGGGTCACTGGCACCTTGAAATCATCCAAAGGGTCAAACAGCCTGCGCCAGAAACCAAACAGAGAACCGGAGCGGCTACTGGAGAAGAACTTAAAGCAGGGACGAGGCTATCCGTTTCCTGGTGCAGAGTTTGATAAAACGTACGTCCAATCAGGATCCTTCGTCTACCTCGCGAAAGCGTTATATAGAGAGAGACGAAGAAACTGGCAAGTGAGTCCTTTTCAACAAGTGTGGCCACCGTCGTTGGTATCCTATCGCCCTCCCTCTCCGCGCATGAACTGGTAAGCCTCGCCACTCAATCTTTCCTCTCCTTCCTTCTCGCGGCTTTCTCTGTTCGATTTTCGCTTGCATTCGAAGAAGGGACATGGTGTTTGCTCGAACGACCGATTGTCGTTCCTCCGGGAAGTTCCGCGCCGTTCGAAGATCGGCTTGTCTCTGCTGGGGAGGTCTACTTTCGCCGTAATTGCTTAGTACATTTGGGCTTTTGGGGATAGTGGTTAACGATCATTTGGTTCCTCTCTGGTTTGGGGAACGCATGCGCGCAAGGAAGTCAGATAACGCGTTAGTCGGATAATGTGGGTTTCGCTGGTGTTGTTCGGCGGTGGAACCTCTGTGCCTTGAGAAAGCTTAACGAGCTGCGACTTGCTGTTTCTGTGCTCTACGCTCGGTCTCCAGTGTGGTCTTTTGGTGGGCTTCCGGTTGTATTGAGATGATCGGTTTGAAAAATATGTTTGTGTGGTTGTATTGTATTTCTTTATAATATAGGGAGTCTTCGAACTTACTCTGCAGTCCCGTTTTCTACCGTGGAATATGTATTTGTATTTAATGTTTCTTTGGATTCTTGGAATATAGCTTAAACTGAGCCTTATTATAAATAAGAGAATTTTCGTCCAAAGATAGTTTAATATATATTTATTTTTATCCACTTTCTGTTTCATTTTTTTTTTCTTTGTTGCAGTCAATGAGGAAAGGGCCTACAAGCCTTTGCTAGTCGCTGGGGAGGGCAGTAGCCCTCGTTAGATCAAACATGGGCAACCTTAAAGGAATGTTGTCTTAGTTATTCGGTAATTGCTTGCTTGGGTTTTTTGAAACCAAAATCGATAATTAGACTTTTAGAACAAAGAATAAATAGAGATTCTGACATTGAGCCGAGTTTCAATTAGCTCTCGCGCAATTTAATTAATTTGGTTCAGTTGGTTCAGGCTTGATATGTGATAATTACCTAACCGATTTTAAAATCTATCTTATGGACTTTCCAATTTTATCAACATAACCTATGTTTTTATGTTGAATTATAATGAAATCATTTTGGTCAATTGCCGTGATACACCTGTCTTTGTCCTCGTCCTAAATGTTATGGCCATTGACTTGATACGCACAATTTTATTGAAAAACGACACCGTTTTGCTTAGTTTTTTCTGTTTCCTATTCTTACTTTAATTTATTCGGTTTCTGTTCATCTTCTCCGAGACCTCTAGCTTCTGTGATTGTCCCGTAACCGCGAAATAGCTGCCTCAATTTCTTGAGCAAAGCGGAGAAGCTGGAAGTTCATGTGCGCGTGCTTGCTGCTTGAATGTTGATTGCGGTTTGCAGCTTTCACGACCGGAGCTCGACTCAGATTTGGTGACGAGTTGCCCGGCTATGGCTTGGCGATTTGAAGAAAGCTCGGCCATGGCTCGGCCGAGATGTAGAGGAGGATTTGCTTGGCCGTGGCTCGACCGAGATATAGAGAAGGCCTGGCCATGGCTTCAGCTTTTCTGGAGGCTCGACGACAAGTTGCTCGGAGAAGGCGTTGTTCAGCTCGCTGAGATGTAGAGGCTCGGCTATGGCCGTAGAGCTCGTCGAGATCTCAACGGCCACGAGCCCCAACTAGCACGGAGAAGCGTTGAGTTCACGCGGGTTGATGCCATTCGTCTATCTTAATTCGCATTTTCAGTTGCTGATGCGGGTTACGAGAGAATTGATCAGGAAATTCCTGAAGATGACCTCTCTCTCTCTCTCTCTCTGCCTGTCGTGCTTTTATTAGTTGTGGCTGATGATGAACTGTTCAAAAGCCAAAACTTTGGGTGAGTTTGTCTGTTTCAATTATTGGAGTTTATTATCCGACGGCCTTCATCGATGAGGGGAAAGTCGATAAAAGGTGATGAAGATCATCAGTGCATATCTTTGCCTAGAGGGGCAAAGTACGTGCCAGGATGGATGGTTTGATCTGATTTGATCCTCCATTTCCTGATCGAAGGCTCGGAAAAGAAAAGTTCTCGAATAATCCGATGTTTTTGAGTCCGATGCATTCGGCACCGATGTAGCAATTTCCCGCTATTCGGACGGATGAACAGTGATGAACGTCCCAGCAAAAGGAGACGATCATCCAATGAGACATGAAATTGTAATTGGCTTCAAGATATGCTCTTCAGGGTGCAGACTTGAGATACGTAAGGAAAAGTAGATTTTATCATTCCTGTTGCCACGCGGGACAGTCCCCTTCGTCCAACTCCATGCTGCTTTTTGTGCGGGTAAGTAAAGAGCGACTAATAATTTAACGATATGCTCCCCTCAAATATTTTAAAAAAAGACATTAAAAACCCTAAATTATTATTTTTGGTAATGTAAGAATTGTATAGACTTTTATCAAATTTATACAATGGGAGGTGTTTTGGTACCAAAAAAACTTGCACTCATAACATTATAGTGATTATTATGAATGGAAGAATATCAAGATCTCAGAATAAATTACGTCAATGTAATTTCTAAATTTTATTACATTGTCAACAATTCTAAACTGCACCATCGTAACTTGTCCTACTAGTAAAAATTTTAGTATTGATAACTCGAACAAAAAAAAAACAATTTTGAGAACTAGTGTCATCATTGGGCAAAGTTTAGGCTTTTTTTTTAAAAAAAGATTAGACCGAAGGGATTTTTTTGCTAAAATGATACAAGTTTGGGGATACTAATGACGTAAAAATGGTATGGGATGCAGGTGTCACAGTGGACATAATTTAGAATATTTTGTGTTACTTTTTCAAGTTTAGAATAGCTCGGATTAAAATGAAAAAATTTCTTCATTTATAAGAGTTCAATAATGTTAACAAAGGCACTTTTACTTATTTATTTATTTTTGGCTGCTTTGGATCATTGAGGATGAAATGTGACGCCATTTTGGGTCCTTCATCGGAAATCTTTGAGCTATTCAAATGCGCCTTGTCCTTTTGGTACCAAAAGGTTTGGTTCACGCAAACTATTGAGTATCATAGAATTCGACTTGATCTGACCCATGGACTCCCTTAGTATGGACAACCAAGTAGGGAGAAACTGCCATGGATCATGGAGCTCATTATTTGAAATTCTCAATTGATCTTTTATTAAAGTCATTCTCCCTAGGATTGTCAATTATTTCAATTGTTGAAAGAGGAAATGCTTCGCCAAAACGACTAATTCCAAAAAAAAAAAAAAGGTCGAATGACAAACTTGACATCAAAAAGTACAAATTTTACATCGAATGACAATTCCGCCCTCGGCTTTAGCTTTAACTTAAATCCCAAATCTAGCTTCTCTAACTTAGAACCATCAATTGTCCA
This sequence comes from Melaleuca alternifolia, assembly GCA_019926035.1. Taxonomy (NCBI): domain Eukaryota; kingdom Viridiplantae; phylum Streptophyta; class Magnoliopsida; order Myrtales; family Myrtaceae; genus Melaleuca; species Melaleuca alternifolia. The sequence continues at coordinate 583,449 of JAGKPW010002178.1, forward strand.
ACATGCCGACCAACCTTCTTTTCCTGCCCGAAAGGCGGCCCGGTATTCAAATAAAGAAGCGATGTGGGTGGAAGACCATGTTCCTCCTCCTATTCATGAACAAAGAAGGTGTGTTCATCCAGCAATTCGACACCACCGTCGCTGGTGAACAGAGACAGTTTTGGGCGGCTCCCACGAGAACCAACGTCTCAGATTCTCGGTGCTGGCACGTTGCGGCCTCGGCAAGGATATGAATCGCTCCTCTCGCAGCTTCGCTTGCTCTCACGACGCTCGTTGTTCCTTCTCCCACAAATTCAAAAACTCCAATTGCCATTTGCCCGCTTTCCTAGTTTCTTCACTCGGAGAAGTCGCCCCGGGCGACTCGAGTTTATCGGAAGGAGCTGTCCTAGATTCAAATGTTGAAGTTGTTCTGGGAGACTTAGATCTTCAACATTCATCCATGTGTGGAGCCGCCCACCCACGGAAGCTCTTCTGGGCAACTCGATTAGTTGAAGCATTCGACACTTGTCCTTAAAAAGGAATTGCAAGAAGCTGTTCTAGGTGACCCCATCACGCAGCCAAGAGATGCTGCAAGTTGCAGCGCAACAATGCTGCAATGGCCAGTTCCATGGAAAAACAGTTCAAAATTAATCCTTAGATTAATTCTTTCAGAACGATCATGTAAATAAGCGGGAAGTTACTGAAGTCATCTAACAATATCCTTCTCTTCTTGACTAATCAAGGTCCTAAAGCCCATCGTTAACATTGAATAGCTTTGGAATTTCGTGGTCATCTCCTCTCCCTTTACAGAAGACACTGAAGAAAGACTTTTGAGGAGGAAACCTCTTTGAAGCCACCTGTAGCCACCGATTGAAAAGAATAATCCCTTCAGCTTTAATGAAATGCTTCAACCTCTCATCATAAAATGGAAATTTGATCGGGATGAATTTTTTTGGAGCTTTAAAGAGTCAAATGCGTCCTTTAGGGGCGCAGCACGTTGAACGGCGCTGAGATTTTCTTGTACTTAATTATCACGATACATGATAATGCTGTACGTTATTATAACAACAAGCACACCATAGAAGTTTTCCTCATCTTCTGGCCCTTGCTTCGATCCGAAGGCCTTGAACATGGCAGATTTATCATCTCAATCTGATCAACAATGTTTTGATTTAAGGGTCGGCAACAAAAATTAAATAAAATATTGACGTTGAAACAGCCGCATCTGACTCCTCAACGATACACTAAAGCTATTGCGCAAAAAACGTGGGGGGAGTCGCGCACGTGCACAGATGACGCGGCACGATTGTGAAATGGTTGAGATAACAAGATATTCCTCTTCTTCTTTTTGGCCTACTTGTTCAGCCAAAAATTTTACAAGACTAGTCAACAAAAGTCGCTCGACCAATAACGGATGCAATTCGGGATTAAAAATAATAATTTAAAAGCCAAGTCAATTTGGGAAAAAAGAAAAACAGATTGAGGACCGAAAGTAATAATAAACTTTCCTTATATAAACATTGCGTGTCCTGCATATGTTTATTCACAAAAATCTTATGTAATCTGACGGTTGACTTTTTGTTTTAGTTGTTGGCTCATGAAAGTCAATGTGAAGTTTTTATAAGATCACTTCTAACTGTCATAAAAGCATAAGCCGTTAGGTGAAGATGCGGTTTTATATTTAAGTACTTTCACAGTCAACACCAGCGGCATCTGCGTTCCTTCTGTTTTGTCCTTTGGTATTGGAAAGAGCGAGTCAAGCCAAGAAGCACCTCTGTAGATTCCCTCGCGGAGGCTGAGAACCGGTGGAGATCGCGGCAGCGGGTGGATAGTGTCGTTTGAGCACTCATCAGGTAATCGATGACTCCCCTTGCTCTTCCCCTCTTCTCTGTTTCCTGCTTTGATCGATCCGTTTGCATCTGATGCGTTCCGAATTGAGATCTGAGCGACACTTCTGCAATTTGCTCAATCTCTTTTACTGACTTTGTGGGCTCTTCTCCACCAGTTCTCCCGAGATGAAAAGAAAAGAACCCGCTCATTTGGAAGATCCGACACGCGGGGCATCTTCCTCGTCGACCTCTCCCCATATAGGCGATTATGAAGGCGGAGCCAAAAAGCTGAGAGGAGATAATTACGAAGTGTTCTTGAGTTTCAGAGGGAAAGACACTCGCGAAGATTTCACGGATTATCTCTATACTAGCCTTGTCGAGGCAGGAATTCATGTGTTCAGAGACGACAACGAGCTTCGAGTCGGTGAGGAGATTGGTTCGGAGCTTCTCTGCAGCATTACACAGTCTAAGATCTCGATCCCGATTATCTCCGAGAACTACTCCTCCAGCAAGTGGTGCCTTCATGAATTGGCTTAGATGTTGAAGTGCAGGAAAATCCATGGGCAAATAGTATTGCCCATATTTTACAAAGTGGAACCCTCCGGGAGATTGGGAGATGCTATCTATGCACACAAACATAATTTGGATGAAAAGGTTGTCAAGGAATGGGAGGAAGCGCTCAAAGAAGTCAAGTCTTTGAAAGGATGGGAATCGAAGAAAAGATGTAACGGGTACATTATTCTCCACTAACACATCATTTAATTTGTCATAAATAGAACTTTTTTTTCAAAACGGATATCCATCTTATACTGAAATTCATTGTTATTTGATAGGCACGAAGGAGCATTGGTTAAACTTGTTGTTGGAAAAGTTATGGGTATGTTGAATAGAAAGTTTCAGCTAACTCTTCCCAAAGAGTTAGTTGGAGTTGATGATCGTGTGGAAGAGATTATGGGTTGATGGATGCTAATTTAAAAGGTACAACGATTATGGGTATTTATGGAATGGGCGGGATTGATAAGACAACTCTTGCAAGGGCCTTGTACAACAATCTCTCGAGTCATTTCGAGCATCTTAGCTTCCTGACAAACATTCGAGAAACGTGTGCGAGCAATGGTATTGAATGCCTACAAAAGCAACTCATTTGCGATATACTAAAAAGTCCTTGTGATGTGTCTAATATTGACAAGGGAATCAATATCATTAGATCTCGATTTATAAGTAAGAAAGTCCTCATCGTCCTTGATGATATTGATGATAATACTCACTTAAAAGCTTTGGCTGGAGACAATAGTTGGTTTGAAGCTGGTAGTATAGTCATCATAACAACTAGAAACAAGAGTATTCTTGATGAGGCTAGAGCAAGCCACTTCTACCAACTCAAAGAGTTGCCTCTGGATCAGTCATTGATTTTATTTAGTAGACATGCATTTCGAAAGGGTTCTCCTTAGGGCGAATATGAGATTATTACTCGTGATGTTGTATCGACTTGTCACGCCCCAGTCCTGAGCTCGCGACAGTCCCCGAAAATGGTCCTCACCGGACAATAAATTCACGACGTTCCCAAGAATAATCGTCGACCAGTTAAAAATTTATTAATTAAATAATTAATAAATAATTTCGCAGCGGAAATAAATAACTAATCTCGGACAAATCCTGGGGTGTCTGAAAACTCCTTAATTTAAACAAACTGATTCAATAATTACATCCAACCGTACGAAGGTTAAACCCATTATGAATACAATAAAAAATCATAGGTAAAAGGGTTAATCAGCTGTCTCTCGAACTACCCTTAACTGATTACAACAGAATAAACTAACTTCTCGGCATCACTAGGCTCCTCCAGCCTCACCTAACCCTCGAGGAGGGACTCCAAGATCTGGACCTGTAAAAAGGGTTAAACAACAACAATGAGATAAATCTCAATGAGTCTACAACACAATCCTCGATTAGGAGGGCCCTCACTCTAGGGTCCCTACCCAATTAGGTAACCTGACTCTCGTGTCATAGTTGCTTGGTTCAAATATCTAATTAACTCACTGATCCTCGTTCCACTCGCGTCAAGGACTTCCGGGTCCTATCGTGTCTCCCCATACTATTCCCAACAGTCGATGGATCAATTTATCAAATAAAGGTAAATAATTAACAAACAACCGATAAATTAATCAATTGAAATTGATTTAAATAAATATAAGTCATGATCATTTAGCAACCACAACCAATTATCAACCACAATCAATGGTATCAGCAACCACAACCAATTTTCAACCACGATCAAATACCAACCATAGTCAATGGTCAATCACAATCAATAACCAATCACCTCCAATTGCGCAATTAATGGTATAAAATAACCATTATAACAGGATAACTAAATATCCAAAATAAAACTCAATATAAGTAATTCATCTCTAATTATAAATTCTAATTGCGTAAATTACCAAACTAATCGCACCCAGCTAATTATCAAAATTAACCCAAGACATTAAATCATCAAATTATCTGTCATTTCTATAATTCAGCAAAATACCCCTTGAAAATCCTAATTATGCTATAAATAGCCAAAATTAGGAAAATCAACAGCAATTCTAAAAATTACTAAATTAACTTCAATAACTAATAAACCAAATAACTAGAGCTAACAAATCACCAATTTGTCCTCTAGCTATGCAATTCTACTAAATCACCTCTAATTGGCTAAAATTACTAAATCACCACTAAATCCTCCAAAATCACTAAATTAATTCATAATCGATTATTGACCCCCTAATCATTCAATTGACTAATAATTTCACTCAATTAAGCCAATAATTAACTACTAGAGCGTGTAACTGCCCTAATTGGGGATTAGGAGGAGACTCACCTCCAATCCAAGCTTTTTGGGTTCGATTGACGACGACGGCAAGTTTTCCTGGCAAATATTTTGGCGATAGTTCGATGAGCTAATTCGTAGGCTGACTGAATTGTTGGAGAGTGGCCAAGCTCTCAAATTGGGCTGGACTGACTGGATCAAGGCCCACTGTGGCTTGATCCAGAAGCTGTGCAGCTTCTGTTCTTTGAACTTGGGCAGGAGAAGACACGGACGAGCTTGGGGTTTCTCTCCTGCGAGCTGAGGGCACGAGCTGAAGGCAGCGTGAGCTGAGGAAGGAGCACAGCAACGGCGAGGAGGACGGCGCACGACGGCGTGGCTCGACGGTGGCGAGAAGAGGACCTCGAGTCCTCTGTTTCTACCCGAGCCGAGCTGGAGATCCAGCGGCTGGTTGTTGTTCGAGCTGAGGGCGAGGCTGAACGACGGCGAGGCGCTGGACGAGCTGAGGGCGAGTCAGGAGGCGGCGTGGCGGCTGGCGTGGCCCGAGTTGTTCACGGCGACGGCGAGCTGCAGCTTTATCCAAAACAGGGGATGGTGCGTCCAAGCTGCCTTCGGTAGCTTCTCGCGGCGACGGTGACAGCCAGGCGGCTGAGGAAGAGCCAGGGAGCGTCCAGGGTCTCCATGGGGTCGACGGCGTGGCTGGGCGCGGCCAACTTCTCCCCTCGTTAGTGTGGTTCCTCCAGTCCGCCAAAAACAGGGGCCTCCTCCGTCTACCCTCTCTTCTCCTCATCGAACCCCTCCCCCTCCCATTATGGACCGTCTCCGCTGTTTGGTTGCTGCGTGGAGGCGTGAGTCGTCGATTGGTGGCGTTGGACGGCAATGGGTAGCCACCGATCACGCGAATTGGCCTTGATTACGGCTGGGCGGTAAGCAGCACTATCAGCAGCTCATCAAACCGCAGCTAAAAGTGTAAAACCGCAGCAACAGTGGAGAAAAACGCAGTAATAGGGTGGGTCCAGGTCAATGCACGTGAGAGAGGAGGAAGGGTTGACTAGGGACTAAATTGAAGAAATTTTCAAGGATTAAATTGAGAAGTTGGAGAAATTGAGGGATTTCTTTGAAATTTCCAAAAGTTTGGGGGACCGCCCCGAAACAAATTTTTGCAGTTTCGTCCGCGGGATTCTCAAGGCTCATGGGGTATAAGCCAAAGACCAAAATTCTCAAATTCGAGTCTCCGAAATGCCTAAAAACGGGCCGTCACACGACTACTGGGGGGGCTTCCCTTAGTGCTTGAAGTTATAGGTTCATTTTTATATGGAAAGAGAAAGGAAGTATGGAAAGATACATTAAGGAAATTAAACAAGGTGCTCGACAAAAAAATCAAAGAGACGTTGAAGATAAGTTATGATGCATTAGATTATGAGGAGAAACAGATATTTTTGGATATTGCATGTTTTCTTATTGGAAGACATAAACAAAGGCCGACTTATAGGTGGGATGCCTGTGGTTTTTTCCCGACGAAGGGGCTTGAAGTGCTGAGTCTTTTGTCCCTAATTAAAATTGACGAGTATGGCTATCTAATGATGCATGATCAATTGAGAGATCTCGGAAGGGAAATTGTTCGTCAAGAAAATCCCAAGGAGCTTCAGGAGCACAGTAGGTTATGGAATAACGAGGAAGCCTTAGATGTGCTTGACAACAACAAGGTAAGACTTTTCTCTACTCGTCTTAGTCAGTGAATGCGAGTCCATCTTCTCTTTCTTGTTTGAGCATAAGAATTGTTTGTTGCTCTTCTCGAGTCCCCAAAGCTTGCCGCTTCTACCAGCAAAAGAGCTATTTCTTTTGCCAAATTCTAAAACACAACTGAGGAGCAATTTCTTAGTTATCGAGTATTGAAATATGTCTTTTCCTAGTATTGTGAGGAGCAAGCTCTTCTTCGGCAACTTTAATGCAACAACAAAACTACAAAAAAATTATGATGCCGACTTCTATTGAGCTATTTGCTATTATAGACGAGACCTCCACTCATTTGTGACGATAGCCATCCTAGTTCGTGTATTTGTCAAGTTGGCTAAAGTATAGCTTTAGTCCTCTTACTGTTTGTGAGATTTGCCTTTATTTTTCATGGATTGTGCAATCAAGCCCATTGTAAACAACCATTAGTTAACACCATAGATCTATTTATTTCTGAGTAAATATCATCTTAAATTATGCCTTTTGTGACATCAATATGACCCTTATTTTTCTTTCTTTTATAGCCAAAATCTTCAAACTTGTACCAATGACAAAAATGGCATCTGGCTACCACACAAACATGCAACACCTCGTCAGAGAGAATAAAAGTTGAAAGGAAGAATTCAAGGTAGTTGAAAGAATAAAAGAATTCAATTCTATGCAAAAAAAAAAATGATGAGAAAGTAATGTAAAACACATGTACTAATATTTGGGATGACGTTCTAGTTTTCCATCTGCTATCGACAATCGCAAACAAGGTAATCTTGAAAGAGGGGGAATTTTATGACTGGGATTCTTTAATGCTGATATATATATATATATATATATATATATTGATGACAAGTTTGGTAGATGTATTTGGATTGGAATAGCCGTGTCGCTTCACATATAAATGATGTCAGTAAACGTAGTGTTATTTTACTTACAAAGGGTATGAATTTTGGTAATTATATTTGAAGTAGTGTATAGATCAAGAGAAGGCTTTCTATTCTATTTCCAAAGGATGCAGATCGGAAATTCAAGAGGTGCAAATATCGAAAGGCATAATTGGAAGAGGAAAAGTTCGAAAAGAATCTCTTGAGCTCCACCATAATAGCACGATAACTAATTGAAATGAATACCTTTTCATCTTTTATCAATTGGTCTCATCTCATCATTCGAAATTTGCTATCTGCAATGTTCCCTAATTGCAGGGCACTAGAAAGATTGAGGCCCTTTGCAGCGAGGGTGAATGGAGAAGAAGATACACAATTGAACAATTTAAAGAACTGACCAACTTAAGGTTCCTTCAATTTGATGGTGTGATTTCACCGGAGATTTCCAGGACTTACTTCCTCAATTAAGATGGCTTCAGTGGTGGAATTGTCCCTCAAATTTTGCAGCGACCAACTTTTGTCCGAAGAAACTAGTCGTGCTCGATTTGTCAGGAAGTAATATTATGGAGGACTGGGGAGGATGGGATCCGCTCAAGGTAAGATATAGAGAAGGCATATCTCTTGTGAATAATCGCATGTTGTTTAAGGTCCAGTCACGCTAACCTCTTGTTCCTTTGTTTCGGATAGGTTCATTATCCTTTCCAAAATCAAGGATTTTCCTCTAAATATAAGAGGCTATAGGAGTTTCTGCCCCTTAATTTTTTAACAGCCGGCCTTGCTTGACATTAAACATACTAAAAAACTTTTTCAACTATACTAAATAACATCTCGTAAAAAATTAATTTCAATTTTTGCGCCTATCTTGATTTTTGTGTGTGTCTAACTATGTCTATTTCAATCTTCTTTCACAAGGAGCAACAACTCCCTCACAGACACAATGACTTGTGTTGTACATACGTGCTGAAAGACCGGATTTATATATGTCTTAGAGTAATGGAGATCATTTATGAATTGCTCGAACTTATTGCACCCATTATATATTCATCGTAATATATAAACTATTAATTTAACAAGAGTAACAAATTTATCCTTCCAAATGGCATTTAATTATTTTTGAACCCAACTCTTTATATATATATATATATATATATATATATATCTTGTGCATGCAATGTTTATGGATTGCTTTTCTTATTTAAACTAACCATTTCTCTTTAATTATGATATTATTGAAAGAAAACGTGGCGGACCATTTGAATTTTTCATCTGCTTTTTTATGATAAAATTTCCTCATGTCTAATTAACAAAGAACGTGAGCCGTAACATTCTTTTCGCAAGGGACATGCTTAGAAAGCATTTATACGTTGGTGTAGCCAAATTCTACTAGAAGAAACATTTAGAAGTGAACAAAGACAACTGAGAAAAAAGAAGTAGGGGAGCGTGGACATTTTTGGGAAAACGAAAAAATTCTTAATGGCACTTATCTTTTTCAGATGGCAACCGAGCTCAAAATTCTCGATCTCATGGCGTGCCAACGTTTGAGAAGAATTCCCGAATTGTCTGCTTTTAAAAGCTTGGAGATTTTGATTCTTACAGGTTGTTGGGATCTGGAAGAGATTCATCCTTCTATCGGAGACATCAAGACCCTCATCTCCTTGAGCGTCAATGATTGCTTTAAATTGAAGGAGCTACCGGCAGGAGTAGGCAGAATGGAAGAGTCGAGGGAGCTTCTCTTAGATTTTACTGCTATAAAAGATATTCCTGTTTCGAGAGGCTGTTTGATGAAGCTAGAGACTTTGAGCGCCTCGCATTGTTGGAAACTCGCTCGACTTCCAGAATCCATGGGCTCTCTTGTGTCATTAACTCGGCTGGACCTATCTTATTCAGCAATTGAAAAATTACCTGAATCCATTGGTTCTCTGAAGGGGCTTGAGATTCTTAATGCCTCTTATTGCGAACCGTTAGCCCACGTACCCTGCTCCATAGGCCATCTCACATCTTTGTCTGTCCTGGACCTAAGAGGATGCGGTAAACTTGCTCGACTTCCAGCCTCCATAGGCTCCCTCACGTCCTTGACTGCACTGCATTTGGCAACTACAGCAATCGCGGAACTACCGGAAGGCATCGTACATCTGCAGAACTTGAGGAATTTGGACGTAAGTGAACTGGCATAACAGAATTGCCTCGTGCCATTGGAATGTCGGCGAAACTCCAAGAGTTGGACGTAAGTGGAACTGTCGTAACAGAATTGCCTCGTGCCATTGGAATGTTGGCGGAACTCCAAGAGTTGAATGTTTCAAATTGCGAAAATCTGGGAGGACTACCAGGTAGCATAGGCGAACTGAGGTCGCTAAACATTCTTGAATTAGACAATTCAGGCATCTCGGGCTTGCCACAACGCATTTCTAGGCTCTCTTCTCTCCAATTCCTCAGCTTTCAGTATTGCGAGAAGCTTCGCGAAATACCAGAGCTGCCTTCAGGCTTAACAGCTCTAGGTATTACCTGCCAGAGTCCACCATCGCCACATCTTTCCCAACTGACCCTTCTCAACAAACTCGCTCTTTCTGATTGCAGTTGGCTTGAATGTCTCCCTGAGCTTCCGGTTGGACTATCAATGCTTCGTATTACAGATTGTGGAAAATTGAAAGCGTTGACGGATTTGTCCTACTTGAAGCATTTATCTGAATTGATTATCGATAAGTGCTTTGAGCTAACAGAAGTCACCGGCCTAGAAGGTTTACAATCCCTATCCAAGTTGCAGGTACGTGAATGCCATAAGATATATAGGCTTGGTGCGGTCGAATCCTTGGAGTCATGGAGAGGCTTACGCATCGATGAGGAATTCCCAGATTCTTCGAAGTTAACAAGTGTAAAGGTATTTCAGCTTGAAGGATCGCTAGATTCTTCAAATTCAAGGACCCTGCAGGAGAGAAATGCCGGAAGTTGCTTGAATTCAGTTGAAATTCAAGGGCTTGATGGATCAGAATCCTCACAAAAGTTGGATATCTTCGAATGCACTGCTGCTGGACAATCCCTACACCTTTCAAGTTTAGAATATCTGAGGGAACTCCATGTTACAAATTGCATGAATGTAAATGAAATTCATGGCCTCGAGGGATTAAAATCCTTGAAAGTTTTAGATATCTCTGGGTGCACATCCCTTGGACAATCATTGGACCTGTCAAATTTAAAGAATTTGCAGAAATTTAATGCTGCAAACTGTGAGAAGCTAGTTGAAATTCGAGGCCTTGATGGATCGGAATCCTTGATAGAGTTGAGATTGTCTGGGTGCACATCCCTTAGAAAATTGCCAGACCAATCAAGTTTAAAGAATCTGCAGATATTCAGTGGGCCTCGAGAAAATAGAATCCTTGGGTGATTTGAAAACTTTTGGATGCACGTCCATCAGACAATTACTGGACTTGTCATGTTTAAAGAATATGTGGAGACTAGCTGCTAACTACAAGAACCAAGTTGAAATTCGAAACCCTGATGGATCAGAATCCTTCGGTGTTTTGAATTTTTGTTGATTGGATGATCACTGGAACATTTAAAGAATCATGCTGCAAACTGTGAGAACCTAGTGGAAATTCGGGGCCTTGAGGGCTTGGAGACTTGGATCTTCTGCATGCTCTAGTCATTTCCAGATGCAAGTTGCAAAATGCAATATCTGAACTGTCTGGAGCTTTCCTCATACATAATTATCAGCAGTTGCTGCGTCAGGATGTTCACGAGATCACATTCTGGTGATATTTTGATATTGAGTTGATCGATGTCCTCTGACAACATCTTAGTCCTGATAATGGCAGGAAGGAAGCTGGCAGTCCTGGTGAATCATACGGGAGGGATTCTTCTTTGTACATTACTGAGTGATTCATGTTTCTCGGTTGGAATGTAATATCTCTTGATCGTGGTAGGAATGTAACTGGCAGTCCTGGTGAATCATGTCTGAGCGATTCTTCTTTGGACATCACTGAGTGATTTATGTTTCTCAGTTGCAATGTAATTTCTCTTGATTTTGGTAGCAGTCTAACTGGCAGCCCTCTGTCCAAGGACTAGATCGTCATAAGAGTGATTTTCTAGAAAATAATTTGTCATCCATTGCGAATCTTCATCCTTGACACAATGTGGAAAACCAGACTCTTAGATTAATAATCTTTTTACAAGTTCTGTATTTGAAGGTGGTTGTGCTTGCTTGCATGTCGTTTTAAACATTTTTTTGTTGGGGGGTTGTGTACACAGTGGCGAGTTAAACTTCTATCTTCTGTTTGCTTCTTATAATGCAAGCATACTGGTCTATATGCGATGTTGATTCGCTGGGAATCACAAGACGTTGAAAGAACATGCAGCTCTTTAAGAAATGCCTTTGACCATAGTCATCTCAGTTTCTTGAGGTGGACAATCGAAATCCTCCACTCAGGAATGACACGGATGCTTGCTCTTCCTGGTTGTTTGAATAGGTTTTCCATTGTTCTGCGATATTTTGAACTTTGATTCACCTTTTCGTCTGTTCTCATTTGACTGCTCAAGGTAATTTAATTAGTAACATGTGGATTATAGGGAAGGCTCTGGAGACAAAGTACAAGAACACATAGGCAAAGGAGAGAGATCTTACTGCTGACTTATGGCATTCTCAATCCACAGAATTTCGTTGTGTTCTCTGGAGCTAATCTCATAGGGCGTGAATTTGATATGCTGCAAATCAGCAAGAGCGAGTGCACAGTTCCATTGTCATTCTAAGTTCTTGCTGAATTGTTTATGTGTTGAGTTTGATCCTAACAAGATTCATGCCGCTTTTCCTGTCGCCATGCTATGTACTCGTCTGTTCACCAGTCATTTGAATCCCAGGATCATTTTGCTACACCAGCGTGTGTTTGTTCTAGTTATGCCCTGCTTCAACTTTCCAGTATGCAAGTTTTTGTCTCCTCCTGATTCAACATCTGTCAATAATCTAGCTCTTCATGCCATAGGAACTACTAGGAACTGGAAATAGAGCCAGTATTTTCGGATATCAGAAGAGAAATACATGCGTTTCAAAGAAACTTGTGAACTACTACAAAGTATGAGCAATATTATCTGTGTGAATCATGCTGGAATTGTGAGAGGAAGCCTATTAACGCGTTCTCAACTTCATGACGTGTAGCGACTATCTCACATTCTATCGAAGTCCACCTGTACCTTGTGGAGACGACGACGATCCTCATACTTTATGAACTGACATGATAAGCTTTATGGCAATGGACATGAATGGGACTAGCAGTGTAGCACCGAGAGATGAAGCATCGCTTGTTGGGGTGGGGGGATGTGCCGGTGCTGGTTGTCGGGTCCTATAGTGGCGGGATCCTGCTGGACATGAGGTTGGGCCACCGGAAGTTTTACTGATTGGCGACTTCTACTGTTTAATCATGTCTTAAATTTTTGTTACGTATGAAGCCCCATTCGTTTGAAGATATTTGATGTCTAACCACACAAGTCTATGATGGTACCCGTAAATATTATTACTGTTTTTATCATTTTCATGCTTTTATTAATCTGGATTTGGCTTTTTAGTTTATTGTCAGGAGCATGCGCATTTCTTTGTCTGATTTGAACTATGATGTCTAAATTAAGATGCACTTCTTCCATGAGCTCTGTTTGAAATTTTATGGAACCGAGTGATTTTTTCCTAGTGTGATTTGAAATCTAACTGTGTTTATTATTGCAATTCGATTCGTTTCGGTTCCGATTCGTAAAATGACTTGGTTCTATTTCTATCGTTGTCCGATCGAATATTTATGGTTTGATACGGTTTGGTCTTCAAAGACAAACCCGGTTTAATTTCACGGTTTGAGATGGTCTGGGTCACTGGGACTTGAAATCATCCGAAGGGTAAAAAAAACCTTGCGCCAGAAACCAAACAGAGAATTGGACCGGCTACGGGAAAACGACTTAAAGCAGGGACGAGGCTATCCGTTTCCTGGTGCAGGGTTTGATAAAACGTACGTCAAATCAGGATCCTTCGTCTACCTCGCGAAAGCGTTATATAGAGACAGACGAAGAAACTGGCAAGTGAGTCCTTTTCAACAAGTGTGGCCACCGTCGATGGTATCCTATCGCCCTCCCTCTCCGCGCATGAACTGGCAAGCCTCGCCACTCAATCTCTCCTCTCCTTCCTTCTCGTGGCTTTCTCTGTTCGATTTTCGCTTGCATTCGAAGAAGAGACATGGTGCTTGCTCGAACGACCGATTGTCGTTCCTCCGGGAAGTTCCGCGCCGTTCGAAGATCGGCTTGTCTCTGCTGGGGAGGTCTACTTTCGCCGTAATTGCTTAGTACATTCGAGCTTTTGGGGATAGTGGTTGCCGATCATTTGGTCCCTCTCTGGTTTGGGGAACGCATGCGCGCGAGGAAGTCAGATAACGCGTTAGTCGGAAAATGTGAGTTCGCTGGTGTTGTTCGGCGGTGGAACCTCTGTGCCTTGAGAAAGCTTAACGAGCTGCGTCTTGCTGTTTGTGTGCTCTAAGCTTGGTCTCCAGCGTGGTCATTTGGAGGGCTTCTGGTTGTATTGAGATGATCGGTATGAAAAATATGTCAAGATTCTTATCATGCAAATTTGATTTCATTGAAGTCACCACTAATTTAATTTTTGGCAGGTCAATTAGAAACCCAAATAAAGTATCATGCAAATTATGAGAACATATTTTTTATTTAAATTAAATGAGCTAATACTAACATGAACCTAAATCTAATATGACATGCACTAAGCAGCCCTAATTCTAATGCAAAATTGACTTATTCTAACGTGGCTAAAAATGCAAAATTTTCCAAATTAATGAAACTAATATGCAAATTATATGGCAATTATGTATCTGACTTTACATGACATGTGATTACGTTCGGCTCTATGACGTGCACATGACCTAATAATGTGATGTATGCTTATGCTTTTTTTCATTATATATTTTTTTATGAAATTCGAAATTATTTTATTAAGGAAACTAATTATCTATAGTTAGATATCATCTAATTTAAACCAGGAATTAACTTATATTAATACCTAATTTAAACTAAAATCTAATCTCAACTATAGATAACACCCTAGAATGCAGAATTTAACTAAAATTAATTTATTCTAATTTAAAACTAACAATTAATTTTTTTTTTGGTATTTTTGAGCTAGAAAAGAATATAACTATCCTTACCCAAAAAAAAAGAGAGAGAATATAACTAAATGCTATCTAGACCAATCAAATCCCATCGAATATCATCCGTAGCACAATCAAATGTGATAGAATCTTTGTAACCACCAAATTCGTTTAAAAGGATAAAATTAACGAATTTTATCTCGAACATGAGATTGGACCAGTTGATTTTCCGTGCAGTCGCGAATCGTATCTTGAGTGTGAGATTGGACTATTGACCCATGCACGTTATAGATTAGGATTTCTTAATCTAGCAAATGTTTAGACAACTCAAATTGGATAACAATCTATCCAAATATTCGAATTAATTTTGAATAAGATTTGTTACCTAATTATGTGGGATCGCTTCTAAATTGGGATCCGCGGCGGACACGAATTACGAATGTGGCTGCGGTGACAATTCTCGGACGTTTCGGCAGGGACTTCGGTGACAAGCAGAAGGAATGCACCCCATTTATATTGTGCTTCCACCAATGGGTGCTTTTTTTTTTTCTTCTTCTTTCTCACGTTCTTTTCTTTGTTTTGTCCTGTGGCTTTCACTGGCGAGTTGGTGCGTCGCTTGCTGGATGTCAATCCAAGCCCGGATGAACGCTCGACAACGATGATGAAGCAGTATAGATTCTCAACCTGCTTCCTTTTGAGCTCTTTCGATACGTCAATGCAAGGAAGGACTGGAGCGAACAAAAGCCCACGAAAAGAAAATTGAAAAAAGATCCAGGGATAAGCAGAAGGTTTCAACAGCCACGTATTACCCCCTCCTTCCCTTTGAATGCTTTTGACCTTTCCTGTCTCTCTCTTTCTTCTGCTAATCGTCTCTCACGAGAACTCTCTTTAATTTTCATTTCCCACAATTTTCTGCACGTTGCTGGCTTCTCTCATGTGAATGCTCACTGCCAAAGTTTTTTTTACCAGCCAGTCGCCCTTT
The DNA here is from genome assembly GCA_019926035.1 of Melaleuca alternifolia. Lineage (NCBI taxonomy): Eukaryota > Viridiplantae > Streptophyta > Magnoliopsida > Myrtales > Myrtaceae > Melaleuca > Melaleuca alternifolia. The sequence continues at coordinate 598,778 of JAGKPW010002178.1, forward strand.
CACGAAAGAAAGCCTCCCCTTTTATATTGCTAGAGTCCTGCACGCTTCTCTTTTAGAAAGAAAACAGGCGCATGTAAACATGGTAACCATTGATCTTCATTAATCTCCACTTCATTGCCGAGACAGGAGGATTATTTCATGGAAATCCTCCTCCTCTCTTTCTGATAGATGCTTCCAATTCTCACTCATTCACCTCCCGAAATCTCTCCACCAGATTTTCTTCCCTCTCCGGTTCTTTCCTTCTTTCTTTCCCTTGCAATTTCAGCCCACGATTCTTTCTTCTTTGTTTAGTGTTCCGTTTTGACCGAATCTTTTTCAATTTCATGGCTTTGTTCAAGATGTTCCTTCCATCGGCCAATCTTCTCTTTCCATTCCACAATCAATTGAATCAGGTTCTACTGATTTGCTCCCTCATATAGATATTTTCAAGAATCATGCTTATCTTACGTGGCAAGAAATCTTCTTAAAATCGTGACATTTCTAATTTCGCCGATTAAAGAGATAATGAACCTAGCCAATATTACATGCTCTCCTTGCACTCAACCATAAGAACCCACTTATTATGAAATTAAATCTACATAAAAAATGCTCCTAAAACTACATGCTATGAATTATAATATTTTTATAATTTTTTATGTAAGGAGTAAAATGTTTAGGTATCAACACGTGTCATGCCACCGTCCCTTCTTTCTGCTCATCATTTATGGCAGCGGTGTGATTAGCGTGGCGAAAACTGAATCGTTCGGATGGCGAGAACGCGGAATCGTTCAAGCGCGCGCAGAGTAGATAGTGTTTTTGAGGCTCTGCTCCATCAATCTCCTTTACTGCCTCGTTAAGGTGATTATGAACGCGGACCCAAAGGTATCCGATATGGGGAGCGTCTTCCTCAATCTCTTTTACTGGCTTTGTAGGCTCTGCTCCACCAGTTCTCCCTAGATGGAAAGAGGAGAACCCGCTCATTTGGATGATCCGAAACACAGGGCGTCTTCCTCGTCGACCTCTCCCCATGTAGGCGATTATGAAGGCGGAGACAAAAAGCCGAGAGGAGATAATTACGAAGTGTTCTTAAGTTTCAGAGGGAAAGACACTCGCGAAGGTTTCACGGATTATCTCTATACTAGCCTTGTCGATGCAGGGATTCATGTGTTCAGAGATGACAACGAGCTTCGCGTTGGTGAGGAGATTGGTCCGGAGCTTCTCTGCAGCATTACACAGTCTAAGATCTCGATCCCGATTATCTCGGAGGACTACTCCTCCGGCAAGTGGTGCCTTCGCGAATTGGCTCAGATGTTGAAGTGCAGGAAAAGCCATGGCCAATTAGTATTGCCCATATTTTACAAAGTGGAACCCTCGCAATTGCGACATCTTTCGGGGAGATTGGGAGATGCTATCTATGCACACAAACAGAACCTGGATGAAAAGGTAGTCAAGGAATGGGAGGAAGCGCTCAAAGAAGTAAGTTCTTTGAAAGGATGGGAATCGATGAAAATATATAACGGGTACATTCTTCTCCACCAACACATTATTTAATTTGTCATAAATAGATCTCTCTTTTCTTTTTCCAAAACAAATATCCATCCTATACTGAAATTCATTGTTATTTGATAGGCATGAAGGAGCATTGGTTAAACTTGTTGTCAGAAAAGTCATGAGTGAGTTGAAAATAAATTTTCAGCTAACTCTTCCCAAAGAGTTAGTTGGAGTTGATGATCGTGTGGAAGAAATTATGGGCTTGATGGATGCTAATTTTAAAGGTACAATGATTATGGGTATTTATGGTATAGGTGGCATTGGTAAGACAACTCTTGCAAAGGTCTTGTACAACAATCTCTCAGCTCATTTCGAGCATCTTAGCTTCCTGACAAACATTCGAGATACATGTGCGAGCAAGGGTATTGAATGCCTACAAAAGCAACTCATTTGCGATATACTAAGAAGTGCATATGATGTGTCTAATATCGAGGAGGGAATCGGTATCATCAGATCTCGATTTATAAGTAAGAGAGTCCTCATCGTCCTTGATGATATAGATGATAATACTCACCTAAAAGCTATGGCCGGAGACAATAGTTGGTTTGGAGCTGGTAGTATAGTCATCATAACAACTAGAAACAAGAGTATTCTTGATGAGGCTAGAGCAAGCCACTTCTACCAACTCAAAGAGTTGCCTCTGGATCAATCATTGATTTTATTTAGTAGACATGCATTTCGAAAGGATTCTCCTTGGTGTGAATATGAGACTATTACTCTTGATGTTGTATCAACTACTGGGGGGCTTCCCTTAGCACTTGAAGTTATAGGTTCGTTTTTATATTGAAAGAGAAAAGAAGTATGGAAAGATACATTGAGGAAATTAAACAAGGTGCCCGACAAAAAAGTCCAAGAGAAGTTGAAGATAAGTTATGATGCATTAGATTATGAGGAGAAACAGATATTTTTGGATATTGCATGTTTTCTTATTGGATCACACAAACAAAACCCCACTTATATGTGGGATGCCTGTGATTTTTTTGCAGCGAAGGGGCTTGAAGTGCTGAGTCTTTTGTCACTAATCAAAATTGATGAGGATGGCAAACTAATGATGCATGATCAACTGAGAGATCTTGGAAGGGAAATTGTTCGACAAGAAAATTCAAAGGAGCTTCAGGAGCGTAGTAGGTTATGGAATAGTGAGGAAGCCGTAGATGTGCTTGACAACAACAAGGTAAGACTTTTCTCTACTTGTCTTAGTCGGTGAATGCGAGTCCATCTTCTCTTTCTTGTTTGCGATAAGAATTGTTTGTTGCTCTGCTCTAGTCCCCTGTGCTTGACAACAACAAGGTAAGACTTTTCTCTACTTGTCTTAGTCAGTGAATGTGAGTCCATCTTCTCTTTCTTGTTTACGATAAGAATTGTTTGTTGCTCTGCTCTAGTCCCCAAAGCTTGCCGCTTCTACAGGCAAAAGAGCTCTTTTTGCAGTTCTTGCCAAATTCTAGGACACAACCGAGGAGCAATTACTTGGTTATTGAGGATTGAAACACGTTTTTTCCTAGTATTGTGAGGAGCACGCTCTTCTTCGGCAATTTCAATGCAACAGCAAAACTACAAAAAAATCACGATGCTGACTTCTATTGAGTTGTTTGCTAATATAAGCGAGACCTCCACACATTTCTGACGATAGCCATCCTAGTCCTCTTACTGTTTGTGAGATTTTACCTTTATTTTTTATGGATTGTGCAATCAAGCCCATTGTAGTCAACCGTTAGTTAACATGATCTATCTATCCATATGGCTTTCATATTTACTTCTGTGTAAATATCATCTCAAGTTATGCCTTTTGTGACATCAATAAGCCCCTTATTTTTCTTTCCTGTATTGCCAAAATCCTAAAACTTGTGCCGATGACAAAAATGCCCTCTGGCTACCACAAAGACAAGTAGTACCTTGTCCGAAAGAATAATAGTTCAAAGGAAGAATTCAAACCACCATTACGACTCCCACGATTTATGCTCAATTTGCAATTCATCCCCTAAAAAAGAGCATGAATTTGAGTTCCCAAAACATTTGGTTATGAAGAAAGACAAATGCAATAGACTTGAGTCCCTTAAGTGTCCAGTTTATTCTGTCTTTATGTCCAACCTATCTGTAAGCTGAGCAAGATCTCATTAATTTATGGGTGGGCCAATTGATATTACCTTGTATAGTGAAAAACACTCATTGCAAAAAAGAAAAAAGAAAAAAGAAAAAAAGAAACGACAAGAAAGTGATGTAAAACATATGCACTAATATTTGGGATGATGTTCTAGATTTCCATCCGCTATCAAGAATCGCAAACAAAGTAGGCTTGAAAAAGAGGGGGAATTCTACGACGACTGGGATTCTTTGATTTTGATACATATTTTGGTGACAAGTTTGGTAGATGTATTTGGATTGGAACAGCTATTTTGCTTCACATATAAGGGATATAAGTAAACGTAGTGTTATTTTACTTAGAAAGGGTATGAATTTTGGTAGATATATTTGAAGTAGTGTATAGATCAAAAGGAGGCTTTCTATTGTTATTTCAAAGGATGCATATTTTGGAAATTCAAGAGGTGCAAATATCGAAAGGCATAATTGGAAGAAGAAAAATTCTAGAAGAATCTCTTGAGCTACATCATAATAGCATGATAGATAATTGAAATCAATACCTTTTCATCATATATCAATTGGTCTCTTCTCATATTTGAAATTTGCTAGCTATCTGCAATGTTCCCTAATTGCAGGGCACTAGAAAGATTGAGGCCCTTTGCGGCGGGTATGGTTGGAGAAGAAGATACACAGTTGAACAATTTAAAGAACTAACCAACTTAAGGTTCCTTCAATTTGATGGTGTGGATTTCACTGGAGATTTCCAGAACTTACTTCCTCAATTAAGATGGCTTCGGTGGCGGTATTGTCGTTCATATTTTGCAGTGACCAACTTTCATCCGAAGAAACTAGTTGTGCTCGATCTGACAGGAAGTGATATTACGGAGGATTGGGGAGGATGGAGTCTGCTCACGGTAAGATATAGAGAAGGCATATCTCTTGAGAATAAGTCCATGTTGTTGAAGGTCTAGTCACGCTAACCTCTTCTTTCTTTGTTTCGGATAGGTCTATAATCCTTTCTGGAATTAAGGATTTTCCTCTAAATATAAGAGGTTATAGGAGTTTCTGCCCCTTAATATCTTATCGAAACATTTTAGGATTAACTCTTCTCGTGCATGTTATATTTTAGATTGCTTTTCATAATTAAACAAGCCATTTCTCTTTAATTCCGTATTATCGAAAGAAAACATGGCATTTGAATTTTTCATCTACTTTTTGATGATAAAATTTGCTCATGTCTGATCAACAAAGAACGTTAGCCGTGACATTCTTTTCGCAAGGGACATGCTTAGAGAACATTTATACGTTGGTGTAGCCAAACTCTACTAGAAGAAACATTTAGAAGTGAACAAGACGACTGAGAAGAAAGAAGTAGGGGAGCATGGACATTTCTGAGAAACCTAAAAAAGTCTTAATGGCACTTCTCTTTTTCAGATGGCAACCGAGCTCAAAATTCTCAACCTCACGGGGTGCCGATTTTTGAGAAGAACTCCCGAGTTGTCTGCTTTTAAAAGCTTGGAGATTTTGATTCTAGAAGATTGTTGGGATCTGAAAGAGATTCATCCTTCTGTCGGAGACATCAAGACCCTTATCTCCTTGAGGGTCAATGGTTGTTATAAATTGAAGGAGCTACCGGTAGGAGTAGGTCGAATGGAAGAGTTGAGGGAGCTTCTCTTAAATTATAATGCTATACAAGATATTCCTGTTTCGAGAGGCTGTTTGATGAAGCTAGAGACTCTAAGTGCCTGATATTGTGGAGAACTCGCTCGACTTCCAGAATCTATGGGCTCTCTCGTGTCATTAACTCGGCTGGACCTATCTTATTCAGCAATTGAAAAATTACCTGAATCCATTGGTTCTCTGAAGGAGCTTGAGATTCTTAATGCCTCTTATTGTGAATCGTTAGCCCACGTACCCAGCTCCATAGGCCATCTGACATCTTTGTCTGTCCTTGACCTAAGAGGATGCGGTAAACTCGCTCGACTTCCAGCCTCCATAGGCTCCCTCACGTCCTTGACTGCACTGCATTTGGCAAGTACAGCAATCGCAGAATTACTGGAAGGCATTGTATATCTGCAGAACTTAAGGATTTTGGACGTAAGTGGAACTGGCGTAACAGAATTGCCTCGTGCCATTGGAATGTTGGCGAAACTCCAAGAATTGAAAGTTGCAAGATGCGAAAATCTGGAAGGATTATCAGGTAGCATAGGCGAACTGAGGTCACTAAACATGCTTGAATTAGACAATTCAGGCATCTCGGGCTTGCCACAAAGCATTTCTAGGCTCTCTTCTCTCCAATTCCTCAGCTTTCAGTATTGCGAGAATCAAGAAATACCAGAGCTGCCCTCTGGCTTAACAGCTCTACGCATAATCTGCCAGAGTCTGCCATTGCCACATCTTTCCCAACTGACCCTTCTTAACAAACTCACTATTTCCCATTGCAATTGGCTTGAATGTCTCCCTGAGCTTCCTGTTGGACTATCAATGCTTTGTATTACAGATTGTGGAAAATTGAAAGCGTTGACGGATTTGTCCTACTTGAAGCTCTTATTTGAATTGATTATCAAGAAGTGCTTTGAGCTAACAGAAGTCACCGGCCTGGAAGGTTTACAATCCCTATCCACGTTACAGGTACATGAATGCCATAAGATATGTAGGCTTGGTGTGGTCGAATCCTCGGAGTCATTAGGAGGCTTATACATCAATAAGGAATTCCCAGATTCTTCGAACTTAACAAGTGCAAAGGTATTTCAGCTTGAAGGATCGCTAGATCTTTCAAATTCAAAGACCCTGCAGGTAAGAAATGCTGGAAGTTGCCTGAAAACAGTCGAAATTCAAGGGCTTGATGGATCAAAATCCTCACAAAAGTTGGATATCTTCGAATGCACTTCTGCTGGACAATCCCTACACCTTTCAAGTTTACAAGATCTTAGGGAACTACACGTTACAAATTGCAAGAATCTAAATGAAATTCATGGCCTCGAGGGATTAGAATCCTTGAAAGTTTTGGACATCTCTGGGTGCACATCCCTTAGACAATCATTGGACCTGTCAAATTTAAAGAATTTGCAGAAATTTAAAGCTGCAAACTGTGAGAAGCTAGTTGAAATTCGAGGCCTTGATGGATTGGAATCCTTGATAGAGTTGACAACGTTTGGGTGCACATCCCTTGGATAATTGCCAGACCGATCAGGTAGACCGATCTAAGTATAAAGAATCTGCAGACATTCCTATTTGATCTTACAGACCTTGAGAAAAAAAGAATCCTTGGGTGATTTGAAAACTTTTTGATGCACGTCCATCAGACAATTACCGGACTTGTCAAGTTTAAAGAATATGTGGATATGAGCTGCTAACTACAAGAACCAAGTTGAAATTCAAAACCTTGGAATGTAATCTCTCTTGATCATGGTAGGAATGTAACTGGCAGTCCTGGTGAATCATACGCGAGTGGTTCTTCTTTGTACATTACTGAATTATTCATGTTTCTCAGTTGGAATATAATCTCTCTTGATTGTGGTAGCAGTGTAACTGGCAGCCCTTGTCCAAGGACTAGATCGTCATAAGAGTGATTTTCCAGAAAATAATTTGTCGTCCACTGTGATTCTTCGTCCTCGACACAATGTGGAAAACCAGACTCTTAGATTAATAATCTTTCTGCAAGTTCTGTATTTGAAGGTGGTTGTGCTTGCTTGTATGTCGTTTTAGACATTTTTTTGGGGGTTGTCTACACGGTGGCGAGTTAAACTTCTATTTTCTGTTTGCTTCTTATAATGCTAGGCATACTGGTTTATATGCAATGTTGATACGCTGGGATTACAAGACGATGAAAGAAAATGCAGCTCTTTAAGAAATGCCTTCGATTATAGTCATCTCAGTTTCTTAAGGTGGACAATTGAAATCCACCACTCAGGAATGACGCGGAAGTTTGCTCTTCCTGTTGCTTGAATTGCTTTTTCATTGTTCTGCGACATCTGAACTGTGATTAACCTTTTCGTCTGTTCTCATATGACTGCTCAAGGTAATTTAATTATTAACATGTGGAATATAGGGAAGGCTCTGGAGGCAAAGTATTAGAACACTTAGGCAAAGGAGAGATCTTACTGCTGAACTATGGCGCTCTCCATCCACATAATTCGTCGGGTTCTCTCAAGCTAATCTCGTAGGGCGTGAATTTGACATGCTGCAAATCTGCAAGAATGAGTTCGCAGTCCCATTGTCATCCTAAATACTTGCTGGACTGTTTATGTGTTACAGTTTGATTCTAACAATATTCACGCCGCTATTCCTGTTGCCGTGCGATGAATTCTTCTGCTCATCAGTCATTTGAATCCTGGGATCCTTTGGCCAGCGTGTGTTTGATCTAGTTATGCCCTGCTTCAACCTTCCAGTATGCAAGTTTTTGTCTCCTCCTGATTCAAAGTCTGTCCATAATCTCGCTCTTCATGCTGAAGGAACTGGAAATAGAGCCAGTAATTTTGGATATCGGAAGAGAAATACATGTGTTTCAAATAAACTTGTGAACTATTACAAGTTTGAGCAATGTTATCTGTGTGAATCATGTTGGAATTTTGAGAGGAAGCCTTTTAACGAGTTCTCAACTTCATGACGAGTAGCGACTATCTCACATTCTATCGAAGTCCACCTGTATGAACTGACATGATAAGCTTATGGCAGTGGAGATGAACGGGACTCACAGTGTAGCACCGAGAGATGAAGCATCGGTTCTTGGGGGTGGGGGGTGTGCCGATGCTGATGGTCGGGTCCGATAGCGGCGGGATCCAGCTGGACATGAGGCTGGGCCATTAGAAGTTTTACTGATGGCGACTTCTATTGTTTAATCATGTCTCGAGTTTCAAGTTATGTACGAAACCCATAAAGATTTTTGATGTCGAACCACACGAATCCATGACCGTCCATGTACATGTTAATATTATTACTGATTTTATCATTTTCATGCTTTTATTAATCTGAGTTTGGCTTTCTAGCTTTTATCGTCAGGAGCACGCACATTGTTTGTCCAATTTGAACCATGATGTCCAAACTAAGATGTACATCTTCCACGAGCTCCGTTTGAAATTTTTAGGAAACCGAGTGATTTTTTTCTAGTGTGATTTGAAATCTAATTATGCCTATTATTGCAATTCGGTTCGTTTTCGATCCGTAAAATGACTTGGTTCGACTTCTATTATTGTTTGATCGAATTTTTTTGGTCTGATACGGTATGGTCTTTAAAGACAAACCCGGTTTAATTTCACGGTTTGAGATGGTCCCTCCGAACGGTCAAACAGCCTGCGCCAGAAACCAAACAGAGAATTGGACCGGCTACTAGAGAAGAACTTAAAGCAGGGACGAGGCTATCCGTTTCCTAGTGCAGGGTTTGATAAAACCTACGTCCAATCAGCCTCCTTCGTCTACCTCGCGAAAGCGTTATATAGAGACAGACAAAGAAACTGGCAAGTGAGTCCTTTTCAACAAGTGTGGTCACCGTCGTTGGTACCCTATCACACTCCCTCTCCGCGCATGAACTGGTAAGCCTCGCCACTCAATCTCTCCCTCCTCCTTCCTTCTCGTGGCTTTCTCTGTTCGATTTTCGCTTGCATTTGGAGAAGGGACATGGTGATTGCTCGAACGAACAATTGTCGTTCCTCGCGGAAGTTCCGCGCCGTTCGAAGATCGGCTTGTCTCTGCTGGGGAGGTCTGCTTTCGCCGTAATTGCTTAGTACATTTGGGCTTTTGGGGATAGTGGTTGCCGATCATTTTGCGAAAATGTGGGTTTCGCTGGTGTTGTTCGGCGGTGGAACCTCTGTGCCTTGAGAAAGTTTAACGAGCTGCGTGTAGCTGTTTCGGAGCTCTACGCTCGGTCTCCAGTGAGGTCATTTGGAGGGCTTCCGGTTGTATTGAGATGATCGGTATGAAAAATATGTTTGTGTGGTTGTATTTCTTTATAATATAAGAGTCCTCGAACTTACTCTGCAGTCCTGTTTTCTACCGTGGAAGATAGAGCATGAAACACTTTTTGGCTCACTTAGTATTGGTAATGTTGGGTTATTTAATATTTCTTTCGAATGTTCTTCTCATAATGCACCTTCTGATGCATTTTGATGGTCAATGCGGGCTAGCTTTTTTCATTTTTCCTTGGTATGGTCTTTTTTTACTCAAAGTTGTGTGTTTGGTGAAATTATATGGGGAGCTCTCTAAAGCTTGTATCTCACACAATTCAGACAATGTAGGCTCTTCCAACAATTGTAAGCCCTCTTTAATTTCGAGGGCCTGCAGTGTAACAGCCGTGTGTTCACGTAGCTTGATCGTCATTAATTTCGATTAAATCTCGTATACGAATTTTGAACCAAAATGAAATTTTATTAAAATTGGGAATTTTTGAATTAAAGGATAAAATTTTGAGAAATTGATCTTGAGGTTTTCGAAAATTTAATTTTGAGAAAATTTGGCTTAAAAGTGTGATTATTGGTTTTAATAAGCATTTGTGAATTTTTGGAATTTTTTCGGGGTTTTAATATATTTTTGAGTGAATTTTAAATAATTTTAATCAAAATTCAGCTTTAAAATGAAAATAGGAAAATTTGAAATTGAGTGGGCCGGCCATGGAGGCTTGGCCCAGGATGTGCCAGGCCGCGCCGGCCTAGCATCCGGGCCACAGCCCAACCGCGTCCCTCTCTCCTTCTCTCCTCTGCTGCACTCTATTTAGCCACCGACCAGGGTGCACGCTAAGCAGGTCCCACGCCGGCGAGATGCCCGGGGTCTGCTACAGCAGCCTTGGGGAATTGTCGGACGTGACCCCGGCCAATGAGGACTTGCCTTGAGTAACGTCCAGCGAGAAAGTCCCCCACGACACCTCATGCTCTGTTTTTTGGTCCACCGCCTAGCCTACTTTGAAGTGGTGTATCTCTCACCTCGGGTGTTCGTTGGAGCTGTAGTTTGTACCATTGGAATCGTGGTGAAGTCCTCTTAAAGCAGCCATCGACCATTGCTGCCGACGTGAGCCACGCCGTCTTCGGTGAGCCACGGAAGTCAGCCCCTCGCGGCCGAACTCCCTTGTTTTGACGGTAGGATGTTTAAGCTGCAAATTGCGATTTTGTCCATTTCCTTCGATCTTTAGCTTGATTTGTTGGTTCCAATGGGTTTTTAGATGTAGTTAAACCCCATATTAGCCTTTGATTTCACTTGATTTGGTTGGGTATTGACTGATTTGGAGATGGAACTCGGTTTGCCCCAATTTTCACAAAATCGAACCCTAGCTTTGCAATTCATTGTTTGGGAGCTATACACTCTCAATTGAAGCTTCCATTAGGCTCGTATGGTGTTAGTAAGAGTATATTAGGAGTTGGATTGGATCGATTTGGTCATGGATGGACGGATTGAAGCCATTTTCGTTGACCCTCTCCCCCTCGCGCCGAACCGCCGCCCCTTCCCCTTTGAAACCCGATTTCTTCCTCCTCTGACCACCTCAGCTGCCGTGGTTGGTGTCATTAGACTCGTATGGAAGTCCCTGCAAAACCCCGACTGTCTCGAGTCTCGGTTTGTGCTATGTAGGGAGAATCGAAGCGAAAAGCGAGCGGAGCTCGCCGGATCCGAGCATGAACTGTCACACCCCGAGGTCGGCGCGCGTGCACAGTCCTGTCTTTTTCCGTGAATCCTTGATCCAAGTCAATCACGGTCCTCGATGTAATTTAGAATAAGCACACGAAAGCGAATAATATATAAACATTCCCAAAAGTTTACGTCCACCAAGGCATATACATAACCGAAACCCTATAATATACAATTTCAAAATCGGTCGGGTTGACCAACCTAGATCACTAACCTAAGGGTCTATAATCGTGCCGTCGGGTTGGTCGCCGTAACCCTGAGCGGGATTCCAGATATCATAAACTCCAGTCGCTACCTCATGCTGACTTTGATAGCGAACTAGTGGACCTCCGATCTTCCCATCATAGCGTTCCCAATACTGATGGCCCACCCACCTCCTGAGTAGGGGATTCCACTCACGTATAGTCGTCTCATGTCTTTCCTTTACTCTTCCAGAGGGGGTTTCGATCCTGTCTATTATCCAACCCTCATCTGCTGGTTTGGGTGTGGGATCTTGCAGTTGTAATTGTTGGTCAAATTGTTGGTACCAACCCATAATCATGTTATGCGCATCTTGCAGGGGTCCGTCGTCCAGCTCCTCCTTCAGATCTTCCAATGCTAGATCGTCCTCTTCACCTAGCTCCGCTTCTTCGGGTTCCTCTTCTCCGGGCTCCTCTTCTTCCGGTTCATAATCCTCTTCCGGTTCTTCTTCTTCAACCTCCTCTACTGGTAAATTGTCCTCATTAGTACCATCTGCAAACTGCTCTTCTATCTCCTCCCAGAGTAGGTTGTCCTTATCAGTGTCCTCTTCCCATTCATCATTACCATTATTAAGGTCCATCTCTGTTACCTGGGGAGGTTGGGGTGGTGGGGTGAGATACTGGGTATCTCAGCAAGTTAACTCCCTATCCCGCGATTAGGTCTACCCCGGCCCTAGGATCCTTAATTTGTCACTACGCCACCTACTAAGCTCACACCAAATCCAAGAATCACTAGTCCGTCACTCAAGTCCAGTCTAATCCCGAGTCCCGTCGATCTAGACTAATCACGTAGTCTAAATAAACACTCAATTGCAGAATATAATAATACTGGACTTTAAATAAATAAATACGGTATTAAATAAATAAATTGCTATAATTAAATAAATAAAATGCTTGTAAATAAATAATTAAACTGCATAATTGAAGAAACTAACTAAAGCCGTCTAATTTGGCTTATAGTTCGCTACGTTCCTCAAATTCTCCATCTTACTTCCATGGACCAATTACTCGGCTAAATCATTCTAATTTAACCATCTCACAACGATAATAATAATAATGCTAAATTAATAAAACAATAACTAATAATTGACTAACATAGTCACCACACTAATTAAAATAATTTTGGTAGATATTAATAATAATTTATTAATAATATTAATAATATTAAAAGCATTTATAATAAAACAATGCATGTAAATAACTAGCGCAAAGGCATGCCTAAGGGCGATTTAGAAAGTTCTCTCACCTTGGCTAATTTTCCAATAATCTCACGGCGACACGGGAATTATTTTCCCTTTTTCCTTTTTATTTTCTTTCTTTCCTTTCTTCCTTCTCTTCTTCTCGGGCCGAATTGCTTCTGCCTTGGACTTGGGCTGCACGAGGCCCACGAATCTCAGCTCAACCCACACGCACAAAGCCCACCTGCAGACCCGCATCAACCAATTCTAGTCAGAAGCCGGGTCGAGCGACCTTCGCTTGGTTTTGCCTTCAATTCGTCGTACACACGCAAAACCGAGACTCCAAACCATAGGGGTTTTGTAGAGGACTTCAATACGAGTCTAAGGATACCAAGAACGTAGGCTAAGGTGGTCGGAGGAGGGAGAAATCGCATTTCAAAGGCGGAGGTCGGCGGTTCGGCGAAGGGGGAAGGAGGAGACCGAGATTTGGCTTCAATTCGTCCATCCAAGACCAAATCGAACCAAATTTCTTCCTAAACTACACTCACAACACTCACACGAGCCTATTGGAAGCATCAATTGAGAGTGGGTAGCCGTGGTTCGTCGGATTGAAGAGCTAGGGCTTGGTTTTGACAAAATTGGGGCAAACCGAGTTCAATTCCAAAATCAGCCAAAACCCAACCAAATTGAACGAAATTAAAAGCTAATCAGGGGTTTAACTTCATCTACAAACCCAATGGAATCAACCAATCGAGCTAAAGATCGAAGAAAATGGATGAAATCACCATTTGCAGCTCAAAACGTTTACCGGCAAAACAGGGGAGGGAAGCTACGAGTGGCTGATTTCGGCGGCTCACCGGCGACGACGTGGCTCGAGTCGGCAGTGACGGTTGATGGCTACTTGAAGAGGACTTCACCGTGATTCAAAGGGTACAAACCACATCCCAAACGGAGACTCGAGGTGAAAGATATGGACATTCAAAGCGAGCTGGTCGGGCGGTGCAAAAACAGGGTATGTCGCGTGTCCAAGAAGTTTGGCCGCCGTTTGCGACCTGGGACGAGCTCCCCATTGGCTGAGGTCACGTCCACCGCTCCCCCTAGGCTGCTGCAGCAGGTCTAGGGCAAATGGCCGGCGTTCCTCCTGTGTGGGACCCGCACGGCGGGGTTCCCGAGCTGTGCGTGCGAAGCAAGGAAAACAGAGGAAGAAGAAGAAGAGGGGGGGATGGGCCGCGGGCTGGCTATGGCCCGGCTGGGCCAGGGAGCTGGGCCTGGCGCGAGCTGGCCATGGCCCGAGCGTGGCCTGGCTCGACCTAGGCTTGGCCCGCACGGCCGGTCCACCCAATTTCCTCCAATTCCTATTTTTAAACAAATTTTCAATTAATCTCATTTAAAATATAACTAAAAATATTTTAATATTTCGAAAAATTTCCAAAAATTCAGAAATGTATAATAAAACCAAAATCACACTTTTGAGTCAAATTTTCTCAAAATTGGATTTTTGACACATCAAGTTTAATTTTCCAAATTTCATCCTTTAATTTGAAAATTCCCCAAAATTGAATAAAACCTCATTTTTGGTTCTAAATTCGCGTACGAAATCTATTTCAATCCTTGGCGATTTAAATACGCGAATAAACGGCTGTTACATGAACCAAGGCTGCTGTTCTCTCCCTCACGTGTGGGCCTTTCGCGCGTGAGTTGGGCCGATTTGCTGGGCTTCGTTCAGCCCAATTCAAGGAGAGTCCAACCTGTTTGGCCCGCGAGGAAGAAAGAAGAAATAAAGGAATAATAAAGAAAAGAAGAAAAAGAGAAAGAAAAAGAAGAAAAAGAAAAAGGAAATAAAGGAATTAGCCCGCAAATCGCTGTGATGATTTTGAAATTGGCCAAGGTGAGGGAATTTCTTAAATCTCTCTTAGGCATGCTTATGCGCTAGTTAATTGTGTTTATTATATTTATTATTATTAATGTTGTGAATATTATTAGTACTATTAATAATTTAATAGTCTGTTTATTAATATTGTTATAATCAGTATGGATGTTAATTAGTTAGTTATTGATAATTATTTATTGGTTTAGTTTATTATTATGGTTAGTTGGTTAAATTAAGTTATTTAGCCAAATATTGGTCTGCGAAAGGGAGGATTGAGATTTCAATTAATGTGTTGGACTATAAGTTAGATTTAGATAGCGGTAACTAGTTTCTTTAGACATGCAATTTATTTATTCATTTGTTGAAATTTAATTATTTACTTACATCATTTATTTATTTAAAGTCCAGTATTATTTTATTAATGCAATTGATTGTTCAATTAGACTCCTTGACTAGTCTAGATCGACGGGACTTGGGATTAGACTGGACTTGAGAGACGGACTAAGAGTTCTTGGGATTAACATGAGCTTAGCAAATTGTTTAGTGACAAATTAGGACTCCTAGGGCCGAGGTAAACCTAATTGTGGGATAGGGAATTAACTTGCTGAGATAATTAGTATCTCACCCCACCACCCAACCTTTCCCCCAGGTATCAGTAATGGACCCTGAGAATAATGTAAAGTTCGAGGAAGAAAGGTTAGAAGACGATACTGATGAAGATAACTTACCATTAGAAGAGCCCGAGGAGGAAGACCTAGTAGAAGCAGAGCCCGAGGAAGAAGAACCTGAGGAAGAAGAGCTCGAAGAGGAGGAGCTGGAGGAAGCGGAAATTGAAGAAGAAGAACCAGTGGAGGAAGAGCCAGAGGAGGAGGTGGTGCATGACGAACCCATGACAGACTTTCGTAATAGGGTCATGGGTTGGTTCCAATAGTTTGATCAACAACTGCAGTTACGGGAACCCACACCCAGGCTCGCAAATCAGGGATGGATCATAGACAAGGGCGAGACTCCCTCTGGAAGAGTAGCAGAAAAACACGAGACTACAATGTGGGATTGGAATCCCCTACTCAGAAGATGGGTTGGTCATTTGTATTGGGAGCGCTACGGGGGCGAGGTTGGAGGTCCACTAGTCTTCCAATAGGGACAGCACGAGGCACCAACAGAGGTGTATGACTTTTGGAATCCTGATCTGGGTTATGGCGATCAGCCTGGAGGCACAGTCATAAATCCTAGGATAAGTAGTCTACGTTAGTCCTTGGTAGCCAATTTTGAAATTGTACTGTATCGAGGTGTACCAGGCTAGTGTGTGCACGGATATGTATACACCTAGTTGGACGTTAATTTTGGAAATGTTTAATATTACGCTTTCGTGTGTCTACTATGATTTTTAATAAGGGTCGCGATCGACTTCGGACCAAAGGAATTACAAAACGGCAGGGCTGTGCATGCATGCCGGTCTCGGGGCGTGACATGAAGAGTCATGGCACCTAACCCCAGAGTAAACTTTTGTTTTTACTTGCTAGGTGAAAAAGAAAATAAACTTTTGATCCTCTATAATTGGCTCTCGCAATTTGACTAACGCTCACACCATGTATGAATTAGGGGTGTCGAAACCAAACAATATACTTGACAAAAAATATGACCCGACCCGAGATTCTTGATATTTTCGAGTTGGGTACTCACTTAATTGCTGTGAAACTATAATACTTAGAGTCGAGTCGGGTTTCAGATTAACTCCAAAATAGTATAGGTGCTCGTTTTAATATTTGTAAAAGAAAAGCATATACAAATATGACCCGATCGAAATATTTAGATTACATTCTTATAGCATTTCGGATTGAGTCGGATCGAGCACATACTTATAATATTTTGGATTGAGTATCGTAGAATCCGACTCGACCTGATCCATCAACACATGTAGTATGTACTACCAAATAGGGAGAAACGGCCATGGATTGTGGAGCTCGTTTTTTGAAATCCTCAGTTGATCTTTTATCTGAGTCATTCTCCTCGTGATTGTCAATGATTCCAATTGTCAAAAGAGGAAATGCTATGCAAAATGGGCTAACTCCAAAAAATAAGAAAAAGAAAAGAACACCGACTTTAGATCAAATAACAAATATGGCATCAAATTTTTTTTTATCTCATAAAAAATACAATCTTTAGATCGAGTCACAATTATAGTCTTGACTCTTTTTTTTTTTGTTTGGTAAAAAAATATCAATTTTCACTAAAATCCCAAATCTAGCTCTCTTAACTTAGAATCATTGATTGTCCAATAAACTATTCCAAATCAGTGATAAATTCTTGTGGCTTGCTGGTTGGATTTAAAATATTAGTCATTATCTTTTTCTCTGAGTTATAGCTTGAAGAATAATGTTGAAGCAATTCATCATCCTCTCCACTTCGCCAACGAGTAAAAAATATCTTCAAATTAAATCTCTTCGGCCAAACTTTATCGCTTTGTCATAATTTGACCGTCTTGAATAAGATCTGTTAAGTGATGCTAAAATAATGGAGACTTTATACAAAGAGTCGATTGGGGGATATTTAGATAATAGTGAAAGTTTGTGATTTTTCAGAAGAATAAAAAAAATTGAGACCATAATCATCACTTGACTTAAAATTTGGATTTCTTTATTAGAGAAAAAAAAGTTGGGATCATGATTGTTACTCGAACTAAATTTGTATTTTTATGAGAATAAGAATTGAGACCAGATTTATCATTGGACTTAATATTTCTGTTGTTTTTTTTTTTGGACTTGTCCCCGGCCAAACTAGGGCTTTAAACTTTTAAGTTCGGCTCGCCTGCATTTTCCAACCGGGGAGGGCAAATGTTGAAGTTGCCTAGTTTCTTCACTCGAGAAGTCGTTCCGGGTGACTCGAGTTTATTGGAAGGAGCTGATCTAGATTCAAATGTTGAAGTTGTTCTGGGAGACTTAGAACTTCAACATTCATCCATGTGTGGAGCCGGCCACCCATGGAAGCTATTCTGGGCAACTCCATCAGTTGAAGCACTCGACACTTATCCTTAAAAGGAATTACAAGAAGCTGTTCTGGGCGACCCCGTCATGCGGCCGAGAGATGCTGCAAGTTGCAGCGCGACAATGCCGCAATGGCCAGTTCCATGAAAAGCTAACCAAAATCAATCTTTAGAACAATCCTTTCTGAACGATCCTGTTAATAAGTGGGGAGTTTCTGAATTCATCTGACAATATCATTCTCTTCTAGACTAATCAAGGGCTAAAAGCCCACCGCTAATAATGAACAGCATTGGAATTTCGTGGTCATCTCGCCTGCCTTTGCAGAAGAAGACATTGAAGAAAGACTTTTGAGGAGGAAAACCTCCTTGCAGCTAGCCGTGGCTGCCGATTGAAAAGAATAATCCCTTCAGCTTTAATGAAAAGCTTCAAAGTCTCATCGTAATGTGCACATTGTCGATTCTATCATTTCCTGGAAATCTCTTGGCGCGCTCGTCTATTCTCCACCAACTCTGCACTCGATTAATGTTACTAAACAATTGCCCCCGGCGCTACGATGTTCTTGTACTTAATTATCAGGACACGATAGTGTTGAACATTATTACAACGGGTGCACCATAGAAGTTTTCCTCATCTTCCGGCCCTTGCTTCGATCCGATGGCCTCGAACATGGCGGATTTATCGTGCTCAATTCGATGGTTGACATCAACAATGTTGTTATTGAACGGTCATCAACCAAAAATTAAATAAAAAAAATTGACGTTGAAGCAACCGCATTTGATCTCTCGACAAGAGACATGGCAAAGCTACTGTGCACGAAATTGACGTTGGAAAAATTAACCCGATGTTCTTCTTCTTCTTCTTTTTATTTTTTTGCGTTTTTGTTCAGCCAAAAAATTTACAAGGTTGGTCAACAAAAGTCGCTCGACCAATTAGGGATGTAATTCGGGATTAAAAATAATAATTTAAAATCCACGTGATGTGGGAAAAAAAATCAGACTGAGGACTGAAAGTAATAATAAACTTTCCATATATGAACATTGCGTGTCCTGCATATGTTTATCAACAAAAATCTTATGTAATCCGACGGTTGATATTTTTTGTTTTAGTCGTTGGCTCATGGAAGTCAGCCCCAGCAGCATCCGCGTTCCTTCTGTTTCGTCCTTTGGTACTGGAAAAAGCAAAGTCAAGCCTAGTCAAAGCCGAGAAGCGCCTCTGTTGGAAATTCGTTTTAGGATATTAGAAGGAGTAAGGACAGAAAATACAGCAAGAACAGAACAATGGAAGGGAAAATACTGCTTGCTTGATAATACTCTTCCAAGCATACATTCTACTAGTTTATCTCTTGAATTTAGACTAAGAAAAGCAACAAACGTTTCACACAATCTCACATGATCTGCTAATAACAGAAAACAGTTACCAAAAAAAAAAAAAAACTAGAGATAGACTTGAAGCTAAACAGCCACTATCTCCTAAGAAATAGGACACAACTCCAATAGAAAAACAAACTTGTGCAAGCCTTGATTTATCAACATTCTCCTCCTAAATCAAGTACTGCACACACCTAGCTTAGCTCTAAGGAATTCAAAACGACTAACATAAAATGTTTTGGTAAACACATCTGCAATTTGATCTTCTGAGCTGCAATGCACTAACTTAACTTCTCCAGCTTTCTGCACTTCTCTTAAGAAATAATATCTGATTTTGAAGTGTTTAGTTCTTCCATGAAACACTGGATTTTGTGAAATGGCAAGAGCAGCTTGATTATCCACAAAGACTTCTAGTTCTTCATCTTGATGCAAATGCAGATCATCCATCAGCTTCTTCAACCATAAAGCTTGATTCACAGCTGCAGTAGCTGCGATAAACTCAGCTTCTGCTGTCGATTGGGCAACTATTTCTTGCTTCTTTGAACACCATGAGAAACATGCTGATCCAAATGTGAAACAATAGCCCGAGGTACTCTTCATATCATCTTCTGATCCAACCCAATCACTGTCAGAATATCCAACCAAATTAAACTCTTGAACTTTGCTAAACTTTATCCCAAATGACAAAGTTCCTTTCGAGTACCTCAACACTCTCTTCACTGCAACCATATGCAACTTACTTGCACAACTAAGAAATCTGGACAGCACACTTACAGGATACATGATGTTTGGTCTCGTTGCCGTGAGATACATAAGGCAACCTATCAAACTTCTATAGGTTCCTTCCTCAGTAGGTTCAGCTCCATCATTCTTTCGGAGCTTCTCTTTGTAAGCCATTGGAGTACTCACACTCTTGCACTCTTCCATCTTGAATCTTTTCAGAATCTCTTTCAAATACTTTTTTTGACAAATGAAGACTTCATTCTGAGTTTGCTTAACTTCCATACCCAGAAAGTATGACATTTCCCCAAGATCAGTCATCTCAAACATCTTCATCATCTCACATTTGAATGCATTGATCTGAGCTTGATTACTTCCTGTCACAAGCATGTCATCTACATAAAGAGATACTACCACCAAGTCAGAATCTAACCTTTTAACGTACAAGGTTGATTCACTAAGGCTTTTCTGAAAGCCTAAACTCAGTAAGTGCTCATCTATCTTACTGTACCATGCTCTTGGAGCTTGCTTTAACCCGTAAAGCGCCTTCTTCAGTAGATAAACCTTCTCCTCTTGGCCTGGTGTGACAAAGCCTTCAGGTTGCTCAACATAAATTTCTTCATGTAACACTCCATTTAGGAATGCTGACTTCACATCCAGCTGATAAACTTTCCAGCCTTGTTGAGCTGCTAATGCAAGTATCATTCGGATCGTGTCAAGTCTTGCCACCGGAACGAATGTTTCTGAAAAATCCACTCCCTATATTTGAGCATAACCCTTTACCACCAGCCTAGCCTTGTGCTTGTTTACTGAGCCATCAGGATTCAGCTTGGTCTTATAGACCCACTTCACTCCAATTATCTTTCTGCCTTCAGGTTTATCAACTAACTCCCATGTCTGGTTCTTTTCAATCATGGATAGCTCCTCCTTCATTGCATTTAACCACATTTGATCATCTTTAGCTTCCTCATAGTCTGTAGGTTCTAGGATAGCCACACTACACCTTTGATAAAGGTCAGTCAATGATCTGGTTCCCTTGATTGGAACATCATCCACTAGCTCATCAAGTTCCGACGAGTCATCATTGAACTTGCTATGTGGCTCATTTATCCAGTTCCATTCTTCATCTTCTATAAACTGAACATCCCTACTGATGATCACACTTTCTGTTTGTGGTTGATAGATTCTATAGGCTTTTGACACCGAGCTGTAGCCTATAAAGATTCCAGGTTCAGCTTTCTCTCCCAACTTGTCTCTCTTCACTTGTGGGATATGAGAAAAACACAAACAGCCAAACACTTTTAGATGTCTCAAGATTGGCTTGACATCGAACCAAGCTTCAAAAGGTGTCTTCATCTTCATCACTCTCGTAGGGAGTCTATTCAGCAAAAATACTGCTGTATTTGCTGCTTCTTCCCAAAAATCTTTTGGCAGATTCTTCTCATGCAGTAGACACCTAGTCATCTCCATAATGGTTCTATTCTTTCTTTCACTTACTCCATTTTGCTATGGAGTGTAAGGAGCAGAGTATTGATGCTCAATTCCAGCATTTTAACAGAAAGAATTAAACCTCCGTGAAGTATATTCAGTACCATTATCTGATCTAACAACCTAAATATTGTAGCCACTTTGATTCTCGACCCATCTCTTAAACTTCAGAAATATCTCAGCAACTTCTAATTTATGTTTCATGAAATAAATCCAGCACATTCTGGTATAATCACCAATAAAGATAATGAAATACATGTTGTCATTTAGTGATGGTGTCGCTTGTGGACCACATAGGTCTGTATGAACCAGCTGCAACTTCCTTGTAGCTCTCCAAGTTGATTCTTTGAAAGGTAGTCTTGCTTGCTTACCCACAAGACATGTCTTGCACTTGGTAATATGCTCCTCCAGGTTTGGTAACCCGGTTGCCAACTCATTCTTCTACATGAACAGCACTCCTTTATGATGAAAGTGCCCCAATCTCTTATGCCATAATTCTGAGTCATTATCTTGACATTCGAATGCCACTTGCTCCTTCTGTATCTGTCTATCAGAAGGTAGCTCTTTCTAATCAGAAGATTTTGGTTGCTCAGAAGGTAACTTGCTAGAAGATTCTGATAATCTCCTAGAAGGTCGTTCAGAAGATGACTTCTTCTGGTCAGAAGGTGGCTTCTTCTGTTCAGAAGGTGACTTCTTCTGATCATAATGTGACTTGTCAAAAGGTTCTCGAGAAGGTTGTCCAGGAGGTAAATCTCCAGAAAATGAGAATCCAAAAGGTTCTCCCAACGAAGATTTGTCAGAAGTTGAATAACAATCTCTATCTTGACACTTAAGTGCCACTTGCTCCTTCTGAAGAGGATTCAGAGAAAAACTCTTATGCTGCATCTTTATCTTGAACATCTCCCGACCACTAGAATCAAGGATCAAACACTTCTCCTCTTCAAATATCACCTTAAATCCTTTCTCTACCAATTGACCCACACTCAACAAATTCTGATCAATCTCAGGCACATACATCACATCAGAAACTTGCTTACTTCCAGCACAACTCTCAATCACCACAGTTCCTTTACCTTTCACTTCTAAGTACTCTCCATTCCCAATTCTCACTCTTGACTTCAATGACTTGTCAAGATCTATAAAGAGCTTCTTATCACTAGTCATGTGGTTTGTACAGCCATTATCAACTAGCCAACTATCACGTGGAGTACTAGAAGAGAAACAAGAGGCAACAAATAATTGATCTACCTCTTGCTGGATAGCAACTCGTACATCGCCTTGTTGCTGCTTTCTTCTTTCTTTGCAACTTTTCAATATGCCCTTGTTTTTGACACTTTCTGCACCTTACATCTGGCCTTTTCCAGCATCTAAAATGAGGATGATTCCTTTTTCCACAGTGCTGACATGGATAATACTTTCCCCAAGAATTCCTGGAACTTCTTGCACTGCTCTCTCCTGCAACAGCTTCTGAACCACCGGTGCCAAGCTCTTTCTTCCCTTTCCACTTCTTGTTTTTCCATCCTGCGTTCTGCTGTTCTTTCGCCTGCAAAGCTCCTTCTATATTTCCTCCAAGCCTCATCAATCTTCTTTGCTCTTGTGCTTGTAAAGCACTTAGCAGTTCAACTAGCTTAAACTGGGACAAATCCTTGGTATTCTCCAAAGAGGCAATGGTCGCCTCAAATCTCTCTGGCAAGGTGACAAGAATCTTTTGCACCAATCGATTGTCAGAAAGATCGGTACCTAAGATCCTCGCCTAATTTGCAATACTTACCAGCTTATCCGAATACTCCTTGATTGTCTCAGACTCCTTCATCTTCAACCTTTCGAACTCTGTGATCAGATTCATCGCCTTCCTGCCTCTGATCCTCTCATCTCCTTGATACTTGGCCTTGAGGAAATCCCATATCGCTTTTTCCGATTCACAAGCCATAATTCTGCTGAAAATGGCAGGTGTTACAGCAGCATATAAACAGGACTTTGCTTTTGCCTTCCTTGTTATCTTCTCCTTGTGAAACTTGATTTGGTTGATAGTTGCATTGTCAGGAAGGGGATCAACTTCATAGTCTTGCTCCACAACTTCCCAAAAATCACAACCCTCTAGGAAAGCTCTCATTCTAACTGCCCAAGCTTGATAATTTTCACCATCAAACAATGGTGGAGTCATTGCTGAAAAATTGCTCGAACTTGCCCCCATCTAGCCTTTAAACTTTAGTGAATGGAAGCACACCTCTCACTCAGTCTCACAACTCACTCACAGCCCCTTAAGATCAAGAATACTCTGATACCAAATGTTGGAAATTCGTTTTAGGATATTAGAAGGAGTAAGGACAGAAAAATACAGCAAGAACAGAACAATGGAAGGGAAAATATTGCTTGCTTGATAATACTCTTCCAAGCATACATTCTACTGGTTTATCTCTTGAATATAGACTAAGAAAAGCAACACACGTTTCACACAAACTCACATGATCTACTAATAACAAAAAACAGTTACCAAAAAAAAAAAACACTAGAGATAGACTTGAAGCTAAACAGCCATTATCTCCTAAGAAATAGGACACAACTCCAATAGAAAAATAAACTTGTGCAAGCCTTGATTTATCAACAGCCTTCGTAGATTCCCTCGCACCTTACGCGTCATGCCGCCGTCCCTTCTTTCCGCTCATCATTAAAGGCAGCGGTGCGATCAGCGTGGCGAGTCCTGAATCTTTAGGACGGCGAGAACGTGACATCGTTCAAGCGCACGCGGAGTAGAGAGTGTTTGTACGGCGGGTACTCCGACGTCGGAGGCTGAGAACCGGTGGAGATCGAGGCAGCGGGTGGATCTTGTCGTTTGAGCACTCGTCATTTAATCGATGACTCCCCTTACTCTTCCCCTTTTCTCTGTTTCCTGCTTTGATCACTCCATTTGCTTCTGATGCGTTCTGAATTTAGATCTGAGCGACATTTCTGCAACTTCCCAATCTGGGATTCCGTATTTCCTCTCTGTTTCCTGCTTTCTTTTGAGGCTCGGCTCCATCAATCTCCTTTACTGCCTCGTTAAGGTGATTATGAACGCCGCGGACCCAAGGGTATCCGATATGGGGAGCGTCTTCCTCAATCTCATTTACAGGCTTTGTGGGCTCTGCTCCACCAGTTCTCCCGAGATGGATAAAGAAGAACCCACTCATTTGGAAGATCCGACACACGGGGTGTCTTCCTCGTCGACCTCTCCCCATGTAGGTGATTATGAAGGCCGAGCCAAGAATCCGAGAGGAAATAATTACAAAGTGTTCTTGAGTTTCAGAAAGAAAGATACTCACGAAGGTTTCACTGATTATTACTATACTAGTCTTGTCGATGCAGGGATTTATGTGTTCAGGGATGACAACAAGTTTCACGTCGGTGAGGAGATTGGACTGGAGCTTCTCTGCAGCATTACACAGTCTAAGATCTCAATCCCGATTATCTCAGATGACTACTCCTCCAGCAAGTGGTGCCTTCGCGAATTGGCTCAGATGTTGAAGTGCAGGAGAAGCCATGGGCAAATAGTATTGCCCGTATTTTACAAAGTGGAACCCTCGCAATTGCGACATCTTTCGGGGAGATTGGGAGATGCTATCCGTGCACACAAATAGAATCTGGATGAAAAGGTTGTCAAGGAATGGGAGGAAGCGCTCAAGGAAGTCAGTTCTTTGAAAGGATGGGAATCGAAGAAAATATATAACCGGTACATTATTCTCCACCAACTCATCATTTAATTTGTCATAAATAGATCTTTTATTTCAAAACAGGTATCCATCCTATACTGAAATTCATTGTTAATTGATAGGCATGAAGGAGCATTGGTTAAACTTGTTGTTGGAAAAGTCATGAGTGACTTGAAGAGAAAGTTTCAGCTAACTCTTCCCAAAGAGTTAGTTGGAGTTGATGATCGTGTGGAAGAGATTATGGGCTTGATGGATGCTAAATGTAAAGGTACAACGATAATGGGTATTTATGGAATGGGCGGTATCGGTAAGACAACTCTTGCAAAGGTCCTGTACAACAATCTCTCGGGTCATTTCGAGCATCTTAGCTTCCTGACAAACATTTGAGAAACGTGTGTGAGCAAGGGTATTGAATGCCTACAAAAGCAACTCATTTGTGATATACTAAGAAGTGCATATGATGTGTCTAATATTGAGGAGGGAATCGATATCATCAGATCTCGGTTTATAAGTAAGAAAGTCCTCATCGTCCTTGATGATATAGATGATAATACTCACTTAAAAGCTTTGGCTGGAGACAATAGTTGGTTTGAAGCTGGTAGCATAGTCATCATAACAACTAGTAACAAGAGTATTCTTGATGAGGCTAGAGCAAGCCACTTCTACAAGCTCAAAGAGTTGCCTCTGGATCAGTCATTGATTTTACTTAGTAGACATGCATTCAAAATGATTCTCCTCAGGGCGAATATGAGATTATTACTCGTGATGTTGTATCAACTACTAGGGGGCTTCCCTTATCGCTTGAAGTAATTGGTTTGTTTTTATATGGAAAGAGAAAAGAAGTATGGAAAGATACATTGAGGAAACTAAACAAGGTGCCCCACAAAAAAGTCCAGGAAAAGTTGAAGATAAGTTATGATGCATTAGATTATGAAGAGAAACAGATATTTTTGGATATGGCATGTTTTTTTTTATTGGAATACATAAACAAAGTCCGACTTATATGTGGGATGCTTGTGGTTTTTTTCCGGAGACGGGGCTTGAAGTTCTGAGTCTTTTGTCCCTAATTAAAATTAGCGAGGATGGAAAATTGATGATGCATGATCAACTGAGAGATCTTGGAAGGGAAATTGTTTGTCAAGAAAATCCCAATGAGCTTCAGGAGCGCAGTAGGTTATGGAATAACGATGAAGTCGTAGATGTGCTTGCCAACAACAAGGTAAGACTTTTCTCTACTTGTCTTAGTCAGTGAATGCGAGTCCATCTTCTCTTTCTTGTTTGAGATAAGAAATGTTTGTTGCTCTTCTCGAGTCCCCAAAGCTTGCCACTTCTACTAGCAAAAGAGCTATTTCTGCAGTTCTTACCAAATTCTAAGACACAACTGAGAAGCAATTTTTTGGTTATTGAGGATTGAAATATGTCTTTTCCTAGTATTGTGAGGAGCAAGCTCTTCTTCGGCAACTTTAATGCAATAACAAAACTACAAAAAAAAACACGATGCTGACTTCTAATGAGTTGTTTACTATTATAGATGAGACCTCCGCTCATTTGTGATGATAGCCATCATAGTTCGTGTTTTTGTCAAGTTGGGTAAAGTACAGCTTTAGTCCTCTTATGTTTGTGAGATTTGCCTTTATTTTTCATTGATTGTGCAATCAAGCCCATTGTAATCAACCATTAGTTAACACCATAGATCTATTTACTTCTGAGTAAGTATCATCTTAAATTATGCCTTTTGTGACATCAATAAGCTCCTTGTTTTTCTTTCCTTTATAGCCAAAATCCTCAAACTTGTACCAATGAAAAAAATGGCATCTGGGCTAGCTACGGGTGTCAAATGAGTGGGTTGGCTCGGGTCAAATATGGGTTAGCCCATATTTGACTAATTTAATCGATTTTGACCAATATTCATGTAGTGTAAATATAATGACTCATACCAAACCCGACCATACCCGACCCAACCCGTATTTCTAAAATGCACTAATATTATCGGAAATTCACACCTACTTAAGCTATTCATATGTATAAGCTACGTAAAATATACGGTTCGGTCCATGGACTCTCCGACCTGACTAATATACAATCGACAACGACTCGTGGTGAGCTTGCCACGTCGCGTAACTCGCACTACGAGGGCACGAATGGTCCAGCACAACGTGACATGACGTGGCTCGGTGTGACGACGGCATTGTTTCAGCGAGTCTTCAGCGGCGGTCCGGTGAGACTCCGGCGATGGGAAAACAGAAGCACAGCTGGTGGTCCTTGCTGGACAGGGAGTCGCGGGTGGGCCCCCTCCACACGCACGCATTAGAGATGAAGTAGAGAGAGTGGTCAAAGAAGAGAGAGAGAAAAGAGAGCTTCGGTGGGGAGAGAGAAAAGTTAGTGAATGGGGAAAGGAAAAAGGTAAGAGGAGAGAGAAGACAGAAGAGAGAGAGGAGGAGTCGTTTCTTGGGGGAGGGAAAGAGAGAGGAGAGAGGAGAGAGAAAAAATGGGGCTGTTAGGTGCAAACTTTGGAGAGGGTTTCTTTCTTTGGAGTTTGTTGTAAAAAGTGGGTTAAAAAGTGAGTTGAAATATGAGTCAACAGAGTGACCCATATTTTAATTCGTTTTTTTTGTTTTAGTTTTTATGACCCATCTTAACCCATTTTTAGATAAAAGTGAGTTACCCACATATTTTTAAACCTCTTAAAAGTGAGTTACAAAATGCCCCTAGGGCTGGCTACCACAAAAATATGCAACGCCTTGTCAAGAAGAATAAAAGTTGAAAGGAAGAATTCAAGGTAGTTGAAAGAATAAAAGAATTCAATTCTTTGCAAAAAAAAATGATGAGAAGTAATGTAAAACACAAGTACTAATATTTGGGACGACGTTTTAGTTTTCCATTTGTTATCGAGAATCGCAAACAAGGTAGGCTTGAAAAAGAGGGGGAATTCTACGAGTGGGATTCTTTAATTCTGATATATATATTTTTTGGTGGTTGTATTTGGATTGGAACAGCCGTGTTGCTTCACATATAAACAATGTTAGTAAACGTAGTGTTATTTTACTTAGAAAGGGTATGAATTTTGGTAGATATATTTGAAGTAGTGTATAGATCAAGAGAAGGCTTTCTATTCTATTTCCAAAGGATAAAGATTTTGGAAATTCAAGAGGTGCAAATATCGAAAGGCATAATTGGAAGAGGAAAAGTTCGGGAAGAATCTCTTGAGCTACACCATAATAGCACGATAACTAATTGAAATCAATACCTTTTTCATCTTTTATCAATTGGTCTCATCTCATCATTCGAAATTTGCTATATGCAATGTTCCCTAATTGCAGGGCACTAGAAAGATTGAGGCCCTTTGCGGCGGGTATGCTTGGAGAAGAATATACAGAGTTGAACAATTTAAAGAACTAACTAACTTAAGGTTCCTTCAATTTGATGGTGTGGATTTCACTGAAGGTTTCCAAGACTTACTTCCTCAATTAAGATGGCTTCAGTGGTGGTATTGTCCTTCATATTTTGCAGTGACCAACTTTCAGCCGAAGAAACTAGTCGTCCTCGATCTGACTGGAAGTGATATTACGGAGGATTGGGGAGGATTTTAACAGCCTTTTATTCGCGTATTTAAATCGCCAAGGATTGAAATAGATTTCGTACGCGAATTTAGAACCAAAAATGAGGTTTTATTCAATTTTGGGGAATTTTCAAATTAAAGGATGAAATTTGGAAAATTAAACTTGATGTGTCAAAAATCCAATTTTGAGAAAATTTGACTCAAAAGTGTGATTTTGGTTTTATTATACATTTCTGAATTTTTGGAAATTTTTCGAAATATTAAAATATTTTTAGTTATATTTTAAATGAGATTAATTGAAAATTTGTTTAAAAATAGGAATTGGAGGAAATTGGGTGGACCGGCCGTGCGGGCCAGGCCCAGGTCGAGCCAGGCCACGTGCGGGCCATGGCCAGCTCGCGCCAGGCCCAGCTCCCGGGCCCAGCCGGGCCACAGCCAGCCCGCGGCCCATCCCCCTCTCTTCTTCTTCTTCCTCTGTTTTCCTCTGTTTTTCCTTGCTTCGCACGCACAGCTCGGGAACCCCGCCGTGCGGGTCCCACGCCGGAGGAACGCCGGCCATTTGCCCTAGACCTGCTGCAGCAGCCTAGGGGGAGCGGTGGACGTGACCTCAGCCAATGGGGAGCTCGTCCCGGGTCGCAAACGGCGACCAAACTTCTTGGACACGCGACATACCCTGTTTTTGCACCGCCCGACCAGCTCGCTTTGAATGTCCATATCTTTCACCTCGAGTCTCCGTTTGGGCTGTGGTTTGTACCCTTAGAATCACAGTGAAGTCCTCTTCAAGCAGCCGTCAACCGTCGCTGCCGACTCGAGCCACGTCGTCGCCGGTGAGCCGGCGAAATCAGCCACTCGCAGCTTCCTTCCCCTGTTTTGCCGGTAAACGTTTTGAGCTGCAAATGGTGATTTCATCCATTTTCTTCGATCTTTAGCTCGATTGGTTGATTCCATTGGGTTTGTAGATGAAGTTAAACCCCTGATTAGTTTTTAATTTCGTTCAATTTGGTTGGGTTTTGGCTGATTTTGGAATTGAACTCGGTTTGCCCCAATTTTGTCAAAACCGAGCCCTAGCTCTTCAATCCGACGAACCACGGCTACCCACTCTCAATTGATGCTTCCAATAGGCTCGTGTGAGTATTGTGAGTGCAGTTTAGGAAGAAATTTGGTTCGATTTGGTCTTGGATGGACGAATTGAAGCCAAATCTCGGTCTCCTCCTTCCCCCTTCGCCGAACCGCCGACCTCCGCCTTTGAAATGCGATTTCTCCCTCCTCCGACCACCTTAGCCTACGTTCTTGGTATCCTTAGACTCGTATTGAAGTCCTCTACAAAATCCCTATGGTTTGGAGTCTCGGTTTTGCGTGTGTGCGACGACTTGAAGGCAAAACCGAGCGAAGGTCGCTCGACCCGGCTTCTGACCAGAATTGGTTGATGTGGGTCTGCAGGTGGGCTTTGTGCGTGTGGGTTGGGCCGAGATTCTTGGGCCTCGTGCAGCCCAAGTCCAAGGCAGAAGCAATTCGGCCCGAGAAGAAGAGAAGGAAGAAAGGAAAGAAAGAAAAGAAAAAGGAAAAAGGGAAAATAATTCTCGTGTCGCCGTGAGATTATTGGAAAATTAGCCAAGGTGAGGGAACTTTCTAAATCGCCCTTAGGCATGCCTTTGCGCTAGTTATTTACGTGCATTGTTTTATTATAAATGCTTTTGATATTATTAATATTGTTAATAATTTATTATTAATATCTAACAAAATTATTTTAATTAGTGTGGTGATTATGTTAGTCAATTATTAGTTATTGTTTTATTAAATTAGCATTATTATTATTATCGTTGTGAGATGGTTAAATTAGAATGATTTAGCCGAGTAATTGGTCCATGGAAGTAAGATGGAGAATTTGAGGAACGTAGCGAACTATAAGCCAAATTAGACGGCTTTAATTAGTTTCTTCAATTATGCAGTTTAATTATTTATTTAAAAGCAATTTATTTATTTAATTACAACAATTTATTTAATACCGTATTTATTTATTTAAAGTCCAGTATTATTATATTCTGCAATTGAGTGTTTATTTAGACTACGTGATTAGTCTAGATCGACGGGGCTCGGGATTAGACTGGACTTGAGTGACGGACTAGTGATTCTTGGATTTGGTGTGAGCTTAGTAGGTGGCGTAGTGACAAATTAAGGATCCTAGGGCCGGGGTAGACCTAATCGCGGGATAGGGAGTTAACTTGCTGAGATACCCAGTATCTCACCCCACCACCCCAACCTCCCCAGGTAACAGAGATGGACCCTAATAATGGTAATGATGAATGGGAAGAGGACACTGATAAGGACAACCTACTCTGGGAGGAGATAGAAGAGCAGTTTGCAGATGGTACTAATGAGGACAATTTACCAGTAGAGGAGGTTGAAGAAGAAGAACCGGAAGAGGATTATGAACCAGAAGAAGAGGAGCCCGGAGAAGAGGAACCCGAAGAAGCGGAGCTTGGTGAAGAGGACGATCTAGCATTGGAAGATCTGAAGGAGGAGTTGGACGATGGACCTCTGCAAGATGCGCATAACATGATTATGGGTTGGTACCAGCAATTTGACCAATAATTTCAACTGCAAGATCCCACACCCAAACCAGCAGATGAGGGTTGGATAATAGACAGGATCGAAACCCCCTCTGGAAGAGTAAAGGAAAGACATGAGACGACTATACGTGAGTGGAACCCCCTACTCAGGAGGTGGGTGGGCCATCAGTATTGGGAACGCTATGATGGGAAGATCGGAGGTCCACTAGTTCGCTATCAAAATCAGCATGAGGTAGCGACTGGAGTTTATGATATCTGGAATCCCGCTCAGGGTTACGACGACCAACTCGACGGCACGATTATAGACCCTTAGGTTAGTGATCTAGGTTGGTCAACCCGACCGATTTTGAAATTGTATATTATAGGGTTTCGGTTATGTATATGCCTTGGTGGACGTAAACTTTTGGGAATGTTTATATATTATTCGCTTTCGTGTGCTTACTCTGAATTACATCGAGAACCGTGATTGACTTGGATCAAGGATTCACGGAAAAAGACAGGACTGTGCACGCGCGCCGACCTCGGGGCGTGACAAGGATGGGGTCCACTCAAGGTAAGACATAGAGAAGGCATATCTCTTGCGAATAAGCCCATGTTGTTGAAGGTCTATTATCCTTTCCAAAATCAAAGATTATTCGTATAAATATAAGAGGTTATAGGAGTTTCTGCCCCTTAATATCTTAGGAGCCGGCCTTGCTTAACATTAAACATACTAAAAAACCATTTTATCTATATTTACAACTTTTGCGACTATCTTTTTTAGTTTTAGTTTTTTTTTTTTTGGGGTTCTCTAACTGGTTTGTGATGTCTATACCAATCTTCTTTCACAAGGAGCAACAACTCCCTCACAGACACAGTGACTTTTTTTTTTTGGTAAGGACACAGTGACTTGTGTCGTACATATGTGCCAAAATACTGAATTTATATCTGTCTTAGAGTAACGGAAATCATTTATAAAGTGCTCTAATTTGTCGCACCCATTATATATTCATCGTAACATATAAACTATTAATTTAACAAGATTAACAAATTTATCCTTCCAAATGGCATTTAATTATTTTCAAACCCAATTCTTTTATATATATATATCTTGTGCATGTAATGTTTATAGATTGCTTTTCTTATTTAAACTAGCCATTTCTCTTTAATTCTGTATTAATGAAAGAAAACGTGGCGGACCATTTGAATTTTTCATCTGCTTTTTTATGATAAAATTTGCTCATGTCTAATTACCAAAGAACGTTAGCCGTAACATTCTTTTCGCGAGGGACATGCTTATATTGCATTTATACGTTGGTGTAGCCAAATTTTTCTAGGAGAAACATATAGAACCGAACAAGACAACTGAGAAGAAAGAAGGAGGGGAGCATGGACATTTTTGGGAAAACGAAAAAAGTCTTAATGTCACTTCTCTTTTTCAGATGGCAACCGAGCTCAAAATTCTCGACCTCACGGGGTGCCAACTTTTGAGAAGAACTCCCGAATTGTCTGCTTTTAAAAGCTTGGAGATTTTGATTCTTGAAGATTGTCGGAATCTGGAAGAGATTCATCCTTCTATCGGAGACATCAAGACCCTTATCTCCTTGAGCGTCATTTCCTGCGATAGATTGAAGGAGCTACCGGCAGGAGTAGGCAGAATGGAAGAGTTGAGGGAGCTTCTCTTAGATGAGACTGCTATACCAGATATTCCTGTTTCGAGAGGCTGTTTGATGAAGCTAGAGACTTTGAGTGCCTCGTATTGTAGGAAACTCGCTCGACTTCCAGAATCCATGGGCTCTCTTGTGTCATAACTCGGCTGGACCTATCTTTTTCAGCAATTGAAAAATTACCTGAATCCATTGGTTCTCTGAAGGAGCTTGAGATTCTTAATGCCTCTTATTGCAAATCGTTAGCCCACGTACCCAGCTCCATAGGCCATCTAACATCTTTGTCTGTCCTTGACCTAGGAGGATGCGGTAATCTTGCTCCACTTCCAGTCTCCATAGGCTCCCTCACGTCCTTGACTGCACTGCATTTGGAAAGTACAGCAATCGCAGAATTACCGGAAGGCATTGTATATCTGCAGAACTTAAGGATTTTGGACGTAAGTGGAACTGGCGTAACAGAATTGCCTTGTGCCATTGGAATGTTGGCGAAACTCCAAGAGTTGAAAGTTTCAAGATGCGAAAATCTGGAAGGACTACCGGGTAGCATAGGCGAACTGAGGTCACTAAACATGCTTGAATTAGACAATTCAGGCATCTCGGGCTTGCCACAAAGCATTTCTAGGCTCTCTTCTCTCCAATTCCCCAGCTTTCAGTATTGCGAGAATCAAGAAATACCAGAGCTGCCCTCTGGCTTAACAGCTCTACGCATAATCTGCCAGAGTCCGCCATTGCCACATCTTTCCCAACTGACCCTTCTTCACAAACTCACTATTTCCGATTGCAATTGGCTTATATGTCTCCCTGAGCTTCCGGTTGGACTATCAATGCTATGTATTACAGATTGTGGAAAATTGAAAGAGTTGACGGATTTGTCCTACTTGAAGCACTTATTTGAATTGATTATCAAGAAGTGCTTTGAGCTAACAGAAGTCACCGGCCTGGAAGGTTTACAATCCCTATCCACGTTACAGGTACATGAATGCCATAAGATATGTAGGCTTGGTGTGGTCGAATCCTTGGAGTCATTGAGAGGCTTATACATCAATAAGGAATTCCCAGATTCTTCGAAGTTAACAAGTGCAAAGGTATTTCAGCTTGAAGGATCGCTAGATCTTTCAAATTCAAAGACCCTGCAGGTAAGAAATGCTGGAAGTTGCCTGAAAACAGTTGAAATTCAAGGGCTTGATGGATCAAAATCCTCACAAAAGTTGGATATCTTCGAATGCACTTCTCCTGGACAATCCCTACACCTTTCAAGTTTACAAGATCTTAGGGAACTACACGTTACAAATTGCAAGAATCTAAATGAAATTCATGGCCTCCAGGGATTAGAATCCTTGAAAGTTTTAGATATCTTTGGGTGCACATCCCTTAGACAATCATTGGACCTGTCAAATTTAAAGAATTTGCAGAAATTTAAAGCTGCAAAGTGTGAGAAGCTAGTTGAAATTCGAGGCCTTGATGGATTGGAATCCTTGATAGAGTTGACAACGTTTGGGTGCACATCCCTTACAAAATTGCCAGACCGATCAAGTAGACCGATCTAAGTATAAAGAATCTGCAGACATTCCTATTTGATCTTACAGACCTTGAGAAAAAAAGAATCCTTGGGTGATTTGAAAACTTTTTGATGGACGTCCATCATACAATTACCGGACTTGGCAAGTTTAAAGAATATGTGGATATTAGCTGCTAACTACGTGATCTCTCTTGGAATGTAATCTCTCTTGATCATGGTAGGAATGTAACTGGCAGTCCTGGTGAATCATACGTGAGTGATTCTTCTTTGTACATTACTGAGTTATTCATGTTTATCAGTTGGAATCTAATCTCTCTTGATTGTGGTAGCAGTGTAACTGGCAGCCCTTGTCCAAGGACTAGATCGTCATAAGAGTGATTTTCCAAAAAATAATTTGTCATCCACTGCGATTCTTCATCCTCGACACAATGTGGAAAACCAGACTTTTAGATTGATAATCTTTCTGCAAATTCTGTATTTGAAGGTGGTTGTGCTTGCTCGCATGTCGTTTTAGACATTTTTTTGGGGGTTGTCCACACGGTGGCGAGTTAAACTTCTATCTTCTGTTTGCTTCTTGTAATGCCAGGCATACTGGTTTATATGCAATGTTGATACGCTGGGAATTACAAGACGTTGAAAGAAGATGCAGCTCTTTAAGAAATGTATTTGACCACAGTCATCTCAGTTTCTTAAGGTGGACAATTGAAATCCTCCACTCAGGAAAGACGCCGAAGTTTGCTCTTCCTGATTGCTTGAATTGCTTTTTGATTGTTCTGCGACATCTGAACTGTGATTAACCTTTTCGTCTGTTCTCATATGACTGCACAAGGTAATTTAATTGTTAACATGTGGAATATAGGGAAGGCTCTGGAGGCAAAGTACTAGAACGCTTAGGCAAAGGAGAGAGATCTTACTGCTGAACTATGGCGCTCTCCATCCACAGAATTCGTCGGGTTCTCTCCAGCTAATCTCGTAGGGCGTGAATTTGACATGCTGCAAATCTGCAAGAATGAGTTCGCAGTTCCATTGTCATCCTAAATACTTGCTGGACTGTTTATGTGTTAGAGTTTGATCCTAACAAGATTCACGCCGCTATTCCTGTCACTGTGCGATGTATTCTTCTGCTCATTAGTCATTTGAATCCTGGGATCCTTTCTCCAGCGTGTGTTTGATCTAGTTATGCCCTGCTTCAACCTTCCAGTATGCAAGTTTTTGTCTCCTCCTGATTCAAAGTCTGTCCATAATCTCGCTCTTCAAGCTGTAGGAACTGGAAATAGAGCCAGTATTTTCGGATATTGGAAGAGAAATACATGTGTTTCAAATAAACTTGTGAACTATTACAAGTTTGAGCAATGTTATGTTGGAAATTAAACCAAATTTATTGGTGTTATTTTCTGAAAAAGAGTTATGATCGTTGTTAAGTTTGAAGTGTCGTAATTTGCAGTTTATATTAAGTGTTATCTAGTTACTAGGCTCTTAATGCTTTCAAGTTTCAATGTCGTTTAATTATCTTGTTAAAAAGTCAAGTATTGTAATTCTGTGTTTTCTAAGAGTGAAGAATAGCGTGGCCTTCTCGTCTTCTCCTCCTCTGTTGTGTGAGTTGAGAGTCCTCACCTTCGAAATCTATCGAAAAATCGTTATCGATCTTGTGCCTGTGACGTTCTTTTTCAACAAATTTGGTATCAGAGCTTGCGGTTTTGATCATGGCTGCGATAAACAATCAGCTTCCTCTTCAATATCCTCGTCTTACCAAAGAAAATTATGGTAACTGGGCCGTTAGGATGAAAGCTCTACTCGGCGCCTATGGTGTATGGGAACTTGTCAACACTGGCTATGAAGAGCCAGATGATGAAGCCACGTTGAATCAGAATCAAAGGAATGCCCTGGAGAAGACTCGAGCGAAAGATCAATATGCTTTGTCAATCATTTATCAAGCTCTAGATGATTCGATGTTTGAAAAAGTGTCGAATGTCAAGACTGCTCAGGAAGCATGGGAGATATTACGCAACACCCATCAAGGAATTGAGAAAGTTCAAAAGATTCGTCTTCAAGCGTTGAGAGCCGAATTTGAGAAGATTCAAATGAAAGAATCTGAATCGATTGCTGATTATTTCACACGAGTTTTGACGATTGTCAATCATATGAAAAGAAATGGAGAAGATGTTGCGGATGTTCGTGTTGTCGAGAAAATACTTCGGTCGTTAGACAGGAAGTACAACCACATAGGTGTTGCCATCGAAGAATCTAAAGACCTGGATGCTATGTCAGTGGATGAACTTATGGGTTCATTACAAGCCCATGAAGAAAGGTTCAGAAAGAAAAAGATTGAACCAGTGGAGGAAGTTCTCAAGACGCAATTAACCATTCGAGATGAGAAGGAGCAAAGAAGAGATCCTGTTCAAAGAAATCCTACGCAAACTCGCTGGACAGATCAAGGTCGAGGCCGAGGTCGCTTTCAAGAAAGAGGACGTGGACGAAGCAGAGGAGATGTTCATCGGAATGATGATCGATACCAATATCAAAGAAATGTTCGTGGTCGAGGAAGAAATTTGACAAATCAATGGTATGACAAATCCAAAATTCGATGTTACCATAGCAATAAACTTGACCATTATGCTTCTAATTGCTGGAATAAGGAGAGCAGTGGTTCTAATGAAAAGGCGAACTTGGTGAATGATACCAACCAAGCTCTTTTATTGGCATTCAAAGAAGATGAAGGAGGCCAGAATGATACATGGTATTTGGATACCGGTGCAAGCAATCATATGTGCGGGAGAAAGGAGATGTTCGCTAATTTGGATGAGACAATTAAAGGCAAAGTCTCTTTCGATGATAGCTCCAAAATTCTTGTCGAAGGCAAAGGTACAATTATGATTCATTTGAAGAATGGTGCACGTCAGTTTATTACGAATGTTCACTATGTTCCAAAAATGTCGAGCAATATTTTGAGTTTGGGACAACTCCTGGAGAAAGGTTATACTGTTCATATGAAAGATCTGAGCCTTGTGTTGAAAGATCAGAATGATGAATTGATTGCAAATGTGAAGATGTCGAAGAATAGGATGTTTATTCTCAACATAAAGAATGAGATGTCTCAATGTCTGAAAAAGTGCGTGGATGATCCTTCATGGCTATGGCATTTGAGGTTTGGCCATCTGAATTTTGGCGGACTTAGTTTGCTTTCTCGTAAGAAAATGGTATATGGTTTGCCACATATTGATTATCCTGATCGATTATGTGAAG
This sequence comes from Melaleuca alternifolia, assembly GCA_019926035.1. Classification (NCBI taxonomy): domain Eukaryota; kingdom Viridiplantae; phylum Streptophyta; class Magnoliopsida; order Myrtales; family Myrtaceae; genus Melaleuca; species Melaleuca alternifolia. The sequence goes on from JAGKPW010002178.1 coordinate 636,070, forward strand.
AATGTGTCATCGATAAGCATTCCAGAACTAGTTTTCCAAAGGCGACAACTTATCGAGCGAAGAAGCCACTTGAGTTGATTCATTCTGATGTGTGTGGGCCAATCACTCCTCATTCTTACAGCAATCGTCGATATTTTCTTACTTTTATCGATGACTTCACTCGACATACTTGGGTGTATTTTCTCAAAGAGAAGACAGAAGTGTTCGAATGTTTTAAGCAGTTCAAGAATCTAGCTGAGAAAGAAAGCGGCTATTTCATTAAGGCTTTGAGGACTGATCGTGGTGGAGAATTCACCTCAACCATATTTGACAAATTCTGTGAGAATCATGGAATTCGACGATTCTTGACGGCTCCATTTTCTCCTCAACAAAACGGCGTAGCTGAACGAAAAAATAGAACCATTCTTGACATGGTTCGAAGCATGTTGAAGAGTAAAAATTTGCCAATGGAGCTATGGGCTGAAGCTGTTTCATGTGCTATTTATCTTCAAAATCGATGTCCGACACATGGACTTGATGGCGTAACTCCACAAGAAGCATGGACCGGGAGGCGACCAAGTGTTTTTCACTTGAGAATTTTCGGGAGCGTTGCTTATGCTCATGTCCCAGACCAGAAAAGATCAAAGCTAGAAGACAAGAGCAAAAAACTCATCTTTATCGGGTATGATTCATCGTCGAAAGCCTATCGATTGTTTGATCCTAACAATTTGAAAGTGCATATAAGCAGAGATGTAAAGTTCGATGAAGATGGCATATGGGAAGACAATCCGAAGGTAGAAGCTAATGCTCGTGGTGATGTTGATCAAATGGAGTTGAAGGATCAGTCAATACCTTCTTCTCCAATATTCTCTCCAAGTTCATCTTCAAATGACATCGATGAACCAGTAGTGCCAAGATCGAGGAGATTATCCGATATTTATCAATCTACCGACGAGCTTCATCTTGTATGTTTACTTGCAGACAGTGAACCACTCATCTATGAGGATGCTGCCAAAGAAGGAAAATGGAGGAAAGCCATGAATGAAGAAATTGAAGCTGTTGAGAAGAATCGAACATGGGAGCTTGTCGATCTCCCACATCACAAGAAATCGATCGGTGTTAAATGGGTATACAAGGTCAAGAAGAATGAGAAAGGCGAAGTAACAAGGTATAAGGCTAGAATAGTCGCAAAAGGGTACAAGCAAAAAGCCGGAATCGATTATGATGAAGTCTTTGCCCCTGTTATCCGCATGGAAACCATTAGATTGATCATTTCCATTGCTGCTCAATATAATTGGCGGATTTATCAAATGGATGTCAAATCAGCATTTTTGAATGGCATCCTCGAAGAAGAAGTTTATGTTGATCAACCCGAAGGGTTTGTTGTTAAAGGCCATGAAGACAAAGTGTTGAAGTTGAAGAAAGCTCTATACGGGCTTAAGCAAGCACCAAGAGCATGGAATTCCAGAATTGATGTATATCTCAAGTTGGATGGATTTACTCAATGTCCATATGAACATGCACTCTATTTGAAGGAAGAAAGAGGTGATGTTCTGATAGCTTGTTTATATGTCGACGACCTTATTTTCACAAGAAATAATATGTCGATGATTGATGCCTTTAAAACATCGATGGTGAAAGAATTTGAGATGACGGATAATGGCCTCATGAGTTATTTTCTTGGCATCGAAGTGAAGCAAAGTGCAGAGGGAATTTTTATTTCCCAGAAAGGATATGCAGAGAATGTCCTTGAAAAGTTTGACATGAAGGACTGTAATTCAGTTAATACACCAATGGAGTGTGAAACCAAACTGTCGAAGTTTGATGATGGTGTCGATGTTGATTCAACATATTATAGAAGCCTGATTGGAAGTTTGAGATATTTGACATGCACGAGGCCAGATATCGTGTACAGTGTTGGAATTGTGAGTCGATACATGGAGAAGCCAAAGTCATCTCATCTGAAAGCTGCGAAGAGGATACTTTGATACATCAAAGGTACTATTACTGATGGTTTGCATTACTATCGATCTGGAACTTTTCAACTTAGAGCTTATTCAGATAGTGATTATGGTGGAGATATTGATGACTGAAAAAGCACTACAGGCTTTGTATTTTTCTTATGTGATGCTGTTTTCACATGGTCATCAAAGAAGCAACATAGTGTTACTCTGTCGACATGTGAAGCTGAATATGTAGCTGCATCATCATGTGTTTGTCATGCAATATGGCTGAGAAGACTGCTCAAAGATATTCATATGGAGCAGAAGAAAGCAACGGAGATTTTTGTTGATAATGCTTCTGCTATTGCCTTGGCAAAAAATCCAGTGTTTCATGAACGAAGTAAACATATCGATGTTCGATATCACTTCATTCGAGAACATGTTAAAGAGAATGAAGTTGAAGTATTGCATGTGAAGACAGGAGATCAAGTCGCAGACATTTTTACCAAGCCTCTCAAGATCGATGCATTTCGGAAGTTCAAGAGCTTGCTTGGCAAGATCAATGGAAGAGAATTTGGTTTAGGAGGGAGTGTTGGAAATTAAACCAAATTTATTGGTGTTATTTTCTGAAAAAGAGTTATGATCGTTGTTAAGTTTGAAGTGTCGTAATTTGCAGTTTATATTAAGTGTTATCTAGTTACTAGGCTCTTAATGCTTTCAAGTTTCAATGTCGTTTAATTATCTTGTTAAAAAGTCAAGTATTGTAATTCTGTTTTTTCTAAGAGTGAAGAATAGCGTGGCCTTCTCGTCTTCTCCTCCTCTGTTGTGTGAGTTGAGAGTCCTCACCTTCGAAATCTATCGAAAAATCGTTATCGATCTTGTGCCTGTGACGTTCTTTTTCAACATGTTATCTGTGTGAATCATGCTGGAATTTTGAGAGGAAGCCTTTTAATGAGTTCTCAACTTCATAACAAGTAGCAACTATCTCACATTCTATTGAAGTCCACCTGTATCTTGTGGAGATGATGATCCTCATGCTTTATGAACTGACATGATAAGCTTATGGCAGTGGAGATGAACGGGGCTCGCAATGTAGCATCGAGAGATGAAGCATCGGTTCTTGGGGGTGGGGGGTGTGCCGATGCTGGTGGTCGGGTCCAATAGTGGCGGGATCTAGCTGGACATGAGGCTGGGCCATCATAAGTTTTACTGATGGCGACTTCTACTATTTAATCATGTCTCGAGTTTCAAGTTATGTACGAAACCTTGGAAAGATTTTTGATGTTGAACCACACGAGTCCACGACAGTCTATGTACACGTTAATATTATTACTGCTTTTATCCTTTTCATGCTTTTATTAATCTGAGTTTGGCTTTCTAGCTTTTATTGTCAGGAGCATGCACATTTCTTTGTCCAATTTGAACCATGATGTCCAAATTAGGATGTACTTCTTCCACGAGCTCTGTTTGAAATTTTTAAGGAATCGAGTGATTTTTTCCTAATGTTATTTGAAATCTAATTGTGCCTATTATTGCAATTCAGTTCGTTTCCGAAATGACTCGGTTTGGTTTCTATATCGAATTTTTTTGGTCCGATACGGTTTGGTCTTTAAAGACAAACCCGGTTTAATTTCACGGTTTGAGATGGTCTCTCCGAAGGGTCAAACAGCCTGCGCCAGAAACCAAATAGAGAATTGGACCGGCTCCTAGAGAACTTAAAGCAGGGACGCGGCTATCCGTTTGCTGGTGCAGGGTTTGATAAAACCTATGTCCAATCAGCCTCCTTCGTCTACCTCGCGAAAGCGTTATATAGAGACAGACGAAGAAACTGGCGAGTGAGTCCTTTTCAACAAGTGTGGCCACCGTAGTTGGTATCCTATCGCACTCCCTCTCCGCGCATGAACTGGTAAGCCTCGCCACTCAATCTCTCCTCTCCTTCCATCTCGTGGCTTTCTCTGTTCCATTTTCGCGTGCATTCGAAGAAGGGACATGGTGCTTGCTCAAACAACCGATTGTCGTTCCTCCGGTAAGTTCCGCGCCGTTCGAAGATCGGCTTGTCTCTGCTGGGGAAGTCTGCTTTCGCCGTAATTCCTTAGTACATTTGAGCTTTTGGGGATAGTCGGAAAATGTGGGTTCGCTGGTGTTGTTCGGCGGTGGAACCTCTGTGCCTTGAGAAAGCTTAACGAGCTGCGTCTTGCTGTTTCTGTGCTCTACGCTCGGTCTCCAGTGTGGCCTTTTGGTGTGCTTCCAGTTGTATTGAGATGATCGGTTTGAAAAATATGTTTGTGTGGTTGTATTGTATATCTTTATAATATTGGAGTCTTCGAACTTAGTCTGCTGTCCCGTTTTCTACCGTGGAAGATAGAGCATGAAACACTTTTGGCTGTTATTTAATGTTTCTTTAGAATATAGCTTAAACTGAGCCTTAATATAAATAAGAGAATTTTCGTTCAAAGATAATTTAGTATATATTTATTTTTATTCCTTTCCTTTTTCCCTTTTTTCTTTCTTTATTGTGGTCAATGAGAAAAGGGCCTACAAGCCTTTGCTACTTAGTTATTCAGTAATTGCTTGTTTGGGTTTTTTGAATCCAAAATCGATAATTAGACTTTTGGAACAAAGAATAAATAGAGATTCTGATATTGAGCCGAGTTTCAATCAGCTCTCGCACGATTTAATTAATTTGGTTAAGTTGATTTAGGCTTGATATGTGACAATTACCCAACTGATTTTAAAATCTATCTTATGGACTTCCCAATTTTATCAACATAACCTATGTTTTTATGTTGAATTATAATGAAATCATTTTGGTCAACTGCCGTGATACACCTGATACACCTGTCATTGTCCTCGTCCTAAATGTTATGTCCATTGATTTGATATGCACAATTTTATTGAAAACGACACCGTTTTGCTTAGTTTTTGTCTGTTTCCTATTCCTATTTTAATTTATTCGGTTTCTGTTCATCTTCTCCGAGACCTAGCTTCTGTGATTGTCCCGTACCCGCGAAATAGCTGCCTCAATTTCTTAAGCAAAGCGGCGAAGCAGGAAGATTCATGTGCGCGTGCTTTCTGCTTGAATGTGCTTGTACAAGTTGATTGCGGTTTGCAGCTTTCACGACCGTAGCTCGACTCAGATTTGGCGACGAGTTGCCCGGGCATGGCTGGGCGATTTGAAGAAAGCTCGGCCATGGCTCGGCCGAGATCTAGAGGAGGATTTGCTTGGCCGTGGCTCGACCGAGATATGGAGAAGGCCTGGCCATGGCTTCAGCTTTTCTGGAGGTTCGACGACAAGTTGCGAGAAGGCGTTGTTCAGCTCGCTGAGATCTATTAGTGTCGTCATTCGGCAAAGTTTAGGATTTTTTTATAGGGGTGAATCGAGCATTTCTTGTCGTTGCTTTTTAACTTGCTACGCGATTTTTTTTATCCCCGTAATTGGCATTTGGAAGACGCTCACACTGTGTGATCAGGGGTGTCAAAACCAAACAACATACTTGACCCAAAATACAACCCAACCTGAAATTTTGGATATTTTTGAGTTGGGTACTCACTTAGTTGTCTTGGCACTATAATGCTTCAAGTTCAGTCAGGTTTTGGATTGATATGAAAATAATATACATATTCATTTTAATATGCATATACAAACATGACTCGACCGATATATTTTGATTACATTCTTATAATATCTGGACTTGGTCGGATCAAGCATATATTTATAATATTACGGATTGAGTATCATAGAACCTAACTTGACCGGACCCGACCCATCGACACCCCTAGTATGGACTACCAAATAGGGAGAAAATGCCATAAATCACGGAGTTCGTTATATGAATTTTCAACCGATCTGTTACTATGTCATTCTCCTTGTGATTGTCAATGATTCCAATTGCCAAAAGAGGAAATGCTCTGCCAAATGGGCTAATTCCAAAAAAAGCATAAACTTTAGATCGAATGATAATTCTGGTCTTAACTCGTACCAACTTTAGGTCAAGTGACAATTTTGCCAGCTCTCAACTTTTTTTGTCTTGTAACTATTACTTAAATCCCAAATTTAGGTCCCTTAACTTAAAATTATTGATTGTCTGACATAACTATTCCACCTTAAAAATATATCCACGTGGCTTGTTGGCCAGATTTAAAATATTAGCCATTATCTTTTTTTTTTAGGTACAGTTTTGAAAGGATAATGATAAAGCATTTTATTGTGCTCTACACTTCATTGACAAGTGAAAAAGATCTCCAAATCAAATCTCTTTGGCCAAACAACGCCATTTTCTTATAATTTGACCACCTGTCGAGAAATCCTATGAATGAGATCTATCAAGCTCATTATTATAATAATTTTTTCTAAAACAAGGGTGACTTTAGACCAACAGTTAACGGGTGGCCTTACTTGGGATAACAGTGAATGTTTGTGATTTTTCATAAGATAAAAAAACAAGTTGAGGCCATAATTATGACTTGGCTTAAGAGTTGTGCTTTTTTACGAGACTAAAAAATATTAGGACAAGAATTTTTACTATATTGAAATTGCTATTTTTTTCAGATAAAAAAAGTTCGAGACCAAATTTGTCATTCCACTTAATAGTAGTGCTTTTTTTGGGGGGACTGTACCCGGCCAAACTAGGACTTTAAACTTTTAAGTTCGGCTCACCTACATTTTCCAACCCGGGAGAGAAAATCTCGCTCACACCAAAGTTTCTTTTGTCATTTCATATTAAAAAAGCCAAAATAAAGAAAAAAGAAAAAGGAAAGAGGTCTTTTTACTAGGGGTGTGCAACAGTCCAGGGTCGACCCTAGACCGACCCAGGACCGACCGGTCGGGTTTTAAGATGAACGGGTCGGTCCTTGGTCCTAAAATCTCCAACCTGGTACTGTACAGGTTGGTCCTCGGTCCTAAGGTGTCGAGTTGGTCTAACCCGGACCAACCCGACAATATATTACATAAAATTGATAATTTTTGTTAATTTTACTTCAGCCCAAATAAACAAAAAAGTCCATAGGCCCAAGCTTCCAGCCCAACCCACGCTCAAGAGCCTTTAGTCTAGGGATGAGCCGCAGGCCCAATCTTGCCAGAATAGTGAATACCCCTTCTTGCTTCTTCTTCATCAACGTGCCCTAATTTCTTCACGGCGTTCGCTGGCTCGCATCTTCCTCCTTTGTCTCTGATTTTATGCTTCTACTTGTCGCACTGCTTCTACTTGTCGCCGACTCGCCGCTGCTGTCTCTACTCCGTCGCTGCCATCGTCGCCGAAGGACTTCACGCCGTAAGCTACTCGGCGACTCCCCTGTTCTTCTCTGCCTTGCCATCAGTCGCCGTCCGTCAAGCTACCGTCTCGCCGAGCTTCCACGCCACACGACGCCGACCCCAACCTTACGAGCTTCCACGCCACGCCGACACCGACCCAGCCTTACGAGCTTCTACGCCACGCTGACGCTTCCTCGCCATGCCGACGTCGACCCCAGGCTCGGAGGCGAGGTTCATGGAGAAGCTGGTGCTGTACACGACCAGCGCGGCACTCAGCTGCCTGGTCAAGTTCGCAGGGCTCCGCCACCTCGACCCGAACCATGAGGCCTCCAAGAAGGCCCTCGAGCACAAGAATTAGGAGTTGAACTGAAGCGAGGTGACAATAGAAATTCATGTCTGTCAATCCACTGACTTCAAGAAGTGTGATGTCGCAATGAATCCCGACAGGTTCTGATTGCTTAGCTCCTCTTTCGCGTCCGCCAATTTGTTGAACTTTTTTGTGTTTGGTTTAGTGGTTAAAGAACCGTACTTTTTCAAATGCTTGCTAAAGCAAGCGGTTTTTTGCTATGATTGCTCGAGCATTCTGTTGTTGGGCAGGTGATGAACCTCATATTAACAAATGGGTAATTTGCGTCTGAATTTACTTTGATGCTATATCACATTGGAGAACTGATGCCCTGTCTAGAGTTTTCCTCTTTTTTGGACTAGTAAGTTGTTTTGGACATGGGATTGAGAGCTTTTGTTGTTTTTAAAGCACCGATTCTAGCTTGCTTTTATGGGACTTTGTCCTCCACTTGCCTTTCCCCTTTGTGTTTTTTGTTATGGTTTTATCAGAGTTCGATGGTCTGGCCATGTCAATAAATATTCTTAATGTAACTATTACTCATGGCATCTATTAAGTAAATATTTACTTGTTTAATGATTTAATGATATATGCATATCTATATTTCTCCAATATGCCCCGTTGGTGAGAACTTTCATGCATTAGTATCATGGACTACTGAGTTCCTAAGTTTTGGGATTCATGTAAATGATTCAATTCATGTCAAGACTTGGAAGATCTTCATGCAATTTAGTTTGCTGCTGGTGAAACATGTATTCAAGGGTATGCAGGCCCGGGTTTTGGGATGGACAAACTTTTTTTTGTACGAAATAGGTTTTTTTATTGTACGAAAATTTTAGCGGTCCCGGGTTGACCCAGGGACCGGATCGGACCGATAGGGTCGGGTCGATCCACAGTCCCAAAAGTTGAGGACCGACACTGTGCGGGTTGGTCCTTGGGTTGAGCATGGGATCGGCCCAACCCGGACCATGCACACCCCTACTTTTTACTTGTCGCCCATTCCGAGAATATGTCGACCAACCTTCTTGTCCTGCCTGAAAGGCGTTGCGGTATTCAAATAAAGAACCGATGTGGGGGAAAACTGAGGGCAATTAATTTGGACTACCCAAATCGGAATCGCTCGGATCGGCTGGAAATCGGACCAAACCGGAAGTATTGATCCGGTTCCCAGTTCACTAATGTCTGGATGGTCTAGTTCCTAGTTTCTAGGAAAGTCAAACCGAACCGGTTATTTTTTTTATATTTTTATTAATAATGAAGATGTAAAAAATATAAAAAGAAATCAATTTAAATTTCTAAAATTTTACTATTTACTCAACTTTACAAAAACAATTTTTTCTTAAAAATAAGTAAAGAATTCATTTTTTTAAGAATTTTTTCGGTTCCCAATCGGTCCATTAGATTTTATAGGAACCGGATTGGAGGCGGTCCGGTCTCGTCTCTCTAGAGACCAAGGACTAGTCCCATCGATATAGTTCTTGATTTTGGGAGGGAACTGGACCGTGTATAACCATAGGAAAACCACGTTCCTCCTCCTATTTATGAACAAAGAAGGCGTGTTCATCCAGCAAACACAGGATTCGACACCACCGTCCATGGAGAACAAAGACAGTTTGGGGCGGCTCCCACGAGAACCAAGGTCTCAGATTCTCGGCGCTGGCACGTCCTGGCCTCGCCAAGGATGCGAATCGCTCCTCTCGCAGCTTCGCTTGCTCACCACGACGCTCGTTGTTCCTTCTCCCACAAGTTCAAAACTCCAATTGCCATTTGCCCCCTTTCCTAGTTTCTTCACTCGAGAAGTTGTTCCGGGTGACTCGAGTTTATAGGAAGAAGCTGTCCTAAATTCAAATGTCGAAGTTGTTCTGGGATTCTTAGAACTTCAACATTCATCAATGTGTTCGGGGCAACTCAATTAGTTGAAGCACTCGACACTTATCCTTAGAAAGAATCGCAAGAAGCTGTTCTGGGCGACCCCATCATGCTGCCAAGAGATGCTGTAAGTTGCAGAGCGACAATGCTGCACTGGCCAGTTTTGTGAAAAACCAACCAAAATCAATCCTTAGAACAATCCTTTCTGAACCGATCATGTTAACAAGTGGGGAGTTACTGAAGTCATCTACCAATATACTTCTCTTCTAGACTAATCAAGGGGCCTAAAGCCCATCGTTAATATCGAACAGCTTTGGAATTTCCTGGTCATCTCGTCTGCCTTTATGGGAGACACTGAAGAAACACTTTTGAGGAGGAAACCTCTTTGAAGCTAGCTGTGGCCACCAATTGAAAACAATAATCCCTTCAGCTTTAATGAAAAGCTTCAACCTCTCATCATGAGAATGGAAATTTGATCGGCTGAAATTTTTTGGAGCTCTGAAGAATCAAATGAGTCCCATGGGGACGTAGCACGTTGAACGGTGCTAAGATGTTCTTATACTTAACTATCATGATACAAGATTGTTAAATAATGTCTCGAGTTTAAATTAAAGGATTTCCTTGGCCTATTAGGATTTGGTTTCGGCAAATCAAAAGAGGAAAGAAGCGCTTGCTTCTTGCATGGTCAACAAGTCAACATATCTTGCAGGAGATTTATTTCCTAAAAGCAACGTGGGGCCCATTGGAGAACAAATCAAATAAAAAGGCTAGAAGGACATCTGCAAGCACAAGAGGAAATACGTGGGTTGCTTTTATCAAGTAGGTGGGGCCCAGAGGAAGATAATAAAAGAAAGCAAGGGTTTTTTACTTCCTTGGACATAAAAGCAGCCGCACGCACAAAACGTAAAATAGCCGCACAAGTAGAGCCGCACGCACAGAAGATGAAGAGACGGAGTCGCGCAAAGAATTACGCGAACGTGAGGGCTGTCTTTCTTCACATAAAGGTGTGCGTAGCTTCTTGGTGCTTCGTGAGTTTTATTTGTTTATCCAATTGAGTTGTTTATTGTAAACACTTGGGAATTGGGTATAATCTAGGTGCGGGAAACACGAGCGTATTGAGCGATTGTAAATCTGATTCTCCGATTATAGTGGATTTTGTTGCTGGCTCTCCCCATGGACGTAGGTACCGACATTCGGACCGAACCACGTAAATTTCTGGTGTCCTTATTATTTCTCGTTTGCTTCTCTGGCGATTTCGCGTTGACGTAAATTGCAAGATCCTGGTTAGTATCCGCATTAATTTACAACAATTGGTATCAGAGCTTGGATTAGATATTCTGGATTGTGATTTGGAGCTTTTGCTTGTTTGATTATTATCTGGATATCTTGTGATTGCAATTATGTATGGAGTAAAAGCTGAAATTGAGAAGTTTAATGGGAGGAACAACTTTGGGTTGTGGAGCCTCAAGATGGAGGCGTTATTGACAACTCTGGGTTTGGCAGAAGCTTTAGAGGGCAAAGATAATTTGCCAGATTCAATGAAAGATTCTGATAAGGATGTGTTGATGAGGAAAGCTAGGAGTCAAATCCTGTTGAATTTATTGAATGAAGTGTTAATAAAGGTAGGCCAGGAGAAGGATGCCGCAGCGTTGTGGGCAAAACTTCAGGTGCTCTATATAACGAAGGGTTTGAACAATCGCTTATACATGCTGAAGAGGATGTTATAGTTTAGATATACTGAAGGTACGTCTATCAGAACCCACTTAGATGAATTTAATAAACTCATGATGGACTTGAAGAATGTCGATAAGACACTTGATGATGAAGAGCAGGGCATGATGTTGCTAGCTTCTTTACCAGAGTCATGGGAGCACTTTACTGATTCACTGTTGCAGGGGCGTACTACGATTACCTCAAAAGAGGTAAAGTCCGCCTTGTTTTCTAAAGAGTGGCAGAGAAAGTTGCGAGATGATAGTCTAGCGCAAGATGTAGCGCGAGGACTAATGATTCGAGGTAGAGAGCAATATCGGGGGTCCAGTAGCAGCAGAAGCAAAAGCAGATCAAAATCACGCCATAGAAAGTCCAAGGGACGCGTGAAGTGCTTTGAATGTCACGAAGAGAGGCACATCAGGAGAGATTGTCCAAAGAGGAGGAATAAAGTTGATAGGCAAAATGCCACAAGTAGTGTGGCAAACGTTGCCGATAGGAGCAATAATGATGCAGAAGCTATTTTATGTGTGACTACTACTTCGTCAGGAGACGAATGGGTGCTCGATTCGGGGTGTTCTTATCATATGACGCCTCATAAGAACTGGTTTACTACTTACCAGACTGCAGATGGTGGTAGAGTTCTTTTGGGGAATAACGCAGCCTGTAAGGTTGTGGGGATAGGGACAGTTCGTATTCAGATGCATGATGGGGTAGTTCGTACATTGACAGATGTCAGGCATGTACCGGAGCTCAAGAAGAACCTTATTTCTCTAGGAACACTCGATGATATCGGGTGTAAATACACCGCTGAAGGTGGAGTGCTGAAGATCTCTCGAGGTGCCATGACAATGATGAAAGGAAAGAAGGAGAATTCTCTCTATCATCTACTAGGAAAGATCGTGACAGGAGCTGCTGCAGTTTCATCAGGTGAGTCAGATTCTGACTTGACTCAATTATGGCATATGCGTTTAGGGCACATGAGTGAGGCAGGTATGACGATGCTAAGTGATAGAGGTTTGCTAAAGGGTCAGAAGACAAGTAAGTTAGACTTATGTGAGCACTGTATCTTTGGGAAACAATGCAGGATTAAGTTTACTACAGGTATTCATTCGACAAAGCAGCCGGTGGAATATATTCATTCAAACGTCTGGGGCCCGTCTCCGGTTCCTTCGAAAGGAGGTGCCCGTTATATGCTGACTTTTATCGACGACTATTCCAGGAAGGTATGGGTTTACTTTCTAAAGCACAAATCTGATGTGTTTGATCGGTTTAAGAAATTTAAGGCATTGATTAAGAAGCAGTCAGATAAACAGATCAAGTGCCTAAGAACCGATAACGGCATGGAGTTCTGTGGTAAAGATTTTACCGAGTTTGCGAGAGAGAAGGTATTGTAAGACACCGCACAGTACCTGGGACACCACAGCAGAATGGCGTGGCAGAACGGAAGAACAGAACTTTACTTGAGCGAGCTTGAAGCATGCTTTCGCATGCTGGAATTTGCAAGGAATTTTGGGCCGAAGCAATGAACTTAGCTTGTTACCTGATAAATAGATCTCCATCATCTGCTATTGAGTGGAAGACTCTAGAGGAAGTATGGTCGGGGAAACCTGTTGATTATTCCGAATTACGTATATTTGGATGTCCTGCGTATGCTCATGCGAGTGATGGTAAGCTTGAGCCGAGGTCAAAGAAGTGCATATTTCTGGGTTATGCACAAGGGGTGAAAGGCTACCGGCTGTGGTGCACTGATCCCAGATCACCCGGTTTTATAATCAGCAGAGATGTGATCTTTGACGAGACTGCAATGCTTCGAAGGGGGAGTCTTGAGACACAACCAGCAAAGTAAACGGATCATGGTGTTAGTAGTGAGGTGGAGTTTCAGGTGGAGACTCCAAAGACCTCAGAGGTGACAGAAGTTGAGACTACAGATGAAGCCACAGTTCCTGAAGTCGGTGATATTGAACAACTAGCAGAGCAGCAGCATAGTATAGCCGAGAGAAGACAGCGAAGGCAAATTAAACCACCGGTACATTATGGATATACATATATTGCTTATACTTTGATTGTAGGTGACGAGGTGGAGATAGATGAACCTTCATCTTACTCTGAGGCGATGGCTAGTTCTAAGTCATCACAATGGCTAGAGGCCATGAGTGAAGAGATGGAATCACTCCATCGGAATCAGACATTGGAACTAATTAAAGTACCCCAGAGCCAGAAGATTGTTGGAAGCAAATGGGCTTACAAACGGAAAGAAGGCATTCTCGGAGTCGAGGCAGCGAGGTATAAGGCGAGACTTGTGGCGAAAAGATATACACAGCGTGAGGGCATTGACTACAATGAGGTGTTCTCTCCTGTGGTAAGACATACTTCTATTCGTGTTTTGCTTGCCTTAGTTGCTGCACAGGATCTTGAGCTTGAGCAGCTAGATGTGAAAACGACGTGTCTTCACGTTGAGTTGGAGGAGCAGATTTACATGAGACAGCCAGAGGGATTTGCTATTCCGGGTAAGGAAGATTATGTTTGCTTGTTAAAGAAATCTTTGTATGGTTTGAAACAGTCTCCTAGGCAGTGGTATAAACGTTTTGATGCTTTCATGGCTAGTCAAGATTATTCGAAAAGTCAGATGGATAGCTGTGTTTATTTTAGGAGATTGGATGATGGGTCTTTGATATATCTGCTGTTATATGTGGATGACATGTTGATAGCAGCTAGGAGTATGTCTGATATTGATGTGCTGAAAAGGCAATTGAGTGCTGAATTTGAGATGAAAGATTTAGGTGCTGCAAAGAAAATATTGGGTATGGAGATTTTGCGTGACAGGAATGCAGGATTACTACGCCTATCTTAGAAGAAATATAATGAAAAGATCGTGGCATGTTTTAATATGCAGTCAGCAAAATCTGTAAGTACACATTTAGCGAAGTACTTTAAACTTTCAAATAAATTATCACCGCAGACTGAGGAGGAGGAGGAGCATATGTCTCATGTTCCTTATTCTAGTGCCGTTGGTAGTATTATGTATGCTATGGTATGCACTAGGCCTGATATTTCACAAACTGTGAGCATGGTTAGTCGCTACATGAAGCGTCCTGGTGAAGCTCATTGGGAAGCTGTGAAATGGATCCTTAGATACTTGAAGGGGACGTCAGACGTTGGTATTGTATACCGGAGGAACAGTAATGGCAGTAATACCACAGGTTATGTGGATTCTGATCATGCATGTGACTTGGATGAGTACAGGTCTTTAGCAGGGTATTTGTTTACACTTACAGGTGGTGCAGTTAGTTGGAAGGTGTCTCTACAAGACGACGTTGCTTTGTCGTCGATTGAGGCGGAGTACATGGCACTGACATTTGTAGTAAAAGAGGCGATATGGTTACGGAGTTTGCTTTTGGACTTTGGGTTGGATGAGAAAAGTGTTGATATATATTGTGATAACCAAAGTACGATATTTCTGGCGAATAATCCAGTTTATCATGAGCGAACGAAGCATATCTGTATCATGTACCACTTCATCCGAGATGTCTTAGCAAAGGGTAAGGTTGTTATGAAAAAGATTGCTACAACAGAGAACCCGGTGGACATGATGACTAAGCCTGTTCCTTTGGCGAAGCTCAAGCTATGCTTGAGCACTATTGGCATCTGTGGAGAGTGATTGCCCTTCGGGGCGATGGGAGAGTAGCATGGATGATTAGTACTATAACTTGGCTTTAAACATCGAGCCAAGATGGAGAATTGTTAAATTATGTCTCGAGTTTAAATTAAAAGATCTTTTTGGCCTATTAGGATTTGGTTTCAGCAAATCAAAAGAGGAAAGAAGCGCTTGCTTCTTGCATGGTCAACAAGTCAACATATCTTGCGGGAGATTTATTTCCTAAAAGCAACATGGGGCCCATTGGAGAACAAATCAAATAAAAAGGCTAGAAGGACATCTGCAAGCACAAAAGGAAATACGTGGGTTGCTTTTATCAAGTAGGTGGGGCCCAGAGGAAGATAATAAAAAAAAAGCAAGGGTTTTTTTACTTCCTTGGATATAAAAGCAGCCGCACGCACAGAACGTAAAAATAGCCGCACAAGTATAGCCGCACGCACAGAAGAAGAAGAGACGGAGTCGCGCAAAGAATTACGCGAACGTGAGGGCTGTCTTTCTTCACGTAAAGGTGTGTGTAGCTGCTTGGTGCTTTGTGAGTTTTATTTGTTTATCCAATTGAGTTGTTTATTGTAAACACTTGGAAATTGGGTATAATCTAAGTGCGGGAAACACGAGCATATCGAGTGATTGTAAATCTAATTATCTGATTATAGTGGATTTTGTTGCTAGCTCTCCCCGTGGACATAAGTACCAATATTCAGACCAAATTACGTAAATTTCCGGTGTCCTTATTATTTCTTGTTTGCTTCTTTGGCGATTTTGCGTTGACGTAAATTGCAAGATCCTGATTAGTATCCGCATTAATTTACAACAAAGATAATGCTGTATGTTATTACAACAACAGGCGCACCATAGAAGTTTTTCTCATCTTCCGTCCCTCGCTATGATCCGATGGCCTCAAACATGGTAGATTTCTCGTGTTCAATCCAATCAACAACATTTTGATTGAAGGGTCGGCAACAAAAATTAAACAAAATATCGACGTTGAAACAAGCGCATCTAACCGTTCAACGAGAGACTCGGTAAAGCTATTGTGCAAAAAAGTGCGGGATCATGCTCTTGCACAGATGACGTGGCACGATTGCGGCACAATTGAGATAACTAGCTAGATGTTCTTTTATTTTTTGGCCTTTTTGTTTCAGCCAAAAATTTGACAAGGCTAGTCAACAAAAGTCGCTCGAACAATTATGGATGTAATAATTCGGAATTGAAGAGATAATTTAAAAGCCACGTCGATTTGGGAAAACAAAATTCAGATTGAGGATTGAAAGTAATAATAAACTTCCCCTATATGAACGTTACTTGTCCTACGTATGTTTATCGACAAAAATCTTATGTAATCGGACGGTTGATATTTTTTGTTTTGGTCGTTGTCTCATGGAAGTAACCACCAGCAGCATATGCGTTCCTTCTCTTTCGTCCTTTGGTACTGGAAAGGGCAAAGTCAAGCCTAGTCAAAGCCAAGAAGCGCCTCCGTAGATTCCCTCGCACCTTCCGCGTCATGCCGCCGTCCCTTCTTTCTGCTCATCATTTATGGCAGCGGTGCGATCAGCGTGGCGAATCCTGAATCTTTAGGACAGCGAGAACGCGGCATCGTTCAAGCGCACGCGGAGTAGAGAGTGTTTGTGTGGCGGGTTTTCTGACATCGGAGGCTGAGAACCGGTGGAGATCGCGGTAGCGGGTAGATCTTGTCGTTTGAGCACTCGTCAGGTAATCGCTTTGCTCTTCCCCTCTTCTCTGTTTCCTACTTTGATCGATCCGTTTACTTTTGATGCGTTCCGAATTGAGATCTGAGCGACACTTCTGCAATTTCTTCAATCTCTTTTACTGACTTAGTGGGCTCTGCTCCACCAGTTCTCCCGAGATGAAAAGAAAAGAACCTGCTTATTTGGAAGAGCCGACACACAGGGCGTCTTCCTCGTCGACCTCTCCCCATGTAGGCGATTATGAAGGCGGAGCCAAAAGGCCGAGAGCAGATAATTACGAAGTGTTCTTGAGTTTCAGAGGGAAAGACACTCGCGAAGGTTTCACGGATTATCTCTATACTAGCCTTGTCGATGCAGGGATTCATGTGTTCAGAGATGACAACAAGCATCGCGTCGGTGAGGAGATTGGTCCGGAGCTTCTCTGCAGCAGTACGCAGTCTAACATCTCAATCCCGATTATCTCGGAGGACTACTCCTCCAGCAAGTGGTGCCTTCACGAATTGGCTCAGATGTTGAAGTGCAGAAAAATCCATGGCCAAATGGTATTGCCCATATTTTACAAAGTGGAACCCTCTCAATTGCAACATCTTTCGGGGAGATTGGGAGATGCTATCTATGCACACAAACAGAATCAGGATGAAAAGGTTGTCAAGGAATGGGAGGAAGCGCTCAAAGAAGTCAGTTCTTTGAAAGGATGGGAATCGAAGAAAGTATATAACGGGTACGTTCTTCTCCACCAACACATTATTTAATTCGTCATAAATAGATCTCTTTTTTTTCTTTCCAAAAGGGATATCCATCCTATACTGAAATTCATTGTTATTTGATAGGCATGAAGAAGCACTGGTTAAACTTGTTGTCGGAAAAGTTATGAGCGAGTTGAAAAAAAAATTTCAGCTAACTCTTCCCAAAGAGTTAGTTGGAGTTGATGATCATGTGGAAGAGATTATGGGCTTGATGGATGCTAATTTTAAAGGTACATCGATCATGGGCATTTGTGGAATGGGCGGCATCGGTAAGACAACTCTTGCAAAGGTCCTGTACAACAATCTTTCGAGTCATTTCGAGCATCTTAGTTTCCTGACAAACATTCAAGAAACGTGTGGGAGCAAGGGAATTGAATGCCTGCAAAAGCAACTCATTTGCGATATACTAAGAAGTTCTTGTGATGTGTCTAATATTGACGAGGGAATCAGTATCATTAGATCTCGATTTATAAGTAAGAAAGTTCTCATCGTCCTTGATGATATAGATGATAACGCTCACTTAAAAGCTTTGGTTGGAGATAATAGTTGGTTTGGAGCTGGTAGTATAGTCATCATAACAACTAGAAACAAGAGTATTCTTGATGAGGCTGGGGCAAGCCACTTCTACCAACTCAAAGAGTTGCCTCTGGATCAGTCATTGATTTTATTTAGTAGACATGCATTTCAAAATGATTCTCCTCAAGGCGAATATGAGATTATTACTCGTGATGTTGTATCAACTACTGGGGGGCTTCCCTTAGCGCTTGAAGTAATAGGTTCGTTTTTATATGGAAAGAGAAAAGAAGTATGGAAAGATACATTGAGAAAATTAAACAAGGTGCCGGACAAAAAAGTTCAAGAGAAGTTGAAGATAAGTTATGATGCATTAGATTATGAGGAGAAACATATATTTTTGGATATTGCATGTTTTCTTATTGGATCACACAAACAAAGCCCCACTTATATGTGGGATGCCTGTTATTTTTTTCCGACGAAGGGGCTTGAAGTGCTGAGTCTTTTGTCCCTAATCAAAATTGACGAGGATGACAAACTAATTATGCATGATCTCGGAAGGGAAATTATTCGACAAGAAAATCCAAAGGAGCTTCAGGAGCGTAGTAGGTTATGGAATAGTGGGGAAGCCGTAGATGTGCTTGCCAACAGCAAGGTAAGGCTTTTCTCTACTTGTCTTAGTCAATGAATGCGAGTCCATCTTCTCTTTCTTGTTTGCGATAAGAATTGTTTGTTGCTTTGCTCGAGTCTCCAAAGCTTGCCGCTCCTACCAGCAAACGAGCTCTTTCTGCAGTTCTTGCCAAATTCTAGGACAAAACCGAGGAGCAATTTCTTGGTTATTGAGGATTGAAACACGTTTTTTCCTAGTATTGTGAGGAGCACGCTCTTCTTCGAAAACTTCAATGCAACAGCAAAACTACAAAAAAATCACGATGCTGACTTCTAATGAGCTGTTTGCTAACATAAGCGAGACCTCCACTCATTTCTAATGATGGCCATCCTAGTCCTCTTATTGTTTGTGAGATTTTACCTTTATTTTTCATGGATTGTGCAATCAAGCCCATTGTAGTAAACCGTTAGTTATCACCATCTATCTATCCATATGGCTTTCATATTTACTTCTGAGTAAATATCATCTTAAGTTATGCCTTTTGTGACATCAATAAGCCCTTATTTTTCTTTCTTGTATTGCCAAAATCCTCAAACTTGTGCCAATGGAAAAAATGCCCTCTGGCTACCACAAAGACAAGTAGTACCTCGTCAGAAAGAATAAAAGTTCAAAGGAAGAATTCAAACCACCATTACGACTCCCATGATTGATGCTCAATTTGCAATACATCCCCTAAAAAAGAGCATGAATTTGAGTTCCCAAAACATTTGGTTATGAAGAAAGACAAATGCAATAGACTTGAGTCCCTTAAGTGTCCAATTTATTCTGTCTTTATGTCCAACCTATCTATAAGTTGAGCAAGATCTCATTAATCTATGGGTGGGCCAATTGATATTACCTTGTATAGTGAAAAACACTCATTGCAAAAAAAGAAAAAGAAAAAGAGAAAAAGAAACGATGACAAAGTGATGTAAAACATATGCCCTAATATTTGGGATGATGTTTTAGTTTTCCATCGGCTATCGAGAATTGCGAACAAGGTAGGCTTGAAAAAGAGAGAGAATTCTACGACGACTGCGATTCTTTGATTTTGATACATATTTTGGTGACAAGTTTGGTAGATGTATTTGGCTTGGAACAGCTGTGTTGCTTCACATATAAGGGATATCAGTAAACGTAGTGTTATTTTGCTTATAAAGGGTATGAATTTTGGTAGATATATTTGAAGTAGTGTATAGATCAAGAGGAGGCTTTTTATTGTAATTCCAAAGAATGCATATTTTGGAAATTCAAGGGGTGCAAATATCGAAAGGCATAATTGGAAGAGGAAATTTTTTGGAAGAATCTCTTGAGCTACATCATAATAGCACGATAGCTAATTGAAATCAATACTTTTTCATCATATATCAATTGGTCTCATCTCATATTTGAAATTTGCTATCCGCAATGTTCCCTAATTGCAGGGCACTAGAAAGATAGAGGCCCTTTGCGGCGGGTATGGTTGGAGAAGGAGATACACAGTTGACCAATTTAAAGAACTAACCAACTTAAGGTTCCTTCAATTTGATGGTGTGGATTTCACTGGAGATTTCCAAGACTTACTTCCTCAATTAAGATGGCTTCGGTGGTGGTATTGTTGTTCATATTTTGTAGTGACCAACTTTCATCTGAAGAAACTAGTCGTGCTCGATCTGGTAGGAAATGATATTATGGAGGATCGGGGAGGATGGGGTCCGCTCACAGTAAGATATAGAGAAGGCATATCTCTTGAGAATAAGCCCGTGTTGTTGAAGGTCTACTCGCGCTAACCTCTTCTTTCTTTGTTTCAGATAGGTCTATAGTCCTTTCTGGAATTAAGGATTATCCTCTAAATATAAGAGGTTATAGGAGTTTATGCCCCTTAATATCTTATCGAAACATTTCAGGATTAACCTCTTCTTGTGCATGTTATATTTTAGATTGCTTTTCATAATTAAACTATCCATTTCTCTGTAATTCCGTATTATCGAAAGAAAACGTGGCATTTGGATTTTTCATCTACTTTTTTATGATAAAATTTGCTCATGTCTGATCAACAAAGAACGTTAGCCGTGACATTCTTTTCGCAAGGGACATGCTTAGAGAACATTTATACGTTGGTGTAGCCAAACTCTACTGGAAGAAACATTTAGAAGTGAACAAGACGACTGAGAAGAAAGAAGTAGTGGAGCATGGACATTTCTGAGAAACCTAAAAAAGTCTTAATGGCACTTCTCTTTTTCAGATGGCAACCGAGTTCAAAATTCTCAACCTCACGGGGTGCTGATTTTTGAGAAGAACTCCCGAGTTGTCTGCTTTTAAAAGCTTGGAGATTTTGATTCTTGAAGATTGTTGGGATCTGAAAGAGATTCATCCTTCTGTCAGAGACATCAAGACCCTTATCTCCTTGAGGATCAATGGTTGTTATAAATTGAAGGAGCTACCGGTAGGAGTAGGTCGAATGGAAGAGTTGAGGGAGCTTCTCTTAAATTATAATGCTATACAAGAAATTCCTATTTTGAGAGGCTGTTTGATGAAGCTAGAGACTCTAAGTGCCTCATATTGTGGAGAACTCGCTCGACTTCCAGAATCTTTGGGCTCTCTCGTGTCATTAACTCGGCTGGACTTATCTTATTCAGCAATTGAAAAATTACCTGAATCCTTTGGTTCTCTGAAGGAGCTTGAGATTCTTCATGCCTCTTATTGCGAATCGTTAGCCCACGTACCCAGCTCCATAGGCCATCTGACATCATTGTCTGTCCTTGACCTAAGAGGATGCGGTAAACTTGCTCAACTTCCAGTCTCCATAGGCTCCCTCACGTCCTTGACTGCACTGCATTTTTTTTTGGTCAAAATAGATTTGCATTTCATATCATGTCGAAACATCTTCCAAAAGTCTTAAGTCCAAACTTATCAAAGAAAGTAGAGAAAGCGGTGGATCAAATAACCATATTGGAGAAATTGAGCCTTCGAACGTGGCTTTAGCGAGCAAATCGGCAGCCGAATTTGCCTCCCGTGGACAATGGGCCAATAGAACATTACTATTTCGGTCCAGGATAGAGTTGCAGTCTTCCAGCACTGGCTCCGCGGCCCATGAAGGAGTCTCGGCCCCTTTCAAACACTGGACAACACCAAGGCAGTCAGTGTACACGTGCACAACAGCCTTTCCCCTCTGCTCAGTCGAATCTACCGATAGATTCGCTGAAATCTTCTCAGCCAAGAGCAAACCCAATCGGACACCTAGGGTTTCTGCGATGAAGGCCGATTCTGCTGCGATCTTGTGCAAGAATCCATCAACGATGCTTCCTGCTTCATCTAAGCAAATTCCAGCAGCCGCACCTTCCATTGAAGCTGGGAACCACGAGCTGTCAACCAAGATCCGTCTGGCTGGTTGTCTCGGCAGCAGGTTTCGGTCTTCGGCTGGTAAGTCCCCCCTCTTCGCTCTTTGTCGTGGTTTAATCTGTGTGGTAGCTTGACTTGTGAGGCTGGTTGCTGCAATGATGACTCGGGAAGGACATCGTTTCTTGTTGTTGAAAGTGGCCGCGTTACGTTCCTTCCAAACGAACCACAGAGCTGCAGCGAGAAGGCAAGTTGGGTTTGACTCTGTATCTCGGGTAAGGTTCTCAAAAACCCATCTATCCATTCGTTGAACTGTCTGAGGAAGTGTGTTGAAATTGAAGATTGGGTCTGACCATACTCTGTGTGTTCGCGGACACAGGAGAAGTGTATGGTCGACTGTCTCTGGGGACGCAAGGCATATGGGGCACAGTGGGTCAGGTAACATTGCTCTTTGATGTAGATTTTCTTTAGTAGGAAGAGCATTATTGCATACACTCCATAGAAAATGGCATATTTTAGGTTGACATCTAATTTTCCATATAGAAGACCATAGACTTTTTGGTGGTTGGTATGAGGTGGAGGCCGAGAGGTTAGTCTGCTTCGGGTAGTGCTGTCTGATTGTATTGTATGCACTTTTAACACTATATTCCCCGTCCTTGTTGCCAGACCAAACTAGTTTGTCCTCCCTTTGGCCATAACCCAGGTTGATGGTTTCAATCTCCTTCACCTCCTCTTCATTGAAGAATTCCTTCAATCTCTCACGATTCCAGGTTCTCGATTGTTGCTGAATTATTTCTTCAACTTTAGTGGGTTCATTCAGGTTCGCTGGACCATGTAAAATTCCTCTTGGAAGCCATCTATCTTCTCTGATTTGTATACTCCTACCGTCTCCCACTCACCATCTTATGTCTTTAGCGATAGCATCCCTTCCCATTAAGATACTCTACCAGCCCCACGATGGTTTAGAGCCTTTGCTTGCCTTCCAGAATTCCGAGTTAGGGTAGTATAAGGCTTTCATGACTTGGCTCCAAAGGGAGTTTGTGTTAGTACCCAACCTCCATGCTTGCTTTCCCAATGCTGCCATGTTGACATTGATCAAATCTTTGAAGCCTAGGCCTCCTTCCTCCTTCCTTCTCTTTAGTAATTCCCAACTCTTCCAGTGGATACCTTTCTTTACAGCATTATGTTTCCACCATAAATCTGCTGTTCTCCTTTCTATCGCTCGACATATTGAACTAGGAATTTTGCAGATTGACATAGCATATTGGGGAATTGCTTGTACGACAGATTTAATCAAGACTTCCTTGCTTGCTTTTGAGATTAGGTTCTCTTTCCAGCCTTCCAACTTAGAACTTACTCTTGCCAAAATCCACACGTACATTTGTTTTTTTTAGGGTCCCTAGTCAGATGGGATGACAAGGTATTTCCCGGTTTTTTCCCAAATAGGAACTCTTAACTCTGCTGCCATACTGTTCTTCAGAGTAGTGGGGCAATTTTTGCTGCAGACAATTCCAGATTTGTTGAGATTTATCGCCTGCCCTGTAGCCATACAGTATTGAGCTAGGGTGCTTGCCAACTTTTGACATTCCAGAGTTGACCCATTCAAGAAAAAGATGGCGTCATCTGCAAATAGGAGGTGAGTTAGAGTTGGGCAGTCTCTTTTGAGTGTTATGCCTCTTAAATTCCCATCAGCAGTTGCTTTCTTTATCATCGAGGACAGAATGTTTCCCATCAGAATAAATAAGTATGGTGAGATTGGGTTGCCTTGTCTTAATCCTCTTGATGGCTTGAAATAACTCTAACACTCTCCATTGACCATCACGCTAAGATTTACTGTTGAAACACATGTGAAGACTCGATTAACCCAGATTTCGCTAAAGCCCATCCTTCTTAGACAATCACATAGGAAGTCCCACTCGACTCGGTCATATGCCTTTTGCATGTCAACTTTTAGAACCGCTTGGAAATTCCTCCTACGTCCTCCAATTCTCAATTGGTGTAGCACTTCTTGAACAATCAGAATGTTGTCCTGGATCAATCTTCCTCCTACAAATGCACTTTGTTCCAGGGCAATTATGTCTGGGAGCCAGCCTTTAAGTCTATTAGCCATGACCTTGGAGATAATCTTGTAACTGAAATTGCACAAGCTGATTGGCCTGTATTCAGCTATAACTTCCGGGGTCTTTGTCTTTGGCATAAGGACGATATTTGTGGTATTTAGTTGAGGATCGAGGCTGCCGTAGGAAAAAAATTCGTCCACCATTTTATATATCTCCTCCTTGATCTCCTCCCAGTTATGGCGATAGAACTGGCCATTTAGTCCATCTGGGCTTAGGGCTTTAGTGTCCCCAAGTTGAAAAATAGCTTCTTTAACCTCTTCAAGGGACACTTTTTTCAAAATTTCTTCATTCATTTCTTCGGTCACCAGGGTAGGACATTGGTCTAGGACTGGTTGGTAGTTCCTTTCCCCAACCGAAGTATATAGATTTTTATAGAAATCTGTAATATGCCTCTTTAACACCAAATCATCTCTACACCAGGTGGTATCATCAAGTTTCAGCATTGAAATTCGATTACGAGTTCTTCTCTGTATTGTAGTTACATGAAAAAATTTGGTGTTACGGTCCCCCCATTTCAGCCATTTCACGCGTGATCGCATGCTCCAGAACATTTCTTCTTGTCGCCATATTTTCTCTAGTTTTGCTTTTGTTTCTTGGATTTCTGATTGAGTAACTTCCGAGGGGGCAACATTTGATAGTTCGGTGAGTTCTGCTGTCAATCTCGATATTAGAGTCTTCGCATTAGAAAACCTTTTCTTGCTCCAAGCTGTTAGGGACTCCTGGACTCTTTTAATGCGCTGAACAATCTTGGCTTCTTGTGCTTCACTTTCTCTCCATGCATGAGCTACAATTTCTTTGCATTCTGGATCTTCCATCCAATAGGCCTCAAATCGGAAGTTTTTCCTTCTTTTCTCCTTTTTTGGTGCTGAATCAAGCAGAATAGGGCTGTGGTCAGAGCCAACTGCTGGTAGTGCATAAATTTCTGCTGAGGGAAGTTTTACTCGCCATTCCATGTTGCACACTACCCTATCTAACCTTTCCCTTACAAGGGCATCATCTGCTCTTTTATTAGACCATGTGAATGCACAGCCTTTGCTCTCTATATCCATTAATGAGCAACTGTTCAACATGTCTTTAAAGGCCAACATTCTGTAGTTTTCAGCTCTATTTCCTCCTTCTTTCTCCCAAAAATACAGTACTTCATTAAAATCCCCTAAGCACAGCCAAGGCAAGTCATTTTGCTCATGGATCATTCTCAGCTTGTTCCAAAGCACCAGCCTCTTCTGGAAATCTGTCGGGGCATATACAAAGGTGACCCTCATTCTTAAGTTTGTCTTCGCCTCCATACATGTGGTGTCTATCATTTCATCATCGGAGTATTGTATTTCTACCTCCGCCTCCCTTTGCCACATGATTGTCAATCCCCCTGCACATCCTTTAGGGTCAACAAAGTGGGCTGTTTGAAAGTTTAGTCTTCTTCGGATTCTGTCCACCATCTCTCTTTTATTCTTTGTCTCCATGATGAAGACGATGTTGGGCCTTTCATGAGCCACTAAGGCTCTAAGATGCTGGAACGTCAGGTTAGGCCCCAGACCCTAAACGTTCCAGCACAAAATCTTCATCTATTCCCTAGTGGCTTATTAGGGCTAGCCACCACAGCCCATTGGTACAACTCTTTCTCTCCTACCACAGGAGCATCCAGCAGAATTGTCTCATCCAAGACACTGATAATTTTGTCTTGGATCATGGGGGTCTTCGTCTTCTTCATTTTCTTCCCAAGGGGGGAGATACTACACTTCTTGACCTTAACCTCCTGTAGTTTAGTTTTTTTCTGTTTCATTAACTTCCTTTCTGTATTAACAGCAGCATCATCTTCATGATTTATGTAGGACTCCACCACTTTCTTTCCTCTGTCACTTAGGGTCGACACCTCCACAAGAGTAACCTGCTGGTTATGTTCTGCCGTTTCACCCTGGTGATACATTTCTGCTGAGTTTTGCTGTGTTTCCGATATCATCTCCTCTTCTTCGGGTGTAGAATGATCTAGATCATAGTAAAACTTCCAAAGAGGGCTTGGTTCTCTCGCTTCAGCTTTCAGCCAAGATCCATAGTTCAGTTTTCCTTCCACTCCCGGGTCGTCAATCTTATACGGAATTTCTTCACAGCTAGTTGCATAATGCCCAATCTTTCCACATGAGTAACAATAGTGTGGGAGACGTTCATACTTGAAATCCACCCAGCATTGGTTCTCCCCAAAACATACTATTACGCCGGGCATCAGCGGGCCCGAGAGATCTAGATTGACTCTCACCTTCCCTTGTTGGCAAATACCACATTCGCTGTTATCAATCTTTACTTCCAATACTTCGCCTATTTGTCCAACAACTTCTCTTAATGCACCTTCTGACATATGGATGACCGGAATACCCCAAAGTTGAACCCAAAAAGCACAATGGGTGAAGACATGGCGCTGTAGGGGTATTCTCGGTTGGAGCTTTTGTAATATTAGTAGGTTCCTTGAGAAAGACCAGGGGCTTCCTCGCAGTACACGACTCATATCTGTCTCTTCTTTGAATGTGAAAGAAAATAAACCCGACATAGGTGCATCGCAGAGAACATTCTCCGTTTTCCAGGCTTTTTTCATTGTAGAGAAT
Organism: Melaleuca alternifolia; assembly: GCA_019926035.1. Classification (NCBI taxonomy): domain Eukaryota; kingdom Viridiplantae; phylum Streptophyta; class Magnoliopsida; order Myrtales; family Myrtaceae; genus Melaleuca; species Melaleuca alternifolia. The sequence continues at coordinate 662,466 of JAGKPW010002178.1, forward strand.
AGAGCAAGCGTGTTGACATTGTGTTTTAGGAAGATTTGTCCGAGCAGCACTAAACTGCATTTACGCCATTTTTCCTTTGGAATATCCTCAAACACCTTGACTACACTATTTTTGGACCACATGTTGCCCATTCTTTTGCACAATGCTGCGATCTTACTATCCTTATCATGTGATGAATCTGCATACTGCGCAGGAGAATGGCTTCCAGCAACAGATTTTCGAAGGGTTAAAGTACCTCGATTGGAAGGTGGGCTCTCCCTCCCCTCCATTTCTAGTGAAGGAGGTGTTGAGGCTGAGCTACTGGGGGTTGCAATCTTGGAGATGACGCGCCATTTTTGAAAGGAGCATTGTCTTGATGAGGGGATCTTGCTTTGTCTTTCGCTGAAGGGGTATTGGGCGAGGGGCTGTAACCGGAGTAGGGTTAGGTTTTACTGGATTGTGGGAGGAATGATTGATCGGCTATTTTATTGTTTGTGGTATGGATTTGGTTTGGGGTAGTGTATGGTTTTTAGGGTTTTTGGGAGATTGGTTTTTTGTATTAGGGTTTTTGGTTTGGGCATATGTTGTTTCCATATGGGGTGAAGTTTTCCGCCATAGCCACGGAGGAAGAGAGGGATGTAGTTCTATGTAGAGCTTCCTTTGGAAGAGGGAGGGTTGGGATCATTCTATCACATTTGATAGAGGGGGTTCTCCATTTCGGCAGAGGAGGTTGGGGAAGATTCTCTCGTGCTAGTTGACTGCACTGCATTTGGCAAGTACAGCAATTGCTGAATTACCGGAAGGCATTGCATATCTGTAGAACTTAAGGATTTTGGACGTAAGTGGAACTGGCGTAACAGAATTGCCTCGTGCCATTGGAATGTTGGCAAAACTCCGAGATTTGAATGTTTCAAGATGCGAAAATCTGGAAGGACTACCAGGTAGCATAGGCGAACTGAGGTCGCTGAACATGCTTGAATTAGACAATTCAGGCATCTCGGGCTTGCCACAAAGCATTTCCAGGCTCTCTTCTCTCCAATTCCTCAGCTTTAAGTATTGCGAGAATCTAGAAAGACCAGAGCCGCCCTCTGGCTTAACAGCTTTACGCATAATCTGCCAGAGTCCGCCAATGCCACATCTTTCCCAACTGACCCTTCTTAACAAACTCACTATTTCCGATTGCAATTGGCTTGAATGTCTCCCTGAGCTTCCGGTTGGACTATCAATGCTTTGTATTACAGATTGTGGAAAATTGAAAGCCTCGACGGATTTGTCCTATTTAAAGCACTTATCTGAATTGATTATCAAGAAGTGCTTTGAGCTAACAGAAGTCACCGGCCTGGAAGGTTTACAATCCCTATCCAAGTTGCAGGTACATGAATGCCATAAGATATGTAGGCTTGGTGTGGTCGAATCCTTGGAGTCATTGAGAGGCTTATGCATCAATGAGGAATTTGCAAAGGCATTTGAGCTTGAAGGATCGCTAGATCTTTCAAATTCAAAGACCCTGTAGGTAAGAAATGCTGGAAGTTGCCTGAAAACAGTCGAAATTCAAGGGCTTGATGGATCAAAATCCTCACAAAAGTTGGATATCTTTGAATGCACTTCTGCTGGACAATCCCTACACCTTTCAAGTTTACAAGATCTTAGGGAACTACACGTTACAAATTGCGAGAATCTAAATGAAATTCATGGCCTCGAGGGATTGGAATCCTTGAAAGTTTTGGATATATCTGGGTGCACATCCCTTAGACAATCATTGGACCTGTCAAATTTAAAGAATTTGCAGAAATTTAAAGCTGCAAACTGTGAGAAGCTAGTTGAAATTCGAGGCTTTGATGGATTGGAATCCTTGATAGAGTTGACAACGTTTGGGTGCACATCCCTTACAAAATTGCCAGACCGATCAAGTAGACAGATCTAAGTATAAAGAATCTGCAGACATTCCTATTTGATCTTACAGACCTTGAGAAAAAAAGAATCCTTGGGTGATTAGAAAACTTTTTGATGCACGTCCATCAGACAATTGCCGGACTTGTCAAGTTTAAAGAATATGCGGATATTAGCTGCTAACTACAAGAACCAATTTGAAATTCAAAACCTTGGAATGTAATCTCTCTTGATCATGGTAGGAATGTAACTGGCAGTCCTGGTGAATCATACGCGAGTGATTCTTCTTTGTACATTACTGAGTTATTCATGTTTCTCAGTTGGAATCTAATCTCTCTTGATTGTGGTAGCAGTGTAACCGGCAGCCCTTGTCCAAGGACTAGATCGTCACAAGAGTGATTTTCCAGAAAATAATGTCATCCACTGCGATTCTTCATCCTCGACACAATGTGGAAAACCAGACTTTTAGATTAATAATCTTTCTGCAAGTTCTGTATTTGAAGGTGGTTGTGCTTGCTCGCATGTCGTTTTAGACATTTTTTTGGGGGTTGTCTACACGATGGCGAGTTAAGCTTCTATTTTCTGTTTGCTTCTTGTAATGCCAGGCATACTGGTTTATATGCAATGTTGATACGCTGGGAATTACAAGACGTTGAAAGAAGATGCAGCTCTTTAACAAATGCCTTTGACCATAGTCATCTCAGTTTCTTAAGGTGGACAGTTGAAATCCTCCACTCAGGAATGACGCGGAAGTTTGCTCTTCCTGATTGCTTGAATTGCTTTTTCTTTGTTCTGCGACATCTGAACTGTGATTAACCTTTTCTTCTGTTCTCATATGACTGCTCAAGGTAATTTAATTATTAACATGTGGAATATAGGGAAGTCTCTGGAGGCAAAGTATTAGAACACTTGGGCAAAGGAAAGATCTTACTGCTGAACTATGGCGCTCTCCATCCACAGAATTCGTTGGGTTCTCTCAAACTAATCTCGTAGGGCGTGAATTTGAAATGCTGCAAATCAGCAAGAATGAGTTCGCAGTTCCATTGTCATCCTAAATACTTGCTGGACTGTTTATGTGTTACAGTTTGATTCTAACAAGATTCACGCCGCTATTCCTGTCGCCGTGCAATGTATTCTTCTGCTCATCAGTCATTTGAATCCTGGGATCCTTTCGCCAGCGTATGTTTGATCTAGTTATGCCCTGCTTCAACCTTCCAGTATGCAAGTTTTTGTCTCCTCCTCATTCAAAGTCTGTCCATAATCTCGCTCTTCATGCTGTAGGAACTGGAAATAGAGCCACTATTTTTGGATATCGGAAGAGAAAAACATGTGTTTCAAATAAACTTGTGAACTATTACAAGTTTGAGCAATGTTATCTGTGTGAATCATGCTGGAATTTTGAGAGGAAGCCTTTTAACGAGTTCTCAACTTCATGACGAGTAGTGACTATCTTACATTCTATCGAAGTCCAACTGTATCTTGTGGAGATGACGATCCTCATGCTTTATGAACTGACATGATAAGCTTATGGCAGTGGAGATGAACGGGACTCGCAGTGTAGCACCGAGAGATGAAGCATCGGTTCTTGGGGGTGGGGGGTGTGCCGGTGCTGGTGGTCGGGTCCGATAGTGGCGGGATCCAGCTGGATACGAGGCTGGGCCATCAGAAGTTTTACTGACGGCGACTTCTACTATTTAATCATGTCTCGAGTTTCGAGTTATGTACGATGCCTTATCTGTTTTTAATCATGTCTCGAGTTTCAAGTTATGTATGAAACCCAGAAAGATTTTTAATGTCGAACCACACGAGTCCATAACCGTCCATGTACACGTTAATATTATTACTGCTTTTATCCTTTTCATGCTTTTATTAATCTGAGTTTGGCTTTCTAGCTTTTATCATCAGGAGCACACACGTTTTTTTGTCCAATTTGAACCATGATGTCCAAACTAGGATGTACTTCTTCCACGAGCTCTATTTGAAATTTTTAGGGAATCGAGTGATTTTTCCCTAATGTGATTTGAAATCTAATTGTGCTTATTATTGTAATTCGGTTCGTTTCCGATCCGTAAAATGACTCGGTTCGGTTTCTATATCGAAGTTTTTTGGTCCGATACGGTTTGGTCTTTAAAGACAAACCCGGTTTAATTTCACGGTTTGAGATGGTCTCTCCGAAGGGTCAAACAGCCTGCGCCAGAAACCAAACATAGAATTGGACCGGCTACTAGAGAAGAACTTAAAGCAGGGACGAGGCTATCCGTTTCCTGGTGCAGGGTTTGATAAGACCTACGTCCAATCAGCCTCCTTCGTCTACCTCGCGAAAGCGTTATATAGAGACACAGACAACGAAACTGGCAAGGGAGTCCTTTTCAACAAGTGTGGTCACCGTCGTTGGTACCCTATCACACTCCCTCTCCGCGCATGAACTGGTAAGCCTCGCCACTCAATCTCTCCCTCCTCCTTCCTTCTCGTGGCTTTCTCTGTTCGATTTTCGCTTGCATTTGGAGAAGGGACATGGTGATTGCTCGAACGAACAATTGTCGTTCCTCGCGGAAGTTCCGCGCCGTTCGAAGATCGGCTTGTCTCTACTGGGGAGGTCTACTTTCGCCGTAATTTCTTAGTACATTTGAGCTTTTGGGGATAGTGGTTGCCGATCATTTGGTCCCTCTCCGGTTTGGGGAACGCATGCGTGCGAGGAAGTCAGATAACGCGTTGGTCGGAAAATGTGGGTTTCGCTGGTGTTGTTCGGCGGTGGAACCTCTGTGCCTTGAGAAAGTTTAACGAGCTGCGTGTAGCTGTTTCGGAGCTCTACGCTCGGTCTCCAGTGTGGTCTTTTGGAGGGCTTCCGGTTGTATTGAGATGATCGGTTTACAAAATATGTTTGTGTGGTTGTATTTCTTTATAATATAAGAGTGCTCGAACTTACTCTGCAGTCCTGTTTTCTACCGTGGAAGATAGAGCATGAAACACTTTTTGGCTCACTTAGTATTGGTGTTGTTGGGTTATTTAATATTTCTTTCGAATGTTCTTCTCATAATGCACCTTCTGATGCATTTTGATGGTCAATGCGGGCTAGCTTTTTTCATTTTTCCTTGGTATGGTCTTTTTTTACTCAAAGTTGTGTGTTTGGTGAAATTATATGGGGAGCTCTTTGAAGCTTGTATCTCACACAATTCAGACAATTAGGCTCTTCCAACAATTGTAAGCCCTCTTTAATTCCGAGGGCCTGAATAGTCATGGCACCTAACCCCAGAGTAAACTTTTGTTTTTACTTGCTAGGTGAAAAAGAAAATAAACTTTTGATCCTCTATAATTGGCTCTTGCAATTTGAAAAACGCTCACACCGTGTATGAATTAGGGGTGTCGAAACCAAACAATATACTTGACAAAAAATATGACCTGACCCGAGATTCTTGATATTTTCGAGTTGGGTACTCACTTAATTGCTGTGAAACTATAATACTTAGAGTCGAGTCGAGTTTCATATTAACTCCAAAATAGTATACGTGCTCATTTTAATATTTGTATAAGAAAAGCATATACAAATGTGACTCGATCGAAATATTCAAATTACATTCTTATAACATTTCGGATTGAGTTGAATCGAGCACATACTTATAATATTTCGGATTAAGTATCGTAGAATCCGACTCGACTTGATCCATCAACACATGTAGTATGTACTACCAAATAGGGAGAAACGGCCATTGACCGTGGAGCTCGTTTTTTGAAATCCTCAGTTGATCTTTTATCTGAGTCATTCTCCTTGTGATTGTCAATGATTCCAATTGTCAAAAGAGGAAATTCTATGCAAAATGGGCTAGCTCCAGAAAAAAGAAAAAGAAAAGAACGCCGACTTTAGATCAAAGAACAAATATGGCATCAACTTTTTTTTTATCTCATAAAAAATACAATCTTTAGATCGAGTCACAATTATAGTCTTGACTCTCTCTTTTTTGTCTGGTAAAAAAATATCAATTTTCACTGAAATCCCTAATCTAGCTCCCTTAACTTAAAATCATTGATTGTCCAATAAACTATTCCACATCAATGATAAATTCTTGTGGGTTGTTGGTTGGATTTAAAATATTAGTCATTATCTTTTTCTCTAAGTTATAGCTTGAAGAATAATATTGAAGCAATTCATCATCCTCTCCACTTCGCCAACGAGTAAAAAATATCTTCAAATTAAATCTCTTCGACCAAACTTTACCACTTTGTCATAATTTGACCGTCTTGAATAAAATCTCTTAAGTGATGCTAAAATAATGGAGACTTTAGACAAAGAGTCGATCGGGGAATATTTAGATAATAGTGAAAGTTTGTGATTTTTCAGAAGAATAAAGTTTGGTCAAATTATGACCAAACTTTACTGCTTTGTCATAATTTGACCTTCTTGAATAAGATCTGTTAAGTGATGCTAAAATAATGGAGACTTTAGACAAAGAGTCGATTGGGGAATATTTAGATAATAGTGAAAGTTTGTGATTTTTCAGAAGAATAAAAAAAATTGAGACCATAATCATCACTTGACTTAAAATTTGGATTTCTTTATTAGACAAAAAAAAGTTGGGATCATGATTGTTGCTCGAACTAAATTTGTATTTTTATGAGAATAAGAATTGAGACCAGATTTATCATCGGACTTAATATTTGTGCTTATTTTTTTGGACTTGACCCCGGCCAAACTAGGGCTTTAAACTTTTAAGTTCGGCTCGCCTGCATTTTTCAACCGGGGAGGGCAAATGTTGAAGTTGCCTAGTTTCTTCACTCGAGAAGTCGTTCCGGGTGACTCGAGTTTATAACTCCAAAATTCATCCATGTGTGGAGCCGGCCACCCATGGAAGCTATTCTGGACAACTCCATCAGTTGAAGCACTCGACACTTACCCTTAAAAGGAATTGCCAGAAGCTGTTCTGGGCAACCCCATCATGCGGCCAAGAGATGCTGCAAGTTGCAGCGCGACAATGCTGCAATGGCCAGTTCTATGAAAAGCTAACCAAAATCAATCTTTAGAACAATCCTTTCTGAACGATCCTGTTAATAAGTGGGGAGTTTCTGAATTCATCTGACAATATCCTTCTCTTCTAGACTAATCAAGGGCTAAAAGCCCATCGCTAATATTGAACAGCTTTGGAATTTCGTGGTCATCTCGTCTGCCTTTGCAGAAGAAGACACTGAAGAAAGACTTTTGAGGAGGAAAACCTCCTAGCAGCTACCCGTGGCTGCCGATTGAAAAGAATAATCCCTTCAGCTTTAATGAAAAGCTTCAAACTCTCATCGTAATGTGCACATTGTCGATTCTATCATTTCCTGGAAATCTCTTGGCGCACTCGTCTATTCTCCACCAACTCTGCAGTCGATTAATGTTACTAAACAATTGCCCCCGGCGCTACGATGTTCTTGTACTTAATTATCAGGACACGGTAGTGCTGAACGTTATTACAACGGGTGCACCATAGAAGTTTTCCTCATCTTCCGGCCCTTGCTTCGATCTGATGGCTTCGAACATGACGGATTTATCGTGCTCAATTCAATGGTTGACATCAACAATGTTGTGATTGAACGGTCATCAAACAAAAATTAAATAAAAAAAAAATGACGTTGAAACAACTGCATTTGATCGCTCGACAAGACACATGGCAAAGCTACTGTGCACCAAATTGACGTTGGAAAAATTTACCAGATGTTCTTCTTCTTTTTATTTTTTTGCCTTTTTCTTCGGCCAAAAATTTTACAAGGTTGGTCAACAAAAGTCGCTCGACCAATTAGGGATGTAATTCGGGATTAAAAATAATAATTTAAAAGCCACGTAATATGGGAAAAAAGAATCAGACTGAGGACTGAAAGTAATAATAAACTTTCCTTATATGAACATTGCGTGTCCTGCATATGTTTATCCACAAAAATCTTATTTAATCCGACGGTTGATATTTTGTTTTAGTCGTTGGCTTATGGTAAGTCAGCACCAGCAGCATCGGCGTTTCTTCTGTTTCGTCCTTTGGTACTGGAAAAAGCAAAGTCAAGCCTAGTCAAGCCATGAAGCGCCTCTGTAGATTCCCCTGCACCTTCCGCGTCATGCCGCCGTCCCTTCTTTCCGCTCATCATTTATGGCAGCGCTGCGATCACCGTGGCGAGTCTTGGATCTTTGGGACGGCGAGAACGTGGCATCGTTCAAGCGCACGCGGAGTAGAGAGTGTTCGTGCGGCGGGTACTCCGACGTCGGAGGCTGAGAACCGGTGGAGATCGTGGCAGCGGCTGGATCGTGTCGTTAGAGCACTCATCAGGTAATCGACGACTCCCCTTGCTCTTCCCCACTTCCCTGTCTCCTGCTTTGATCGACCCGTTTGCTTCTGATGCGTTCCGAATTGAGTTCTGAGCGATATTTCTGCAATTTCCCGATCTGGGATTCCGTATTGCCTCTTTGTTTCCTGCTTTCTTTTGAGGCTCCGCTCCATCATTCTCCTTTACTGCCTCATTAAGGTGATTATGAACGCGGACCCAAGGGCATCCGATATGGGGAGCGTCTTCCTCAATCTCTTTTACTGGCTCTGTGGGCTCTGCTCCACCAGTTCTCCCGAGATGGAAAGAGAAGAACCCGCTCATTTGGAAGATCCGACACGCGAGGCGTCTTCCTCGTCGACCTCTCCCCATGTAGGCGATTATGAAGGCGGAGCCAAAAAGCCGAGAGGAAATAATTACGAAGTGTTCTTGAGTTTCAGAGGGAAAGACACTCGCGAAGGTTTCACAGATTATCTCTATACTAGCCTTGTCGAGGCAGGAATTCATGTGTTCAGAGACGACAACGAGCTTCGGGTCGGTGAGGAGATTGGTCCGGAGCTTCTCTGCAGCATTACACAGTCTAAGATCTCTATCCCGATTATTTCGGAGGACTACTCCTCCAGCAAGTGGTGCCTTCGCGAATTGGCTCAGATGTTGAAGTGCAGGAAAAGCCACGGGCAATTAGTATTGCCCATATTTTACAAAGTGGAACCCTCGCAATTGCAACATCTTTCGGGGAGATTGGGAGATGCTATCTGTGCACACAAACAGAATCTGGATGAAAAGGTTGTCAAGGAATGGGAGGAAACGCTCAAAGAAGTCAGTTCTTTGAAAGGATGGGAATCAAAGAAAATATATAACGGGTACATTGTTCTCCACCAACACATTATTTAATTTGTCATCAATGGATTTTTTTTTCCGAAACGGATATCCATCCTATACTGAAATTCATTGTTATTTGATAGGCATGAAGGTGCATTGGTTAAACTTGTTGTTGGAAAAGTTACGAGTGAGTTGAAAAGAAAATTCCAGCTAACTCTTCCCAAGGAGTTAGTTGGACTTGATGATCGTGTGGAAGAGATTATGGGCTTGATGGATGCTAAATTTAAAGGTGCAACGATTATGGGTATTTATGGAATGGGCGGTATCGGTAAGACAACTCTTGCAAAGATCCTGTACAACAATCTCTCGGGTCATTTTGAGCATTTTAGCTTCCTGACAAACATTCGAGAAACATGTGCGGGCAAGGGTATTAAATGCTTACAAAAGCAACTCATTCACGATATACTAAGTCGTCCTTGTGATGTGTCTAATATCGACGAGGGAATCAATATCATTAGATCTCGATTTATAAGTAAGAAAGTCCTCATCGTCCTTGATGATATAGATGATAATACTCACTTAAAAGCTTTGGCTGGAGACAATAGTTGGTTTGGGCCTGGTAGTATAGTCATCATAACGACTAGAAACAGGAGTATTCTTGATGAGGCTAGGGCAAGCCACTTCTACCAGCTCAAAGAGTTGCCTTTGGATCAGTCATTGATTTTATTTAGTAGACATGCATTTCGAAATGATTCTCCTCAGGGTGAATATGAGATTATTTCTCATGATGTTGTATCAATTACTGGGGGGCTTCCCTTAGCGCTTGAAGTCATAGGTTCATTTTTATATGGAAAGAGAAAAGAAGTATGGAAAGATACATTGAGAAAATTAAACAAGGTGCCCGACAAAAGAGTCCAAGAGAAGTTGAAGATAAGTTATGATGCATTGGATTATGAGGAGAAACAAATATTTTTGGATATTGCATGTTTTCTTATTGGATCACATAAACAAAGCCCGACTTATATGTGGGATGCCTGTGATTTTTTTCCGGTGAAGGGGCTTGAAGTGCTGAGTCTTTTGTCCCTAATTAAAATTGACGGGGATGGCAAACTAATGATGCATGATCAATTGAAAGATCTTGGAAGGGAAATTGTTCGTCAAGAAAATCTAAAGGAGCCTCAGGAGCGCAGTAGGTTATGGAGTAACGAGGAAGCTGAAGATGTGCTTGACAAGAAAAAGGTAACACTTTTCTCTACTTATCTTAGTCAGTGAATGTGAGTCCATCTCATCTTTCTTGTTTGAGATAAGAATTGTCCTCGAGTCCCCTAAGCTTGCCGCTTCTACCAGGAAAGAGCTCTTTCTGCAGTTCTTGCCAAATTCTAAGACACGATTGAGGAGCAATTTCTTGGTTATTGAGGATTGAAATATGTCTTTTCCTAGTATTGTGAGGAGCAGGCTCTTCTTCGGTAACTTCGACGCAGCAACAAAACTACAAACGAGACCTCCACTCATTTCTGACGTAATTAGCCATCCTAGTAAATAATACCCTCTGGCTACCACAAAAATAAGTAGTACCTTGTCAGAAAGAATAAGAGTTCAAAAGAGAGAGAGAGAGAGAGAGAGAGAGAGAGAGGGTTCAAACCACCATTACGACTCCCATGATTTGTGCTCAATCTGCAATTTATCCCCCAAAATAGAGCCTGAATTTGAGTTCCCAAAACATTTGGTTATGAAGAAAGACAAATGCAATAGACTTGAGTCCCTTAAGTGTCCAACCTATCTGTAACCTGAGCAAGATCTCATTAATCTATTGTTGGGCCAACTGATATTTCATTGTATAGTGAAAAAGACTCATTGCCAAAAAAAAAAATGATGAGAAACTAGTGTATAGATCAAGAGAGGTTTTCTATTGTAATTCCAAAGGATGCAGATTTTGGAAATTCTTACCGAAAGGCATAATTGGAAGCGGAAAAGTTTGCGAAGAACTTCTTGGGCTTCACGTTGTCACATAAATCAAATAAACAATATGCAATCATTACCTGTTATTACACATTGCTGAAGTGAGAAGCCTGCACCATAATAGCACGATAGCTAATTGAAATCAATACCTTCTCATCTTATATCAATTGGTCTCATATCATCATTCAAAATTTACTATTCACAATGTTCACTAATTGCAGGGCACTAGAAAGATTGAGGCCCTTTGCGGCGAGTGTGGTTGGAGAAGAAGATACACGGTTGAACAATTTAAAGAAATGACCAACTTAAGGTTCCTTGAATTAATTGGTGCGAACTTCACCGGAAATTTACAGGACTTACTTCCTCAATTAAGATGGCTTCAGTGGCGGTATTGTCCCTCAGATTTTACAGCAACCAACTTTCATCCGAAGAAACTAGTTGTGCTCGATCTGTCAGATAGTGAGATTACGGAGGATTGGGGAGGATGGGGTCCACTCAAGGTAAGATATAGAGAAGGCATATATATCTCTTGTGAATAATCACATGTTGTTGAAGGTCTAGTCGTGCTAACATCTTCTTTCTTTGTTTCCAATAGGTCTATTATCCTTTCCAAAATCAAGGATTTTCCGATAAATATAAGAGGCTATAGGAGTTTCTGCCCCTTAATATCTTAGCAGCCGGCCTTGCTTGACATTGAACATACTAAAAAACTTTTTTAGCTATACTAATTTAAAATTTATGCGCCTATCTTGATTTTCTTTTTTCTTTTGTGTCTAATTGGTTTGTGATGTCTATATCAATCTTCTTTCACAAGATGCAACAACTCCCTCACAGATGTAGTGACTTGTGTTGTACTTACGTGCCAAAATTCTAAATTTATATCTGTCTTAGAGTAATGGAAATCATTTATGAATTGCTCTAACTTGTCGCACCCAACATATATTCATTGAAATTTATAAACTATTAATTTAACAAGAGTAACGAAATTATCCTTCCAAATGGAATTTAATTGTTTTTGAACCCAACTCCTTCTTTTATATCTTGTGCATGTAATATTTAGAGATTGCTCTTCATAATTAAATAGCCATTTCTCTTTAATTCCGAATTATTGAAAGAAAACGTAGCCACCATTTGAATTTTTCCATCTGCTTTTTGATGATAAAATTTGCTCATGTCTAATCAACAAAGAACGTTAGCCGTAACATTCTTTTCGGAAGGGACATGCTTAGAAAACATTTATACGTTGGTGTAGCCAAATTCTACTAGAAGAAACATTTAGAAGTGAACAAGACAACTGAGAAGAAAGAAGTAGGGGAGCATGGACATCTTTGAGAAAACTAAAAAAGTCTTAATGGCACTTCTCTTTTTCAGATGGCAACCGAGCTCAAAATTCTCAACCTCACGGGGTGCCGATTTTTGAGAAGAACTCCCGAGTTGTCTGCTTTTAAAAGCTTGGAGATTTTGATTCTTGAAGATTGTTGGGATCTGAAAGAGATTCATCCTTCTATCGGAGACATCAAGACCCTTATCTCCTTGAATGTCAATCATTGTTATACATTGAAGGAGCTAACGGCAGGAGTGGGTAGAATGGAAGAGTTGAGGGAGCTTCACTTAAATTGTACTGCTATACAAGATATTCCTGTTTCGAGAGGCTGTTTGATGAAGCTAGAGACTTTGAGTGCCTCGCATTGTGAAGAACTTGCTCGACTTCCAGAATCCATGGGCTCTCTCGTGTCATTAACTCGGCTGGACCTGTCTTATTCAGCAATTGAAAACTTACCTGAATCCATTGGTTCTCTGAAGGAGCTTGAGCTTCTTAATGCCTCTCATTGCGAATCGTTAGCTCACGTACCATGCTCCATAGGCCATCTCACATCTTTGTCTGTCCTGGACCTAAGAGGATGCGGAAAACTTGCTCAACTTCCAGCCTCCATAGGCTCCCTCACGTCTTTGACTGCACTGCATTTGGCAAGTACAGCAATCGCAGAATTGCCGGAAGGCATTGTATATCTGCAGAACTTGAGGATTTTGGACGTAAGTAGAAGTGGCGTAACAGAATTGCCTCGTGCCATTGGAATGTTGGCGAAACTCCAAGAATTGAAAGTTGCAAGATGTGAAAATCTGGAAGGATTATCAGGTAGCATAGGCGAACTGAGGTCGCTAAACATGCTTGAATTAGACAAGTCAGGCATCTCAGGCTTGCCACAAAGCATTTCTAGGCTCTCTTCTCTCCAATTCCTCAGTTTTCAGTATTGCGAGAAGCTTCAAAAAATACCAGAGCTGCCCTCTAGCTTAACAGCTCTAAGCATAACCTGCCAGAGTCCACCATTGCCACATCTTTCCCAACTGACCCTTCTCAACAAATTCACTCTTTCTGATTGCAGTTGGCTTGAATGTCTCCCTGAGCTTCCGGTTGGACTATCAATGCTTCGTATTACAGATTGTGGAAAATTGAAAGTGTTGACGGATTTGTCATACTTGAAGCACTTATCTGAATTGATTGTCGAGAAGTGCTTTGAACTAACAGAAGTCACCGGCCTGGAAGGTTTGCAATCCCTATCCAACTTGCAGGTACATGAATGCCATAAAATATATAGGCTTGGTGCAGTCGAATCCTTGGAATCATGGAGAGGCTTACGCATCGATGAGGAATTCCCAGATTCTTCGAAGTTAACTAGTGCAAAGGTATTATTTCAGCTTGAAGGATCACTTGATCTTTCAAATTCAAAGACCCTGCAGGAAAGAAATGCTGGAAGTTGTGTGAATTCAGTCGAAATTCAAGGGCTTGGTGGATCAAAATCCTCACAAAAGTTGGATATCTTCGAGTGCACTTCTGCTGGACAATCCCTACACCCTTCAAGTTTACAATATCTGAGGGAACTACATGTTACAAATTGCATCAATCTAAATGAAATTCATGGCCTCGAAGGATTAGAATCCTTGAAAGTTTTGGACATCTCTGGGTGCACATCCCTTAGACAATCATTGGACCTGTCAAATTTAAAGAATTTGCAGAAACTTTATGCTGCAAACTGTAAGAAGCTAGTTGAAATTCGAGGCCTTGATGGATCAGAATCCTTGATGGAGTTGGAAATGTCTGGGTGCACATCCCTTAGAAAATCACCAGACCCATCAAGTTTAAAGAATCTGCGGACATTCAATGCTGTCCTATTTGATCTTACAGACCTTGAGAAAAAAGAATCCTTGGGCGATTTAAAAACTTTTGGATGCACGTCCACCAGACAATTACCAGACTTGTCAAGTTTAAAGAATATGTGGAGATTAGCTGCTAACTACAAGAACCAAGTTGAAATTCAAAACCCTGATGGATTAGAATCCTTGGAATGTAATCTCTCTTGATCATGGTAGGAATGTAACTGGCAGTCCTGGTGAATCATACGTGAGCGATTCTTCTTCATACATTACTGAGTGATTCATGTTTCTCAGTTGCAATGTAATCTCTCTTGATTATGGTAGCAGTGTAACCGGCAGCCATTGTCCAAGGACTAGGTCGTCATAAGAGTGATTTTCTGGAAAATAATTTGCCATCCATTGTGATTCTTCATCCTGGACACAATGTGGAAAACCAGACTTTTAGATTAATGATCTCTCTGCAACTTCTGTATTGGAAGGTGGTTGTGCTTGCTCGCTTGTCATTTGAACAATTTTATTTTTGGGGTTGTCTACATGGTGGCGAGTTAAACTTCTATCTTCCGTTTGCTTCTTATAAAGCCAGGCATACTGATTTACCTGCAATGTTGATACGCTGGGAATTACAAGACGTTGAAGAACATGCAGCTTTTTAAGAAATGCCTTTGACCATAGTCATCTCAGTTTCTTAAGGTGTACAATGGAAATCCTCCACTCAGGAATGACACGGATGCTTGCTCTTCCACTCAGGAATGCCACGGATGCTTGCTCTTCCTGATTGCTTATATTGGTTTTTCATTGTTCTGCGACATCTGACCTGCGATTCACCTTTTCTTCTGTTCTCATATGACTGCTCGAGGTAATTTAATTATTAACATGTGGATCATAGGGAAGGTCTGGAGGCAAAGTACAAGAACACAGGCAAAGGAGAGATATCTTACTGCTGAATTATGGAGCTCTCAATCCACATAATTCGTCGGGTTCTCTCCAGCTAATCTCATAGGGCGTGAATTTGATATGCTGCAAATCTGAAAGAGTGATTAGCAGTTCCATTGTCATTCTAAATTCTAGCTGAACTGTTTATGTGTTAGTTTGATCCTAATAAGATTCACGCCGCTTTTCCTGTCGCCATCCAACGTACTCTTTTGTTCATCAGTCATTTGAATCCTGGACTCCTTCCGCTACGCCATCGTGTGTTTGTTCTAGTTATGACCTGCTTCAACTTTCCAGTATGCAAGTTTTGTTCTCCTGATTCAAGATCTGTCAATAATCTCGCTCTTCATGCTATAGGAACTGGAAATAGAACCAGTGTTTTTGGATATCGGAAGAGAAATACATGCGTTTCAAAGAAACTTGTGAACTACTACAAAGTTTGAGCAATGTTATCTGTGTGAATCATGCTGGAATTGTGAGAGGAAGCCTTTTAACCAGTTCTCAACTTCATGACGTATAGAGACTATCTCACATTCTATCGAAGTCCACCTGTATCTTGTGGAGATGACGATCCTTATGCTTTTATGAATTGACACGATAAGCTTATGGCAATGGAGATGAATGGGACTAGCAGTGTAGCACCCAGAGATGAAGCATCGCTTCTTGGGGGTGGGGGGATGTGCCGGTGCTAGTTGTCGGGTCCGATAGTTGCGGGACCAGCTGGACATGAGGTTGGGCCACCGCAAGTTTTACTGATTGGCGACTTTTACTTTTTAATCATGTCTCGAATTTTAGTTACGTACGAAATCCGATTCGTTTGAAGATTTTTGATGTCTAACCACACAAACCCATGATGATACCCGTTAATATTATTACTGTTTTTTTCATTTTCATGCTTTTATTAATCTGGATTTGGCTTTCTAGCTTTTATTGTTAGGAGCATGCGCATTTTTTTATCTGATTTGAACAATGATGTCCAAATTAAGGTGAACTTCCACGAGCTCTGTTTGAAATTTTTAGGAAATTAAGTGATTTTTTCCTTGTGCAATTTGAAATCTAATTGTGTTTATTATTGTAATTTGATTCATTTCGATTTCGATTCATAAAATGACTTGGTTCTATTTCTATTATTGTCCGATCGAATATTTATGGTTTGATGTGGTTTGGTCTTTAAAGACAAAGGGTGAGTTTGGTTAGGCTTTTGGGAAAAGCCATTGAGAAAATGCAAACGCCTTTAGCTTAAAAGGGTTTGGTGAAATGCAATATTATTTAGTAAATTATAACTGAAAACTGCCTTGAGATGCAACTTTGAAGAAATGCTGTTTGGTAAACATATATTTGGAAAGTGCTTTGTTGTAACTAATTTTAATTTTTTTTAAACTTTAATTTGTTTGGAATTGAAAAAAAAAACAATAACATTAATATTTTTATTTTCACACTTAGAGTAATATAAAAAATACATATTAACAAATTTATTAATAAAAAGTTCACACTAAAGGAGATCTTAAAATTAAAGAGCAAGGTCATTTAATCATACTACGTCGCGTGTGATAATCGAATACTTGAACTGATCTTTATTAGAAAATATAATTTCCCTTTCTTTCATCATGTTGACCTAGAAACTTATGCGTAATGATAAGAATGCCCTTTGAAGTGGCATTCATCTTTTCAAGATAAGCAAATGCGTCCGTATCAAGTATAACCATACCCTAACACAATGGTTAGCAAAACGATAAACACAGTTCGAATGATGAAAAAAATACCCTCTAGCAAAAAATTTGTATATACTCCATCAGCCCTACAACAAAGTTGTTGCTGGGGTTTCTGTTGGTAGACTACTTTTGGACCCTATAAACGAGTTCCTTTTTCTACACAAATTGACACAAATTCAAGATGATCATAGATCTTCGCACGACTATCAAAATGAAGGGGGCAAACTAGAAACCAAGATCGATAGGAAACAAAATTATGAACCATATGCACCCCATCACCCCTGACAAACTCAATGTACACAAATGTGAACTTGCTGCCTAAGAATCTGTTATCTTCTCTCCCCACCTTCTAGTTCTTCCTGGTCCTCCAACTGGACCTCCTCTTTAATTACATTGCTGCCTCCGTTTTCATGAGTTGTGCCGCAACCACTATGCCGGAGAAACAACCCAGATGATGAGGTGTCATCTTCATCAAATCTTTGTCGTTTTCCTTCTCTATCGAAAGCAAGGTCGGTGTCAGTGTTCATCCAAGCCGCGCACTGGTGGACAAAGCCAAGAGCTTCGTGAAGGCTAGAAGCGTGGATGTAGATTTGGCTGGTTCATGGCTTGAGCAAGAAGATTCAGGGACCGGATGAGATAGAAAATAGAGATACATCATTCAGCTTACCCAAGAAAGATAGAGAAACTATGAGAAATGAGTGCCTAAAGGAACAAAATTGTAATCTTATGCTTTAGATCCCAGAATGCAAAACTAAATCAGACGCCGACAACCAGATGAGCGCTATTTCCATCCGCACAAATCGTGTAATCTCTTTGTGAACATGTTCGCTCGATTCGACAAACTAAATCATCCCAATGACAAGGCAAACACTCACATCAGTTTCCACATCAAGTAAGTCAGAACCAATTGTTCCAAATACCTAAAATACTAGCAGGAGACAGCCCAAAACCCACTTGATCAATTCAACAAGACACAAATTAAATTCAACTCACAAAAAATGGAAAAGCAAGAAGCAAACTAAGAGCTTCAAATGAATCTCGTATAAAAAGGGCAAGAAATCTAGCAGCCATATATAATCATATCAAAGTCAACCTCATTCTCTCTCGACACCCATGGCACAATCAAGGCAAGAAACAATTATCAAGTGCAAACAACTAGAAAAGCCACGAATAAAGATGGGTTTCACGAAAAAAATCGCTACCTGAGGATGGAAGAGCGAGGGAACAGCAACGCCACCTAATCACAATTTACTCACGCAGTAACACCACCAAATCAAAACCTATCAGCAAAGGAACAACAATTAGACAATAAAACAAACAAGAAGTTTTGTCGTACAAGAAGCATATTGCGTTATCTACTAAAGAGATACAATATCTATCGTACTCATTCAAGATTAAGAAAGTTGTGGAATATATATAAATTCATCACCAATAAAAGAAGATTGCAATATATTTTGAAATAAGGATTCACCGTGATGAGATCTTATCTCGCTGAGTCGGTATATTCACATTCAGACATATTCTTTAGTTTAGTTAAGCTGTTTTCAAATACATCAAAGGCTAACAAGATCACGCATACTAGCAATGTAATGATTGCAGGGGACATATACACCCAACACTGATCGATACATAGGATGCTGCAAAATGATACTAACATGTCCATGATCATAATCTCAGCATTCAAGACACTGAAATAGATTGTGCCAAGCAAATTAAAAACATGCTCTGCTTCTTCTTCTTCTTCTCGTAATAAAGATTAAAAAAAATCAACGACGCAAACCTACCGCATTGTACTCGGTGGAATATGTCAACTCTTACTTTCCACACTCTTAACAATAGAAACCCCAAATTTGTAACCTCACTCGGTCTTCTCACGTAACCAGGGTGTTGATTGCAGTTATATAACTGAGAAGCTTCAAACATCAGCTTGCTCGAAGATAACACTATTCCACTAAAAAGCGCAATACCCAAATTCTCAACTTCTACTAGCACAGAACTCTAACAAACGCGATGTACAAGCGAACTTGAATTCATTCATGACCACAACCGAACTCGGCAAAGAGCTCAGAAGCACGAAGAAGAAGGCGGCGGCGGCGGCGTCGACACGGCGACCGGCGAAGAAAGAGAAAATCGGAAGGGGAGCGAGGGGGTTACCTGAGAGTGATGAGAACCAAAGCCTTAAAGCACGCGGGATGGCTATGGAGATAACTTGAAGCTCTCTTCAAGACAGAAGAGAGTTGTCATCAAGGGAAGCGGGAGAGGGGACGAGCGAAGAGGCGTCGCGACTGGAGAGTACAGGAGGGCGGAGGAAGGGATGAGGGAAGCGGGAGAGGGGAAGAACACGAAGAGGCAACGCAAGTCAGAGAGGAGAAGAGAGGAGGAGCCTAGGGTTTCTTAACTGGCAGGGGCAAAACTTGGAATTTGTTTTATAAAAGAGGGCAAAATGGGAAAGCGACATATTTTCATTAATTCCTTGGAGTTGCATGCCGAGAATGCAAGTTGAGAATGCAGCTCAAGTTTGGCCAAATGGGCTTTCAGGCCCAAATGAGCATTCCGAAAGCTGAACCAAACGGGGCCGAGGTCCCTTGGCCTAAAGGCCTTTAGAGGGCATTCAAGATGCAATTGCATCTCCACAAAGTTGGAACAAATGCTGAAACAAACATCAAATATTTGGCCAAATGGGCTTTCAAGGCCAAATGCCAATTCCGAAAGCCGAACCAAACGGGCCCAAACCCGGTTTAATTTCACGGTTTGAGATGGTCTGGGTCACTAGCACCTTGAAATCATCCGAAGGGTCAAAAAAACCCTGCGCCAGAAACCAAACAGAGAATTGGACCGGCTATCCGTTTCCTGGTGCAGGGTTTGAGAAAACGTACGTCCAATCAGGATCCTTCTTCTACCTCGCGAAAGCGTTATATAGAGACAGACGAAGAAACTGGCGAGTGAGTCCTTTTCAACAAGTGTGGCCACCGTCGTTGGTATCCTACCGCCCTCCCTCTCCGCGAATGAACTGGTAAGCCTCGCCACTCAATCTCTCCTCTCCTTCCTTCTCGTGGCTTTCTCTGTTCGATTTTCGCTTGCATTCGAAGAAGGGACATAGTGCTTGCTCGAACGACCGATTGTCGTTCCTCCGGGAAGTTGCGCGCCGTTCGAAGATCGGCTTGTCTCTTCTGGGGAGGTCTGCTTTCGCCGTAATTGCTTAGTGCATTTGAGCTTTTGGGGATAGTGGTTGCCGATCATTTGGTCCCTCTCTGTTTTGGGGAACGCATGCGCGCGAGGAAGTCAGATGACGCGTTAGTCGGAAAATGTGGGTTCGCTGGTGTTGTTCGGCGGTGGAACCTCTGTGCCTTGAGTAAACGAGCTGCGTGTAGAGGTTTCTGTGCTCTAAGCTTGGTCTCCAGTGTGGTCATTTGGAGGGCTTCCGGTTGTATTGAGATGATCGGTTTGAAAAATATGTTTGTTTGGTAGTATTTCGTTATAATATTGGAGTCTTCGAACTTACTCTGCAGTCCTGTTTTTTACCGTGGAAGATAGAGCATGAAACACTTTTGGCTCACTTAGTATTAGTGTTGTTAAGTTATTTAAATTTTCTTTTGAATGTTCTTCTCGATAATGCACCTTTTGATGCATTTAGAATGTCAATGCAGGCTAGCGTTTTTCATTTTTCCTTGGTATGGTCTTTTTTGACTCAAAGTTGTGTGTTTGGTGAAATTATACGGGGAGCTCTCTGAAGCTTGTATCTCACACAATTCAGACAATGTAGGCTCTTCCAACAATTGTAAGCCCTCTTTACTTCTGAGAGCCTGAAGAGTCATGGCACCTAACCCCAGAGTAAAGGCTGCCTTTATGGCAATGAAGGCTATTGGAATCAGTGAAGACAAGGTGAAGCCAGTGCTGAAGAAACTCCTGAAATTATATGAAAAAAACTGGGAGCTGATTGAAGAAGAAAACTATAGAGTTCTTGCAGATGCTATATTCGATGAGGAGGATGATAAGGTGCAGTATCCTCAGAACTGGTCTATGTTTACTTCATCAACCTTTCCCTCTTTTTTTGCACCTCTTCTATCCAGCTTATTTTTCTCATCTTTGTTTCTGATCTGCTGCGCAGGTTGTGCAAAAGCAAAAAAGTACTGCAGATGTATGTGATCCAACGCTATTAACTACAACTTTTTGACCACTTTTATATTAACTGTTGCTCTTCTCTTTTGGGCTCTGTAGGAGGATGACTTGGACGAAGAAGCTCAAATGCATGAAGTTGAACGCCCATTAAAAAGATTGAGGTCAAGAAACCAAGAATCTCAGGGCTTAGCTTGTCCTAGTAATCAGAACTCTCGATTAGGTGAAACTTTGTTCCAGCCTATGGTTGAGCAGCAAGAAATCCAATCTTCTTCAGTCCAGCAAAATAACATGAACAAGGGAAAACAACCCATTTCTCCCATGGCTTTGGCAGTAATTGAACGAAACAACCTGTCACATCTATCTACTACTAAAGCTAGCGAAAAATGTTTAGTAATGTCCTCCGATACTTCTATCAGAATCAGAGACAAAGGAAAGGGGCCTCTCTCTCCTCAGTTTATTGATAGAAGCTCGATACCTGAGAGGCCATGTAACGAATCGAAGGATGAGACA
Organism: Melaleuca alternifolia; assembly: GCA_019926035.1. Lineage (NCBI taxonomy): Eukaryota > Viridiplantae > Streptophyta > Magnoliopsida > Myrtales > Myrtaceae > Melaleuca > Melaleuca alternifolia. Next base: position 683,822 of record JAGKPW010002178.1, read on the forward strand.
TATGATGATGATGAGCCCCTAAATGAAACTCCTATTGCAACTATACTTCCAGGTACATGTTTACTTAAGAATTTGTATGTTTGATTGGTCTTGTGCTTTTGTTGACTCAACTGCATGATGACTTAAGGTTTGCCAGTTTCTTTTGGGGGAGGGGAGGGAATGATTACTCGTGCCTGTAGGGGACTTAGATCATTTTTGAGGATGAGGAGATAAGAAACTACATTCTTTAACTTTTCATACCCTTTGTCTGCTCCCCATCTCTTTATGCTTCATCCTCCATCTCTTTCTTCCTTGTTCCCTCCCTCATCTTTCTGTTCCCTTTTTTCATTTTCTTGAGCAGAAGGATATCTCGCCGGTGAAGTCATGCATGTTCACTGACAATACAATCCTCTTCTTATTTGGTTGAGTAGACTTTAGTAGCTTGATATCTTTCAATCAATTTATGGATGGACTAACTACTAAACAAAGACTTATGCATGTACTGTTACTGATTTTTCATTCCCTTCATGCTTTTGGTTCTCTCTTTTCAAGGGAAATGGATTTTTTTTTTCTTTTTAACAACGTCAAGTGGCCTGGTCTCTCAAAACTCTAGTTCCACTTAGTCACAATAGTCTCCCTTAATACTTCAATTAGGAAGTTATTGAGAAAAGAGGTAAGGAGCTGACCAACGTACATTCTTAAACTGTCTGCAGGCTGAAGTAAGGATCTATATGACAAAAGCATTTAGAATATGCCGTTCTTAAAGCCAAAAGTATACATTTTCAAACTTACTGGCCTGTAATAGAGAAGTATCTGACTTCATTTACTGTTTTTATATGTTCCCCATCAAAATGCCAAGAAGAAAAAAGGATGATTGAGTAGACTAATCCTTGGCAGCTCAGTTGGGTATTTCGGATGGGCATATTCTCAAGATGACTGTTATTGTGCATTGTATTGTTATTAGGGCTGTTCTATTAAATATCTGATTGTAATTTTGTTGGTCTAGTGGTGTTTGCTGATATTGTTTGGCAAATACATGTAGATCCAATCAATAAAGGAGATTCTGCGCTTAGGAAGGAGATGTTTGGTGGAAGAGGAGGCACAGCTGTCTGCACATCATCAAGTGAGAATAGGAATGACCATGAGCTTGCTAACAATGCAGAGGTATCTCTTACCAACCTAGAGATTGCCTCCTCACCCTTGGGAGAGGTAAAAATTACTTTGAGCTGCAACTCTACCTGTGGTAGAGCAGACTTTCATATGCCTAGTATAGATGCCGTTCTAAAGTCGATGGAGGATAAATATCTCCAATCCCATAAAATCATTGACCCCAGTTTTTCTGTCTCAAAACTGATGAGAGATATGTGCCAATGCTTTCTGGAGTTAGGAAGTGACTCTACTGATGCATCAAGACAACTATCGATCAATATGGACCCTACAGTGGATACCTTACAGAGATCTGTTATGCAGGACCCTCTCAATGTTGGAAGCTGTAATACAAACTCCTTTGTACCCAATAATGCTCCCAATGGATCTCCTGATGTTCAAGGATTAATGAGGGTCGCTGCACCGCGAATTCCAAGATTGCCAGGGTCTTTAGATAGCAGTAATGATCACCTGAAAATGAACAAAAACAGTACGACAATTGATTGTGCTGGAAGTCAAAGTAAGCTGTCAGAAGAACATGGAGACACTCATTCGTGTAGTCTAGTGGTTTTCTCGAACAGTCAGTCAACTCCTACCGATCTGAGGTCTCTCCATGATGTCAATGACATAGCCAAAGGAGAAGAAAGAGTAAAAATACCTTGGGTTAACAAGATCGATGATCAGTGTCCACCATCCTTTCACTACATACCGCAAAGCCTGGCTTTCTCTAGTGCTTCTCTCAATTTCTCCCTTTCCATGATCAGAGATGAGAATTGCTGTTCAAGTTGTTGTGGTGACTGCCTGCCTTCTCCTGTACCCTGTGCTTGTGCATGTGCAAATGGGGGTGAGTTTATTTACACTGTAAAAGGTCTTGTAAAGGAAGCCTTTTTGCTGAAGTGTATTTCTGTCAATCGGGACCCTCAAAAGAGCCACCACTTGTACTGTCGGGAATGCCCTCTAGAAAAGTCAAAAGATAACGAAGGTCTAGATCTGTGTAAGGGCCACCTGAAGAGAAAATTTATCAAAGAATGCTGGAGAAAGTGTGGTTGTGGTAAACATTGTGGCAATCGAGTGGTGCAGCGGGGCTTAAGTTATAATTTGCAGGTAAACAATTGTTTTCCTGTTACTTTAAAGCTATTGCCAGTTGCAGCTACACTGTCACAGTGGTTGTCATTCTTAAGAGTGTTCCAGTTACTATTGCTGTGAGTGACTTAATATTTGGGAACGCTCAAGCTTAAGCCTGGACTCTTTTGCAACTGATTTTGTCTTTTAGGTGTTTATGACGCCCGAAGGAAAAGGGTGGGGTTTGCAGACACTGGATGAACTGCCTAAAGGTGCATTTGTATGTGAGTACGTTGGTGAAATATTAACCACCAAGGAAATGCATGAGCGAAATTCGAAGAAGGGCGGCGCTGCAAAGTGTACTTATCAGGTGCTCCTCGATTCGGATTGGAGCTCCATGTGTGTGAAGGATGATGAAGCTCTTTGTCTGGATTCAACAACCTATGGAAACATTGCTCGGTTTATCAACCATAGGTATTTGTTTGTTTTGACAAGAAGCACCCTTATGTTCATTTGGTCTTTGAGCTCTTAGATTGTTATTGCATCTGCCTATAAGATGGAAATTACTCCATATTGGATGGCCTAATTCGTAGAATTTGCTCCTGACAGAAAGTTCAACTTTTTAGCATGAGTCATAAGGTCTAAAGCTTTGAGAACTCATGTATTAAACCTGGTGAAACCGAGTTATGTGCCTTTTCATGGTACTGCTATTGTTTACTGAGTGGCTGTAGAAATCAGACCCTGACTTTGCTCTGCTTTTTCTGATTTCTTGCCTTCTCCCCTTCTTTAAGCTCGTGACAAAGACATTCAAAAACCCACTGAAAGTGGAATGGCAATTGAACACAATGATGTTACACATTTAAAGCACTAAACCAGTTTAATTTTCCTTGTATTTGGGGCATTGAAATCTTTAAACCATGAAAATGTTGCTTAAAATTACGGGCATCAGCAAGAGAAGTTGATTTGTACTCGCACGAATACACTTGAAGCTGACCCAAATCGTAATTTGGTTCAACTTGTTACAGAATTTCTGATTGGGTATTGACACTTAGAGATGACAATAACCTTCCCCCCCTGCCCAAACCAAAAAAAATAAAAATAAAATCTTTATATAAGATCCAAGCTCTTCTCGGCTGTAGCTTGGAGGAACTTCAATCTCAATGAAGATGCTGGTTTAAAGAGCTTTCACAAATTTCATTGATTACATTTAACCTTTTTCATTTCTGGAACTGCATTTTCGAGTAAAATTCTTTGATAGGGAAGCCATATGAGAACATCCTATTTCTTGACATTGGAAGGCTAGTTGCAAGTTGAGCTAATATGTTCATCATACTGCCTCAACCCCTACAGTCAAAGAACTGAAATACCTAGCAAATTTGCTGATGGGGATTAATGCATAATGGACTCATTGTGAGATTCTAATTAGGGATTAATACATAACGGACTCATTGTGAGATTCTAATTGTAAGCATTGGAGGTGTTGGAAAAATGTCCTGTCTTCACCTATTTTTTTGGTCCCTTGGAGGGACTAGTTATGTGTCTGATGATGTCAAAATTATCACATAACTCTTGCATGTGGGTGACCATAAACATGGTATCTGATGAAATGGAGGATTCACTTGTTCTATGCAGTCTCTTTTCATCCTCTCTTCTAGAAAGTAAAAGCAAGCATGCTACTAGGTTGGCACTCCCCTGGTGTTGCTTTGGAAGAAAAGCCTTCTTCAATTGTCAAAAGAGGAAAAATAATGATGGCCACGAGAAACCACAACGAGAACTCCTGTATCATTTTTATCATCAGGAACCTATTGGTTCAGTCATAATGTATTGATTTGACATCTTAAAAATTCTGCATTCCATGTCATATGCACCATTTTCTTATTACTGGCGTAACTTTGTCAATGGATTGATTTTAACAGATTGATGGAAAAGTTTTGCTAATTAATTATGGAAAAATGTTTGGTGGACTTGTAGCATGTTGACCTGAAATATTGTTGAATTTGATTTTTGTTCTGGTAGAGGAGCTTGTAAAGACATAAATTTCTTAAACTTTTCTGATCAGGCATAATTTCTTCTTGCACATAATGCATGTACAGTTTTTCTTTTAGTTTACTTATATGTGTGGACTTATATCTTGGCTACTGTGATCTCATTTTTAAGTATCATGAAAGTTTCAAGCTTGGGTAGGATGGGCTGCGCAGTAAATTCATGAACTTATAAGTTTTTTCATTTTAACCAAGTATGTATGCACATGTGGCAAATGTGAACTTTCTTGTTTATTTTGCTAGATGCTATGATGCCAATTTAATTGAGATCCCAATTGAGGTGGAGACCCCAAGGCATCACTACTATCGTGTATGAAAAGTCTCAATCTTCGTTATTTTCGTTGATTTTGGCAACTATTATTCTATAGGAGATGATCCAATATAATATCTTGTCTAAACTCTTCTTGCAGCTTGCATTATTCACTACTAGAAAAATTCAGGCCTTGGAAGAGCTGACAAGGGTGAGTCAGTGAGTTATACCTGATTTTAATAGACAGTTTTGTATATATTCTGTCTCTGTGTCACTTTCACTGGACAATGAAGGATGACTGACCTGCCTGGATATTGTACTGGTGAAATATATAAGCGTATGGCTTTCTTGGATTTTTAATGTTGGTGTCTTGAGAAACAGAATCTTCAGCCTGTAGTTTTCAACAAATTCACCATAAATTCAGAATAGGAGACAAATCACATCATTCTTTTAAGTTTACAACTTTATATAAGTTGTCTAAGTTCTATTAGTTTTTACAACGTGAGATATGGGAGGTATCATTAAATTCCCAGTGATGTCCTGTTGGAGTCAATTATGTTTTTGTCGAGTCTGATTCATTTGCATAATGGCATAATGTCACAGGCTGTGACATCAAGTGAAATTTTCCTTTTTGGTATCTACCAGCCTTGACGGAAGGTTCTAAAATTCCCTTGTGGTGTGTTCACTATGTTATTGAATTGAGCGGTCTAGTGATCAAGGGCATTTTGAGCAATCTTAAGGTCGCCCAGTCTATAGATACTAATGATTTGGTAATTGAAATGCATATTTGAGGATTCGATTGAGGCATTAACCTTATTATGTGTGCTTACATCCATGAAATCAGGCATCTGTTTACATTGTCTTGGTCTCCGAATAGGATTCCTAGGGTCCATAAGTGATGGAGAAATTCAGACATTTCTATATTGAACCTAGAATAAGGAATATAAGCTTTCGCTGCATAACAAATTTTTGTCCAGAGTTTGCACTTTGCAAAAACTATTTATAGAGTAGTGTCTCTCTATTGAAAGTGGAGAAGATTGCAGTAAATTACTTGTTTGGATGTTGCCCACGGTTTCAAGAGGTGGCAATCTACTCTTTTTGAGCTTTTGTTGTTGTCTTGTGTTATTTGATTATTCTGATGCCTACTGTATGTACACTTAATACTTCTTGCCCTTGTAGGATTATGGAATTGAGTTTGACGACCATGATCATTCTCTCAATGCATTCCAGTGTTTATGTGGCAGCAGGTTCTGCCGAAACGTAAAACGCTTGAACAGTTAGTCTCTCTCTCTCTCCCTCTCTCCCTCTCACATCAGGAGAATTAAGATCTAATAATGAACCCCCCCCCCCCCCTTCCTCTTATAAAATCAGCATTCCTTATCCAAAAAGAACAACTAAGGATAGAGCCGACAGATTTTTATACATAGTGTCATTTCTGTTGATAATTTGAGCAACAACTAAGGTTCTATGCACCGATGGTTCTACCTTGAGTACCTTCTAAAGAGGAGGTTTGGAGGTCCTTTGCAATTCTTGTTATTGTTATTATTTTTCCATTTGGCCTTTGAATAGATGACGATACCTCATCTGTTGAAGTTAAAAGTTATCTAGGAGATGTAGCCTTGCAGACATGTCCAAGAGACTTTGTGGCAATTGTCCATTATCTGAACTTCAGTTTAACATGATAACCCTTTCTATAGAAGGCGATGTATCATTAACTGTGCAGGATACGCTTTTTTTTTTTGGTCTTATATGTTTCATAGGCGCTCCTTTTAGTGTAATCATGGTGGGGCATACAAATTATTGTGCACTAAAGTGACTTCTTTATGTAGGCAAATAAAAGATGCTCCATTAGGATAGCCCTTCTTGTGCTTTTGGGCCTTTATGTTCCAAACAGTGTCTTCTGTTTTGCAGGAGTTAAGAAAGCGAGATGACAAGCTCGTGCTAAAACCGGGATGGCTGGTTTGGAGGGCAGTTCTATTTTGGTGTTGTGTCCTCCAAGTTTTGTAAGATATAGTTTGGATACAAAAGTTCAGATACCGGTACAAAAGTTTAGATACTTTATCAGCCTTTTGTGTACATGATTACAGTCCATTCTTATCCTGTACCCCATCTCTGCGCTCGGTCCATTGTTGGGTTGTTTAACTTCGGGGTTAGGCTTTTGATAAGAAGGGATGCAAAGGATTGCTAAATGGATCGTTGCTCATGTTTCGTCTTCTGCCACAAGGCAATTACTGATGAGTGCCCTTAAAGTGCTTCATGTATTTATTTATTTTTGGTGTTTGACAAAGTTCGGTTCCCTCCACACGACTGAAACTCTAGACATTGCAATGTTATTAGCAGTATCCCGACTCCTACAAAGCTTTATTGCTCAATCTGCGTGTAATTATGGAGGATAAACTGAAGAATGATGTCCCGAAAATCAGCTTGAAGGGGAGAGCGCGAAAAGCTTCGGTGCCTTTTGACATCGAACTGTCCACGGAACAACCATAACCATGAATGTAAGTAGGCTCTACGAATGCTCCTTCATAAAGCCACTGGTAGAGCGCCTGAAGAATCCCCTCTTGGCTTTTGTAGCAAACACATTTCTCCAGAGACGAACTCTTTTCCGACTGATCTTGTGAGAGTATAAGCAAATTCGAGCGACCTCAGGAGAGAAGAACACGGTCTACACGAGCATTGCTTCTAATACATAATGCGTACTAGTCATATCTATCTGCAGTTCTAACAGTGGAGGCAGTCGTATCACGAGTTGACCAAAGTCCGTCTACTCTGCGACGACAGTCTTTCCCTGCCGTGGGGCTCGAACAAAGTTTCATGCGCCAAAGCTGAAGGCATGGCTGGCTTGATGTTGCCCGGGTTTAGAGGAAAAAGGAATCCGTAGTAACCATCCATGATTGCGTCGAAGTCGCAAGTCGCCGCCACTTTCGGCACCTGTTTCGAAGAAAGAGGCGTCAGAACTGCCCACACATGATACGGCCCCGTCATTTAACGTGTCCATATACAAAGAATATCTCGCCACAACCCCTTTGTCATAGGAAATGAACTCCCAGAAACAATAGGAAAGGTGGATCTGAAGAGGGGGATTAAGTGATAGGCCAGCGGAATGTATGGTTTCTTCCAACTTCTCTAGGGAATCACAAGCGTCTTCTATCCTAGGCAGCGATGGACTTCATCTTCTTTTCTAACAATGGAATGTGGGCAATGCAACTATACAAGTTCCCAAGTTTATTCTTTGCGGTCTCACCATCAAAGCACACAGCTGTAGGGAGAGACTCCCGATTAGTAATTTGCCACCTAATTCGGAGACGAGACAAGATCAGAATGTCCGAAGCGGACTCTCTAGGGTCGACACGTCATTTACCAAATTATCTTCCGCCTATGATGGAGGTTTAGGGCTAAATACTCAATTCCAATCGAACGACAATATGACTGGGAAATTACACGCGACAGCAGCGATCCGCACAAACCCGCAGAACATGGCGAGTCTCTCGCCCTGGAAATCGAAACAAGGGATGGCGAATTTGGTACCTGATAAATGTCTCGCATGTACCCGTGAAGGTTGGGGTACTCCACCAGCTTCTTTTTTGTGCACTTGAAGAGCACATTGTACACGAGATCGAACCGGACCAAGGTCGTGAACAGGCACACATCGGCGAGGGTCAGTTTATCGCCGCACAAGTACCGCGAACGGCTCAATTGATCCTCCAGCATGTCCAGGGCGCTGAACAGCTCGCTTGCCGCCGCGTCATACGCTTCTTGGCTCTGAGCAAACCCGCACCTGGCGCAGCAAACAATGGTAACAAGCAAAATTAGCTACAGTCTAATGCCGGATGGAGAAGCCAAAGCGCTATTTCGACACTCTTGTTCATCACATCCAGTTCTACCTGTACACTCCGTTGTTCACACTGGGATAGATCACCCGGTTCCACTCTTCGATCTCCGCCTCCAATTCGGGCGGCGAGAGATCCACCTCCGGGTTCCGGGCCAGCCCGTTCAGGCCCGAATTGAACACCTTAATGATATCGTAACTCTCGTTGCAAGCCACGTCGTTCCGATCCACGTCCCACAGCATCGGCACCGTGCAGCGCCCACTGTACCCTCCCTTCCTCATCCCGTACACCTCCCTCAGGTTCCTGCGCTTGTTGACCTTATCCCGGCCAGGGGCCAGGTCGCCCCTTTCCAGGCCGGGCGGGTCCCGGAACTCCCACGAGCCGTCCGCGGCCGGGGACGCCACGGACACCGGCACCGCCTCCTCGAGGCCCTTCAGGGCCCGGACGACGAGCGCTCGGTGGGCCCACGGGCAGGGAAGCCCCACGTAGAGGTGGAGGCCGCCGGGCCTCGCGCCGGAGAGACCGGCGGGGCCTGCGAGGCGGAAGCGGGAGGCGGGGCGGGCGTAGCGGCCGGAGGGGTCGGACGGGGCGAGCTGGGACATCATGAGGCGCCAGGCGGCGGTCCAGGCGGAGCGGACGGAGGATACGAGGAGGCCGGGGGGGAGGGAGGGGCCCCAGAGGAGGGCGGTCAAGGCAGTGAGGAGGGAGGAGGAGGAGGAGGGAGGTGGGGATGCAGGATTGTGAAAGTTGCGAGGGTTGAGGGACATTCTGGGGATGGTGGTTGTGGTGGCATGGGGCGTGATTGTGAGGACGGGCTTGAATTTGGATGTGGACGGGAAGGGGGTTGGGGAGGCGGAGATGGATGGAGAAGACGATGGTGATGAACGTCGGCAGCAGGAGCAGCACGAGGAGGAGGACGACGACATGGCCGGCGTGTTATCTGCCACCTCAGTTTCACTTGTGAGCTTAGCGGAGCTCGGGAAGGAAAAAGTATTTTCTGAGTGGGCCGGGTTTCCGTGATGTGACCGATTGATCATATTTGTCTCGATCCAATAGAGCTCGACTAACGAGCCAAAACCCGCAAAATTTGATTCGTTATTTTCTGATAATTGGTTTGATTGCTTAGTCCAATCCGAGTTTGAGCTTAAAATTATTTCGCTCCGACGATTGTTAGTAGATAAAATCTTTATGTATTTGGATCACATCTAGAGATTCGTGACTGTCTGTCTTGAAATCCAATTAGAGTTTGAAGAGTAAAGTTAAGATTTTCAACTGAAGAAATTTAACTATCATTAACTTGCCAATTGAGTTGCCCTCGAATATATTGGAAATATAGCCAAATTGACCATGTTACCTTACGTGATCAAATCATGTTGAATTAGAGGTGTTAAACTATTTCGGTTCTTCTTGACTTTATTAAAATGGCGATTGGGGTATTTAATTAGAGCCACTTACCATCGTCATTGTGAAATTACCATCTTTTTAATAAATCATCCGTTTTCGCTGAAGTTATCAACTTTCATACATGATAGTACCGGTTTAATTTGAATTAGCTATTAACTCTATTTCGATTATGTACTCATCCTTTGGCTTTAGTAATTAGTCATCGTCTTGATTGAGTTTAAGGTTGCGTTCGTTTCACGGAAAATATAGTAATTTAGAAAATATTTTCTAAGAAATTATTTTTTTTAGAAAATTATAATATTTTCCAGTGTTCGTTTATCAAAAGTTATTGCGAGGTCGAGAAATACTATTAGATGTTACGATATTTAAAGTTAAGTAAAGAAGAGGGAAAATATATTTCACTTTCAAAAAATATAGAAAACTTTTTTTACACTTTTGAAGGTTCCATTGATGGAAAATATTTTCCTTAATTATCTTGTTTTCTGCCTCCCGAACACCTCAATTTCCAAAAAATATTTTCTGAAAAAATATTTTTCGTGAAACGAACGGAACCTAAGTTTAATCAGGCATTTGATAGCAATCAAGGTAATGACAAGCCGTTGAAGTATATTTCACTAGAAGTACTCCATATTTGAATCAATACTGTGCGACCTGACTTTGATGTTTGACGCTTTGCAGCTGCTGATATGTTCTGCAGGTGGACTCCTTAACATGCAAGTGACTAGCTGAATGAATTTCCTAAGGATTGATAGACTGGCTACAAAAGGAGGATCCACAAATGTTTCGACTGCCATGCATTTGAGATCCAACTACTTTCGGAGCCACCGGAAAACCGCACAATATGGCCCGACCCAAGATGTTCTAGTCCCGGTCGTCTCGGGACGCCGTGTCCGTAATTGTCGCCATGGCCAACTCCTTCCGATGCTTGGTTGCGTCCGCATTGTACGCGTATTTCCGAGCCACCAGGATGAAGTACAACAGATTGACAAAGCAGAGGACGGACGTCAGAGTGTAGTAATAGTCCAAGTGAGACTGGTTCAAGTTGTTTGTGATCCAACCCGGCTGGCCATTCCTCTTGGTGACGGTCGAGACTGTTTGGAGGAGGAAGCTGCTGAGGAAGCTCCCGATCCCCACGCCGGTCGGGCAGTACGAGGTGCCAAGGCTCTTCATGCCCTCAGGCGCCTGGTTGTAGAAGAACTCGAGCTTCGCCGCCTCAAGGAAGGCATTGGCGATCCCCATGAGGATGAACTGAGGAAGGAGGACGAAGATGGAGAGCGGGACGACATCGTGCTCGCCAACCGTGCCACGCTCCCTCGCCACGCTCAGCCGCTTGCGCTCAGTCAGGCCGCTTGTGGCCATGATCACCACGAAGAGTAAGCCCAATCCCCATTTTCTGGAGCATCGTGATCCCCCGGGGGTGCTTCGTGTAGCGACGCATCACGGGCACAAAGATGCGGTCGTAGAGGAGCAGGCTTGTCAGCATGGCGACCTGTATGAAGGCCTTGAGGCTCGCCGGCGGCATCTTGAAGTGGCGGCCGACGCTAGGGTCCAGCGTCGCCCCCTGCTTGATGAACAGGGTCGTGACCTGCGATACCATGGCGCTTGGGACAAGCGTGGCGAACAAGATCGGCACCATCTTGAAGATCTGCTTAGCTTCCTCTACTTGGGTCACGGGACACAACATCCAGGATGAGGTAGGTCCGGTCTTGGTGGCCGCCTTGTCAAAAAAATCTGGGCCCGCGACGAAAAATCTCAAATCAAAGCCATATCCAGCAAATTGCTTAAGTACTAAACATGCATACAATACATGCAAATCGCCAAAGTTCCCCAACAGCTTGATAGAACGAAGCTGAATTGTAGACAGTGAAAACGAATAAGAAACCCTTGATGCCCATATTGAGGCTTGCTCAATGCCCATGCATTGATGACGAACCTTAATATAGGCGTGCTGTCGATTCTGAGCCTACCAGAACTCGCGTACTCCTCCATGCTCAGTTCATAGAGCTCCTTCGGGTCGTCGGGGATTCGGACCCTCCACTTCTTCGCTGCGGCCACGACTACTTGGGCCAACCTTGCGTAGGAACTACTTGCTTTCTTCTTGTGCCGGTAGAAAGGAGTGCCTCCAAGGAACACCAGCAGCGCCAGCCCGAGGCCAATGGCCTGGAGGCCTTAGCCCATGCCCCACCCGACATTGTCCTGTATGTACATCTGACTGTGTTGGCGAAGAGAGCGCCCCCGAAGACGCTGCACATCCACCAGTTGAAGAACGAGGCCTTCTGGACCTGCTCCCGGGGCTCGAACTCATCAAACTGTTCCGCGCCCACGCTCGGGATGTTGGGCTTGGTCCCACCGTTGCCGAACGCAATGACGTACAAGGCGAAGTAGAAGAACCCGACTTGGAAGGGCGTTGCCTTCAAGTTACAGTCTCCTTCTTTCACTCCGGGGCCACATGAAGGAGGACTCAGTGAAGGCAAACTCACTGATAGAGTTAAAAGGACCAACCCTTGTAAAAGTAGCCATAGTGAACATTGTCCAATGTCGCCACAAAGAACATAGCGTCAAAATGTTTGACAAGGAATCTTCTAAAACAAAGATATATCGACGTAAATTTTCAGGAAAATGAAAAGAAGAAGAAAGCAAGAGGATGCAGTAAAAGCTCTCTTTCAATTAACAAACATTGCTTGCAGTTGAACTTAGAAGCTCATTCTAGTGTACACCATACATAGAAATGTCTGTATCGTCTCTTGAAAGCGCTGAGCTTAAGAGTGCCGATTCAAGTAAACAATCTTACCAAGATATAGATGATGCTGGCGATGACAAAGGTTCGGTACCGGCCGAGATGGACGTCCCCGATGTACGCACCTAAAACGGGAGTCATCCATGCTACGCCCACCCAGTTGGTGACGTTGTTGGAGGATTTTACGGTTCCTTCCCGTAGCCTCTTGGTCAAGTACAATACCAGGTTCGATGCGACTCCAATATATGCTATCGTCTCGAAAATCTCATACGCTACATAAGCCAAATGCATCCCCGTCATAAAGAAAAAGAAAGATAAATCTATGCCCTCTACCGTTTATGAATCAAAAGAGTCGACCACAGTCGGTGGGAAAAAAAGAGAAAATGCTGCTCTTCTCATTTGCATCGCGTGGTCAGATGTGTTCTAAATTAGCTTCTGAGCATCGGGCTAAGTTCTCTTTCACGGATTCGGTCGAAGTCAGACAAACTTTATGGAACGAGGGACTAAAAACGAATTGCTTCCTCCAGGCCGCTGCTCAAGAATCGAACTCGAAGCACTTAGAATTTCTTGAGGCGCAAGATTCGACCAATTCACCAGCTCGGGCTAATTTTTGGGTTAAGAAGGGAACGAAAATGTTCTTGCTGATGCCCGGAAACGATTAGAGAAAAAACGCACGGATTACCTACGATGAAGGAACAAGCCCTCCATCGCCCGGTCTTGGATCTCCGGACGGGTCTGCCTTTGCGATCCACGGTTCCATCCTGCGTGTAGTCGTCTTCGCCATTCGCTCGGCCTCTCTCTTCAACCGCGCTCATCGCTATTATTCTTATTATTACTACTGTCTATCTCTGTGGTAAAACTGACTCAAACGCTTTGCAAATTGAATTCCACCGGACCGCTTGCCTGAACACTCTTATAAAAGCTTGAAGCAACGCCGCAACTGCTCCCGGGAGGATCGCCAATCCTCTCCAATTCACTCTTCTGGAAGATCAACTGGTCAGAGGTTCTGGTTCCGGTTTTGTTTTCGGACAGCACATGTACTGACCAATCTCGTGGAATGGACGAACCAAGTCACACGATGCCTCAAAACTATCTTAACAACATCAGAGACTCCCCATGCTTGGTGAACGACTTGATATTTTCTCTTTTGTTATACCTAATTCGTCAGTTTAGAACAAATCGCCTTCATTATTTGTTTCTCCATCGTCGCAATTATGCCGATAAACAGATAACTGAAGACGGTAATTTCATTCACTTCATCTTATCAAATGCTAAAACGGGAGTTTCCAGGAGGACAGTTTGATCTTTTCAAGGTGGAATCTTTGGTAGAGATATATGTCAATGAGGACTGGGATCGCCTAACCTACGTAGACTCAAAAATCGGAAGGCCCCCATATCTGGATCCAATGAATGCTAATTCTATGTATCGAGACTTGTGCGGTCATCGAGTGAAAACTAGGGTATTATTTCGGTATTTTCTGATCTATTTTTATTCTATTTGTCCTTTCTTTTTTACACGAGTGACTATTGCTCGGCAAATTTTAACTTTGGATGAAAATAGGAGGAGCCTTCATAAATGATAAAAACTCTTATTACTTAAATTAGGAGAATTTCAATCTCTATTCTGAAATTCAGAAACTATTTACTAAATAAGAACACAGCATAGAGGAGCTCGCGCAATCTGGTTACTTTCAAATTTGCTTATCCTCCTATAAAAAATAAAACAAAGATTGCTGACCCCACTTTAGGCTAAGAAGGATAATATCGGGCCAATCATGTTCTTTTTTTTTTTTTTTTGGGGGGGGGGGGGTGGCCACTAGCAGTGTGCATGGTTAGGGCGATCTAGTTCCCCTTCGAAACCGGGAGCCCAACCAATGAGACCGGTCCTCAATCTCTAGGACTGGGGACTGAATTGGACCAATGCGGTTCAATCCGATTTCTAGGAAATCTAATGAGAGTAGTTGAAAATTGAAAAAATTCTAAAAAAATTGAGTTTCTTTACTTTAATTCTTTTTAGAAATTAAAATTGATAAATGTCACGCCCTAGTCCCGAGCTCGCAACAGTCCCCGAAGATGGTCCTCACCGGTTAATAAATTCGCGGCGCTCCCAGGAATAATTGTCGACCAATTAAAAATTTATTAATTAAATAATCAATAAATAATTACGCAGCAAAAACAAATAAATAATCCCGGACAAATCCTGAGGTGTCTGAAAATTCTTTAATTTAAACAAACTAATTCAATAATTACAGACAAACTGTACGACGGTTTAACCCATTAATAATACAATCAACAATCATGGGTAAGGGGTTAATTAGGTGTCTTTCAAAAATACCCCTAACTGATTACAACAATATAAATTAACTTTACTCCTCCAGCCTCACTTGGCCCTCGAGGAGGGACTCCACGATTTGGACCTGTAAAAAAGGGTTAACAACAACAATGAGATAAATCTCAATGAGTCTTCCACTTAATCCCCGATTAGGAGAGCCCTCACTCTAGGATCCTTATCCAATTAGGTAATCCAACTCTCGTGTCAAGGTTGCTTGGTCCAAATATCTAATTGGCTCACTAGTCCTCACTCCTCACCAGTCCCAACCAATAAATTAATCAATTAAGTCAACAACCAATAAATTAATCACTTAAAATTGACTTAAATAAATGTCAATCACAATTAATTAGCAACCACAACCAATTATCAACCGCAATCAAATACCAATCGTAGTCAATTGTCAATCACAACCAATTATTAATCACAATCAAATACTAACCACAGTCAATTGTCAATCACAACCAATTATCAATCACATCCAATTGCGCAATCAATCAAGATAATTAAATTTCAGAATAAATCTCAATTTAGATAATTCATCCCTAATTAGGCAAAATTGCAGCAATTAAATTCTGATTGCATAAATTACCAATCTGATCTCACACAGCTAATCATCAAAATTGACCCAAGTCATTAAATCATCAAATTGTCTGTAATTTCTATAATTCAACAAAATACCCCTTAAAATCCTAATTAGGCTGTAAATAGCCGAAATTAGGAAAACCAACAGTAATCCTAAAGATTACTAAATCAACTCCAATAATCAATCAACCAAATAACTAGAGCAAACAATTTACCAATTTGTCCTCTAGCTATCCAATTTTACTAAATCACATTTAAATGGCTAAAATTACCAAATCACCCCTAAATCCTCAAAAAGTTATCAAATTACATCCTAATCAGTTAATTGACCCCATAATCATTCAATTGACCATCAAATTCACCCAATTAAACTAACAATTAACTATACTAGAGCGTGTAACCGCCCAATTGGGGATTAGAAGGCGACTCACCTCCAAGCTTCCAAGCTTTAGGGTCCAAACTTGGGTCCAATTGATGAGGACGGTTCATGGCGAATTCAATTAATCTTCGAAATTCGCGCTTCAGACGTACGATTGTGCCCAAAACTCCATGGCATGGCTCGACGTGACGCATAAACGGCGACGTCGGCCTTTTCGATGAAACTCCAGCGAGTCGCCGGCGAAGCTCCGACGAGATTTTCCGACGAAGTTCCATTCAGTTGGATTTGGCGAAGATGAAATGGCTAGTCAACAGGGCGAGTCAGAAGGGGCGGCTGGTGAACGTGAGGACCTACTTCGAGGAAACCAGAAGCTGCCCATGGCCGAAGTCAAGCAGAGGACGTTGGGCAGACCGAGGAACGTTCGCGAGCTAGGATTTCGAGCTGGGGAAGGCTCTAGCCCGATGGCGTGGCGATGGGGAACAGCTGGACGGCGTCTGGAAGTGTCTCGGAGCGACGACGAAGCCAGCGAGGGGCGCGGCTCGCTTGAGCAGCCCCTGTTCAGCACGGGCGTTGGACGGCGCGGTGGCGTTCACGGCGACGGTGTCGAGCTTCGGCGGTTGAGGCGGCGTCTGTCGGGCTGAGCTGGGCCGAGTCGTGGACCCAACAGCGAGGAAACCACCGAAGGAGATGATGAACAGTGAGAACAGTGAAAGAGATAACTTCGGGGGGAAGGAGAGAGGCGAAGGGGAAGGGAGGGGGTAAGCTGGCGTGAGGAGGTAACTTTGGGACTGCGCAGGTGGGTCCCTCGCACGTACGTGTGCCTGGGAGAGTGAAAAAAAAAAACTGAAGCGGAGTCAACGAGAAGGAAAGAAGTGTTGACTGGTACGGGAAAAAGGCAAAAAGTAGAAAATAAAGGGGGAAGAAGAAATCAAGATGAAGATAAATATATAAAAAGCACAATGGGAGGGCGATTGTGGCAACGGAGAGAAAGAGCGAGAATTCACCACTGTCAAGCAACATTTTAAAATTTTTAATAGTTGGGAACACTTTTTGGAATCATCGAAAGTTCGGGGTCCGCATTGAATTATATTTTCACGATTGCGTTTAGGGAATTTTCGGAGCCAACGACCACAAATGGAAGTCCGAAGTTCTCAAATTCGATCCTCCGAACGTCCAAAAACGGCCGTTATAATAAAGTTGGGTAAAAATTAAAATTTGTAGAAATTAAAATTGATTTCTTTTTATTTATTTTACATCTTTATTTTTACCGAAATATAAAAAAATTTATTGATTCAGTCTGATCAAGTTTGGCCCTCCTAAGAACTAGGAGCCGGACTGCCCAGACATCCTGAGGACCGGACCGACACTTCTCATCTGGTCTGGATCCTCGCTGGTCTGAGTCGGTTTGGGTAATTCTTGGTCGGGGTGGTCCAAGTTGTGGCCGTGTCATTTCTTTCATTTATTAGATTTGGGCTTTTTAAGATTAAAATGGGATGGAGAACTTCATTGGGCCAGTCGGGAGTCCCACCTGCTGGTGGAGCACCGAATAGAAACTCTTGCCGCCAAGTTTCAACCCTTAGCTGGGACCGGATAACTCCGCAGTCTCATTCCATGGACAGATGTATGCGAACGCGATTTTCACGTGGCGGATTAGGCTTCTCTTCCCCAGCCATGGTTTTCATTACGTAAACGTTCGAACAGTGATGCCCAACCCGACAGGAGTCAACGAAGTTCAGCGCATTGAATTGAATATAGGTTAGTCACAGAGCTGGAATTCTCGGCTGGGCATAAAAGTCACCTAGTCATCGTCATTGGTGCTCACCCGAAGCACGCAAATTTTCCCTCAAACGAACTCAGGTTTCTCAGCTTTGCCTTCCATTCTCTTTGCATTGTTCAAGCTCTTTCGCGCGCTTTGTTTACCGTCATCCGTAATTTAGCTGACCTTGCTGCACCCTCGTTCGTTATCTTTGCGAAAGTCGGAACGCTCTGGCCTCTTGGTTCATGCTCGCTACTCTGTTTTGTCCCAGTTTCTCTGCTAACCAGTGGGTAGTTTCTGTTAGGTGCTTCAGTCTGCGTTTATCCTCTGCTAGATTTTTTGAGACTTAAAAGGGGTCAAGTCTTTGCTGGCAACAGCTTCTCTCATTTCGCGGATCGACGCAGGTCTTTTCCACTCGCGGATGGGAACGAGGCCGGAAAATATCTTGAACAACATCGTGGAATCACTAGCGGAGAGCATTCCAAAGCAAAATCAGGAGGAGAACCAAGACTCAGCAGCTCCTCGAATTAATCGGCTCTTAAACCGCCAGAAGACGGTTCATCATGTTCTGGGCGGGGGAAAACGTATTAGCAACATCCTGATCCATCTAGTATTTTGTATTTTGAACTGCTGCACTCACTAAAGTATCTCTTCTGAACCGAAAACCTGCAGCTGCTGATGTGTTGCTATGGAGGAACACGAAAATCTCCGGCACCGTCTTAGCCGGTGCCACTGCCGTCTGGGTGCTTTTTGAATGGCTTAACTACCATTTTTTAACCCTCCTCTTCATTGCCCTGGTTTTGGTCATGCTTGCTCAGTTTGTTTGGTCGAGTGCTTCCGGCTTCTTTAGTAGGTGAGTGAAGTTGTTATCATGTTAAATTACCAATTCGAAAAGTTTTTATCATGTCTAGGTTCAATGAGTCGCTGTCTTTTACTTTGAGCAGGTCATCATCAGAAGTCCCTCGTCTGAAACTACCTGAAGAGTTATTTGTCAACATTGGCATGGTTTTTGGATCTGAGGTTAACAGAGCTTTGGGGTTTCTTCAGGATGTTGCTCTAGGCGGGGACTTGAAACAATTTGTTGTGGTACGCCAACTGATTTTTCCAATTCCGATATCACAAGAAATCGAACTTCATCTTAGTGTTTCAGAAGCAAAAATTGGATTTAACTATGTCTCTGTTCACAAGCAAAACGAACAGAACAAAGAAAACAACAGTCTCAGATGTGAAAATCCTTGCAGGTCGTTGCTAGTTTGTGGGCTGCTGCAATTATAGGGAGCTGGTGCAATTTTCTGACAGTCATATACGTGGGTAAGTAACACTTCACGACGTATTCATGAGGCTGCTGCAATTTGACAGCCTGAAAGTTGAATCGGCTTATCTTTGCGAGACGTAGTTGCTGTGCAAGTTTATTTGTTCTGGTAGGATCACATGATGGCTTATTTTCATTTTGATAGAAATAGATAGTTTTATGATTAAAACGGACTGTCTCACCACTTGAAGTGATTTCATGAGCAATTAGCCTAGACAACCCAAGGCTTATGACACTTCTGAGACATTCTAGGGAAGTGAAGTGCTTAAAGGTTCTGACGCAAATGACTCATATGTCAATCGTTTGTGGTCTCATGAAATTGACAAAAGAGGTAGGCATTCGCAGATACAAGAGGTAATTCTTTAGCAGCAATATAATGGCGTTTACTTGAAGAAGCTTGCTTCAATGAATTGATTGTTGTCCTGCATTTCAAGGTCAAAAAGCGTTTATAGATTCACTACTTTGCAGAAATAATAGACAAAAAGATACTTGTCTTTACGCGTAGTACTTGACTTACTCCTGAATGCGCTGTGTGCTGTTGAATTCCTGAAAGCTTAACAGCATCGATCTTCTCATTTAAAGGTTTCGTGGCCATGCATACCTTGCCTGTTCTTTATGAGCGATACCAGGACCAAGTTGACAGCTTTGCGTGCCAGCTCCTTGCACAGTTTCGAAACCACTACCAGAAGATGGATGCAGGGATCTTCAGCAAGTTTGTCAAGGCAAATTCCAATGCCAAAAAGCATGAATAGATTCACACCATTGGAAGTCTATAAGTATGACCCATTTTCTTACCTTATTCATTCGTTCTTGGGATTGGGCATTTACTGCCATTCCTATGGTGTTCTTTAAAGCATCTGTGTTAAATTAGCAATGAAATCATATATTCTGATAATTACACAGCAGATGTTACTCTACTTGGAAGTTCAGCATTCAAAAGATGGCCTAGTAAAGTTGCTTCTTATTTCCTCGTGGAAGTTGCCATATTCTTTGTTTCCATGGTTGAAGATGAACTTGCTGGACTTATGCCATTGTATGAAATGCTTATGATTGAATTGGCAAAAACACGAGGTTTAAGACCCTCGAAACAATTTTCCTACAAAAATTAGTTGCAACTCAAATGGAGATTAAATGCCAAAACGCTCAAATCATACAGCTGGTAATTCAGTACAAAGTTAGTTAAGCTCCAAAAATAAGTGTTGGTAGCAGTTTCAAGATAATCAAATAAAAGTTGGTACAAAGCTAAAATTAATTTGTGAGCAGTGTTGCTGAATCACTCAAATGAAGGGAGCGATTTTGTACAAATGTTGCAAATTTTAAGCTGCTGGTAAGCCAAAGTTTAAATGTTCGTAGGTGGTTCAAATAGCTGGTAATTTCTGAAGCACAAATTGATACTGGTACTTTTCGAAATCTGTTGGCAACGCCAGTCAAAATTTTAGTTATCATTTCATGGATTCACCAGCACGGAAGAGGGGCACCGTGTGTCCCCTTAGCTAAAGCTATATGTTAAAATGCATGGATTTGTCAGAAGGTCCTTTACAACTACCTTTTTTCTTTTTTTGGGACTAACGGGAGTACTCGTTCATTCCTTGATTGCAACAATTAGAGTTCTTGCATCGGATCTTGGAAGAAGATTGTGCAAATTATTCAGGATGAGAATGAACATGGGAGGTGGGGATCGGATCATACCTTCTTTCTCTGCCAAAGAGCAACCCGAATAGAGCTCATCAGTACCTTCCAGCGTGTAAACTGTCTGCAACAGGTTCATTTCCTTAACAACAAACTTTTCATCCCCAGTTCTTGATACTTTGGCATACCATAGTTGTCGGTTCAGGCGTCGGATCGTACGTTTTGGTACTTTTCGCATGGCGGTTATACAAAGTCATCCAGCTACCTTCACCCTAAGGCAAATTAGATAAAAGAAAATTATTCGATCCTATAAAGCTGGAGAAACAAATGGACCATTCCAACCAGAACAGATTTTTTGGTCAAGGTGGACAAGGAGCTGTTCACGAGGGGACGTTAACGGATTGGAAAAACAGATGTGATGGAGAAATCTAAAGAGACAGATGACGGAAAGTCCGACAATTCATCAATTCTCTTGTAAATAAACCATCGGAACGTGGTCTAGCTATTATGATGTTGCTTAGAAACACAAGTCCCGCTCTTAGTGTATGGATTCCTACCCATTGAATTTCTTCAGCAGTATCTCCATGACCCGAGAGACAGATTTCCTGGGTCTTGGGACATGCGCATATGGATTGCCATGGAAGTTGCCGGAGCACTATCCTACTTGCGCTCGGCAGCTTCCATTCCCTTTTGTCATTGAGGCATGATGTCTGTCACGCCCCATACTCGAGCAGATGGCAGTCTCTGAAGATAGTCCTCTTCAATCGATAAATTTTCGATAATCCCAGGAGTTATCAATAACCAAATATATTAACCAATAATACAAAATTAATACATAAATAAATGTAGCGGAATTTATTAAACAAACCTCGACTAAAATCCTAAGGTATCGTAATTATTACATTAACTCCAATAACTATTCAAATATCTAAAAAGTATCCAAATGGTCAACAATATTCATTTTCAAACTAAAAGATAATTCGAGAAAAACAATTTCCTCAACCAAAATCCTCCTAATAAAAAATAATTTAAATAACTAATATCATTTGGGATGCTCCTCCTATTTCGCCTGATCCTCGAAGAGGAGCTGCAATGTTAGAACCTGTACAAATAATTTTAAGATGAGATAAATCATCGAGTTTGTTCCATACTTCTTAATTAAGTGGATATTCAATCTAGGATCCCTATCTTGATCACTAATTTAATCCTCGCATCTCACAACTCATGATTTTGCCAAGTCTTTAACCTCTCATATTAGATTAATCTCCAAAACAATTCAATCCAATTGACATAATAAAAATTCAATGTAACATCAGCCTCAATCATCGCTAAATTTAAATAAATAAATTTTAGTATGAAACAATCAATATCCACTCG
Organism: Melaleuca alternifolia; assembly: GCA_019926035.1. NCBI lineage: Eukaryota > Viridiplantae > Streptophyta > Magnoliopsida > Myrtales > Myrtaceae > Melaleuca > Melaleuca alternifolia. The sequence continues at coordinate 705,639 of JAGKPW010002178.1, forward strand.
CAATTAATAACTATTCACAATCACTTGCACATGCTATAATATTAAATAGACATTCACAAATATGACATAAGTAATTTTGAGATAATTTCTCAAGATATCCAAAATCGACTACTTGGACCTACCAATTAGGGATTCACCCGGGTCCCTATATCGAATTCAGAATGTTCGATTCGATCATCTACGGGTATCATCACCTTAATTAGTAGCCACTTAGCCAATCACACAATTTCTAGAGTTTATTTGCAAATTACCTAAAATTATGTAATTTAACCATAACTAAGCAAAACAAAGTAAATACTCGTAATTACCCAAATATCAATCCAATCTCGCATTAATGATAATTTGATACCATCACAACCAACATTCCTTACATCTTTCTCTAAACTGCCAAATTTACACTTTTGTCCTTAACTTTCTAAAATTATATTTTTGCCCCTCAAAACCTTAATTAGGCTATAACATGACATAATCAATACATATCGCCCCCACAATATTCCGAATTTCCAATCTTTCTATAACCCGCTAATTTAATAATTTCTGAGACTAATTAAATTAGCAATCGTTCTCTCCACCAATCAAATTTATCTATTTGCACTTAAATCCCTAACTTAGGCTTAATTGGACCAAAATTAGTAAATTGTCTCTAATTCTTCAAAATTACAAACTCGCACCTCAATAACCAACAATCCACACATCCAAATTTATTAATTTGCCAATTGATTCTCCAATTATCCAATTTCACAATTCTACCCTTAAACGACTAAATTCACGAATTCGTCCTTATTTCATTAAAAAGCCTCCAAATAAGCCCTAAACTCCAAATTGACTATCAAACAAGTCTAATCACCTCAAATTACAACTACTAGGGTAATTAACCACCCTAATTAGGAGTTAGGGAGCGAACTCACCTAATTCCAAGTTTTAGGGTCGAATTTAACGATGACGGCAAGTTTTCCTGGCAAATATTCTGGCGACGGTCCGATGAGCTAATTCGTGGGCTGACTGAATTGTTGGAGAGTGGCCAAGCTCTCAAATTGGGCTGGACTAACTGGATCAAGGCCCACAGTGGCTTGATCCAGAAGCTGTGCAGCTTCTGTTCTTTGAACTTGGGCAGGAGAAGACACGAACGAGCTTGGGGTTTCTCTCCCGCGAGCTGAGGGCACGAGCTGAAGGCAACGTGAGCTGATGGAGAAGCACAGCAACAGCGAGGCAGTTGGGCGAGCTGAAGATCCGGAGTGAGCTGAGGGCAAATCAGGCGACGGTGTGGCAGCTGGTTCGTCCGCGGCTGGCGTTTGAGCTGAGGGAAAAACCTAGTGACGGCGTGACGGCTGGTGAGCTGGGGGGACGACGTGAGCTGAGGGAGGAGCTGCGTCGGCGTGGTGACTGGGCTGGAGATGGCTGGTGGCTCAACGACGACGAGAATTTGGCCACGATGGGTCTCGGGTTCACGGAACTCATCCCGAACAGAACCTGCGATTCAAGGCAAATCGAGGCTACCGGAGGGAAATGAAGGACGGCGAAGCATTGAGAGACGTCCAAGGGAGCCTTGGGAAGACTCCCCAAGCAACGATGGCAGCTGGGTTGGTCTGAGTTACCCACGGCGACAGCGAGCGGCAACCACGCTCGAAAACAGGGGAGCCGTGCGTCTGGCTCCGTCCGGGGCTTCCGAGAAGCGACGACGACGACGAGGCGATTGGGGAAGGTCGAGGGAGTATCCAACGCTCCAGGGGGTCGTCAGCGTGGCTTGGGTGCAGCCAAGTCCTCCATCTCCGGCGAGACTTCCTCTGGTTCCGAAAAACAGAGCCCTCCCCCGTCGTCCTCTGTTTTCCTCAAATCCGAGCACACGACGACACGATTGGGCCGCCTGGGAAGTTGGGTCGTCGCGTGGAGGCATGGATCGACGATTAGTGGCGTTGGGTGGCCACCGTTTGCTCGAATCGACGTTGATTCGTCGCCGGACGGCAAGCAGCTGACTGAGCTGCTTAGTGAACCGCAGCCAAAGGTGGAAAAAAAAAACGCAGTAACAGTAAGGAAAAACGCAGTAACGGGGGTGGGTCCGGGTCAACACACGTGAGAGAGGAGGAAGGGTTGACCAGGGGCTAAATTGAAGAAATTTTCAAGAATCCAATTGAAATTTCCAAGGACTAAATTGAGAAGTTGAAGAAATTGAGGGATTTCTTTGAAATTTCCAAAAGTTTGGGGGACCGCCCCGAAACAAATTTTTGCGGTTTCGTCCGCGGGATTCTCGGGGCTCATGGAGTATAAACGAAAGTCCAAAATTCTCAAATTCGAGTCCACGAAATGCCTAAAAATGGGCCGTCACAATGTCCCATGAATACTCTCTTGGATGAGACATATTATGCAGATGTAGCCGTTTTCGTGACTTCTTAGTCTGTCTCCCGAGATTAAACTCTTGTGACCACATCGGCGCAAGGAACCTTTGGTTATATGGATCCAGAGTATTTCCTTTCAAAGCAATTCACCGACGAAACCGATGTCTATTGCTCTGACGTGGTCCTTGTCGAACTTTTAACTCGGCAGAAGCCTATCTCTTCTCTACAGGTACAAGAAGGGACAAGCTTCCTGGCCAATTTTTTTTTTTTTTATATTCGATTGAAGAGAATTGTTTGTTCGACATCGTCCACTGAAACATGGTGAAGTTTTGTCAAGGTGTTGTACGGATGCGTTCTCTTATTGTGCGGTGATTCTTCTCTTAATTCTTATTGATGCATCCGTTGGAACGCGCATGAGTAATTCCGTGATTTCTGTTGCCATATAATATTAAATTGCCTCAACGAAAACCTATACTGAATCTCTTTCTAGATACTCAGAGAATTAAATCCTTTTTCCGGTCAAAAAACAAGTGGGACAAAAGAATTTTTAGTTTCCGTCCTTTGGACATTTACGCACAACAAATTCCTGATTATCTTCTTAAAGTATAAACACATCTGCGGAATCTAGATAGATCTAGTTTACAGTGATTCACTCCACAAGAATGGTTGCAAGTCTGATAGTGTCATTATGTCTGCGGTCACCGGATATTCCGGATGAGTACTCGTCTGACTCTTTACTTGAGTATGCCCATGCTCGAGGGCAGGATTCTCCAGCTTTTTTATTCGCTCCAGTTCAATTGCCACTTCTTTCATTGGAGGTCGCATCTTCCCGTGTAAGTTCAGGCACCCTCTAGCAAGGTTTGCAAAGGCGATGATCCCTTCTTTCTTGCCTTGCTTCAAAACTTGAGTGTCCACGATGTCGAACAGGCGGTTCTCATCCATCGAGAGGAGAAAATAGCTTGCGAGGTTTCTCCCCTCGCCATCTTGCAGGAATGAGATTGGCTTTTGCCTTGTCAAGAGTTCGACAAGGACAACACCAAAGCTGTACACATCACTCTTATCAGTGAACTGACTTGATTGGAAATACTCTGGATCTAAGTACCCAAATGTCCCTTGGACTCTTGTAGTCACGTGAGTTTGATTGAGCATAACCGATTTGGAAGTGCCAAAGTCGGCCACTTTTGTGCGGTACTTGTCGTCTAAGAGAATATTAGTAGACTTGATGTCCCGATGATAGATTGGGATTGATGCCAATGAATGCAGATAGGACAAGGCTCCTGCCACTTCAGTAGAAATTCTAAGGCGCGTCTCCCACGATGCAAGAAAATCTTCGTTCGGGTCATGTAAATACTGGAAAAGAGTCCCGTTCGAACGTATTCATACACTAAAAGCGGCGACTCTGTTTCCAGGCAACAACCCAGTTCTTAACCACGTTCCTGTGGTTGATCTGTGACAGAACGGCAATCTCGTTGATGAGCTGTTCGACTTTTCCCTTATCGATCGCCTTCGACTTCTTAATGGCAACGATTGCTCCATCCGCAAGCATCCCTTTGTAGACAGTTCCTTGCCCGCCTTGGCCGAGTATTCTGTTCTTGTTGAAATTGTCTGTGGCCTTCACCAAATCCCTGGTATCGAACAATTTGCTCTTGTCCACCTTGTTCTCGGACGAAAACATTTGTTGCTGCAACAAGAGACCCCCATTCTGTTTAAAGTACCTCTCTTTGAGCTTGATTTCTTTCCTTTCTTTCACGAACTCGTACAACAGCCATAGCAAAAGAAGCAAGAGCAGAGCCCCTAGGGCTGCTCCAATACCTGGTTTATCAAAGTGGTATGAGCATTACCAAAAGCAAGAATAAAAGATCCGCAACTTGAAGAGCAAAAAATGCTAATCTGACGGTGGAGAGATTTACATTAGACTGACTTTTGGGATATTCATGAATTGATTGAATATAATGTTAATTCACTCGATTTAATTTCTCCTTACGAAACATATAACAGAACATTCATCTAATCATTTCAGCAGCAGCCAAAAAATAAAACTGAAATACCGGTTAATTGAGATTATGTTGCACAGGCCCCAGGGGCATTAAGAGCATATTGGAAAAAACCTCGTGTTAGGTTTGACATATTGTAATTGTTGTTGAGCGGATCAAGTTAAAGGGTATAAACCAATTAGGCTACGATTTCAGGAAAAAACATGCCCAAATCAAATAACAAACTTGAATTCTAAAGAGCTATGTAGGAACAACAAACGCCAGATCCACCGAAAACGCATCATGCCTTAAAGTTTTTTTCTAACTTGTGGGTCTTGTAACTTACAGACTCAATGTTGCGTTTGTTAAATGATAGGATGTCATATTTGCGAATCTAGGTGCATAAAAGATGGATATTCCTTGCTCATAGCACATTGAAAGAATGTGAAAATTTGCTTACCTATGAGGAGAAACTTAATCGTCTTGCTTCCTTCAACACAATTATAAGAACCCCGTCGATTCACACACTTTCTTCCAGGGCACCGATTGGTCGAATCTTCACATTCATTGACATCTGAACAAAGATGACAATCAAAATTAGCAGAGCTTCGTCTCTTCATTGGGTGTTTACAGTTGCATGTAGAGCTACTTCGGCCTCCAAATAGGCACTTCTCATTATTACTACAGTGTTACGATGCTGCATTTCCAATGATTGGTGTGATAAAATGTAAATGGTGTTACCTACGCATCCATATTTAATATAAGGGTTGCCAGTGAAGCCTCTTTGGCAAGAGCACTGCAAAAATGGCATCGCCACACGATACCCTAAATTGAAGCCCACAGTGCTGCAGTAATAGGAGTCGCCAGAGATGTAGTTGTAGTTTGTATATCACTAATGCAGGTTCTGAGGATTGAGCTATCCCCCACTCTAGCACTGCTGCGAAACGCCCGCTCATCCTTAACTCATCGAAGTTGGTAGTTGCAGGCACGAACTGCGATCTATCTCCCAGGAAGGCATATTTGCATCCATTGTCCCCTGCTGTTTCGTTGTCGGGTTGGAAATCAACGCTAAAAGCCTGAAGATCTGAGATAATTGTGGTTTGGCAGCACCCATCGCTCCCTGAACAAGTCACGTTCCTCAAAACATTGTTGTCTTCTCCGCAACTTGACTTGCATCCTACAATAGCAGACTTCGTATCATCCATTAGAGCACGGATGTTGCAACCGACGGCAGTGAAGACGTTCCTCAACTCAGAGAAGACAAACTGGCTTCCTATCAAGCTCACAGGCACAAAGCTTCCATTACCCCCGCAGCTCACGTTGGATGAGTAGATTATTGGAAGACTGACGTTGACCATGCCGTTGGTGTTGCCATCGTAATCGGGTAGAGAAATGTTGAGCACCCTCAAGTTGGCCTTGTTCAGTATAGGGACGGTGCTGTTTTCCTGGCGTACGATTTCATACCACTCATCGAGAAAACACCCCATTCCAATCCCAAAGGGGAAGGGAATGGTGACACCACCGCATGTTTGGGTGCAATTACCCTTCGCCAACGGAGCTGCTTGCGATCCTCCTCCGTGAAGCAAAATTGATCCTAGAAGCAGAAGAAACTGAAACATACTCATTCCTGCTTCTTTCGTCAAGAAATTGTGGACCTGTTGGAGTAATGAACAGAAGGCGCGGTTACTTATAGGCCTTTTTCTTCTGTGGTCGTTGGCCCTAGCATATCCGAGGATGCTTCCTAGAGCAGAATTGTCAAAGCTTCGGATCCTTCTCGGAGTAAAGAATTCTCCACTGAAGTGGTCACCTATTTTAGCAGGAACGTTTCAATCAGGTTTTCTTTGATGGCTATCCTGGCGTGTTACTTTTCAGTCTCAGTTAAGAAAGATGAGTAGAATAAATTTTTCGTTTGACCCCCATTGAAGTGTCTTCTTTCTGGAAGGCTACAAGCGACATCAGAACAAGGTTTGACAAGGTCCTGAGAAATGGGAAAGTAAATGGCGCTGGTGATCTTTGACCGGCACAGAGGCATCAAAAGTCCACTGCCACAGCGGTAGGAGCCAGAGGAAATTGCTTTTCGGAGGGAAACTCTTTGACCGAGTCAAGCAGAAGAAGTCATGTTTTGACTTGCTTCCGCGCAGATTCAGACATTGGCTACGGAAAAATTGCGGAGCTTGTCATTACGTTTGACACGCAGTTATACCCCGTTTTCATGTAATTCAGTTTAGGCATTTCTGGAACCAAGTTTAACCCAATCGGAGACTGACCGGTTCAGATAATTTAAGGTGATATACATATATATATATATATATATATATAAAATGTGAAGAGTAGTTACTTGACGGCATTAAAAAGAGGACTGAAAGAACAAATCAATGCATATCATACAAGCAACGGATCTTCGAAGATGCGTTTCAGTTGGCGAATTTGGTTTCTCGAGTTCTTTTGAGTTTACAAACCATGCTCAAGTTTTACTCTATGATTGAAACCAAACCAACCAGAAAAGATCGAATTCCCGGTTCAAACCGCAGAGCATGGAACATATGTGCACGATCCCATGATCCACATGAAAAATATCCGTGCACGTCCTAGTTGGGTGCAGGATTTCGATTTCCAACTGATGCAGATTAGTGATTGCATTTACATTATCTGAGGAGATTGCAATTATATATATGTTTGGGGAGAAGTCTGAGCCAATGAATCAAGCTGATTGGGATTTGTCGGATAAATGGGCATTGGTTGCTATTTTTTTTTTGTCAAAAGAAAGATTTCATTCATTTCTTTGAATAATATATGGGAGGAACACAGAAATCTTTCATGTCTAGTAAACCAACACATAACAAACCATAATCTCGATTGAGGATATCTCGTATTGTCACTTTTGATATTATGAAAGAGAATAAGTATGAGAATGCCTTTGTGATCAACAGGGGCTAGTTGATAAGAAGTTTGTTACACATAAAGATAGGCGAAGGTGCGTCTTTGCCAAGCATATTACTGAAGTCAATGTATATGTTAGTCAATTGAGTTCGGCTAAGATTGATTGATAATGAGATATATGTTTTAATTTTATTATCCAACTGTTGTTGATAATTTGGAGTATATAATGGAGGTTATACATGTTTGTTGGAAGGTACGATTTTCAATAGAGGTGGCAAAATAGGTTTAAAACACATATTTTAACTCGTATTAAATAATGTGGATCATAAATATATTAGCTTAAAAGATTAAATGAGTTTTAAATAAGTCGCTTAATAACTTAATAGATCTTAAATAGGTTCTAAATGGTTACCCAATTAGTTTTTAGAGTCATTTTAAACTATCAAAATTATATTATTCTAATTATTTTAATTTTTTTACAACATAAATTTGAGTTTTTATTTTTCCTTTCCTTCTTTTTATTATTATCAATTTTCCTATTCTCTGCTGGTCAACAACCAAGAGACGAGGGATGCTGGACTCCGGGCCATGTTGAGGTCGGTGAGCTTAAGCTCGCCCTAAGTCGATGAGGCTCGATTCTCACATCGGACAAGCTCAAGAAGCCAAGTCATGAGGTGTGAGGTGCCAACTCAACCTTGCTAAATTTGGCAGCGAGGTTGAGCTTGCCCAAGGCAGCCAAGATCGAGACTCGCCTGATTTCAACAAGGTCGAGCTTGACCTCGCCTTGATGAGTCTCTAGTTTCGCCTGAGGTTGGCGAGATCGAGCTTGTTGAAATCTGGTGAAGTTGAAGTCTCGCCAACGATTGAAAGATGAAAAGAAAAAGAATATAAATAATTAAAATTTCGAAAAAACATAATTTTTTAAAAAGTATCAACTAAATAAAAATAATCAAAATTTCAAAGTCTAAGCTGGTTTAACACAAAGACGGTTGTTTGCAGGACAACCCTCGTGACTGATGTAATTATTGCAACGATAAGATTGACAGCAAGCGTTCATGGATCTCAAGATGGAAATAAATTCACTGCATCATGAATCATGATCGAGCTAGATGATTGCAATGATGCCTATCTCATCGCAGGACCTGAACAAGTAGGTATAACTACGACATAACAGTTTATTCATCCGGAATACTGAGAATAAGTCCACAAACAGTAAATAACTAACCAAACCAAAAGTCATCTTATGAGTAACTGAGCAAGTTTTCCTCCTTCCTTTCTTTTCTCTCTCTCTCTCTCTCTCTCTCTCTCTCTCTCTCTCTGTGGAGACCGATTTCCACGAGAAAGAGCAATTACGACTCATTAGGAGTAAGAGAAAAGAAAGATCTTCACTACGTCTCACTAGGTAAGAATGGCTGAACATCCGAAAACGAAACGAAATCTGCGGCAATGTTTGACTCGCTAAATGAAGAAGCAGCATCACGAGATTCAGTTGCCGCATGGTTCTCCTGATTTTGTTGGATACCCGAATGATTTGGGAGCTTCCTTATCCCCTCCAACTCCATTGCCACTTCTTTCATTGTAGGCCGGTTCCTCCCATTCAAGTTTAAGCACCTTTTCGCGAGGTTAGCAACTGATGCGATCTCTTCCTTCTTACCTTCTTTCAACACCTGAGCGTCGACAATGTCGAACAATTGATTCTCTTCCATCGAAATTATGAAATAGGTCGCAAGGCTTCTTCCTTCTTCTTCCCTCGGCGGCAAGATTGGCTTTTGTCCCGTTATGAGTTCAACGAGGACAACTCCAAAGCTGTACACATCACTTTTGTCTGTAAATTGACTGGATTGGAAGTACTCTGGATCCAGGTAGCCGAAAGTCCCCTGCACCAATGTAGTTACATGAGTTTGATCGAGGGAAACGGACATGGAAGTGCCGAAATCTGCCACCCTTGCACGATACTTCTCATCCAAGAGGATATTGCTGGACTTGATGTCCCGATGATAAATGGGAATGGAGGCCGCTGAATGCAAGTAGAATAAGGCTCCTGCAATTTCAGTTGCAATTTGCAGGCGTTTGTCCCATGATACAGGAAACTCTGCATCTGGGTCATGCAGATACTGATATAGAGTCCCATTCGGTATGAACTCATATACTAAAAGCGGGACTTCCATCTCCAAGCAACACCCGATTAACTTAACCACATTCCTGTGGTTGATTTGTGAGAGAATGAGAATTTCATTTATGAACTGCTCGACTTTCCCCTCGTCTATCGCTTTCGATTTCTTAATGGCAACTATTTTTCCATCCGTCAGCATTCCTTTGTAAACAGTGCCCTGTCCACCTTGCCCGAGTATCCTATCGTCGTTGAAATTGTCAGTGGCGCTCTCTAAATCCTTGGAGTTGAACAATTTGCTTTTCTCAACATTGCCTTCTGGTGAAGTTAGCTCTCTTTCCAATAAAAGTCCGCCATTGCGCTTGAAATATTTCTCCTTGAGCTTGATTTCTTTTCTCTTCTTGATGTGATTGTACAACCACCATACAAAAAGACACAAAAGCAGTGCGCCAAGTCCTGATCCCACCCCTGCATTGCGAAAATTTAAGGGGCAAATTTGGGAAAAATGAGCCCTGCTTGTCAAGAATCTATGAAGGAATTTTTCATCAAGAACTTATGTGAATCTGATTAAAAGGGAAAAAAGTATAGGAATGATTAAGCAGTGTCTCCTTTCACGTCGATCTATCTTAACAACCATAAAGAAATCAATTTGCCTCCTGTTTAAGTTCCATCCGGTGAAATTGTTATACATTCATCTTCAATGTGCAATTTATCTCCCTCACAAGGATTTTAGCAACCCATTGATGAAAATGAAAAAGTTCCTACCTGCATTCATCTTGATTATGATTACAATAATGGCAATTCAAATTTGACGTCAAAGAGTAGGACCCTTTGATATCTCTCGATAGATGTGAAGCGGTGACATTAGAAATGTGTCGATTAGAGGAAGAAGGACACCACAAGTGCCAAAATTTGTGTAGAGACTCACTTTAGTGTCAAAAGTTTCTGTCGGATCACTTAAGTGCCAAATCGGAGAAAAAAAATGATCACTTAAATGCCAACAGGGAGATATTCCGGCAAAAAAAAAACGTGACATTTATATTTAAACTTTTATTAAAATATTATATATATTAAAAATATATAGTCCACGTGGCTTTTAAATTTATTTTTATCTGATATGAATTAATTAGTTAATTTTTTTTAAAAGAGGGGCCCATTGACCCACTATTTTTTAAATTTTTATTTGATTAATTTTATGTTTTTTTAATTTGTAGGAATTTTAATTTTTTATTATTATAATGCATGTGGATTTTCAATAAAAGAAATCGGAATTGACACTAAAGTTATCGTTTTTCTGGAAAAAAAATTGGCAAGTGATCTGAATAAAACTTTTGGTACTAAAATAACCGCCTTATATAAGTTTTGGCACTTATAGTATTATTGTCTCGTCGATCAAATATGGGTATTGGGGTTGAAAGGAAGTTTGGTTGTTCTAATAGATCCTATTGATTGATACTTATCTAATCATTACCAGGCGAATGGACAAGCATTTAACGGCCATAACAAAAGAAGCAAGAGCAATGCTCCAATACCTGGTTTATCAAAGTGGTATGAGCACAACTAAAAGCAAGCATCAAGGATTCCACCTCTGATTTGAAAAGCAGAAAATGCTAATCTGATGCTGCAGACACTTACCTTAGAGGACTACTGAATATCCATTAATTTGACTAAAACGAATGCTAATTTGATTGCCGCAAAATTGGTCTTCTTACGGAAAAACTTGGCATGCAACAGAACAGCCATCTAATCAGTCAAGCAGCAGCCAAAAACTAAAACAGAAGTGTTGGTTGATGCAGATTATGTCGCACATGCCCCAGGGGCATTAAGGACAAAAAGGGAAAAAAAAAACCTGGTATCAGGCATATGCTGAACAATGGATCGAGTTGAAGAGTATTAAACCAATTAGGGTAAAACTGATAAGAAAAAATATGTGCCTAATTCAAACCGCGGACCATTCGATCCACAATGCATCATGCTATATTATCACTTATAAGCTCAATGTTGCTTTTATTTAAATGATAGCATGTGATATTCGCGAGTATCTGTGGGTACTCAAGATTAATGGTCAGCATGTGGAAATTGGCTTACCTATGAGGACAGACTTAATCGTCTTGTTTCCATCTACGCAATCATAGGAACCTTCTCGATTCACGCACTTTCTACCACCGCACGTATTCGGATCTTCGCATTCATCAACATCTGAACAAAAGATTGAGCATCAAAATCAGTAGACCGTCGTCTCTTTATTGGGTTGTTTAGGATTGGAGGTAAAGCTACTTCAGCCTCCGAAAAGCTACTTCTCTTTATCACTTCGGTGTTTTGACGTCATGTTTTCACCGATTGGCGTGACCAAATATAACTGGTTTTACCTTTGCATCCATCTTTAATATAGGGGTTTCCGGTGAAGCCCCCAGCGCAATAACACTGCCAAAACGGCTTCTCCCCGCGATTCGTAAAAACATAATCAGATTTTCTGCAGTAATAATTGTTGGAGGGAATGAAGTCGACGAAGGAGATCTCTAGTGCAGCTTCTGAGGAATCAGCTACTCCCCATTCTAGCACTGCCGCAAAATGCCTGCTCGCCCTCAACTTATTGAAGTCCATACTCGAAGGCGCAAACTGGGAACTATCTCCCAAAAAGGCATACTGGCATTCATGGTCTCCTGCTGCTTCATTGTCCTGCCGGAAATTGATGCCGAAAGCCTGGTGACCTGAGGTAATCCTTGAATGGCAACATCCATCGCTGCCTGAACAAGCCGCGTGTTTAACAACGTCGTTGTCTGCTTTGCAACTTGATTGGCATCCTAATATAGCAGACTCAGTGTTATTCATCAGAGCAGTTATGTTGCACCCAACGGCAACAAAGACGTTCATCGAATCGGAGAAGAAGAACTGGCTTCCTTTCAAGCTCACAGGTGCGATGCTTCTGTTGCCCCCACAGCTCTCAATTGACGAGTAGCTTATGGGAAGTGTAACATTGATCATGCCGGTTCTGCCTGTAGTATCACATAGCGAAATGTTAAGGACCGTCAAGTTACCCTTCTTCAGTATTGGGATGGTGCTGTTGCTGCTTTTCTGGCAGTCGATTTCGTACCAGTCATCGAGGAAACACCCTTTTCCAATCCCGAAGGGGAAGGGAATGGCAACGCCACCACATGCTCCCTTGCAATTACCCTTCACCAGAGGAGGTGCTTGCGATCCTTGTTCAGAAAGCGGAAGTGATCCTAGAAGCAGAAGAATCTGAAACATTCTCGTTCCTGCTTCTTTTGTCAGGCAATCATGGGCCTGTTGGAGGAATTAACAGAAGGCGCGGTCCCTCATATACCTTTTTCTTCAGTGATCGCCATCCCTAGTGTTAAGAACAGAGCCCCTGCTTCATCGATTCAATATATTAAGACTTGTAATGAGTCTATGGGAAGAACAAGAGTTAAAGAAGAAGCTAATAAGAGATCAGAAGAGTTCGAGCCTGAAGATATAAGAAGTCAAGATGGAGGAGGTTGACTGGAAGACTGGAAGCTTACATGAGAAAGGGCGATGTTTACTTGGTCAATTCTATTCAAGAAAGTCTAACAGAGTTGTTAACAGAATTAGTTGTTCTGTTTTCATTAGTTATATTAGCTCGGGAACTATAAATGGGGAATATTGAGCCAGTGAGTTGTAACTCAGAAAATCTGTCCAAAAATATGCTTTGTAATCATCATTGAATAAAAAAGCTCCGAAGTATTACACAGAAACTCATAGTCTTCTTCTTCATTCATCTTCTTCGTCCATTTGCTCTACCATTGTATAGAGCTTCATACCTAGCATATCCGAGGATGCTTCCTAGAGTAGAATTGTCAAAGCTTCAGATCATTCCTGGCGTAGAAAATTCTCCACCAAAGCGGTCACCTATTCCAGGTGCCACAATGGGAATAATGTTCCGATCAAGTAACTTTGACGGTATCGCGACCATTCCGAAGGTGCACCATCTAAGGTTTAGCTAATGGATTGCTAAGTCTAACTTAACTCGAGCTCTCCCAATCTCATACCAATTCGCGACTTATGTTTCACTTTTTAAACATTCAAAATCAATTTCAAACAGAGTCGCTACTAATCTATTTAAAGTGGGTCGATTAGAAACCCATGTAAAACATCGGGAGTTGTACTTTACCCCTACGAAACGGAGATTTTGAATTCGAAGACTTGAGTACCCTTTTTTCTTTTATTTCAAAAAATAATTTGCAGGCAGCTTGAATTGATTTTAATTTTATTCTCTAACATGCATAGTGATCACGTAGGTGCGCAAATATTAATGAAAATGCTTAATGAAACAAAGCAATAAACAAGTATGATCTAATGAAGCAAATCAACAAAAAGATTTTTTTTTTTTGGATTCTATTATTATTCAAACATGCAAATTAACTAATATATACTTTAATGAAGTTCTACACATTTTTTGGAATTTTCACTTTTTGTATACAAAAGCTATTCTAAAGTGCAATACTTATGATGAAAATCTAATCCTAAATGTGTCCAACCTAATATGTTTTATGACATGCAATACTAAATTAAGCTAATCTAAATGACAATTAATTTGATCAGAGACAAAGTGACCATCTACATGACATGCTAATGATATTTTTGTGATTTTTTTTATTAATGAATGAAAATTCGAAATTAAATAATCTAATAAAATATGCAAGCCTAATCTACATGATACCTAGATTTCTAAATGTGATATCCTATCATGATATGAACTTTTCATGCAATTTTTTAAATGACATGAAATTTGATATAGTTAATTTAAATGATAAATAAAGCCTAATAATGCAAACTAATGTGGAAAGACTCTTGTTATGACATGCATATAATTTTTTTTTAGATTTTATTGAATCTTGAAATAAAATATAAAACCTAATTTTGGCATGCAATAATACCTAATATGCAATCTAATTTAAACGTGCAATGCGATATTATCTAATATGAAATCTAATCTAAATATGGAATGCAATTTTTTTGGTATTTTATGAATAAGAAAAAGGAAAACGCAATCAAATCAATGGATCGTATCTCGGGCATGGGATCGGATCGGCTGATTTAACGTGCGGTCATGAGTCATATCTCAAGTATTGCATGATATCAGACTATCGACCAATGCACATTACGAAAAAGGAAACGAAATCACAATTAATAATGCCTATCACCTAAAACAAGCAAATTGAAAAAAAAAACCATGAAAGGAATAAACAAATCAGCATAATGAAAGACCTTTTTTATTGCAGAAAAATGTTTTTTTATTTAAATATTATAAACAATAAAACAATAAAAAAACTGAACCGGGTCAGGGCTCCGAACCAGGTCAGTTCGGGCCTGACCCGCGAAACCCCCTAAAAGGGGCCCGCGAAGAAAAGAGGAGACTGGACTGGGCTTGCGATGGGCCCAGTCCAGTTTCCTTTCCTTTTTTTTTTTTCGGGCGTTCTTTCTCCACAGGCCCTGCACCGCTTCCAACCTACCAATCAACCCATCTCCTCTCCCAACCCTCAAACCAGCTCGGCCCGTCTCCCTCTCTCGCACGCCGCCTTCTTCGCATGGTCCTCCCGCGAGCATACAGAGCTCGCCGACACTCCCAACGCAGCTACTTGATGTTGAGACCCGGCCAACTTTGCTAACAAACCTCCAGTGCCGAAGCATCCATGAACAAGTAGCTCAAGAATCGCAGAAACAGCTCAAAGCAAAACGGCAATCATTCAAGCAAACCGTCAAACACATGCAATGCGGTGAGGGTATTCTCTTACAGAACCAAAAAAAAGAAAAAAACAAGATCTATGCTTGTAACACCTCAAAACTCAACGAAATAACACCAAAACGAAAACCAATGCGAAGGAAACTTGACAAGAAAACTCGTATTTGACACTCATCCAACTCAGTCCGAGAACACATCAAAACCAATAAAAAGCACGTGGAAAACCACGACCAAAGTGATTACTCGTTTCCCTACATAGCTCGGGGACAACGGCAAACCGGTGCACTCGAGACGGACTCGAGCCAGAACCACGTTTGTCCGTGAAGCCACACAAACGTGATCCTCGGGAAAGACTCAAACGAGCGAAAAAAAAAAAAAACACGAAACCCACCTGTGAAAAGGGAAAAATCGGGTACACGGGCTGCTGCAAACGAGTCGATGAAGGAAGCGTCGCGGATCAAGTTCTCGGATGAACACTCTCCTTCCTTCGCCCACTCTCTCTCTATGTCTCTCTCTCTCGGTCTCACCCTCGGTCTCTCCCTATATTTTGGCCGAATGAGCTGAAAAAGTCTTCCAAGGAAACCCCCGAAAGACTTGGACGCCTTTTAAAACAGGGGAAAAGAGGAGAATATTGGGTGGACCTGTTTTGCCACGTCAGCGGTGAGTCAGTCCACTCACTGCTCGCCACGTGGCGAGCGGTCCCACCCACGTGGCGAGACAGGCCTACCCAATATTTTCATGTGGCGAATATTCTTTCCCCTTTTTTATATTGATGAATTTTCTTTTCCCTTTTTTATATTATTTTCCCCCACGTGGCGAGACAGGCCTACCCTATATTTTCACGTGGCGAATATTCTTCTCCTTTTTTTACATTGGTCAAATCTTTCATTGACCGAATTTTCTTTGCCCATTTTTATATTATTTGCCCCCATGTGGCAAGACATGCGTACTTAATATTTTCACGTGGCGAATTTTCTTTCCCCTTTTTTTTATATTATTTGGCCACCTCCCCTGTTCATGTCATCTCTTGGGCGCCCTTTTGCTGGAGAGACCAATATTCGATCAAATCTCTTGGGAGATTTGACCCTAGAGGTTTGACCGAAAAATCCCGACAAACATCTCACCGCTTGGGCGCTTCTCAAACTTGGGGCGAATAGAAATTTCGGTCAAATTTTTTCACTTCCCTATTTTTTCAAAGATTATTTTCCCGAGATTCCTCTACTAGATTTCTTTTCCCGAAACTCATCAATCAGAATTCTTTCCCAAGTTACCGCCGATGATCTTTTTTAAATGTAAGATGCTCCTAATTATATATAATATTAATATATATGCTAAAGTTAAAAATTAGGTGTCAATAGACGGTATTATTTTTCAGTCTCAGTCCACGATATGGGAAAAAAAACTAATTATAACAAAGAAAGATGTTGACAGGTCGAAGAAATTTTCTTTTGTTCATCATTGAAGCGTTCCTCTTTCTGAAGGGCTCTAAGCCATGTTGGCCGCGCAAGTCCACGTGCAGCTCCTGATGTTTGCACTGAGGGAGAAACCAGAAGCAAAAGAATTTGAAACATTAAGTTCGACATGATTTTTCACGTACGGGATATGTATGGACCTAGAACAATGGAGAAGGGGGATATGCGTAGTACCACCTTTCCCATGAGAAAAGACTTGGAGTAGTACCAAGATGAATGAATTCTCCCTAAACCCTAAACCCTAAACCCTGAGAATTCATTCATCATGGGACGCGTTAAGAACATTAGATTTGAGTTATTTACTACCTTTCTTACCGACATAAACTGTTCCTTGTAATCGTGAGATCTATTTCATTTTTACTAGACCAGAATCGTACGAATCCTTCCTCATCCAGATTATAGGAAATATTTGTTCAACGTCTTTGCTTATTGCCATAGAATTTCACATTTCATTGCCAATCTCTTTTTATAAGTACTGCTTGTGTCAGTCACTTAGGATTTCTGATTTACCATGAATATGGTGGTCATTCCTCGAAATCTGAATGTTACTATTATTTTAGCATTTTTTTTGAGGTTAAAATCAATTTGAGTCAAACCTTAATCCGTGCCAGAGTTTCGTTTCCTGTGTATGCTTATAATTCGTTAAAAGCTTTTAATGTTGATAGTAAGGCTTAGCTTAGTTGGGATTCTAGTGTTGTAGTTGAAACTTTGTGCCCCGTCCCTTTTTGTTCGTATTGCTAATTACATTTCGATTGAATCATGCCGGTGAAAATGTGGCTGGAAGCCTAGCAAGTAGTCTTTTTGATTTTCTTTTCCTACTTAAGAATAGCAATGATGAAGCTTTCTACTTTTGTTTTTCTTGTAAAAAGATTCTTTGACTATATCTTTTTATAGTTTGAATAACATTATTCCGTGAGTATATCATTTCGCAAGGTTAGGGCGCGCATGGCAACGTTTATGTTCCATGGAACAATTTTTGAACAAAAACACTTTTTTGTATTTCTACTCCATGGAACAATTTTTGAGTAAAATTGAGCGTTTGGTAAAAGTGTTTTTGAAATAGAAAAAGAATAGAAATGCGTTTGCTAAAATTGAACGATTATTTATTTTTATTTTTGGTTTTGTCTTCTTTTTCATGGTGTCCGGCGGCCAGCGACCGGCGGTGACCGGCGGCGACGGCCGGGGGGGGGGGGGCGGTGGCGGCCGACCGAAGGTTGAAGGGCAAGAGAGAGAAAAAAAGAAATTTTTTTTTTCAAACTGTTCAAAAACAAGTTTTTCTTGTTTCTTGTTTTTGGTCCAAATGTGTTCCCAGGAACAAAAAAAAAAACATATTTTTCGTTCCCAGGAACAAAAATGTAAACAAACATGTTTCTGTTCTTTCTTTGTTCCAAGAAATAAAAAAACAGAAACACCCTTGTTTATGAACACAAACAAACAGGCCCTTAGTATTAAAATATGTGTTACGAAAGCGAAAATCTTAGGAGAAATTAGGCTCCGTTCGTTTCACGGAAATTTTTTTTCAGAAATTATGGTGTTCGGGGGGCGGAAAACAAGATAGTTAAGGAAAATATTTTCCACCGACCTTCAAAAGTGGAGAAAAATATTTTCCGTTTTTCTGAAAGTGGAAAACGTTTTCCCTCTTCTTTGCTTACCTTTAAATATTGTAACCTCTAATAGTATTTCTCGACCTCGCTGACGGCCGATGAGCCAGCGACTTTTGACAAATGAACACCGGAAAATATTATCATTTTCTAGGAAAATGATTTCCTGAAAAATATTTTCCAAATTACCATATTTTCTGTGAAACGAACGGAGCCTTAATTGAAGATAAAGTTCTAAGGATCAATTTCTGAATCTGCATTGGGGTCTTTGGCCAGTGAAATGGGAAGGTTGAATGCGGACTTTGACTTGCACTTGGGTTGTTTTTTACTCCGTCAACATGTGTCTTGTCTTGCCTTTAGACAATACTGATTATGTCTTGTCTTTAGCTGATTATTCGTCGTTTGATGGATGAATTATAAATTTTCGTTGCTCATTTCATGTTATACTGAATAAGAATTGATTTACTACTTATTGCGAACTTGGACTTCGTTGGGGTCTTGAGTTCGATTCCCCAGGGAAGCGCCTGTGATTTAAGTGGGGGGCCATGGCGGTAGGTTGCTGTGCTAGTCTCCCCCGAGGAATAGTTGAGGTGCGCACAAGCTGACCCGGACACCTCGGTTATAAAAAAAAATTAATTTACTACTTATTAGTGCACAATTAATGGTAAAGTGTAGTTGGGGACCAACACTAAGCGCGCTGTTATATGTATTGATGATGTTAGAATCAAAATGCATGATAGTATTGTGTGGTCATTGACATGAGTAAGGCATGTTCCAAAGTAGAAACATAGCATTCTGTAGTGGATGTTGGACTCCAATGATAACGCCTAGAGGACAATAAACATTCATTGCTTAGCTAATCAACTTTCTTCGTTCTTATGATCACTTTTCGGAACCTCCAAATTAACGCAAGCCCTTTGGCCACCGAGGAGGTTAAGGGCTTATGAAATGGAAATGAAGGAACATACCGTCGATGATGGCCTCTTTTGATAAATCCACGAAGAAAAGTATCACAACAATGGACAAGCACATTTAACAAAAGTCAGGTGAAACAATCTAATTCTGGAATCATGAGATTCCAATCGACCATTCCTGTTTTAATTTGAGATTTTGATTCACGATCGCGCCTGTTGCTTGGCGTGCTTTGTCAAAATCTCTTTTCCCCTTCGACGTTTCTGGTCCGGAGTCCGAGAAGTCGAAGGCGAGTGGATGTGGGCTTAAAAGGGCCCTGGCTGCAAGAGAGGTTCAATTGGGTGGGCAGTGAACTTTAAGAAGAAGATTTGGGGTTTCCGAGAAGTAAGCTACGAGCCGTAGGACCATCTATAGAAAAAAATCCCAGAGATTAAGAAAAATAAAAGAAATGCTACTTCAAGCATTATCACACATCTGAGATAAAGACAATTGTCAAATAAGTCCTAAACCTTTACCTACTTTGCCGATTTAGTCCTAAACCTTTTTTTATGCCAAATGAGTCCTAAACCTTTTGCAACTTTGCCGATTAAGTCCTTCCGACGGATTTTGGCCAGAAAATTGCCTACGTGGCTCGACGAAGCTCGCTGGCGATGTGGCGATGACCGGATTAAAAAAAATTCTGCTTTTTTTTCCTCTTCTTTTTCTAAAAAAAACTTATTTGGCCGGTGAGCTCTGGCGGCCGGCGGAGCTTGCTGGCCACGGGCGAGAGCCCCGCCGCCCTCGCTGCTGCTGCAGGGAGGGAGTCTCCCTCACTGCTGCAGCGAGGGACTCCTTTGCTGAGTCCCTCGCAGATCTGCGAGGGACTGCTGCAGCGAGGGCGGCGGGGCCCTTGCCTGTGGCCGGCGAGGGCGGGGCCTTCCTTTGGTGTAGCCGGCGAGCTCGCCGGCCAAGTAAGTTTTTCTAGAAAAAGAAGAGGAAAAAAAAGCAGATTTTTTTTAATCCGGTCATCACCACGTCATCGTCGGTGAGTTCCATCGCGCCACGTCGTCGCCACGTAGGCATTTTCCTGCCAAAATCCGCCGGAAGGACTTAATCGGCAAAGTTGCAAAAAGTTTAGGACTCATTTGGCATAAAAAAAGATTTAGGACTAAATCGGCAAAGTAGGTAAAGGTTTAGGACTTGTTTGACAATTGTCCTGAGATATTTGACGATTAATTTTCTTTTACAGCAAGAAAGAGTGTGACATACGAAATTATAATTTCTGTCCCATTGACATCTACACACAACAAAATCCTGATATTCTTCTTAAAGTAATAACACATCTGAGACAATGTTGATCAAACAAACTTACATCGATTCACTCCACATGAGGGGTTGCACGTCCGACAACGTGATTAATTGATTATGTCTTCGCATGCAGCAAAATTCCAACGTCTACTCGTCACCCTCTTCTCTTGAGGTTGTCCATGCACGAGGGCAGGATTCTCCAGCTTGCTCATTCGCTCCAGTTCACTCGCCACTTCTTTCATCATAGGTCGCATCTTCCCATTTAAGTTCAGACACCCTCTTGCAAGGTTCGCAAAGGCGACGATCCCTTCTTCCTTGCCTTGCTTCGAAACTTGAGCGTCCACTATGTCGAACAGGCGGTTCTCATCCATCGAGAGGAGGAAATAGCTCGCGAGGTTTCTCTCGTCCTCGTCTCCAAGGAACAAGACTGGCTTTTGCCTTGTCAAGAGTTCGACGAGGACCACGCCGAAACTGTACACGTCACTCTTATCTCTGAACTGACTCGATTGAAAATACTCGGGATCTAAGTACTTAAATGTCCCTTGGACAGCTGTAGTCACATTAGTCTGATGGAGGGAAAGCGATTTGGAAGTGCCAAAATCGGCCACCTTTGCTCGGTACTTGTCGTCCAAGAGAATATTAGTAGACTTTATGTCCCGATGATAGATCGGAATTGATGCCGATGAATGGAGATAGGCTTGTAATACCACCTTAATATTTTACTAGGCCAAGAGAAGGTGGGCCCATAATGAAATGAAAAAGAAGAAGAAGAAGAAGAAGAAGAAAAGATCAACAGTCAAAGAGAAAAGAAGAAAATGGGGATGCTCCGCAGAAGATGGAGAGTCACAAGAAAGAAAAGAGGGGAAGGAGGAGGAGGAGAGAAAGAAAGAGAAAAGAAGAAGAAAAGATTTTCTCGTCACGAGGATTTCATCGAGCCGATTCGACTTCAACTCACAACGCCCGGTAAGTGCTCATGCTCCTCGTTCGTTTAATCGAAACGGTTTCGAAGAATAGGATTCAAAAATTGAATTTTTGTGAAATATGAGCGGCGAAGTTTACCTTATGAGATATAAGGTTGAAAATTTGTGTGGGTGTTCAAGTGCTCTGAAAAATCTTTATTTGGACTATAAGTTTGCTTGAAACGGAGTTTGCTAGATGGAGTTATGGTGTAATCAAGCTTCGCATTGCGGATGATTTTGGATATTCGTTTCGATAAAGAGTTTAGTTGAAGCGTGGGAGTCATTTCGCTAACGGTCGGTTGAGCTATTCATAGTTGACTTAGCGATTTAGTTTGATGTTGACGTTTTTCCCAACTTATTTGATAGGATTGCAAGTTCAAAATCGTGAATCAAAATTGTTATTTGGTCGTAGGCAATTTTAGGTGAGTGGTTCTATATCTTCTTTTAATTTGAAAAATTCATATTTCGAACATAATATGATATGTGTATATTATGAGTTATGCATAAAAGTTGGATCGAGCATTTACTACCTTTTTATCATTGTGAATGTTTCGAAAGCGTGTTTGGAAAATGTTTCCAAATGAGTTAAAATGTTGAAATATTATGTATTGATTTCCTAAATGTATTTTCTTAGTATTTGGTTCAAATGAAAGGTATGTTTGGTTTATGAAATCGTTTTGTGATAATGATTATGGATTGACTTTATAAATTGTGAAAGTATTATGTTGATGCTCAATATAACTGTGAGCCCAATTAAAGGCATGTTTAGGATATTCTTCTGGGCCAAGCCACCGGCTTTGTAGGTGGAGACCTTACAAAGGGGGAATCTTAATCGTTTTGTCACCAGGTGTTGTGTCGTGACCATGGTAATGCATTGACCAATAGATTAATTAGTGGAATGGACCATTGATATGGTTTTGACGGAGATTAATCAATGGATTTGACAATTGATACATATGTTATTGTGGAGGTTTAACTATATTGTTCTGAATTGTTTAAATGCTTATTACTATGAAACGACGCCTATTTGATTTCATATGTGAAATTAAATTATGAGTTTTGGTTTGACTTTATATGTATGTTTTGTAGTTGCTCGATCTGCTTAGAAGATATGTGCTACTCACTAGGTTGTGGTTGCTCATTCCATTCATCTTTAACATCCAACAACCAATAGTAGGATAGAGCGCTATTGAGCAGGACTGTTGGGCGTAGAAACTTTGGGTATATTTAGTGTTGTTTATATATGATTGTGGACAGTTGTTGGGTTGGCTGAACTCAATGTTGTACATAATCTGTTTGGTAGGTTAGAGAAACTTTGATGTAGAAAACAACCTCTTGGTTTATATATATAGTTTTGGATAATAAATGTTAATATTATGTTGTTAACTGTGTTAGAGGCAAATATAATTTTTTAAAAAGTATCAACAAAATAAAAAATAATTAAAATTTGAAAGTCTAAGCTGGTTCAAACAAAGACGGTTGTTTGCAGGACAACCCTCGTGACTGATGTAATTATTGCAACGATAAGATCGACAGCTAGCGTTCATGGATCTCAAGATGGCAGTAAAATCACTGCATCATGAATCATGATCGAGCTAGATGATTGCAATGTGTCGCGACCTAAATTCCGCCCTTTAGGGAGAGGAAAGATTAGGTTTAGAGGTACTTGCTCTCGATTCTATGATCTAGAGCTCGGATTCTCCCAAATCCATACCTCGCGTGACATTTGGCGTTTTCAAATTTTAAGGTTATTCAACAACCTAAAGTATTCTTAGGAGTCGCCACTAGCCTATTGGGGTCGGCTAGAAACCAAGACGCGGGAGTGTCGTCTTGATCCCTACATAACCAGAGATTCTAAGTTCGGGGACTTGTTTATGCTAACATTTCTATTAGCGCCCTTTCGGTACCTAAAATTGATTGATTGGTTGGTTAACCTAGATGTTTGCATGCATGCTAACATCACCTAAAAGGCTAGTCCACTAGTGTTTTGATGTCAAGCTCTAAGAACTTATTCAATTGATTCATTTTAGAAATTTTTTTATTGATTTTCTGATTTTTTTATGATTTTCAATTGACTTTCTAATTCTTATGATTTCCTAATGATTTTATAATTTTTTTTATGATTTTATGATTCTTATGATTTTCTGATTTTTTTTATATTTTCTAATGATTTTATATTTTTATATTTTCTAATGATTTTATATTTTTTATTATCTATTTATTAGTTGTTTATTATTCACGAATTTTCTAGATTTTCAACATTTTTTAGATGTTTATATTTTTTATTACTTTTTCGGATTTTATTTGTTATTTTACTTTCTATTTTCTGATTTTCTATTATTTTCTAATTTTTATTATTTATTTCCTATTTTTATGATATTTTATTATTATTTATTAGTTTTCTATTAACTATTTTGTATTTTCTAATTTTTATTTCATTGGATTTTCTATTATTTGTTATCTATATTCTAATTTTTTATTACTTTCTGAATTTTCTATTATCTATTTTCTGTTTTCTATTTTCTATTTTATTATTTACTATTATCTATTTTCTGTTTTATATTTCTTCATTATTTTCTAATTTTCTGTTATCTATTATATATTTTCCGATTTTTTTTATTTTTTTTTCTAATTTTCTATTATTTATTTATTTTCGAATTTTATTCTTTTTTTTTTTGGTTTTCTTTTTAAAGGGTTTCGGACCGGATTATTCAATCTGGCCCAAAACGACCAGGACCTTAATGGTCCGGGAAAAAAGGGAATGGGGTGGGCATAAGGCCCAGCCCATTCTTATTATTTTTTAAATGAATTTTTAAGCGGCCCAAGGTCTTTTCTTATTTCAGCCCATTTTTCTTTATTAATTTCGCAGCCCATTTCATTTTATTTCGCCAGCCCATCTCTTTCCCTTTTTTATTGTTGCAGCCCATTTTATTTCTTCAATTTCGTGGCCCATTTTATTTCTTTGATTTGATTTTTTTTAAAACTTCGGCCCAGCCTTTTTATTGTTTCGGCCCGCCCTCCTTTTATTTACACACGCATGACCCATTCTATGTAATATCCACATGGCCCCTTATTTTTCTTTTATTTTGCTAATCTAATCACTAAAGCATTTCATATAAACCCTCAAAATTTCTCTTTATCTTAGCCTAATACAAAACCAACATCCAGAACAACTGATATTTCCTCGTTCATTTTATCCATTCTGACTATCCAGTTCATCATCTTCACCTACTATCAACATGACGTAAACAACATTAATCGATTATGACATTGTTTCTACTAAGCTTCGTATATCTAATGGAACTTCTAAGATCAACTAAGTTTATACAAATGAACTAAAGAATCAAAGAACAGTGTTCAGATTTCATTTTGTTGTTTCATAAAAAATGTAGAACTCAGTAATGATCAGTGTTTTCCAAAAATCGAAATCAACTTTGATCTAATCGACTACGATAAGCACCACAAGAATCTGAACATCAAACCAAAAAATATTCATCATTCAAATAGCACAAACACATCAACAAACAACACGAGATAGGCAAAAAAATCTAACAATCACATAACCATAGATTTTTGATTGGAATAGGCTTACCTGTGGTTGAAGACTGAAGATGGATCAATCAACGATCTGGAAATCACTCCTCCAGAATCGTGAGGTGGAGAATCGCGAGCAGATGGGAGCTATATTCGCCGAGCCAAAGAGGGATGCGCACGTACGGGAGGAAGGGAGAAGCCGTATGGAAGAGAGCAGGAGAGACCGGGAGTGCGTCGGTCAGAGATCAGCTCGTCGAGAGGGAGGAGGCGCAGGCGAGGCGATGTGAACGAGGGGGCCGTTGAGAAGCTCGGTCTGAGAGAGGAGATGGAGGAGGCGTGGGCGAGGCGAGCGTCTGTCGAGAGGGAAGATCGTCCGCGAAGGCGTGCTCAGGGAGAGGAGGGAGCAGAGGGGGCGCGGATTAGAGAGGAGCTCGTGACCAAGAGTCTATGTCATCGGCCCATCTGTGTGTGGAGGGAGCGGGTTTGAGCCAGCGGAAGCTTGTGCGTGGAGGGAGAGAGAAAAGCGAAGCCAGCCGAGCCCGAGAGAGTCCAAGCCACCGGCGACGTGAGAGAGAGAGAGAGAGAGAGCTACGTGAGAGAGAGCTCCTGTTTTCCTTTCCTTTTCCCCCTCCACCCTTGCGTGCCCAGACCCCAGCGTGAAGAAGAAGCCCCTCCAGAGGAATGGGTCCCCCCACAAAAACCCTCAAAACCCTCTCTTCTAGAAGCCTCCCTCTAACAAACTTTTCTTTTTCTTTTTTTCTGTTATTTTCTTTATATCCTTTTATTCATTTCAAATCTAAGTTTAAAGAAAATCAAGGAAGAAAGGCCGAGCCTCCTCATTTGGGCTCACAAAAATAGACAAATCAAATGGGCCCCGAGTTGAAGCCAACATGGGTTTGCGAAAATTTGGCTCGTGCGGGCCTCAACCTCTTTATTTATTTATTGTATTTTCTAAGAAAAACTCACTTTAATTCTTTTCTAAAACTAAAATGTGTTGGAATAGCAAAATTTAAGTGTCAACAGCTGCCCCTCTTTGAAGGGAATCTCGAAGAGGTTTCTTTCAAAGATAAAAAGACACCTAAATTTTGCTGACATCTCTTTTTTATATTTCTTCTTTTTCTCTCTCTCTCTTTTTACTTTTGTTTAAAATACATCATGTAATAACAATCTTGATCAAAATAAAAGGAGTCTTACCGTGTAAAAACCTATTTTAATTGTTGTGAGTAAGTCTTACCGTGTAAAAACGGATTTCGACTGATGTGAAGATAAGTCTTACCGTGTAAAAACGAATTTTGACAAATGATAATGAGATGAAGTCTTGCCGTGTAAAAACGGATTTCGACTAAGGGTGATAAGTCTTGCAGTGTAAAAATGGATTTCGACTAATGGGGGAAAGTCTTGCCGTGTAAAAACGGATTTCGATTAATGAGAAAAGTCTTACCGTGTAAAAACGAATTTGGACTAATGAGAAAGTCTTGCCGTGTAAAAACGGATTTCGACTAATAGTGGAAAGTCTTACCGTGTAAAAACGGATTTGGACTAATGAGAAAGTCTTGCCGTGTAAAAACGGATTTCGACTAATAGGTGGAAAGTCTTGGAGCTTCGAAGACTTACCAGAATCTCCGGGCAATAAAAGCTTACCGTGTCGATGAAATGAATCAATAGAAGTTTGGACTATAATGGTAGCATTTAGCATAACCAGACGCGATGCAAGTTTGCCAATGCACTGGGACAGCTTAGCCAGTCATCATCTACATTGAGTAAGATCATGTATATCACAATATTATTAAAAAAATGGCTCCTGCACATTTGACGAAGATTGGTTATATTGGACACATGAGACAATAGAATCAGGACTGTTAATCAAGAATCATCATTGATAAAAACTGATTGGTTGCATAGGCAAAATCAACATATTTAATCATTTGGATGTATCGTCCATTATCAAATGCCTTTAGGATTAACTTATAAAAAGAGTTGGTTAAGTATGCCAAATGGAAAATCCTTAGTCTGAAAGGTCTTCTCACATACTCTCAAGATCATCAACGAGATTTAATCACTCAGTATATCTCACACAACCAACGTTGAAGGTTTCGAGAATCATTCGCAATAAGTATACATCAACCAATCCAAGAGGTCTTTTAAAGGACTGTAATGTAGGTTGGTTATAGTATCAACAACAGATAAGTAACATTGGCTAAGAAATAATCGTGAATCATCATCTTCGCCGGGTTTACAAGTCAAGAAACCTCAAGATGAGACAAGATAGCTTTGTCCTCACTTCTTTAAACAGTAACTTCTTTGAAGATCCTTATTTTCACTCAAATCAACCTGATCGAAGAGACTTAGGAAATGGTTGTAATGCTGGTTCAGGGGAGGGTCAAATAGGCTCAACACAATTTTAAAGAAAAGGGAATTCATGAGTTGGTGATAATCTTGACAACATTGTCATATCATGAATTTTAACTCGAAAGTCCATGTGCTTATTGATTCAATCATAAGAGCTTCGCTCTTGTCTCTAACAGAATTTGCATTTGGAACGATTTTCGTTCTGAATAGTGATTTTCAAGATGTTCATAATCAGCATGAGTCTTCTTTTCTTTTCCTTTTGTTTGGACATTGGCCTTGCTTTTACCAGGCACACTGCTTTTTCATGCCCCCTAGTTTTAGATGAACATTTTTTTTTTAAAACCATTAGGACTTTCGAGAGATTCTTTTTGCATTGCCCCAGTTTGGGGAGATATTCACCACTCGGGTTTCAGAAACGAACTTTAAGGCTCAAATTGGTTAATCAAAGGATGTAGGTGTATGGGTAGAGAAAGAAATGCTCTTCTCATTTCAGGATCTTTTGAGCTTCCACAAGGGTTCTCCTGAAGTTACCATAGAAAGATTAATGCAAGTGAAGATAAAGAAATCCTTCTTATCTTTTTCACCAATAGTAACTGCCAAACCTCCATATTTGCCCCATTGTGGGGTGTTTCTTGACAGGGGTAATTTGTAAAAATTCTCCATGAATAAAAGCTCAAAAGGGTTTAACTATGATCACCTGTAGTGTATATGGTAGAGAAAGAAATGTCTCTTTTCATTTTGGTTCATATACTACTTGCGAATGAATCTCTCATCTCTAAACAACATGAACGTTCCTTTTGCACTCAAATCTCGATGTGTTTAAAGGACGTATTTGGGAATGGCTTGCCTTTCTTCTTTCTAAATATTTCTCATTTGGCATGATTAACCATTTTTCTTCGTCAATTCTCCAGGTGAACTATCATCAATTTCTAAAAAAAAAATTTTCAAGAAAGAAAACTTACCTGTGACATGGAGATATATTTTTAACTGGTGATGACTCATATTTTGAAGGTCGCATCATCGCATTTGTCTCCACAATCATGACTTTTCTCCTACAAAATGAACATATGTGCACAAGCTATGCAAGATATCAATGATTTAAACTGCATCAAGAAAAACTTTCAAGCCTCTCCAATTTCCTTCATGGAAAGTATTTTTTAACTGAATCGGCATTTACAGGCTTTGGCAACTCACGACCATCCATTTCAACCAGAATCAAAGCACCGCCTGGTAAAACTTTCTTGAAGACATATGGACCTTCATAATTTTGAGTGAATTTCCCGCGCGAGTCTTGAAAGATAGGTAGAATTTTCTTAAGCACAAGATCATCTACCATGAAATACCTCGGTCGAACTCTACGGTTGAATGATTTAGCAACCCGTTGTTGATAACATTGACCATGACATAAAGCTTTAAGCCTTTTCCCTTCAATTAAATTCAATTGGTCACATCTCTGTTGTATCCACTCACTCTCAGAGAGCCCAGCTTGTGACAAGATTCTTAATGAAGGAATTTCTATTTCTACGGGTAAAACTGCCTCCATACCATAGACCAGTGAAAAAGGTGTTGCCCCTGTTGAAGTGCGAATCGAGGTTCGGTATGCCATCAATGCGAACGGCAATCGTTCGTGCCAATCACGATAATTATTAGTTGTCTTTGACAGGATCTTCTTTATATTTTTGTTGGCGGCTTCTACAGCTCCATTCATTTGTGGACGGTAGGGTGAGGAGTTTAAATGGTGGATTTGAAATTCGCCAAGCATATCATTCACGATTTTGTTATTCAAATTGGAGCCATTATCTGTGATGATTGACTCTGGGACTCCATATCGCGAAATAAGATCTCTGCGAATGAATTTGGCCACATTTTTAGCGGTGACATTGGCATATGAATTTGCCTCAACCCACTTTGTGAAGTAGTCAATTGCCACCAAAATAAAACGATGCCCATTGGAAGCTTTTGGATTGATTGGACCGATCACATCAATGCCCCACATAGAAAACGGCCACGGTTCAGACATCTGATGAAGTTCATTTGGTGGGACATTTATTTTGTCTCCATAAATTTGACATTGGTGACAATACCGGATGTGCTGGATGCAGTCAGTTTCCATGGCTAGCCAAAAATAGCCCAATCTCATGATCTTTTTCGCCAAGAGGTGCCCATTCATATGCGGACCACATATTCCTTCATGTATTTCCTTCATCAGTTGATTAGCTTCTTTTGCGTCAACACATTTTAGCAACACTGAATCAAAGGATCTCTTATATAAAGCATCGCCACTGACAAAAAATTTCGATGCCAATTTCTTCAAGTATTTTCTGTTAGATGCCCCACTTTCTTTAGGGAATTCTCCCTTTTGGAGATAGGTCATGATATCGTAATACCATGGTTTTCCGTCCGGTTCTTCTTCAATCACCATGCAATAGGCTGGACGTTTAAAAATTTCGATTCTCAATGGCTCAATGTCCATTCCCTCCATCACTTGTAACATTGATGATAATGTGGCCAATGCATCGGCAAATTGATTTTGAGATCTCGGCAGATATTCAAATGAAATGTCTTCAAACTCCTTCACCAATTCTTCTAAAAACTCATGATAAGGGATCAATTTAGCATCACGCGTTTGCCATTGTCCTTCAGTCTGAAGGATAATGAGTGCTGAATCACCATATACTTGTAATTTCTTAACCTTCATGTGAATGGCTAATTGCAATCCAAGGATACATGCTTCGTACTTTGATATGTTATTGGTAGATGGAAATACCAATTTTGTAGCTACTGGGTAATGTTGACTCGTTGGGGAAATCAAAATTGCCCCCGTTCCAGAACCGGACAAATTAACAGCACCGTCAAAGTACATGATCCATTGGTCATTGGATATCGTCTGGATACGTTCATCTATATGATCAGTACTGTCAACATCTTCTGTCAGACTAGGACTTTCAGCTAACATATCAGCTATAGCTCTTCCTTTAACAGATTTCTGATTCAAGCTTCGCACATCGAATTCAGAAATAAGGACCTGCCACTTGGCGAATTTTCCAACCAACACAGGTTTCTCCAAGAGGTATTTGATAGGGTCATTTTCAGTCACAAGCCAAATTTGATGATGAAGAGTGTATTGACGCAGTCGGTGTAAAACCCATACCAATGCTACACATGTCTTCTCCACTTCAGGATAATTCATCTCTGAGATAGTGAATTTCTTACTGAGATAGTATATAGCATGTTCCTTCTGATCACTTGGCCTTTTCTACGCCAACAAGGCTCCTAGAGATTGGTAATGAATAGTCAGATATAGAATCAGTGGCACCCCAGCAATTGGCCACACCAATATTGGCGAATGAGAAAGATAGTGCTTTATTTCTTCGAAAGACTTTTGGCATTCATCATCCCATTCATTTTTAGCATTCTTTTTCAAAAGCTTAAAGAATGGCTTGGCTGTTTCTGATAACTGAGAGATGAACCTTGCCACATAATTCAATCTCCCAAGCAAACTTCGAACCTCTTTAACAGTTGAAGGAGCTTTGAGATCACAAATAGCTTTGACTTTGGATGGGTCAATCTCGATGCCTCGATTACTAACCATGAATCCCAACAGCTTCCCAGATTTTGCCCCAAATATACATTTTGCGGGGTTAAGCTTCAACTTAAATTTTCGAAGTCGATCAAATAATTTCCTCAGCACATTAATATGATCCTCACCACTTCTTGACTTGGCAATCATGTCATCGACATATACCTCTATCTCCTTGTGCATCATGTCGTGAAATAACGTGACCATTGCCCTTTGATAAGTTGCCCCGGCGTTTTTCAATCCAAAGGGCATCAACTTTATAACAGAAAGTTCCCCAAGGAGTAATGAATGAGGTCTTACTTTTGTCTTCTTCTTTCATTCTAATCTGATTATATCCAGAAAATCCATCCATGAAGGAAAATAATTCAAACCCAGCAGTGCTGTCTACCAGAATGTCGATATGCGGCAAAGGAAAATCATCCTTCGGGCTCGCACGATTTAAATCTCGATAATCAATACAAACTCTGACTCGCCCATCTTTCTTCATCACAGGGACAATGTTGGCGACCCATTCGGGGTAATGTGACACTTCTATAAAGTCGACCTCAACAGCTTCATGACTTCTTCTTCGATTTTCTTTGATAACTCTGGCTTAGTCCTCCTAAGTTTTTGCTTCTTAGGTGGAATGCTGGGCTCAATGGGTAAAGCATGTTCAACAATTGTTGGGTCCAAACCTGGCATGTCGGCGTAAGACCAAGCAAACACATCTTTATATTCTCTCAAAAGGTCAACCATTCTTTTTGCTTCATACTCTGAGAGATTGGCTCCAATTTTTGTTTCCCTGACATTCTCTTCATCTCCTAAATTCACTGTTACAGTTGGTTCTGCTGTCAAAGGTTTGGATTCTTCATGACGGATCCAATCTTTTTCGACATTCTTTGGACCATCATCATCATTTGTATCAGATTCGGGGGATTTTTCATCATGCAATTCCGAATCACATGTGTATTTATCATGTACAATATCACTCCTGAGACATAACAAAGATGGTTAGTGAATAGGAAATAAAAGCAATGCATGAATTTTTAAACCATTTTCAAAAGTAAAATATGAACTAAAAATGACTCTAATCAAACCTCATACCATCGGACGTCTTTATTCAACAAAAGTTCATTCATTTTTTTTTTATAAAGAAAACTACGAATCATGTAGAAATTCAGGCCTCACGCAACACTGTTAAGTGAATTAATGCGTCTCATCATTGGGCTGATTTCATATTTCTACATGTCCTTAATAAAATGTGCATATGTATTGTATTGATAAGGCCGTTTTACAAAGTTTACGATCTTGGATCAACAGCTCAAAATCCAAGATGTATTTACAAATTTAAATGAAATGAATGATAGTCTCTATATATTTGCAAGATATAGAAAGAAAAGAAAAGAAATAAGAAGTATCCCTATAGAGAGGGATCAAGATTACTAGCTGAAGATTCAGCTTCTTCATCGCCGATCATGCATACGAAGCCCTCTTGAAATAATTCAGCGACATCATAAATGACTCCTTCTTCTTGCAACAGTTTGGATGATTTCTGGAAGTTTTCTTCTAAAGGAGGAGGAAGTAGTTGCTGATGAAGCTCTCCTCCTTGTTTTGGCTTCTCATTGCTCTTTTGAGTATCTTGGTGAAGCTCTCCTCCTTGTTTTGGCTTCTCATTGCTCTTCTGAGTATCTTCAGTTTCAACATAGCCCAGACCTCTCCTTTGGTAGCATTTCACGAGCTTGATAGGCCTAGAGATACCTTGGGCATGCACACCTAATCCTTTGCCTGGAGTATGTCCATGTTCAAGCAATACCCTACTTGCCATCATTGATGATTTGCTTAAACCCGGCTTATGCTTAACAGCCCCAATGGGCACATGGATCATAGATACTAACTCCAATGCTTGATAACTGGATTCTTCTTTCACTTCTGGCTCAACATACGGGATGGCGGTATCATGATATGTTTTAAAATCTGTTTCAGCATGAACAGTTACAAGCCGATTGTCTACAATGAATTTGACTTTCTGGTGTAGACTAGAAGGTATTGCTCCGGCAGTATGTATCCAAGGACGTCCCAATAGAAAATTAAACGCGCTAGGAATATTCAACACTTGGAAATTCACCAAGAATGCTACTGGGCCAATTAAAAGTTCTAGCTCAATTTCACCAATGACTTGCTTCTTCATTCCATCGAAAGCACGGACAGTTGACTTGGAGTTTTTGATCCTCGCTTCATTGATCTCCAATCGATGTAAAGTTGCCAAAGGGCATATATTCAAAGCTGAACCGTTATCAATTAGTACTCTTGAAACCAACTTGTCACAACACTTGACTGAAATAAGCAATGCTTTAGTGTGATTGCGACCTTCTGGAGGAAAATCTTCATCGGAAAAAGACATTTGATCCTTCAATAGTATGGACCCGACAAACTCCTCAAGTTGGTTGTCACTAATAATTTCCGGAACATGAACCTCATTGAGGACTTTTAGCAATGCATTCTTATGTTTTTCTGACGTTTTAAAAAGGTCCAACAATGAGATTTGAGCCGGCATCTTTCGCAATTGCTCCACCACATTAAAATCGCTAGTTTTAACAATTGCCAAAAATCCTTTGGCTTCTTCGTCAGTAATTGCCTTCTTCTCAATCGTCTCGGCGGGTGCATAACAACGACCCGAGCGTGTGACGGCATCAATTTCACACGTCCCATAGTTCCATGGGACAGCTTTAGTATTCAGCTTCAACGGGATTTTCAATGTGCTTTCCTCCTCGTTTGGTGGCAATTCAATTACTATTGGCTCAAAATCGTTTCCATTCACTTCTAGTAGTGCAAACTCCTCGGATGCTAGGTCGATCACCACATGGCCCGTATTACTTTCAACAAAGTCAGAAACTTCCTCTTCGTCATCCAGATCGATTATGGCTACTAAATCTTCCAAATGAAAGAGATCATCATTCTCCTCTTTCAGTTCTGATGAATCATCGACATCATTATAATCACCTCCCATAATCATATTTACATTCGGGCCATGAACTGGGAGAGGATTTTGTTGCACATTAGGCCGTGAATCTTTAAATGCTAAAATTCCCTTATCTAACAAACTCTGAACTTTGATTTTAAGGATGAGGCAGTTGTCGACATCATGTCCTCTTTCCCCCATGTGGTATTCGCATGACTTTGACATATCGAAACCAGCGAATTTGGGAGGATTATCTCGGGGCACTTCCTTGGCGACCATTTGCTTAGCTAGCAACATCGGTAACAATTTTGATAGCGGCCTCGGAAGAGGAGTAAATTGCCTCGGAAAAGGGGTAAACTATCTTGGTGCACTCCTTCCCCCATCATAGTTTCGGTTCATTCTATCTCCGGATGTCGACGGGTACCGCAGGTTTGAGGGCATTTTTGACTCAACTGGAGCTTGGACATAAGCTACCTCAACTTCTTTTTCTCTTTTGGCGGGAAACCTTCGATTCATTACTTCATTGATCCTCCCTTCATGTATTGCCCCTTCGATTCTTTGTCCAATTGTTACAAAACGGGCAAATGTCTCACATCCAGACCCGATCATTTTATTATAAAACTCTGGAGGAAGAGCTTTTAAAAATAACTCGATCATTTCTCTATCATCCAATGGAGGTTTAACTTGTGCAGCCACCGTTCACCATCTTTGAGCAAACGACCGAAACGTTTCACTCCTCTTCTTCTCCGTGCGACTCAACACATCTCGAGTCGGAGCAATTTCAGTATTGTATTTGTATTGCAGGATAAAGGCTTCCGCTACATCCTCCCAACGGTCCATCTTCTCGGGCTCTAAAAGAATGTACCATTGCAAGGCCGGACCGGACAAACTTTCTTGAAAAGTTTGGATCAAAAGTGGAGCATTCTGTGCGTACCTCCCCATCTTATTAAGGTAGTATTTTAAATGGATCTTGGGGTCCCCCGTCCCATCGTACTTGACAAATTCTGGGATCTTGAACTTTTCGGGAAAGTGCATCTTGGAATAACGGGATAGATCTTCCATTACATTTGCTCCGTAACCTTGCAAGGCTCGGAGTTTTTCTTCCATTTTAGCAAATCTTCTATTGTTTTCTTCCTCCATTCTTGCTGTAATGGCTTCCGAAATGGGGTCGAGCTCGACCACTACGGGCGTTGGGGCTGGCATTTGTACATTTCTATCTCTTGCCTCGACAGCTACTGGCTCCGGGATCGCTTCAAGTGTAGCTCGATCCGAGTTAGATGGTACCAAGGCAGCTTTGATATCATTCGCGAATTGAGCAAATTGAGTAGCGAGATCATTGATCTTGTTATCAAGCGCGGCGAAGCGGGCATTTTGTTCATCCATATTCATCTTTCGAGCTTTTGATCGGGTTTGAATTGGTGATTGTCTCGAAGCCGTGATTTAGTACCTGTGAAAGGAGTACAAACAAAAAGAAAGGAAAGAAAAGAAAAAAGAAACGAGTAAGTATAGTGAAATGAAATGAGACGACTAAACCCCATTTTATTTTATAAATTCTCGTAATGCAACAAGGATAAGAATCTTTCGTGCAAGTCCAATTTCACGAAAAAAGATTCTTATAAGAGTTTCATATCAATAATTTATATAATAAAATGGGCGATACGATGGTTTGATTCAAATGCCCGTTTGCTAATTGCTAAGAACTCGAAATAAAAATAATAAGATCTTTAATTACATCAAAGCTCCTAAAAAAGGAGAGGTTCTTGTACACTTTGTACTCGACTAAGAAAAAATACAAATGAAAAGCCCTACACATTAGACTAATTAAGAAAATGGGTTACATCAATTAATCATTCTTGATGCGAAATAAAAGAGTTCACATGAAGAAATCAAATCTTAACGAGATGTGCTTGAAGCTTCAGTTCGGGTTGATCCCTTCGATTGACGTGAGCGGAGCCGTTTGTTCTCTTGGGTGAGGCGTTCTACCTTGGCTAGAGCTTCGTCCCTTTCTCTAATGGCATATTGAATCTGATTTCCTTTGGAGTTGGGTTAGGAGAGATGTAAGGGAGAATCACTTTGAGCTCGGGTTCTGGTTGACGAAGCATGTACTCCCTAGAAGCTTGATGTTCTTTCATTTCACCCTCAAATTCTAAAACCCAATCCACATCTCTAGGTGGGCAATGATATAGCACATCTTCTATCTTGTTGATCTGTTCCTCGATCTGTCGGACTTGATCTTCTTGGACGAACTGAGGGCGGAAGTCGAAACGATATAAACCCGACTTTAGTAAAGGAGGGATTTCTTGAAGCATGCGATACTGACGGGCTACCCTTAATGGATAATACGACGTAGATCCAGTGAGTCCCAAGAGTGGGATTGGATCGTCGCACCCGCTAATAAGGCGTGCTTTTGGAAATCTTATCCACGAGGCTTGCCATAAAATTTGACTCGGAACAAGATTTATAAGGAAATCCATCCATGAATGGAATGACCAAAAATGGATAAATTTCTCTATATCTTTATATTTGGAAAGAGGGTGCATGTTTTTATCGACTTCTAGGAT
Organism: Melaleuca alternifolia; assembly: GCA_019926035.1. Classification (NCBI taxonomy): domain Eukaryota; kingdom Viridiplantae; phylum Streptophyta; class Magnoliopsida; order Myrtales; family Myrtaceae; genus Melaleuca; species Melaleuca alternifolia. Next base: position 741,850 of record JAGKPW010002178.1, read on the forward strand.
AAACATACTGCCACCAAATTCTTTTAAATGCGAGAGGAGCCAAACTTGAAGAATGCCTATTGGACCCCTAAAAACACTAGAAGAGCCATCCTTGAATCGAGATAGGGAAATGAATGTTTCGGCTAAAATCATGTTCGTAAACCCTTTTGAGTGACAAACTTGGTGAACGACAAAAGCGACTTGAGGGTCCATGGTTTTTCTTGTATGAGGAAAAATGACGAAACCAAAGAAAGCTAGGAGGAAAACTTTAGCATCTTGAAAGTCTGATCCATTGGATAAACTAGCTAGGTGTTTCTCTAAATAAGAAAAAGGGAGAGCGTTTGAATTTCCTCGTAAGACATTCCTAATTTCAGTGGTGTTTACTTTTAAAAATTCACTCAAACTTGAAATAGGATCTGAACCTATTAACGGTTTGGCCCACCCAAAAGATGGTGTTCTACCTATGATGACATCCAACTCTTCTAAAGTCGAGGTTAACTCATTTCGACCAAATACGAATGTGGATGTCGTCGGATTCCAAAAATGTGCTACTGCCTTGATCATGGCTGCTTGAGGCTCCAAATGCAAAAGTGAAACGAGATATCCGATCTTCCTCTCCACAGAATCCCGTTTGTTGTTGGTAAGATTATCCCACATGCTTAGAAGGGCCTTCCTTGGAGAAGGAATGATTCGAATTTCGGGAGTACCCATCGAACCTAAACCTATATGGCCATTTGAATCAAATCGCAACGCATCGTATAATCAATGAAAATTTGAAGTAATAATAAGCTAGTAAAAAGGAGAAAACTTACAAACCAAGACGAGAGTGGGATAATGATGATGCATTCACAAACACATACGCATGAAACTGTGAGGATAATATCTAATGGGAGGATGTCTATAGGCTTAAGGCTCCCATTCTTATTAGATCCAAAGGGTTTCCCCGTCCGCACTTTCGTCGGATAGTTCCCTTCATCACTAATTAGAACGAGCGGGGCCGAAAGGGGATTATCACGGGTCATTCCCCATGCGGGTTCCTCCTTTCGACACCTCCTAAAGGTTTCCTAATCGCGGTTTGGGTTTTGGCCGCAGGTTGTGTGTGCGAGGTGTAGTGATGCAATAATAAGCAAACATGCACATCAATTTATATTCAAACAATACTTTAATTGCATCCACATATTCATACATTCCTACACCTCTTCTGCAAAACAAATTGGTTAACAAAACACTCCACCCCTTATATCTCCCAACCTGCATATACAATCTAACACAACATCAAATTAGTGGACTTACCTTTTGTCTTCATGTAAGCGCTACATAAAACATGTTAGTTAACAATCAACAACCAATCAATTAACTAGGCCTAAGTCCACAAAGTCCCCAGTGGAGTCGCCAAACTGTCGCGACCTAAATTCTGCCCTTTAGGGAGAGGAAAGATTAGGTTTAGAGGTACTTGCTCTCAATTCTATGATCTAGAGCTCGGATTCTCCCAAATCCATACCTCGCGTGACATTTGGCGTTTTCAAATTTTAAGGTTATTCAACAACCTAAAGTATTCTTAGGAGTCGCCACTAGCCTATTGGGGTCGGCTCGAAACCGATCAAGACGCGGGAGTGTCGTCTTGATCTCTACGTAACCAGAGATTTTAAGTTCGGGGACTTGTTTACGCTAACATTTCTATTAACGCCCTTTCGGTACCTAAAATTGATTGATTGGTTGGTTAACCTAGATGTTTGCATGCATGCTAACATCACCTAAAAGGCTAGTCCACTAGTGTTTTGATGTCAAGCTCTAAGAACTTATTCAATTGATTCATTTTAGAAATTTTTTTATTGATTTTCTGATTTTTTTATGATTTTCAATTGACTTTCTAATTCTTATGATTTCCTAATGATTTTATAAATTTTTTTATGATTTTCTAATGATTTTCTGATTTTTTTTTTATATTTTCTAATGATTTTATATATTTTTTATTTTCTAATGATTTTCTATTTTTTTATTATCTATTTATTAGTTGTTTATTATTCACGAATTTTCTAGATTTTCAACATTTTTTAGATGTTTACATTTTTTATTACTTTTTAGGATTTTTTTTGTTATTTTATTTTCTATTATTTTCTAATTTTTATTATTTATTTCCTATTTTTATGATATTTTATTATTATTTATTAATTTTCTATTAACTATTTTCTATTTTCTAATTTTTATTTCATTGGATTTTCTATTATTTATTATCTATATTCTAATTTTTTATTACTTTCTGAATTTTCTATTATCTATTTTCTGTTTTCTATTTTCAATTTTATTATTTACTATTATCTATTTTCTGTTTTATATTTCTTCATTATTTTCTAATTTTCTGTTATCTATTATATATTTTCCGATTTGTTTATTATTTTTCTAATTTTCTATTATTTATTTATTTTCGAATTTTATTCATTTTATTTTTTTTTGTTTTCTTTTTAAAGGGTTTCGGACCGGATTATTCAATCCGGCCCAAAACGACCCGGACCTTAATGGTCCGGGTAAAAAGGGAATGGGCTGGGCATTCTTATTATTTTTTAAATGAATTTTTAGGCGGCCCAAGGTCTCTTCTTATTTCAGCCCATTTTTCTTTATTAATTTCGCAGCCCATTTCATTTTATTTCGCCAGCCCATCTCTTTCCCTTTTTTATTGTTGCAGCCCATTTTATTTCTTCAATTTCGTGGCCCATTTTATTTCTTTGATTTGATTTTTTTTAAAACTTCGGCCCAGCCTTTTTATTGTTTCGGCCCGCCCTCCTTTTATTTACACACGCATGACCCATTCTATGTAATATCCACATGGCCCCTTATTTTTCTTTTATTTTGCTAATCTAATCACTAAAGCATTTCATATAAACCCTCAAAATTTCTCTTTATCTTAGCCTAATACAAAACCAACATCCAGAACAACTGATATTTCCTCGTTCATTTTATCCATTCTGACTATCCAGTTCATCATCTTCACCTACTATCAACATGACGTAAACAACATTAATCGATTATGACATTGTTTCTACTAAGCTTCGTATATCTAATGGAACTTCTAAGATCAACTAAGTTTATACAAATGAACTAAAGAATCAAAGAACAGTGTTCAGATTTCATTTTGTTGTTTCATAAAAAATGTAGAACTCAGTAATGATCAGTGTTTTCCAAAAATCGAAATCAACTTTGATCTAATCGACTACGATAAGCACCACAAGAATCTGAACATCAAACCAAAAAATATTCATCATTCAAATAGCACAAACACATCAACAAACAACACGAGATAGGCAAAAAAATCTAACAATCACATAACCATAGATTTTTGAATGGAATAGGCTTACCTGTGGTTGAAGACTAAAGATGGATCAATCAACAATCTGGAAATCACTCCTCCAGAATTGTGAGGTGGAGAATCGCGAGTAGATGGGAGCTATATTCGCCGAGCCAAAGAGGGATGCACACGTACGGGAGGAAGGGAGAAGCCGTCTGGAAGAGAGCAGGAGAGACCGGGAGTGCGTCGGTCAGAGATCAGCTTGTCGAGAAGGAGGAGGCGCGGGCGAGGCGATGTGAACGAGGGGGCCGTTGAGAAGCTCGGTCTGAGAGAGGAGATGGAGGAGGCGTGGGCGAGGCGAGCGTCTGTCGAGAGGGAAGATCGTCCGCGAAGGCGTGCTCAGGGAGAGGAGGGAGCAGAGGGGGCGCGGATTAGAGAGGAGCTCGTGACCAAGAGTCTATGTCATCGGCCCATCTGTGTGTGGAGGGAGAGGGTTTGAGCCAGCGGAAGCTTGTGCGTGGAGGGAGAGAGAAAAGCGAAGCCAGCCGAGCCTGAGAGAGTCCAAGCCACCGGCGACGTGAGAGAGAGAGAGAGAGCTACGTGAGAATGAGAGAGCTGCGTGAGAGAGAGCTCCTGTTTTCCTTTCCTTTTCCCCCTCCACCCTTGCGTGCCCAGACCCCAGCGTGAAGAAGAAGCCCCTCCAGAGGAATGGGTCCCCCCACAAAAACCCTCAAAACCCTCTCTTCTAGAAGCCTCCCTCTAACAAACTTTTCTTTTTCTTTTTTTTTATGTTATTTTCTTTATATCCTTTTATTCAATTCAAATCTAAGTTTAAAGAAAATCAAGGAAGAAAGGCCGAGCCTCCTCATTTGGGCTCACGAAAATAGACAAATCAAATGGGCCCCGGGTTGAAGCCAACATGGGTTTGCGAAAATTTTGCTCGTGCGGGCCTCAACCTCTTTATTTATTTATTGTATTTTCTAAGAAAAACTCACTTTAATTCTTTTCTAAAACTAAAATGTGTTGGAATAGCAAAATTTAAGTGTCAACACAATGATGCCTATCTCATCGCAAGACCTGAACAAGTAGGTATAACTACGACATAACAGTTTATTCATCCGGAATACTGAGAATAAGTCCACAAACAGTAAATAACTAACCAAACCAAAGGTCATCTTATGAGTAACTGAGCAAGTTTTCCTCCTTCCTTTCTTCTCTCTCTCTCTCTCTGTGGAGACCGATTTCCACGAGAAAGAGCAATTACGACTCATTAGGAGTAAGAGAAAAGAAAGATCTTCACCACGTCTCACTAGGTAAGAATGGCTGAACATCCGAAAACGAAACGAAATCTGCGGCAATGTTTGACTCGCTAAATGAAGAAGTAGCATCACGAGATTCAGTTGCCTCATGGTTCTCCTGATTTTGTTGGATACCCGAATGATTTGGGAGCTTCCTTATCCCCTCCAACTCCATTGCCACTTCTTTCATTGTAGGCCGGTTCCTCCCATTCAAGTTTAAGCATCTTTTCGCGAGGTTAGCAATTGATACGATCTCTTCCTTCTTACCTTCTTTCACCACCTGAACATCGACAATGTCGAACAAGTGATTCTCCTCCATCGAAATTATGAAATAGGTCGCGAGGCTTCTTCATTCTTCTTCCCTCGGCGGCAAGATTGGCTTTTGTCCCGTTATGAGTTCAACGAGGACAACTCCGAAGCTGTACACATCACTTTTGTCTGTAAATTGACTCGATTGGAAGTACTCTGGATCCAGGTAGCCGAAAGTCCCCTGCACCAATGTAGTTATATGAGTTTGATCGAGGGAAACGGACATGGAAGTGCCGAAATCTGCCACCCTTGCACGATACTTCTCATCCAAGAGGATATTGCCGGACTTGATGTCCCGATGATAAATGGGAATGGAGGCCGCTGAATGCAAGTAGAATAAGGCTCCTGCAATTTCAGTTGCAATGTGTAGGCGTTTGTCCCACGACACAAGAAACTCTGCAACTGGGTCATGCAGATATTGATACAGAGTCCCATTCGGTATGAACTCATATACTAAAAGCGGGACTTCCGTCTCCAAGCAACACCCGATTAACTTAACCACATTCCTGTGGTTGATTTGTGAGAGAATGAGGATTTCATTTATAAACTGCTCGACTTTCCCCTCATCTATCGCTTTCGATTTCTTAATGGCAACTATTTTTCCATCCGTCAGCATTCCTTTGTAAACAGTGCCTTGTCCACCTTGCCCGAGTATCCTATCGTCGTTGAAGTTGTTAGTGGCGCTCTCTAAATCCTTGGAGTCGGCAATTTACTTTTCTCAACATTGCCTTTTGGTGAAGATAGCTCTCTTTCCAATAAAAGTCTGCCATTGCGCTTGAAATATTTCTCCTTGAGCTTGATTTCTTTTCTCTTCTCTTCTTGATGTGATTATACAACCACCATACGAAAAGACACAAAAGCAGTACGCCAAGGCCAGATCCCACCCCTGCATTGCGAAAATTTAAGGGGCAAAATTGGGAAAAATGCGCCCTGCTTGTCAAGAATCTATGAAGGAATTTTTCATCAAGAACTTATGTGAATCTGATTAAGGAATGATTAACCAGTGTCTCCTTTCATGTCGATTTATCTTAACAACCATAAAAAAATTAATTTGCCTCCTGTTTAAGTTCCATCCGGTGAAATTGTTATACATTCATCTTGATTATGATTGCAATAATTCCAATTCAAATCTGATGTCAATGAGTAGGAACCTTTAATATCTTTCGATAGATCATTTGAAGCAGCAACATTAGAAATGTGTCAATCAGAGGGAGACAAATATTACAAGTGTCAAAACTTGTGTACGACGCTCGTTTTAGTGCCAAAAATTTCCCCCAAATCACTTAAGTACCAAATCGGAAAAAAATGATCACTTAAGTGCTAACAGCGAGATATTCTGGCCAAAAAATGATGTGAAATTTATAATTAAATTTTTATTAGAATATTGTATTTTTTTTTTTAAAAAAAACTAGCCCACTTGGCTTTTTAATTTATTAAAACTAAATTTAAAATTAGTTAATTTTTAAAGAAGAAGGGTCAATGGGGAGGGCGGCGAGGGCTTTCCGCCCTCCCCTTTGACTTTTTTTTTAAATTTTAAATTTGATTAATTTAATGATTTTTTTAAATTTTTATTGTTAAATGCTAACTAGATTTTTTTGGCAAGTGAGCTCAAAATATTAATAAAAAAGTGTCATGTCGGATTTTGGTCAAAGAAATCGGAGTTGGTATTGAAATGATCATTTTTTTCAAAAATTGGTAAGTCGTATGGATGAAACTTTTGGCACCAAAGTGAGTGCCGTGCACAAATTTTAACACTTGTAGTGTTCTTAAGTGATCCTCTGACAATGCATCATGCTATATTATCACTTATAGACTTGATGTTGCTTTTATTTAACGATAGCATGTGATACATTAATGGTCAGAATGTCGAAATTTGCTTACCTATTAGGACAGACTTAATTGTCTTGCTTCCATCTACGCAATCATAGAAACCTCATCGATTCACTCACTTTCTGCCATGGCACTTGTTCGGATCTTCGCATTCATCAACATCTGAACAAAAGATTGAGCATCAACATCAGTAGACCGTCGTCTCTTTATTGGGTTGTTTAGGATTGGATGTAAAGCTACTTCAGCCTCCGAAAAGCTACTTCTCTGTATCAGTTCGGTGTTTTTACGTCATGTTTTCACCGATTGGCGTGACCAAATATAACTGGTTTTACCTTTGCATCCATCTTTAATATAGGGGTTGCCGGTGAAGCCCCTATAGCAAGCACACTGCCAAAACGGCCTCTCCCCGCGATACGTTGAATCGAAGCCGAGTTTGCTGCAGTAATAGGAATAATCGTCGGAGAAGCTGAAGTTGAAGGAGATCTCTAGTGCAGATTCTGAGGAATCAGCTACTCCCCATTCTAGCACTGCCGCGAAGTGCCTGCTTCTCGCCCTCAACTTATTGAAGTCCATACTCGAAGGCGCAAACTGGGAACTATCTCCCAAGAAGGCATACTGGCATTCATGGTCTCCTGCTGCTTCATTGTACTGCTGGAAATTGATGCCGAAAGCCTGGTGACCTGAGGTAATCCTTGAATGGCAACATCCATCGCCGCCTGAACAAGCCGCGTGTTTAACAATGTCGGTGTCTGCTTCGCAACTTGATTGGCATCCTAATATAGCAGACTCAGTGTTATTCATCAGAGAAATTATGTTGCACCCGACGGCAACAAAGACATTCATCGAATCAGAGAAGATGAACTGGCTTCCTTTCAAGCTCACAGGTGCGATGCTTCCGTTGCCCCCACAGCTCTCAATTGACGAGTAGATTATAGGAAGTGTGACATTGATCATGCCGTTTCTGCCTCTATAATCAGATAGTGAAATGTTAAGGACCGTCAAATTAGCCTTCTTCAGTATTGGGATTGTGTGCTGTTGCTGCTTTTCTGGCAGTCGATCTCGTACCAATCATCGAAGAAACACCCTTTTCCAATCCCGAAGGGGAAGGGAATGGCAACGCCACCACACGTTTCAGTGCAATTACCCTTCATCAGAGGAGCTGCTTGCGATCCTTGTTCATAAAGCAGAAGTGATCCTAGAAGCAGAAGAATCTGAAACATTCTCGTTCCTGCTTCTTTTGTCAGGCAATCATGGGCCTGTTGGAGGAATTAACAGAAGGTGCGGTCCCTCATATACCTTTTTCTTCAGTGATCGCCGTCCCTAGTGTTAAGAACAGAGCCCCTGCTTCAACAATTCAATATATTAAGACTTGTAATGAGTCTATGGGAAGAACAAGAGGTAAAGAAGAAGCTAATAAGAGATCAGAAGAGTTCGAGCCTGAAGATATAAGAAGTCAAGATGGAGGAGGCTGACTGGAAGACTGGAAGCTTACAAGAGAAAGGGCGGCGTTTACTTGGTCAATTCTGTTCAAGAAAGTCTAACAGAGTTGTTAACAGAATTAGTTGTTCTGTTTTCATTAGTTATATTAGCTCGAGAACTATAAATGGGGAATATCGAGCCAGTGAGTTGTAACTCAGAAAATCTCTCCAAAAATATGCTTTGTAATCATCATTGAATAACAAAGCTTCGAAGTATTACACAGAAACCTCATATTCTTCTTCTTCTTCTTCTTCATTCATCTTCTTCGTTCATTTGCTCTACCATTGTATAGAGCTTCATACCTAGCATATCCGAGGATGCTTCCTAGAGCAGAATTGTCAAAGCTTCAGATCATTCCTGGCGTAGAAAATTCTCCACCAAAGCGGTCACCTATTCCAGCAGCCACAATGGGAATAATGTTCCGATCAGGTAACTTTGACGAAGAAATTAATTATAACAAAGAAAGATGTTGACACGTCGAAGAAATTTTCTTTTGTTCCTCATTGAAGCGTTCCTCTTTCTGAAGGGCTCTAAGCCATGTCGGCCGCGCAAGTCCAGGTGCAGCTCCTGATGTTTGCACGGAGGGAGAAACCAGAAGCAAAAGAATCTGAAACGTTAAGTTCGACATGATTTTTCACGTCCGGGATATGCATGGACCAAGAACAATGGAGAAGGGGGATATGCGCAGAGTCGCTTAACATAATTTCCATGTATCATACGCACAAATATTATTCCAGCTCCGATTCTTCCTGGAATTTCCAAGGATGCTTCCTGGAGCATAGACGCTTGATAGGTAAAGGACACCAACTTAAGCAGCCGAACGACTTTTTCCGCTCTAGGAGACAGAATTTTGTCAATCACCTTTCCCGTGAGAAAGACTTGGAGTTGTACCAAGATGAACGAATTCTCGGGATTCTTCATCGTGGGACGCGTTAAGAACATTAGATTTGAGTTATTTACTCCCTTTCTTACCGAAATAAAACTGTTCCTTGCACGCGTGAGATCTATTTCATTTTCACCAGACCAGAATCGTACGAATCCTTCCTCTTCCAGATTATATTAGACATTTGTTCCACGTCTTAGCTTAATTGGGATTCTAGTGTTGTAGCTTGAACTTTGTAACAGCCCATTTTGTTGACTTTTCCCGTCCTCTCTTCTCTCTCCTCCCTGCTGGCTCTCTCTCTCCCTTGCCGACTCCCCCTCTTTTCTTTTCTTTTTTCTCTTTCCACTTCTCTCTCCTTTCTTTCCTTTTTCTTGCTGCACTCCTGCCCCTCTGACTCTGACCGATTGACTTCTCCTTCTCTCTCTCTCTCTCTTCCAACACCTCCCTGTTTTTCCTTCTCGCCGAACCTCCACTGCACGGACGAGCTCGTGGCTTTTGCTCGGACCTCGCCACCGCTCAGGGACTCTCCGGACGCCGTCTAACAGCTCCACGTCGTCACCGGCGCCGCCTAGGCCCATCCCAGCTCGAATCGACTCGAACTGTAGCTCGCCGGCGTCTCCTAGCTCGATCTCCGGCCATGAACAGCCACCATCGACCCTTGATCCAAGTCATCCAGCCGTCCAACCGCCCCTGCTGCCTCGTCGGAGTCAAAACCAACTCACCGGACCTTCGTCGGAGCTTCGCCAGAAACTCGCCGGAAAACGGCCATTGCCGCATCGCGCCGAGTCGGGTCGTGAATTTTAAGACTATTCGTGCGTTCGAAGCGCAAATTACGAGGATTAATTAGCCGCCGCAGACCGTCGCTATTAATTAGGCCTAAAAGCTTGGATTGGAGGTGAATCTACCTCCTAATCCCCAATTAGTGCGTTAATCGCTCTAGTACTTAATTATCGACTTAATTGGCTGAAATTAGCTGTCAATTGGATGATTAGGGGTAATTTGGTGACCTTTTGGCTAATTAGAGGCGATTTGATAATTTTGGCCTATTAGGGATAATTTGGTGAAATTGGATAGCTAGAGGGCAAATTGGTAATTTGCTAGTTCTAGTTACTTGGTTAATTACTTCAAGCATTATAACACATCTGAGATATTTGAAGATTAATTTTCTTTTGCAGCAAGAAAGAGTGTGACATACGAAATTATAATTTCTGTCCTATTGACATCTACACACAACAATAGGAAGGTTGAATGCGGACTTTGACTTGCACTTGGGTTGTTTTTGACTCCGTCGACATGTGTTAGATAAATAAAAAGAAGAAATAAATGATACGGAAGTTCATTTGGATTTTGGCAAAAGGATATATAGATATAGTCCTCTTTCGGTTGTCTTTGTCGAAGGTTTAGTGTAGATTTTAAAAGTTGCCGTGTTAATTTGAAAATGCTTGAAGCGCCATTTCTCAAGCGAGTGCTTGGCATGGATTTTCTTCGTAGATTTACACCAATAATTTTAGTCTTGAAGTTGATTAAATCTTGTGATAAGATTTCTGTCTTAATTCTTTCATGAGGAATTGTTGGACTAAACGCTGCATGAGCAATTGGAGGTAGGAAAACACCAAGAGTGTTTGAATGACTCATGTGTGATTATAATTTTTGTTGTATTGTTTAATCTATAATTGAATTCATTACTGCTCTCTCCATGGGTGTAGGTTGTTATGATCGAGCCACTTAAATCTAGTGTTTGATCTATTTTTTTTATGCAACAATTGATATTAGAGCTAGAATTGAGTGACTTGAAGCAAATTCATGGTGATGGAAGAAGGAAAAATGAAAATCAACATATTTGATGGGAAGGATCTTGGTTTTCGAAAGATACACATTGAGGATTACTTGTAATTGAAGAATTTACACTTGCCTTTGTCTAGGGAGAAACCACAGTCAATGAAGTGAGCTAAATGAGAATTAATAGACAGACAAACATCGAGTGTTATTCGGCTGACATTGATTCGTAACGTCGCATTTAATATAGCAAAGGAGAAAGCCTTTATAAATTTGATGAAAGTTGTTTTGGACATGTACGAGAAGCCCTTTGCAATCGATAAGGTTTACTTGATGGAATGTCTATTTAATTTGGAGATAAGCAAATGTGCGTCAATTGTTAATCACATTAATGAACATTGGCTAATTATGTTCAGTTGAGATTGATTTTAATGATGAGGAACGTATTTTGATTCTATTGTCATCATTGCCTGATAATTAGAATATTATTATTCCTACGGTTTGTAATTTCTCTAGGTCAACAAATTTGATGTTTGACGGGATTCGAGGTTTTTGATTTTGAGTGAAGATATTTGTAAAAGAAAATCTGATGACTTTGTATTTACTACTTTAGTAGACGAAAATAGAGGAAGAATTGATACACGTGTTGGCAGAGTTGCATAAACTTGAATAAACATAGTCAGTCTAGAACTGGTGGTGATGTTTATTGGAGCTGTGGCAAGAGATGGCATTTTAGAAGGAATTGCTTTTAAGCCGAGGAATGAAAAAGGTAAGAGAATTACAGTTGAGTTTACTAATGATATTGCAGCTATAATAGATGATAATTTAGACAATGCTGATTATGTCATGTTATTTGCTGATGATTCGTCGTTTGACGGATGAATTATAAATTTTCGTTGCTCATTTCATGTTATACCGAATAGGAATTAATTTATTATTCATTAGTGCACAATTAATGGTAAAGTGTAATTGGGGACCAACACTGTGCGCATTGTTATAGGTATTGATGATGTCAGAAGCAGAATGCGTGATAATATTATGTGGTCATTGACGGGAGTAAGGCATGTTCCGAAGTTGAAACGTAGTGTTCTGTAGTGGATGTTGGACTCCAATGATGACGTCTAGAGGACAATAAACATTCATCGCTTAGCTAATCAGTCTTCTTCGTTCTTATGATCACTTTTCCGAACCTCCAAATTAACACAAGCGCTTTGGCCACCGAGGAGCTTAAGGGCTTATGAAATGGAAATGGAGAAACATGTCGTCGATGGCCTCTTTTGAGAAATCCACGTAGAAAAGAATCACAACAATGGACAAGCACAATTAACAAAAGTTAGGCGAAACAAACTAATTCTGGAATCATGTGATTCCATTCGACCGTTCCTGTTTTAATTTGAGATTTCGGTTCACGATCACACCTGTTTTTTTTTTTGGGTCTGAAACAGAAGTATTTCATTAATTCAGCAAAGATGAGAGGCCTGGTAGATGGGCATCATTACATAATAGATCTACTAAAGTCTGAGAAGGAAATAAGGCCCAGTTCGGAGGTAAATAATTGTTCCCGTGGGCTTTTACAATCTAGTCTGCCACCAAATTGGCTTCTCTAAGGCAGTGGACCACTTGAATATTTGAGTATACCATTCAGTTTCTCTTTACACTTACTGACAAGAGAGTGAGTTTCCCAACTCAACACTTCGGAACTCTAAAATGCTTTGACCAAGTGATAGTTATCTGACTCAATAATAAGTGCTTCGTGTCTTTTATCATAGAAGTGATTTAGAGCTTCCCAGAGGGCTAGGGTTTCGGCCATCAAAGGGGAAGAAGCCCTGATCGAGACAGCAGCTCCTCCAACCATCCTCCCACCCGAGTCTCTGCATATGCAAGCTATGGAGTTTGGGCGAATCAGGTACAAACGATCCATCTATGTTGATTTTGAAAGCTTCCTTCGGCGAGGGATTCCATCTCTGACTTGACATGTAACGGTCTGTTTTTGGGAGATTTGGCTTTAATGAATTAAAGACGGACAAATTAGAAATTCTCGTATTTTCGTGCCACTCTTCCCATTTTTCTTTCTATTCCCCTTATTTCCCTTAATTTTCTTATTTCTCTATTTTCTTCTTATTTCTTCTTTTCCGTGCGCGTGGCCTAGCCTAGTCTTCCCTTTTCCTTTCTTCTTTCGGGCCCAGCTTCCTTTTTCCTTCCGTCTCGGCCCATCTGATTTCCTCCATGCGCGCCCAGCCCGCGAGACAGCTTCAGCTACGCTGGCTGCCAGTGAGGCGCAGCTTGGCCACGCGGCGCGCGTAGACGCGAGGCTCAGGCCACGCGGCAGCCGCGCACGCGCCAGCTGGCCCAGCCACGCCACGTCAACTCGTCTTCCCGCGCCCTCTTCTCCTTCTTCCTCCCGAAAACCCTAGCTGCTGCACGCCGCCACCCACGACCTCCCTCGTCGCTGCCTGAACCGGAGATAACCTCGCCGTGGCTGCCCTGCACGCCGTGGAGTCTTTCACCATCGCCATGGACGTCGTCGAATGGCCATCGCCTCCAAATCAGAAACCCTAGCCTCTGGTTACCGTTGCCTGCGACTCCCTCCGCCGCGTCGATTGGAAGCTCGTCGCCGCCTAAGGAGTTTTCCCCACGACGATTAAAAGCTTCACCGTCACCTCCATCATCCAATTTCTCCTCGAATCAGCCGCGAATTAAGCTCACCGAGGTCCCTGTTGCTGCTCCTTGGAAAATCGCAACGAAGGACTTAAAAACCGTAGCAAAAGGGCAGAGGAACCACAGCCACGGCTCTGATTTCAACAAGCCGGAGCTCCCTCACCCTTCCTGCCGTCCAGCCACGCCGTTCAGTGCTTGAGCCGAGCCACCAGCCTTCTAAACCACGACCAGCTGCCTCGCCGAAGCCAAAGCACGCCTCGCCGGAGCTAGGGACTAGCTCGCCGGAGTCCTTGCCGGACTTCTCGCCGGAGACCTCACCGGCGACCAGCAAGAACTCGCCGGAAAATCTGCCATCGCAGCCGTCGTCGCCGTCTCCTCGTGCCAAGCCGTACCGTGGAGTTTTGAGCTTAAACGTGCGTTCGGATCGCCAAATTGGAGACTGATTAAGAGCGTAGTTGACCGTCGTCGCCAATTTGAACCGAAAAGCTTGGATTAGAGGTGAGTCGCCTCCTAATCCCCAATTAGGGCAGTTACACGCTCTAGTAGCTAATTATTAGCTTAATTGATGATTAGATGATTGTTTAGAGGTTTAATTTAGTAATTTTGGAGAATTTGTGGGTAAATTGGTAATTTTACCCAAATAGGGGTGATTTGGTAAGAATTGGATAGCTAGAGGACAAATTGGTAATTTGTTAGTTCTAGTTAGTTGATTTGTCAGCCATTGGAATTGATTTAACAATTTCTAGAATTACTATTGGTTTACCTAATTTCAGCTAATTATAGCTTAATTAGGATTTTATGGATGTTAGGCTTAATTATAGAAATGAGTGACAAATTGATAATTCAATGGATTTGATTAAATTCTATAATCAACTGAACGAGAGTAGATTGGTAATGTACGCAATGGAATTTATTTATTGCAATTGTACGTACTTAGAGATGAATGATTTAAATTAAGATTTATTCTGGAAATTTAATTATCTTGTTATAGTAGTTATTTAATATAATTGATTGCGCAATTGGATGTGATTGATATTTGATTGTGATTGACAATTGACTGTGGTTGATATAGATCGTGATTGATAATTGGTTGTGGTTGCTATTGATTGTGATTGTTATTTATTTAAGTCAATTATTAAATGATTAATTTATTGATTGTAGAATTAAATTGTTTAATTATTGATCGAGGATCAGTGAGTTAAGTAGACATTAAAATGAAACAACTACGATACGAGAGATAGGTTACCTGACTGGATAGGAACCCTAGAGTGAGGGCTCTCCTAATCGAGGATTAGGTGGTAGACTCATTGAGATTTATCTCATTGTTGTTGTTAACCCCTTTTTACAGGTCCAGATCGTGGGGTCCCTCCTCGAGGGCCAGGTGAGGCTGGAGGAGCCTAGGAATGCCGTGAAGTTAGTTTATTTTGTTGTAAGTAGTTAGGGGTATTTTTGAGAGACAGTTAATCAACCCCTTACCCATGATTTTTGATTGTAATATTAATGGGTTTAACCGTCGTACGGTTTGTGTGTAAATACTGAATTAATTTATTTAAATTAAGGAATTTTCAGACACCTCAGGATTTGTCCGGGATTACCTAATTGTTTCTGCTGCGTAGTTAATTAATCATTCATTCATTTAGTGAGTATTTAATTGATCGACAATTTTTCCTGGGAACATCGCAAATTTATTGAACGGTAAGGACTATTATCGAGGACTGTCGCGAGCTCAGGACTGGGGCGTGACAGCTCCTGTTGAATTGGTATCAGAGCGGGGTTAGGAATTGGAGTAATAAGGTTAGGTTGTGTTTTCCTGGGGTGAATTATGTTAATTGATGTGATTTTTAATGATTGTTGTTAATTGCAATTGAGTTGTTGTGATTGTTTATGAATTGTGATTGTTTATGACCTGTGATTGTCCTTGATCTGTGATTGTCTTTGATTTGTGATTGTATGGTCTTACATTTAGCCGCGTTGGCACGGTATGGGACGTGTACAGCAAGGCCGGATGTTCGACCCTGTTATTATTGAATTAAATGTACTATTGACAAATGAAATATGAAAGCATTGCTGTGTAATCGCTCTGCTACTTAAGGCTTGCTGTGTTATCGCTCGCCTGAGGCTTGCTGTGTTATCGCTCGCCATGAAAGCATTGTTGTGTTATCGCTCTGCTACTTAAGGCTTGCTGTGTTATCGCTTGCCATTTGAAAGCAATGCTGTGTTATCGCTTTGCTATTGAGGCTTGCTGTGTTATCGCTTGCCTTTGGGAAGCACTGCTGTGTTATCGCTTTGCTAACCCCTTTTTTTGATCAGGTTGTAAGAATGAGTGGGAACCAGAGACCGCCTAGGAGAAGAGTGACCTTGGGTCGCTTTGGAGTAGGAGCTGAGGCTCCAGCAGATCCGAGGATCGAGGCCCTTATGCAGTCCCTAGAGGCTCTTAGGGATAGGGTAGACCAGCAGGCTCAGAACCAGGAAGCTACTACTGCAGCCGCCGTCGCCGCTGCACAGAACCAGGAGGCTGCTATCGCATCTGCCGCTGCTGCTGCGGCGAATGCTGCTGTTGCTGCATTTCTGAATGCTAATGCCCCTCCCCCTGAGGTTGGTATCGCAGCTCACGTAACCGAGGAGGAGGTATTTGATGATGTGGTGGACACCCCTATTCCTGCAGCTGCAGGTAGGAATGAGGAGAGGAGGATCCAGAAGCAAGTTGAGCAGTTCCTGAGGTTGCAGCCTCCCCAGTTACATGGAAGAGGTGATCCGGAGGCCGCTACTTCTTGGCTCCGGAATATTGAGAAGGTATTTACAGTACTGAGATGTTCTGACTCTGATAAGGTGGTCTTGGCCGTGTACCAGCTGGAGGACAACGCCAGCCACTGGTGGGATGCCACCAAGGATCGAGTATTTCCTGCAGGGACAGCACCTACCTGGCGAGCATTTGTGGAAGCTTTTAACCATAAATATTTTTCTAACACTGCGAGGGACCAGAAGATGGCAAAGTTCTTGAAGCTCCATCAGAATCAGATGTCAGTGGAGGAGTACGAGGCTAAGTTTGCTGAGCTGTCCAGATATGGCAGGAGGATAGTAGAAGACCCTGAGGATAGGGCGATCAGACTTAGAGATGGACTGAGGCCAGACATTAGGAGTCAGCTAGCACCCCTGGAGTTGCGCAGTTATGATGAGGTGTTGAGTAAGGCACTTTCTGTAGAGAGAGACATGGCGGAGAGAGCTGCCGCATCTGCATCGCGATTCACCCCTAGTCGAGACAGCCGCAGACAGGGGAAGAGGCCTATGATGGGGAGCAGGTACCCGACACCGCCTATTCGGAGGGGAAACTTTGGGAGACCGGCACCTCGTGTGGAAGATAAGTGTCGCCAGTGTGGTAGACATCATGGACTTGGAGCCTGTCCTCGCATTACTGGAGCTTGCTATGGTTGTGGTCAGCAGGGCCATATGCAGAGAGACTATCCACGTCGCCCAGCTGGGGCGCAGCCACCACTACGTATAGGACAGCTTGTTAGGATGGAGAGACCCCCAGCTCAGGGGAGGGTGTATGCTGTGACTCGTGCAGAGGCTCAGAATGCAAGCGGAGTGATTGCAGGTACTGTTTCCTTACATCAGCATGCTGCGTATGCATTATTTGATACTGGAGCCACACATTCGTTTGTAGCTGCCCAATTTGCTAAATTAGTTGAGTTGAAGCTAGAACCGTTGAGTGCAGTCCTTAGTGTTACTACTCCTATGAAAGATAGGGTATTGTCAGTTGAGGGGTGTAAGGGATGTGAGATAGTGATTAGTGGGGTGAAAGGACTGATTGATTTGGCTGTATTGACTATGTTTGATTTTGACGTTATTATTGGAATGGACTGGTTGAGGAAACAGAGAGCCACGGTGGACTGCTATAATCATGTGATTCAGTTCCAACCGTTGGACCTTCCTAGTTATGAATTCGTAGGAAATAGAGGAGGTCCTTCTATACCCTTGATCTCATCCCTCGAGACAGTGAAGCTGCTCGAGGACGGATGCCAGAGTTTCTTGGCAGCTGTGATAGACTTGTCGGTTGAAGGGCCGACAATTGAAGAAATCGCCGTGGTGCGAGATTTTGCTGACGTGTTTCCAAAAGAACTACCGGGACTACCCCCGGAGAGGGAAATTGAATTTGTTATTGAACTAGCTCCTGGTACAGAACCTATCTCCAAACCTCCCTATCGGATGTCGTTGTCAGAGTTGAAGGAATTGAAGGTTCAAATGCAGGAGTTGTTAGATAAGGGATTCATCCGTCCTAGTGCATCACCTTGGGGCGCACCGGTACTATTTGTGAAGAAGAGAGATGGGTCCATGCGATTATGCATCGACTACAGGCAGTTGAATCAGGTGACGATTAAGAATAAGTATCCTTTGCCGAGGATTGATGACCTATTTGATCAGCTGCAGGGTACCTCAGTGTTTTCTAAAATTGACCTGAGGACTGGTTATCATCAGCTGAAGATCAGAAAGGAGGATGTCCCGAAGACCGCGTTTCGCACGAGGTATGGTCATTATGAGTTCACAGTGATGCCTTTTGGATTGACTAACGCCCCTGCTGCATTCATGGATATGATGAATCGCATTTTTAAGGAGTATTTGGACCAGTTTGTTATAGTATTTATCGATGACATCCTGGTGTACTCGAGGAGTCCAGAAGAGCACGAACAACATTTAAGGATAGTACTGGCGACCCTTCGAGAACACGGATTGTATGCTAAGTTCAGTAAATGTGAGTTCTGGTTAGGTCGCGTCGCTTTCTTGGGTCATGTGATTTCAGGTGAAGGTATATCTGTGGATCCAGCGAAGATAGAAGCAGTCATGGAGTGGCCGAGACCCACGACAGTGACTGAGATCCGGAGTTTCTTGGGTCTGGCTGGCTACTACCGTCGTTTTGTGGAGAAGTTCTCGAGTATAGCGGCGCCACTGACCAATTTATTGAAGAAAGATACTAAGTTTGAGTGGACCGACAAGTGTGAGAAGAGCTTCCAGGAGTTGAAGAGAAGGTTGACCACTGCTCCAGTATTGACGATCCCATCAGGTCCAGGTGGATATGAGATTTACAGTGATGCATCCTATCAGGGGTTAGGATGTGTTTTAATGCATCATGGACGGGTTGTTGCATATGCATCGAGACAACTGAGGCCTCATGAGCAGAATTATCCGACACATGATTTAGAACTAGCTGCGATTATTTTCGCTCTCAAGATTTGGAGGCATTACCTGTGTGGAGAGAAGTTCACTATTTATACAGATCATCAGAGTCTCAAATACTTATTTTCTCAAAAGGAATTGAACATGAGGCAGCGTAGGTGGATGGAATTACTGAAGGATTACGACTGTGACATTCTATATCATCCAGGGAAGGCTAATAGGGTGGCTGACGCCCTCAGTCGCAAGTCATCGATGGCACACCTGATGGTGAAGGAATGGCTTCTACTTGAAGGAGTCAGGGATTCAGACTTTAAGTTTGAGGTGAGTCATCTAACCTCTTTGATGGCTACCTTGCGTGTGGAACCGCAGATTCAGTCGGGGATTAAGTCCCTACAGTTTACAGACCCAGCTCTTCAGAAGATTATACAGATGAATGAGGATCAGAGGAAGCCAGACTTCCAAATCTCAGAGGATGGGATTCTAAAGTTCAAGGGAAGACTCTGTGTGCCTAATGATGCTGCACTTAAAGAAGAATTATTAGCTGAGGCCCACAGGAGTAACTACAGCATCCACCCTGGGAGTACCAAGATGTATCAGAATCTGAGACCACATTATTGGTGGTCTGGTATGAAGGCCGATGTAGCCAAACATGTGGCTAAGTGTCTGACATGTCAGCAGGTGAAGGCGCAGCACTGTAAACCAGGAGGTCTGCTGAGACCCTTGGAGATTCCAGAATGGAAGTGGGAGCATATCACGATGGACTTCGTGACAGGTCTACCCAGGAGTCAGCGAGGTCATGATGCTATCTGGGTTATAGTAGACAGACTGACTAAGTCTGCACATTTCATTGCAGTACGGAAGGACTTTGCCTTGGACAGATTGGCTGAGTTGTATGTTCGCCAGATCGTTAGACTTCACGGAGTACTAGTGACGGTCACTTCTGATCGTGACCCAAGATTTACAGCTGTTTTCTGGAAGAGCTTGCAGACCGCCTTGGGGACGAAACTGCAGTATAGTACCGCTTACCATCCACAGACTGATGGACAGTCTGAGAGGACCATCCAGACTCTGGAAGACATGCTGCGAGCTTGCGTCTTAGATTTCAAGGGTAGCTGGGAGGATCAGCTACATTTAGTAGAGTTCGCTTATAATAACAGTTTCCAGCAGAGTATATGAATGGCCCCCTATGAAGCCTTATATGGTCGTGCCTGTAGGACTCCTATCTGTTGGGATGAGGTAGGAGAGCGGAAGATTACAGGTCCAGAGTTGGTACAACAGTCAGTAGAGGCCGTCAAGATCATCAAGGCTAGAATGAAGACAGCACAGAGTCGCCAGAAGAGCTACGCAGACAAGAGACGCAGACCCTTGGAGTTCCAGGAAGGTGACCATGTGTTTTTGAAGGTGTCACCTAAGAGAGGGATGTCTCGTTTTGGCAAGAAGGGGAAACTGAGTCCAAGATATGTGGGACCTTTTGAGATCCTAGAGAAGATTGGAGCTGCAGCTTATCGTCTAGCTCTGCCGCCGAATTTAGCTCAGATTCATAACATCTTCCACGTGTCGATGCTGAGAAAGTATGAACCTGATCCATCTCACGTCCTGAGTTTTGAGGAGATCGAAGTGGATGATAAGGTATCGTATGTGGAGAGACCGATTAGAATTGAAGACCGCAGAGAACAACGCCTGAGAAATAAGGTCATCCCCTTAGTCAAGGTGGTCTGGCAGCACCATGACACTGAAGGAGCGACTTGGGAGAGTGAGGAAACCATGAGACACCAATACCCTTGTCTGTTTGAGGAGACTAGTGCTGTTAATTTCGAGGACGAAATGTCCTAAGGGGGGGAGAATTGTAACGGTCTGTTTTTGGGAGATTTGGCTTTAATGAATTAAAGACGGACAAATTAGAAATTCTCGTATTTTCGTGCCACTCTTCCCATTTTTCTTTCTATTCCCCTTATTTCCCTTAATTTTCTTATTTCTCTATTTTCTTCTTATTTCTTCTTTTCCGTGCGCGTGGCCCAGCCTAGTCTTCCCTTTTCCTTTCTTCTTTCGGGCCCAGCTTCCTTTTTCCTTCTGTCTCGGTCCATCTGATTTCCTCCATGCGCGCCCAGCCCGCGAGACAGCTTCAGCTACGCTGGCTGCCAGTGAGGCGCAGCTTGGCCACGCGGCGCGCGTAGACGCGAGGCTCAGGCCACGCGGCAGCCGCGCACGCGCCAGCTGGCCCAGCCACGCCACGTCAGCTCGTCTTCCCGCGCCCCCTTCTCCTTCTTCCTCCCGAAAACCCTAGCTGCTGCACGCCGCCACCCACGACCTCCCTCGTCGCTGCCTGAACCGGAGATAACCTCGCCGTGGCTGCCCTGCACGCCGTGGAGTCCTTCACCATCGCCATGGACGTCGTCGAATGGCCATCGCCTCCAAATCAGAAACCCTAGCCTCTGGTTACCGTTGCCTGCGACTCCCTCCGCCGCGTCGATTGGAAGCTCGTCGCCGCCTAAGGAGTTTTCCCCACGACGATTAAAAGCTTCACCGTCACCTCCATCATCCAATTTCTCCTCGAATCAGCCGCGAATTAAGCTCACCGAGGTCCCTGTTGCTGCTCCTTGGAAAATCGCAACGAAGGACTTAAAAACCGTAGCAAAAGGGCAGAGGAACCACAGCCACGGCTCTGATTTCAACAAGCCGGAGCTCCCTCACCCTTCCTGCCGTCCAGCCACGCCGTTCAGTGCTTGAGCCGAGCCACCAGCCTTCTAAACCACGACCAGCTGCCTCGCCGAAGCCAAAGCACGCCTCGCCGGAGCTAGGGACTAGCTCGCCGGAGTCCTTGCCGGACTTCTCGCCGGAGACCTCACCGGCGACCAGCAAGAACTCGCCGGAAAATCTGCCATCGCAGCCGTCGTCGCCGTCTCATCGTGCCAAGCCGTACCGTGGAGTTTTGAGCTTAAACGTGCGTTCGGATCGCCAAATTGGAGACTGATTAAGAGCGTCGTTGACCGTCGTCGCCAATTTGAACCGAAAAGCTTGGATTAGAGGTGAGTCGCCTCCTAATCCCCAATTAGGGCAGTTACACGCTCTAGTAGCTAATTATTAGCTTAATTGATGATTAGATGATTGTTTAGAGGTTTAATTTAGTAATTTTGGAGAATTTGTGGGTAAATTGGTAATTTTACCCAAATAGGGGTGATTTGGTAAGAATTGGATAGCTAGAGGACAAATTGGTAATTTGTTAGTTCTAGTTAGTTGATTTGTCAGCCATTGGAATTGATTTAACAATTTCTAGAATTACTATTGGTTTACCTAATTTCAGCTAATTATAGCTTAATTAGGATTTTATGGATGTTAGGCTTAATTATAGAAATGAGTGACAAATTGATAATTCAATGGATTTGATTAAATTCTATAATCAACTGAACGAGAGTAGATTGGTAATGTACGCAATGGAATTTATTTATTGCAATTGTACGTACTTAGAGATGAATGATTTAAATTAAGATTTATTCTGGAAATTTAATTATCTTGTTATAGTAGTTATTTAATATAATTGATTGCGCAATTGGATGTGATTGATATTTGATTGTGATTGACAATTGACTGTGGTTGATATAGATCGTGATTGATAATTGGTTGTGGTTGCTATTGATTGTGATTGTTATTTATTTAAGTCAATTATTAAATGATTAATTTATTGATTGTAGAATTAAATTGTTTAATTATTGATCGAGGATCAGTGAGTTAAGTAGACATTAAAATGAAACAACTACGATACGAGAGATAGGTTACCTGACTGGATAGGAACCCTAGAGTGAGGGCTCTCCTAATCGAGGATTAGGTGGTAGACTCATTGAGATTTATCTCATTGTTGTTGTTAACCCCTTTTTACAGGTCCAGATCGTGGGGTCCCTCCTCGAGGGCCAGGTGAGGATGGAGGAGCCTAGGAATGCCGTGAAGTTAGTTTATTTTGTTGTAAGTAGTTAGGGGTATTTTTGAGAGACAGTTAATCAACCCCTTACCCATGATTTTTGATTGTAATATTAATGGGTTTAACCGTCGTACGGTTTGTGTGTAAATACTGAATTAATTTGTTTAAATTAAGGAATTTTCATACACCTCAGGATTTGTTCGGGATTACCTAATTGTTTCTGCTGCGTAGTTAATTAATCATTCATTCATTTAGTGAGTATTTAATTGATCGACAATTTTTCCTGGGAACGTCGCAAATTTATTGAACGGTAAGGACTATTATCGAGGACTGTCGCGAGCTCAGGACTGGGGCGTGACATGACATGCTTTGTCAAAATCTCTATTTCCCTTCGTCGTTTCT
Organism: Melaleuca alternifolia; assembly: GCA_019926035.1. Taxonomy (NCBI): domain Eukaryota; kingdom Viridiplantae; phylum Streptophyta; class Magnoliopsida; order Myrtales; family Myrtaceae; genus Melaleuca; species Melaleuca alternifolia. Next base: position 764,832 of record JAGKPW010002178.1, read on the forward strand.
AGTCCAGAGTTCGGGGATCGAAGCGAGTGGATGTGGGCTCAAAAGGGCCCTAGCTGCAAGAGAGGCCCAATTGAGTGGAAACGGATTCCCTATTGTGTGTACAGAACACAATAGGGGTGACGCGGGGAGCTTCCTAGCTGTCCGATTGAATCAAACGGCTGAGAAATTTTAAAAAAAAAGTCAAAAATACTTTTGTTTTTGAATTTTTTTTCACTATAAAATTCCAGCCGTCCAATCTTAATCGGACGACTGAGATCACCATAGTACCTGTTGTGTTCCATACACACAACGGGTGATTCGGGTCCCAATTGAGTGGGTAGTGAACTTTAAGAAAAAGATTTGGGGTTTCGGAGAAGTAGTCTATGACTCTACGAGCCGTGGGACCATCTATAGAAAAAATCCCAGAGATTAATAAGAAAAAGAAAAGAAATGCTGCTTCAAGCATTATAACAAATCTAGATATTTGACTATTACTTTTCTTTTCCAGCAAGAAAGAGTGTGAGATACGAAATTATAATCTAGTGTCCCATTGACATCTACACACAACAAAATCCTGATATTCTTCTTAAAGTAACAAAACACCTGAGCGATTGTAGATCGAACGAACTTACACCGATTCACTCCACATGAGGGGTTGCACGTCCGACAGCGTGATTATGTCTTCGCATGCTGCAGAATTCCAACGTCTACTCGTCACCCTCTTCTCTTGAGGTTGTCCATGCACGAGGGCAGGATTCTCCAGCTTGCTTATTCGCTCCAGTTCACTCGCCACTTCTTTCATCGTAGGTCGCGTCTTCCCATTTAAGTTCAGGCACCCTCTTGCAAGGTTCGCAAAGGCGACGATCCCTTCTTCCTTGCCTTGCTTCAAAACTTGAGCGTCTACTATGTCGAACAGGCCGTTCTCGTCCATCGAGAGGAGGAAATAGCTCGCAAGGTTTCTCTCGTCCTCGTCTCCGAGGAACAAGACTGGCTTTCGCCCTGTCAAGAGTTCTACGAGGACCACGCCGAAACTGTACACGTCGCTCTTATCTGTGAACTGACTCGATTGAAAATACTCGGGATCTAAGTACCCAAATGTCCCTTGGACAGCTGTAGTCACATGAGTCTGATGGAGGGAAAGCGATTTGGAAGTGCCAAAATCGGCCACCTTTGCTCGGTACTTGTCGTCCAAGAGAATATTAGTAGACTTGATGTCCCGATGATAGATCGGGATTGATGCCGATGAATGGAGATAGGACAAGGCTCCTGCCACTTCGGTAGCAATTCGAAGGCGTGTGTCCCACGATACAAGAGAGTCATGTAAATACTGGAAGAGAGTCCCGTTCGGTATGAACTCGTACACCAAAAGCGGCGACTCTGTTTCCAAGCAGCACCCAAGTAGCTTAACCACGTTCCTGTGGTTGATCTGCGATAGGATGGCAATCTCGTTGATGAAGTGTTCGACTTTTCCCTTGTCGATCGCCTTCGACTTCTTAATGGCAACGATTCCTCCATCCGCAAGCATCCCTTTGTAGACAGTTCCTTGCGCGCCTTGGCCGAGTATTCTGTTCTTGTTGAAGTTGTCGGTGGCTTTCTGCAGATCCTTGGAATCGAACAATTTGCTCTTGTCAACATTGGTCTCGGATGAACGCAGTTGTTGCTGCAACAAGAGACCCCCGTTCTGTTTGAAGTACCTCTCTTTGAGCTTGATTTCTTTCCTTTTCTTCATGAAATTGTACAACAGCCATAACAAGAGAAGCAACAATAGTGCCCCTAGGCCCGATCCGATACCTGATTTATTGAAGTGGTGTGAGCATTACCAAAAGCAAGCACCGAGGATTTGCATTCTGTGTAATAGCACGAAAGCTAACGAATTATGCAATTCAAGTTTTAACACTGGAAGAAAAAATTAACAGAGCAATCAACGAGTAAAACAAGGGCATCGGATATTTACGTGAATCGGTCTAAGTGTCTTTACCTACCACGCAGGGAGAGGCCACTGCTAAGAAATCCACTATCTAGATAATAAATAGTTTATAATCACTCTAAGTGCTTTAAGACAAAACTTATAAGTATATTATCTCACAATCTCTACTAGAGAACTCTCTTAGAAAACTTATGGAGAGAACCATGACACCCTTTGTTTGCTTTATTGCGTAATAACCGAATAGAATATATACACGAAATTAGGAAATCTATTCAAATTAGGAAACTACTCGAATTAGGTATACAACTCAAGCCTCGAAACCCACTCGAAACCATTGCCGTTCCCTCAAGGAGATATAATCGGTAGTTTGTCTTCACCACATCACAGCAAGAACACCTCATAGATCTTCGAAGGAGATCTTATCTGAATTCGTCAAGACTCAAGAGCATTGTGCAAGATAAGATTCTCCCTCAGTTCTATAGTACATGGCTTGTGTTGGAATTTTCACCACTCCGTTGTGCATTTAATTTGAATTTTTGTTTCGTCCTTACTACTTCACGAGCACTATAAGAACCTACTATACATGGATAGGTAGTACATCAGTACCTATGAGAAGTCACATGAGAGGAACATTCAGACTCAAGAACACAGTCGTTACCTAATTAACTTATTATGACTATGAACACATCATCGACACCATTGGAACAATTATATATATTCTATTAACAACAGTACCATAGCCTATAGACTTCACCTTAACTCTTTTACTCTTGTATTTCGGACAATCACTCCTATAGTGACCTACCTCATTGTAGTGATAACATCAAAGGTTTCGAATACTTGATCTCGCTCTTCCATTTGCTAGAATTAGACCCTTTGCCTTTATCTCCATCCCAAATAATCAAACTTCCCACATATCCTATGCTAAGTTGTCTTCTTGTAGCTCTTAACAAGTAACTTTACATCTTCCAAGGTAATCATATTGCGCCCCTAAAGTCATGAATTAGTATAGTGCTCAAAAAAAAAATTATGATAAAGACACTAACTACATCGTGCCTTTTTTCTAATTAAGTAAGCCTCATTGTTTAAGTCCCTCATGAATTTGTTCATCCAAAGTGGCTCAGATGGATGTGCCTTCAACCAACCAAAATCAAAATAGCCATTTCAGTATATATAAGCAATTGTTCAGATTCTTTTTTCCTTATATGATACCTCAAGTTTTGACCACTACACTGCAGCATCCTACTATTCAGCCACTTCAATCAATAGCTGATCCAATGGACCCAACATGATTATGCATCTCCCCTTCTCCATCAACTCCACCTTATCGACCTGTCTCATTGTTTATGGCAATCTATCCTTGCCATCTAACGCCTTTGCTAAACTTTGAGTTGTTGACAGGGGACAAATCTTATTGCTCCATACTTTAAAGTCATTCCTCCCGTTAAACTTCTCAATCTCAACATGTTCTGCGGATATAATTGCAAACTCAATGTTTCTAAACGATAATTAGACAAGAAAAAAATCATAAATCAACTCTAGAAGCTCAAGCCTTAGATTGGATACTAATTTTGGTGAAATCATGTAGAAGCTAACGAATCTTACCATTCAAGTCTTACATGAGAAGAACAAATTATTGATAGCAGAGCAGAGTTTTGGTTAAGTTGAAACAAGTCGATGGAGATAAAAGAAGGAAAATAAAAAATCAATAAATTTCATGAGAATGATTCTGGTTTCTTAAAGATGCAGATTGAGGATTATCAGTACCAAAAAATCTGCACTTATCCATGTTGGGGAAGAAGCAAGATTTAATGAAGGAAGCTGATTGAGAATTATTTGATACAAGTATTGGGTGTTATTCCGCTTGAGTAGTATTTGACACAAATGGTGTTCATAGCGAGGTGGGGCTCATAGATATAACAATTACTCTAGTAACTAAGTTTAATAAGGTACACGTTTGATCTCCTGATATGAAATATATGGACGCAAAGCTGGTTTCGCTTTATTTGTGAGAAAGAGGAAGTAGTATCTAAAAATCTTTGTTGGGCGATTAAAGGTGCAAGTGGAGTTAGTTTTTTGATGAGATCCACGGCTATGAAAAACTTAAAGCACAGCTTGATCTTAAAAGATTTGAATGGTGGTTGAGCTCATGAGGGGTTGTGGGAGAGTAGCTTTGAAGTTTGGACTTAGCAAAACAATTGTGGCCTGGCTTAAATGTCGTGTCAAGCTGAAGATTATTGATATTATGTCTTGAATTTGAGCTGGAAAATTAATTTTTCTTAATTTGAATAGTTTTTTTTTTTGGAGAAGGGCATTACAAATGCCAAAACTTGTATTCGGCGTTCACTATAGTGCAAAAAGTTTCATTTAGATCACTTAAGTGTTAATTTAAAAAAAAAACGATAACTTCAGTGTCAATTTCAATTTTTTGGGCCAAATATCCAACGTTGCACTTTTTTATTAATATTTTTAATTCACATGACTTGCCGGAAAGTTTAGTCAGCATTTAAAATGATAAAAATTAAAATTCTAAATATTTTTAAAAGATATTAAATTAATTAGATTAAATATTAAAAATATGGTCAAAGGAGGAGGACAACAAGCCCTTGTCGCTGCCGCCGCCCAACCCTCGCGGATGAGGGTGGGGAAGGCCAGCGGGGATCGCCTGTCCTCAGCCACGTTGGCCATGGGTCGGCGACCCTCCTCGACCTGCCTTGGGGGTAGGTGACCCCCGCCGACAGTTCCCACCTATGGGTCCTCGCAGACCATTAGCGAGGGTCACCGACCCATGGCCTGGGGCAAGCAATCCCACTAGTTGTCCCCACCATCACCGGCCCTTCTCGGCGATGGTGGGCAGCGGCGGTGAGGGCTTGTTGCCTTCCCCTTTGACCCCCTTTTTTTCTTTAAAAAATTTGACTAATTTTTAATTTTATTTTAATAAATTAAAAAGCCACATTTACTAGATTTTAAAAAAAAATATTCTAATGAAAATTTAATTATAAATACCATGTTATTATTTTTTCAGAATATATCGTTGTTAGCATTTAAGTGATCATTTTTTCTCTGATTTGTCACTTAAGTGATCTAACGAAAACTTTTAGCACTAAAGTGAGCACGTCACACAATTTTCAGCACTTATAGTGTCATTCTCCCATTTTTAGTTGGATTTGGTTTTCTAATTTGAGTAGTTTTCTATTTTGTACCCTACTCCTATCTATATATATAATAAATGGGTTTATCTCATGAAGAGTATTTAAGAGGAGCTCGTGCTTGTGACTTACATCTCGAGTGTTTGAAGTTGTGAAAAGCTAGTGTCAAGATTTTGTGTATTTTTTCGTGAGATTGATAGACTATTTCATGAAAAATTGTGAGGGCTAAATACTGTTTAAGTTATGTGATGTAATTGAATGCTTAAAATTTTGTGAATGCTTGAGTATCTCGATTGTGGTTATAAATTCCGTTATACCACTTAATCTATAGTGAAATTCCGTGTTGTGCTTTATGTGAACATATGCTGCATTAACCCCATGTAAATCTGATGTACGATTTATTTACTCGTTCCGCATATTTTATTGTTCAATTGTGTGTTTTTCGTACAGTTACCAAATAAATTCATGAAAAACGATAAAGACGCCGGTGATTTACGTGATTTAGTCATACAACTGGTCCCTACTTCACATGAAAAGCCAGCCGCCAAGAATATTAATGTGATTAATTGGAGAAAATTTCTTCCATGTGAAAATTCAGCATATAAGAGAAACAGCCATCTAATCAGTCGAGCAGCAGCCAAACAACAAAACAGAGGTATTGGTCGATTGAGATTATGTATTAAGGGCAGAATGGAAGTAAAAAACCTGATATTAGGTTTGACGTATTGTATTTGTTGTCCAGTCAACCAAGTTAAAGACTATATACTATTTAGGCTACGATTGTAGGAAAAAATACGTGCCCAAATCAAACAGCAAACCTGTATTCGGAAGAGCTGTCTAGGAACGACGACCATACGATCCACTGAAAATGCATCATGCTATATAACGTTGTCTAATTTGTGGGATTTATTATTTATAGACTCCATGTAGCATTTATTTAATTGATAGGATGTGATGTTCTCGAATCTGCGTGCGGACAAGATGGATGGTTCTTGCTCAAAACACAACACAGAATGAAGGAATTTGCTTACCTATGAGGAGAATCTTAATCGTCTTGCTTCCTTCAACACAAACATAGGAACCTCGTAGATTCACACACTTTCTGCCGGGACACCGATTGGTTGGATCTTCGCATTCATCAACATCTGAACAGATGATGATAATTGAAATCAGTAGAGCTTCGTCTCTTTATTGGGCGTTAATGATTAGATGCAAAGCTACTTCGGCCTCAAAAGAGCCACTTCTCTTTATTAGTACAGTGTTTCGATGTTGCGTTTGCAATGATTGTTGTGATACTATGTAACTGGTTTTACCTTCACATCCGTGTTTAATGTAGGGATTACCGGCGAAGCCCCAAAGGCAAGAACACTGCAAAAAGGGCATCTCCTTGAGATACGCTAAATTGAAGCTGACAGTGCTGCATTTATAGGATTCGCTAGAGATGGAGCCATGTTTGTCAATCTCCAACGCAGCTAGGGAGGATTTAGCTATCCCCCATTCTAGCACTGCTGAGAAACTCCCGCTTGCCTTCAACTTATTGAAGTCTGTAGTTGAAGGTGTGAACAGCGACCTATCTCCCAAGAAGGCATAATGGCATTTATTCTCGGCTGTTGTCTTGTCTGGCCGAAAAGTGACGTTGAAAGCCTGAAGATCCGAGGTAATCGTGGTGCGGCAGCATCCATCGCTGCCTGAACAAGCCGTTTTCCTAATGATGTTGTCATCCTTTTCACACCTGGATTTGCATCCTATGATAGCAGAGTTTGTATCATCCAATAGAGCACATATGTTGCAACCGATGGTGACGAAGACGTTCCTTGACTCGGAGAAGACGAAATGGCTCCCTTTCAAGCTCACAGGACTGAAGCTTCTATTGCCCCCGCAGCTCCCATCTGGTGAGTAAATTATAGGAAGACTGACGCTGATCATGCCGTTTGTTCTGCCATGGAAATCGGGCAGTGAAATGTTGAATACCGTCAGGTTGGCCTTGTTCAGTATGGGGATGGCGCCGTTGCTGCTTTCCTGGCAGACAATCTCGTACCACTCATCGAGGAAACACCCGGTTCCAATCCCAAAGGGGAAGGGAATGGCGACGCGGCCACATGTTTGGGGGCAATGACCCTTCACGAGGGGAGCCGCTAGTGATGCCTGTTTATGAAGCAGAAGCGACCCTAGATGCAGCAGAAAAATCTGAATCATTCTTTCTGCTGTTCCTTTGTCGGGAAATCGTGGACCTGTTCGAGGAAAGAACGGAGGGCACAGTTATTCATACGCCATTTTTTCTGTTGTCGTAGACCCTAGCACATCTGACGACACTTCTTTGAGCAGAACTGTCAAAGCTTCAGATCCTTCCGGGAGTAGAAAATTTTCCACCGAAGTGATCACCTATGTTGGCAGCCAGATGATGATGCTTCTATCAGGTCTGCTTCGACGGCAATCACGACTATTAGTCGTCAACCTCAGCTGAATAGGAAAAAAAAAATTAATCGAAGAAACGCAGGATACTAAAACGATGAGATGAGGAGATATTTTTATTGTTCCCCGTTGAAGTCTCTGCATTCCGAAAGGCTGCAAGTCATTTTCAGATTGCAGGATTCTGAAGACTCGTTCTTTCTCCTGAAGCCACATGAGGACAGGGCCTGAAAGGACTTAGACATGGGGGTATCTCCGAAATATCTGCGCATGTCCAGGTCGAGTGATTTTGTAGTATGCTGGGGTGGCATTGTCTCATTCTTCAGCCGACCATGACAAGACAGTGAAACCCAAGTAATTTACTGGCTCTTCCTGAATAAGTGACCGTATTTACTACAGCAACGCAGCGGTGAAAACAATTAAAAAAATCACGACATCGTTTTCCTTTTTATTTTTGTTAAATTACAAGTTCTCCTTTGTTGTGGCGCTTGGTGAGCACCACATTGGCATCACATGTCTTAGAACAACAACATAAAAAAAAAGTCACATTGACACGTTTCATTAGTCAGATTGGCTAGAATTAACTTAGAGATTTCAATGCACCAATTTGATCTTAATTACAATATTTAAAAATTTGAAAATTTTATTGCACTTTTACAATAAATGTCATCACTTTCTTCAGTGCACCAGTCCCAAGCAAACAAGCTCTGTAGATAGACATTTTTGTGTGTGTGTGTGTGAGAAATACCTTTCGAAATTGAATTATTTGGTGGCTCGAACTTCTTTGATTCGATAGAGCTCGTGTAAAAACATGGGACCGGATTGGCACAGCACGTGAACTGCCTTCTCTGTACATTTGATTCATATGCGCTAGGGGTGGTTGGCGTTCCCCACACTAGAACCTGGTTGGACTGGGCAAAGGTCGAGTTGGTTTCCAGTTGGTACAACTGAGAATTGGCCCACTCATTGGATCGGATTGAACCGATTGATCTGGTTCAGTTTCAGGATCGGTCTTGGAACCGATGATTTCTTCTTATTCTTCATTTGTTTATTTATTTCTTCCATTCCCTACAAGTGAGAGTTTTCCAACATCAAAATAAAAATGTAATTTAAATAATTGTGATCTGTTTTGGAATAATTTTTTTTAAAACAATTAAGAATCTTGGCCAGTGCGTTTGCCTGATTAGTCTGGTTCCTCGTGTGGAAGAGTGAACCGTACTAGTTATTTCAAATTTCAAATTTTGAAAACCGAGAACCATCCAGAATCGGTCGGTCACACATTGCAAGTCTTGGAACAGCTCCAGATTAGTTCCACGACGGAAAACCAGAAGCAGAACAATTAGAAACACCGAGTTCGACATGGTTCTCACGTCTCGTATGTGCATGGACCTAAATCTACGGACAAAGAGGATATTGACCGAGACCCTCAGCAGCGTTATTTGCGTGGAAGAAGGGATGAGTTTTCCAACTGCACGCATTGTTTTGCTGCAGCTCTGTTACTTCCTAGCATCTCTGAGGATGCTTCCTTGAAGAAAGTAATACCTTAGCTTAAAAAGTGGACGGCACCAATTTCTAAGCAGCCGATGGCGACGTAGTTGGGGCCACAACTTTGTGCTCATCTTTCTGGTGAGAGAGACTTGAACCGTTATCAAGATGGATGACCCTCTCTGGATCTTTTGTCGTGGAGATCCCGTCAAGCACATCAGAACGAAAATGAAAGATTGTATTCGCCAACTTTTAACCCTTAAAAACAGAGATAGAACAAACCTGATGTGATTATCACGAACGGACTAACTTTTGATGGCCCCCCTGTCCCATTCCCACTTCTTCTTTTTTCCCTCCTCTTTTTCGAAAAGGAAGTTCATTTTCTACAACAAAAATCTCTTTTTGAATGACGAAATCATCTAACAAATTAAGATTACGATGACCGAGATGTTCTTTTTTTTTTCTCCTTTGACGAGTAAAATCGGCTTTGGCATCTTTTCAATCCATAAAGTTGATAATCGGGAATCACTTTTACTAATGCAAAAGTGGCTTCCTTAGAACTTGTTTAAACATAGTGCGATGTGCGTGGGTCTCGGTCTCTCCCATTATTGAAGCAGAAGTCAATTTTATTGTCCTCGAGTGATTAGTCCAATGATTTACATGCTCAAGCCACCAATGAAAGTCCTTGGGAATGTTTTTTTTTTGGCCCCCACAATACAGGTAAAAAGACGTACGTGAATCATGTGGGATGCCTTTTGCTTCCCCCATGGAAAGAGATTGCGCCCCATGCGCTGGGATCGAAGAAAACTAAATGCGATCCTTGCTTTAAACTAGTCTTGGTCATTCGCTAATGCTTTGGGTCATGATGTGGAAACTACCGGGAAAATTATCCAAAAAGTCCTAACCCAATTACACTTCTGCCTATTCACTATTCAGTCCTAAACCTTGTGAAATCTTATCAATATAGTCATTTCGGTAACTCCGTCTTGAAAATTTAAATTCTATGTGGATTTTCGGTTAACACCAACTATCTTACTTGGCTGGATCGGTAGGACACCGGCGCTGATATAATCGTCGAAGATGGAAATAATTGAAAAAGAAAAAGAAAAAGACCCTTAAAAACTTGAAGACTCACGCTCAAATGTAGCAAGCTTGTTGGAGACTTGAAGACCCTTCTTTCTTGCTTGAAGCAAGCTCAAACGCAAGAAGCAAGCTCAAAACACAGCAAGCTCACGCCAACACCATCTTGCATCAAAATTTGTTGAAGACCCTCCTTGAAGACCTTCTTCTCGCTCGTCCTAAATTGGTGCACCCTAGCTCAAATCGATTAATTTGTTTCGTTCTTTCATCAAATTGGTCCTGCTGAGTAAGCCCAAATCGTCGGTCCTATTGCTGGAGCTCACTAGTCCTATTGCTACTCGTGTTGAGCTCGCGGGTCCTGTTGAGCTCATGCTGGAACTCACTAGTCCTGTTGCTAGTCGTGTTGAGCTCACTGTTCCCGTTGAAGCTCGCTAGTCCTTCGTTCAGCTAGGGTTCTTCATTTCAATTTGGAGCAAAGAACTTTGATTTGGTCTCCAAGCATGAAACAATGTCGTTTTGATCTTCGGTGACCAAATCAGCGTTGGCGCCCTACTAGTTCAGCCACGTAAGATAGTCGGCACTGATCGGACTTACATATAGGCATTTTCCAAGACATAGTTGTCCAAAGGACTGAGTTGGTAAGATTTCAAAAGGTTTAAAACTGAATTGGTAAAATTTAAAAGTTTAAGACTGAATTGACAAAAATGCAATAAGTTTAGGACTTTTTGTACAATTTTCCTAAAAAGCATGCTGAACTCTTGGCGTTTTTTTTATTCTTTTATATTCGGTAAAGATAACTATAACAAACCATCAATGGTACCGACAAGAGGAGAGAGAGACAAAAGAGCCCACTTTTTGGGGGTGGAGGAGGAGGAGGAGGAGGATAGGTCTAGTTTAATATTTTTACCTTCATTCACAAAAATTTGTGCGTTGGGGTCATGAGCAGTCTTTCCCAAAGGAAGAACATTATCAATGGGGCATCGCATGTGAATGTCTAATCAGCGTTATTGTCTGGGAAATTTTTTTTTTCCTCGCTGGTTGGACTTCATACGCAGGAAGTGAATTCGAAACACGGAGTTCGATATGATTTTCATGTTTCGTATGTGCATGGACCAAAACCTATGGATAAAGGGGATGGGCTGGTCCCTTAATTAATACTCTTAATCAAGTGAAAGAAGGGAAGAATTTTCATGGAATATACTGACGGATGTACTTTTTCGATCATGCACCTGCTCATAATTTGAGACATGCTCGAGCTTGATTACATTGAGAAAGTCGACTCCCTCATGTTTTTGAAGCTGAAATCACATCGCAGCTCTTTTCGACCCTGAAAACTCACGGGCGAATCGAACTGGCCAAAGGTTGATATAAGCAGGATGCTTGTTCCCAATAGTACAAGCGCAACTGTGTTGTATTCCTTACGATGAACTGCAACAATGTCACGATTCATGAACAGGAAAGACATTCCGTCTTGGTGACTAGTTAAGACAGCAAGTTCCCCCGATTTTGTTGACTAGGCCACGAGGTTTCTTCCTTCGTCCTCCCCTCCGCAAAGGAGTGGGGTTTGTCCTGTTAAGAGTTCAACGAGGACCACTGCAGAACTACACACGTCTCTTCTCTTGTCAGTAAATTGACTTGTTTGGAAATATTAACGGGCCCATTAATGTAGAGCTAGAGATTCTTATGGGGGATAATGCCAGAAAGAGCTGCCTACACCGTGGCTTACGATGTTTGAGTGGCCGCCAATCCGAAAATGTTGGTACATCCAGGTCCACATGATGAGCTTGGGCACGTCAAGTCCAATCAATGCGGAACCAATTTGTACGTAAACAAAACTGGAAAGACCGGCATGGTGGATCACATGGATAACTTGTTGACAGTGGCCCCTGTGGTCTTCGATAACGTTATCACCTGAGAGCTTGTCTAAAAATGGTGTTGGAGTTGATGAATATTTTGAGAATCTTTATTTCTCATATCGGACATGTCCACATGAGTTTAGAGAAACTAAAGTATGAACCAACGACTTATAAATCCTATACATGAATGGATGGCTACCCCGCTCTCAATGAGTGGGCGGGAGCATGGGGGCAGCGATCTCAAAATAAAATTGGTTTTGAATTTATATTTAGTGTATGTTTATTGTGGGATGAAAATGGTTAGGATGGACTTAGGTTTTGGGCTAATTTATAAGTGCTATATATTCTGTTTATATGAGAAATTCTTGTAACAAAGTGAGCCGCCGCAAAACATAATGAAGTTTTTTGCAGGATGTAATCATATACTAAATGAAAGTGAGTAAACATTTGCACCATTTTATAATTTTTTTGTGATTTTTCTGATTCGGTTTACGATACATGGGCGATTGACTCAAGTTTTCAACAGTGATAGAGAGACGAGCGGTCCCTTGCGAGCTATTGCGCCAAAGATGACTTTCCTTGGCCGACAGGCTTCACAAGATCAGAAGTTATCGCTATCTTGTGCTCATGGGCACCACGACCTTGTCTGAACAGAATTATGGATTCTCGACATGTGGGCTGGGCTATGTTGACAAGTTTGTCTCGAGGGCCTCCGGCGGTGCTAAGTAGCTGTAATTCAAACATAATATTTTGGAGTGGATGATCGGCTACCCAACCCTTTCGTTCTTAAGATCACTGTTCCGTAAATTCCAAGGTAACACAAATGCTTTCGCCATTGGATATATTAAGAGTTCATGAATTGGAAATGAAGATGCATCTCGCGGATGGCGTCCCATGAGAAATCCACGTAAAAAGTATCAAAACGATGGACAAGTACAAGGAATGGAGTAGTGTGCCATTTGGGCCTAGTAGAACGCGAAGCAAATCAATCCCTTTTCCAGGATTTTCATCGACTGAAGCAATACAATTTTCGATCATGAGACTCCGATCGACAATTCGTGTTTCAATTTGAGAATTCCGATTCCTGGTTATGCTTTCTGGTCGGCAACGCTTTGCCATTTCCTTTTCTTTGTCGTTTCTAGTCCAAGCGGATGGATGTGGGCTTAAGGGGGCCCTGGCTGCAGGAGTTTTCTGGGAAGAAGATTTGGGTTTCAGAGAAGTACACTACGACCTGTTTGACCATTATAAAAACTTTTCCAAACTTATGGAAAATAAAGGATTCACTAAAAAAAATATGCCAGAGTTCTATAAAAAAAAATCTTTAGAAAAAAGAGAAGCCAACATTGGTCATGATCACCTATCCATAGGTAGCCTGGTTAGGGCGAACTTGGATTTCGTTGAGGTCTTGGGTTCGATTTTCCAGGGAAGCGCCTGTGATTTAAGTGGGGAGCCATGGCGGTAGGTTGCTGTCCTAGTCTCCCCCGAGGAATAGTTGAGGTGCGCGCAAGCTGGCCCGGACACCTCAGTTATTAAAAAAAAAAATTGGTCATGATCCCTCTTTCTCACTTTTGGTTTTGGAGGTGATTATTAAATAAACATATGTAGAATCTATAATCCACTGAACAGAAAAGAAGATTAAGTATTGAGAAACCGTAGTTATTGATGTTTTTCAACGAACAGAGTTGATGCACACGCCAAAGTACAATCCTTCGAACAGAAAAGTTCTAACTCAACGAATTTAGCATGTGTAAAGTTCCAGACGAAAATACAAGAATTATACAGCCCAAACAACGCATCTAAGGCGGCCCTATGTCGTCAAAAAGTGGGAAATTTCGTAATACGGAAACAATCCATAATTCAATTCCACGATTTTGCGCTCAATTTATAATTTGATGTTTTAAGACATAAAACTAATCTACGATTCCTAAGAATTTCGTTTCCATGAACGACATGACTTACGTTCCTTAAGGGCAATTAATCAAACATTAACATCACGACAGAATCGATGGAAATATGAAAAAAGAACCTCCAACATCTTCCGAACTAAAATGAGGAGCAAAAATATCGCTTATATGTGACAGGGACCATGCGCGATTGATTTTCATTGTTTTTGTTTTGCTATTGAGAATTGACAAGAAAGGTTCGCTAGGATCGGGAGAGAAAATTCTATAACTAGTTGGGTTCTTTGATGTTGATATATGTAGTTCAGGTGGTGAGTTTGATAAGACATGTGATGAGGATTTAAATGATATCTTGATCTAAGCAGTCGGAGCATTGTTTGTCGGCAACAATCCCTTTATGCCATTAGCAATTCAGTGTGATCTTCAGGGAAGAGCTGGGCGGGGCGGGCGGATGCCATTTCGCCTTCTTTTCTGGAAGGAAAATATCAGTCTTTCCTTCTTTATTTTTCAGCAAGTAACGATCTAATAGAATCACGAAGGCTGGTGCGCCATGTAACTAATAGAAGTTCCATCGACAATCGAATTGACAGCAAGTATTCAAGGATCTCAGGATAAACTAAAATCACTGCATCATGCTCGAGCTAGAGGATTTCCAAATTGGCACACACACAGTAAGATAATGCCTAGCTAATTACAGGACCTGAGTAAATTTGGGATAGGTAGGACTTCACAGTTTATTGATCCCGAACGCCGAGAATAAATTCATTACCAATAAATAACTACCCAAGACCCTCCTATTAGGAAATTGGCAAGTCTTCCTCCCTTCTCTCTTCTCTTTATTTTGCTCTAAAGACCGACTTCCATTACAAAAGGAGCAACATGACTTACCGGAGGAAGAGGCAAAGCGGATCGTCACCACGTCCCACTAGGCAAGAGTGGCTGCACATCCGACAATGTAATGACATCCATATCGATGTTTGACTTGCTAGATTTAAAAGCAGCAGTATAAGATTCAGTTGCCTGACGGTCCTCTTGATTTTGCTGAATGCCCGGAGGATTTTGGAGCTTCCTTATCCTCTCTAACTCCAATGCCACTTCTCTCATTGTAGGCCGGTTCCTCCCATTCAAGTTCAAGCACCTTTTTGCAAGGTTAGCGACTGATGCAATCTGTTCCTTCTTACCTTCTTCCAAAACCTGAGCATCCACAATGTCGAACAAGCGATTCTGCTCCATTGAAATAATGAAATAGGTTGCGAGGCTTCTTCCTTCTTGTTCCCTCAGCGATGAGATTGGCTTTTGTCCCGTTAAGAGTTCAACAAGGACAACTCCAAAGCTGTACACATCGCTTTTGTCTGTAAATTGACTTGACTGGAAATACTCGGGATCTACATAGCCGAAAGTCCCCTGCACCAATGTGGTCACATGAGTTTGATCAAGAGAAACGGACCTGGAAGTACCGAAATCAGCCACTTTTGCCCGATATTTCTCATCCAAGAGAATGTTGGTGGACTTGATGTCCCGATGATAAATGGGAATGGAGGCTGCTGAATGCAAGTAGAATAAGGCTCCTGCGATTTCAGTTGCAATCCGTAGCCGTGTGTCCCACGATACAGGAAACTCTGCATTTGGGTCATGTAGGTATTGGTATAGAGTCCCGTTTGGTATGAACTCATATACTAAAAGCGGGACTTCCGTCTCCAAACAACACCCCAATAACTTAACCACATTTCTATGGTTGATTTGTGAGAGGATGAGGACTTCATTTATGAATTGTTCGACTTTCCCCTCGTCTATCACTTTTGATTTCTTAATCGCAACTATTTTTCCATCTGTCAACATTCCCTTATAAACAGTACCCTGCCCACCTTGCCCGAGTATCCTATCGTCGTTGAAATTGTCAGTGGCCTTCTCTAAATCCTTGGAGTTGAACAATTTGCTTTTCTCGACATTGCCTTCTGGTGAAGATAACTCACTTTCCAACAAAAGACCGCCATTTCGTTTGAAGTGCTTCTCTTTGAGCTTGTTGTCTTTTCTTTTCTTGATGTATTTGTACAACCTCCATATGCAAAGACACAAAAGTAGTGCTCCTATGCTTGCCCCAACTCCTGTATTGCAAATTTCGAGGGGTAAAAGTGAGAAAATGGTCCCATTGTCAAGAACCTCTGAAGGCACTAATCATCAAGAGTTTAAGTGAATCTGTTTAAAAGGAAAACAAACCATTCTTATTAACTGCAGTCTCGTTCCATGTGGATAATTTATCTTAAAAACAATGAAAGATTTGTTTGTCTCCTGCTTAAGTTCCATCCGGTCACATTTTTGTACATACATCTGCACCATTCAACTCATCTCCCTTACGAGGAATTTAGCAAACTATTCATGAAAGTGAAAAAGTTTCTACCAGCATTCATCTGGATCATGATTGTAATAACTCCAATTTGAAATGACGAGAATAACTAGGAACCTTGGATAAGTTTTGATAGATATGAAGCGGCAACATTAAAAGAAGTAAATGAAAAGAGTTGATTGTTGCATATGAAAAAATGGTTGTTGACACGAACATATGTGATGGTCAATCATGAAAAGTAGTGGTTAGGCTTATTAAATGAGTGGGTTGGATTGAAAATCATCTAACCCAAACTAACCAATTTGACCCGTATTAACTTTTTTTTATATATATATAATACATTCTTAGAGACGTAAATCTAAACCCAACTCAAACCCGACCCAACCCAATTACTAAAACACACGGATGTTGATACCAAAACCTTTAAGCTACTTTAAGTTCTTCATGTGAACATGTTACTCGGATAGATTCTTTTTAATCAAATTAACCAAATTAAGTATGTTAGTAAAATGAAAAAAATAAAAAGAACTAGAAAAGTATGCATTTGTTGTGACGAAACATACTATAAATGTATGTTTTGTTGCCAATTCAATTTTTTTGCTTAAACATATAATCAGTGGAAGTAATATGCTTTATATAGGATACTTGACAATTGAGACCGATATTAACTAGGGAGTGAAGTTTATGATTTTCTTTGTAAAGAACCCCCCAACGATCACCAACCATGAAATCTACAAGGTGAATACGCGACTTTGCCGATCAAAGACACGATAATGTTCAATTACTATAATTAAAATATATGGAGACTCACAAGCACTATTTAGTCATCAGTGGCCTGATCACATCTGGAAAATAGAAATCAGTAAAACAATAAAGGAGTAAAGCAGAACTGGAGCCAATCTAATATAATTTAACCATTAGATAAAATTTTATTGTTTTTTCAAATTCTAAGCTTACCACACAGGGGAATCACATCTCCAACTCCGCTGGACGCATTAGGTGCTTTATTTACTATTAGAAGACTAATTAATATGTTCTCTGTTTTTTAGATGGACTTGAAATGTTTTAGTTGTCAACCTATCATATCATCTACATGAATGTTTTTTTTAATCTTATATAGATGCTAGAGATATTTGGAATGCCTTCGAGACTAAATAAATATTAACAAATAAGGTACACAAAAGTTGACTACTTCGATATATTTTAAGTTGGTCATGACTAATAAAATCCATCTTGATGCAAGTAGAGGAACTTCAAATTGATGTTGAAAAACTCAACGACTTCATCATAAAAGTTTCTTAACCTCTTCAAGGAATTGCAATTACTTGAAAATTATTGTCAACTTGGAATTATTATCGAAAGAAACTTCCCCGCATGACTAAAAACC
Organism: Melaleuca alternifolia; assembly: GCA_019926035.1. Classification (NCBI taxonomy): domain Eukaryota; kingdom Viridiplantae; phylum Streptophyta; class Magnoliopsida; order Myrtales; family Myrtaceae; genus Melaleuca; species Melaleuca alternifolia. The sequence goes on from JAGKPW010002178.1 coordinate 782,349, forward strand.
TGATTGTGGATAATTTATTGAACGCATCTAATTGTGGAAGGTTCTCGGGATCGTGAGACTAGTTACGTGAAAAAACTTGCAAACAAGGAGCATTTTGTCGAGAATTCAAAAATATGTAGAGACAAAGAACTCAAAAGGCAAGTACCAAAGTATTGGCATGAAAATTTGAGTTGATGGTATTATCATATGGATTTACGCATAACAATGCTAACAACTGCACTTATTCAAAGATTACCAAAGAGTATGGAGTTATAATCTTCTTATATGTAGACAATAAGATGATTGTTGGTACAAATATGCATGGTATAAATAATTAACAAAAATATCTTAGCTTAAAAATGAAAGATCTGGGACAAGTGGATAAAAGTTTAGGGGGACAATTGCCAAATAAGTCCTAAACTTTTTGCTACTTTGCCGATTCAGTCCTAAATCTTTTTTTATGCCAAATAAGTCCTAAACTTTTTACAACTTTGACGATTAAGTCCTTTCGGCGGATTTTGACAGGAAAATGCCTACGTGGCGACGACGTGGCGTGACGGGCAATCACCCGGCGATGACATGACGACGACGTGGCAAAAACTACATCATTTTGGCTAAAAATTCGTTCTCCCGACGACACTATTCATCATCTTCCTCCTCCCTCCTTTCCTTTTCATGCCAGCCCCATAAACCCTAGCTACTATTCAGAGATTTGATGGCCATGGTGGAGGCGGTGGCGACGAGAGATGGGCGGAGGAGGGAGCTTGCCAGCGAGGCTCCTCGGCGAGGAGCTCTCTCGCCCGACTCCCACCCCTGCATCGCGAGGGAGCTCCCTCGTGATGCAGGCGAGGGAGCTACTCGCCCAGATCTGGGCGAGCTTGGGCGGAGGCCGGCCCTCACCGGCCTTGGCAGCCCCTGCTGCCCTCGCCCGCGGCCGGCGGAGCTCGCCGGCCAAGTTTTTTTTTTTAAAGAAAAAGAAGAGAAAAAAATTAGAAATAAAAGTTTGTCGCCACGTCGTCGCCGACAAGCCACGTCTTCGTCGGCGAGGTTCGGTCGCGCCACTTCATCGCCACGTAAGCATTTTCCGGCCAAAATCAGCCGGAAGGACTTAATCGGCAAAGTTATAAAAGGTTTAGGACTTATTTGGCATAAAAAAAAGGTTTAGGACTAAATCGGTAAAGTAGCAAAAGGTTTAGGACTTATTTGGCAATTGTCCCAAAGTTTAGGTATTAAAGCGATTAAACATAGTCAAGGTTAAGGCTTAAGACAAGGCCACTATATGGAGAAAATACAAAAATTAGTATTTGGGATTGAAAGAATCAATCATACCATATGACGTGTCAATTACATTGATAAAAAATATCGGACAACTTTTAGCACAAATAGAACATGCAAGTGTTGTTGGAAATATGCTATATATTGCACTAGACTGCATATAGCCTTTAAGATGTGTACATTGTCCCGCTTTAGTAGTAACCCTATTACCGTGTATTGAAAGGCCATAAGTACAATTCTTGGTTATTTAAAGAAAATAACACATTATGACCATTATATAGAAGACATGTACTAGTTCTAAAATGATATTCGGATGCTAGTTGGATAACTAGCACCATTGATAACGAGTCAACATCTGGATGGTTTTTTCAAGCTCGCAATGGTGCAGTCTTTTGGATACCAAAGTGACAAACATGTATAACTCATTCAGTTATAATATATAAATTTATGGCACTATCAGCGGTTGGTAAATAGGATGAATGGTGTCAGAATTTGCTATTGGATAAAGAGTTATGGCAACAATCAATGGTACCCCTATCTTTACATTGCGGTAGAGAGGCAATAATGTCTAAAGAATACAATAAAATATGTAATGGAAAAACTAGACATTAGCTAGGGATATGTTCGATAGTTGATTACTAATGAAATTATTTCAGTAATTTATGTTTAAACAAATAATAACTTGACTAATCCATTCACTAAGAGAATCTCGAGAGGTTTAGTCAGTAGTATTGCCAAAGGAATGAGTCTTAGACGATTGTTAATAATGATCAAGTATCGGGGTACAAGGTTAGTATTCATGGAAAGTTAGGAGGATGAGTGTAAGAAATCACTCTTAATGAAGTTCAAGATTTTAGCAAAGCAAGATTAAGTTAATAAGTTAGGAATTTCACCTATATGAACATAAAAAGTGATGCCACTTCTAACAAAAGCCGAATGAACTTTTGTAAATATTTATGCAGGAGAAATCACAATGCCATAAAAGTCCTAAATCATGAAAAATTTCTGATCGAATGTGTATAAATTAATATTTGTAATAATTCAATTAACAAATGGAATCATAGTTAACAATTTCATCTACCACTGATTTTATTAATATATTTACGCTAATTGAAGGCTCAAATCTTAACAGATACTTTCTTGTATGTATGAATTCGTGTAAATTAGCACATATAATAAACTAAGTGGGGGATTGTCGTAATCGTTTGTTACCATGAAAAGAAGTGATTGTTGGACACTAAAAAATGTGATTGTTGGATATGAAAAGCAATGGGTATTGATATGAAGAGAAGTGATTGTTGATCATGAAAAGTGGTGATGGTGGAAATAAGGTATTTATTCTCAAGACATGTGTTGATTGATTGTCTGTAAACAGTACCAAATCATATATAGTTCATAACAATTATTCATGACAACTACAACCTTTTCTTCTCCATAGCATTATCTTTTCTTCTCTTTTCCCACACAAGCTTAATAAATATTCAAGGTGAATTTCATGAGGAAAATTGAGTAAATGTTGAACTCATTTATCTATAATTTCGATATACATTTTGTTTGTTCAAAGCTTGGTAGCAATAATAATAGGGGCTAATAATACCTTAAAGATATTGATTGTCATTACGCCTCAAAGGATCCTAGATCTATCAAATACTATTATATTTCCATTAATAATCAAAATTTCCCAACAATTAGTAGATTGAAACTTGTGTGTAATTATCACCAAGCAAACAGACAAGATAGAAGGAAGGTTAAGGTATAACTTCTTGTTGTAACTTTTCTGACATAATTTAGGCGAAGCTGATCTTTTTCTGTGGATGCTCAAGAGAATGAAGTGGTTTAAAGTTCCAGGTTGAAAGATAAACTTACCAATAAGAACGAATTTAGCTGTCTTTCTACCATCGACGCATTTAAAGTCGCCCACGAGGTTGACACAAGTCCGATCAATGCACTGATTTGGTTCTTCACATTCGTCAATATCTGATGACAAAGGAGAAACAAATATATTAGCGAAACCCATCTCATTGAGTAAAATTAGCGACACTAGTGGGGAAATTACTAAATAAATCTTAAACCTATTGACTTTTACCAATTTAGCCTCAAACATTTTAATTATAGCAATTAAGTCACATACATTTTCCACATTTTGTCAAATGAGCCCAAGCTACCAATTTTGATCGAGAATTGCTTATGTGGATATCAACTGTCTTATATGACACGATCAACTGATGCGAACATTTTTAAATAATAGTTTAATAAATTTTTTAATTTGTTGAATTTTATTCTTTTTCCTTTCATTTTTATTTCCTTCTCCCTTTGGTTGTTCACCTAGTCTCGATGATGGCTGGTGATTGGCCGAGGCGACAGCCGGTGAGGTCGACCTTTTCGGGTCAATGGCGAGGCAAAGGCCATTAAGTTCCACCTTGCCCAGCAACGGCGAGGTCAAACCTCGCCATGGTTGGTGAGAGGCTTGTCTTCGCCGACCACTAGCAAGGTTGACCTCGCTAGCCGTACCCTCTAGCTAGTGGCAAGCCACTGCTAGGGCCCCTACGACCAGCTAAAGGAAAAAATATAAAAAAGAAGAAAGAAAGGAAACCGAGAAAATAAAAAATTATTTTTTAAAGATAATTGAAAATTTTCACGTCAAAGCTAACTGTGTCATGTAAGATGATCGGTGTCAATGTCAACAATCTCAAGTAAAAATTAATCGGACAAACTCAATTGACAAAACGTGAATATGTTTATAACTTAATTGACATAATTAAAATTTTCAAGATTGTACTAATAAAAAGCATAACTTTTTTGGTAATTTTTTCTACACTAATAGGCTGAATTTCCTCATAAATTGTTAATTCTATGGCTAATATATTGCGCTTGTAACGAAAGGAGTATCCTGTTCCTCTCAATATCCAGTAAATTCTTGTCAACATCCTTTTTTTTTTTGAAGTGCATTCACTTCGTGCAATTTTGGGCAGAAGAAACTGAAAAAGAGGGCATAAAAGCATACATGTGATCATTGAACAGAGCGAAGGCATGTTTTTCAGAGAAAATTCTGGGAATGAAAAAGCCACTTCGCTACATAGTGCCTTGAAAACGAAATGTGATAGCACAAAGCATGTTACCTTGGCATCCTCCAGTAAGATATGGGTTACCACCATACCCCAATCTGCAATAGCACTGCATAAATGGCATTGTCTCTCTTCCATAGTACCAAGACATGTCGTAGAGGTTGAATCGGGTACAACTGAAATTCGCCACATCTTGGTTGACAAGATAAAGCGCATCCTTGCTATTGATCGGAATCCCCCACTCCAACACCGCTGGAACCGTATTATTCAATCTTAAGTCATATAAATCTTCATCTTGAGACATCGGGAACCATGATATATTTGCCAGGAAAGCGTAATTGCACCCCTGATATTCACCTTCTTTCTTGAAATCCACACTAAAGTACTGGAGATTAAAGGGCAGCGTAGTCTGGCAGCATCCTTTCCCGGAACAAGCATTATACCGGCTACTGCTGGTGTTGTTTCCAGCACATTTCGACCTGCAACCGACAACAACTGATTTTGTACCACTCACTGTTGCCAGGGTGTTGCAACCGACCAATGTTAAGACGTTCCATGTCTTGGAGAAGACAAATTGACTTCCGTTTAAGCTCACTGGCGCACCATTGTCGCCCTTGCAGCTTGGATTTGAGTAAATTACAGGAAGACTGACGCTAATCATGCCGTTCATGGAACTCTCGTAATCGGGAAGTGAAAAGTTGAGAACTAGCAATCCAGTCTTCTTTAGTATGGGAACCGTGTTGTTTTGCGGGCAGTCAACCTCGTACCACTCATCCCTGAAACACCCTGCTCCTATTCCGAAGGGGAAGGGAATGGTGATGCCCCCGCATGAATCTTTGCAGTCAGCCTTTGCAACTGGAGGTGCAGCTCCCGATGCTTGTACCGTGAGGGAAACCAGAAGCAAAAGAATTTGGGGCACAGATTTTGACATGATCACGTTTCGCATGTGCAGGGACCTAAAACCTTTGGAGAAGGTGACATAGGTTGAGTCCCTTCTTATTTAAGAGGAAGAAGGGAAGAATTTTCATGTATTGTAGGCGTAACTTTATTTCAGTTCTGTTGCTTCCTAGTATTTCTAGGGATGCTTCCTTGAAGATAGAAATGTCAAAGTCTGTTAATAAGAGAACACCAAATTAAGCAGCCAAGTGTGACTTTTCCAATTGTTATGACACAATCTTGTCGTGAAAAAGACTCTCAGCATTATCAAGACAGAGACCTTTTAGGACCATTTCTCGTGAACGCGTTAAGCACATTAGAATTGAGCCAAAAAGAAATATGGCGCTTGAGAATTTTTAGCACTTGGAAGCAAAGAGATCCGTTTAATAAGTTTTACTCTGTCAAGATTAACACAAAAATCGATTTATTATCACAAATGAACTTGGATGACCCCGCTTTCGTATTGCTACTTTTTTTTTTGGCCCTTTTCGAAAAAGAGCCATTTACAACAAGAATTTTTGTTAAACGGGAAAATCATCGCATAAATTTATATGACAACAACCGAGATATGTTTTGTTGACGAATGAAAAGGGTTTTGGCATCTTTTGAATCAGGGGGAAACCTGCAAGCAAAGCTCACTTTTATTAAATAAAAAAGTAATTTCTTTCTAGTTTCTTTGAACGTGCGATGTTCGAGTGTTGTAATCTCTCTATTATTGAAGCAAAAATCACCTTCATCTTTATAAAGTGCGGTACATCGTGTAAAAAGCCCAGTGCTTTATTTGCGCAAGCCGTCAATGACACCACTTGGGAATAATTTGGCCCCTCGGAAAAAAAAAAGTGAAAGATGTACGGGAATCACGTGGCATGTTCTTTGCTTCCACAATGAAAGAAACTGCGTCCCATGCACTGCTTTAAATGGTCCAATCAATTCTCTAGTGCTCTGGACCGTACCTGATCATGCTATAAAAAGTATTCTGAACTCTTGGTACCGTTCTATAGTCTTCGCAAAATTTGTGCTCCGAGAACATGAGGAGTCTTTCTCTCAAGGAAGAGCATTGTCAAATGGGGTATCTTGAGTCCTCATCTAATCAGCGTTATTATCTAGGTTTTTTTATTTCTATTTTATTTTTCCCGATGGTTTAACTTCATACATGGGAAAAGAACTTGAAAATCCAAGGCGGACATGATCATGGACGTAAACACCAAGTCCTCATCTAATGGGCATAGACCTAAATCATGATCATAGTCCTTAGGGTATTGTTTAGCGACTCAATTATAGCTGTCGAGTGAGAAGCAAACACATCTTCAGAATATATACCAAAATCATAGAGAAATGAGTTCGGCAATTATTCAATTTCCTTCTTAAAATCTCATCTTGAATGTGTTTTAAAACTTGTGTAAGAAAAGAGGAGAAGAGAATGTTGCAAAGAAGATAAATGAACACAATGTGATTTGGCCCTATTGTAGACAACCACACAACATATTTCTTGGAAATAGTGAGCCACCCCTGCTTTTCATGATCAACTATCACTTACTTATCTTTTTGTCAATATTCACTTCTTTTTCATGTCCACTTCAGTATGATCTCTTCTCTTTATTATTTATAGATAACAAACTATTTCAATAATTCTCCACATAATTTGTTGTATGTACAAACTTATAGAATTTATACATACAAGAATGAACATATTAAGATTTTAAATTAATAATTAAGATTTAAACCTTCAATAAGTGTAAATAATTTCATTAGCAAAAATCATAATTCTTTTTGTTTATCAAATTACCACAAATTTAAATTTACACATATTCGGTTAGAAATTTTCTATGCCTTAAGCATATTTATAGCCTTGTGCTGCCCCTTGGTTAAATTAGTATTTACGAATGCAACTTTTGTTAAAGGGGACATCACTTGTTATGTTCATATAGATAAAGATCCTAATTTATATTCTTAGCATTGCTTTGCTAAAACTCGAACTTCATTAAGAGTGCTTTCTAACACTCATCTTCAGAGCATTTCATAAGTACCAACCTTATGCCTCAATACTCGATCACTGCTAACAATAAGTTGTTGTTGCCCATTGAATTTTGACAATTTCATTAGAAATTGTAAAATTGTATTTTCACTATGCTTGACTATTATCAATTGGTATAATATCCATTCCTTTGGTAATACTGCTAGCTCAACCTCTCAAAAGTCCCTTAGTGAATGGACCGGCCAAGTTATTATATGTTCGAACATAAATTACTAAATAATTCTATCAGTAATTAATTGTCGATTATAATCATGTCACAAATTAATATGTTTAGATTTTTTTAAGTCTATTTTATTGTGTGCCTTAGACATTATTGCTTCACCATCACAATGAAAACATGTTGCTGCTATTGATTGTGGCACAATTATATATCCAATGGCAAATTATGTAGCCATTCAACTTCTTCTCTTGTTGCCGATAGTGCTATAAATTTATATTCCATTGTTATATGAGCTTTACATATTTGCTTCTTTTATGCCCAAGAGACTTCAACATTTGCAAGCTTGAAAACCCATTTTGATGTCGATTTGTCACCAATTGTGCTAGCTATCCAACTAATATCTAAATATCCTTCTTGTATTGCTAGTTATCTTCCATAAAATAGACCATAATAATATAATATTATTCTAATTAGCTAATAATTCTAACTTTGGCCTTTCAATATATAGTACTACGATTACTAGTAAATGTAGACAATTTGCACACATATTTGGTCTGGTAAAATGCATAGCATTCATCAGACTTCAATTGTATTAACATATTATAATTGTGCTAAAGGATGTCCAGTAATATTTATCAATTTAATTGACATATCATATGGTACATTTGATTCTATAAATCCTAAATGCCAATATTTTTAAATAATTTTCTCCACATAATGGCTTTGGCTTGAAGTTTAACCTCTATCATGTATGATTATTTTGATACTTAAAATCGTTTACACTTCTCTCAAATCCTTCATTTTAGATTGAAAATATAGATAGTTTTTAGTTCCATTCATGTCATGCTTATTTGCCTCAATAATAAGCATATCATCTCTACATATAAGTAGATTATAAGTCCATACTTTTTAGTAGACATTGACTTAATGCAATTAAGCATTGTTATACTTAAACCACTTAATTAAATTTTGCATGCCATTATTTGGTGCTTGCTTCAAATTTTATAATGATTGTTTAATTTGCAACCTTACTTTTATTTCCAGGTAGAATAAAACATTCAGGCCGTTCCTTATACACCTTATTTTCTAATTTTCATTTTAAAAAATTATTTTACCATCCATTTGATGTACATGCAATTCACAAATCGGTGCCAAAGCTAACAAAACTCTAATATATGTTATTTGAGCAACTGGGCATGTGTAGCAATACAGTCAATTCATTTCTTCCACTGATTACTTTTTGCCCTCAACCCGGCTTTAAAGGTTTGCAATGTACCATCAGCGTTATACTTTCTTCTAAATAGCCATTACCCAATTGGTCTTGATCCAGGAGGTAAAGCAATTTATTTCCATGTTGTTGTTAGCAATAACTGAATCCGTTATATTATTAAATGCTTCTTCCAAAATTATGCATCCCTAGATGTCATTGCCTTAGTGAGCATCCTTAATTTTTCATCCAAGTGAAATAACATGGGTAATTTATTTGCACCATTTTCCCATATCTCCTTTTACCGAAAGAGTTATGAAATAAGAATCAAATTTTTTTATTTTATTCAATTTGACTTATCATCAGCTCACTTGGAGAATTAAAAGATGAAGAATTGCTTGCGTCAACATCTAATAGTCAATAGGCTTGAGAATTTTCAGCATGTTCAACAAACACTCTTTTTAATAGCTTAGGTCCTAATTTGGTTCACTTAGGATAAGGAATTCTATAAAATGCAACGCATTTTTATACTTTAAAGTATTAGATATTCTTGTACCCTTCCTTCCCAGGGAGATATCTGAATTTCTTCGAAGGACTTTTGTTGTGAACTATGTGGTAAGAAGTGCTTCTCCCGCAAATTGATTGGCAATTTTGCTTGTAAGATCATGGAATTAACCATATCTACCAAAATTTGATTTTTTTTCTAATTGTCAATTCATTTCTGTGGTGTATGAGATGCCCTTCCTTGATGGACTATCATTTTCTTCACAAATTCTAGGAAAATCCAATGAAAAGTATTCTCGTCCTGGATCACTTCTCAAAGCTTTAATTTTTGCATCATTTTTATTTTCCACTGCAGCCTCTATACACCTTGAACACATCAAGAGGTTGATCTTTGATTTCCTAAGGTAAAGATGAATATATTTAGAGTAATCATCAATAAATGTAATAAAATAACGATGCCTACCTCTAGTTACTATTCCATTTAATTCACAAATATCAAAATGCACCACTTCAAGTACTCCAGTCATTTTTGTCTGTAAACATGACATCATACCATTAGTATTCATAAATTTCAAAAGTACTATAGCCAAAATTAGATAAATTATTGTGCCACAAGGGAGGTGATTCAAGCAAATAAATAGAAACGAAAGTTTCATTAATACTTAATTTGAAGATACTGTTACAAGGCCATCCTTTCCCAGCAAATATCGCATACCTAAATAGGATAAGCAGCCTTAACTCCGTTCTTGCACGGCAAGTTAGCTAATACAAGATTCATGTGAATATCAGGAACATGTAGCACATTGATCAAAGTCAGTTTCTTTCTAGAGGTGAAGATCAATTACAGTATTGTGATTCCCCATAAACTCGTGGAGTTCCTTCTCTACAAGTGTATAAGTTTTTAGTTACTTCTTATTATTGCGTGGACATGCATAATAGCATTGGAATCAAGCCATTAATATTTTTCTCTTACATAGGTGACACGTTTAATTTAGTCTCCAATCCAATTTACAATTTAGAGACCAGAGCAACCAATCCAGTGGTGTTTTGCTCCACAACATTTACTATTGCGTCTTTTACTTTTTCTGGTAGTGTAGGTCCTTGTGGTGGTCTTTTCTACCACAATAAAAATCATAACGTGTCATCCTTGAATGTGCTATTGTTGCCACGCGTGTTGATGATGTTGATGTTCTTCAATATCCTCTTGTTTCCCTTCTCATATTCTTTGTCTCCACTCATGTTGCCATTTTCAGAAAATGCACTTTGTTTGCAATTTATTTCACATAATTAGTCTCATGATCCCAACACCCTTCCTCCATGGGAATGTATTTTTATCAAATTATCCATAGTTAGGTCTTCGATTGTGTGGAAAAGTTTCTTTGGATAATCATTCCAAGTTACAGGCACTTTTGAAATAATTGTAGCAATTTGAAGAAGTTCAGTAACTTCAATCATAAGGTGTTTGAGTTTGGCAACATATATTTGAAGTTCCTTTGCTTGCTTAAAAATAGATTTCCCATTAATCATGATAAATTCAAAATAATTCAAAGCAACAATTATAGTAGCACCTCGTTTGTCGGCTATATTTGGTCTCCAAGGCATTCCAATTCCAAATGCCTTTGAGATTTGTATAAAATCAGAAAAATTCAAATAGGTGATCTAACAAAGCATTGAGAATTCTACCTCCTTTTATTATACTCGCACCTTTTTCTAGCAGCCTTGATTTCATACCTTAGAATTGTTTAGAAAAATTTAATTGCTCGTGAAGATACAGGCAATAGTTTATAGTTATTAAATATCTTGATGCATGATGACATAATTGTCCTTAAGGTATCATTTACCCTACGAATTTTGCCCCAGTGTTTAAAGCAAACATACCTCTAGGACATAATCAAAGTCACAAAAGCATAAGTTCAATAATTCCCCAATTTCCCTATTAACGTTTCACTTGTGAAGAGGAAAATTTTGTTATGAACAATGTGCGATTTGGTCCTATTTTAGATAACCAAACAACACAAGTCTTGAAAATAGACACCTTATCGAGAGTCATCACCACTTATCATGATTAACCATTACTTTCCTTCATGTCAATATTCACTTCTTTTTATATCCAATTTCGTCTCTTCTACTAATTATTTATGGATAACAAACTATTTCGATATCTTCAACACTAAAAACTAACTGGCGACAGTGAGTCCAACTGGCTAAAAGTTAATGCAAGTAGGACGTTTCCAAGAGTACAAGTGTAACCCTAATGTAATCCTTACAGTAAAGACCTCTCGGATGCTAAGCCGCAATAATCCCCTCGAGATACATGAACCGGGAAAAAAAACTTGTTGACTAGTCAAAACAAAAGGTTCCCCTCGTGATACATGAACCGAGAAAAGAAAAAATAATGTCTTGTCGAAAACAGCAAGTTCCCCTAATCTGATGACTAGGCAACGAGGTTTCTTCGTTCTTCCTCCCGTAAAGAAAGAGATTGGCTATGTCCTGTTAAGAGTTACAACAAGGACCCGGGCACAGCTGTGCACGACGTCGTTTTTGTCTGTAAATTGTCTTTGGAGGTAATTATTAGCCTGGGCATGGATAGCTATAGATTCCTGTAGGCGATAATGCCAGAAAGAGGCCATGTTTCAGGATGTGTGAGTGGATGCAGATCCGCAAACGTTGCTGCATCCTAGTCCACATAATAAGACTTGCTATATCATAGACATATCAAAGCTTGAGGGCGTCAAGTTCTCATTGACTTATCTAATTAGAATTGGAAGTCGTCTCTCTCCCCTATTTTTCGCAGAGCCTTCTTTGGGCCAGCCAAGAAGTAACATGGTATGTTCGAAGATTTCCACACCAATAGCGTAGTTATGGTTTAGCAAGAAAGAAAATTAACGACTTCTTATTGAGAAAAATTGACACAAATAATTCATAATCTGCGGCCCAATGTACAATTCCATCCTTTGACTCTCAATTTATTTATTATAAGTTATATACTAATTCTAATTGATCAATCTAATTCCTCAACTTTACATAATGTAATCAGATTAGTCCATCACCATCAGTACTACATATAATTTTTCATCATTGCACTCTTGCCCAATCTAAAAAAAAAAAGTCAGTTTATCTCCTAAATCAGCTGAACAAAAATGCTATCTTTTATTATCCTTATACATTTTTTGTCTATAGAAATATTACTATAGTTCCATTTATGTATATCTTAACTTATTGTCTCATAAAAGTAGAAATATTACCTCTTTTAGGGTTATATCGAATCCATATTCTTATTGTTTAGAAATAAAATGCTTTCCTAAGAATATTTAGTGACGATATAAATTATCCATATTCTTGTCATACTAATATCAATTTAAATCTCGTTCTTTATTTTTAAGATAGATAAAATTTTCAAGATTTTGTATTTTGTGTTTTCTTAGTTAAATTTAGTTAAATTTGTAAATCAAAAAATTAAAATAGCATGAACGTTAACTTGATACAACTCTAAACAAGGTTCTACTTTTACTATCATAGATATCATAAGTTAAAATATACTCAAATGGAACTATTGTAGTATTTACAATAAAAAGTGTAATATTTTGGGAAATGGATTTTTTTGTAATATTCTTTTGTTGATTTGGGAAATGGATTGAAATGAAAATATATCCAACAATCAAAGGAAAAGTGTAATTATGAAAAATTCGACTGGATTAAACAAATAAAAAGTTTAAGAACTAGTTTAGACATTTATAAATAGTTTAAAAACCCCACTAAATAGATTGAAAAGTTCATGAATGATATTACATATGGATACAAGTTTAAGGAATATTTGCATCATTTTCCTTTTTTATGATGATCTTTATATTGTTATTAGTCTAATACTAGCTTGATTCTCGGTTATTGCCGCAAAGCAAACACACATAAAATTAGGTGAAGTAGTACTTGGTAGTTGTATCGCATTATATAAATTATTGTACGTAAAATCATACTAGGGAAGGTAGCTAATTTCTTAAATGCTTGACTTTCATTGTTCAAGGTGAATCAAAGTGAGAGGTAATTCAACTAAGAAATTTTTACACTTGGTACTTGGTTTTCTATGAACCAAACGTGAGAGGCCCAACCGTACACATAAACCAAAACCTGGAGAAATCTTCATGAACCGCGCGGTCCGTTGACGGAACATGCAATCATAACTATTAAGCAAGTGCGACTCTCAGATGAGGTCCACATGCTTAGCGGTCATGATGGATGGGGTCCTCGTAGGCGTGGATGACAACAATAATTCATCAAAAAAACCTGTGGAAGAACGGTTTAACTTAATTTCCTAACTATATGAAACCAACTTGCACGTAATAGACTTGGAAAGATCAGCATGGTGTGAGTCAATGGATGACTTGGAAAGACAGACCATCGACTACGGCGATAGAACGGAGAGACTACTGTTCCTTCGCCATTTTACGTGATGAAGATGATTTTCCTTAGCGACAAGCTTCTTTTGGATGTTACTTCCTCGTTGACTTAGACTTCTGCAGAGAGCGCCACATGCATTTCATTGGATGTGGAAGACGTTAGTTTTCTCCTCTCTTTTTTTCCAAGAGCCTTCTTTGTGCCAGCCAATATTGGTTGTTTGTTTACAAAACAAGTATAGGCAAACATTTCATTGGACCGTATGAAAAAGATGAGAACTTATGGGTCAATTTATAATTGTCAATAAATTTTAGTCTTACAAATAAAGACATTGGGTAAGGTAGAGTGCAGATGCGCAAATAATTGCGTAGCTATTAAGCACTTATTTTTTGTGTACAGGCAGTCCATAATAGATTATAATCTTATTTCATTATTTATTCCAAATTTATGACATTTTTACTAACGAATGTTAGATATTTTACAATCTTTGGAATATGATATTAGTACATATACAACCTTTGGAGAGTTATGACTAATTACATATAATTTCTTGGACAATTGCCATTTAAGTCCTAAACCTTTTGCTATTTTGCCGATTGAGTCCTAAACCTTTTTTTATGCCAAATAAGTCCTAAACCTTTTGCAACTTTGCCGATTAAGTCCTTCCGACGGATTTTGGCCGGAAAATACTGACGTGGCGACGACGTAGCTCGCCGGCGACGTGGCAATTTATATTTTCTTTCTTTCTTTTTTTCTGTTAAACTCGTTGGCCGGCGAGCTCCGTCGCCGGCCACGAGCGAGGGCCTGGCGAGGCAGCCCTCGCCTAGATCTGGGCAGGGCTGCCTCGGCTGGGCGAGGCTGGCCTGGCCCAGCCCTCGCCGGCCACCGACGAGGGCCGCGGGGGCTGGGGAGGCCGCCGCGGCCCTCGCCCAGCCGAGGCAGCCCCGCCCAGATCTGCGCGAGGGTTGCCTCGCCAGGCCCTTGCCGGCCACCGGCGAGGGCCGCGGGGGATGGGGACCCCCCACGGCCCTCACCTGTGGCCGGCGACCCTCCGGAGGGCCGGCGAGCTCCGCCGACCGCCGGAGCTCGCCGGCCAACGAGTTTAACAGAAAAAAAAAGAAAGGAAAAATGAGAAAAAAAAGAAAGAAAAAAAATATAAATTGCCACGTCGCCGCCACGTCGTCGTCAGCGAGCTCTGACGAGCCACGTCGTCTCCACGTCAGCATTTTCCGGCCAAAATCCGCCGGAAGGACTTAGTTGGCAAAGTTGCAAAAGGTTTAGGACTTATTTGGCATAAAAAAAGGTTTAGGACTCAATCGGCAAAGTAGCAAAAGGTTTATGACTTAAATGGCAATTGTCCCTATAATTTCTTCACCATGAAATGTTGAAAATTTGTATTTGCAAATTATAAAATTCGAAATAAAAAATAATTTTTTTCTTATTATTTTTTGTTCCAATTTTCGATGTGACTTTTCAAAAAATATCTTTTCACTTTATAACTTTTCCCAAAAGGGTTACTTTTGTTTTAAGAAGGAAAAAATTAATATATGATGTTCTTCTAACATCTTCTTTTAGTTCTTCTTCATTTCTTTTCTTTTTTTTCGTATGAAAAAAATACAGCAATTTTTTAATTTTTTTTTCCTGGAGAGTTCTTGGAGAATATATTAAATTTGCTATTTGGTATTCTCATATTTGCTAGAAACCATTAGCAACACCATAGGGTAAATAATTTCTTAAAGAGAGTATTATTACGCCTCAAAGTCCAAATATGTTGTTCTTTTCATTTTCGACCTTATTTCCCAACAGCCAAGATGTCACATGGTCAGTTTGATTGATCATCTTAGAAGATTTCCACACCAATGGCATGTTTAGGACTGAATTATGTTTCATCAGAAAAGATAATCAAATACTTTGTCGATTCTTAGTAATGATCTTTATAATGTCCCTCACCCTATCAACTTAGATTTGAGTACATTACTGGAAGACTGATCTTTATCATGCCATCCCCATCAGAACGAAAAATTGGGGAGTGGAATGCTGAGAACTCTCAATCCTATCTTATTTAGCACGGGATCCCTCTTGTTTTTGCTGGCAGACAATCTCGTACCAGTCATCCAAGGAACAGCCGGTTCCCATTCCGAAGGGGGGAATGGTGATGTTCCCACATGTTTCAGGACAGTTTCGCCTCACAAGTCCCGCTGCGGCTCCTACTGCTTGGCCACGAGGTTGACTAGGCCGATTTGTTGACTAGGCCACGAGGTTTTTTCCTTCGTCCTCCCTCCGCAAAGAGATTGGGGTTGTCCCGTTAAGAGTTCAACAAGGTCCCCTGCAAAACTGTACACATCTCTTCTTCTCTGTAAATTGACTTGTTTGGAAGTACTCACTGGCTTTTTCATGTATAACTAGAGAGCTTCCTTCACCGTGGTTTAGGACGTTTGAATGGCTGCAAATCTGAAACGTTCAGGTCCACATGATAAGACTTGCTCGATCATAAAAATATCGACATTTGAGCATATCATAAGAGTTTTTCCGATGTGAGTTAAATTAATTGAAATTATGATTTACCATTTTACAGGGTTAATCTAATAATATTGGATGTAAAGATCCTTAATCAGTCTAATGCGGGCTTGGTCAGTGTGGGCTAAATTAAGCCCGGTCCTAATGAGAGAGGCTAATAGATAACTTTATAAATATCACTCAAATCTCTTCTTTAACCCTAATGTACAAATCACCTCGCATAAGGAGCTCAAAAGAAAGTTAGTATTGTGAGTAGCAGTCTTACTGAGCCATTGATACGAATGATATGAAATGTGGATTTGTTGTTATTCCATATTAAGAATGATGAATTTCAAATTAAGTAAATCAATTTTTTTTCCATTACTAGATACTAGTTATGACGATCACGAGATATCAAACTTGGAAAGACCGCTATGGTGGGATCTAATGGATGACATCTTGATAGTGGCCCCTGTGGTCTTCGATTACCGTTATCGCCTGATCTAATGGATGACATCTTGATAGTGGCCCCTGTGGTCTTCGATTACCGGTATCGCCTGAGAACTTGTATTAGAACAGGTCATTGATTTGACTCAAGTCTCCAACAATTATAGAGTTCAGAGAAGATTAGTAGTCCTTTGCGAGTTATTGCGCCGAAGATGACTTTCCTTGACCCCCAAGCTTCACGGTAGTGGGCCACCATCAAACTTGGTTAGGTCAGTGGTCTCGTGGCCACCTATCGTCCACGAGATCAATAGTTATTGCTGTGCCATGATTAAGCCTCTAACAATCTAGTGCTCGTGGGTACTGCTATCTTATGCGAACAAAATTATGGACCCTTGACACAACGGTTGGGCTATTTGGTAAGTGTGTCTCTTCGGATGGTGCTGAGTAGCTATAATCAAACACGATATTTAGGACTGGATGCTTCGCTACTCAACCCTTTTGCTCTTATGATCGCGGTTCCGTAACTTCTAAGTCAACACAAATGCTTTCACCACTTGATATATTAAGAGTCCATGAATTGTAAATGAAGATGCATATCGCGGATGGCCTCTTGTGAAGATTTACACACAAATTATCACAACAGTGGACAAGTACAAGGAATGGAGTAGTTGGCCGTTTGGACCTAGCAGAACGCGCAGCAAATCAATGCCATTTTCTGGGATTTTGATCAAGCGAAACAATCCGGTTTTCGATCATGAGATTCTAATCGACAATTCGTATTTCAATTTGAGATTTCGATTCCTGATCATGCCTCTTGGTGGGACTCGTCCTTTTCTTTGTCTTTTCTAGTCCAGGCGAATGGATGTGGGCTTGAGGGGGCCCTGGCTGCAAGAGAGGCCCAAGCTGCAAGAGATGCCAAAACCACGATTATCGATGTTTTGATCGAGCAGGTTTAATGCACGTGTGAAAATACAATCATCTAGTCAAATTAGACGATCAAAAATTGCAGGAATTTGCAATTTTTGTTGTGGTCGGTGTCCATGTCGGTAAGTTCCGATCAAAATTAGACGGAATGACTAAACTGATAAATTGGTAAAAAGTTTATGAGTACATTGATATATGTAAAGTAAATTTAGGACTGTATGGGTAATTTTTTCAAATATCATTTATATACGAGTTAATCCATGCGCGGTTGTTTTTTATTGTTTTTGTTTTGCTATTGGGAATTGACAATAAAAGTTGGCTAGGATCGGGAGATAATTCTACAACTAGTGGGGTTTTGATGTTTAGATATGTGGCTCAGGTGGTGAGTTTGATACATCACATAGTGAGGAATTAAATGATATCTTAATCCAAGCAGCCCGAGCATCGGTAGCAGGCAACAATGCCACCAGCAATTTACTGTGATCTTCAGGGAAGAGCCGAGCGGGGAAGGCGGGCGCAAGTCACCTTCTTTTCAGCAAGTAACAATCTAATTGAATAGTGAAGCCTGATGCACCGTGTGACTGATGTAATTTCGGCAATAATCAAATTGACAACAAATATTCAAGGATCTCAAGATGAACTAAAATCACTGCATCATGCTCGAGCTAGATTATTGCATAATTGGCACATACACGGTAAGATAATGCCTAGCTAATTGCAGGTCCTGAATAAATTTGGGATAGGTCTTGACTTCACAATTTATTAGTCCCCAACACTGAGAACAGGTTTGAAAGCGAAAGAAAGAGAAGAAGAATTATTATTTAATTATGAATTACATCAATATATAATAAGCGTGAATGCACACTTATAATGAAAAGACTAAACTACCCTTCAACACTCCCCATCAAGTTGGGGCATAAATATTAAAGAGCCCCAACTTGTTACATAAAATAGTCACTCTATTGCCTCTCAATGATTTAGTGAAAATATCAGCAAGTTGGTCTTCAGTCCGTGTATGTTGAAGTGTTATGTCCTTATTCTGAATCTTTTTTCGCACAAAATGACAATCCACTTCAATATGCTTTGTACGCTCATGAAAAACTGGATTTGAAGCAATATGCATAGCAGCTTGATTATCACAACACAAAATCGAGGAAGTTGAAGATGGCATGTTAAGTTCGGATAACAACATCCTCAACCAAAGCAACTCACTGGTTGCATTAGCCATGGCCCGATCTTCTGCTTCTGCACTTGATCGAGACACCACATGTTGTTTTTAACTTTTCCAACTTACAAGATTGCCTCCCAAGAACACACAATAACCAGAAGTTGATCTCCTACCAATAGGACATCCAGCCCAATCAGCATCAGAGTAACCAGTGACATTAAGATGTCCATGATTCTTAAACAAAATCCCTTTACCTGGTGCTCCCTTCAAGTACTTAACAACACGTAGCACTGCCTCCCAATGTGTAGTACGAGGAGCACTCATAAACTGACTAACTACGCTGACAGCAAAAGAAATATCCGGTCGAGTGACAGTCAAATAGTTGAGCTTACCTACTAACCTCCGATATCTACTCGGATCATGAAGTAAGTCTCCATGTTCTGCATCAAGCTTCACATTAGGATCCATTGGAGTATCAATAGGCTTAGCTCCAAGAAAACCAACCTCACTGAGGATATCCAAAACATACTTCCTTTGTGATAATGAAATAGTATCACGTGAGTAGGCCACCTCAATGCCCAAGAAATACCGCAAACGGCCCAAATCTTTTGTACAGAATTCTGTCTGTAAAAACTGTTTTAGCTTTTGTATGCCCACATAATCACTACCAATAGTAATAATATTGTCCACATACACAACCAGGAGAACACACCCTGCATATGTAGTGGAACTAAACACCGAATGATCCACGGTACAACGCCACAAACCAAACCGAATGACCGCATCACTAAAACGACCAAACCAGGCACGAGGTGATTGTTTCAACCCATATAATGCCTTGCGCAGACGACAAACACTAGTAGACTCCCCCTGAGCAACAAATCCCGGGGGTTGCTCCATGTAAACTTCCTCTACCAATTCACCATGAAGGAAAGCATTCTTGACATCAAGTTGATGGAGAGTCCAACCATATCGAACAGCAAGAGAAATGAAAACACGAACATAAGGTATTTTTGCTACAGGAGAAAACGTGTCATCATAATCAACGCCATAAGTTTGAGTGTAACCTTTGGCAACTAAACGCGCCTTCAGACGCTCAACAGAACCATCAGGTTGAAATTTGACTGTGAAAACCCAACGACATCCCACAACTTGTTTGCCAATGGGTAATTGTGTGAGATGCCATGTTCCATTATCTTGTAGTGCTTGCATTTCATCCTCCATAGCCCGCCGCCAACCTGGATGAGCAAGGGCCTCTACAACAGTCTTTGGCACAGACACAACAGATAAAGAAACAACAAACGAAGAATATGTGGGAGAAAGACAATCATAAGCTAAAGATTGAGAAAGAGGGTGACGAGTATGTTTACGACAAGAGAAACCAGTATATGGGGCAAATCGAGAATTGGGCTGACCGACGCAAGAACGCGTACCTTTGCGCAAAGCAATAGGAATATCAATGTTAGGATCAGGCTCAGAAGAAACCGGTAGATCGGAGGCCGACGCATTGATTGGTGAAGAATCATGCATGTCCAATGTGGGCGGTGGCTCTACTACCTCACATTGAATAGGGCGACGCCGTTGATAAGTCTGGTCAGCAAACTGAAAATCGGATGACATCTTAGATATACCTTGCAAAGGAATAGGTGGTAGTGGGGCTATGGTTGAAGACAATGTATCTTCTGAAGGAGTCATTGGTTGGACAGTAGAAGAGTAATATGACTGATCTTCAAAAAATGTTACATCTGCCGAGACATATAATCGCTGATTAAGTGGACTATAACACTTATATCCTTTCTGAGTTCGAGAGTACCCAAGAAACACACACTTGTCAGCTCGTGGATCAAGTTTATCATGACTAGGAGAAAGGCGATGCACAAAGCAAACACACCCAAACACACGGAGTGGTACAGAAAAAAGTGAATTCTTGGATGGAGAGTAGAGAAAGGTATGCCCCCATGAAGCATAGAGGATGGGAGGCGATTTATGAGATAACATGCTGTAAGAATAGCATGTCCCCAAAAAGTTTTGGGGAGGTTCATATGAAAAAGGAGACAACGAACAACATCCAAGAGATGAGATTTTTTCGTTCCGCTACTCCATTTTGTTGAGGAGTATAGGGACAAGAAGTCTGATGTAAAATCCCATGAGATGTAAGAAATGATTGGAAACCAGAAGAAATAGCCATATACTCTTTGGCATTGTCGGACCGCAGACATTTGATACAAACATGATATTGATTAAGAATCTCAAAATAAAACATACGAAAACATGAAAAAACTTCAGTTCGATCTTTTATTAGATATAACCACGTTACGCGGGAATAATCATCCACAAACGTAACAAAGTACCTATAACCAGACATATCATGGACACGACAAGGTCCCCAAACATCAGAATGGATCAACTCAAATGGACTTGACTTACGACTCTAGACACGAGAAGGGAAAGATGCTCAGTGATGCTTGCCAAATTGACACGCATCACACTGAATAGGACTCACAAATGATGAAACAGGAGAAAAATGACGAAGTATGTCAGGCGGTGGATGACCCATACGACAATGCATTCGAAAGAACTCGGATGTGGTGCCCTTCCGAACAGCAGCAGCAATAAGATCTTTGTTGAGGTAGTATAACCCATTGGACTCATGCCCTCCACCAATCATCCGTCCGGTCCTCAGATCCTGAAAGACACAACCAGTGGAGGTAAATGTCACAAAACAATTCAGATCTTTGGTAAGGGAACTAACAGAAAGCAAATTATACGGGAAAGTTGGTAAATGGTAAACAGATGAAAGAGAAAGAGATGGACTCAAGGTCACATCCCCTTGACCAGTGATATGAGATTGTGAACCATCAGCAAGTGTAACAGAACCAAGTTGTACTGGGGTAATACCAGATAACAAGTTAGAGTTACCGATCATATGGTTGGTGGCACCCGAGTCTACAACCCAGGACGTGGGCGTAGAAGAAAGTAAACAGGATGAACTACTGGAAGAAGTTTGTGCCAAAGTAGCAATAGGCGCTGGCGAATCCACCATCTGGTGAGGGCGTACTAAGGATTCATATTCAGCACGAGACAAGATAATGTTGTTCGGAGGTTCTCGTGACTGATTAGGAACCTTATGTGTTGGGGACTCACTCACATCGGCATAAGCGACTTGTGGGCGAAGCTCGGGATGTAAAGTATAGCAATAAGCTTCAGTATGGCCAGCTCGTTGACAGTGATTGCAATAACGCAAACTTCCAGCACCCCTACCACCATCACGGCCACGACCAGAAGAAAAACCAAATCTACCACGACCACGGGAAAAATCCTAACCACCTAGATAACCCTAGCCGCCATCAATCACCGTTACACCATCACCGGAAAAATCGCCGTCCGGCTCCACCATTGCTGGACGGCGACACCCACAAATACGCAGAATCATCAGATCACCAAGGAACACAAATCGCATAGAGATGGCAACGACAACCAAGAGTAAAATCCTTCTAGAGCTTTGAAGCGGAAGGAGATCTCGAGGGAGTGCGCGATGCGAAAGCAATTCTCGAAGGAGAGTTGGTCAGCGAAGGAGAGTTGGTCAGCCTCACTCGTTCCAGACTCGATTTTTTAAGTTAGACTTTCTGATGATAAGCTTGAAAATCTGTTGGAATTGTTGAAACTCTCCTCAAAGCCTCCATGTGTCATAAGAATGGTGATTGTCATGCATGGTTGCCACGGTGTGAACTACCTCCATGTGTAATTTGCTCCTGGGTTTAACGTTTTTTTGTGTGTGGATGGTATTGACCTACTTGTGCCCATGCTGCATGTAAATCGTTGGACTAGCAAATTTGGTGGTGAATTTGGTGAAACTCTCGATCAAAGTGCTCTGATACCATGAAAGCGAAAGAGAAGAAGAATTATTATTTAATTATGAATTACATCAATATATAATAAGCGTGAATGCACACTTATAATGAAAAGACTAAACTACCCTTCAACAAGGTTAATTACCAACAGATAAGTAACCAATACCATCCTATTAGTCAACTACCAAGTTTTCCTCCCTTCCCTCTTTTCTCTTCTTTTGCTCTGAAGACCGTTCTCCATGACAAACGCAGCAGCACGACTCATGAGAATAAGAGACAGACCAGATGTTCACCACGTCGCACTAGGAAATAGTGGCTACACATCCGAAAATGTAACAACATCTGTGCCGATGTTTGACATGCTAGATTTAAAAGCTACAGTATAAGATTCAGTTGCCTCCCGGTCCTCTTGATTTTGCTGAATGCCCGAAGGATTTTGGAGCTTCCTTATACCCTCCAACTCCATTGCAACTTCTTTCATCGTAGGCCGGTTCCTCCCATTCAAGTTCAAGCATATTTTCGCAACGTTAGCAACTGATGCAATCTCTTCCTTCTTACCTCCATTCAAAACTTGAGCATCCGCAATGTCGAACAAGCAATTCTCCTCCATTGAAATAATGAAATAGGTTGCCAGGCTTCTTCCTTCTTGTTCCCTCATCGACGAGATTGGCTTTTGTCCCGTTAAGAGTTCAACAAGTACAACTCCGAAGCTATACACATCGCTTTTGTCTGTAAACTGACTTGATTGGAAATACTTGGGATCTAGATAGCCGAAAGTCCCCAGCACCAACGTGGTCACATGAGTTTGATCAAGGGAAACGGACTTGGACGTTGGTAGACTTGATGTCTACCACTTTTGCCCGATATTTCTCATCCAAGAGGATGTTGGTAGACTTGATATCTCGATGATAAATGGGAATGGAGGCTGCTGAATGCAAGTAGAATAAGGCTCCTGCTATTTCAGTTGCAGTCCGTAGCCATGTGCCCCACGATACAGGAAACTCTGCATTTGGGTCATGTAGGTATTGGTATAGAGTCCCTTTTGGTATGAACTCATATACTAAAAGCGGGACTTCCGTCTCCAAACAACACCCCAATAACTTAACCACATTCCTATGGTTGATTTGTGAGAGGATGATGACTTCGTTTATGAACTGTTCGACTTTCCCTCGTCTATCACTTTTGATTTCTTAATCGCAACTATTTTTCCATCTGTCAACATTCCCTTGTAAACAGTACCCTGCCCACCTTGCCCGAGTATCCTATCGTCGTTAAAATTGTCAGTGGCCTTCTCTAAATCCTTCGAATTGAACAATTTGCTTTTCTCGACATTGCCTTCTGGTGAAGATAACTCACTTTCCAACAAAAGACCGCCATTGCGTTTGAAGTTCTTCTCTTTGAGCTTGACTTCATTTCTTCTCTTGATGTATTTGTACAACCTCCATAAGAAAAGACACAAAAGTAGTGCTCCTATGCTTGCCCCAACTTCTGTATTGCAAAAGTTTGAGGGGTAAAATTGAGAAAATGTCCCCTTGTCAAGAATCTGTGAAGGCACTAATCATCAAGAGTTTAAGTGATTCTGTTTAGAAGGAAAAATTCCGATTAACTGCAGTCTCATTTCATGTGGATGATTTATCTTAAAAACAATGAAAGATTTGTTTGTCTCCTGCTTAAGTTCCATCCAGTGAAATTTTGTTACATACATCTGCACCATTCAACTCATCTCCCCTACAAGGAATTTAGCAAACTATTTATGAAAGTGAAAAAGTTTCTCCCAGCATTCATCTTGATCATGATTGTAATAATTCCAATTTGAAAGGACGAGAATAACTAGGAACCTTGGATATGTTTTGATAGATATGAAGCGGCAACATTAAAACAAAGTAATTGTTGGACATGAAAAGAGTTGATTGTGGCATATGAAAAAACTGTTGTTGACACGAACATATGTGATGGTCGATCATGAAAATTGTTGTGGTTGATCATGAAAATGGTTGTTACCATGAAAATTGTGATTGCTGGACATGAAAAAAATAAGATTGTTGGAGATGAAAAGAAATGGTTAGTGATATGAAGAGAAGTGATGGTTGAAAATGAAAAGTGATTATGATTTCACGAAAAGTGGTAATGGTGGAAAAACGGTATTTATTCCCAAGACATATATTGATTGATTGTTTGCAAATACTACCGAATCATATATTGTTCATGACAATTATTCATGAAAACTACAACTTTTTCTTCTTCACGACATTATCTTTTATTCTCTTTTCCCACACAAGCTTAATAAATATTCAAGGTGAATTTCATGAGGAAAATTGAGTAATTGTTTAACTCGTTTATATATATATATATATATATGTATATATATATATCTTGAGGTATTTTGTTCTAAGCTTGATAGCAATAATAATAGAGGTAAATAATACATTTAAGATATTAATTGTCATCACGTTTCAAAGGATCCAGATCTATCAATTATTATGCTATTTCCATTAATGATCAAAATTGCCCAACAATTACTAGATTGAAACTTGTCTGTAATCATCACCGAGCAAACAGACAAATTAGAAGGAAGGGTGATGTAGAACTTCTCGTTGTACATTTTCTGACATAATTTACGCGAAACTGATCTTTTTCTGTGGATGCTCGAGCATGAAGTGGTCTGAAGTTCCAGGTTGAAAGATAAACTTACCAATAAGAACGAATTTAGCTGTCTTTCTACCATCGACGCATTTAGCGCTGCCCGTAAGGTTGACACAAGTCCCATTGCACCAATTTTGTTCTTCACATTCATCAATATCTAATGGAAAATGAGAAACAAATATATTAGCAAAGCCCATCTCCTTGAGTAAATTAGCGACACTAGTGGGGAAATTACCAAAAAAAAATCTTAAACCTATTAACTTTTACCTATTTAGCCCTAAAAGTTTTAATTGCACCAATCAAGTTACAAACATTTTTCACGTTTTTCCAAATGAGCCCATGCTACTAATTTTGGTCGGGAAATGCTAATGTGGATTTCAACTATCATATATGGCATGGTCAATTGATGTGAACATCTTTAAATAATATTTTAATAAGCTTTTGAACTTTTTTTCTTTTTCTTTCCTTCTCCCATTGGCCGTTTGCCTAGTCTTGACCATGGTTGGTGATTAGTCAAGGCGACAGTCGGTGAGGTCGACCATTTCGTGTCAATGGTGAGGCAAAGGCAAGCAAGTTCCACCTTACCCAGCAATGGCAAGGTTGAACCTCACCATGGTTGGTCAGCCACTAGTAAGGTTGACATCACTAGCCCTAGCCTCTAGCTAGTCGCAAGTCACTGCCAGGGCCCTTACGACCGGCTAAAGGAAGAAGAAAGGAAAAGAAGAAAGGAAAAAAAGAAAAGAATTTTTTAAAAGATTATTAAAAAGTTTCACTTCAAAGTAACGATCGTGTCCACATCAACAATATCAAGTAAAACTTAATCAAACAAGCTCAATTGGCAAAACGTGAATATGTTTATAACTTAATTGACGTAATTAAAATGCTCATGATTGTACTGATAAAAAATATAACTTTTTGGTAATTTTTTCTACACTTGTCACGACCTAAATTCCGCCCTTTGAAGGGAGAAAAATAGATTTAGAAGTATTTGCTCTCGATTCTTCAATCTCGAGCTTGGATTCTCCCAAACCCATATCTCGCGTGACATTTAGGCATTTTCAATTTTTAAGGTTATTTAACAACCTAAAATATTTCTAGGAGTCGCCACTAGCCTATTGGGGTCGGCTAGAAACCGATCAAGATGCGGGAGTGTCATCTTGATCCCTACGTAACCAGAGATTCTAAACCCAGGGACCTGTTTACGCTAACAATTCTACTAGCGCCCTTTCGGTACCTAACTAGTTGGTAATTAAATCTAAATTGATCAAGCGTTCTTGCTCATCATTTACAGCCCTAAAGGTCATTCAAATCTACTAAGTGTTCATGCAATTATTCCTATAAGGTCATTTTCATGCGAATCTAGACTAAAGAGAAATTATGAAAAGAAACTAACATGCGATTTTTTGAAAGACGGTGCGAGAAATAAACACTCAAAGTATTGAAAGGCGATGCAATAATAAACAATCAAATAATTAGGTGCAACTACTTAGGACAAGAATATAAAATCCTCATACTCGTCTACTAATTAAAGTTACATGGGCTCCCTATAAACTTTACACGATCGAGACCGAAATGGACATCGGTCTAATGACATCGTCTCCATTAGAGCCACCTCCTCGTCATTACCACGAACCATAGTCCAATGGGTCTCGATTTCAGTGTTTAGACGATTACTCAATACATTCAGTCAAGCAAATCATCAGCTATGCGCATATCAAATTTAACAAACAATCTCGCAGTTGACATGAAATTAAATCATGCAATTTAACTAACCCGAGACATTCCCATAAGATATCTATCAAATCAAGCATCGAGTCTAATCATGCATATAAACAATCATGGACAAAGACGATGATGCAAGCAATTAAGTTAAAAAGCAAACAACTCACTTAGTTGTCCAAACTCTAAAAACCCCATAGGGGTTAATTAATTAATTTAGGCCAATTCTAAAGTTAGAAACTGACTTTTTAAACAAAACTAGCCTTCCTAAACAGAACTTCATTTTTTATTATTTTCGGGATTTTCTTATAAAAATATTATTTTTTTTTAGATTTTTTATCATTTTCTATTGGTTTTCTGATTTTTATGATTTTTCTAATGAATTTCTCATTTTTCTAATGATTTTCTGATTTTTTTATTTTTTTTATTAGTTGTTTATTATTTATGCATTTTCTAGATTTTTAATATTTTTTAGATGTTTAGATTTTTTATTATCTTTTGAAATTTTTTATCATTTTTTTTATCATTTTCGGATTTTTATTAT
The DNA here is from genome assembly GCA_019926035.1 of Melaleuca alternifolia. Lineage (NCBI taxonomy): Eukaryota > Viridiplantae > Streptophyta > Magnoliopsida > Myrtales > Myrtaceae > Melaleuca > Melaleuca alternifolia. Next base: position 809,694 of record JAGKPW010002178.1, read on the forward strand.
TTAATTTTTATTTTTTATTTTCTGTTATTTTCTAATTTTTTTATTATTCATTTTGCTATATTTTTTATTTTTTATTTTTATTTTTTATTATTTCTTTCTATTTTTCTGATTTTTATTATTTAATTTCTATTCTTAATTTCAAGCTTTTTGTTAATTAGTATTTTGTTTTTAAAATTTTCGAATTTTCTGATGTTTTTATAGTTTTTTCATATTTTTAAATTTTATTATTTCTTATTCCTATTTTAATATTTATTTTTTAGCTCGATTTTTATATTTATTTATTTATTAAAGAGAAACGGGTCGGGCTCCAAAACCGGGCCGGATTTTCAACCGGACCGGGTTTGGACCCCGATCCTACAGCACGGGCGCGGGCTCATGGATTGAAATCCATGAGCTTGGGCCCAGCCCTTTCTTTTTTATTTATTCTTTTTCGCCAGCCCACTTTATTATTCTATTTATTTAGCCCTTTTTTTGAAGCCCAAAATCTCCATTTTTTTTCATTACGCCGGCCCACTTTAATTCTAAATTGGCCCCTTTTACAAATCGACCCAGCCTCTTCCTCTAAGCCCACCCAAAAGCCTAACAAACCACCTACCCTACGCACTTCATCTTCCTCACTCACCCACGCCTTTGCTCAACACCAGCCGAGATAAAAAAAATCTCACACCATTCACGAATTAACTTTAATATAAACCATGAATCATCCAACATCATAATCACATAAACTCAGGAAATCCGGTTAACGTGCATCCAATGCCACATCGACGAAATCTTAGCAAACTTAAACTTAGATTATACGCGAGAAACATGATGGAAGAAAACACAGCGAGTAAATGAATAGCACTGAGTTGGAATAAAATACGGTGGAAATGAAACTTACATGTGAACGACTGGATTTGGGGACGCGAGATGATGGCTGTCATGGGTTTCGAGAGAGAGAGGGACAAGACGCGAGCTGAGGGAGGCGAGCGTGAGCTGAAGGCGTCGGTCAGAGGAAACAACGAGCTGGGAGGCGGCGGAGCTGAAGGGCGGCGAGCTGGGAGCGAGCGAGCTGAGGGGGACCAGCTGGGGGCGTTCGCCAGACCGAGAGAGGGGGAGGTGCGACGGAGAGAGAGGGACGAGCTCAGGGGCGATGAGGGAGGCGAGGCTGAAAGTCTGTGAGCTGAGAGAGTTGCGAGCTGGGAGCAAGGCGGAGCTGAAGGGCGGGCGAGGGGGAGCTGCGACGGGCGACCGCGAGCTGAAGGAAGGAGGCCGCCCGCGATGAAGCTGGGAGGAAAAAAAAGAAGCCGTCGGGGGGCCAGCCAGGAAGAAAGAAAAAAAGAGCAGAGAGAAAAGAAGAGATAGATGGGACTGGGGGAAAAAATCAGTCCGCCGGGGGGGGCGGGGGGGGGATGTGTGGCAGAGAAAAGGAAAAGAAGGGGGGAAAAGTCAAAGGAGAAAGGGGGGAAAAAGGGCGGCTCTGCGCATGGGGAAGAGGGAGAGGAGAGAGAGAGAGAAAAAAAAAGTAAAAAAAAAGTGTCAACAACACTAATAGGTTGCATTTCCTCATAAAATGTTAATTCTATGGCTAATATATTGCGCTTGTCACGAAAGAGTATCCTATTCCCCTCAATTTCTAGTAAATTCTTGTCAACATCCATTTTTTTTTTTTGAAGTGCATTCACTTCGTATAATTTTGGGGAGAAAAAACTGAAAAAGAGGGCAGAAAAGCATGCATTTGATCATTAAACAGAGCGAAGGCATGTTTTTTAGGAAATAATCTGCGAATGAATAAGCTAATTCGCTACGTAGTGCCTTGAAAAAGAAATGTGACAGCACAAAGCATGTTACCTTGGCATCCTCCAGTAAGATATGGGTTACCACCATACCCCCTAAAGCAATAGCACTGCGTAAATGGCATTCTCTCACTTTTATAATACCAATACGGGTCATAGAAACTGAATCTGGTACAACTGAAATTCGCCACATCTTGCTTGATAAGCTGAAGCGCATCCTTGGTATTGTTCGGAATCCCCCACTCCAACACCACTGGAACTGTACGCGTATCATTCAATCTTAAATCATATAAACCTTCATGTTTATTCCTCGAGAGCCATGATCCATTTGCCAGGAAAGCGTACTTGCACCCCTGATATCCACCTTCTTCCTTGAAATCCACACTAAAGCCCTGAAGACTAAAGGGCAGCGTAGTCTAGCAGCATCCTTCCCTCCCGGAACAGGCATTATACTGGCTAACACTGGTGTTGTTTCCAATACATTTCGACCGGCAACCGACAACAACTGATTCTGTACTATTCACTGTTGCCAGGGTGTTGCAACCGACCGATGTGAAGACGTTCCATGTCTTGGCGAAGACAAACTGACTTCCATTTAAGCTCACTGGCGCACCATACCGGTGCCCCCCACAGCTTGCATTTGAGTAAATTACAGGAAGATTGACGCTAATCATGCCGTTCAGGGATCTATCGTAATTGGGAAGTGTGAGGTTGAGAACTAGCAATCCAGTCTTCTTTAGTATGGGAACCGAGTTGTTTTGCTGGCGGTCAATCTCGTATCCCTCATCCATGAAACACTTGGCTCCTATTCCGAAGGGGAAGGGAATGGTGATGCCCCCGCATGAATCTTTGCAGCCAGCCTTGGCAAGTCGAGGTGCAGCTCCCGATGCTTGTACCGTGAGGGAAACCAGAAGCAAAAGAATTTGCGGCACAGATTTCGACATGATTTTCACGTTTCCTATGTGCGGGTGTCGCGACCTCCTCGAAGGTGCACCACCTAGGGGTTCGGTTAATAGATTACTAAACCTAATTTAGCTTGAGCTCTCCCAAGCTCATACCAATTCGCGACTTAGGTTTCACTTTTAAAACATGCCAAATTGATTTCAATTAGAGTCGCCACTAATCTATTTATGGTGGGTCGATTAGAAACCCATGTAAAATACTGGGAGTAGTACTTTACCCCTACGAACCAGAGATTTTGAATTCGGAGACTTGAAAACCTATTTATTCTATTTCAAAAATAATTTGCAGGTAGCTTGAATTGATTTTTCACTTTATTCCCTAACATGCACGGTGATCATGTGGGTGCGCAAACAATTATTTAAATACTCAAAGGAAGAGAACGATAATCAAAGCAATAAAACAAGATAAAACAAATCAATAAAAAAGACTCTTTTTTGGGGTTTTTAATATGTATGCAATGCATGTAATGAAAAATAAACCTATATACAATTCTAAATTAATTAATGAAACTAACTATCTATAGTTGAATAAAATCTAATTTAAACAAGAATCAAACTACATTAATCCCTAATTTAGATTAAAAATCTATCTTAACTATAGATAATATTCTAACATATCAAGACTAAACTAATATGCAAATGCATGAAAATCTAAACCTAATGACATGACCCAACATGCTTTAAAATATGAAAATTCTAAATTAACCTAACCTACATGACATGTTAATTAACTAAAGTAATTAAAAGACATGCAAAAAGGCATTTTTTAACACTTTTCTTATTTATTTAATGAAATTCAAATTTAATTAAACTAATTAAAATGAAAACCTAACCTAACATGATTTCTAGATTCCTAAATGTAATGATATGAAATCTAATGCAATTCCTAAGTGACATGTAATTTAATGTGCCTAAACTAAATGTCGTGCAATGCCTAGTAATGCAAACTTAAAAAAAAGAAAAAGAAAAGACATGCATGTGCTTTTTTATTCTATTAAACTTGAAATTAGACATGAAAACCTAATTTAACATGCAATCATGCTTAAAATGCAATCTAATCATGGAATGCAATTTTACCTAAATGCAATTTAATCTAATCATGAAAAATGTAATTCAACATGCAATTAAATTCATTCAAACGGAAAACAACATCAAAACAAAGCAATTCTCGCAGAAAGAATCAATAAATTGATCTTAAGCCTTAAAGATCAAAATATCGATTCCATTCCCGCTCAATTAATTACCTCGTCTAAAGCCTTATTGACGAAATAAAAAAATTGATATGCGGTTGCGAATCGAAAAATAAATTCCAATTGATAAGACCTAACAGGTAATGCCTAAAGCTCAAAATTTACGTCAATCCAAACTAGGATAAACAATATCGAATTCAACGGAGAATTTGAAAATTACCTAATTAGAACGAGTTACTCTTAAATCAAGTCGGCGAACAAAATTCGCAAGCAATTTTCACGGACTTAACCAAGCTCATGTTCGGATGAAAGATCAACATAGGCAATAGCGAATGGATTCCGACGCGAGATCTCAATCAACAAGCAAGACTGGAAACTTTGTTGATGTGGTCGACAAGAGCTTTAGGAAACCTGCATGAATAAGAATTCTCCAAGTCAGGGAGAGGCGGTCAACACCAATAAGAGGGATGAAATTGAGACTTTTGGTCAATGAGAGACCAAACTCCCTTCGTGAAAAGAACTTCCCCAATTCTCTCACTCTATCTCTCACACAGACACTCTCCCTTGTGCTTTTGAAAGAAAAGCACTCTCAATGTGGCTATGTCTATCAATTGTCTCCCCTCCTTAATGTGGCCAAGACCCCCTATTTATAGGCGAAAGGAACAGTCCTCTCCAAGGAAATGAGAGGATTTCCTTTCCAATTTTATGTGATCGTGCCAATTCGACAAATCTCTCAATCCCCTTAATTTTCCTTTTCTTATTTCTTCAATATTGTGTGAATATCATCAAATTTTCCTGCCCCCATTTTGACCGAATGTGGCTCAATTTTATGGCTTTGTTCAAGATGTTCCTTCCAATATTATTTATTTGCCAAAATCCACACACAATCAACTCAAGTATAATCTTGGCCAAATTGATGCACAAAATATATTCTGCCCAAATTTCCTTTTCCTGATTCATCAATCAAAATTCTTTCCCAAGTCGCCGCCGGTGATCTTCTAAATGCAAGATGCTATGAATATACCCTTTTTTTAGGAATATAAATTCATATTTTTTATTTTTTATGCAATCTATATGCTAAAAATTAAAATTAGGTGTCAACAGCGGGGACCTAAAACCTATGCAGAAGGGGATATAGGCTGAGTCCCTTCTTATTTAAGCGGAAGAAGGGAAGAATTTTCATGTATTATAGGCGTAATTTTATTTCAGTTCTATTGCTTCCTAGTATTTCTAGCAATGCTTCCTTGAAGATAAAGATACCAAAGTCTGTTAACAAGAGGACACCAAGTTAAGCAGCCAAGTGTGACTTTTCCAATTGTTAGGACACAATCTTGTCATGAAAAAGACCAGCAGCATTATCAAGACAGAAATAGTACCATTTCTCGTGAACGCGTTAAGCACATTAGAATTGAGCCAAAAAGAAATATGGCGCTTGAGAATTTTTAGCACTTGGAAGCAAAGACATTTGTTTAATAAGTTTTACTCTGTCAAGATTAACACAAAAATCGATTTATTATCACAAATGAACTTGGATGACCCCGCTTTCGTATTGCTACTTTTTTTTGCCCTTTTCGAAAAAGAGCCATTTACAACAAGAATTTCTTTTTTAAACGGGAAAGTCATCCCATAGATTTATATGACAACAACCGAGATATTTTTTGTTGACGTATGAAAAGGGTTTTGGCATCTTTTGAATCAGGGGGAAAGTGCAAGCAAAGCTCACTTTTATTAAATAATCTTTCTAGTTTCTTTGAACGTGCGATGTTCGAGTGTTGTAATCTCTCTATTATTGAAGCAAAAATTACTTTCATCATTATAAAGTGCGGTACATCGTGTAAAAAGCCCAGTGCTTTATTTGCGCAAGCCATCAATGACAGCACTTGGGAATGATGTTGGCCCCCCGGGAAAAAAAAAAGTGAAAGATTTACGGGAATCACGTGGCATGTTCATTGCTTCCACAATGAAAGAAACTGCGTCCCATGCATTGCTTTAAATGGTCCAATCAATTCTCTAGTGCTCTGGACTGCACCTGATCATGCTATGAAAAGTATTCTGAACTCTTGGTACCGTTTATAGTCTTCGCATAATTTGTGCTCCGAGAACATGAGTAGTCTTTCTCTCAAGGAAGGGCATTGTCAAATGGGGTATCTTGAGTCCTCATCTAATCAGCGTTTTATTTTTATTTTTATTTTATTTTTCCCGCTGGTTTAACTTCATACATGGGGAAAGAACTTGGAACACCAAGGCGTACATGATTTTCTCGTGCATGCAAATCATAATTGACACTAAAAGCACTTGCGAATCTTTACCCACCCCACCCCCCTCCACACAAAAAAAAAGAAACAAAAATGTTCAGTCACAAAAAGTTATGTGTTGTGATCATGATTAGGAAGTATTTCTAACAATCTAGTGCTCATGGGTACTGCTATCTTATGCGAACAAAATTATGGACCCTTGACACAACGGGTGGGCTATATATGTCAGTAGGTTTGTTTCTTCGGATGGTGCTGAGTGGCTATAACTCAAACACGATATTTAGGAGTGGATGCTTGGCTACTCAACCCTTTTGCTCTTACGATCATGGTTCTGTAACTTCTAAGTCAACACAAATGCTTTCACCACTTGATATATTAAGAGTCCATGAATTGGAAATGAAGATGCATCTCGCGGATGGCCTCTTTTGAAGATCTACACACAAAATATCACAAACAATGGACAAGTACAAGGAATGGAGTAATTGGCCGTTTGGACCAAGCAGAATCCTGATCGTATTTCAATTTGAGATTTCGATTCCTGATCATGCCTCTTGGTGGGCCTCGTTCTTTTCTTTGTCTTTTCTAGTCCAGGCGAATGGATGTGGGCTTGAGGGGGCCCTGGCTGCAAGAGAGGCCCAAGCTGAAAGAGATGCCAAAACCACAATTGTCGATGCTTTGCTCGAGCAGGTGTAATGCACGTGCGAAAATACAGTCATCGGTTAGAAGTTCTTACTCAAAGAATTTGCTATTTTGAAGTTCTAGAGGAAAATACAAGAATAACACAAGCCAAGAAGCGCATTCACGGGGAGCTTATGTTGTCAAAAAGCATTTTCTAAAAAATTCGGCTACGAAATCTCCATAGCTTAGTTCCACGATTTTGTGCACGGACATTAAACTAATCTACGATCCTCAAGACTTTTGTGTCGATGAAAAACATTACGTGTGTTTCTTAAGGGCAATAAATCGGACATTGGAGGGACTGTTTACTATCGTGGCAAAATCAATGGAAGTATGGATAAAAGAGCTCCAAACATATTCCATACTAAAAGGAGGTGTGAATATCGCTGGAAAAATTATCAAAAAAAGTCATAAATCTATTGGATATATGCCGATTTAGTCTTGAACCATTCAATCTGGCTAATTTAATCCTAAACCTTTTGATAATTTGATAATTTATTTTTTTCGGTCAATTTGGATCGGAAATCGCTGCCTTGTGTGATGATCATGTCACATAAGACAGCCGGGCGGCATCGACGTTAACAAATTTTGCAATTATTGTTGTGGTCGGTATCCATGTCGGTAAGTTCCCGTCCAAATTAGACGGAATGACTAAATTGATAAATTGTTAAAAAGTTTATAACTAAATTAGACAAATTGAAAATTTTATGAGTACATTGACTAATGTAAAGTAAATTTAGGACTTACTTGGTAACTTTCTCAAAGATCGCTTTATATACGAGAGGGTCCATGCGTGATTGATTTTCATTGTTTTTGTTTTGCTATTGAGAATTGACAAGAAACGTTGGCAAGGATCGGGAGAGGAAATAGTTGGGTTCTTTGATGTTGATGCATGTATTTCAGGTGGTGAGTTTGATACGACCCGTGATGAGGATTTAAATGATATCTTGATCTAAGCAGTCGGAGCATTGTTTGTTGGCAACAATCCCTTTATGCTATTAGCAATTCAGGGTAATCTTCAGGGAAGAGCCGGGCGGGGCAGGCGGATGCAAGTATGCGTTCTTTTCTAGAAGATAATGTCGGTCTATCTTTTTTTCTTTCTTTTTCAGCAAGTAACGATCTAATACAATCGTGAAGGCTGGTGCACCGTGTAACTGATGGAAGTTCCATCAACAATCGAATTGACAGCAAGTATTCAAGGATCTCGGGATGAACTAAAATCACTAGATCATGCTCGAGCTAGAGGAATTCCAAATTGGCACATACACAGTAAGATAATGCCTAGCTAAATACAGGACCAGAGTAAATTTGGGATAGGTATGACTTCACAGTTTATTGATCCCTAACGCCGAGAATAATTTCATTACCAATAAATAACTACCCAAGACCCTCCTCTAAGAAAACTGGCAAGTCTTCCTCCCTCCTCTCTTCTCTTTCTTTTGCTCTGAAGACCGACTTCCATTACAAACCGAGCCACATGACTTACAAGAGTAAGAGGCAAAGCGGATCTTCACCACGTCGTACTAGGTAAGAGTGGCTGCACATCCGAAAATGTAATGACATCTGCGCCGATGTTTGACTTGCTAAATTTAAAAGCTACAGTATAAGATTCAGTTGCCTCACGGTCCTCTTGATTTTGCTGAATGCCCGAAGGATTCTGGAGCTTCCTTATCCCCTACAACTCCATTGCCACTTCTTTCATTGTAGGCCGGTTCCTCCCATTCAAGTTCAAGCATCTTTTGGCAAGGTTAGCAACTGATGTAATCTCTTCCTTCTTACCTTCTTTCAACACCTGAGCATCCACAATGTCGAACAACCGATTCTCCTCCATCGATATTATGAAATAGGTCGCGAGGCTTCTTCCTTCTTGTTCCCTCAGCAATGAGATTGACTTTTGTCTGGTTAAGAGTTCAACAAGGACAACTCCGAAGCTGTACACGTCGCTTTTGTCTGTAAACTGACTTGATTGGAAATACTCGGGATCTAGATAGCCGAAAGTCCCCTGCACCAACGTGGTCACATGAGTTTGATCGAGGGAAACGGACTTGGACATACCGAAATCAGCCACTTTTGCCCGATATTTCTCATCCAAGAGGATGTTGGTAGACTTAATGTCTTGATGATAGATGGGAATGGAGGCTGCTGAATGCAAGTAGAATAAGGCTCCTGCGATTTCAGTTGCAATTCGTAGCCGTGTGTCCCATGATACAGGAAACTCTGCATCTGGGTCATGCAGGTATTGGTATAGAGTCCCGTTTGGTATGAACTCATATACTAAAAGCGGGACTTCCGTCTCCAAGCAACACCCGATTAACTTAACCACATTCCTGTGGTTGATTTGTGAGAGAATGAGGATTTCATTTATGAACTGTTCGACTTTCCCCTCGTCTATCACTTTTAATTTCTTAATGGCAACTATTTTTCCATCCGTCAGCATTCCCTTGTAAACAGTACCCTGCCCACCTTGCCCGAGTATCCTATCGTCGTTGAAATTGTCAGTGGCCTTCTCTAAATCCCTGGAGTTGAACAATTTGCTTTTCTCGACATTGCCTTCTGGTGAAGATAACTCACTTTCCAACAAAAGACCGCCATTGCGTTTGAAGTAATTCTCTTTGAGCTTGTTTTCTTTTCTTTTCTGGATGTATTTGTACAACCTCCATATGCAAAGACACAAAAGTAGTGCTCCTATGCTTGCTCCAACACCTGCATTGCAAAATTTTGAGGGGTAAAACTGAGAAAAATGTCCCCTTGTCAAGAATCTTTGAAGGCAGTGATCATCAAGAGTTTAAGTGAATCTGTTTAGAAGGAAAACAAACCATTCTGATTGACTGCAGTCTCGTTTCATGTGACTGATTTATCTTAAAAACAATGAAAGATCTATTTGTCTCCTGTTTAAGTTCCATCCAGTGAAGTTTTTGTACATACATCTGCACCATTCAACTCATCTCCCTCACGAGGAATTTAGCAAACTATTCATGAAAGTGAAAATGTTTCTACCAGCATTCATCTTGATCGTGATTGTACTAACTCCAATTCAAAATGACGAGAATAAGTAGGAACCTTGGATATGTTTTGATAGATATGAAGCGGCAACATTAAAAGAAGTAATTGTTGGACATGAAAAGAGTTGATTGTTGCATATGAAAAAATGGTTGTTGACATGAACATATGCGATGGTCGATCATGAAAAGTGGTGGTTAGGCTTATCAAATGAACGGGTTGGATTGAAAATCATCTAACCCAAACGGATCAATTTGACGCGAATTAACCTTTTTTTTTTATAAAACATTCTTAGAGACGTAAATCTAAACCCAACTCAAACCGACCCGACCCAATTACTAAAACACACGGAGGTTGATACCAAAACCTATAACCTACTTTAAGTTCTCTGTGTGAACATGTTACTTGGATAGATTTTTTTAAATCAAATTAACCAAATTAAATATGTTAGTGAATAAAAGGAAAAAACATAAATGTTGAAATGCATATAAAGAACTGGAAAAGTATGCATTTGTTGTGACGAAACATACGGTAAATGTATGTTTTGTTGCCAATTCAAATTTTTTTGCTTAAACATATAATCAGTGGAAGTAATATGCTTTATATAGGATACTTGACAATCGAGACCAATATTAACTAGGGAGTGAAAGTTTATGATTTTATTTGTAAAAAACCACCCAACGATCACCAACCATGAAATCTACAAGGTGAATAAGCGACTTTGCCGATGAAAGACATGAAAATTTTCAATTACTATAATTACAATATATGGAGACTCACAAGCACTACTTAGTCATCAGTGACCTGATCATATCTGGAAAATAGAACTCCGTAAAACAAAAAGGAGTAAAGCAGAATTGGAGCCAATCAATATAATTTAACCAATAGATAAAATTTTATTGTTTTTCAAAGTCTAAGCTTACCGCACAGGGGAATCACATCTCCAACTTCGCTGGACGCATTAGGTGCTTTATTTACTATTAGAAGACTAATGAAAATGTTCTCTGTTTTTTAGATGGATTTGAAATGTTTTAGTTGTTAACCTATTTAAGACTCATCAAGTTGTTAGTCATTTATTTCATGGTGCCACTTGACCTTATTTTATAAATATAAGGCAATCCGTTTATGACCTAGCTCATTAAATATAAGTTAAAATATGGGTTATAAATCTAATTAGCACCTCAAAATGTGACAGTTAGAATAACGTACTATTTTTAAAAATGTATTGATTGTTTATTTGAAGATACAACAAAATCATACAGTATTCATGACAATTGTTCATAACGACAACTCTCTCTTCTTCATAACATTATCTTTTCTTCTCTTTTCATACCCAAATTTGATAATACATTCAAGTTGAAATTCCAAAAGGAAAATTGAATAATTTCGAAACTTGTCTCTTTGTAGTTTTGGTACATGTCCTGGAGGTATATTTGTTTTAAACCCGATGACAATAATCATGGGGGCAAATAATACCATAAAAACAGTGATAGTCATCATGTATAAAAGCATCAAGGTCCATAAATTACTACTCTATTTTCATTAGAAATCAAATCTCCCAAACAATCTAAAGGTATTTATTGTATGAAGATGGAGATAGTAGTTGCATCAAGTACTACAAGTATCATTGAAACTTTGTTTCTGTTTATACGCTTGAATCATCTTCCTTGTGACATAATAAATTATCTCATGCATGTTGTTATAGTATTTTGAAACTTATAAAGAGAAATGGGATGATATAATGTGATAATCTAGATAGAAAGGATTCTGAATTATGTTTACAAGCAAAGATGACAAAGAAGTCGTTCTCAAGGGTAGAGAGATCTAATAAAGCACTTGATCTGGTTAATTGCAATATTTGTGAAGTAAATGGTATAGTAAGTAGAGGTGGAAATCATTATTATATTTTGTTTATTAATTATTACGCTAGCTATACTCAATTTCATCACCTTATGAGATCAAAATATCAAGCTTTTGATATGTTCAAAGCATGTAAAGCCATAGTTGAATCTAAACAAAGATACAAACAAAAAATTAATTTTTTGAGAAGTGATCAGGGAGGAGAATACTTCTCCTTAGATTTTTATGCAATAGTATTGTGCATCAAGTATGTGCATCTTATACACCACAACAAAATGAACGACAAGAAGAAGGAATTTGATTTAGGTATACAAGCAAAGTTGCCCATCAATTTGTCGGGGGAAGCACTTCGTACTCCATGTCACATTCACAAAAAAAATTCGTTCAAAAGAATTTATGAAATTCCCATGGGAATTATGCAAAGAAATGGTATCGGATATCCAATACTCTAAAGTGTGGGGGCTTGCTATTACTTAATTCTCGATCCTAAGTGAACCAAATATGCTGAAAATGCCAAAGCTTATGGATTTTTAGATGTTGAAGCTAATGTTATTGTGCAATTAAAAGATGTCGAAATTCTTGAATACAAATTCGGTATAGATTCAAGTGAAACCTTAGCAATATTCACAAGCACCAATTGATGCAAGCAATCCTTCATCAAGAAAAAGAAAACTGCTTGATTCTCCAAGTAGAACCAAGAGAAGTCAAAAAGTGAAGTAAACAAAAAAAATGTCGAGTCTAATTTTGTAATTCTCCTAGAAGAAGGAGACAGAGGAAATGTTATGAATAACATCTGATGTTATTTCACTTGGATAAAGATCCAAAAACGTTTAGTGACACAATGGTATGTCTAGAGATGGAGATGCAAAATTTTGGAAAGAATCAATTAATGATGAAGGAGGCTAAGGAAGAATTTTTAATGTTCTATCATATCATCTACAAGAATTTTTTTTTTATCTTATGTAGATGCTGAGATATTTGGAATGCCTTCGAGACTAAATAAATATTAACAAATAAGGTACACAAAAGTTGACTACTTCGATATATTTTAACTTGGTCATGACTAATAAAATCCATCTTGAAGCAAGTAGAGGAACTTCAAATAGATGTTGAAAAACTCAAAGACTTTATCATAAAAGTTTCTTAACCTCTTCAAGGAATTGCAATTACTTCAAAATTATCGTCAACTTGGAATTATTATCGAAAAAAACTTCCCCGTGTGACTAAAAACCTGATTGTGGATAATTTATCGAACACATCTAATTGTAGAAGGTTCTCGGGATTGTTAGACTAGTTATGTGAAAAAAGTTGCAAAGAAGGAGCATTTTGTCGATATTCAACATGAGTAGAGAGAAAAAACACAAAAGGCAAGTACCAAAGTATTGGCATGAAAATTTGATTCGATGGCATTATCATGTGGATTTACGCATAACAATGCTAACAACTGCATTTATTCAAAGTTTACCAAAGAGTATGGAGTTATAATCTTCTTATATGTAGACAATAAGATGATCGTTGGTACAAATATGCATGGTATAAAAAATTAAAAAAATATCTTAGCTTAAAATGAAAGCTCTGGGACAAGTGGATATAAGTTTAGGTATTAAAGTGATTAGACATAGTCAAGGTTATGGCTTAAGACAAGGCCACTATATGGAGGAAATACAAAAAAAAAAAATTAGTATTTGGGATTGAAAGAATCAATCATACCATACGACGTGTCAATTAAATTGATAAAATACATTGGACAACTTTTAGCACAAATAGAACATGCAAGGGTAGTTGGAAATATAATATATGCTATATATTGCACTAGACCGCATATAGCCTTTAAGATGTGTACATTGTCCAGCTTTATAGTAACCAATAACCATAGTACATTATATTGAAAGGCCATAAGTACAATTCTTGGTTATTTAAAGAAAATAGTACATTATGACCATTATATATAAGACATTAAATAGCACTAAAATACTCAGATGCTAGTTGGATAACTAGCACAATTGATAACGAGTCAACATCTGGATGGTTTTTTCAAGCTTGCAAATGGTGCAGTCTTTTGGATACCAAAGTGACAAACATGTATAACTCATTCAGTTATAGAATATAAATTTATGGCACTATCAGCGGTTGGTAAATAGGATGAATGGTTGCAGAATTTGCTATTGGATAAAGAGTTATGCCAACAATCAATGGTACCCCTATCTTTACATTGCGGTAGTGAGGCAATAATGTCTAAGGAATACAATAAAATATGTAATGGAAAAACTAAACATTAGCTAGGGATATGTTCGATAGTTGATTACTAATGAAATTATTTCAGTAATTTATGTTTAAACAAATAATAACTTTGCTAATCCATTCAGTAAGAGAGTTTCGAGAGGTTTAGTCAGTAGTATTGCTAAAGGAATGAGTCTTAAACGATTGATAATAATGATCAAGTATCGGGGTACAAGGTTAGTATTCATGGAAAGTTGGGAGGATGAGTGTAAGAAATCACTCTTAATGAAATTCAAGATTTTAGCAAAGCAAGATTAAGTCAATAAGTTAGGAATTTCACCTATATGAACATAAAAAGTGATGCCACTTCTAAACAGCCGAATGAACTTTTGTAAATATTCATGTAGGAGAAAGCACAATGCCATAAAAATCCTCATAAAAATTTCTGATCGAATGTGTATAAATTCATATTTGTAATAATTCGATTAATAAATGGAATCATAGTTAACAATTTCATCTACCACTGATTTTGTTAATGAATATACACTAATTGAAGGCTCAAATCTTAACAGATGCCTTCTTGTATGTATGAATTCATGTAAATTAGTACAAATAACAAACCAAGTGGGGGATTGTCGTAATAGTTTTTTACCATGAAAAGAAGTGATTGTTGGATATGAAAAGAAATGGTTATTGATATGAAGAGAAGTGATGGTTGATCATGAAAAGTAGTTACAATTTCATGAAAAATGGTGATGGTGGAAATAAGGTATTTATTCCCAAGACATATGTTGTTTGGTTGTCTGTAGATAGTACAAAATCATATATTGTTTTTTTTTTTGGTAAATACCAAATCATATATTGTTCATCACAATTATTCATGAAAACTACAAATTTTTCTTCTTCACAGCATTATCTTTTCTTCTCTTTTCCCACAAGCTTAATAAATGAATTTCATGAGGAAAATTGAGTAATTGTTGAACTTGTTTATTTATAACTTTGATATATATTTTCGAGGTATGTCTGTTCTAAGCTTGGTAACAACAATAGTAGAGGCAAATAATACCTTAAAGATATTAATTGTCATGACGTCTCAAAGGATCCCAGATCTATCAATTACTATTCTATTTCCATTAATAAAAAAAAATTCCCAACAATTAATAGATTGAAACTTGTCTGTAATAAACACCAAGCAAACAGACAAGTTAGAAGGAAGGGTAAGGTAGAACTTCTTGTCGTACCTTTTCTGACATAATTTAGGCGAAGCTGATCTTTTTCTGTGGATGCTCAAGAGAGTGAAGTGGTTTAAAGTTCCAGGTTGAAAGATAAACTTACCAATAAGAACGAATTTAGCTTTCTTTCTACCATCGACGCATTTAGCGCTGCCCGGCAAATTGACACAAGTCCCATCGCACCAACTTGATTCTTCACATTCGTCAATGTCTGATGACAAAGGAGAAAAAAAAATATTAGCGAAACTTATCTCCTTGAGTAAAATTAGCGACACTAGTGGGAAAATTACTAAATAAATCTTAAACCTATTGACTTTTACCAATTTAGCCCTGAACATTTTAATTGCACCAATTAAGTCACATACATTTTTCACGTTTTGTCAAATGAGCCTTTATATGGCACAATCAACTGATGTGAACATTTTTTATTAATATTTTAATAAAATTTTGAATTTGTTGAATTTTATTCTTTTTCTTTTTATTTTTCTTTCCTTCTCCCTTTGGCCGTTTGCCTGGTCTCCATGATGGCTGGTGATTGGCTGAGGCGATAGCTGGTTAGGTTGATCTTTTCGTGTCAATGGAGAGGCGAAGGCCAACAGTTCCACCTTGCCTAGAAATGGCGAGGTCAAACCTCGCCATGGTTGGTGAGAGGCTTGCCTTCGCTGGCCACTAGCAAGGTTGACCTCGCTAGCGCTACCCTATTGCTAGTCTTAAACCACTGCCAAGGCTCCCGCGACCGGCTAAAGGAAGAAGAAAATAAAAAGAAGAAAGAAAGGAAAAAAAGAATAGAAGAAATTTATATATTTTTAAAGATTATTACAGATTTTCACATCAAAACTAACTGTGTCATGTAAGACGATCGGTGTCCATATCAACAATATCAAGTAAAAATTAATCAGACAAACTTAATACAAAACGTGAATGCGTTTATAACTTAATTGACATAATTAAAATGTTTAGGATTGTATTGGTAAAAAGTATAACTTTTTGGTAATTTTTTCTACACTAATAGGTCGCATTTCCTCATAAATTGTTAATTCTATGGCTAATATATTGCGCTTGTGACGAAAGGAGCATCCTTTTCCCCTCAATTTCCAGTAAATTCTTGTCAACATTAAATAATGTTTTTTTGAAGTGCGTTCATTTCGTACAATCTTGGGCAGAAGAAACTGAAAAAGAGGGCAGAAAAGCATGCATGTGATCATTAAACAGCGCGAAGGCATGTTTTTCAGAGAAAAATCTGGGAATGAAAAAGCCACTTCGCTATATAGTGCCTCAAAAACGAAATGTGATAGCACAAAGCATGTTACCTTGGCATCCTCCAACAAGATATGGGTTACCACCGTACCCCGTTCTGCAATAGCAATGCGTAAATGCCGTACTCTCACTTCCATTATACATGTTGTCGAGGTTGGATCAGGTACAACTGAAATTCGCCACAGTTTGCGTGGCAGGATAAAGCGCATCCTCGCTATTGTCGGAATCCCCCACTCCAACACCACTGGAACCGCATCATTCAATTTTAAATCATATGAACCTTCATCAGAACTCAAGAACCATGAACTATCTGCCAGGAAAGCGGACTTGCACCCCTGATGTCCACCTTCTTCCTTGAAATCCACACTAAAGCCCTGAAGATTAAAGGGCAGCGTAATTTGGCAGCATCCTTCTCCCCCGGAACAATTATACTTGCTAATGCTGGTGTTGTTTCCAGCACATTTCGACCTGCAACCTCCAACTGATTCTGTACTGTTCACTGTTGCCAGGATGTTGCAACCGATCAATGTAAAGACGTTCCATGTCTTGGAGAAGACAAATTGACTTCCTTCTAAGCTCACTGGCGCACCATATCCGGCGCCCCCACAGCTTGCACTTGAGTAAATTACAGGAAAACGAACGCTAATCATGCCGTTCATAAAACTATTGTAATCGGGAAGTGAAAAGTTGAGAACTGGCAATTTAGTCTTCTTTAGTATGGGAACCGTGTTGTTTTTCAGGCAGTCAATCTCGTACCCCTCATCCATGAAACACTTGGCTCCTATTCCGAAGGGGAAGGGAATGGTGATGTCCCCGCATGATTCTTTGCAGCCAGGCTTTGCAATTCGAGATGCAGCTCCCGATGCTTGTACCGTGAGGGAAACCAGAAGCAAAAGAATTTGCGGCACAGATTTCGACATTATTGTCCCGTTTCGTATGTGCAGGGACCTAAAACCTTTGAGAAGGGGATATAGGCTGAGTCCCTTCTTATTTAAGAGGAAGAAGGGAGGAAATTTCAAGTATTGCAGGCGTAATTTCATTTCAGTGCTGTTGCTTCCTAGTATTTCTAGGGATGCTTCCTTCTGTTAATAAGAGGACACCAAGTTAAGCAGCCAAGTGTGACTTTTCAAATAATTTTGTCGTGAAAAAGACTCGCAGCATTATCAAGACAGAAGAACTTTTAGGACCATTTCTCGTGAACGCGTTAGGCACATTAGAATTGGGCCAAAAAGAATTATGGCGCTTGAACTCAAAAACATCCGTTTAATAAGTTTTACTCTGTCAAGATTAACACAAAAATCGATTTATTAACAGGGAAAGTGCAAGCATAGCTCAACTTTATTAAAGAAAATGTGATTTCTTTCTAGTTTCTTTCATTGTAGTGCAATGTTGAGTGTCGTAATCTCTCTCATTATTGAAGCAAAAGTCACTTTCATCATTGTAAAGTGCAATACATCATGCAAAAAGTCCAGGATTTGGATTGGCTGACTTAACGTGGATTAAGTCGGTCGATCGTCCCATCACAGCTGTTCGACCTTTGATCGGACGGCTGAAAATCAAAATTTTCAATTTTTTAATTTCGGCTAAAATTCAAATTTTTGAATTTTTGAATTTCAGCGAGAATTTTTTTTTAAATTTTTTTTTGTTTTGTATAATCACAGCTGTTCGATTCAAATCGGACGACTGTGATGCCATTAAGTCACCCCTGTTATTAAGTCAGCCGATCCAAATCCAAAAATGAGATGCTTTATTTGCGCAAGCCATCATTGACCGCACTTGGGAATAATGTTGGCCACGTGAATCACGTGGCATATTCTTTGCTCCCACAATAGAAGAAATTGCGTCCCACGCCCTGCGATTGAAGACAGTTGCAAGATATTTTCGCTTTAAATGGTCTAATCAATCCCCTAGTGCTCTGGACCGCACGTGATCTATGAACAGTATTCTGAACTCTTGGTACCGTTTTATAATCTTCGCAAAATTTGGGCTCTGTGAACATGAGTAGTCTTTCTCTCAAGGAAGGGCATTATCAAATGGGGTATCTTGAGTCCTCATCTAATCAGCGTTATTATCTAGGTTTTTATTTTTATTTTTTTTTCCCGCTGGTTTAACTTCATACATGGGAAAAGAACTTGAAACACCAAGGCGGACATGATTTTCTCGTTTGTATGTGCATGGACCTAAACTCAGGGAGAAAGGGGAAGAGGGCTGAGTCCCCTAATTATTGTGAGGTAAGTGGAAGAAGGATATGACTTTCATGTCCTGTACGCTCAGATGTATTTTGGATGATGCACCTGTTCATAATTTGAGATATGCTTGAGATTGATTACTTTGACAAAATGGACTCCATTGTGTTTCCAAAACTGAAATCAAATCACAGCTTTTTTTTGTTGAGGAAAAGATGGGGGCAGTAGTTTTTAGTTCTTTGATGCTTTAATTGAAAATCATGATCATAGTCCTTAAGGTATTATTTAGCCCCGCTATTATTGCTGTCTGAGTGTGAAGTATACCAACATCATAGAGGAATGAGTTAGGAAATTATTCAATTTCCTTCCTAAAATACCATCTTGAATGTGTTCTTAAACTTGTGTAAGAAAAGAGGAGAAGAGAATGTTGCAAAGAAGATAAATGAACACAATGTGATTTGGCCCTATCATAGACAACCACACAACATATTTCTTGGAAATAGTGAGCCACCCCTGCTTTTCATGATCAACTATCACTTATCACTTATCTTTTTGTCAATATTCACTTCTTTTTATGTCCACTTCAATATGTTCTCTTCTATTTATTATTTATAGATAACAAACTATTTCAACAATTCTTTACATAATTTGTGTACAAACTTGTATAAATTTATACATGCAAGAATGAATATATTAAGATTTTAAATGAATAATTAAGATTCAAACCTTCAATTAGTGTAAATAATTTCATTAACAAAAATCATAATTCTATTTGTTTATCAAATTAGCACAAATTTGAATCTACACATATTCGGTTAGAAATTTTCTATGCCTTAAGCAATTTTATAGCCTTGTGCTGCCTCTTGGTTAAATCAATATGTACAAAACTTCATGCAACTTTTGTTAAAAAGGACATCACTTGTTATGTTCATATAAATGAAGATCCTAATTTATGTTCTTAGTTTTGCTTTGCTAAACCTCGAACTTCATTAAAAGTGATTTCTAAAACTCATCCTCAGAGCATTTTATAAGTACTAACCTTGTGCCTCAATACTCGATCACCGTTAACAATAACTTCTTGTTGCCCATTGAACTTTGACAATTTCATTAGAAATTGTAAATTTGTATTTTCACTATGCTTGACTATTATCAATTGGTCTAATATCCATTACTTTGGCAATATTGCTAGCTCAACCTCTCAAGAGTCCCTTAGTGAATGGATCGGCCA
Source organism: Melaleuca alternifolia (assembly GCA_019926035.1). Lineage (NCBI taxonomy): Eukaryota > Viridiplantae > Streptophyta > Magnoliopsida > Myrtales > Myrtaceae > Melaleuca > Melaleuca alternifolia. The sequence goes on from JAGKPW010002178.1 coordinate 829,537, forward strand.
AGTTATTATTTGTTCGAACATAAATTATTAAATAATTTCATCAGTAATTAATTATTAATTATAATCATATCACAAATTGATATGTTTAGATTTTTTAAAGTATATTTTATTGTGTGCCTTAGACATTATTGCTTCACCATCACAATGAAAAGATGTTGCTGCTATTGATTGTGGCACAATTCTATATCCAATGGCAAATTCCGTAGCCATTCAACTTGTAAGAGCCGCAATGTCTCTCTCTCCTCCTCTTGCTTTTTCCCAAATTGCCGCGCCCCTTGTTGCTTTCTTTGACCATTTGACCCATGTTTTCTCTTCCTCTCTCCTTGCTTTTCCTTAATTTCCGCCGACCTCCTGCCCATGCAATTTCCACCGCCCATTCTTCATCTCTTACCCTTTTTCTTGTGTGCGGAGGGAACCCACCGTTCAGCCTTATCCCCTCTCTCTCCCTCTCTCTCTCTCTCTATCCGCGAGCGACTTCTTCTTCCTCGGCAAGTTTTTCTTCTGGTTGGCTCCTGCTTCTGCTGGTCGCTCCATCCTCCATTGTTCGCTGCTCATGTCGAAGCTCCGCCTCAGTCGTTCCGCCGCCGCCACGGACGCCGAGAAGCCCTAAATCGCCCCCAAGAACCGAACCCTAATTCCTCTGCTCAGCCGCCGCCTGCTACTCCCCCGCCATCCCTCGCCGAGCCTCACCGTGACTCTCGTTGATGCCGTGGAGCTCCCCGACGCCACTAGAAGCTCCGCCGTTGTCCCCATCGTTCAATTCCTCCCCGAATCAGCCGCAAGCCGAGCTCGTCGAAGCCCCTGTTTCTGCTCGCCGGTAAACCGCAGTGAAAGACTTGAAAACCGCAGCCACAACTTGGACTGCGAACTCGCCGGAGCTCCCTCGCCTTTCCGGCCACCCTCAGCGCCGTCCAGAGTCCTAGTCGCACCGTCCAGCCATCCCCGAAGCTCTCGGCCACCCCTGCACAGCCAGCAGTCAGCTCGCCAGCTCGCCGGAGTCCAGATCTGCTCGCCGAAAAATCTCGCCGGCGCCGGAAAATCTCTCGCCGGCGACTCGCCGGAAATCTCGCCTGAAAGTCTGTCGTCGTCGCCGTCGTCACCGCTGCGTTGTGCCGATCCGCGCCGTGGTGTTTGGGACCCAATCGTGCGTTCAAAGTGCGAAATTTGTGGATTAATTGGGCTCGCCGTCGCCAATTAAACTTGAAAGCTTGGATTGGAGGTGAGTCGCCTCCTAATCTCCAATTAGGGCCGTTACACGCTCTAGTAGTTAATTATTGGCTTAATTGGGTGAAATTAATAGCCAATTGAATGATTAGGGGGTCGATTGATTGATTAGGACTTAATTTAGTAATTTTTGGAGGAATTAAGGGTGATTTGGTAATTTTAGTCAATTAGGGGTGATTTAGTAAAATTGGGTAGCTAGAGGATAAATTGGTAATTTGTTAGCTCTAGTTAGTTGGTTTATTAGCTATTGGAGATAATTTAGTAATTTCTAGAATTACGGTTGGTTTTCCTAATTTCGGCTATTTATAGCCTAATTAGGGTTTTACGGGATATTTTACTGAAATATAGAATTTAATGATAATTTGATAATGTAAAAACTTTGATTAATTTTGATAATTAGCTGCGAGATTAGATTGATAATTTACGCAATTAGAATTTATTTACTACAATTTTGCCTAATTAGGGATGGATTATCTAAGTTGAGATTTATTCTGGAAGTTTAATTATATTGTTGTATTGGTTATTTAATGTAATTGATTGTGCAATTGGATGTGATTGATAATCGATTGTGATTGACAATTGACTGTGGTTGACATTTGATTATGGTTGACATTTGATTGTGGTTGATAATTGGTTGTGGTTGCTAATTAATTGTGATTGATATTTATTTAAGTCAAGTTTAATTGATTAATTTATTGGTTGTAGACTTAATTGATTAATTATTGGTTGCGACTGGTGAAAAGTGAAGACTAGTGAGCTAATTAGATATTTGGACCAAGCAACCATGACACGAGAGATAGGTTACCTAATTGGATAGGAACCCTAGAGTGAGGGCTCTCCTAATCGAGGATTAGGTGGTAGATTCATTGAGATATTTATATCTCAACCCGTCGTGGTAATCATTTTTCAGGTGTATGATTGGAGATCGAACTTTGGAGGCGAGTCCTGTGGGAGTTGATAGGGCGAAGACTCGCGCTTCCGCTGGAGACTTGAAGGCCGGCGACATGCCTTAGATGTCGCTAATCTTTGGCTGAAGAGAAAATGAAAATCGAGAACCGTCGCGCGCTCGAAAATCGGGGCGTGACACAACTTCTTCACTAGTTGCCGATATTGCTATAAATTTATATTCCATTGTTATATGAGCTATACATATTTACTTCTTTGATGCCCAAGAGACTTCAACATTTGCAAGCTTAAAAACCCATTTTGATGTCGACTTGTTACCAATTGTGCTAGCTGTCCAACTAATATCTAAATATCCTTCTTGTCTTGCTAGTTATCTTCCATAAAATAGACCATAAAAATATAATATTATTCTAATTAACTAATAATTCTAACTTTGGCCTTTCAATGTATAGTACTGGGATTACTAGTAAATGTAAACAATTTGCACACATATTCGGTCTAGTAAAATGCATAGCATTCATCAGACTTCCACTTGTATTAGCATATTCTAATTGTGCTAAAGGTTGTCCAGTAATTTTTATCAATTTAATTGACACATCATATGGTACCTTTGATTCTTTAAATCCTAATTGCCAAATTTTTGTAAATCATTTTCTCCACATAATGGCTTTGACTTGAAGTATAACCCTTATCATGTATGATTATGTTGATACTTAAAATCGTTTATACTTCTCTCAAATCTTTCATTTTAGATTGAAAAGATATATACTTTTTAGTTCCATTCATGTCATGCTTATTTGCCTTGACAATAAGCATATCATCTCTACATATAAGTAGATTATAAGTCCATACTTTTTAGTAAACATTGACTTAGTGCACTTATCAGCATCGTTATACTTAAATCCATTTCATAAACCGCTTGATTAAATTTTTCATGCCATTATTTTGGTGGTTGCTTCAAATTTTATAATGATTTGTTTATTTTGCAAACCTTACTTTTATTTCCAGGTGGAATAAAACATTCAGGCATCCACCCATGGGTACCCAAGGCGAACTTGGACTTTGTTGAGGTCTTGAGTTCCATTCCCCAAGGAAGCGCCTGTGATTTAAGTGGGGGGCCATAACGGTGGATTGCTATGTTAGTCTCCCCCGAGAAATAGTCGAGGTGCGCGCAAGCTGGCCTGGACACCTCGGTTACAAAATATATATATTCAGGCCGTTCATTTTCTACTTTGCATTTTAAAAAATTATTTTACCATCCATTTGACGTACATGCAATTAGCTAACAAAACTCTAATAGATGTTATTTGAACAACTGGTGCATATGTAGCAATATAGTCAATTAATTTCTTCCATTGATTACTTTTTTGCCCTCAACCCGGCTATAAAGGTTTGCAATATACCATCAGCGTTATACTTTCTTCTAAATAGCCATTACCCAATTGGTCTTGATCCAGGAGGAAAATTAATTTATTTCCATATGTTGTTAGAAATAATTGAATCTGTTATATTATTAGATGCTTCTTCCAAAATTATGCATCCCTAGATGTTATTGCCTTAGTGAACATCCTTAATTCTTCATCCAAGTGAATTAACATGGGTAATTTATTTACAACATTTTACCATATCTCCTTCTACCAGAAGAGTTACGAAATTAGAATTGAAATCTTTTATTTTATTCAATTTGACTTACCATCAGCTCAATTGGAGAATTAAAAGATGAAGAATTGCTTGCGTCAACATCTAATAGTCAATAAGCTTGAGAATTTTCAGCATGTTCAACAAACACACTCTTTAATAGCTTAGGTCCTAATTTGGTTCACTTATGATAAGGAATTCTATAATATGTAAGGCATTTTTATACTTTAAAGTGTTAGATATTCTTGTACCCTTCCTTCCCAGGGAGATATCTGAATTTCTTCGAAGGACTTTTGTTGTGAACCATGTGGTAAGAAGTGCTTCTCCCGCAAATTGATTGGCAATTTTGCTTGTAAGATCATGGAATTAACCATAACTACCAAAATTCGATTTTCTCTAATTGTCAATTCATTTCTTTGTGGTGTATGAGATGCCCTTCCTTGCCGGACTATCATTTTCTTCACAAATTGTAGGAAAATCTAATGAAAAGTATTCTCGTCCCGGATCACTTCTGAAAGCTTTAATTTTTGCATCATTATAATTTTCCACTGCAACCTTTATATACCTTGAAACATCAAAAGGTTGATCTTTGATTTCCTAAGGTAAGCATGAATATATCTAGAGTAATCATCAATAAATGTAATAAAATAACGATCCCTACCTCTAGTTACTATTCCCTTTAATTCACAAATATCAAAATGCACCACTTCAAGTACTTCAGTAGATTATTCTATCTTTGAGGACAATATTTTAGTCTTTTTGTCTGTAAACATGACATCATACTATTAGTATTCATAAATTTCAAAGTACTATAGCCAAAATTAGATTATTGTGCCACAAGGAAGACGATTCTAGCAAATAAATAGAAACTAAAGTTTCATTAATACTTAATTTGATGATACTAATACAAGACCATCCTTTCCCAGAAAATATCGCATACCTAAATAGGATAAGCTTATTAGCTTTTCAAACCGGTTTAACTCCGTTCTTGCATAGCAAGTTAGCTAATACAATATTCATGTGAATATCAGCAACATGTAGCACATTGATCAAAGTCAATTTCTTTCTAGAAGTGAAGTGCAATTCAACTCGGCCTAGATCAATTACAGTATTGTGATTTCCCCTCAACTCGTGTAGTTCCTTCCTACAAGTGTATAAGTTTTTAATTACCTCTTATTACTGCGTGGGCATGCATAATAGCATTGGAATCATGCCATTAATATTTTTCTCTTGTATGGATGATATGTTTAATTTAGTCGCCAATCCAATTTGCAATTTAGAGACCATAGCAACCACTCCATTGGTGTTTTGCTCCACAACATTTGCGATTGCGTCTTTTACTTTTTCTGGTAGTGTAGGTCCTTGTGGTGATATTCTCTACCACAATAAAAAGCATAACTTGTCATCCTTGAACGTGCTATTGTTGCCACGCGTGTTGATGATGTTGATGTTTTATCAATTTCCTCTTGTTTCCCTTCTCATTTTCTTTGTCTCCACTCATGTTGCCATTTTCAACAAATGCACTTTGTTTGCAATTTTCTTTCACATAATCATGATCCCAACACCCTTCCTCAATTCGAACGTGTTTTTATCAAATTATCCATAATTAGGTCTTCGATTGTGTTGAGAAGTTTCTTTGGATAATTATTCCAAGTTGAAGGTACTTTTGAAATAATTGTAGCAATTTGAAGAAGTTCAGTAACTTCAATCATAAGGTGTTTGAGTTTGGCAACATATATTTGAAGTTCCTTTGCTTGCTTAAAAATAGATTTACCATTAATCATGATAAATTCAAGATAATTCAAAGCAACAATTATAGTAGCACCTTGTTTGTCGCCATTATATTTGGTCTCTAAGGCATTCCGAATGCCTTTGAGATTTGTATAAAATCAGAAAAATTCATATAGGTGATCTAACAAAGCATTGAGAATTCTACCTCCTTTTATTATCCTCTATTATACTCACGCTTTTTTCTAGCAGTCTTGATTTCATACCTTAAGATTGTTGAGAAAAATTTAATTGCTCATGAAGATACAAACAATAGTTTATAGTTCTTTGATATCTTGATGCATGATGACCATCATTGTCCTTAAGGTATCATTTACCCCTATGAATGTTGCCACAATGTTTAAAGCAAATATACATCTAGGACATACATCAAAGTCACAAAAGCATAAGTTCAATTATTCCTCAATTTCCCTATTAAAGTTTCACTTTGAATGTGTTGTCAAACTTATGAAAAAAACAGAGAGAATTATGAAGAAGAGAATGTTGTGAAGAGGAAACAATTGTTATAAATAATGTGTGATTTGGTCCTATTTTAGATAACCAAACAACACAAGTCTTGAAAAAAGACACCTTATTGGGAGTCGTCACCACTTTTCATGATTAATCATTACTTTTCTTTATGTCAATATTCACTTCTTTCACACATAATTCAGTCTCTTCTCCTAATTATTTATAGATAACAAACTATATCGATATCTTCAACACTGAAAACTAACTGGCGACAGTGAGTCCAACCAGCTAAAAGTTGATGCAAGTAGGACGTTTCCAAGAGTACAAGTGCAACCCTAATGTAATCCTTACAGTAAAGATCTCTCGGATGCTAAGCCGCAATAATCCCCTCGAGATACATGAACCGGGGAAAAAAACTTGTTGACTAGTCAAAACAGAAGGTTCTCCTCGTGATACATGAACCGAGAAAAGAAAAAAATCTGTCTTGTCGACAACAGCAAGTTCCCCTAATTTGATGACTAGAGGTTTTTTCGTTCTTCCTCCCATAAAGGAAGAGATTGGCTTTTGTCCTGTTAAAGGTTCAACAAGGACCCGTGCACAGCTGTGCACGTCGTTTGTCTGTAACTTTGGAGGTAATTATTGGCTTGCATGTATAGCTAGAGATTTATGTAGGCGACAATGCCAGAAAGAGCTGCTTAGCCATGTTTCAAGACGTGTGAAGGGATGCAGATCCGCAAACGTTGCTGCATTCTAGTCTACATAATAAGACTTGCTATATTATAGACATATCAAAGCTTGAGGGCGTCAAGTTCTCATTCATTTATCTAATTAGATTTGGAAGTCTCTCTCCCCTATTTTTCGCAAAACCTTCTTTGGGCCAGCCAAGATGTAACATGTTACGTTCGACTGGTCATTTTAGAAGATTTCCACACCAATAGCATAGTTATGGTTTAGCAAGAAAGAAAATAAACGACTTCTTATTGAGAAAAATTGACACAAATAATTCATAATCTGCAGCCAATGTGCAATTCCATCCTTTGACTCTCAATTTATTTATTATAATTTATATACTAATTCTAAATGGTCAGTTTAATTCCTCAACTTTACATAACAAAATGAGATTAGTCCATCAATACTACTATTAATTTTTTATAATTGCACTATTGCCCAATCTAAAATAGTTTCAGTTTATCTCCTAAATCAGCTCAACAAAAATGCTATTTTTTATTATCTTTCAACATTTTTGGTCTATAGAAATATTACTATAGTTCCATTTATGTATATATTAACTTATTATCTCATAAAAGTAGAAATATTACCTCTTTAGGGTTATATCGAATTCATGTTCTTATTGTTTAGAAATAAAATGCTTTCATGAGAATATTTAGTGACGATATAAATTATCCATATTCTTGTCATAGTAATGTTAATTGAAATCTTGTTCTTTATTTTTTAGATAGAAAAAATTTTCAAGATTTTGTATTTTGTGTTTTCTTAATTAAATTTAGTTGTAAATCAAGAAATTAAAATATCATGAATAAAAACTTGATACAACTCTAAATGAGGTTCTACTATTACTATCATAGATATCATAAGCTAAAATATACTCAAATGGAACTATTGTAATAATTACAAAGAATAAAATGGTAAAGAAGTAATAAAAAGATAGAATCTTTTTTTTTTTTGTTGATTTAGGAAACGGATTGAAATGAAGATATATCCAACAATCAGAGGAAAAGTGTAATTATGAAATTTTTTGACTAGATTAAACAAATAAAAAGTTTAAGAACCAGATTAGACATTTATAAATAGTTCTAAACCCCACTAAATAGATTAAAAAGTTCAATAATGCTTTAAGGACTATTTGCATCATTTTCCCATCTTATGGTGATCTTTATATTGTTATTAGTCTAATACTGGCTTGATTCTCAATTATTGCCGCAAAGCAAACACATAAAATTAGAAAGAGTAGTATTAGGTAGTCGTATGGCATGATATAAATAATTGTACGTAAAAATCATACTAGCAGAAGGTAGCTTTTTCTCTTAAATGCTTGACTGGCTTCATTGATAAAGGCGAATCAAGTGGGAGGTAACTCAACTATGAAATTTTTACACTTGGTACTCGGTAATCTATGAATTACCAAACGTGAGAGGCCCAACCGTACACATAAACCAAAACCTGGAGAAATCTTCCTGGATCGCGGTCCGTTGGCGGAACATACAATCATAGCTGTTAAGCAAGTGCGACTCTCAGATGAGGTCCACATGCTTAGCGGTCATGATGGATGGGGTCCTCGAGACGTGGATGCCAACAATAATTCAGCAAAAAACCTGTGGAAAAACGGTTTAACTTAAGTTTCTTACTATATGAAACCAACTTGCACGTAAAGAGACTTGGAAAGATCAGCGTGGTGCGAATCAATGGATGACTTGGAAAGACAGACCACCGACTACGGCGATAGAACGGAGAGACTATTGTTCCTTCGCAATTTTATGGGCTGAAGATGACTTTCCTTAGCCGACAAGCTTCTTTTTTATGTCACTTCCTCGTTGACTTAGACTTCTCCAAGGAGCACCACGTGCATCTCTTTGGATGTAAAAGACTTTATTTTTCTCCTCCCTTTTTTCCAAGAGCCTTCTTTGTGCCAACCAAGAATGTCCCACGGTCGGTTTGATTGGTCATGTTAGAAGACTTCCGCACCTATAGCACATTCAGGACAAAATTATGTTTTAGCAGAAAATATAATCAAAGACTTCATCGATTCATATCAATGATCTTTATACTGTTAGTAGTCTATTAGTGGTTTGAATTCTCAACCATCACCATAAATACATCGCGTATATAAAATAGACGGAGCAGTCCTCCGAGGACGTATCGCATCACATAAATGATTGTTTACTCAATGAGTAAATTTTTAGTAGGTAACTTTTCTGTACGTTCCTGACCTCACAATAAGGGAGTCTTCCCTTAGAACAAGACTAAACAATTGCTTGGACAGCGAGAGCTCCTTTGCTTCTGGGGTTTGGGATTTGCCATTAAACATTTTGTGATTGATTATAACTGAAACCAGTTTCCTCACGCACTCCTGTTTTGTTCAAGTGAATTAAGATAATCACGATACATAAATTTCTTGTCCTTTTATTATGTTGTCTTGATTTTGCCCTCTCAAAAATCTTCATTCTTCCCGAGACTGCGGAACTTTAGCCTGCAACTTCAGCCATATCAATGCCAACGCCATGAAAGTGAAATTTGAGCAACAGTTAGTATGGAAAAGCAATGTTTGCGTACAGAAATTGGAGTAATCAATGTAGACCAATTTGCACGGAAACAAACTTGGACAGACCGGCGTGGTTGGGAACCGAAGGAAAGACTTGTTCATAGTGGCCCCTGTGGTCTTCAAGATAATAATCACCTAAAAATCTATATCAAAATAGGCCGTGGAATTGGTCTCTAACAGCGAAAAGAATAGAGAGACGATGAATCCTTTGCCAGCTACAGCGCTGTTGATGATTTTCCGCAGCCCACGGGCTTCACGTTGGTGGGCCACCACTGAGCTTGGCTAGGTCAATGGTGTCATGGCCAACTATCGTCCACAAGATGAAAAGTTTCCGCTTCGTCGTGATGGAGTTTTTACTTTTTAGCAGACTTGTGCTCATAGGCACTATAACATTGTGTGGAGAGAATTAAGAACGTTGACACGACGGTAAGGCTATGTTGACAATCTCGTCTCTAAAGTCTCGGGGGGCATTGATTAGGTAAAACTCAAACCGAATACTTTGTAATGGATGCAAAACTCCTAAGATGAAGTCCAAAGGAGAATAGACATTGGTCCCTTGTCTAACAAATCCTTGCGCACTCATGATCATTGTTCCGAATCTACGAGTTGACACAAACACTTACAACCTCTCGATAGGTTAGGAGATAATGAGTAGGAAATGGAGCAACATCTCGCAAATGGCCTCTTCTGAAAAATCCACATAAAAAATATCACAACAAAGGACATATGCACGTAATGAAAAAGAGGAATGGAGTTGCATGCCGCTTGGGACTAGTAGAACGGGAGGGTGAGCAACGGTTCTAGGTATGCCTTGGAATCAGACTGAACCAGCTCTAACCGACTGGCTTTGGTTTGGCTCTCCCGGAAATCAATTTGCTTCCCGATTGGAACGGGCAATTACTTCTTCGATTCTCGGTTTAGGTTCAGGGTGTTGAATCGGACTGAACAGGAGAATCGAACCAAGATAACTTTAATTCTCCTTTTTTACTCTTGCATTGAATTCCACAGCTGCTTCATCGTGCCTAGACGATTAAGTTATACAAATTTTTGGCTGAATAGAGGTCAAAACCACACACACACAAAAAACCCTAAACTATAACCATTGTTTCATATCTACCCTTTTTTTTGCGATACCAAAAATCCAAACTTCTACCCATGTGACGTATTTACCATCCATCAAGATTCTGTCGATGAATACCGTTAAAATCTACCTACGTGAACATTGAAAAGCAAATAATATTGACATGGTGCATGCGTGGCTTAAGTAAAATAAAAGTGACGTATTTTAACTGAAAAATCATCTTACGGAACCTTGACAAGAGGCAAATATGTCATATAGGTACATGTTTGGAGTTTTTTAGTCACAAGAAAAATTTTGAGGCTTTGAAAAATTTTAAAGCAAAAGCCTCATAGTAGGCATAATTTGATATTTTGATATCACAAAAAAAAGTTCAGGATAAATGTGTCACAATATAGTTTGTGAATTTTGATAACATTTTCCTACTAAATAAAGAAAATAGCGATGGCATAAAACAACTGAAGTTGCTAAGAAATTAGAAGATGCCAAAAGGATGTTTATTTGTGATAGACATGAAATTGAAAAGTGAGGCTCATATTTTCATGGCCTGTTTGGTAAATAAAACAATGTTCACTAATGTTTGAGTATAGAAGAATTGAGATCATGTTGGCCACCAGTCATCGTCATAGAAGAATTGAGATCATGTTGGCCACCAGTCATCGTCAGCTTTCAACTCTGCTAGTGAACATTTTGAAGAGTGTCAAAACATAAAATAAGAAAAAAAAAATTAGCCGGTTTCCAAGTAGATCCTAGAACCAGATCGGACTAACATGTTTAGTTCCACGGTGTATAGGGTAAGGTTTAGGTTCCAAAAATTGAGAACTAGTCAATGGAATCAATGAAATCACTCACCCTTAGTACCTTGTACAACAAATCAATGGAATTTGATCAAACTTTTAGTTTTTGGGGTGACTATAAAATAAACATAGAATCTGAACATTGAGATCAAGAAAGGAAAAATATGATAGGTTTAAAAAGAAACAGAATTTGATCAACTGAATAGAGAAGTCCTTATATAATTTGATATGAGTGAAGTTTGAGACGAAAATACAAAAAATATACAACTCAAAGAGATTATCTAAGGGAAACTTATCTTGAGGACAAGTAGTGTCAGGGAAAATTTGAGCTATGAAAAAAAAAATCCATATTTTAGCACCCACAATTTAGTGCTTGATTTAAAATTCAATATCTAAAAGATAAAACTAATTTAAGATCCTTAACAAAATTTTGTATCGATAATTAATACAACCTGCATTCCTTGAGAGTATATTGATCAAACTTTGGCGGGATTATTCTTTTCAGGTCAAAGCCAGTGTTTTACTATAATGGCAAGATCGACGGAAACAGGAAGAAGAATAAGACCAAAAAATGAATACAACACATTGCATATTATTCGGGAAGAAAGTATTGTCTTTGTTTTGCTAATCCCTGTTTCTTATCTTGTTATGCAGATTATAGAGAACGAATGGGCAGATCCAAATCTTAATAGTTGTCCTTCAAAGCGTGTGAAATCGTCTGGGCGGCTTAGCTTGTGGGTGTGGTAGAATGACAAATTCATTTTAGCGGTAATGGAATATTTTGTTAAGCTGTAGATTGCGTTCCAAGTCTTTACGAGCATGTGATCACCGTACAAAGAAGACCGACTTATCAATGTCAAGTGGTTATTAGGTATAGATTTTTCATAGCTGCTTCAGCTATGAAAATATGTGTCACAACTTTAATGAGGTGCTAGACAAACTTCTTATGCTTGTAGCACCTCCACAGCTGCGGCAACTAATTACGACATCTTTTAGAAATCGCCCTCAATCATGCAACTCAACATGAGTAGTACTGTTCATGTTAGTAGCTTCCAACCACATGACATCGAAGCAGTCGACAATAGTCTACCAAGTTGGTTAGTAGCTTAATTTTGTAAATCAAGAATATAGGTGCTACAAGTATGAGAAGGAAATAAAGTTAAGCAAATGGGAGTGATCTTCTTCAGTCCAGTCACAACATAGACAATAGACACACTTATTCTTGACAAGTCGAGGCCTCCATAGTTTAAGCAAGCTAAGTTTTCCGCGGAGACAAAGACAAACATGGACGGCGAGATCTCCTTTGCTTCTAGGATTTGCCAATTTAAAATTGACGGAATGGGTCGGAAATTCGCCGGAGTATATCTGCATCAAGATGATGAAGCTGTTCCATGGTTTCATATCTCTTCCCCTGACCCCTCTCATGGAACTTTTGAATCCTGCAACTGCCTATGATTTGAAGTGATCATTTTGCGTGACTGAAATTGTAAAGAAATTTTCTCATAGACTCCTGCTTTCTTCAAGTGTTTAAAGATAATTGCGATGCTTCTTCTCAATTTCGAGTCATTTTTAGTTATGTCTCCTTTATTTTTCCCTCTCAGAATCTCCATTATTCAGCGTCTTCGAAACTTGTATCTGCAACTTTGATGATATCAATGCTAATGCCTTGTACGTAAATGAAATTGGAGCAGCAGTCGGTATAAAAGCAATGTTTGCATACAGAAAGACAAGTCATCAGGCACTTGGCCATTAACTCTATAAATTCATCATGCTTTCTAAACAATGGGGGAGATCAGCCAGACATAGATGTAGTTTCACCTGGGAGATCACATCGGATTTGATCACGACATAGATCGAAACATATCTCCTTAGCGTTCTTTTCAATAAAAATTAGATCGAGTATCAAGAGGCCAAGGCAGCGATGGCCACTGAGCATCGGGAGGCCAGGTTAGCGTGGGCCACGGCCCACCTCCTTAGGTTCGTCCCTATGTTTACATGTCCACCATATTCATAAGGCTTGAGCAAACAAAATAATTCATTGACACCCAAATTAGAGAAAATTACCAAAAAAATTATAAACCCGTTTCATTTGTGTCAATTTGTCCTAAACCTCTCAATTGGGTCAATTTTCTCTTCAACGTGAGTCTATCCAATAAATTTTGGCCAAAAAACAATGTCATGAACGTCAATAGTCCTATTTAGCACAACAAGCGCTGACATGGACATTTTTCAATTTTATTTATCCTGAAATTTTTAATAATTTTTACTGTTTTTTTCTCATTGTCTTTTCCTTTCTTTAATTAATTTTTGGGGACCTGAGGGCCAACCGGGATCATCACCTGACCTTCACTGGCACTCGACATGGGATTGGTCATGGTCACTCTTCCTCATTTGCAGTTTTGTAGGCGATTATTAGATAAACACATAATCTAAATTTTGAAAGCCACGTCGGACTAAAAATAAATTTGAAATGCCACGTTGGATACATTGCCAGAATAGACGCTCAAGTGAACGATTTTACAACGACATAGCATTCAAGTGAGTGAAACAAAAAAAAAGTTATTGCACTCAAACGTGCACTCCTTCCTATTCAACAAAATAAAGAATGTAGTGAGGCGATTAGACACTGTGACGATGGTCACTCAATTGTTAACACGTCGGATGTTGATTGTTTTGCGATGCAACCCCACCTATGTCTAGTGAAACATGATGAAGTTATGTCTAGGTGTTGTACGGATAGCTTCCTATTGATGCATCACTCGGAACATGAACGAGTAATTATGTGATTTTTGTTGCCACGTTGAATTTTCTCAATGGCTGCGATAAATTTCACAATCAATGCTGCGTTTCTTTTGGATACTTGCGAATTAAGGCTCCATTTGTTTCGCGGAAAATATAATATTTCTAGAAAATATTTTTCAGGAAATCCTTTTTCAAGAAAATGATAATATTTTATGGTGTTCATTTATCAAAGGCCGCTAGTTTGCCGACCTCGAGCGAGATCGAAACACACTATTAGAGGTCGTAATATTTAAAGGTAAACAAAAAAGACAAAAAATGTTTTTCATTTTTAAAAAAGCGGAAAATATTTTCCCCACTATTGAAGGTGATTCTTGTATTGGTGGAAAATATTTTCCTTTACTATCTTATTTTCCGTGAAACAAACGCCGAAAAATCCGAAAAATATTTTTCTGGAAGTTATTTTCCGTAAAACGAACATAGCCTAATTTTTTTTCCTTCTTTTTTTCATCAAGAAAGAGCGCGACGTACGAAATTATAATTTTCTGTCCTTTGACATTTACGCAAAAAAAAGTCCTGATGTTCTTCTTGAAGTGATAACTCATAATAATAATAATAATAAGCCATAGATTCACTCCATACGAGGGTTGCAAGTCCGAGAGTGTATCTGTCTGCGAACACCACATACTCCGAATTTGTACTCCTCTCCCTCTTCTCTTGAGTATGTCCATGCTTGATGACGGGATTTTCCAGCATTCTAATTCGCTCCAGTTCAATTGCCACTTCTTTCATGGTGGGTCGCATCTTCCCGTGTAACTCCAGGCACCTTCTCGCGAGGTTCGCAAAGGTGACGATCCCTTCTTTCTCACCTTGCTTCAAAACTCGAGTGTCCACGATGTCCAACATGCGGTTCTCGTCCATCGTGAGGACGAAATAGCGTGCGAGGTTTCTCTCCTTGTTGCCTCCAACAGATGTGATTGGCTTTTGCCCCGTCAAGAGTTTGACAAGGACCACGCCGAAGCTGTACACATCGCTCTTCTCTGTGAACTGACCCGATTGAAGATACTCGGGATCTAAGTACCCAAATGTCCCTTGGACTCCTGTAGTCACGTGAGTTTGATCGACCAAAACCGACTTGGAAGTGCCGAAGTCGGCCACTTTTGCGCGGTACTTGTCATCCATGAGAATATTAGTAGATTTGATGTCCCGGTGATAGATCGGGATTGATGCCGAAGAATGTAGATAGACAAGGCTCCGGCCACTTCAGCAGCAATTCGAAGGCGCGTGTCCCACGACAGTAGATTGTCATGTAAATACTGGAAAAGAGTCCCATTCGATATGAATTCGTACACCAAAAGCGGCGACTCTGTTTCCAAGCAACAACCCAGTAGCTTAACAATGTTCCTTTGGTTGATCTGCGAGAGAATGGCAATCTCATTGGTGAACTGTTCAACTGTTCCCACATTGATCGCCTCTGACTTCTTAATGGCGACGATTCCTCCATCCGTGAGCATCCCCTTGTAGACGGTTCCTTGCCCGCCTTGGCCAAGTATCCTGTTCCTGTTGAAATTGTCCATGGCCAAGTATGTTTTTTTTTTGGGGGTGGGTTGGGGGCGCTCCCGAAATAAAATCCATTTTAGATTTATATTTAGTGAGTCTGTTTATTGTGGAATGAAAATGGTTATGATGGACTTAAATTTTGGGCCCATTTATAAGTGTTAAATATTCTGTTTTTATGAAAAATCATTTTAATGAATTGAGCCACCGAAAAAATTGAAAAAAAAATTTCAGGTGATAACCCTATTTTGGATGAATCTGAGTAAACATTTGCGTCATCTTATTTATCTATGTGTGATTTTTTCTGATTTTGCGTCATCTTATTAACTGAAGTCTCCAACAGTGATAGAGAGATGAGCGGTCCGTTGCTAGCTATTGAAGATGACTTTCCTTGGCCCACAGGCTTCACAAGATCAGAAGTTATCGCTAGGCCATGATTGAGTTTCTAACAAACTTGTGCTCATGGGCACCACGACCTTGTGTGAATAAACTTATGGATTCTCGACATGTCGGCTGGGCTATGTTGACAAGCTTGTCTCTAGGGTCTCAGGTGGTGCTAAGTAGCTGTAATTCAAACATAATATTTTGGAGTGGATGATTGGCTACTCTAACCCTTTCGTTCTTATAATCACTGTTCCGTAAATTTCAAGGAAACACAAATGCTTTCGCCACTGGATATATTAAGAGTTCATGAATTGGAAATGAAGATGCATCTCGCGGATGGTGTTCTGTGAAAAATCCACGCAAATAGTATCACGACAATGGACAACTACGAGGAATGGAGTAGCGTGCCATTTAGGCCTAGTAGAATGCGAAGCAAATCAATCCCTTTTCCGGGATTTTCATCGATTGAAGCGATGCAATTTTCGATCACGAGACTCCGATCGACAATTCGCTTTTCAATTTGAGACTTCGATTCATGGTTATGCCTTGTGATCGGCAACGCTTCGCCATTTCCTTTTCTTTGTCGTTTCTAGTCCAAGCGAACGGATGTGGGCTTAAGGGGGCTCTGCCTGCAGGAGGTTTATGGGAAGAAGATTTGGATTTCAGAGAAGTACACTACAAGCTGTGTGACCATGGTAGAAATTGATTATGCCCCATTATATCTAATTAATCAATATTCCTGATTGCGCAAATGATTGTTAATTGTTAATAATTTGTGGTTGATATATTGATTGAGATGTGTTTGATATTCGATTGTATCGATCGTGATTGATTGATTGATTGATTGGGGCTTAGTGTGGAGTGAGGACTAGCGAGTTATTGAGATGTTCGGGCCTGAAAGCCCATGACGTGAGAATTAGATTACCTAGGTGGTTAGGAACCCTAGAGTGAGTGTTCTCCTAATCGGGAACTAGGATGTATCGCGGAGATTTTTATCTCATTTGTTGTTGTTAACCACTTTATAAGTATTGAGCATAGAGTTCCTCGTAGAGGGCGGGGTGAAACCGGAGTTGCTCACTGATGGCGGTTGGCTGGTTGATACTTTTGTGTCCTACGATGGGGACGTTTTTGAGATGTAGGAGATGACTTTTTGAGATTTTGATTATTATGTATATGGGTCTCATGGGTCGATTTTGTAAAAGCATTGACCGCTATATTTATGAGATGATGAGTTTATTTTTATCCTGGAAATTGTCAGGGGATTTCTTAGTTTGCTTCCGTTGTGTATCTAATTATTATTTATTGGGTTGGCAACGAGACCTCGGATGTCGCGAGTATCGACCGAGAGCGATGACATCTTCGGGGACTGTTGCATGATTGGGTCCGGGGTGTAACATGAAATGTCGGTCTTTCTTTCTTTCTTTTTCAGCGAGTAACGATCTAATAGAATCGCGAAGACTGGTGCAACATGTAACTGATGGAAGTTCCATCAACAAATGAATTGACAGCAAGTACTCAAGGATCTCAGGATGAACTGAAATCACTGCATCATGCTCGAGCTAGAGGATTTCCAAATTGGCACATACACAGTAAGATAATGCCTAGCTAATTACAGGACGTGAGTACATTTGGGATAGATATGACCTCACAGTTTATTGATCCCGAACGCCGAGAATAATTTCATTACCAATAAATAACTAGCCCGAAACCCTCCTATTAGGAAACTGGCAAGTCTTCCTCCCTTCTCTCCTATTTCTTTTGCTCTGAAGACGATTTCCATAATAGACGACAACATGACTTACCAGAGTAAGAGGCAAAGCGGATCTTCACCACATCGCACTAGGAAAGAGTGGCTGCACATCCGAAAATGTAATGACATCCATATCGATGTTTGACTTGCTAGAATAAAAAGAAGCAGTGTAAGATTCAGTTGCCTCACGGTCTCCTTGATTTTGCTGAATACCTGTCGCGACCTCCCCGAAGGTGCACCACCTAAGGGTTCGGCTAATGGATTGCTAAACTTATTTTAGCTCGAGCTCTCCCAAGCTCATACCAATTCATGACTTAGGTTTCAATTCTTAACATGCGAAGTCGATTTCAAAAGGAGTCGCCACTAATCTATTTGAGGTGGGTCGATTAGAAACCCATGCAAAATACTGGGAGTAGTATTTTACTCCTACGAACCAGAGATTCTTGAATTCGGGGACTTGAGAGCCTATTTCTTCTATTTTTCAAAAAAATAATTTGCAAGCAACTTGAATTGATTTTATTCCCTAACACGCACGGTGACCACGCGGGTGCGCAAACAATTATTCAAATGCTAAAAGGAAAATAACAATAATCAAAGCAAAAACAAAAAAAAAGGCAAATCAACAAAATGATCTATTTTTGGTATTTTATAATGTATGCAATGCATGTGATGAAAAATGATCCTATATGCAACTATGCTAATGCAAATTCAAAATGCAAAATTATGGATTCCAAAATTATCTAATGAAACTAATTATCTATAATTAAATAATATCTAACTTAGATTAGGAATAAACCATGTTAATCCCTAATTTAAGCTAAAACATTATTTTAACTACGGATAATATCTTAAAACATGAAAACTTAAACTAATATGCCAATGCATGAAAGTCTAATCATGGCTTAAAACATGCAAATCCTAAATTAATCTAGTCAAGTAAAGACATGCAAAAGGACATTTTTTTTAAAACATTTTTTTGTTTATTTAATGAAATTCTAAATTAATTAAACTAATCAAAATGTGAAAATCTAATCTAACATGATACCTAATATTATAAATGAATGATTCTATCATGGTATAAATGGACATGCAAAGACACCTAATTAAATTAATTAACTACATGTAACTATCTAAATGATGCATGAATGATTTTTATCTTTTGAGTTTTATTAATGAAAATTCGAATTAAACATATTGCTAAAAATTAAATGAGCTTAGATCTAATATGACATGCATCAAATGACATTATTCTAATGCAAATTTAACCTATTAATCTAACATGGTTAAAAATGTAATTTCTAATTAACATGCAATGATTCCTAATTGACATGAAATTCAATGTGCCTAAACTAAATGTCATGCAATGTCTAATAATGCAACCTAACATGAAAAGACATGCATGTGCTTATGAGTCCCTTTTTTTACTTTGAAATAAACATGAAATCCTAATTTAACTATGCAAATTATGCTCTAAGGTGCAACCTAATCATAATACTATCTAAATGCAATAATCTAAACATAAAAGATGTAATCCTATCTAACATGCAAGAAAAATGAAATGCATTTTTTTTGGTATTTTTTATAATAAAGGAAAACATGACAAATTAAACAAATAAACCTAATTCTAGAAACAAAACATAAATTAAACAATGAAAGAATCGCCAACAAAAATCAATAAATTGATCTTAAGCCTTAAAGATCAAAATATCAATTATGTCGACTCCCGCGTAATTAATTACCTCGTCTAAAGCCTTATAGACGAAATAAAAATTATTTTGCGGTTGAGAATTGGAAATTTAATTCCAATTGATAAACCTATGACTCAAAGCTAACAAATCAAACATAAATAATAACATGAAAGGAATAAACAAACTAACATACTAAAAGACATTTTTTATTGCAAAAATTTTCTATTTTTTTTAAATTATTAAATAACTATGAACAAAATAAATAAATAAAAACAGAATTAAAACAAAAGAATCGGGTCAGGCGGTCGAACCGGGTCGGTTCGGACCCGACCCGCGTGCTACAGACCACGCGGCTGAGGGGCTAGACTGGGCTTGAGTAGGCCCAGTCCGATTCCTTTTCTTTTTACCTTTTGGCCCTTTGTTCCTTCGCGTGTGGGCTTGTTCTCATGTGACTTCCCCTGTTCATCTTCTTCCCCACACGCATGGCTCCATGGATAGCATGCAAAGAAGACCCAATCTACCTCCTGCTCGCAGCTAAGCCACGGCGACCAGCAAAGCAAAAATTTCCAATGTTTTTCCGAAATCGACACTCAGAGCAAGCAACATCGACCAAAGACACAACTAAAACCCCAAATCAAAGTAATTAATTTGTCAAGTTGGTAAAACGCAGCGAGGAAGGATCAATCGCAAAACCCATAGAGGGTGGGATCTAAGCCTACAATGCATCGAAAATCAAACACAAACCGCAAACAACATTGCAGAGCATAGGGAATGCTCAAAATCATCAACACCCAATTGATCCGAACTTCACTATGAGGAAAAGGAGCGTGAATCGTCGGAGCCAAAGGTGAATCGTCGCAGATGGGTCGCTTAGCCAAAGAGATGGCCCGTGAGTCGCCGGATTAAACTCCTCTTCTCGCTCTCTCAGTCTCTTACTCTCGGTCTCTCACTCTCTCTGTGCGTGATTTGGCCAAAGGAAGCTCCTGTGCTTTGGCTTGTGTGTGCGTGTGTTTCTTTTCTGGAATAAAAACCCCCCTGAATGCTTTTTCTTTTCAACCAATGAAGCTCTTTTGCCGAAGTCAAGTCTTTTTCTAAAAGTCTTCCTGTCTCTTGTACGTTCTTCCTTTGCTGAATGATGGCCTCGAAAGTCCCCCCTTCCCCTTACTACAGCCGTGTACTATATTTATAAAGGGGTGAAAAGCAATCTCGGTCAGATCTTCAAAATTTGACCAAGATTTCTTCTGAGATAATTTTTCCTTTTTCTTGATATCGAAGGATTTCATTGAAATTCTCCTTTCCTTCTTATTTTATTTTATTTTCCCACACAGAATTCTGCAAAGATTTGACTGACTATATCCAAAATATCACCGTAGATAGTCCTCCATAAAATGCAAGATGCAATATAATGTGTATAATGTGTATATTTTTTAGGAATTCAAATGAAATCCAATTTTTATGCAATCTATATACTAAAATTTAAAAATTAGGTGTCAACAGCTGCCCCTCTTTGAAGGTGAGCTCGCAGAGGTTGCATTCAAAGACCAATTGATACCTAATTTTTACTATGCATGATATTTTTGTTGAGATTGACTCTCATTTTTGAATGTGATTATGACATGATAAATGCAAGTGAATGGAGGAAGATAGAAACATACCTGAAATTACTTACCTGATTGGCATGGCAAATTAAGGTATGTATAATCTTTGAGATTATCCTCTTAAGCCCGAGCACCTGCTTCGGTCACAAAAGAAAGACAGTGAAAGAACCTGACTCGTTTGCTTGAGGCCCGAACCCTTACTTCGGTCACAACAGAGGCAAATGATGAGAGAGACCTGGATTGCTTGAGGCCCGAAACCTTAATTCGGTCACCATAGAGGCAAAACGGTGAATAAGACCTGGATTGCACAGAGGCAAAACGGTGAAAGACCTGGATTGCACAGAGGCAAAACGGTGAAAGAACTGGATTGCTTGAGGCCCGAAACCTTAATTCGGTCACCACAGAGGCAAAACGGTGAATAAGACCTGGATTGCACAGAGGCAAAACGGTGAAAGACCTGGATTGCACAGAGGCAAAACGGTGAAAGACCTGGATTACTTGAGGCCCGAAACCCTAATTCGGTCACCATAGAGGCAAAACGGTGAAAGATTCCTGATTAAACTCGAGTCCCTACCGTAGGGACTCAAAATGAACTTAAGTTGAAAGACCTGTACCTCGCCACAGGCTCTCGAGATGAGACATCGATACATCACCATCGGTACCTGCACATAGTCACAGGCACTTAGATTGAAGTATATGCGTTTAGAATTCTTGATCCCTAAAGGGATAACCACATCATCAAATCATCCGATTCATCATAAAATACAATTCATATTTGAGAGGTTCTTTGAGACAAGAGACATTCAGTCAGAAAGGACTTATCACTCACTTTCGTTCAGAAGGGTTTTTGTCCCAATGAGGGAATAGCTGAAACACTCAATCTCACTACCATCATGTCAACAAAAGTCCGAGTACTCTCGCAAGTGGTACAATCTTACCAATCAGGGAGGTCTTTTAATAGGACCGTAATTCGGGCTTGGTCAATGGTTAAGCAAAGGGGACTCTTTGAGTCAAGGCTTAGAAAGAAAGTCTTCAACAAATGTCGCCAGGTTTACAAGTCAAGAACCTTGCCAATGACATAAAAAAGGTCTTGCTCGCACTTCTTCAAGCTAAGCTTAAAACATTAGGAATCTCACATTAATTCAAGTGCCCTATCAGAAGAGACTTTGTAGGCTTGTCTTTAAAGTGTGTATGGGATGAAAAAAAACTAGGAATTTTTCTTCAGACTCAACTTTGATTCACTGGGGATGATATATGATGTCAAACTCACTGGGGGTTATTGACAAGATTGCCCCATTCAACATCTTTTAGAATCTGGATGCATTGAAGATCGACTTTTGCAGACTTGAGCCTTTGGCTCTGACTTCTATGGGCATCAGCCTTGCTTTTACCAGGCACACTGCTTTTTCTTGCCCTTATTTGCATTTTTTTCCTTTTTTTTATCTATCGACTAAATTGGACAACATTTTGGGCTGACATCCCATTCTGATGACATCGATTTTTGCATGCCCCAATGTGGGTTTGATTTGAAACGAAATCATAGGTTCAAAGTGGCTTGCAACGGACAAGAGTGTTTAGGATATAGAAATGAATACCCTTCATCATCCCTAAGGCACTTGATTTAACATTTGATTCCACATGTAAAAGCAACACTCAAAGATTGATGCAAGTGAAAGCAAGAAAATTTCTATCCATTTTCTCCTTTTTACATCAATGATGCAAATGCACCTCCAGTTTGCCCCGATGTGGGGTGATTCTTGACAGGGGTGAAATGAAAAGAAACTCCTCAAGTGTTTAGGCTCAAAGTGGGTTATCAAAGGATCATTATAGTGTTTGGGATAGAGAAATGAACCGCCTCTCATCATTTCGGTCATTGTACCTTTCGCGAGAGAACCCTTCGCCTTGCCGACATGGAATTTCATACGCTCATCTCGTAATTGTATAAATAAAGGACTGTGTATGGATAAGGCTTGCCTTTCGTCATCCTGATACGTCTCATTGAAAAACTCAATCAATCTTGGAATGTTAAAATCAGGAAATTGCATCATTCAGCATTTTATTAATTGCATCAAGGCATTGACAAGATAGAGGAAACATCACGGATAGTATTTCTTGAGAGCATCTGCATTGACAGGATTTGAGAATTCCCGACCATCCATCTCAACTAGGATCAGTGCGCCTCCAAGGAGCACCTTCTTCACCACATATGGTCCACTGTAATTTGGAGTGAACTTACCTCTAGGATCAGGAATAATGGGAAGTATCTTCCGCAGAACGAGGTCATTTGCTTCAAAGTGCCTTGGTCGGACCTTGCGGTTGAATGACTTATCTACCCGCCGTTGGTAACACTGACCGTGACAAATGGCTTCAAGTCTCTTCTCATCAATCAGGTTCAACTGGTCAAACCTTTGTTGTATCCACTCAGCTTCAGACAATTCCATTTGGAATAGCACGCGCAATGATGGAATTTCCACTTCAATAGGCAGCACTGCTTCCATGCCATACACAAGAGAGAAAGGTGTCGCCCCCAAAGAGGTTCGAATTGAAGTTCGGTACGCCATTAGTGCAAAAGGCAACCTTTCATGCCAGTCACGGTAATTTTCAGCAGTCTTCGCCAAAATCTTCTTGATGTTTTTGTTCGCCGCTTCTACTGCACCGTTCATTTGAGGACAGTAAGGAGATGAGTTCAGATGCCGAATCTTAAATTCACTAAACAAGCCATCAACGAGCTTGTTGTTCAGATTGGTTCCATTATCAGTGATGATGGCTTCAGGAACGCCGTATCGAGCAATGATGTCACGTCGGATGAACCTCACTACATTTCGAGCAGTGACATTTGCATAGGAAGTCGCCTCAATCCATTTAGAAAAATAGTCGATCGCAACTAGGATGAATCGATGACCATTCGATGCCTTCGGATTGATTGGGCCAATAACATCTATCCCCCACATTGAGAAAGGCCAGGGCTCAGACAGTTGATGCAGTTCATTTGGGGGAACATTTATTTTATCCCCATAGATTTGGCATTGATGACAACTCCGCACATGCTTGATGCAATCACCCTCCAAAGTCAGCCAATAGTAACCCAATCTCATGATCTTTTTGGCCAGCTTATGGCCATTCATGTGCGGGCCACACATTCCTTCATGCATCTCCTGCATGATCTGCGTTGCTTCAGCTGCATCTACACACCTTAACAGCACTGAATCATGAGATCTCTTGTATAGATTTTCACCAGTAACGAAGAATTTTGAAACCATCTTCATTATGTATTTCCTATCGGCAGGACCGCTCTCATCAGGAAATTCTCGACTTCTGATGTAGTTCATGATGTCATGATACCATGGCTTCCCATCAAGCTCTTCAGTTATGATCATGCAGTGGGCTGGTTTTGCCAAAACATCAATTTTTAAAGGCTCTACCTCCATTCCATTATTGACTCGTAGCATGGACGATAATGTAGCCAAAGCATCAGCGAACTGATCATGAGTCCGGGATAAGTACTCAAATGTGATCTCGTCAAATTCCTCTACTATCTCCTCAAGATACTTGTGATACGGAAGCAATTTGGCATCTCGTGTCTTCCATTCATCGACAGTTTGAAGGATGATCAATGTAGAATCCCCAAATACTTTGAGTTTATCAATCTTCATTTCAATCGCCGCCTGAAGACCGAGAATGCATGCTTCGTACTCGGCGATGTTATTGGTGCATGGAAACACCAACTTTGCTGCGACTGGATAGTCTTCCTCTTCAGTATGCTTGGGATTTTCAGCAAGTATGTCTGCAATAACACGACCTTTAACAGACTTTTGTGGCATGGTTTGCACGTCGAACTTAGAAACCAATATTTGCCATTTAGCCAATTTTCCAACCAAAGCTGGTCGGTCCAGTAAGTACTTGATGGGATCACTTTCAGTCACTAGGAATATCTGATAGTGCAATGTGTACTGTCAGAGTCGATGCAGGACCCAAACCAAAGCAGCACATGTTTTCTCCACCTCGGAATAATTCTGCTTTGATATAGTGAACTTTTTACTCAAGTAGTAAACAGCTCGCTCCTTCCCATCCTCGGGTCCTTTCTGGGCTAACATCGAACCCAAAGACTCACTATTAATTGTGAGATAGAGAATCAAAGGGTGGACCATTATTGGTGGAACTAAGACCGGAGGACATGACAAGTATGATTTTAGCTTGTCAAATGCCCTCTGACAATCATCATCCCAGCGAATCAAGGCATCCTTCTTGAGAAGCTTAAAAAATGGCTTAGCAGTTTCTGACATATGAGAAATAAATCGAGCTATGTAATTTAATCTCCCCATGAGACTTCGAACCTCCTTGGCAGTCTTCGGATGCGGTAACTCACATACGGCCTTCACCTTTGAAGGGTCAATTTCAATTCCCTTATTACTCACCATGAACCCCAGTAATTTACCCGAGGTTACCCCGAATGTGCATTTTACGGGGTTAAGTCGGAGTTTAAACTCCCGAAGTCGATCGAATAACTTCTTCAAGGTATCAATATGACTTTCTCCCTGCCGAGTCTTGGCGGTCATGTCATCAACAAAGACTTTGATTTCTTTATGCATCATGTCATGGAAAAGTGCGACCATGGCCCTTTGGTACGTTGCCCCTGCATTCTTGAGACCGAATGGCATTACTTTGCAGTGAAAGGTCCCCCATGGGGTGATGAATGTAGTTTTCTCCTTATCCTCCTCTTTCATTCTGATCTGATTATATCCCGAAAAACCGTCCATGAAAGAAAACAATTCAAAGCCCGCAGTGCTATCCACCAGAACGTCGATGTGCGGCAAAGGAAATTCATCCTTAGGGCTAGCCTTATTCAAGTCGCGATAGTCGATGCAAACTCGAACTCAACCATCTTTCTTCATTACCGGCACAATGTTGGCTACCCAATCAGGGTACTGTGAGACTTCTATGAATCCGACTTTCAAGAGTTTCATCACCTCCTCCTCAATTTTCTTTGATAATTCTGGTTTTGTTCTTCGCAACCTCTGTTTCTTGGGGGGCATGTGTGGATTCGTCGGCAGACTGTGTTCCACGATCGTTGGGTCAAGACCCGGCATATCCGCATAAGACCATGCAAAGACATCTTGGTATTCTTTCAAAAGGGCGACGAGTCACGCGGCTTCTTCTTCGGAGAGATTTGCCCCAATTTTTACTTCTTTAATGTCCTCCGTGTCACTCAAGTTGATTGTGACAGTATGCTCAGCTGTCAGGGATTTCGGCTTTTCATGTTGTTCCAGACTTCGTTGGATTTCGGCGGGATCTCCATCCGAATCATTTGGTCCTTCATCGCATTCCATAAGGTCCTTCCTGAAACATAAAGTAAACCAATCAGTAAAAAAAAAAGGGTTAAATATCTTTTTTTGAAAAATGATTTTTTTTTGAAAGATTTGGACAAAGAGAGCATGAGGAAGTCTAGGCCTCAGGATTCTCCTCGGGTCGTATATTTTTTCATTGTTGGATATCATCATCGGACTGGTTTGGTGTACCTCGTCATGCCCTCGAAAATGGTGATTTTATTGAATAACTCTGAATGAATTACACTTATTGAAAAGGAATTGCAGAATGAAAGATTGAAAAATCCTAAGAAAGCAATAAATGAAAGGAATTCCCACGCAGGGGAGTAAAGCAGTAATAAATTACTCATGTGGGCTTGCACCCATTTCCTTTTCGGACTCATTTTCAATGGCGCCAATGAAGAGATCTTCAAATAGATTTGCTATCCCCTCGAGTCTTCTCATCCCGATCAGCCTGGCTTTCAGGAATCACA
This sequence comes from Melaleuca alternifolia, assembly GCA_019926035.1. Taxonomy (NCBI): domain Eukaryota; kingdom Viridiplantae; phylum Streptophyta; class Magnoliopsida; order Myrtales; family Myrtaceae; genus Melaleuca; species Melaleuca alternifolia. The sequence continues at coordinate 856,211 of JAGKPW010002178.1, forward strand.
TCATCCATGCCCCCCATCCACCCGGAACAATGTCTCGGGGGTTGATATAGAAACTCGGGGGAAAGGAAAACCCTACATGGTAGTCATGATTCATGCTTGGTCCCTCTTGAATATACATCTCCTCTTCATGCATCATCCTGGTTGAACCCGAGAATATGTCTTTGATAGGGGGAGGCGATGTTTTACTTTCAACCCGCTTTTGTGATTCATTGGTAGGCTGATCCCTTCCATGGTATCCTAATCCGGCCACACGACGCTTCCGGGAAGGCTGAATTGGATATCGAATCCCCTGACCCTTTCTTCCAAGTCCTTCTCCAAGAATAAAACAACTTTGGGCCATAATCTTCCCCACCATGATAGCAGCATTTGACAATTCTGGAATTGGTGCAGGCGATCCCCGCGACCTATGTATCATTGACACGACTCGAATGATTGATAACTGGATTCAAATACACCGTCGGGCTCCACATACGGAATAGCGGTCTCATGATAAATCTGGTGGTCTTCCTCAGCATGGACGGTGACTAACCTCCCTTCAACCACGAACTTCAAACATTGATGTAGACTTGAAGGCACAGCTCCGGCACTATGGATCCAGGGACGACCCAACAAAAAGTTAAAGGCAGTAGAGATGTTCATTACTTGGAACAAAATGTTGAACGTTATTGGCCCGATTTGCACATCCAGGTGAATCTCGCCCATCACCTCCTTCTTTGTTCCGTCAAAAGCACGAACGGAAGTTTTAGCAACGTTTAACATTGAAGAGTCTACCCCGAGACGATGCAAAGTAGCCAATGGGCAAATATTCAGAGCGGACCCATTATCAATAAGAACCTGAGCAACATGCGATTCCTTGCACCTGACGGAGATGTAGAGTGCCTTTGTATGTCCATTCCCATCACCTGGTAATTCTTCATCAGAAAAGGAAACAAGATCCTTGAGGAGTACTGCGCCTATGAACCCCTCTAGCTCGCCCTGATCAATCGTCTCAGGCACATGAATCTCACTCAATATTTTTATGAGTGATTTTTGATATTTGTCCGATGTTTGCAAGAGCTCCAGTAAAGAAATCTGCGCCGGCATCCTCCGCAGCTGCTCAACCACGTCGTACTCACTAGCTTTGATTATAGCTAGAAATTCCTTGGCCTCTTCATCCGTGACATGTTTTGACGGCATAGAATTGCTTTGTCCATAGGTGCGTCCGGACCTTGTCACCAAGTCTACATCAAAATCGTACGACCAAGGAACCGCCTTATTACTACGGTACTCGTAGGGTTGATGTAGTTCAATTACTATCTCAGGCACATCTTCCTCATTGTCAACTGCATCCTCCAGGGGTGGCATGTCCTCAAGTGAAGGGTCTGACTCAGCTTCCACGGCAGTAGCTTCGTTCTCCCAATCAATGATAATATGAGAAACCGCCAACATCCCTCCAGCCAGGTTGCTTTGCACGATTACACCAGCTTCCATGCTCTCCTGGATCCTCTTCTTCATGACAAACAGTGAAAGGTTCTCCTCAGCTGGGTAGTAGCCAGCCGCTACCAACCCTTGATAAATGTTATCAACATCTAGCTTCCATTTCAATTTCTTTCCAGCGTCAACCTCAAAAATTGCATTGACGCCCCCCTCGTGCTGTGGAAGAGGATTTTCTCAACATTCGGTTGAGCAACGCTGAAGGTGAACACCTTCGTATCCAGAAGATCCTGAATCTTGTGCTTAAGGGTGAAACATTCATCAGTCGAATGCCCCACTTCACCCATGTGGTAATCGCACCTCTTTGAAGCATTAAAGTTGTTGAATTTTTCAGGATTCAGACGCTTCGGCTCCTGAAAGAGCAAACCCCTCTTCTGCAAAACAGGTAAAACCTTAGACAAAGGCCTAGGAAGGGGAGTGAATTGCCTCCTGTTGAACTGGCGAGGCGCAAATGATCGCCCCCCGACCTGCCGATTTGTAGAGGCATGAACATTTGAAGGTCCGCCAGAGCTTGGTTGTGAGTACGCCAAGTTTATTTCCGCAGCTTGTTCTTTGTCCTTCCTCGGGGTGAACTTCTTTGTTGGCTCATTAAACCATCCATCTCTTATCCCGATCTCGATCTGTTCTCCAACAGGAATAAGCTGATTGAAAGTGTCAGCAGTGGTGGCTATCATTCGAGTACAGTATTCATGAGGAAGAGTTTTGATGAACATCTTCCTCATCTCCATGTCAGAAGGCTCAGGATCAACTTGAGCAGCCAGATTCGTCCACCGGATTGCGTATTGCTTGAACGACTCGCTCCTCTTTTTCTCGGCCCGTTCAAGATCGTCTCGGGAGGGAGTGATGTCGGTTATGAATTGGTAGTGCTTCAGAAAAGCTTGGCAAACTTCCTCCCAAGTTTGGCAGAGGTTTATCCCCTTCGAGATGTACCATTTCAAAGCAGGGCCTGTCAGACTCGCCTGGAATGACTGGATCAGCAGAGGAGCATTATCAGCATACTGGGTCATTCTCACCAAGTACATCTGCAGGTGGGCCCTTGGGCAGGTCATGCCATCATATTTTTCAAACTCCGGCATCTTGAACTTTTTCGGCATTTTCACCTTAGAATACACAGAAAGATCCATCGGGGACGGGTCTTGAAGGCCTTGCAGTTGCTTCAACTTCTCCTCGAGCTTCTCGAGGCGCTTCTCTTGCTCAGTTTTGTACAAGTCATCAGCATCGATCTTTTTCCCATAATCAGCGATGGGATCCTCTTCCAAAGGAGGCATTTCCTCCTCTAAGTTCACAACAATGTCATCCTTCAACTTCGGCAAAGGTGCAAGGGCCGGGTTTAGTCGAGCAGCTCTAAATTCGGCTGTCATTTCTTGCATGGCAGTGAGAAACTGCCTCATTTGATCCTCTATATTGGAAACACGCTCGCGAAGCTCGTTTTGGTCCGCCATTTTAGTTTGAGATCGCGTGCGGATTGGAGAACGTGGATTACCCGTGATCACCTTCAAACAAGAAAGGATAGATAAGAATAGTTGGCAAAAAAGGAAGACACGGTCCATGACAATGACCTAAAGACTCACTTTTATTCATCTATGAAAATTTCATGAAATATAAAACCAATGACTCAACAAAGACTTGAAACAAATGACTCGACAAAAACTCGAAACAAATGAAACATGACTCGATATTCTATTTAGCTTGTTCTATATACAAATGGGAAGCTAACGCTCGACGCAATTGCCTATTCTCCCTAGCCATTTTCTTCATCTGCTCCTCGAGTTCCTTTGCTTTCCTTTTATACTGCTTGATTTCGGCTTCACGAGTTGGTTTGGCTGTCACATCAGGAATTTTTGGAAGCCATTCATCTGGGAATTTGAACTTGCGGATGTACCGGACGGTAGCATGATGGATCTTTTGCTTCCCTTCAAGCTCATCTTTAGGCCAAATTACACTCTGAGCATGGCAATTATGCCAAGCTTGCTCGATGTGGTGGAATTCCTCCATGAAGTTGTCTCCCGTGAAGCTGAGTCGGAAGAGATCTGGCTTCGGCGGTGGAGGTAAGTCTTGCAACACTCGAAACTGACGAACTATCCGGAGCGGATAGTAAGAAGTTGTTCCCGTGATCCCTATCAGGGGAATCAGACTGTCGTCGCCATGGAAAAGCCGTGCTTCACGAGCTCGGAACCATCTAGCTTGCCATAGGAAAAATTTGGCCTTTGGATTTCTCAATAAGTTTAACCACTTGGAAAAAGACAAACTAGGAGTTCGATTTTGTAGGACCTTAAACTCCTCAATGGGATGAATGGACTCAGAATAACCACTAATACTCATGTGTATGGAAAACCCTTTTGTGTGAGAGAAAAACCAGACTTGTAAGAGTTCGATAGGTGCATGAAAGATTTTCTCTTCACTTTTTTTGAATCGAGTAAGTGACAAAAATGTCTCAGCCAGAATGGCATTAACAAAATGAACACCAGCACAAACTTGTTTGACTACCCACGCTATGGATGGATCAATGGCATTCTTTCTGAAAGGGAAGATTATGAACCCAAAGAAGGCAAGGATAAAGATTCTGTTTTTCAAGTGAGTCGGGGCAATTTCGAAACATTGATCCAGAAAGGAAAAAGGACATGTATGACAATTATCTTTTAGGACTTTTGACAACTCAATCTTGGTAACTTTGAGGAAATCAGACAAAAGAGACTGTGGATCTATTCCTAAAGGTGGGTTAATCAAATCGAGATCCAAAGACTTTCCTATGGCAACGCTATATTCCTCGAGAGTCGGAGCAAGCTCATACTTACCAAACACGAACGTGGATGTGTGGGGACACCAAAAATGAGCCAAGGCTTGCATTGCCCCGCTTTGAACATCGATGTCGAGGAGCGGAACTAGTCTGCCTAATTTGCTCTCCACATAGATTTGGCCATCATGATCTAGTTTGTCCCACCATTGCTTGAGTTCGGCTTTCGGGGCAGGAATGAATCAAACATCAGATCTTCCCATTGTATATAGAATGCGACTCAACTCACCTAATTGTCATGGACCGAACAAAATAAATAAGTAAATTGCAAGAGGATAAAGTAGAAAACTTACTTTCTGACCAAGCAAACACATAGACATGCATATGAAAGGTGCGGCTCGATTTCTACTCTAAAAGGCTTAGCAAAGTGGAGCTACAAGGGTGGAATGACTAGTCGCAGCCTCGCGTACTAAATCAAAGCCCTTGCAACTCCGGCTCAGCCAAAAGGTCATGCCCCGATGCGACGCAGCCTCGCGGGCAGAAGCAAACACCTTTGGCACCAAGAAAGAAAGTTTTCGGGGTTAAGTTGGGCAACCTCTACTACGCGGCCTCGCGTTTGAAGTTGTATCCAACCTAACACCATCCTAAGTTATCCTAGTGCAGCCCAGGTCCGGCGGCAGGTTGTGTGTGCCAATGTGTAGTGCTAAAGCAGTAAAGCATGCACAACAGTTAATATCACACAACACTTCAAAGAAAGCAATTAAATACTTAAAGCAAAAATCAACCTACAAAAACAATCAACACACGGGTTAGGGACATAAATGGAATCTCACTACCAAGCAAAATTTCTTTGAAAACAAGAAGAAAGGCCTAAGTCCACTAAAGTTCTTTGAACCAACTCCCCAGTGGAGTTGCCAAGCTGTCGCGACCTCCCCGAAGGTGCACCACCTAAGAGTTCGGCTAATGGATTGCAAACTTATTTTAGCTCGAGCTCTCCCAAGCTCATACCAATTCACGACTTAGATTTCAATTCTTAACATGCGAAGTTGATTTCAAAAGGAGTCGCCACTAATCTATTTGAGGTGGGTCGATTAGAAACCCATGTAAAATACTGGGAGTAGTATTTTACTCCTACGAACCAGAGATTCTTGAATTCGGGGACTTGAGAGCCTATTTCTTCTATTTTTCAAAAAAATAATTTGCAAGCAACTTGAATTGATTTTATTCCCTAACACGCACGGTGACCACGCGGGTGCGCAAACAATTATTCAAATGCTAAAAGGAAAATAACAATAATCAAAGCAAAAACAAAAAAAAAGGCAAATCAACAAAATGATCTATTTTTGGTATTTTAATGTATGCAATGCATGTGATGAAAAACGATCCTATATGCAACTATGCTAATGCAAATTCTAAATGCAAAATTATGGATTCCAAAATTATCTAATGAAACTAATTATCTATAGTTAAATAATATCTAACTTAGATTAGAAATAAACCATGTTAATCCCTAATTTAAGCTAAAACATTATTTTAACTACGGATAATATCTTAAAACATGAAACTTAAACTAATATGCTAATGCATGAAAGTCTAATCATGGCTTAAAACATGCAAATCCTAAATTAATCTAGTCAAGTAAAGACATGCAAAAGGACATTTTTTTTAAAACATTTTTTTTCTTGTTTATTTAATGAAATTCTAAATTAATTAAACTAATCAAAATGTGAAAATCTAATCTAACATGATACCTAATATTATAAATGAATGATTCTATCATGGTATAAATGGACATGCAAAGACACCTAATTAAATTAATTAACTACATGTAACTATCTAAATAATGCATGAATGATTTTTATCTTTTGAGTTTTATTAATGAAAATTCGAATTAAACATATTGCTAAAAATTAAATGAGCCTAAATCTAATATGACATGCATCAAATGACATTATTCTAATGCAAATTTAACCTTCTAATCTAACATGGTTAAAAATGTAATTTCTAATTAACATGCAATGATTCCTAATTGACATGAAATTCAATGTGCCTAAACTAAATGTCATGCAATGTCTAATAATGCAACCTAAAATGAAAAGAAAAGTTAATGCTATGATGTGCATATGAGTCCTTTTTTTTTTTGCTTACTTTGAAATAAACATGAAATCCTAATTTAACTATGCAAATTATGCTCTAAGGTGCAACCTAATCATAATACTATCTAAATGCAATAATCTAAACATAAAAGATGTAATCCTATCTAACATGCAAGAAAAATGAAATGCATTTTTTTGGTATTTTTTATAATAAAGGAAAACATGACAAATTAAATAAATAAACCTAATTCTAGAAACAAAACATAAATTAAACAATGAAAGAATCGCCAACAAAAATCAATAAATTGATCTTAAGCCTTAAAGATCAAAATATCAATTCTGTCGACTCCCGCGTAATTAATTACCTCGTCTAAAGCCTTATAGACGAAATAAAAAAATTATTTTGCGGTTGAGAATTGGAAATTTAATTCCAATTGATAAACCTATGACTCAAAGCTAACAAATCAAACATAAATAATAACATGAAAGGAATAAACAAACTAACATACTAAAAGACATTTTTTATTGCAAAAATTTTCTATTTTTTTTAAATTATTAAATAACTATGAACAAAATAAATAAATAAAAACAGAATTAAAACAAAAGAATCGGGTCAGGCGGTCGAACCGGGTCGGTTCGGACCCGACCCGCGTGCTACAGACCACGCGGCTGAGGGGCTAGACTGGGCTTGAGTAGGCCCAGTCCGATTCCTTTTCTTTTTTCCTTTTGGCCCTTTCTTCCTTCGCGTGTGGGCTTGTTCTCGTGTGACTTCCCCTGTTCATCTTCTTCCCCACACGCATGGCTCCATGGATAGCCTGCAAAGAAGACCCAATCTACCTCCTGCTCGCAGCTAAGCCACGGCGACCAACAAAGCAAAAATTTCCAATGTTTTTCCGAAATCGACACTCAGAGCAAGCAACATCGACCAAAAACGCAACTAAAACCCCAAATCAAAGTAATTAATTTGTCAAGTTGGTAAAACACAGCGAGGAAGGATCAATCGCAAAACCCATAAAGGGTGGGATCTAAGCCTACAATGCATCGAAAATCAAACACAAACCGCAAACAACATTGCAGAGCATAGGGAATGCTCAAAATCATCAACACCCAATTGATCCGTACTTCACTGTGAGGAAAAGGAGCGTGAATCGTCGGAGCCAAAGGTGAATCGTCGCAGATGGGTCGCTTAGCCGAAGAGATGGCCCGTGAGTCGCCGGATTAAACTCCTCTTCTCGCTCTCTCAGTCTCTTACTCTCGGTCTCTCACTCTCTCTGTGCGTGATTTGGCCAAAGGAAGCTCCTGTGCTTTGGCTTGTGTGTGCGTGTGTTTCTTTTCTGGAATAAAAGCCCCCCTGAATGCTTTTTCTTTTCAACCAATGAAGCTCTTTTGCCGAAGTCAAGTCTTTTTTTAAAAGTCTTCCTGTCTCTTGTACGTTCTTCCTTTGCTGAATGATGGCCTCGAAAGTCCCCCCTTCCCCTTACTGCAGCCGTGTACTATATTTATAAAGGGGTGAAAAGCAATCTCGGTCAGATCTTCAAAATTTGACCGAGATTTCTTCTGAGATAATTTTTCCTTTTTCTTGATATCGAAGGATTTCATTGAAATTCTCCTTTCCCTCTTATTTTATTTTATTTCCCCACACAGAATTCTGCAAAGATTTGACTGACTATATCCAAAATATCACCGCAGATAGTCTTCCATAAAATGCAAGATGCAATATAATGTGTATATTTTTTAGGAATTCAAATGAAATCCAATTTTTATGTAATCTATATACTAAAATTTAAAAATTAGGTGTCAACAATACCCGAAGGATTCTGGAGCTTCCTTATCCCCTCCAACTCCATTGCCACTTCTTTCATTGTAGGCCGGTTCCTCCCCTTCGAGTTCAAGCATCTTTTTGCAAGGTTAGCAACTGATGCAATCTCTTCCTTCTTTGCAAGGTTAGCAACTGATGCAATCTCTTCCTTCTTACCTTCTTTCAAAACTTGAGCATCCACAATGTCGAACAAGCAATTCATCTCCATTGAAATAACGAAATAGGTTGCGAGGCTTCTTCCTTCTTGTTCCCTCAGCGATGAGATTGGCTTTTGTCCCGTTAAGAGTTCAACAAGGACAACTCCAAAGCTATACACGTCGCTTTTGTCTGTAAATTGACTTGATTGGAAATACTCGGGATCTAGATAGCCGAAAGTCCCCTGGACCGATGTGGTCACATGAGTTTGATCGAGGGAAACAGACCTGGAGGTACGGAAATCAGCCACTTTTGCCCGAGATTCCTCATCCAAGAGGATGTTAGTGAACTTGATGTCCCGATGATAAATGGGAATGGAGGCTGCTGAATGCAAGTAGAATAAGGCTCCTGCGATTTCAGTTGCAATCCGTAGTCGTGTGTCCCATGATACAGGACACTCTGCATTTGGCTCATGGAGGTATTGGTATAGAGTCCCGTTTGGTATGAATTCATATACTAAAAGCAGGACTTCCGATTCCAAAGAAAACCCCAATAACTGAACTACATTCCTATGGTTGATTTGCGAGAAGATGAGGACTTCATTTATGAATTGTTCGACTTTTCCCTCGTCTAGCTCTTTCGATTTCTTAATCGCAACTAGTTTTCCATCTGTTAACATTCCCTTGTAAATAGTACCCTGCCCACCTTGCCCGAGTATCCTATCGTCGTTGAAATTGTCAGTGGCCTTCTCTAAATCCTTGGAGTTGAATAATTTGCTTTTCTCGACATTGCCTTCTAGTGAAGATAGCTCACTTTTCAACAAAAGACCGCCATTGCGTTTGAGGTTCTTCTTCTCTTTGAGCTTCTTTTCTTTTCTCTTCTTGATGTATTTGTACAACCTCCGCAAACGAACACACAAAAATAGTGCTCCTATGCTTGCCCCAACTCCTGTATTGCAAAGTTTTTAGGGGTAAAAGTGAGAAAAATGTCCCCTTGTCAAGAATCTGCGAAGGCACTAATCGTCAAGAGTTTAAGTGAATTTGTTTAAAAGGAAAACAAACCATTCTGATTAACTGCAGTCTCGTTTCATGTGGATGATTTATCTTAAGAACAATGAAAGATTTGTTTGTCTCCAGCTTAAGTTCCATCCAGTGAAATTTTTGTACATACACCTTTCGCTTATCAACTCGATCATCTCCCTTACGAGGAATTTAGCAAACTATTCCTGAAAGTGAAAAGTTTCTACCAGCATTCATCTTGATCATGATTGTAATAATTCCAATTCGAAATGACGAGAATAACTAGGAACCTTGGATATGTTTTGATATATATGAAGCGGCAACATTAAAAGAAGTAATTGTTGGACATGAAAAGAGTTTATTGTTGCATATGAAAAAAATGATTCTTGACCCGAACATAGGTGATGGTCGATCATGAAAACTGTTATGGTTGATCATGAAAAATGGTGGTTAGGCTTATCAAATGAATGGGTTGGATCGAAAATCATCTAACCCAAACTGACCAATTTGACCCGTATTAACTTTCATTTTTATATAGTACATCTTTAGATACGTAAATCTAAACCCAACTCAAACCCGACCCAACCCAATTACTAAAACACACTGATGTTGATGCCAAAATTTTTAACCTACTTTAAGTTCTTCATGTGAACATGTTACTTGGATAGATTTTTTTAATCAAATTAACCAAATTAAATATGTTAGTAAATAAAAAGAAAAAAAAACATCAATGTTGAAATGCATATAGAGAACTAGAAAAGTATGCATTTGTTGTAACGAAAATGTATGTTTTGTTGCCAATTCAATTTTTTTGCTTAAACATATAATCATTGGAAGTAATTATATGCTTTATATAGGATACTTGACAATTGAGACCAATATTAACTAGGGAGTGAAAGTTTATGATTTTCTTTGTAAAGAACCTCCCAACGGTCATTAACCATGAAATCTACAAGGTGAATAAGCGACTTTGCCGATCAAAGACATGAGAATGTTCAATTAGTATAATTAAAATATATAGAGATTCACAAGCACTATTTAATCATTAGTGAACTGATCATATCTGAAAAATAGAACTCAGTAAAACAAAAAGGAGAAAGCAGAATTGATGCCAATCTAATATATTTTAACCATTAGATAAAATGTTATTGTTTTTCATATTCTGAGCTTACCACACAGGGGAATCACATCTCCAACTCCGCTGGACGCATTAGGTGCTTTATTTACTATTAGAAGCTAAGGAAAAGGTTCTCTATTTTTCAGATGGATTTGAAATGTTTTAATTGTTAACCTATTTAAGACTCGTTAAGTTGTTAGTCATTTATTTTTTGGGGCCACTTGACCTTATTTTTTAAACATAAAGCAATTCATCTATGACCATCTAGTTCATTAAAAATGAGTTAAAATATGGGTTCTAAATCTAATTTAGCACCTCAAAATGGTGATGGTTAGAATAAGGTACTATTTTTAGAAAATGTATTGATCGGTTATCTACAACTAGGACCGAATCATACATTATTCATGATAAACGGTTCATAACAACAACTATGTCTTCTTCATGACATTATCTTTTCTTCTCTTTTCATACATAAATTTGATAATACATTCAAGTTGAAATTCCAAAAGGAAAATTGAATGATTGCTAAACTTGTTTCTTTGTGGTTTTGGTACATGTTCTAGACGTATTTGTTCTAAACATAGCGGGGGAAAATAATACCTTAAAAACAGTAATCGTCATCATGTATCAAAGCATCAAAAGTCCATAAAGTACTACTCTATCTTCATTAGAAATCAAATTTCCCAAACAATCTAAAGGTATTTTTTTGTATGAAGATGGAGATAGTATTTGCATCAAGTACTACAAGTATCGTTGAAACTTTGTCTCTGTTTATATGCTTGAATCATCTTCCTTTGACATAATATAATTATCTCATGTTGTTATAGTATTTTGATACTTATATATAGAAATGGTATGATATAGTGTGATAATCTGGATATAAAGGATTCTGAATTATGTTTACGAGCAAAGATGACAAAGAAATTGTTCTCAAGGGTAGAGAGATCTAAAAAATTACTGATCTGGTTAATTTCAATATTTGTGAAGTAAATGGTATAATGACTAGAGGTGAAAATCATTAATTTATTGAGTTTATTGATGATTACGCTGGATATACTCAGGTTCACCTTATGAAATAAAATAAAAAACAAGCTTTTGATATGTTCAAAGCATGTAAAGCCATAGTTGAATATAAAAAAGATACTAAAAAAATCAACATTTTTAGAAGTGATCGGGGAGGAGAATACTTCTCATTAGACTTTTATGCATTTTCTATAAAAATGGTATTGTGCATCAAGTAAGTGCATCTTATGCACCATAACAAAATGAACTCACAAAAAGAAGGAATTCGATTTTGTTATACAAGCAAATTGCCCATCAATTTGTCGGGAGAAGCACTTCTTACTACATGTCACATTCACAACAAAATTCCTTTAAAATATTTAAGAAATCTCCATAGGAATTATGCAAAGGAACGGCATCAAATATCCAATATTCTAAAATATGGGGCCTTGCTATTACTTAATTCTCGAGTGAACCAAATATGCTGAAAATTCCAAAGCTTATGAACTATTAGTTGTTGAAGCTAATGTTATTGTGCAATTAAGTGACGTTGAAATTCTTAAAAACAAATTCGGTAAAGATTCAAGTGATACCTCAGCATATTCACAAGCACTTGACGCGAACAATCCTTCATCAGGAGAAAGAAAACTGCTTGATTCTCGAAGTAGACCAAAGAGAAGTCAAAAAGTGACGTAAACAGAAAAAATTCCAGTCTAATTTTTTAATTGTCCTAGTAGAAGGAGATTAGAAAATATTATGAATAAAATATGATGTTATTCGTGGATAAAGATCCATTTAGTGAGGCAATAGTATCTAGAGATGCATAATTTTGGAAAGAATCAATTAATGATGAAGGAGGTGCTGAGGAAGAATTTTTAATGCTCTATCAGATCATCTACATGAAATTTTTTGATCTTATATAGATGCTAGAGATATTTGGAATGCCTTCGAGACTAAATAAATATTGACAAATAAGGTACACAATAATTGACTACTTCGAGATATATTAAGTTGGTCATGATTAATAAAAATCCATCTTGAAGCAAGTAGAGGAACTTCAAAAAGATGTTGCAAAACTCAAAGACTTTATCATAGACGTTTCGTAACCTCTTCAAGGAATTGCAATTACTTCAAAATTGTGGTCAACTTGGAATTATTATTGAACGAAACTTCCCTTCATGATTAAAAACCTAATTGTGGATAGTTTATTGAACGCATCTAATTGTGGAAGGTTCTCGGGATCATGAGACTAATTATGTGAAAAAAAGTTGCAAACAATGAGCATCTTGTTGAGAACTCAACATGAGTAGAGACAAAGAACACAAAAGGCAAGTACCAAAATATTGGCATGAAAATTTGATTGGATGGTATTATCATATGGATTTACGCATAACAATGCTAATAACTACATTTATTCAAAGTTTACCAAAGAGTATGGAGTTATAATATTATTATATGTAGACAATAAGCTGATTGTTGTACAAATATGCATGGTAAAAATGAAATTAACAGATATTTTAGCTTATGATGAAAGATCTGGGACAAGGGGATATAAGTTTAGGTATTAAAGTGATCAAACATAGTTAGGGCTATGCTTTAAAACAAGGCCACTATATGGAGACAAGAATTCAAAAATATCACTATTTGGGATTGAAAGTGATGCTTTAATAAATTGATGAAATATATTGGACAACTTTTAGCACAAATAGAACATTAAAATGTGATTGGAAATATGATATATGCTATGTATTGCACTAGACCGTCTATAGCCTTTAAGATGTACACATTGTCCAGATTTAGTAGTAACCGTAGTACAGTGTATTGAAAGGCCATAAGTACAATTCTTGATTATTTAAAGAAAATAATACATTATGACCATTTTATAGAAGGCATCTAATAGTACTAAAATGATATTCAAATGCTAGTTACAACTAGCATGATTGATAACGAGTCAACATTTGGATGGCTTTTTCAAGCTTACAAATGATGCAGTCTTTTGGGTATCAAAGTGACTAACATGTATAATTTGTTCAATTATATAATATAAATTTATAGCACTATCGACGTTGGTAAATAGGATTAATGGTTGCATAATTTGCTATTGGATTAAGAGTTTTGGCAACAGTCAATGGTAGCCCTGTCTTTACATTGTGGTTGTAGGGCAATAATGTCTAAGGCATATATTAAAATAGGAAGAAATACATTAAAAGTGTCAAAACTTATATACTGTGCTCATTTTAGTGCCAATTTAAAAAAAAATAATCATTTTAGTGCCAACTCTAACATCATTGGTCGGAAATCCGACGTGACACTTTTTTATTAGTACTTTGATCTCATGTGGCTCGCCGAAAAATCTAATCAATATTTAAAATAATAAAAAAATTAATATTAAAAAAATTTAAAAAAGCATACAATTAATTATATTAAAAAAATTAAAAAGAGGGGGTGAAAGGAGGAGGGCGGCAAGCCCTCTCCATCACCAGGATGGACCGGCGAGGGTGGGGACGATTGGTGGGGGTTGCCGGCCCCCCGCCATTGGTCGGCGACCCTCGTCGACGACAAGCGAGGGCCTAGAGGGTTGCGGTCTTCCCCCAGTCGGATGAGGGTTGCCAGTCAATGGTCGGGGGCGAGGGCCCCCCCCTCCCCCCCCCCCCCCCCCCCCCCCCCCAAAAGAAAAACAAAACCCAAATGTGCTGGTGCTAGCTCGGAGTCTTGGATTCAGGGCAAGTGGTCTCTGGGTACCACGAGAAGAAGATTGCTGGAGGCCCGAGAAGCAGAGGAGGAGGATGACCAAATCATTGCTCCCAAAAAGAAAGCCAAACCAACCGCACTTGCCACCACAGAGAAGTCCAAGAACCTGACCAAGATTGCCAAATTCACTCTCTCCACCAAAAACCAGACCAAGCTGATAAAGCCCAAATCAAAGCCGTCCTCCAAGAACAAAACCAAATCTTTCAAACCCACAAATTCGACCAAAAAAGAATCGCCCACATCTACCATTCTTGATAAATCCAAGCTCGAGAAGTTCAACTCCACGTTGCAGCTCAAGAAGTTAAACGCGACCTCAAAAGCCTCCAATTCCACCAAAAGCACCTTTTCTTCGGCCAAGAAAAGTACAGATCTGGGGGAACTAACCCTTCCCAAGGACAAAACCAAAGGGTCCCAACTCCAACTCGACAAGAAGCTCACTCCGTCCGACTCTGAGAAACCAAGCAACAGCAGAGACAACCCCGACCAAGAACCCATGAACCCCAAAACCTTCGCCGCCGGCCACTCCGGCCATGGGTCGGCTGCCCTCACCTGACTGGGGGAGGGCCGCGATCCTCGCCCAGCTGGGTGAGAGCTTGCAGGGACCCTCGCCTGTCACCCCCGAGGGTCGCCAACCCATGGCCGGCGTGGCCGTCCCCACCCTCGCTGGCCTTTCTTGGCGATGGGTGGCGGCGGCGGCGGCGGCTGCGGCGAGGGCTTGCGGCACGCCCCTTTTTTCCTCTCTTTTTTCTTAAGAAAATTAACTAATTTTTAATTTAATTTTAATAAATAAAAAGCCTTATCAGATAAAACAAATTAATTAAAAAGCCACACCCAATATTATAACAAAAATTTAATTATAAAGGTCACATTATTTTTTAATAAGAAGTTTTCTCCGTTTGCACTTAGAGCGCGTATGGCAACGTTTCTGTTTCAGGGAACAATTTTTGAACAAAAACACTTTTTTTTTTATTTCTACTCCATGGAACAATTTTTGAGTAAAATTGAGCGTTTGGTAAAAGTGTTTTAGAAATAGAAAAAGAATAGAAATGCGTTTGATAAAATTGACCGATGATTTATTCTTTTTTGATTTTTCCGACGGCGGCCGGCGACAAAAGGAGGGGTGGCGGTGGTGGCTGACCGAAGGTTGAAGGGCAAGAGAGAGAAAAAAAAGTGTTTTTTGGCAATGGTCCAAATGTGTTCCCAGGAACAAAAGTGTAAACAAACATGTTTATGTTCTTTTTTTGTTCCAGGGAACAAAAAAACGGAAACATGCCTGTTTTCAAACATTGCCAAACAGGCCCTTAAATGATCATTTTTTCTTCAATTTGATATTTAAGTGTTTCGACCAAAACTTTTTGCACTAAAGTGAGCGTCGTACGCAAGTTTTGACACTCATGATATGTAATGGAAAAAATAGACATTAGCTAGGGATATGTTTGATATTTGATTACTAATGAAATTATTTCAGCAATTAATGTTTAAACAAATAATAACTCAGCTAATCCATTTACTAAGAGATTCTCAAGAGGTTTAGTTAGTCGTATTTCCAAATGAATGAGTCTTAGACCGATTGATAACAGTGATTAAGTATTGGGGTACAACTTTAGTATTCATGGAAAGTTAGGAGGATGAGTGTAAGAAATCACTCTTAATGAAATTCAAGATTTTAGCAAAGCAATATTAAGTCAATAAGTTAGGAGTTTCACCTATATGAACATAAAAAGTGATGACACTTCTGAACAGCTGAATGAACTTTTGTAAATATTCATGTAGGAGAAAGCACAATGCCATAAAATTCCTCATAAAAAATTTCTGATCGAATGTGCATAAATGCATATTTGTAATAATTCAATTAATAAATGGAATCATAGTTAACAATTTCATCTACCACTGATTTTGTTAATGAATATACACTAATTGAAGGCTTAAATTTTAACAGATGCCTTCTTGTATGTATGAATGCGTGTAAATTAGTACAAATAACAAACCAAGTGAGGGATTGTCGTAATAGTTTGTTACCATGAAAAGAAGTGATTGTTGGACATGAAAAAAATGTGATTGTTGGATATGAAAAGAAATGGTTATTGATATGAAGAGAAGTGATGGTTGATCATGAAAAGTAGTTACAATTTCATGAAAAGTGGTGATTGTGGAAATAAGGTATTTATTCCCAAGACATATGTTGTTTGATTGTCTGTAGATAGTCCCAAATCATGTATTGTTCATCACAATTATTCATGAAAACTACAAATTTTTCTTCTTCACAGCATTATCTTTTCTTCTCTTTTCCCACACAAGCTTAATAAAATATTCAATGTGAATTTCATGAGGAAAATTGAGTAATTGTTGAACTCGTTTATTTATAACTTTGATATATATTCTTGAGGTATGTTTGTTCTAAGCTTGGTAACAATAATAGTAGAGGCAAATAATACCTTAAAGATATTAATTGTCATCACGTCTCAAAGGATCCAAGATCTATCAATTACTATTCTATTTCCATTAATAATAATAATTTCCCAACAATTAGTAGATTGAAACTTGTCTGTAATTAACACCAAGCAAACAGACAAGTTAGAAGGAAGGGTAAGGTAGAACTTCTTGTTGTACCTTTTCTGACATAATTTACGCAAAGCTGATCTTTTTCTGTGGATGCTCAAGAGTATGAAGTGGTTTAAAGTCCCTAGTTGAAAGATAAACTTACTAATAAGAATGAATTTTTTAGCCATCTTTCTACCATCGACGCATTTAAAGCCGCCCACGTGGTTGACACAAGTCCTATCATAGCACTGATTTGGTTCTTCACATTCGTCAATATCTGATGACAAAGGAGAAACAAATATATTAGCGAAACCCATCTCCTTGAGTAAAATTAGCGACTAAAATTAGCGACACTAGTGGGAAAATTACTAAATAAATCTTAAATCAATTGACTTTTACCAATTTAGCCCTAAACATTTTAATTGCACCAATAAAGTCACGTACATTTTCCACGTTTTGCCAAATAAGCCTAGACTACCAATTTTGGTCGAGATTTGTTGATGTGGATGCCGACTATATTATATGGCACAGTCAATTGATGTGAACATTTTTATTAATATTTTATTAATTTTTTGAATTTTATTCTTTTTCTTTTCATTTTTCTTTCCTTCTCCCTTTGGCCGTTTGCTTGGTCTCCATGATGGCTAGTGATTGGCTGAGGCGACAGCCGGTTAGGTCGACCTTTTCGTGTTAATGGAGAGGCGAAGGCCAGCAAGTTCCACCTTGCCTAGCAATGGCAAGGTCAAACCTCACGATGGTTAATGAGAGGCTTGCCTTCGCCGGGCACTAGCAAGGTTGACCTTGCTAGCGCTACCCTCTTGCTAGTCGCAAACCACTGCCAGGACCCCTATGACCGGCTAAAGGAAGAAGAAAAAAAAAGAAGAATGAAAGGAAAAAGAGAATAAAAGAAGTTTATATATTTTTAAAGATTATTACAAATTTCACGTCAAAACTAATTGTGCATGTAAGACGTTCGGTTTTCATGTCAACAATATCAAGTAAAAATTAAGCGGACAGACTTAATTAGCAAAACGTGAATGTGTTTATAACTGAATTGACATAATTAAAATGTTCAGGATTATATTGGTAAAAAGTATAACTTTTTGGTAATTTTTTCTACACTAATAGGTCGCATTTCCTCAGAAATTATTAATTCTATGGCTAATATATAGCGCTTGTAACGAAAGGAGTATCCTATTCCCCTCAATTTCCAGTAAATTATTGTCAACATTAAATAATTTTTTTTGAAGTGTGTTGACACCGAATTTTTGGTCATATCCGCGCTCGCATGGGCCAAGCCCGCACGAACTCATTCTCTTTTCCTCCGGGCCCACGAGCACCCCTTTTCCCCAGGCCCACGTCCGCCCAACTCATCTTCCTCCCACTTGCTCGGCACATCATGAAGCAGATCACGATCTTGCCTGCACCTGCGATTTTGGGGAAAGGACCGGCGACTGACACACGCCAACGAGAGGCGGAGCTGAGGTGAGGGGACAGGGCGAGTAGATTAGAGAGCTCTGGGCAAGAGGGAAAAGGGGGGATTATTTGCAGGGATTGCAAAAGAGAGCAAAAAGGCGTGGAAGGGAGGTCTTCTTTTGGTTGCGCACAGGAAGGGAGCGAGAGGAGAAAGAAACAGAGAAAAAAGAAGGAAAAAAGAGAGAAGATTCTGGAGAGAGAGGTGGTGAACCCGAGAGTATCAGTCATCCGAGGCTGGTCTTCCACGACGCTTCCCTTGCCGAGGATTCCAACTCCGGCGCCGGCCATCACCCTGCTCCACGTCCCTCCTATTTCACCGGTAAGTCAAAAACCCGAGCCCGCCGTTTTGCTTTGTTCCCAAGAATCACGGTCGAGGGATCTCAGGAGCAACTACGATTTGGCTCGAAAATACTTGAGCGCGTCCTCTGGCTATCCTTCTCCTTGAACCGTGTAGGTTCCCTCCACCTGGGCGTTCCATTTACTCACTTTTTCTCTCGAGTTTCTTTAGGTATCTTGGACCAAGGCATTTTCTCGCCGGCCCGAGCAAGGCTTTCTGTGTTAGACCTATCTTAAGTCAATGCATATCTCTTGTCTGTTCATTTTGAACCATTTGTGAAGCCTCGATTCCGTTTAATCCCTAGAAATATTTTGTTTTTACTCCTGCACGCCGATTGTTCGATTAAATGTCCGATCTTGAGCGCTAAGTTGGATCTTCATTCTCTTTATTCTTTGGACGTTTCTTTAGTGTAGTCTGACTCGGCTTAGTGTTTGGAAGTCTTGTTGTTGTTAGAGTTTCGTTATAAAGGAGAATGGCTTCTGGAGCTTCATTTGAAAGGAGGAGTGGCGTGGGCGGAAGATGAAGTGCAGAAAAAAGGAAGTAAAAAAAATAAAGCAAAAGAAAGTTCAAGTCTTTTTCGGTGGGTTGGATGGCTAATTTGATTTAGGCTAGTCTTTGGGCTCCTTTTAATTAGGTTTGGGCTGGCTGTTTTTTATTAGTTTTGGGCTTTCTTTAAATAAAAATTCATTTCCTTTTATGGGCCCATTCTAGTTTTGGGCCAGTTTTTGTAATTTAGTTTGAAATCAATTTTTTCTAAAAATCGGACCATTTTTTTGCAGACCTAACCCGAACCTTTAGGGCTTGAGTCAGTGGGTCGGATCGGGTTTTCCCGACCCGGTCCAAAGCCCTTTTTCGAATTAAAAAAATTTAAAAATTTAAAAATTTAAAAAATTTAAATTTAAAAATTTATTTAAAAAATCTAAAAATTTTCAAATAATTCAGAAACTTTTTTTAAAGAAACAATTCTTAAGTTTTTTTTAATAAAAAATAAAAATAGTTTCCTCTTATTAAAAATTCAAAAAATATAAAAAAAAGAAATTTCGAAAAATATATATTTTAATAAATAAATAAAAAGGTGAAAAAAGGATGAAGTAAAAAATATTTTTCCTTTTATTAAAAATGTTAAAAAAATAATTAATTAACTTTTTTTGAAAAATTAATTAAAAACTTTATTTTTTATATAAAAAATCAAAGAAGTTGCATCGTCTAGACCATCGGGTTACTCCCTAGCTTAATTGCATGTCTAATTTAGCTTCATGTGTTGGCGCTAGATGTATGATTAGGCTCGACATGATATGATGCATTTTTGGCATGTATAGTTTAGGTGGTGGTTGATCGATGTCCTTTCCGGTCTTGCTTTTTGTAAAGTTTTATCTTTGGTTCACTAGGATTACATTGGTTTTCAAGGCATGATTAGGTTAGCATGTGCTTAGTCTAACAAAATGAACTTAGACTTAGGATTACTTTATATAATGAATAATTAGCTTAATTTGAACTAATTCATCAGATTTTCTTTTCCTTCACAATTAGCTTCCAAGGGATCATATCTTGAGGCTTATAATAAGGCCATGTATTTGTAAATATCCGACGAGTGGCGGGTTTTACTTTTCTTGTCATTAGTTGATCATGTTTAATTACTTGAGTGTTTATTTACCGTATCGGATTACAATGCTTTGTTTGTTTATTTCTCGTACCGTCTTTCCATAAATGGCGTATTAAGTTCTTTTGTATAATAAGTTAGCCTTTAGTTTAGAATTGCATGAAAATAACCTTATAGGAACAATTTGCATGGACACTTAGTGATGGGAATAATCTTTAGGATTTAATAGACGAACAAGAGCGTGTGATCATTTTAGATTAAACAATCAACTAGTCAGGTACCGAAAGGACGTCAATAGAAATATTAGCGCAAATAAGTTTGCGTACTCTAGAAATCTCTGAGTGTGTAGGAAGTGAAACATTTCTCCAATGCTTTCACTTGGTTTCTAGCCGATCCCAACATGCTATAGGCGACTCCTAAAAATATTTTAGGTTGTTAAATAACCTCTAAAAATGAACACGCTTGAACGTCACGCGAGGTATGGACTTGGGAGAGTCCGACCTTGAAACTGAGGAATTGAGAGCGAATACCTCTAAATCTAATTAGCACATCCCCCTCAAAAGGGGAGGTTTGGGTAGTTCGCGACAAAGTGCATTCATTTCGTACAATCTTGGGCGAAAGAAACTGAAAAAGAGGGTAGAAAAAGCATGCATGTGATCTAGGTCTGTGATGATTAAACAGCGTGGAGGAATGTTTTTCAAAGAAAAATCTAGGAATGAAAATGCCACTTCACTATATAGTGCCTTAAAAATGAAATGTGATAGCACAAAGCATGTTACCTTGGCATCCTCCAGTAAGATATGGGTCACCACCGTACCCCAAATTGCAAAAGCACTGGCTAAATGGCATTATCTCACTTCCAGAAGTCAAAAAGCCGTAGAGGTTGTACATGGTACATCTGATATTTGGCCCATCTTGCTTGATGAGCTGAAGTGCTTCCACGGTATTGTTCGGAATCCCCCACTCCAACACCACTGGAACCGTATCATTCAATCTTAAATCATATAAACCTCCATCTTTAGGCCTTGAGAACCATGATCGATTTGCCAGGAAAGCGTACTTACACCCCTGATATCCACCTTCCTTGAAATCCACACTGAAGCCCTGAAGATTATAGGGCAGCGTAGTCTGGCAGCATCCTTCCCTCCCGGAACAAGCATTATACCGGCTAATGCTGGTGTTATTTCCAGCACATTTTGACCGGCAACCGACAACAGCTGATTTTGTACCATTCACTGTAGCCAGGGTGTTGCAACCGACCGATATAAAGACGTTCCATGTCTTGGAGAAGACAAATTGACTTCCGTCTAAGCTTACTGGCGCACCATAAAGAACATGAGTAGTCTTTCTCTCGAGGAAGGGCATTGTCCAATGGGGTATCTTGAGTCCTCATCTAATCAGCGTTATCATCTAGGTTTTTTTCCCCCCGCTGGTTGAACTTCGTACATGGGGAAAGAACTTGGAACACCAAGGCGTACATGATTTTCTCGTTTGTATGTGCATGGACCTAAACATCAAGTCCTCATCTAATGGGCATAGACCTAAATCATGATCATAGTCCTTAAAGGATTATTTAGCCCCGCTATTATTGCTGTCGAGTGTGAAGCAAACATATCTTCATAATGCATACCAAAATCATAAAGAAATGAGTTCGGCAATTATTCAATTTCCTTCCTAAAATCTCATCTTGAATGTGTTTTTAAACTTGTGTAAGAAAAGAGAAGAAGAGAATGTTGCAAAGAAGATATATGAACACAATGTGATTTGGCCCTATTATAGACAACAACACAACATATTTCTTATCCTGCTTTTCATGAACAACTATCACTTATCACTTATCCTTTTGTCAATATTTACTTATTTTCATGTCCAATTCAATATGTTCTCCTCTTTATTGTTTATAGATAACAAACTATTTCAACAATCCTCCACATAGTTTGTTATGTATACAAAGTAATGTAAATTTATACATACAAAATTGAATATATTAAGATTTTAAATGAATAATTAAGATGTAAACCTTGAATTAGTGTAAATAATTCCTTTAACAAAATCAATGATAAATAAAACTTTGAATCATAATTCCATTTGTTTATCAAATTACCACAAATTTGAATTGACATGCATTCGATTAGAATTTTTCTATGCCTTAGCATTTCGATGGCCTTGTGCTGCCTCTTGGATTAATCAATATTTACAAAACTTCGTGGTACTTTTGTTAGAAGCGGCATCACTTGTTATGTTCATATAGATGAAGATCCTAACATATAATCTTAGCTTTGCTTTGCTAAAACTCGAACTTCATCAAGAGTGCTTTCTAACACTCAACCTCAAAGCATTTCATAAGTACTATTCTTGTGCCTCAATACTTGATCACTGTTAATAATAACTTGTTGCCCATTGAACTTTGAAAATTTCGCTGGAAATTGTAAAATTGTGTTTTCACTATGCTTGACTCTTATCAATTGGTCTAATATCTATTCCTTTGGCAAAACTGCTAGCTCAACCTCTCAAGAGTCCCTTAGTGAATAGATTAACCAAGTTATTATTTGTTCGGACGTAAATTACTAAATAATTCTATTAGTAATCGATGGTCGATTATAATCATGTCAAAAATCAATATGTTTAGATTTTCTAAAGTATATTTTATTGTGTGCCTTAGACATAATTGCTTCACTATCACAATGAAATATGTTGCTGTGATTGATTGTGGCACAATTCTATATCCAATAGCAAATTTCCTAGCCATTCAACTTCTTCACTAGTTGTTAAAACTGCAAATTGGCCCACCCGGTCCAGGAATTGGATTGGATTGAACCGATCAGTCCGGTCCTGTTTTAGGGTCGGACTTGGAACCAATCATTTTTTCTTGTTCTTTATTTATTTATTTCTTCTATTCCCTATAAGTGAGAGTTTCTCAACATCAAAAGAGAAATATAATTTAAATGATTATGGTTTGTTTCGGAATAATATTTTTTAGAAAAAATTGAAAATTTTGGCTAGTCAATTTGCCTAGTTAGTCTGGTTCCTTATGTGGAACAGTGAACTGTACTAATTATTCCCGATTTTGAATTTTAAAAATCGAGAACCATTAAGAATCGAATCGGTTTGGTTCGATTATCAAATGGGAGTTGGACCATGTACACCCCTAATATGCGTTGCCAATGGAGATGTTATCTATTCCTTCAACTCATCTTTTTTTAAGCCACGACTATTAAAAGAATGTAAAAAATTCATAATCAGTGGAAGTTCTCTAAATATATGGATATTTAGAATTTGAAAGATAGCACCGAACAAAGATCCGCATGCACCGATGCCATACTGACAAGCACCCACATACAGCGCCGCATATGACGGATGATATTGCATTTGGAAAATAGTTGAGTTCACGTACATATTTATAAATTAGATGGCTGATTACAGTGGCTTTGACTATTAGTGAGCAGGAGGGCAGCTTTCGACCGTAATAATCAATTGTGCGACATGATGGTAAATTATATCCCGACGAAATTGCAAGTAGTTTAGAACCATGATAGAATCTTGTGGTGAGAATTTAGTCTTTCTCGGCGAGATTGATAGAAATTGTTTCCCAAAAAATTGCAAAGACTAGACATTGAAAGTTGTTGGCATTATTGGAGCTGGAAAGCACTAATTAAGAGTATTATGAGTCGAGTGTGATTATAATCTCTATTTAATTTTTTTCTACAATTTGAGCAAGAATTGTTACTGTTGATGGTAATTTCACTGGGTATATAATAAAAGTTACATATGCTTTGTTGGAAAAGTGCGATTTTCATACAATCACATGTCATTCTTTCTCATTTTGATTTTTTTTTTGTTTTCATTCTTTGATAATTTTAGGGGTGAGCCTTATCCAGGTTGAGCCGGTCCAATACTCAACCCTAGTACCAAATTGCATAATGTTGGTTCTCAATTCTTGGGACCGTGGACCGACCTATTGAGCTTGGGATCAAGGACCAGACTAACCCTATGGGTTCAGTCCGGTTTCAGGGTCAATCCGAGATCGTTAAATTATTTCCTTATAATCATTTATTGCATTCTTCGAAAGGACAAACATATTATTTCAAATTTTACACCGTCCATAGTGTGATATTAAGTAACCAAACTATGAAATCAATTAATGTCAAACATAAATATAAAATAATAATAATATAAATCTCCATTTGGTAGAAGTTACAAACCACAAAAAGAAGATATAATATACAATGAAAGTATAAAAAAGTCTAAAATACGTGATATAAACCATGAAATAGTTATAAAACGATTGAGTTGCGTTAGTCATTAAAAAGTTCAAAAAAGAGGTTTCTACTCTTGGTCCTAGGCTCGGCAGAAATAAGAAGCTGCTCTTGGGCTTCTTTCCTGGGTTTGACGAGAAAAAGGGCAAATTCAATATACTATGTATATGTCGGGTTGGTCCGGATTGATTCATATATTATGTATATGTCGGATTGGTTCGGGCAAAATTAACCCAAAATTTCAAGACCAATTACCATTCTGCACAGTACCGAATAAATGGGATTTTGACATGGACCCTTGGCAGTGTTTTATTTACGTGGAAGAAGGGATAAATTTTCCAACAATACGCATTGTTTTGTTACAGCTCCGTTACTTCCTAGCATCTATGAGGATACTTCCTTGAAGAAAGTGATGCCAAAGCTTGAAAAGTGGAGGGCACCAATTTCTAAGCAGCTGACGGCGACATTTCCCATAGTTGGAACCATAAAACAGGGTCAGGACAAACCTGATATGATCATCACGAATGGACTAACTTTTGATGACCCCGCTCTCCCATTCCCACTTCTGCTTTTGTTCTCCTCCTTTTCTAAAAGGAAGTTCATTTTCCACAAGAATCTCTTTCCGAATGGCGAAATCATCGACAAATTAAGACTACGACGACCAAGATGTGTTTTCTTTTTCTCCTTTAACGAGTAAATCGGCTTTGGCATCTTTTCAAGATACAAAGTTGAAGATTAAGAATCACTTTTACTAAAGCAAAAGTGGTTTCCTTAGAACTTATTTAAACATAGTGCGATGTTCGTGGGTCTCGGTCTCTCCCATTATTGGAGCAGAAGTCAATTATTATTGTCCTCGAGTGATTAGTCCAATGATTTACATGCTCAAGCCACCAATGAAAGTCCTTGGGAATGCTTTTTGTGGAATGCTTTTTTGTCCCCCACAAAACTTACGTGAATCATGTGGGATGTCTTTTGCTTCCCCCATGGAAAGAGATTGCGCCCCATGCGCTGGGATCGAAGAAAACTAAATGAGATTCTTGCTTTAAACTAGACTTGATCATTCGCTAATGCTGTGGATCATGATGTCGAAAGTATGCCGAACTCTTGGCATTGTTTTATTCTTTTATATATTCGGTCAATAGAACTATAACAAACCATCAGTGGTACCGACAAGAGAGAGAGAGAGAGAGAGAGAGAGAGAGAGAGAGAAGAGTCCACTTTTTTGGGAAAAGAAGAAGAAGAAGGATAGGTTTAGTTTGATATTTTTATCTAAAGAAATTTTTACACTATTATCCAAAAAATGTTCATTCACAAAAATTTGTGCGTGGAAATCATGAGCAGTCTTTCCCAAAGGAAGAACGTTACCAATGGGGCATCGCATGTGAATGTCTAATCAGTGTTATTATCTGGAACTTTTTTTTCTCTCGCCGGTTTGATTTCATAAGTAGGAAGAGAATTCGAAACACCGAGTTCAATATGATTTTCATGTTTCGTATGTGCATGGACCAGAACTTTTGGAGAAAGGGGACGGGTTGAGTCCCTTAACAATCTTAATTAAGTGAAAGAAAGGAAGAATTTTCATGGAATATATTGCCAGATGTATTTTTCTGATCATGCACCTGCTCATAATTTTAGATATGCTCGAGCTTGATTACATTGAGAAAGTCAGCTCCCTCATGTTTCTGAAGCTGAAATCACATCGCAGCACTTTTCGACCCTGAAAACTTGCATGCGTATGGAGAGATAGCCGAGGCCTTCTGATTGGAGGTGTTGCGTAATCTGTGAGAGCGTCATCGCGGCTTCAAGCGGAAGTGACTGCAATGTTGGAAGCCCTAAGTTCTCTTCACAATAGAAATGAAGAGTGTATAGTGTTGGAGACAGATCGATATGATCTGGTAGAAGTGATAGGAGGAAGTTCAGATCATGGTAGTGCAGATCAAGGGTTGTGGGAGGTACAAGCACTTATCGACCAGGCCCAAGCCCATCTTAAGCTGTTTAAAGACCTAAAGATAGCCCATTGTTCCAGAAATTGCAATCAGGTGGCGGATTAGGTCGCTAAAACCCAAAGGAACAATTATCTACCAAGCAATTGGTCCAGTCACCCCCTTTCTAGCTTATTGGATTTAATTTGTGTTGATGTTATGTATTTATCTCATCAAACTCCTGCAGAAATGAGAATATGACTACTAGTCTTTTCGACCAGAAAAAAAAAAGGGCAAATCCAACTGGCCAAAAGTTGATATAAGCAGGATGCTTGTTCCCAATAGTACAAGTGTAACTGTATTGTATTCCTTACAAAACTGCAACAATTTTCATGATACATGAACGGGGAAAAAGAGATTCCGTCTTGTTGACTAGTTAAAACAGCAAGTTCCCCCGATTTTGTTGACTAGGCCACGAGGTTTCTTCCATAACACCCCCCTCCGTAAAGGGAGTGGGTTTGTCCTGTAGTTCAACGAGGACCACTACAGAACTGCACACATCTCTTCTTGTCTGTAAATTGACTTGTTTGGAAATACTAACGAGCCCATTCATGTAGAGCTAGAGGTTTTTGTGCAGGATAATGCCAGAAAGAGCTGCCTACAACATGGTTCACGATGTTTGAGTGGCCGCCAATCTGAAAATGTTGGTACATCCAGGTCCACATGATGAGCTTGGGCATGTCAAGTCCAATTTTTATGCAGAACCCAATTTGCACGTAAACAAACCTGGAAAGACAGGCATGGTGGGATCCCATGGATAACTTGTTGACAGTGGCCCCTGTGGTCTTCAATAACGTTATCACCTGAGAGCTCGTCTAAGAACGGGCGATTGACTCAAGTCTCCATCAGTGACAGAATAGAGAGACGATCGGTCCCCTGCTTGGCCCACGGGCTTCACGAGATCAGAAGTTATCGCTATGCCAGATTGAGCTTCTAATAAACTTGTGCTCATGGGCACCACGACCTTGTGGGAACAGAATTATGGATTCAAAACCACAGTTATTGATGTTTTTCAGCGAACAGAGTTGATGCACACGTCAAAATACGATCCACCGAATAGAAAAGTTCTAACACAACGAATTTGGCATGTGTAAAGTTCCAGACGAAAATACAAGAATTACACAACCCAAAGAACGCATCTAAGGCGGCCCTATGAAGTCAAAAAGTGGGAAAGTTCGTAACACGGAAAAAATCCATAATTCAATTCCACGATTTTGCGCTCAAATTATAATTCGATGTTTTAAGACATAAAACTAATCTACAATTCCTAAGAATTTCATTTCCATGAACACATGACTCTCGTTCCTTAAGGGCAATTAATCAAACATTAACATCACGATAGAATCGATGGAAATATGAAAAAAGAACTTCCAACATCTTTGATACTAAAATGAGGAGCAAAAATATCGCATATATATGATAGGGTCCATGCGTGATTGATTTTCATTGTTTTTGTTTTGCTATTGACAATTGACAAGAAAGGTTCGCTAGGATTGGGAGAGAAAATTCTATAACTAGTTGGGTTCTTTGATGTTGATATATGTAGTTCAGGTGGTGAGTTTGATACGACATGTGATGAGGATTTCAATGATATCTTGATCTAAGTAGTCGAAGCATTGTTTGTCGGCAACAACCCCTTTATGCCATTAGCAATTCAGTGTGATCTTCAGGGAAGAGCCGGGCGGGGCGGGAAGATGCAAGTACGCCTTCTTTTCTGGAAGGAAAATATCGGTCTTTCTCTCTTTCTTTTTCAGAAAGTAACGATCTAATATAATCGCGAAGGCTGGTGCGCCGTGTAACTGATGGAAGTTCCATCAACAATCGAATTGACAGCAAGTATTGAAGGATCTCAGGATAAACTAAAATCACTGCATCATGCTCGAGCTAGAGGATTTCCAAATTGGCACACACCGAGTAAGATAATGCCTAGCTAATTACAGGACCTGAGTAAATTTGGGGTAGGTATGACTTCACAGTTTATTGATACCGAACGCCGACAATAATTTCATTACCAATAAATAAGTACCCAAAGACCCTCCTATTAGGAAATTGACAAGTCTTCCTCCCTTCTCTCTTCTCTTTATTTTGCTCTGAAGACCGACTTCCATTACAAAAGGAGCAACATGACTTACCAGAGTAAGAGGGAAAGCGGATCTTCACCACGTCCCACTAGGCAAGAGTGGCTGCACATCCGACAATGTAATGACATCCATATCGATGTTTGACTTGCTAGATTTAGAAGCAGCAGTATAAGATTCAGTTGCCTGACGGTCCTCTTGATTTTGCTGAATGCCCGGAGGATTTTGGAGATTCCTTATCCTCTCCAACTCCAATGCCACTTCTTTCATTGTCGGCCGGTTCCGCCCATTCAAGTGCAAGCATCTTTTTGCAAGGTAAGCAACTGATGCAATCTCTTCCTTCTTACCTTCTTTCAAAACTTGAGCATCCACAATGTCGAACAAGCAATTGTCCTCCATTGAAATAATGAAATAGGTTGCGAGGCTTCTTCCTTCTTGTTCCCTGAGCGACGAGATTGGCTTTTGTCCCGTTAAGAGTTCAACAAGGACAACTCCAAAGCTGTACACATTGCTTTTGTCTGTAAATTGACTTGATTGGAAATACTCGGGATCTAGATAGCCGAAAGTCCCCTGCACCAATGTGGTCACGTGAGTTTGATCAAGGGAAACGGATTTGGACGTACCGAAATCTGCCACTTTTGCCCGATATTTCTCATCCAAGAGGATGTTGGTAGACTTGATGTCTCGATGATAAATGGGAATGGAGGCTGCTGAATGCAAGTAGAATAAGGCTCCTGCGATTTCAGTTGCAATCCGTAGCCGTGTGTCCCACGATATAGGAAACTCTGCATTTGGGTCATGTAGGTATTGGTATAGAGTCCCGTTTGGTATGAACTCATATACTAAAAGCGGGACTTCCGTCTCCAAACAGCATCCCAATAACTTAACCACATTTCTATGGTTGATTTGTGAGAGGATGACAACTTCATTAATGAATTGTTCGACTTTTCCCTCATCTATCACTGTTGATTTCTTAATCGCAACTATTTTTCCATCTGTTAACATTCCCTTGTAAACAGTACCTTGCCCACCTTGCCCGAGTATTCTATCGTCATTGAAATTGTCAGTGGTCTTCTCTAAATCCTTGGAGTTGAACAATTTGCTTTTCTCGACATTGCCTTCTGGTGAAGATAACTCACTTTCCAACAAAAGACCGCCATTGCGTTTGAAGTACTTCTCTTTGAGCTTCATTTCTTTTCTCTTCTTGATATATTTGTACAACCTCCATAGTAAAAGACACAAAAATAGTGCCCCAAGGCCTGCCCCAACCCCTGCATTGCAAAAATATAAGGGGCAAAAGTGAAAAAAAAGAAAAGAAAAGAAAAGTTTCCTGCTTGTCAAGATCTATAAAGACACTTGACATCAAGAATTTAATTGAATCTGATTACTGAGGAAATAATTAAGATTGATTAACCTGAGTTCTCCTTTCATGTGGATTTATCTTAACAACCATGGAAAAATCAATTTGCCTCCATTCTAAGTTCCATGCGGTGAAATATTTATATGCATGCATTTGCACAGTACAATTGGTCTCCCATTTAAGGAATTTAGAAAACAACTGATGAAACTGAAAAGTTCCTACCAGCATTCATCTTCATTATGATTGTAATAATCCCATTTAAAACGTGACAAGAATAAGTTCTAATCTTGGATATCTTTTGATAGATACGAAGCGGCGACGTTAGAAATGTTAAAGTGCTTTGTTATCCATCAACGTGAGTATTAGTGTGTGAAGAAATTTATCAGGTTCTTTTGATACTTGAAATTTATCTATGATCATACACCAAACAAATGGACAATGACACTAGAACCAAGGGCCAGATAGAACTAATTTTTGAAATTTTTTTGAACATAATTTATGTGGAAATGTTGTCCGAAAAGTCATAAGCCTATCCTAATAGTGGTCATTTAGTCATAAACTCTTCAGTTTAACTAATTTAGTCATAACTTTTGATGATTTTTACAATTTTTATTTTCTCCTTCTATTTCCTTCCCTTTTTCTTTTTTCTCTATTTCCTTCCATCGATTGCTGGGCCTCAACGATGGTTAGCAGAGGTCGCAGGTTTTTGGTCAGGGTCACTCGATTCTACCTAGGGGGTCTTGGCCCTTGTTAATAGCCGGCTTCCTCTACAGGCCATGGCCAAGTTCTTGGCAATTGGAGGATGGTAATAGAAAGAAAAAAGGCAGAAAAGAAAAGGAAAAAGAATAAAATCAGAAAAATTGCAAAAATCATCCATGTTAGTGCCCCATGGTGTCATGTAGAATAACCACCATCCACATTGACTATTTCAGGGCAAAATTGCGCAGAAAGATCATCATATTAGTAAAACATAAAAAAGTTTAAGATTAAATTGTCCAAATTAAAATATTTAGAACTGAATTAGCTTACATACAATATATATATATATATA
Organism: Melaleuca alternifolia; assembly: GCA_019926035.1. Taxonomy (NCBI): domain Eukaryota; kingdom Viridiplantae; phylum Streptophyta; class Magnoliopsida; order Myrtales; family Myrtaceae; genus Melaleuca; species Melaleuca alternifolia. The sequence goes on from JAGKPW010002178.1 coordinate 887,038, forward strand.
AGTAATTTGTGGGCAATTATTATGCTATTCTGTGCTTTTCCTTGACAATACTCAAGAACGTGAAGCAGCCCACATAGTTCTAGGTTAAAGTTCTACTTACCAATAAGAATGAATTTAGTTCTACCAGGAACGCAGTCATAGCCGCCCATTTTGTTCTCACAAATCCAGCCTGACCGGGGGCATGTATTTGGATCTTCACATTCGTTAATATCTGATGACAAATGGTAAAATAAATATCATGTTTGCAAAGTGCATTCGCTTTGTATAACTTTGGGCAGGAAAAAAAAAGGCAGAAAAGCATGTACGGGATCATTAAACAGTGAGAATGCACTCTTTTTCAGAGATGGAACTGGAAATGAACAAGCAACTTCGCTTTATGGTGCCCTTGAAAACGGAATGTGATAGCATGTAGTATGTTACCTTGGCATCCTTCAATAAAATAAGGGTTACCACCATACCCCCTAAGGCACCAGCACTCCACATACAGCAAGTCAAACGTGTAACAGTTGACAACATTAGAATTAGATGAGCTTCGGGTAAGCGCGAGCGAATAGTCGGTATTGTTGTGGATTCCCCACTGTAACACCACTGGAACCGTATCATTCACTCTCAAATCGTATAAACCTGTAACATCCGACCTCGCGAGCCATGATCTCTCTGTGAGGAAAGCGTACGCGCACCCCCGATGTCCACCTTCTTCCTTGATTTCCATACTAAAGGCCTGAAGGTTGACAGGGAGGGTAGTCTGGCAGCATCCGTCCCTCCCGGAGCAAGCACTATACTGGCTAACGTTGGTGTTGGTTCCAGCACAAATTGACCAGCAACCGGCCGATGTAAAGACCATACCAGCTGATTTTGTACTACTCACCGTTGCCATGGTGTCACAACCGACAGATGTAAAGACATTCCATTTCTGCGAGTAGTTACTTCCTTCTAAGTTCACCAGCTTACCAGGTCCATCACCCTGGCAGCTTAGATTTGAGTAAATTATTGGAAGACTGACCTTTATCATGCCATCCCCATCACCACGAAAATTGGGGAGGGAAATGTTGAGAACTCTCAATCCTAACTTTTTTAGCACGGGAACCCTCTTGTTTTCCTGGCAGACAATCTCGTACCAGTCATCCAAGGAACACCCCGTTCCTATTCCGAAGGGGAAGGGAACCGTGACGTTCCCGCACCTTTCAACACAGTTAGGCCTTGCAAGTCCCGGTGCGGCTCCTGATGCTTGTAACGTGAGGGAAACCAGAAGCAGAAGAATTTGACACACCGAGTTCGACATGATTTTCACGGTTTGTACGGACACGAACCTAAACGTATGGAGAAACGTGATTGGAGCTGAGTCCCCTTATACTGTTATTTAAGTGGAGGAAGGGAAGAATTTTCATGTACCGCACACATGGTTTTATTCCAGCTCTGTAATTTCCTAGTATCTCTGAGGATGCTTCCTTGAGGATAGAACTATCAAAGCTTGATAGGTAGAGGAGACGACTTCAAGCAGCCAAGTGTGACTTTTCCCATTGCTGGGGACATAACTAATCACCTTTCCCATGAGAAAGACATGAAGGATTACCAAAATGGATGAGCTTCCACAAGCCTTTGTCGTGAACCTCGTTGAGCACATTAGATTGAGTCAAAAAGAAATATTGCACTCGATAATTTTTAACATTTGAAAGCAGAGTTATGCCCGTTTGATAATTTCTACTCCGTTGAGGTGAGCACGAAAATCTAGTGATTATCACAAAACGAATTAACTTTTGATGACTCTGCTCTCATATTCCTACTTGTTTTTTTTTCGCGCTTCTTGAAAGAGAACCATTTTCTACAACAATAATCTCTTTTTAAATGGAAAAATCATCTGACAAATTTATACTATGACTACCAAGATTTTTTTTCTTGAATGAAATGGGTTTGAAAGCAAAACTCAGCTTTATTATAGCAAAAGTGGTTTGGTTTTTACTTTCTTTAATTGTAGTGCGATGTGTGAGGATCCTAATCTCTCTCGTGATTGAAGCAGGAGTCATCTTTATTATTCTCGATTGCGGTACATCGTGTAATTAGTCTAACGCTTTCCTTGGTCAAGCCACTACTAAAAGCACTTAGAAATTGTTTTGGCCCCACCGAAAATAGTAAGAATTGTACGTGAATCATGCTTGCTTCCATGAATAAATAGAGTGCGTCCGCACTTGTACTGAAGAAAACTTAAAAGTGATTTTCGCTTTAAATTGTGGGACACAAATCAACAACGACGAGAAGCACATGTCAAGTCCTTATTGACTTGTCCAAAGAGAATCCCAACGTATGTATAAATTAGAATTGGAAATCGTTTTCTCCCTCCCCTCTATTTCCAAGACCTTCTTTGTCCCAGCCCAGATGTAACATGGTCGATATGATTGGTCATTTTTCAAGATTTCCACACTAATGGTGTTACATCGGTACTGGTCTTTGTTAAATATTTCAAAAAAAAAAAAAACAATTTCATCATCAACGCTTGTTTCGAGTTAAAGTTATCATCATGATTGGTTTGGCTAGATAATATCATCGATAGTTGCTTTGAGGATGCAAGATAGAGATTATGGGAGATGGAATATACTGTCGGTTGTACTTTTTCGATCATGCACCTTCTCATAATTTGAGATATGCTCGAGCTTGATTACATTAAGAAAGTTGACTGCCTCATGTTTTTCAAGCTGAAATCACATCGCAGCTCTTTTCGACCCTGAAAACTCACGGGCGAATCGAACTGGCGTGGGGTTGATATAAGCAGGATGCTTGTTCCCAATAGTACAAGCGCAACTGTATTGTATTCCTTTCGATCAACTGCAACATTTCATGATACATGAACAGGAAAGACATTCCGTCTTGGTGACTAGTTAAGACAGCAAGTTCCCCCGATTTTGTTGACTAGGCCACGAGGTTTCTTCCTTCGTCCTCCCCTCCGCAAAGGAGTGGGGTTTGTCCTGTTAAGAGTTCAACGAGGACCACTGCAGAACTGCACACATCTCTTCTCTTGTCAGTAAATTGACTCGTTTGGAAATATTAACGGGCCCATTAATGTAGAGCTAGAGATTCTTATGGGGGATAATGCCAGAAAGAGCTGTCTACACCGTGGTTTACGATGTTTGAGTGGCCGCCAATCCGAAAATGTTGATACATCCAAATCCACATGATGAGCTTGGGCACGTCAAGTCCAATCAATGCGGAACCAATTTGCATGTAAACAAAACTGGAAAGACCGGCATGGTGGGATCACATGGATAACTTGTTGACAGTGGCCCTGTGGTCTTCGATAACATTATCACCTGAGAGCTTGTCTAAGAACGGTGTTGGAGTTGATGAATATTTTGAGAATCTTTATTTATCATAGCAGACATGTCCACATGAATTTAGAGAAATTAAAGTATGAACCAACGACTTGTAAACTCTGGACGGCTACCCTGCTCCCAATGAGTGGGCGGGAGCGTGGGGGCAGTGATCTCAAAATAAAATTGGTTTTGAATTTATATTTAGTGTATGTTCATTGTGGGATGAAAATGGTTAGGATGGACTTAGGTTTTGGGCCAACTTATAAGTGCTATATATTCTATTTATATGAGAAATCCTTGTAACGAAGCGAGCCGCCGCAAAACATAATGAAGTTTTTGGTAGGATGAAATCATATACTAAATGAATTTGAGTAAACATTTGTGTCATTTTATATTTTTTTGTGAATTTTCTGATTCGGTTCACGATACACGGGCGATTGACTCAAGTTTTCAACAGTGATAGAGAGACGAGCGGTCCCTTGTGAGCTATTGCGCCGAAGATCGACTTTCCTTGGCCCACAGGCTTCACCAGATCAGAAGTTATCGCTATCTTGTGCTCATGGGCACCACGACCTTGTCTGAACAGAATTATGGATTCTCGACATGTGGGCTGGGTTATGTTGACAAGCTTGTCTCTAGGGTCTCGGGCGGTGCTAAGTAGCTGTAATTCAATAATATTTTGGAGTGGATGATTGGCTACCCAACCCTTTCGTTCTTATGATCACTGTTCCGTAAATTCCAAGGTAACACAAATGCTTTCGCCACTGGATATATTAAGAGTACATGAATTGGAAATGAAGATGCATCTCGCGGATGGCGTCCCGTGAAAAATCCACGTAAAAGGTATCAAAACAGTGGACAAGTACGAGGAATGGAGTAGCGTGCCATTTGGGCCTAGTAGAACGCGAAGCAAATTGATCCCTTTTCCGGGATTTTCATCGACTGAAGCAATGCAATTTTCGATCACGAGACTCCGATCGACAATTCGTGCTTCAGCTTGAGACTTCGATTCCTGGTTATGCTTTTTGGTCGGCAACGCTTTGCCATACCCTTTTCTTTGTCGTTTCTAGTCCAAGCGAACGGATGTGGGCTTAAGGGGGCCCTGCCTGCAGGAGGTTTCTGGGAAGAAGATTTGAGTTTCAGAGAAGTACACTACGAGCTGTGTGACCATTATAAAAACTGTTCCAAACTTATGGAAATTAAAGGATCCACAAAGAAAAAACATATGCCAGAGTTTTATAAAATGCTATAGAAAAAAGAGAAGCCAACATTGGTCATGATCCCTCTTTCTCTCTTGTGGCTTTGGAGGTGATTATTAAATAAACATAGAATCAATAATTAACTTAACAGAATAGTATATACAGTATTGAACAACCATAGTTATAGATGTTTTTCGACGAACAGAATTGATGCACACGTCAAAATGCAAACCTCCGAATAGAAAAGTTCTCACTCAGCGAATTTGGTATGTGTAATGTTCCGGACGAAAATACGAGAATTATACAACCCAAAGAACGCATCAAGGCGGCCTTATGGGGAAAGTTCGAAATACGAAAAAATCCATAGTTTTATTCCACGATTTTGTGTTCAATTAACAATTCAATGTTTTAAGACATAAAGCTAATCTATGATTGCTAAGAATTTCGTTTCTATGAACGACATGACTTACGTTCCAACATCTTCGATACTAAAATGAGGAGCAAATATCGCTTTTATACGAGAGGGTCCGTGTGCGATTGATTTTCATTGATAGTCCGTAACAATCCCTTTATGCCATTAGCAAGTCAGTGATGTTTGTTAAGTACTCTACTCCGTCACCTCCAGCTGAAAACAGAGGAGGTAATGCTCATGTTACTCATAAGACCGAAGCCACTGAAATGCAAAGAACAAATGATCATGATGACAACTTAGCTAAGGCACGAGAATTGAAGATCAAGGTTGGAATTCACAAAAGCTCTAAAGAGAACGGACAAGTCATTGACTGAGCTATTAAGATGGTTGTTCTTAGTTAGTTTTGTTAGTTGGCAAGTCTGTTTTAAGCTTGTAACAAACTCTTTAGTGGAATTCTGTTTATACACGATAGAGAGCAACTTAGTTAATCAATCAAGCTCTCAGATGTAAAAGTTCATCATCAACTTCTCTCAATAATACAGGTTGATGTTTACACATTCATCTTCATAGTCATCTTCAACCTTTTTCATCTCTTCTCTTTGATTTGCGTATATACACTCTATTCTTCAAATTTCTTCATGGTATCAGAGCCTTCTTCCTGAGAGCTAGATTCATCTTGCAAACTAGCAATGGCAGCAAGAGTACACAAATATCCATTTCCAATACACGTAAACATTTCCAACTTTGTTACACTCAAGTTAGCCGAAGATAATTTTTTGCTTTGGCAAGCACAATTCCAACGATTTCTGCGAAGTCAAGAGTTGTATGGGTTTATTAGTGGAGAAATCTGTGCTCCAACAAAGATGCTGAGTGTTGAAGATGGAGGCTGTGAAACTGAAGTGTTGAATCCAGATTACGTCGATTAAATGAGATCAGATCAGCTAATATCGTCTTGGATCAGTGGAGCTGTGTCCGAGAGTATCTTGGGTCTGATTATTGGTCTGGAGACTTCACACGAGGTATGGCAAACTCTACTCAATAGATTTACACATCAGTCTGTGGCTAGGGAATTCGAGTTGCAAGGAAAGCTACAGGCGTGTCAAAAGAGAGATAGAGCTTTGTCAGATTACCTTAGAGAATACAAACTAACATGTGATCAGCTGAATTCAATCAGGAAACCACTCGATGAGATAACAAAAATGTTCGGAGTGTTGGAAGGCTTAGGTCCGGAATACGAGAACTTCAAAACTACCATGTACTGCCTTAAACCGCCACTAGAATATGATGAGGTTGTATCACAACTTGAAAGGTTTGAGACGCGGCTGCAAAGCTATTCCTCACATAAGTATAATCCTGGTTTAGCATTCTATGGACAGAGGAAAACTGATGATCATCCAAAGGAAGAGCTAGAAGTTGAAGCTATTCGACAAAGTTTTGGCTTTAGAAGGGCCAGAGGTAGTAATCGAGGTCGAGGTCGTGGCTATGGAAGAGGTCATTTCTTTAATAGCTATGGTCATGATAGTTCAATACTCTGGAAGAAGTAGCTTGGTCTTTAATCAAGGGAGTTCTCACCCTAAACAGTTTAATACTTACTCAAGTCATAGTCAAGTTCAAGGCTTTCGACCTTATGTTGATCAATCACAAAGATATCAAGATGCTAGATCTTATCCCACAGCAGACTCGATCCATCAAACCTCTCTACATGAAAAACAAACTTCTATGAATATGCCATTAGAGTGTCAGATTTGTAAAAGACAGGGACACAATGCTCTACATTGCTGGTATTGTTTTGATAATTCCTATCAAGCTGAAAGGATTCCAACAGCTCTGGCAGCTTTACATATTGAAGATTCCTTAGGCAGTGAGTGGTACCCAGACACTGGTGCCACAGCCCATATTACTTCCAATTCAGGTATTCTTCGGAAACCTACTTAGTATAGAGGTCTCGACACTATTATGGTGGGAAATGGTGAGTGTTTACCAATTACACACACTAGTGATATGTTGTTGCACACTAGTATTGATGCTTTACCTCTTAATGATGTGTTAATTGTTCTTGATATCAATAAAAATCTCCTGTCAGTGTCAAAACTAACAGATGATTATCCCTGCTCACTCATCTTTGATAAATTTGGGGTGTATATTAAGGACAACTGTACCAATATAACCATGATGCTGGGAAGGAAAGTCAGAGGACTGTACCGAGTTGATCCTCAAACAACTGAAGTTTTCTTTACTCAACGATGCAAGAAGGCTATTGAAGAAGCTGTGTGGCATCAAAGGTTAGAACACACCAACATGAAAACTTTGGAGTATCTACAGTCTAAGCAATTGATTCATAGTACTACAAGAATTCAGAGCATATGTAGTAGTTGTCAAGCTGCAAAATCACAAGCTTTTCCATTTCCTATATCTGATTATGTTACTTCAAGTCCCTTAGCTAAGGTTCATTGTGACATATGGGGTCCCTCACCAATCAATTCTGTACAAAACTTCAAATACTATGTCACTTTGTTGACAACTACTGTCGGTACAGTTGGCTTTATCCTCTAAAAAAGAAGTCAGATTTCTTTGATATATTTGTGTTGTTTCAAAAGCAAGTTGAAAACTCCTTTGATTGTCGCATCAAGCAATTCCAATGTGATGGAGGAGGTGAATTTGTCAGTCAAAAGTTTCAGGCACACTTACAAGATTGTGGCATCAAGCAGTGTATATCATGTCCTTACACCCCAGAACAGAATGGTGTTTCAGAACGAAAACATCGTCATATAGTTGAGCTAGGTCTTGCTATGCTATTTCATGCAAGAGTTCCCCTCAAATATTGGGTGGATGCTTTTATCACAGCCAACTATGTAGTCAACTTGTTACCAACACCCAAGCTACAAATGCATTCTCCTCATAGTAAACTCTATAATCAAACTCCTAGCTATGATCACTTAAGGGTCTTTGGTTGTGCATGCTATCCCTGTCTTAGACCTTATGCAACTCATAAGTTTGATCCTCGGTCTTTAACCTGTATTTTTCTGGGATATAGTGAAAAACACAAAGGCTATAGATGTCTCCTTCCTGCATCTGGCCGTATATACATTAGTCGACATGTGGTCTTTGATGAATCATCCTTTCCTTTTACAAGGATGTTATCTACTGAGTATTCTCATCTTGCTACACTCTATCGGTTATGGGCAGCAGACCTTGATTTTCATGACTCTATTTCCAAGACTTCTTCTTCTACAGAGTCCATGTCATCATCCACTCCAAATACTACTGAACATGTCCATCTTTCCCATTGTCTATCTCCAGATATAATCTCATCATCAACCACTTCTTACCTTCCTTCTCAGCCTACAATCTCAACTGTTTCTTTTACTTCTCTTGATATTGTGTCTGACTCTTCTGTTGATCCATCTTCTTCCATGTCAGTCCCTATATCATTAGGTACTGCTTCTACTCATAGTATGCAAACTCGTTCTAAGTCAGGTATTGTAAAACCTAATAGCAAATATGCTTGTTTAGTAGCCTATAACATCCCTTCTCAACCTAAATCAATAAAAGTTGCCTTAGCTGATCCCGGCTAGTACTCAGCCATGAAAGAGGAAATGGATGCATTATATCAAAATGGAACTTGGAAATTGGTTCCTCGCACTGCTAATATGAATATCATAGGTTGTAAGTGGGTATTCAAGGCAAAACTGGCTGTTGATAGCAGTCTTGATCGGCTAAAGGCTTGACTTGTGGCTAAGGGGTTTCATCAGGAGGAAGGGGTTGACTTCACTGAGACCTTTAGTCCTGTCATCAAGCATGCTACCATTCGCATTATACTCTCTGTGGCTGTCACAAGACACTGGCATATCCATCAACTTGATGTTAAGAATGCATTTTTGCATGGTACGTTACATGAGCAAGTCTATATGAGTCAACCTCCTGGCTTTGTTGATCCTCACAAGTCTCAATTCAGGAAAGAGCCGGGCAGGGCAGGCGGATGCAAATACGCCTTCTTTTCTGGAAGGGAAATGTCGGTCGTTCTTTTTTCTTTTTCAGCAAGTAACGATCTAATAGAATCGTGAAGACTAATGCACCGTGTAACTGATGGAAGTTCCATCAACAATCGAATATTGACAACAAGTATTCAAGGATCTCAGGATGAACTAAAATCATTGCATCATGCTCGAGCTAGAGGATGTAAGATAATGCCTAGCTAATTACAGGGCCTGAGTAAATTTGGGATAGTTATGACTTCACAGTTTATTGATCCCGAACGTCGAAAATAATTTCATTACCAATAAATAACTACCCCGAAGCCCTCCTATTAGGAAACTGGCAAGTCTTCCTCCCTTCTCTCCTCTTTCTTTTGCTCTGAAGACTGATTTCCATTACAGACGGAGCAACATGACTTGCCAGAGTAAGAGGCAAAGCGGATCTTCACCACGTCCCACTTGGAAAGAGTGGCTGCACATCCGAAAATGTAATGACATCCATATCGATGTTTGACTTGCTTGAATTAATAGAAGCAGCATAAGATTCGGTTGCCTCACGGTCCTCTTGATTTCGCTGAATACCCGGAGGATTTTGGAGCTTCCTTATCCCCTCCAACTTCATTGCAACTTCTTTCATCGTAGGCCGGTCCCTTCCATTCAAGTTCAAGCATCTTTTCGCAAGGTTAGCAACTGATGCAATCTCTTCCTTCTTACCTTCTTTCAAAACTTGAGCATCCACAATGTCGAGCAAGCAATTCTCCTCCATTGAAAATTCTCCTCCATTGAAATAATGAAAGAGGTTGCGAGGCTTCTTCCTTCTTGTTCCCTCAGCGACGAGATTGGCTTTTGTCCGGTTAAGAGTTCAACAAGAAAAACTCCAAAGCTGTACACATCGCTTTTGTCTGTTAATTGACTTGATTGGAAATACTCGGGATCTAGATAGCCGAAAGTCCCCTGCACCAACATGGTCACATGAGTTTGATCAAGGGAAACGGACTTGGACGTACCGAAATCTGCCACTTTTGCCCGATATCTCTCATCCAAGAGGATGTTGGTAGACTTGATGTCTCGATGATAAATGGGAATGGAGGCCACTGAATGCAAGTAGAATAAGGCTCCTGCAATTTCAGTTGCAATCTGTAGCCGTGTGTCCCACGATACAAGAAACTCTGCATTTGGGTCATGTAGGTATTGGTATAGAGTCCCGTTTGGTATGAACTCATATACTAAAAGCGGGACTTCCGTCTCCAAACAACACCCCAATAACTTAATCACATTCCTGTGGTTGATTTGTGAGAGGATGAGGACTTCATTTATGAACTGTTCGACTTTCCCCTCGTCTATCACTTTTGATTTCTTAATCGCAACTATTTTCCCATCTGTCAACATTCCCTTGTAAACAGTACCCTACCCACCTTGCCCGAGTATCCTATCGTCGTTGAAATTGTCAGTGGCCTTCTCTAAATCCTTGGAGTTGAACGATTTGCTTTTCTCGACATTGCCTTCTGGTGAAGATAACTCACTTTCCAACAAAAGACCGCCATTGCGTTTGAAGTACTTCTCTTTGAGCTTCATTTCTTTTCTCTTCTTGATATATTTGTACAACCTCCATAGGAAAAGACACAAAAATAGTGCCCCAAGGCCTGACCCAACCCCTGCATTGTCAAAATATAAGGGGCAAAAGTGAAAATAAGTTCCCTGCTTGTCAAGAATCTATAAAGGCACTTGACATCAAGAATTTAATTGTATCTGATTATAAGGAAAACATTTACAATTGATTGACCTGAGTTCTCCTTTCATGTGGATTTATCTTAACAACCATGAAAAATCAATTTGCCTACACTCTAAGTTCCATCAGGTGCTATATTTATATACCTACTTTTGCACAGTTCAAGTGATCTCCCTTTTAATGAATTTAGAGAACCATTGATGAAACTGAAAAAGTTCCTACCAGCATTCATCTTCATTATGATCGTAACAATCCCAATTCAAACGTGACAAGAATAAGTTTTAATCTTGGATATCTTTTGATAGATACGAAGCGGCGACATTAGAAATGTTAAAGTGATTTGTCAACCATCAAATATTATCCATTCGTTTCACGGAAAACTGAAAATATTTTTCATATTTTTTGGCGTTTGTTTTACGGAAAACAAGATAGTTCAAGAAAATATTTTCCACCAAAGGAAAAAATACATTCAAAAGTGGAGAAAATGTTTTCCGCTTTTTAAAAAGTGAAAAGCAATTTTCATATTCTTTCTTCACCTTTAAACTTTTTCATCTTCTTTCAAAAGTAGCTTGTGGCCAGCGGCCAGTTAATGTATAACAAAAAAAGGAGAGAAAAGAAAAAAAATTAAAAAAATCATTTTTTTAAATAATTTTTCCTAAGTTTCACGAACACCCGAAAATATTGTCATTATCCAAGAAAATGACTTTCTAGAATGTATTTTCCAAAAATGCTACATTTTCCGTAAAATGATGGAGTCTCAGTGTGTGAAGAAATTTTTCAAGTTCATTTTATACTTGAAACTTATCTATCATACACCAAGCGAATGGACAATGACATAAGAACCAAGGGAAAGGTATAACTTCTTTGACAAATTAAGTAATAAATTTTTCGTACAATTGTCAATGCAACCCTAAGCTATTCAATTTGACAAATTAAGCCATAAATCTTTTAATGATTTGCCTCTCCATTCCTTTCAAGTTAATTTGGCCATAAATCACAGACATGGCATGATAGTTCAGCACTAGTCGTTTTACGTGACATGATCAATGCTAATTCGGATGATTTTTACAAAATTTTAATTTTTTTCCTTCTTTTTTTCTCTATATCCCTCCACCGATTATTGAGCCTTAGCGATAATTGGCAAGGGTCATTGGCCTTTGACCAGGGTCACTCGATTTTGTCTAGGAGGTCCTGGCCCTTGTCGACTGCTGGCATGCTCTACTGGCCATGGCCAAGGTCTTGGCAACTCGAGAAAGAAAAGGGAAGAAAATTTAAGGAAAAATAAAAAAAAATGGAAAAATTGTTCATGTTAATACCCATCATGTCACACAGGACAACTAGCATTATTACATGGAAAAATTGCTTGAAAGATTAGATTGGTAAATGATCAAAAAGTTTAAGATCGAATTGTCTAAATTGAAATATGTAAGATTGAATTAGTTAGCGTACAATAAATTTAGGTACTTTTTGGACAGTCATTATGCTACTCTGTGCTTTTCCTTAACAATACTCAAGAGCGTGAAGCAGTCCACATTGTTCTAGGTTAAAAGATCTACTTAGCAATAAGAATGAACTTGGCTGTCTTTCCACCAGAAACGCAGTCATAGCTGCCCCTTTTGTTCACACAAGTCCAGCCTGACTGGAGGCATGGATTTGAATCTTCACATTCATTAATATCTGATGAAAAATGGTAAAATAAGTATTTTGTTTGCAAGTGCATTCAATTGGTATAATTTTGAGCAGGAAAAAAAAGGCATAAAAGCATGTATAGGAAAATTAGACAGTGAGAATGCACTCTTTTTCAGAGATGGAACTGGAAATGAACAAGCAACTTCGCTTTATGGTGCCCTTGAAAACGGAATGTGATAGCATGTAGTATGTTACCTTGGCATCCTTCAATAAAATAAGGGTTACCACCATACCCCCTAAGGCACCAGCACTCCACATATGGCAAGTCAGACGTGTAACACGAGACAACACTAGAATTCAACGAGCTTCGGGTAAGCGCAAGCGAATAGTCGGTATTGTTTTGGATTCCAAACTGTAACACCACTAGAACCGTATCATTCATTCTCAAATCATATAAACCTGTAACGTCTGACCTCGCGAACCATGATCTCTCTGTGAGGAAAGCGTACGCGCACCCCCGATGTCCACCTTCTTCCTTGATTTCCACCTTAAAGGCCTGAAGGTTGACAGGGAGGGTAGTCTGGCAGCATCCGTCCCTCCCGGAGCAAGCACTATACTGGCTAACGTTGGTGTTGGTTCCGGCACAATTTGAGCTGCAACCGGCTGATGTAAAGGCTATACCAGCTGATTCTGTACGAATCACTGTTGCCACGGTGTTGCAACCAACAGATGTAAAGACATTCCATCTCTGCGAGTAGACAAATTTACTTCCTTCTAAGTTCACCAGCTTACCAGGTCCATCACCCTGGCAGCTTAGATTTGAGTAAATTACTGGAAGACTGACCTTTATCATGCCATCCCTGTCACTATGAAAATTGGGGAGGGAAATGTTGAGAACTCTCAATCCAAACTTCTTTAGCACGGGAACCCTCTTGCTTTGCTGGCAGACAATCTCGTACCAGTCATCCAAGAAACACCCCGATCCTATTCCGAAGGGGAAGGGAACCGTGACGTTCCCGCACCTTTCAACACAGTTAGGCCTTGCAAGTCCCGGTGCGGCTCCTGATGCTTGTAACGTGAGGGAAACCAGAAGCAAAAGAATTTGACACATCGAGTTCTACATGATTTTCACGGTTTGTACGGACACGAACCTAAACGTATGGAGAAACGTGACTGGAGTGGAGGAAGGGAAGAATTTTCATGTACCGCACACATAGTTTTATTCCAGTTTTGTAATTTCCTAGTTTCTCTGAGGATGCTTCCTTGAGGATAGAAATATCAAAGCTTGATAGGTAGAGGAGACGACTTCAAGCAGCCAAGTGTGACTTTTCCCATTGCTGGGGACATAACTAATTACCTTTCCCATGAGAAAGACATGAAGGATTACCAAAATGGATGAGCTTCCACAAGCCTTTGTCGTGAACCTCGTTGAGCCAATTAGATTGAGTCAAAAAGAAATATTGCACTCGATAATTTTTAACATTTGAAAGCAGAGTTATGCCCGTTTGATAATTTCTACTCGGTCGAGGTGAGCACAAAAATCTAGTGATTATCACAAAACGAACTAACTTTTGATGACTCTGCTCTAATATTCCTACTCGTTTTTTTTTTTCGCGCTTCTTGAAAGAGAACCATTTTCTACAACAAGAATCTCTTTTTAAATGGAAAAATCATCTGACAAATTTATACTATGACCACCAAGATTTTTTTTCTTTGAATGAAATGGGTTTTGGCATCTTCTCAGAGAAAGCAAAACTCAGCTTTATTATAGCAAAAGTGGTTTGGTTTTTACTTTCTTTAATCTTAGTGCGATGTGTGAGGATCCTAATCTCTCTCGTGATTGAAGCAGGAGTCACCTTTATTGTTCTCTATAGGGGTACATCGTGTAATTAGTCTAACGCTTTCCTTGCTCAAGCCACTATTAAAAGCACTAAGAAATTATCTTGGCCCCACCCAAAAAAGTAAGAAATGTACGTGAATCATGTTTAATTCCGGGAATAATGAGTGCGCGTCCGCACTTGCACTGAAGAAAACTTACAGTGATTTTCGCTTTCAATTGTGGGAGACAAGTCAACAACGAAGAGAAGCACATGTCAAGTCCTTATTGACTTGTCCAAAGAGAAGCCCAAAGTATATATGTATTTTATTAGAATTGGACATCGTTTTCTCCCTCCCCTGTCTTTCCAAGACGCTCTTTGTCCCAGCCCAGATGTAACATGATCAATTTGATTGGTCATTTTTTAAGATTTCCAAACTAATGGTATTACATCGGTGCCGGTGCTTGTTGAATATCTAAAAAAAAGAAATTTCATCATCAATGCTTGTTTCAAGTGAAAATTATCACCGTGATTGATCTGACTAGATAAGATTATTGACAGTTGGTTTAAGGATGCAAGATAGAGATAATGGGTGATGCAATCACAAATGAGCAGTCGACGATGTTTCTCGTGCATAGTTGTGAGTGCATTTCAACAACATGGAGATTCAAGTTGAGACAATGCCGATGAAGAAGAATATGTAATTTAAGGAGGAGCAAACCTAATACTGACTTCACTTGTGTGGGGAGGGATTGTTGAGATATACATGTAAGTTATATTAGAAAAGCTTGACAGTAGAGAATTAATTTGATGTGAAATAATTAATATATCATAGTTTGTCTCATAATTCATTTGATTGGGCGTTTGTATAAAGTTGGGTCCTAACAAACCTAGGCTCCCTCTTAGTAATCTTTTAGGTGTAGTAATCAAGCTTCTGCTAAGCGCTCCCAACAAATGGTATTAAAGTCAATGATTGATTAGTGCTTCACCCCTATTTCGATGTTTGTTGAATATCTCAAGGAATAAATCTCATGATTTACGCTTGTTCCCGGTGAAAATTGCCGTTACAGTTAGTCTGGCAAAACCTGGAGAAATCTTCCTGGATCACGGTTCGTTGACGGAACATGCAGTCACAGCTGTTTATACTGTCAGTTGTCTATTAGTGGTTTGAATTTTCAACCATCGCCACAAATCCATCACATATACAAAATAGACGGACCAATGCTCCGAGGACGGATCGCTTCACATAAATGATTGTTTACTCAAACTATATCGGTGGAAAGTTAACTTTTTTCTCTGAATTCTCTTTTACTTGATGATCAAAAGTAAATTTTTAGTAGACAACTTTTCAGTACGTTCCCGACCTCACAATAAAGGAGTCATGATGAGAACATCGAACTCTATTGAGGATGAGGTTTTAGGGACCCGTTCTATTCGTTAGGCCCGATCCCTCGAGCCAGAGCGAAAGAATTCAAACAAACTATCGGCATCATGGTCCAAGATATTTGGAATGGAGACAATCTGGATTCGAGACTTGAAGATTCTAAAACTCCTTGGCACAACATGATTACCGGTCTAGCGAATTTCAAAAGAGTTTTGAGTTGACGAATTCCGAATTGGCTCAAATTTGGTTAGACACTTGGAATTGAGTCGTCAATCAATACACACTACTTTAGTAATTAGTGATGACGTTTTTTAGATATTTAGAGTCGTTTCGATGAACTTTTAGGCCTTTTTCCATTTCTAAACAATTTTTTTATTAATTGAGGTTATTTTGTAATTGTAAACCTAGTAGGGTTATGATTAGGGTTAACACCCCGTATAATGTTGCTTATAGGTTTCTAAGATGAGGCATACTTTTATACAAAAAAGTTTTCTTTTTTGAGTTCTCTTGAGGACTAAATCTTATCAAGGCTCTCTTGTGGCGATTGAATTCAACTTATCACATAAGATAGCAATTTTATTTGTTTGTGGCGTTATAATGTGGATTGATTGATACAGGTTAGTCAATAGGTTGCGCTTATACCAAGATTACCAATTACATGTTCGATTGAGGGTTGAGGTCAGTAATTCGCAACTCATGGATCTTCGTAGAATGATTACTTCCGTTTTAGATATATAGATATATTTCAAGTTGTCTCTTAAAACAATACTAAACAATTGCTTGGACAGTGAGACCTCCTTTGCTTCTGGGGTTTGGGATTTGCCAATAAACATTTTGTGATTGATTATAACTGAAACCAGTTTTCCTTATGCACTCCTGTCTTGTTCAAGTGAATTAAGATAATTGTGATACATAAATTTCCTGTCCTTTTATTATGTTGTCTTGATTTGCCCTCTCAAAAATCTTCATTCTTCCCGAGTCTGCGGAACTTTAGCCTGCAACTTCAGCCATATCAATGCTAAAGCCATGAAAGTGAAATTTGAGCAGCAGTCAGTATGGAAAAGCAATGTTTGCGTACAGAAATCGGAGTCATTAATGTAGACTAATTTGCACGGAAACAAACTTGGAAAGACGGGCGTGGTTCGGAACCGAAGAAAAGACCTGTTGATAGTGGTCCCTTGTGGTCTTAAAGACGATAATAACCTAAGAATCTATATCAAAACAGGCCATGGAATTGGTCTCTTAACAGCGATAGAATGGAGAGACGATGAATCATTTGCCAGCTACAGCGCTGAAGATGATTTTCCGTAGCCCACGGGCTCCACGTTGGTGGGCCACCACTGAGCTTGGCTAGGTCAGTGGTGTCATGGCCAACTATCGTCCACAAGATCAAAAGTTTCCGCTACGTCGCGATCGAGTTTTTAGCAGACTTGTGCTCATAGGCACTATAACATTCTGTGGAGAGAATTATGAACCGTTGACACGACGGTAAGGCGATGTTGACAAGCTCGTCTCTAAAGTCTCGGGTGGCATTGATTAGCTAAAACTCAAACCAAATATTTTGTAATGGATGCAAAACTTCTACGATGAAGTCCAAAGGAGAATAGACATTGGTCCCTTGTCTAACAAATACTTGCACACACATGATCATTGTTCCGAATTTTCGAGTTGACACAAACACTTTAACCTCTCGATAGATTAGGAGATAATAGGTAGGAACTGGAGAAACATCTCGCAAATGGCCTCTTCTGAAAAATCCACATAAAAAATATCGCAACAAAGGACAGGTGCACGTAATGAACAAGAGGGAATGGAGTAGCATGCCGCTTGGGACTAGTAGAACGGGAGGGTGAGCAACGGTTCTAGGTATGCCTTGGAATCAGATTGAACCAGCTCTAACCGACCGGCTTTGGTTTGGCTCTCCCAGGAATCAATTTGCTTCCCGATTGGAACGGGCAATTACCTCTTCGATTCTCGGTTTAGGTTCACGGTGTTGAATCGGACTGAACAGGAGAATCGAACCAAGACAACTTTAATTCTCCCTTTTTACTCTTGCATTGAATTTCACAGCTGCTTCATCATGCCTAGACAATTAATTTTATACACATTTTTGGCTGTGAATAGGGGACAAAACCACAAAAAATCCTAAACTTTAACAATTGTTTCATATTTACCCTATCTTTTTTCCGACACCATAAATCCAAACTTCTACCCGTGTGATGTATTTACAGTCCATCAAGATTCCGTCAATGAGTATTGTTAAAGTCTGCCCAAGTGAACATTGAAAAGCAAATAGCATGCGTGGCTTAAGTAAAATAAAAGCGATGTTATTTTAACTAAAAAATAATCTTGCGGAACCTTGACAAAAGGCAAATATGTCATATAGGTACAAATTTGGAGTTTTTTAGTCACAAGAAAATTTTTAAAGCAAAGGCGTCATAGTAGGCATAATTTGAGATTTTTGATATCATAAAAAAAAGTTCAGGATAAATATGTTACAACATAGTTTGAGATTTTTTATAGCATTTTCCTACTAAATAAAGAAAATAGCGATGGCATAAAACAAGGGAAGTTGCTAAGAAATTAGAGATGCCAAAAATATGTTTATTTGTGATAGACATGAAAATATAAAGTGAGGCTCATATTTTCATGCCCTGTTTGGTATATAAAATAATGTTTGCTAATGTTTGAGTATAGAAGAATTGATGTCATGTTGGCCACCAGTCATCATCAGCTTTTAACTCTGCAAGTGATTATTTTGAAAAGTGATAAAACATAAAATAAGAAAAAAGGAATGAACCAGTTTCCAAGTAGATCCTAGAACCGGATTGGACTAACAGGTTTAGTTCTATGATGTATGGAGTGAGGTTCGGATTCCAAAAATTAAGAACCAGTCTTAACAAGGTAAGTTTAAGGTTTTAAGTCTGGAACCTACTGGTTAAGAACCTGCCCACCTTGAAACCACTCACCCATAGTACCTTGTACAACATATCAAATTTGGGGGTGACTATAAAATAAACATAGAATCTGAACGTTGAGATCAAGAAAGGAACAATATAATAGGTTTAAAAAGATATTTACAAACGGAATTTGATCAAGTGAATAGAGAATTCCTTATATAATTTGATATGAGTGAAGTTTGAGATGAAAATAAAATAAATATACAACTCAATGAGATTACCTGAGGGGAAGTTACCTTGTGGACGAGTAGTGTCCGGGAAAATTTAAACTGTGAAAAAAATCCATAGTTTTAGCACCCACGATTTTGTGATTAATTTAAAATTCAATATCTAAAACATAAAACTAATTTAAGATCCTTAACAATTTTGTATGAATAATCAACATGACGTGCATTCCTTAAGAGTATATTGATCAAACTTTGGGGGGATTATTCTTTTTAGGTCAAAGCCAGTATTTCACTATAATGGCAAGATCGACGGAAATAGGAAGAAGAATAAGATCAAAAAAGGAATATAAGACATTGCATACCATTCGGGAGGAAAGTATTGTCTTTGGTTTGCTAATCCCTGTTTCTTATCTTGTTGTGCAGACTATAGAGAACGAATGTGAAGATCCAGATCTTAATAGTTGTCCTTCAATGCGTGTGAAATCGGCTGGGCGGTTTAGCTAGTCAGTGTGGTAGAATGACAAATTCATTCTAAGTGGTAGCTTCCAAATCTTAATAGTTGTCCTCAATCATGCGACGGAACATGAATGGTACTGTTCATGTTAGTAGCTTCCAACCTGACATGGAAGCAGTCGACAATAGTCTACCAAGTTGGTTAGTAGCTTAATTTTGTAAACCAGGGAAATAGGTGCTACAAGTATGAGAAGGGAATAAAGTTAAGGAAAAGGGTGCGATTTTCTTCAGTCCAGTCACAACCTAGACAACAGACGCATTCATTCTTGACAAGTCGAGGCCTCTAGAGTTTAAGCAGCTAAGCGCGACCCTAATAATGAGAAAGTCTTCCGTTGAGACAAAGACAAACATAATTTCTTGAGCGAGATCTCCTTTGCTTCTAGGATTTGCCAATTTAAGTTTGATGGAATGGGTTGGAAATTCACCAGAGTATATCTGCAGCAAGATGATGAAACTGTTCCATGGTTTCAACACTCTTCCCCTGACCCCTCTCGTGGAAATTTTGAATCCTGCAACTGCCTATGATTTGAAGTAATCATTTTGCGTGACTGAAATTGTAAAGAGTTTTTCTCATAGACTCCTGCTTTCTTCAAGTGAATAAAGATAATTGCGGTGTTTTATTTCTCAATTATGAGTCCGTTTATTTATGTCTCCTTATTTTGCCCTCTCAGAGTCTCCATTTTTCAGCGTCTTCGAAACTTGTAATCTGCAATTTTGAGGATATCAATGCTCATGCCATGAACGAAAATAAAATTTGAGCAGCAGTCGGTATAAAAGCACTGTTTGCATGCAGAAAGACAAGTCATCAAGCACTTGCCCATTCACTCTATTAATTCATTATGCTTTTGAAACAGTAGGGAAGATGAGCCAGACATAGATGGAGTTTCACCTGCGAGATCATGTCGGATTTGATCACGATATAGATCGAAACATATGTCCTTTGCGTTATTTTCAATAAAAATTAGATCGAGTATCAAGAGGCCAAGGCAGCGATGGCCACTGAGCATCGGGAGGCCAGGTTAGCGTGGGCCACGGCCCACCCCCTTAGGTTCGTCCCTATGTTTACATGTCCTCCATATTCATAAGTCTCAAGCAAGCAAAATAATTCATTGACACCCAAATTAGGGAAAAGTACCGAAAACATTCTAAACCCGTTTCATTTGTATCAATTTAGTCCTAAATCTCTCAATTGGGTCAATTTACTCTTCAACACGAGTCTATCCATTATTTTTTTTGGCCAAAAAACAATGCCATGAACTTCAATAGTCCTATTTAGCACCACAAGCACTGATATGGACATTTTTCAATTTTGTTTATCCTGAACTTTTAATAATTTTTATTCTTTCTCATTTTCTTTTCCTTTCTTTAATTATTTTTTGGGAACCTGAGGGCCAACCAGGATCATCGCCTGACCCTCGCTGGAACTCGGCATGGGATTGGTCATGATCCCTCTTCCTCATTTGCAGTTTTGTAGGTGATTATTAGATAAACACATAATCTAAACGTTGAGATCAGGAAAGGAAAAATATAATAAAGCAATGCAATTGAAAACTAAATATTCCTCAAAATTGATTTTTCTGGAAAATATTTCTTTTTATCATGAAATGTTCGGTGAAACAAATGGAGCTTTGGTTGAAAAATTCAAGAAATATTCTACTCGAGGAGAGTATTTGAGGGACTTAAATTAATAAAAATTAAATAAAATTGGCGCGACTATTTTTTTTTCTGGCCCAAGCCACAGTGGAAAAACAAGAAAAGAGCATCCAACATCTTTGATGCTTTTGTGTCCCGTAAACTAAGAAAGATAATTAATGTAGAAAGAGGAATACAAAAATCGGTGCCTACCGTCTGGGACGAAATTCTCGTTCTTGTTTTGCTAATGAGAATCGAAAGAAAGGTTCGCACGGTCGGGGAGGCACAATTCTTTAACTAGTTCCGGTGGTAAGTCTGATACATCGCGTAGTGAGGAGTTGAATGATGTTAACAGTCCCATCATCCCATCAGGAAGATGGAGAGCTTCAGGGAAGAGCTGGGCAAGAAGGCGGATGATGCAAGTTCGGGTTTCTGGCGGACGAACAATGGCTGAGCAAGACCGAGCTTGCACGTCGGGCAACGAGCTGTTGAGGTCAAGGAAGGACCTCCTGGTGAGCCTACAATTGGGAGCTAACGCCGTTCGGCTCACCAAGCTGACCAAATCGTGGCGCTCCGGGGCCCGGTCGCCCAGCACGACTTCGGCATGGACAACCTGCCACTGGGGTGGGAGAACTGCAAAGACTACCCTAGTAACCTATCTCCTGAAAGAGGATGCAATGTTAGAAGTTGTATCTTTGTTTTTTTTTTTTTTTTGTCGAAAGAAAGATTTCATTCATTTCTCATAATAATACATGTGAGGTATACAGAAATATTTTGATTAAGTCAAATTTTCCATGGGAAAAAATTCTCCCAAACATCAGTGAATCTATTATATTGATATCAAATTTTAGGAACGACGAACATCCGATCCACTGAAAACGCGTCATGCTATATAACGTTTTCTAATGTGTGGGATTTATTATTTATAGACTCCATGTTGCATTTATTAATTGATTGAATGTGATATTCTCAAATCTGGGTGCAGAAAAGATGGATAGTCCTTGCTCAAAACTCAAGAAAGGATGAAGGAATCTGCTTACCTATGAGAAGAATCTTAATCGTCTTGCTTCCTTCAACACAAACAAAGGAACCTCGTCGATTTGCACACTTTCTTCCGGGGCACCATTTGGTTGGATCTTCGCATTCATCAACATCTGAACAAAAGATGACAATCAAAATCACTAGAGCTTGTCTCTTTATTGGGCGTTAGTAATTAAATGTAAAGCTACTTCGGCCTCAAAAGAGCTACTTCTATCTATTAGTATAGTTTTTCGATGTTGCGTTTGCAATGATTGCCGTGATACTATGTGACTGGTTTTACCTTCACATCCATGTTTCATATAGGGATTACCGGCGAAGCCCCCACGGCAAGAACACTGCAAAAACGGCATCTCCTTGATATACGCTAAATTGAAGCTGACTGTGCTGCAGTTATAGGAATCGCTAGAGATGAAGCCATGTTTGTAAATCTCCGACGCAGCTTGGGAGGATTTAGCTATCCCCCATTCTAGCACTGCTGAGAAACGCCCGCTTGCCCTCAACTTATTGAAGTCTATATTTGAAGGTGCGAACACCGACCTATCTCCCAAGAAGGCATAATGGCATTTATTCTCTGCTGTTGGCTTGTCTGACCGAAAAGTGACGTTGAAGGCCTGAAGATCCGAGGTAATCGTGGTGTGGCAGCATCCATCGCTGCCCGAACAAGCCGTTTCCCTAACGATGTTGTCATCCTTTTCACACCTGGATTTGCATCCTACGATAGAGTTTGTGTAATCCAATAGAGCACATATGTTGCAACCGATGGCAACGAAGACGTTCCTTGACTCGGAGAAGATGAAATGGCTCCTTTTCAAGCTCACAGGTTTGAGGCTTCTGTTGCCCCCGCAGCTCCCATTTGGCGAGTAGATTATAGGAAGAGTGACGCTGATCATGCCGTTTGTTCTGTCATGGAAATTGGGCAGCGAAATGTCGAATACCCTCAGGTTGGCCTTCTTCAGTATGGGGATGGTGCCGTTGCTGCTTTCCTGGCAGACAATCTCGTACCACTCATCGAGGAAACACCCGGTTCTAATCCCAAAGGGGAAGGGAATGGCGATGCCGCCACATGTTTTGGGGCAATTACCCTTCACGAGGGGAGCCGCTAGTGATGCTTGTTTATGAAGCATAAGCGACCCTAGAAGCAGCAGAAGAATCTGAATCATTCTTGCTGCTGTTCTTTTGTCGGGAAATCGTGGATCTGTTTGAGGAAAGAACGGAGGGGACAGTTACTCATGCGCCATTTTTTTCTGTTGTCGTGGACCCTAGCATATCCGAGGACACTTCTTTGAGCGGAACTGTCAAAGCTTCAGATCCTTCACTGAGTAGAATATTCTCCACTGAAGTGATCACCTATGTTGGCCGCCAGATGATGATGTTTCTATCAGGTCTGCTTCGATGGCACTCGCGACTATTATTTGTCAACCTCAGCTGAATATGAAAAGGAAATTAATCAAAGAAACACAAGATACTAAAACGATGAGATCAGAAGATATTTTCTATTGTTCTCCAATGAAGTCTCTCCTTTCCGAAGGGCTACAAGTCATTTTAATATTGCAGAACTCTGAAGACTCGTTCTTGCTTCCGGAGCCACGTGAGGACAGGGCCTGATAGGTACTTAGACTTGGGGTTATCTCCGAAATATCTGCGCATCTCCTGGTTGAGTGATTTGTAGTTGCAAGCACCATGCTGGGGTCACACTGTCTTATTCTTCAGCCGTCGATGACAAGACAACGAAACCCAAGCAATTTACCGGCTCATACAGAATAAGTGACCGTATATACTACAGCAACGTATCCGTGAAAACAATTAAAACAATCACATCACATCGGCATCCCCGTATCTTAAAACAACAACAACAACAACAAAACAGAGCCACATCGATGTGTTTCATTAGCTAGATTGGATAGAATTAACTTAGAGATTTCGAACGAACCAAATTGATAAATTTTAGGGGTTAATTATATTATTTGAAAGTTTTAAAACTTGATCGCACTTTTACGACAAGCGTCATGACTTTTGGGGCACCGGACCCAATCAAACAAGCTTTGTAGACAGCCCTTTTTTTCTTTCGGAGAAATGCCTTTCGAAATTGAATTATCTGGTGGCTCGAACTTCTTTGATATGATAGAGCTCGTGTAAAAACCTTCCTCGATGTCGTTGCCACCATATGGGACTGGATTGGCACGGGATGTAAATGCCTTCTCTGTACACTTGATGCATATGTACTAGGGGTCGTTGGCGGTTCCCCACACTAGAAGCTGGACGGACTGGGCAAAGGTCGGGTCGGTTTCCAGTTGGTACAACTGAGAATTGGCCCACCCGGTCCAGGGATTTGATCGGATTGAACTGATCGGTTTGGTCCTGTTCCAGGGTCGATCTCGGAACACATGATTTCTTCTTGTTCTTCATTTATTTATTTCTTCTATTTCCTATAAATGAGGGTTTCTCAACATCAAAAGAAAAATATAATTTAAATAATTATGATTTGTTTCGAATGAAGTTTTTTAAAAAAATTAAGATTCTTGGCCACTCCATTTGCTTGATTAGTCTGGTTCCTTGTGTGGAGCAGTGAACCGTACTAATTACTCCCGATTTCGAATTTTGGAAACCGAGAATTGTCCAAAATCGGTTGGTTCAATCCGATTATCAAATGGGAGTTGGATCATGCACACCCTTTATATGCGATGC
The DNA here is from genome assembly GCA_019926035.1 of Melaleuca alternifolia. Lineage (NCBI taxonomy): Eukaryota > Viridiplantae > Streptophyta > Magnoliopsida > Myrtales > Myrtaceae > Melaleuca > Melaleuca alternifolia. Next base: position 911,485 of record JAGKPW010002178.1, read on the forward strand.
CAATAAAGATGTCATCTATTCCTTCAACTCATATTTTTTTTAAGCCACGACTATTGTAAGAATGTAAAAACTTCATAATCAGTGGAAGTTCTCTAACTGTCAAATTGACATTTGCAATTCCACCCTAAATATATGGATATTTAGAATTTAAAAAGATAGCGCCAAACAAAGATCCATATGCATTGATGCCATGCTAACAAGCATCCATATAGTGCCACGTATGACGGATGATATTTCATTTAGATTATGGTTGAGTTTACATACACATGTATAAATTAAGCTGGCGGATTACGCTGGCTTTGGACTGTTAGTGAGCAGGAGGGGAGCTTTCGACCGTAATATTCAATTGTGCGACATGATGGTAAATCATATCCGAAGAAATCGCAAGTAGTTTAGAACCATGATAGAATCTTGTGGTAAGAATTTTGTCTTTCTCGGCAGGATTGATACAGATTGTTTAGCAAAAAATTGCGAAGGCTAGACATTGAAAGTTGTTGGCATAATTGGAGACGGAAAACACTAAGAGGATTATGAGTCGAGTGTGATTATAATATCTATCTAATTGTTACTGTCGATAGTAATTCCTCTGGGCATATAATAAAAGTTACATATGCTTGTTGGAAAAGTGGGATTTTCATACAAATTATGCGTCATTCTTTCTCATTTTTGAGTTAATTTTCTTTGCTTTGATTCTCTACAAATTTGCATAATTGACATATTCTTTTACTTTTTTGCAGGCGAATCAAAGGATGGCTTCGTCTATGCGAGTGGCTTCTCCCATTAGTTTTATCACGAAGTTTAAGCCTACTCGAAGAGAAGATAATTCAAAAGTATGTTACGGACAACGATGATAGGGACGTGAAATATTGAGAACTCGCAATCCAATAATATATAGGATGGGAACCGTGTTGTTTTGCTCGCAGACGATCCGCTACCGATCGTCCAAGAAACACCCTGCTCCTATTCCGGAGGGGGAACGGAATGGCGACGTTCCAGCATGTGTCCACTCGGTCACAAATTGCAAGTCCCGGCACAGCTCCGGAAGCTTGTTCCGCGACGGAAAACCAGAAGCAGAACAATTCGAAACACCGAGTTCGACATGATTCTCACGTCTCGTATGTGCATGGACCTAAATCTACGGACAAAGGGGATATTGACCGAGACCCTCAGCAGCGTTATTTTCGTGGAAGAAGGGATGAGTTTTCCAACCGCACGCATTGTTTTGCTACAGCTCTGTTACTTCCTAGCATCTCTGAGGATGCTTCCTTGAAGAAAGTAATACCAAAGCTTAAAAAGTGGACGGCATTAATTTCTAAGCAGCCGATGGCGACATTTCCCATAGTTGGGACAATAACTTTGTGCTCATCTTTCTGGTGAGAAAGACATGAACCGTTATCAAGATGGATGACCCTCTCTGGATCTTTTGTCGAGGGGATCCCGTCAAGCACATCAAAACGAAAATGAAAGATTGTATTCGCCAACTTTTAACCCTTAAAAACAGAGATAGAACAAACCTGATGTGATTATCACGAACGGACTAACTTTTGATGGCCCCGCTGTCCCATTCCCACTTCTTCTTCTTCTTCTTTTTCTCTCCTCCTTTTCAAAAAGGAAGTTCATTTTCCACAACAAGAATCTCCTTTGGAATGGCGAAATCATCTAACAAATTAAGGTTACGATGACCGAGATGTTCTTTTTCTTCTCCTTTGACGAGTAAAATCGGCTTTGGAATCTTTTCAATCCCCAAAGTTGATAATCAAGAATCACTTTTACTAATACAAAAGTGGTTTCCTTAGAACTTGTTTAAACATAGTGTGATGTGCGTGGGTCTCGGTCTCTCCCATTATTGAAGCAGAAGTCAAGTATTATTGTCATCGAGTGCTTAGTCCAATGATTTACATGCTCAAGCCATCAATGAAAGTCCCTGGGAATGTTTTTTTTGGCCCCCACAAAACAGGTAAAAAGACGTACGTGAATCATGTGGGAAGTCTTTTGCTTCCCCCATTGAAAGAGATTGCGCCCCATGCGCTGGGATCGAAGAAAACTAAATGCGATTCTTGCTTTAAACTAGTCTTGATCATTCGCTAATGCTGTGGATCATGATGTGGAAACTACAGCGAAAATTGTCCAAAAAGTCCTAAGCCTATTACACTTCTGCCTATTCAATCCTAAACCTTGTGAAATCTTGTCAATTTAGTCATTTCGACAACTCTGTCTCGAAAATTTAAATTCTACGTGGATATTCAGTTAGCGCCAACTATCTTACGTGGCTGGATCGGTAGGACGCCAGCGCTGATATGATCGTCGAAGATGGAAATAATTGAAACAAAAAAGGAAAAGACCCTTAAAAACTTGAAGACCCACGCTCAAATGTAGCAAGCTTGTTGGAGACTTGAAGACCCTTCTTTCTTGCTTGAAGCAAGCTCAAACGCAAGAAGCAAGCTCAAATGCAAGCTCAAAACGCAGCAAGCTCACGTCAACACCATCTTGCATCAAAACTTGTTGAAGACCCTCCTTGAAGATCTTCTTCTCGCTCGCCCCAAATTGGTGCACCCTAGCTCAAATCGCTCAATTTGTTTCGTTCTTTCATCAAATCGGTCATGTTGAGCAAGCCCAAATAGTTGGTCCTATTGCTAGTCGTGTTGAGCTCGCTGGTCCTGTTGAGCTCATGCTAGAGCTCACTAATCCTGTTGCTAGTCGTGTTGAGCTCACTGAAGCTCACTGTTCCCGTTGAAGCTCGCTAGTCCTTCGTTGAGCTAGAATTCTTCATTTCCATTTGGAGCAAATAATTTTGATTTGGTCTCTAAGCATGAAACAACGTCGTTTTGATCTTTGGCGACCCAATCAGCACTGGCTCCCTACCGGTTCAGCCACGTAAGATAGTCAGCGATGATCGGACTTCCATATAGGCATTTTCCAAGACAGAGTTGTCCAAAGGACTGAATTGGTAAGATTTCAAAAGGTTTAAAACTGAGTTGGTAAAATTTAAAAGTTTAGGACTAAATTGATAAAAGTGTAATAGATTTAGGACTTTTTTTGTACAATTTTCCTTGAAAGTATGCTGAACTCATGGCATTGTTTTATTCTTTTATATTCGGTAAAGATGACTATAACAAACCATCAATGGTACCGACAAGAGGAGAGAGAGACAAAAGAGCCCACTTTTGGGGGAAGAGGAGGAGGATAGGTCTAGTTTAGTATTTTTACCTTCCTTCACAAAAATTTGTGCGTTGGGGTCATGAGCAGTCTTTCCCAAAGGAAGAACGTTATCAATGGGGCATCGCATGTGAATGTCTAATCAGCATCATTGTCTGGGAATTTTTTTTTCCTCGCTGGTTGGACTTCATACGCAGGAAGTGAATTCGAAACACGGTGTTCGATATGATTTCATGTTTCGTATATGCATGGACCAATACCTATGGATAAAGGGGACGGGCTGGTCCCTTAATACTCTTAATCAAGTGAAAGAAGGGAAGAATTTTCATGGACTATACTGTCGGATGTACTTTTTCGATCATGCACCTGCTCATAATTTGAGATATGCTCGAGCTTGATTACATTGAGAAAGTCGACTCCCTCATGTTTTTGAAGCTGAAATCCCATCGCAGCTCTTTTCGACCCTGAAAACTCACGGGCGAATCGAACTGGCCAAAGGTTGATATAAGCAGGATGCTTGCTCCCTATAGTACAAGCGCAACTGTGTTGTATTCCTTACGATGAACTGCAACAATTTCATGATACATGAACAGGAAAGACATTCCGCCTTGGTGACTAGTTAAGACAGCAAGTTCCCCCGATTTTGTTGACTAGGCCACGAGGTTTCTTCCTTCGTCCTCCCCTCCGCAAAGGAGTGGGGTTTGTCCTGTTAAGAGTTCAACGAGGACCACTGCAGAACTGCACACATCTCTTCTCTTGTCAGTAAATTGACTTGTTTGGAAATATTAACGGGCCCATTAATGTAGAGCTAGAGATTCTTATGGGGGATAATGCCAGAAAGAGCTGTCTACACCGTGGTTTACGATGTTTGAGTGGCCGCCAATCCGAAAATGTTGGTACATCCAGGTCCACATGATGAGCTTGGGCACGTCAAGTCCAATCAATGCGGAACCAATTTGCACGTAAACAAAACGGAAAGACCGGCATGGTGGGATCACATGGATAACTTGTTGACAGTGGCCCCTGTGGTCTTCGATAACGTTATCACCTGAGAGCTTGTCTAAGAACGGTATTGGAGTTGATGAATATTTTGAGAATCTTTATTTCTCATATCGGATATGTTCACGTGAGTTTAAAGAAACTTAAGTATGAACTAACAACTTGTGAACCGACGACTTATAAATCCTACACATGAATGGATGGCTACCCGATCCCAATGAGTGGGCGGGAGCATGGGAGCAGCGATCTCGAAATAAAATTGGTTTTGAATTTATATTTAGCGCCTGTTTATTTTGGGATGAAAATGGTTAGGATGGACTTAGGTTTTGAATCAATTTATAAGTTCTATATATTCTGTTTATATGAGAAATCCTTGTAACTAAGCGAGCTGCCGCAAAACATAGTGAAGTTTTTTGCATGATGTAATCATATACTAAATGAATTTGAGAAAATATTTGCGTCATTTTATATTTTTTTTTGTGATTTTTGTGATTCGGTTTACTATACACGGACGATTAACTCAAGTTTTCAACAGTGATAGAGAGACGAGCGGTCCCTTGCGAGCAATTGCGCCGAAGATGACTTTCCTTGGCCCACAGGCTTCACAAGATCAGAAGTTATCGCTATCTTGTGCTCATGGGCACCACGACCTTGTCTGAACAGAATAATGGATTCTTGACATTTGGGCTGGGCTATGTTGACAAGCTTGTCTCTAGGGTCTCTGGCGGTGCTAAGTAGCTGTACTTCAAACATAATATTTTGGAGTGGATGATTGGCTACTCAACCCTTTCATTCTTATGATCACTGTTCCGTAAATTTCAAGGTAAGGCAAATGCTTTCGCTACTGGATATATTAAGAGTATATGAATTGGAAATGAAGATGTATCTTGCGGATGGCATCCCATGAAAAAATCACGTAAAAAGTATCAAAACAATCGACAAGTACGAAGAATGGAGTAGTGTGCCATTTGGGCCTAGTAGATCGCGAAGCAAATCAATCCCTTTTCCAGGATTTTCATCGACTGAAGCAATACAATTTTTTATCATGAGACTCCGATCGACAATTCATATTCTAATTTGAGATTTCGATTCCTGGTTATGCCTGTTGGTCGGCAACGCTTTTCCATTTCCTTTTCTTTGTCGTTTCTAGTCCAAGCGAACGGATGTGGGCTTAAGGGGGCCCCGGCTGCAAAAGTTTTTTGGGAAGAAGATTTGGATTTCAGAGAAGTACACTACGAGCTGTGTGACCATTATAAAAACTGTTCCAAACTTATGGAAAATGAAAGATTCACTAAAAAAAGAGAGCATATGTCAGAATTTTACAAAAAAAAATCTATAGTAAAAAGAGAACCCAACATTGGTCATGGTCCCTCTTTCTCACTTGTGGTCTTGGAGGTGATTATTAAATAAACGTAGAATCTACAATCAACTGAACACAAAAGTAGATAAAGTATTGAAAAACCGTAGTTATTGATGTTTTTTAGCGAACAGAGTTGATGCACACGTCAAATTACTATCCTCCGAATGGAAAAGTTCTAACTCAACGAATTTGGCATGTGTAAAGTTCCAGACGAAAATACAAGAATTATACAACCCAAAGAACGCATCTAAGGCGGCCCTACGTCGTCAAAAAGTGGGAAAGTTCGTAACACGGAAAAAATCCATAATTTAATTCCCCGAATTTGTGCTCAATTTATAATTCAATGTTTTAAGACATAAAACTAATCTACAATTCCTAAGAATTTCGTTTCCATGAACAACATGACTTAAGTTCCTTAAGGGCAATTAATCAAACATTAACATCCGACAGAATCGATGGAAATATGAAAAAAGAACCTCCAACATCTTCCGAACTAAAATGAGGAGCAAAAATATCGCTTATATATGACAGGGACCATGCGCGATAGATTTTCATTATTTTTGTCTTGCTATTGAGAATTGACAAGAAAGGTTTGCCAGGATCGGGAGAGAAAATTCTATAACTAGTTGGGTTCTTTGATGTTGATATATGTAGTTCAGGTGGTGAGTTTGATACGACACGTGATGAGGATTTAAATGATATCTTGATCTAAGTAGTCGAAGCATTGTTTGTCGGCAACAATCCCTTCATGTCATAAGCAATTCAGTGTGATCTTTAGGGAAGAGCCGGGCGGGCCGAGCAGATGCAAGTACGCCTTCTTTTCTGGAAGGAAAATATTGGTCTTTCTTTCTTTATTTTTCAGCAAGTAACGATTTAATAGAATCGCGAAGGCTGGTGCGCCGTGTAACTGATGGAAGTTCCATCAACAATCGAATTGACAGCAAGTATTCAAGGATCTCAGGATGAACTAAAATCACTGCATCATGCTCGAGCTAGAGGATTTCCAAATTGGCACACACATAGTAAGATAATGCCTAGCTAATTACAGGACCTGAGTAAATTTGGGATAGTTATGACTTCACAGTTTATCGATCCCGAACGCCGACAATAATTTCATTACCAATAAATAACTACCCAAGACCCTGCTATTAGGAAATTGACAAGTCTTCCTCCCTTCTCTCTTCTCTTTATTTTGCTCTGAAGACCGACTTCCATTATAAAAGGAGCAACATGACTTACCGGAGTAAGAGGCAAAGCGGATCTTCACCACGTCCCACTAGGCAAGAGTGGCTGCACATCCGACAATGTAATGACATCCATATCGATGTTTGACTTGCTAGATTTAGAAGCAGCAGTATAAGATTCAGTTGCCTGACGGTCCTCTTGATTTTGCTGAATGCCCGGAGGATTTTGGAGCTTCCTTATCCTCTCCAACTCCAATGCCACTTCTCTCATTGTCGGCCTTTTCCGCCCAGTCAAGTTCAAGCATCTTTTTGCAAGGTTAGCAACTGATGCAATCTCTTCCTTCTTACCTTCTTTCAAAATTTGAGCATCCACAATGTCGAACAAGCGATTCTCCTCCATTGAAATGATAAAATAGGTTGACAGGCTTCTCCCTTCTTGTTCCCTCAGCGACGAGATTGGCTTTTGTCCCGTTAAGAGTTCAACAAGGACAACTCCAAAGCTGTACACATCACTTTTGTCTGTAAATTGACTTGATTGGAAATACTCGGGATCTAGATAGCCGAAAGTCCCCTGCACCAACGTGGTCACGTGAGTTTGATCAAGGGAAACGGACTTGGACGTACCGAAATCTGCCACTTTTGCCCAATATTTCTCATCCAAGAGGATGTTGGTAGACTTGATGTCTCGATGATAAATGGGAATGGAGGCTGCTGAATGCAAGTAGAATAAGGCTCCTGCGATTTCAGTTGCAATCCGTAGCCGTGTGTCCCACGATACAGGATACTCTGCATTTGGGTCATGCAGGTATTCGTATAGAGTCCCATTTGGTATGAACTCATATACTAAAAGCGGGACTTCCGTCTCCAAACAACAACCCAATAACTTAACCACATTCCTATGGTTGATTTGTGAGAGGATGAGGACTTCATTTATGAACTGTTCGACTCTTCCCTCGTCTATCACTCTTGATTTCTTAATCGCAACTATTTTTCCATCTGTCAACATTCCCTTGTAGACAGTACCCTGCCCACCTTGCCCGAGTATCCTGTCATCGTTGAAATTGTCAGTGGCCTTCTCTAAATCCTTGGAGTTGAACAGTTTGCTTTTCTCCACATTGCCTTCTGGTGAAGATAACTCACTTTCCAACAAAAGACCGCCATTGCGTTTGAAGTACTTCTTTTTGAGCTTGTTTTCTTTTCTTTTCTTGATGTATTTGTACAACCCCCATATGCAAAGACCCAAAAGTAGTGCTCCTATGCTTGCCCCAACTCCTGTATTGCAAAATTTTGAGGGGTAAAAGTGAGAAAAATGTCCCCTTGTCAAGAATCTGTGAAGGCACTAATCATCAAGAGTTTAAGTGAATCCGTTTAGAAGGAAAACAAACCATTCTGATGAACTGCAGTCTCGTTTCATGTGGATGATATATCATAAAAACAATGAAAATTTTGTTTGTCTCCTGCTTAAGTTCCATCCAGTGAAATTTTTGTAAATACATCTGCACCATCCAACTCATCTCCCTCACGAGGAATTTACAAACTATTCATGAAACCGAAAAAGTTTGTACCAGCAATTATCTTGATCATGATTAGAATAACTCCAATTCGAAATGACGAGAATAACTAAAAACCTTGGATATGTTTTGATAGGTATGAAGCGGCAACATTAAAAGAAGTAAGTGAAAAGAGTTGATTGTTGCATATGAAAAAATGGTTGTTGACACGAACATATGTGATGTTTGATCATGAAAAGTGGTTGTTAGGCTTATCAAGTGAGTGGGTTGGATTGAAAATCATCTAACCCAAACTGACCAATTTGACTGGTATTAACTTTTTTCATATAATACATTTTTAGAGATGTAAATCTAGACCCAACTCAAACCCGACCCAACCCAATTACTAAAATACACGGATTTGATATCAAAACCTTTAACCTACTTAAAGTTCTTCATGTGAACATCTTACTTGGATAGATTTTATTTCCATCAAATTAACCAAATTAAGTATGTTAGTAAATAAAACAAAAAATAAATTTTGAAATGCATATAAAGAACTAAGAAAGTATGCATTTGTTGTGACGAAACATACTATAAATGTATGTTTTGTTGCCAATGCTTAACATATAATCAGAGGAAGTAATATGCTTTATATAGGATACTTGACAATCGAGACCGATAGTAACTAAGGAGTGAAAGTTTATGATTTTCATTGTAAAGAACCCCCCAGCGATCACCAACCATGAAATCTACAAGGTGAATAAGCGACTTTGCCAATCAAAGACATGAAAATGTTCAATTACTATAATTAAAATATATGGAGACTCACAAACACTATTTAGTCATCAGTGACCTGATCATATCTGGAAAATAGAACTCAGTCAAACAAAAAGGAGTAAAGCAGAATTGGAGCCAATCTAATATAATTTAACCATTAGATAAAATTTTATTGCTTTTTAAAATCTAAGCTTACCACGCAGGGTAATCACATCTCCAACTTCGCAGGACGCATTATATAGGCGTTTTACTATTAGAAGACTAATGAAAAGGTTCTCTGTTTTTTAGATGGATTTGAAATGTTTTAGTTGTCAACCTATTTTAGACTCATCAAGTTGTTAGTCATTTATTTCATGGTGCCACTTGACCTTATTTTTTAAATATAAGGCAATCCATATAAGTTAAAATATGGGTTCTAAATCTGATTTAGCACCTCAAAATGGTGATGGTTAAAATAACGTACTATTTGTATTGATTGGTTATTTGTAAATACAACAAAATCCTACATTATTCATGACAATTGTTCATAAAAACAACTCTCTCTTCTTCATAACATTATATTTTCTTCACTTTTCATACACAAATTTAATAATACATTCAAGTTGAAATTCCAAAAGGAAAATTGAATAATTTCTAAACTTGTTTCTCTGTAGTTTTGGTACGTGTTCTGGAGGTATATTTGTTTTAAACCCGATGACAATAATCGCGGGGGCAAATAATACCTTAAAAGCAGTTATCCTCATCATGTATCAATGCATCAAGGTCCATAAATTACTACTCTATCTTTATTAGAAATCAAATTTCCCAAACAATCTAAAGGTATTTATTGTATGAAGATGGAGATAGTAGTTGCATCAAGTACCACAAGTATCATTGAAACTTTGTTTCTGTTTATATGTTTTAATTATCTTCCTTGTGACATAATAAATTATCTCCTGTTGTTATAGTATTTTGAAACTTATAAACAGAAATGGTATGATATCATGTGATAATCTAGATAGAAAGGATTCTGAATTATGTTTACAAGCAAAGATGACAAAGAAATCGTTCTCAAGGGTAGAGAGATCTAATAAAGCACTTGATCTGGTTAATTTTAATATTTGTGAAGTAAATGGTATAGCAACTAGAGGTGGAAATCATTATTTTATTTCGTTTATCAATGATTACGCTAGATATACTCGGGTTCACCTTATGAAATCAAAAGATCAAGCTTTTGATATGTTCAAAGCATTTAAAGCCATAATTGAATCTAAGAAAAGATACAAACAAAAAATTAAATTTTTGAGAAGTGATCAGGGAGGAGAATACTTCTCATCAGATTTTTATGCATTTCCTATAAAAATGGTATTGTGTATCAAGTAAGTGCATCTTATACACCATAACAAAATGAATCGACAACAAGGACGAATTTGTTTTTGGTATACAAGCAAAATTGCTCATCAATTTGTTGGAGGAAGCACTTCGTACTCCATGTCACATTCACAACAAAATTCCTTCGAAAGAATTTAAGAAATTCCCATAGGAATTATGCAAAGGAATGGTATCGAATATCCAATATTCTAAAATGTGGGGCCTTGCTATTACTTAATTCTCGATCCTAAGTGAACCAAATTTGCTGAAAATGCCAAAGCTTATGGATTATTAGATGTTGAAGCTAATTTTAAATGTGCAATTAAGAGATGTTGAAATTCTTGAATACAAATTCGGTAAAGATTCAAGTGAAACCTCAGCAATATCCACAAGCACCAATTGATGCAAGCAAGCCTTCATCAAGCCAAAAAAAAAAAAAAAAACTGCTTGATTCTCCAAGTACACCAAAGAGAAGTCAAAAAGTGAAGTAAACAAAAAAATGTCGAGTCTAATTTTGTAATTCTCTTAGTAGGAGACAGAGAAAATGTTATGAATAACAACTCAAGTTATTTCACTTGGATAAAGATCCAAAAACGTTTTAGTGACGCAATGGTATCTGGAGATGCAAAATTTTGGAAAGAATCAATTAATGATGAACATGAAGGAGGTGCGAGGAAGAATTTTTAATGTTCTATCAAATCATCTACATGAATTTTTTTTTATCTTATATAGATGCTAGAGATATTTGGAATGCCTTCGAGACTAAATAAATATTAACACATAAGGTACACAAAAGTTGACTACATCGATATATTTTAAGTTGGTCATGACTAATAAAATCCATCTTGAAGCAAGTAGAGGAACTTCAAATAGATGTTGAAAAACTCAAAGGCATTATCATAAAAGTTTCTTAAACTCTTCAAGGAATTGCAATTATTTCAAAATTATCATCAACTTGGAATTATTATCGAAAGAAATAAACTTCCCCGCATGAAAAACCTGATTGTGGATAATTTATTGAACGCATCTAATTGTGGAAGGTTCTCGGGATCGTGAGACTAGTTATGTGAAAAGAGTTGCAAACAAGGAGCATTTTGTTGAGAATTGAACATGAGTAGAGACAAAGAACACAAAAGGCAAGTACCAAAGTATTGGCATGAAAATTTAATTCGATGGTATTATCATATGGATTTACGCATAACAATGCTAACAACTTTAACTGCATTTATTCAAATTTTATTAAAGAGTATGGAATTATAATCTTCTTATATGTTGACAATAAGATGATTGTTGGTATAAATATGCATGGTATAAATAATTTAAAAAATATATCTTAGCTTAAAATGAAAGATCTGGGACAAGTGGATAGAAGTTAATGTTATGACTTAAGACAGAAAAACTATATGGAGAAAATTCAAAAATTATTAGTAGGGATAGAAAGAATCAATCATACCATATGACGTGTCAATTAGATTGATGAAAAACATTGGACAACTTTTAGCACAAATAGAACATGCAAGTGTAGTTGGAAATGTATTATAAGCTCCATATTTCACTAGACCGCAGATAGCCTTTAAGACGTGAACATTGTCCAGCTTTGGTAGTAACCGTAGTACCGTGTGTTGAAAGGCCATAAGTACAATTCTTGGTTATTTAAAGAAAATAATACATTATGACCATTGCATAGAAGACATGTAATAGTAATAAAATGATATTTAGATGGTAGTTGGATAACTAGCACGATTGATAACAAGTCAACATCTTGATGGTTTTTTCAAGATTTCAAATGGTGCAGTCTTTTGGATACCAAAGTGACAAACATGTATAACTCATTCAGTTATAGAATATATATATATATATATATATATATATATATATATATATTTATTTATGGCACTATCAGCGGTTGGTAAATAGGATGAATGGTTGCAGAATTTGCTATTGGATAAAGAGTTATGGCAATAATCAACTAAGAAGCATTGACACTCTCCGGGACTCTTCTTGTTGTGTCCGATACTCCGACACGTGTCCGACACACTCTAACATCCGGTCAACGCGTGTTGAAAAATCCGACACTTGGTCAACTATCTTCGACACGCGAGTCGAAAATTTCGACACGTGACTCCGACACGCATAGGGTTATATTTACAAATTTCCAATACTTATGGAATTTAAATATAAATATAATGATAATAATAATAATAAAAGCTACAACAAAATTTCAATACTTATGGACTCTTCTCAGTCGCACGCACCTGAGGTACCTCTCGTTCTCTTCTTTCACCATAAGTCTCTCGTCAGTGTTGCTTCACCTTTTGCTCTCAAGATTTCATCTATTTGCTCATCTCAAGTTAGCAAGTTGTGTTATTTCGTTTTCTTTTTCAATTCAGCATCTTGGATTTTTTTATAATGCGATTTAGGATTTTCTTACAAACCCTGGAATTAGTTCGGGAAAAGGCGGATTTGGGTCGTTTTATTAATAGTTACAATAAAATGTAGTTGAATTTGTCAAATTAAAACAATGAATAATATCAACAAATATAGGATTAATGTTTTTAGTAAAGATTAATTCTAGGCTCTTATTATTATTATTATTATTATTATTATTATTATTATTATTATTTAGTTATTTATGCATTTATATATAAAAATATTTATTTAATATATAATGTGTCGAAATTTTCTACTTTTTTCAGAAATAGCGTGCGTGTCGTGTCGTGTCGCGTGTCGGGTGTCCGTGTCGATGCTACATAGACAATCAATGGTACCCCCATATTTACATTCCGGTAGTGAGGCAATAATGTCTAAGGAATACAATAAAATATGTAATTGAAAAACTAGACATCAATTAGGGATATTTTTTATAGTTGATTACAAATGAAATTCTTTCAGTAATTTATGTTTAAACAAATTATAACTTGGCTAATCCATTCACTAAGAGAATCTTGAGAGGTTTAGTCAGTAGTATTGCCAAAGGAATGAGTCTTAGACGATTGATAATACTGATCAAGTACCAAGGTACGAGGTTAGTATTAATGGAAAGTTAGGAGGATGAGCGTAAGAAATCACTCTTAATGAAGTTCAAGATTTTAGCAAAGCAAGATTAAGTTAATAATTTAGGAATTTCACCTATATGAAAATAAAAAGTGATGCCACTTCTAACAAAAGCCGAATGACCTTTTGTAAATATTTATGCAGGAGAATGCACAATGCCACAAAAGTCATAAATCATGAAAATTTTCTGATCGAATGTGTATAAATTCTTATCTGTAATAATTCAATTAACAAATGGAATCATAATTAACAATTTCATCTACCGATGATTTTGTTAATAAGTTTTCGCTAATTGAAGGCTCAAATATTAACAGATACCTTCTTGTATGTATGAATTTGTGTAAATTAGCACAGATAACAAACTAAGTGGGGGATTGTCGTAATAGTTTGTTACCATGAAAAGAAGTGATTGTTGGACACGGAAAATTGTGATTGTTGTTTATGAAAAGGAATGGTTATTGATTTGAGGAGAAGCGATGGTTGATCATGAAAAGTGGTTACGATTTCATGAAAAGTGGTGATGGTGGAAATAAGGTATCTATTCTCAAGACATGTGTTGATTGATTGTTTGTAAACAGTACCAAATAATACATTGTTCATCACAATTATTCATGACAACTACAACTTTTTCTTCTCCATAGCATTATCTTTTCTTCTCTTTTCCCACACAAGATTAATAAAATTTCAAGGTGAATTTCATGAGGAAAATTGAGTAAATGTTGAACTCGTTTATCTATAATTTCGATATATATTCTTGAGGTATATTTGTTCTAAGCTTGGTAGCAATAATAATAGGGGCGAGTAATACCTTGAAGATATTGATTGTCATCACGTCTCAAAGGATCCCAGATCTATCAATTACTATTCTATTTCCATCAATAATCGAATTTTCCCAACAATTAGTAGATTGAAACTTGTCTGTCATTCACCAAGCAAACAGACAAGTTAGAAGGAAGGGTAAAAAAGAATTTCTTGTTGTAGAATTACAAATATTCATTATTTCAATTCTATTTTTTTGTTGTTCTCTTTGTTTTTTCATTTTAAGAGGAATCGTTTATTCGTAGAGTAACAAGTAAAAGGGGTAGATAGTATTGAAAAACAAAGAGAAGAACAAAAAACTTTTCTACAGTTTAAGCTTATAGCTCTGAAAAGGAGATTTTTCAATTTTGCATCGAATTGAATTGTGGAAAAAATGGAGAGAAACCTTTTTTGACATAATTTACGCGAGGCTGATCTTTTTCTGTGGATGGTCAAGAGAATGGAGTGGTTTAAAGTTCCAGGTTGAAAGATAAACTTACCAATAAGAACGAATTTAGCTGTCTTTCTACCATCGACGCATTTAAATGTGCCCGGGAGGTTGACACAAGTCCCATTGCACCGATTTGGTTCTTCACATTCGTCAATATCTGATGACAAAGAAGAAACAAATCTATCAGTGGAACCCATCTCCTTGAGTAAAATTATCGACACTAGTGGGAAAATTACTAAATAAACCTTAAACCTATTGACTTTTACTAATTTAGCCCTAAACATTTAAATTGCACCAATTAAATCACATACATTTTCCACGTTTTGCCAAATGAGCCCATGCTACCAATTTTGATCAAGAATTGCTAATATGGATGCCGACTATCTTATATGGCACAATCAATTGATGTGAACATTTTTAAGTAATATTTTAATAAATTGGTGAATTTGTTAAATATTATTTTATTTTATTTTTAATTTTTTTCCTTCTCCCTTTGGTCGTTTGCCTAGTCTCGATGACGACTGGTAATTGGCCGAGGCGATAGCTAGTGAGGTCGACCTTTTCTTGTCAATGGCGAGGCAAAGGCCAACAAGTTCCACCTTGCCCAACAACGGCGAGGTCAAACCTCACCATGGTTGGTGAGAGGCCTGCCTTCGCCAGCCACTACCAAGTTGACCTTGCTAGCCCTATCCTCTAGCTAGTCGCAAGCCACTACTAGGGCCCCTCGACCAGCTAAAGGAAGAAGAAAATAAAAAGAAGTAAGAAAGGAAAAGGATAAAATAAAATAAAAAATTGATTTTTTTAAAGATTATTAAAAAATTTCACATCAAAGCTGACTATGTCATGTAAGACAATCGGTGTCAATGTCAGAAATATCAAGTAAAGATTAATAGGACAGACTCAATTGACAAAGCGTGAATATGTTTATAACTTAATTGACATAATTAAAAATGTTCAGGATTGTACTGGTTAAAAGCATAACTTTTTGGTAATTTTTTCTACACTAATAGGTCGCATTTCCTCATAAATTGTTAATTCTATGGCTAATATATTGCGCTTGTAAAGAAAGGAGTATCCTGTTCCCCTAAATTTCCAGTGAATTCTTGTCTACATAAAAAATAAAAAATAAGAAATTTTGAAGTGCATTCACTTCGCACAATCTTGGGCAGAAGAAACTGAAAAAGAGGGCAGAAAAGCAGAGCAAAGCAGGCTTGATCCAACGACGCTAAAATTGACCCCCCCAGTAAAAGGGGGAAGCACCCCCTTTAGAGCCATTGGATCCCCCTGCTCTGCTATAGCACAGCAGGCGATCCGGATCCAGAAAAGCATGCATGTGATCATTAAACAGCGTGAAGGCATGTTTTTCAGAAAAAAATCTGGGAATGAAAAAGCCACTTCGCTATATAGTGCCTCAAAAACGAAATGTGATAGCACAAAGCATGTTACCTTGGCATCCTCCAGTAAGATACGGGTTACCACCGTACCCGAAATTGCAAAAGCACTGGCTAAATGGCATTATCTCACTTCCATAAGTAAAATAGTCGTAGAGGTTGTACATGGTACATCTGACATTTGGCCCATGTTGCTTGATGAGCTGAAGTGCTTCCACGGTATTGTTTGGAATCCCCCACTCCAACACCACTGGAACCGTATCATTCAATGTTAAATCATATATTCCATCTTTAGACCTCGAGAACCATGATTTATTTGCCAGGAAAGCGTGCTTGCACCCCTGATATCCACCTTCTTCCTTGAAATCCACACTGAAGCCCTGAAGACTATAGGGCAGCGTAGTCTGGCAGCATCCTTCCCTCCCGGAACAAGCATTATAGTGGGGAATGCTGGTGTTGTTTCCAACACATTTCGACCTGCAACCGACAACAACTGATTCTGTACTATTCACTGTTGCCAAAGTGTTGCAACCGACCGATGTAAGGACGTTCCATGTCTTGGAGAAGACAAATTGACTTCCGTTTAAGCTCACTGGTGCTCGATATCCGTCGCCCGCACAGCTTGCATTTGAGTAAATTACAGGAAAAATGACGCTAATCATGCCGTTCATGGATCCATAGTAATCAGGAAGTGAAAAGTTGAGAACTGGCAATCTAGTCTTCTTTAGTGTGGGAACCGTTTGGTTTTGCTGGCAGTCAATCTCGTACCCCTCATCCATGAAACAGCCTGCTCCTATTCCGAACGGGAAGGGAATGTTGATGTCCCCGCATGATTCATTGCAGCCAGGCTTTGCAATTCGAGTTGCAGCTCCTGATGCTTGTACCGTGAGGGAAACCAGAAGCAAAAGAATTTGGGGCACAGATTTCGACATGATTTTCACGTTTCGTATGTGCAGGGACCTAAAACCGTTGGAGAAGGAGATATAGGTTGACTCCCTTCTTATTTAAGAGGAAGAAGGGAAGAATTTTCATGTATTATAGGCGTAATCTTATTTCAGTTCTGTTGCTTCCTAGTATTTCTAGGGATGCTTCTTGAAGATAAAAATATCAAAGTCTGTTAATAAGAGGACACCAAGTTAAGCAGCCAAGTGTGACTTTTCCAATTGTTAGGACACAATGTTGTCGTGATAAAGACTCGCAGCATTATCAGGACAGAAGACCTTGTAGGACCATTTCTCGTAAACGCGTTAAGCACATTAGAATTGAGCCAAAACGAAATATGGCGCTTGAGAATTTTTAGCGCTTGGAAGCAAAACATCCCTTTACTAAGGCTCCGTTCGTTTCATGGAAAATATTATTCCGAAAAATATTTTCCGAAAATTGTGGTGTTCGGGGGCAGAAAACAAGATAGTCAAGGAAAACATTTTCTACCAATGGATAAAACACCTTCAAAAGTGGGGAAAATATTTTCCTTTTTTTTTAAAGTAGAAAACATTTTCCATCTTCTTTACTTACCTTTAAATATCGTAGCCTCTAACAGTGTTCCTCGACCTTGCTCAAGGCCGATCAGTCGGCGACCTTTGATAAACGAACACCGGAAAATATTATCATTTTTCAGGAAAATGATTTTCTAGAAAATGTTTTTCAGATTGTTGTATTTTCCGTGAAACGAACGAAACCTAAGTTTTACTATGTCAAGATTAACACAAAAATCGATTTATTATCACAAATGAACTTGAATGACCCTGCTTTCATTTTGCTACTTTTTTTTTTGCCCTTTTCGAAAAAGAGCCATTTACAACAAGAATTTTTTTTAAAAACGGGAAAATCATCCCACAAAACGACAACCGAGATATTTTTTCTTGACGAATGAAAAGGGTTTTGGCATCTTTTGAATCAGGGGGAAAGTGCAAGCAAAGCTCACTTTTATTAAAGAAAAAGTGATTTCTTTCTAGTTTCTTTGAACGTGCGATGTTCGAGTGTTGTAAACTCTCTATTATTGGAGCAAAAATCACTTTCATCTTTATAAAGTGCGGTACATCGTTTAAAAAGCCCAGTGCTTTATTTGCGCAAGCCGTCAATGACAGCACTTGGGAATAATGTTGGCCCCTCGGAAAAAAAAAGTGAAAGATGTAGGGTTCCACAATGAAAGAAATTGCGTCCCATTAAATGGTCCAATCAATTCCCTAGTGCTCTGGACCTGATCATGCTATGAAAAGTATTCTGAACTCTTGGTACCGTTTTATAGTCTTCGCAAAATTTGTGCTCCGAGAACATGAGAAGTCTTTCTCTCGAGGAAGAGCATTGTCAAATGGGGTATCTTGAGTCCTCATCTAATCAGCGTTATCATCTAGGTTTTTTTTTCCCCGCTGGTTTAACTTCATACATGGGGAAAGAACTTGGAACACCAAGGCGTACATGATTTTCTCGTTTGTATGTGCATGGACCTAAACACCAAGTCCTCATCTAATGGGCATAGACCTAAATCATGATCATAGTCCTTAAAGGATTATTTAACCCTGCTATTATTGCTGTCAAGTGTGAAGCAAACATATCTTCAGAATGTATACCAAAATCATAAAGAAATGAGTTCGGCAATTATTCAATTTTCTTCCTAAAATCTCATCTTGAATGTGTTTTTAAACTTGTGTAAGAAAAGAGGAGAAGAGAATGTTGCAAAGAAGATAAATGAACACGATGTGATTTGGCCCTATTATAGACAACCACACAACATATTTCTTGAAAATAGTGAGTCACCCCTGCTTTTCATGATCAACTATCACTTATCACTTATCTTTTTGTCAATATCTACGTATTTTCATGTCCAATTCAATATGTTCTCTACTCTTTATTATTTATAGATAACAAACTATTTCAACAATCCTCCACATAGTTTGTTATGTATACAAAGTAATGTAAATTTATACATACAAAATTGAATATATTAAGATTTTAAGTGAATAATTAAGATTTAAACCTTGAATTAGTGTAAATAATTCCATTAACAAAATCAATGGCAGATAAAACTTTGAATCATAATTCCATTTGTTTATCAAATTACCACAAATTTGAATTGACATGCATTCGATTAGAAATTTTCTATGCCTTAGCATTTCGATGGCCTTGTGCTGCCTCTTGGATTAATCAATATTTACAAAACTTCGTGGAACTTTTGTTAGAAGCGACATCATTTGTTATGTTCATATAGAGGAAGATCCTAATATATAATCTTAGCTTTGCTTTGCTAAAACTCGAACTTCATCAAGAGTGCTTTCTAACACTCAACCTCAAAGCATTTCATAAGTACTATTCTTGTGCCTCAATACTTGATCACTGTTAATAATAACTTGTTGCCCATTGAACTTTGAAAATTTCGCTGGAAATTGTAAAATTGTGTTTTCACCATGCTTGACTATTATCAATTGGTCTAATATCTATTCCTTTGGCAAAACTGCTAGCTCAACGTCTCAAGAGTCCCTTAGTGAATGGATTGACCAAGTTATTATTTGTTCAGACATAAATTACTAAATAATTCTATCAGCAATTGATGGTCGATTATAATCAGGTCACAGATCAGTATGTTTAGATTTTCTAAAGTATGTTTTATTGTGTGCCTTAGACATTATTGCTTCACTATCACCATGAAAATATGTTGCTGCGATTGATTGTGGCACAATTCTATATCCCATAGCAAATTTCCTAGCCATTCAACTTCTTCACTAGCTGTTACAACTGCAAATTGGCCCACCCAGTCCAGGAATTGGATTGGATTGAACCGATCGGTCCGGTCCTATTTTAGGATCGGACTTGGAACTGATCATTTCTTCTTGTTCTTTATTTATTTATTTCTTCTTATCCCTATAAGTGAGAGTTTCTCAACATCAAAAGAAAAATATAATTTAAATGATTATGGTTTGTTTTGGAATCAATTTTTTTAGAAGAATTAAAAATCTTGGCTAGTCAATTTGTCTGGTTAGTCTGGTTCCTTATGTGGAACAGTGAACTGTACTAATTATTCCTGATTTCGAATTTTGAAAACCGAGAACCATTAAGAGTCGAATCGGTTTGATCCGATTGTAAAATGGGGCTTGGACCATGTACACCCCTAATTTGCACTGCCACTGGAGTTGTCATCTATTGCTTCAACTCATCTTTTTTTTAAGCCACGACTATCATAAGAATGTAAAAACTTCATAATCAGTGGAAGTTCTCTAACTGTCAAATTGACATTTGTAATTCCTCCCTAAATATATGGATATTTAGAATTTGAAAGATGAACAAAGATCCGCATGCATCGATGCCATACTAACAAGCACCCACATACAACGCCGCATATGACGGATGATATTTCATTTGGAAAATAGTTGAGTTCACGTACATACTTATAAATTAGATGGTGGATTACACTGGCTTTTGACTGTTAGTGAGAGGAGGGCAGCTTTCGACCGTAATAATCAATTGTGCGTCATGATGGTAAATTATATCCCGACGAAATTGCAAGTAGTTTAGAACCATGATAGAATCTTGTGGTGAGAATTTAGTCTTTCTCGGCGGGATTGATAGAAATTGTTTCCCAAAAAATTGCGAAGACTAGACATTGAAAGTTGTTGGCATTATTGGAGCTGGAAAGCAGTAAGAGTATTATGAGTCGAGTGTGATTATAATCTCTATTTAATTTTTTTCTACAATTTGAGCAAAAATTGTTACTGTTGATAGTAATTTCACTGGGTATATAATAAAAGTTACATATGCTTTGTTGGAAAAGTGCGATTTTCATACAATCACGTGTCATTCTTTCTCATTTTGAATTTTTTTGTTTTCATTCTTTGATAATTTTAGGGGTGAGCATGGTCCAGGTTGGGCCAGTCCAATACTCAACCTTAGGACCAACTCGCACAATGTCGGTCCTCAATTCTTGGGACGGTGGACTGACCTGTTGAGCTTGGGATCAAGGACCAGACTAACCCTATGGGTTCGGTCCAGTTCCAGGGTTAATTCAGAATCGCTAAATTATTTTTCTATAATCATTTATTGCATTTTTCGAAAGGACGAACATATTATTTCAAATTTTACATCCATCTATAATGTGATATTAAGTAACCAAACTATGAGAACAATTAAAGTCAAACATAACATAAGATAATAATATAAATCTCCATTTGGTAGAAGTTATAAACCACAAAAAAGAAGATATAATATACAATGAAAGTATAAAAAAGTCTAAAATACGTGATATAAACCATGTAATAGTCATAAAACGATTGAGTTGCGTTGGTCATTACAAAGTTCAAAAGAGATGTTTCTACTCTTGGTCTTACGCTCGGCAGAAATAAGAAGTTGCTCTTGAGCTTCTTTCTTGGGTTTGACGAGAAAAAGGGCAAATTCAATATACTATGTATATGTCGGGTTGGTCCGGATTGATTCAAATACTATGTATATGTCGGATTGGTCCGGATTGAATTAACCCAAAATTTCAAGATCAATTACCATTCCACACAGTACAGAATAAATGGGATTTTGATAGAGACCCTTGGCAGTGTTTTATTTACGTGGAAGAAGGGATGAATTTTCCAACTATACGCATTGTTTTGTTACAGCTCTATTACTTCCTAGCATCTCTGAGGATACTTCCTAGAAGAAAGTGATGCCAAAGCTCTGAAAAGTGGAGGGCACCAATATCTAAGCAGCTGACGACGACATTTCCCATAGTTGGAACCATAAAACAGGGTCAGAACAAACCTGATATGATCATCACGAATGGACTAACTTTTGATGACCCCGCTCTCCCATTCCCGCTTCTGCTTTTGTTCTCCTCCTTTTCCAAAAGGAAGTTCATTTTCCAAATGGCGAAATCATCAAACAAATTAAGACTATGACGACCGAGATGTGTTTTCTTTTTCTCCTTTAACGAGTAAATCGGCTTTGGCATCTTTTCAAACTACAAAGTTGAAGATTAAGAATCACTTTTACTAAAGCAAAAGTGGTTTCCTTAGAACTTGTTTAAACATAGTGCGATGTTCGTGGGTCTCGGTCTCTCCCATTATTGGAGCAGAAGTCAATTATTATTGTCCTCGAGTGACTAGTCCAATGATTTACATGCTCAAGTCACTTATGAAAGTCCTTGGGAATGTTTTTTTGGCCCCCACAAAACAGGTAAAAAGACATCCGTGAATCATGTGGGAAGTCTTTTGCTTCCCCCATGGAAAGAGATTGCGCCCCATGCGCTTGGATCGATGAAAACTAAATGCGATTCTTGCTTTAAACTAGTCTTGATCATTCGCTAATGCTGTGGATCATGATGTCGAAAGAATGCCGAACTCTTGGCATTGTTTTATTCTTTTATATATTCGGTCAATATAACAAACCATCAATGGTACCGACAAGAGGAGAGAGAAAGAGAGAGACAAAAGAGTCCACTTTTTGGGGAAAAAGAAGAAGAAGAAGGATTGGTCTAGTTTGATATTTTTATCTAAAGAAATTTTTACACTATTATCCAAAAAATGTCCATTCACAAAAATTTGTGCGTGGATGTCATGAGCAGTCTTTCCCAAAGGAAGACCGTTATCAATGGGGCATCGCATGTGAATGTCTAATCAGCGTTATTGTCTGGATTTTTTTTTTCTCTTGCCGGTTTGATTTCATAAGTAGGAAGAGAATTCGAAACACCGAGTTCAATATGATTTTCATGTTTCATATGTGCCTGGACCAGAACCTTTGGAGAAAGGGGACGGGTTGAGCCCCTTAACACTCTTAATTAAGTGAAAGAAAGGAAGAACTTTCATGGAATATACTGCCAGATGTATTTTTCCGATCATGCACCTCCTCATAATTTTAGATATGCTCGAGCTTGATTACATTGAGAAAGTCAGCTCCCTCATGTTTCTGAAGCTGAGATTACATCGCAGCTCTTTTCGACCCTGAAAACTAATGGGCAAATCGAACTGGCCAAAGGTTGATATAAGCAGGATGCTTGTTCCCAATAGTACAAGCGCAACTTCCTTACAAAACTGCAACAATTTCATAATAAATGAACGGGGAAAAAGATTTCGTCTTGTTGACCAGTTAAAGGTTTTTGTGGAGCTAGAGGTTTTTGTGCCGGATAATACCAGAAAGAGCTACCTACAACATGGTTTACGATGTTTGAGTGGCCGCCAATCTGAAAATGTTGGTACA
Organism: Melaleuca alternifolia; assembly: GCA_019926035.1. NCBI lineage: Eukaryota > Viridiplantae > Streptophyta > Magnoliopsida > Myrtales > Myrtaceae > Melaleuca > Melaleuca alternifolia. Next base: position 934,671 of record JAGKPW010002178.1, read on the forward strand.
TCCAGGTCCACATGATGAGCTTGGGCATGTCAAGTCCAATTTTTATGCAGAACCCAATTTGCACGTAAACAAACCTGGAAAGAGAGGCATGGTGGGATCCCATGGATAACTTGTTGACAGTGGCCTCTGTGGTCTTCAATAACGTTATCACCTGAGAGCTCGTCTAAGAACGGGCGATTGACTCAAGTCTCCATCAGTGATAGAATAGAGAGACGATCGGTCCCCTGCTTGACCCACGGGCTTCACAAGATCAGAAGTTATCGCTATGCCATGATTGAGCTTCTAATAAACTTGTGCTCATGGGCACCACGACCTTGTGGGAACAGAATTATGGATTCAAAACCACAGTTATTGATGTTTTCAAGCGAACAGAGTTGATGCACACGTCAAAATGTAATCCACCGAATATAAAAGTTCTAACTCAACGAATTTGGCATGTGTAAAGTTCCAGACGAAAATACAAGAATTACACAACCCAAAGAACGCATCTAGGGCGGCCCTATGAAGTCAAAAAGTGGGAAAGTTCGTAACATGGAAAAAATCCATAATTCAATTCCACGATTTTGCGCTCAATTTATAATTCGATGTTTTAAGACATAAAACTAATCTACAATTCCTAAGAATTTCGTTTCCATGAACGACATGACTTTCGTTCCTTAAGGGCAATTAATTAAACATTAACATCACGACAGAATTGATGGAAATATGAAAAAAGAACCTCCAACATCTTCGATACTAAAATGAGGAGCAAAAATATCGCATATATATGAAGGGTCCATGCGTGATTGATTTTCATTGTTTTTGTTTTGCTATTGATAATTGACAAGAAAGGTTCGCTAGGATCGGGAGAGAAAATTCTATAACTAGTTGGGTTCTTTGATGTTGATATATGTAGTTCAGGTGGTGAGTTTGATACGACACGTGATGAGGATTTGGATGATATCTTGATCTAAGTAGTCGAAGCATTGTTTGTCGGTAACAATCCCTTTATGCCATTAGCAATTCAGTGTGATCTTCAGGGAAGAGCCGGGGCGGGCAGATGCAAGTACGCCTTCTTTTCTGGAAGGAAAATATCGGTCTTTCTTTCTTTCTTTTTCAGAAAGTAACGATCTAATTGAATCGCGAAGGCTGGTGTGCCATGTAACTGATAGAAGTTCCATCAACAATCGAATTGACAGCAAGTATTCAAGGATCTCAAGATAAACTAAAATCACTGCATCATGCTAGAGCTAGAGGATTTCCAAATTGGCACACACAGTAATATAATGCCTAGCTAAATTACAGGACCTGAGTAAATTTGGGATAGGTATGACTTCACAGTTTATTGATCCCGAACGCCGAGAATAATTTCATTACCAATAAATAACTACCCAAGAACCTCCTATTAGGAAATTGGCAAGTCTTCCTCCCTTCTCTCCTCTTTATTTTGCTCTGAAGACCGACTTCCATTATAAAAGGAGCAACATGACTTACCAGAGTAAGAGGCAAAGCGGATCTTCATCACGTCCCACTAGGCAAGAGTGGCTGCACATCCGACAATGTAATGACATCCATATCGATGTTTGACTTGCTAGATTTAGAAGCAGCAGTATAAGATTCAGTTGCCTGACGGTCCTCTTGATTTTGCTGAATGCCCGGAGGATTTTGGAGCTTCCTTAACCTCTCCAACTCCAATGCCACTTCTCTCATTGTCGGCCTTTTCCGCCCAGTCAAGTTCAAGCATCTTTTTGCAAGGTTAGCAACTGATGCAATCTCTTCCTTCTTACCTTCTTTCAAAACTTTAGCATCCACAATGTCGAACAAGCGATTCTCCTCCATTGAAATGATGAAATAGGTTGACAGGCTTCTCCCTTCTTGTTCCCTCAGCGACGAGATTGGCTTTTGTCCCGTTAAGAGTTCAACAAGGACAACTCCGAAGCTGTACACATCGCTTTTGTCTGTAAATTGACTTGATTGGAAATACTCGGGATCTAGATAGCCGAAAGTCCCCTGCACCAATGTGGTCACGTGAGTTTGATTAAGGGAAACAGATTTGGACGTACCGAAATCTGCCACTTTTGCCCGATATTTCTCATCCAAGAGGATGTTGGTAGACTTGATGTCTCGATGATAAATGGGAATGGAGGCTGCTGAATGCAAGTAGAATAAGGCTCCTGCGATTTCAGTTGCAATCCGTAGCCGTGTGTCCCACGATACAGGAAACTCTGCATTTGGGTCATGTAGGTATTGGTATAGGGTCCCGTTTGGTATGAACTCATATACTAAAAGCGGGACTTCCGTCTCCAAACAGCACCCCCAATAACTTAACCACATTTCTATGGTTGATTTGTGAGAGGATGAGGACTTCATTAATGAATTGTTCGACTTTTCCCTCGTCTATTACTGTTGATTTCTTAATCGCAACTATTTTTCCATCTGTTAACATTCCCTTGAAAACAGTACCTTGCCCACCTTGCCCGAGTATCCTATCGTCACTGAAATTGTCAGTGGCCTTCTCTAAATCCTTGGAGTTGAACAATTTGCTTTTCTTGACATTGCCTTCTGGTGAAGATAACTCACTTTCCAACAAAAGATCGCCATTGCGTTTGAAGTACTTCTCTTTGAGCTTCATTTCTTTTCTCTTCTTGATATATTTGTACAACCTCCATAGGAAAAGACACAAAAATAGTGCCCCAAGGCCTGCCCCAACCCCTGCATTGCAAAAATATAAGGGGCAAAAGTGAAAAAAAAATAAAAGAAAAGAAAAAAGTTCCCTGCATGTCAAGAATCTATGAAGGCACTTGACATCAAGAATTTAATTGAATCTGATTACAAAGGAAAACATTAAGATTGACTAACCCGAGTTCTCCTTTCATGTGGATTTATCTTAACAACCATGGAAAAATCAATTTGTTTCCATTCTAAGCTCCATGCGGTGAAATATTTATAGACATATATTTGCACAGTACAATTGATCTTCCTTTTTAAAAATTTAGAAAACCACTGTTATAACTGAAATGTTCCTACCAGCACTCATCTTCATTATGATTGTAATAAATTCATTTCAAACGTGACAATAATAAGTTTTAATCTTGGATAAGGACACTAGAACCAAGGGCAAGGTAGAACTTATTTTTGAAATTTTTTTGAACTTAATTTATGTGGAAATATTGTCTAAAAAGTCATAAGCCTATCCTATAGTGGTCATTTAGTCATAAACTCTTCAATTTATCTAATTTAGTCATAAACCTTTTGCTGATTTGCCTATGTAGTCATTTTGACTAACTTTGGCCAGAAATAATAGAACGGCAAGAGAGTTAGCACTGGTTGTCATATGTGACACAATCGATACTAATTTGAATGATTTTTACAATTTTTATTTTTTCCTTCTATTTCCTTCCCTTTTTTTTCTCTATTTCCTTCCATCGATTGCTGGGCCTCAGCGATGGTTAGCGGAGGTCACAGGCTTTTGGTCAGGGTCACTCGATTCTACCTAGGGGGTCCTGGCCCTTGTCAATAGCTGGCCAAGTTCTTGGCAATAGGAGGATGGTAATAGAAAGAAAAAAGGTAGAAAAGAAAAGGAAAAAGAATAAAATCAGAAAAATTGCAAAAATCATCCATGTTAGTGGCCCATCGTTTCATGTAGAATAACCACCATCCACATTGACTATTCAAGGAAAAATTGCTCGGAAATATCATATTGTAAATCATCAAAAGGTTTAAGATTAAATTGTCCAAATTAAAAATATTTAGAACTGAATAAGCTTACGTACAATATATATATATGTATGTATGTATGTATATATATATGTATGTATGTATATATAAGTAATTTTTGGGCAATTATTATGATATTCTGTGCTTTTCCTTGACAATACTCAAGAACGTGAAGCAGCCCACATAGTTCTAGGTTAAAAGTTCTACTTACCAATAAGAATGAATTTAGTTCTACCAGGAACGCAGTCATAGCCGCCCATTTTGTTCTCACAAATCCAGCCTGACCGGGGGCATGTATTTGGATCTTTACATTCGTTAATATCTGATGACAAATGGTAAAATAAATATCATATTTGCAAAGTGCATTCACTTTGTATAACTTTGGGCAGGGAAAAAAAAAGAAGGCAGAAAAGCATGCACGGGATCATTAAACAGTGATAATGCACTCTTTTCAGAGATGGAACTGGAAATGAACAAGCCATTTCGCTTTATGGTGCCCTTGAAAACGGAATGTGATAGCATGAAGTATGTTACCTTGGCATCCTCCAATAAAATAAGGGTTACCAACATACCCACTATGGCACCAGCACTCCACATATGGGAAGTCAGACGTCGTGTAACACGAGCCATTAGAATTCCGCGAGTTTCGGTTAAGCACGAGCGAATAGTCGGTATTGTTTTGGATTCCCCACTGTAACACCACCTGAACTGTATCATTCATTCTCAAATCATATAAACCAGTCACTTCTGACCTCGCCAACCATGATTTCTCTGTGAGGAAAGCGGACGCGCACCCCCGATGTCTACCTTTTTCATTGATTTCCACCCTAAAGGCCTGAAGGTTGACAGGGAGCGTAGTCTGGCAGCATCCGTCGCTCCCGGAGCAAGCACTATACTGGCTAACGTTGGTGTTGGTTCCAGTACAATTTGACCTGCAACCGGTCGATGTAAAGACTATACCAGCTGATTCTGTACTAATCACTGTTGCCTCGGTGTCACAACCGACAGATGTGAAGACATTCCATTTCTGCGAGTAGACAAATTTACTTCCTTCTAAGTTCACCAGCTTACCAGGTCCATCACCCTGGCAGCTTAGATTTGAGTAAATTACTGGAAGACTGACCTTTATCATGCCATCCCCGTCAACACCAAAGTTGGGAAGGGAAATGTTGAGAACTCTCAATCCAAACTTTTTTTAGCACGGGAACCCTCTTGTTTTGCTGGCAGACAATCTCATACCAGTCATCCAAGAAACACCCCGTTCCTATTCCCAAGGGGAAGGGAACCGTGACGTCCCCGTACGTTTCATTACAGTTGGGCTTCGCAAGTCCCGCTGCGGCTCCTGATGCTTGTAACGTGAGGGAAACCAGAAGTAAAAGAATTTGAAACACCGAGTTTGACATGATTTTCACGGTTTGTACGGGCACGAACCTAAACCTATGGAGAAACGTGACTGGAGTTGAGTCCCTTAAAATTGTTATTTAAGTGGAGGAAGGGAAGAATTTTCAAGTACCGTACAGATAATTCTATTCCTACTCTGTAATTTCCTAGTATATCTGAGGATGCTTCCTTGAGGATAGAAATATCAAATCTTGATAGGTAGAGGAGACCAATTCAAGCAGCCAAGTGTGACTTTTCCCATCGTTGGGGAATCACCTTTCCCATGAGAAAGATATGAAGCAATACCAAATTGGATGAGTGTAACGACCCGCTTCCGACCTCTTTTCGAGACTTAATTGTGCGAAATTACGGGTTTAGTTTGTGGCCCGTTGGCCTTGGGAACTCTCCGGACTAAACCGTGAGTTTTCGTTTCGGGCGATTTCGGAATTTCGGAAATCGTATTTTAGTCCCCCAACTTTTGGATAATTGCATTTTGGCCCCTAAGGGTTTGAATTATCCTAGGGACTTTTTAGTAATTTCTCTCTCTCTCTCTCTCCCCCTTGGCCGAAACTCTCTCTCTCTCTCTCTCTCTTTCTCTCTCTCTCTCTCTCTCTCTCCCCCTTCTTTTCCTTCATGCGTACACGCCACCTCCCCCTTATTCCTCTCCCCCTTTGACTTGACCTATTTGATGGAGAAGATAGCACATGGAGGGACCCACAAGTCAGCCCCCATCCAATCTGTCTTCTCTCCCTCTCTCCTTCCTCCTCACGTGCGCATTTCCCTCTCCCTCTCTTCTTCTCCTTCAATTTTTCAGATTCGGACCGGAGAAACCCTCATTTTTGGAGGGCCATAACTTTCGGCTCCGATCTCCGTTTGATGTGCCGTTAGTGGCATTGGAAAGCTTGAAACACCCTCTTTCCATAGACACCAACCACAGCCCGTAACTCCACCTGGTTCGCCGTCGGGAGGCCCCGAAAGAAGCCTCCACGGAACAGTTTTCTGGGTTTGAACAGTGCAACCCTCATCTTTGGAGAGCCGTAACTTCTTGCTCCGACCTCCGTTTTGGGTGCCGTTTGCGCCATTGTCTTCCTCGTAACATCTAGTTTCCAAAGAGACCAACCACACCCCAAGAATCCATCTAGATTTAATTTTATAGGCCCCGAAAGAATCCCTCACGGAACACTTTTTCTGGGTTCGAGTTTTTTCCAGGTTCGGACCCGAGCGACACCCCATCTTTGGAAGCCCATAACTTTCGGCTCCGACCTCCGTTTGACGCGCCGTTGGTGGCGTTGGAATCCTTGAAGAACCAGCTTTCCATAGATACCAACCTCCTCCCGTGATTCCTCCTGGTTCACTGTCGGGAAGCCCCCAAAGTAGCCTTCCCAGAACTGTTTCCTGGAATTTCCAGATTTTGGGTCCGAGCTTCAAGTCGCATTTTCTCCCAATCCTTCGATCTAAAGCCCTTTCCGTTGCTTCCAATGGGTTTGTGGATACTCCTTTACCCTAATCTAGCCTTTGGTTGGGATCGATTTGGTCGAAAATCACCCATTCTACCCCCAAACCACCGAGTACCCCTGTTTCCGCCGGAGCTGCTGTTCGCCGGCCACCGTGCCCTTTCCGGCGACACCCACTCCTCCCTACCACCTTCAATCGATAGGTGGGAGTCTTATGAACACAATGGCACCGATTTCGGCCTTTGGTGTTGAGCCATTTGAGAGAAATCAACCTCCAAAGCACAACCCCTCCCTCTTGAACCCAGATTCCGGCCAGCACATTCAACGGGCGATTACTCGCCGTTCCGGCCACCTCAAGCGACGCCGCCACCACCATTGGACTCGTGGCTTGCTGGTCGCGCGCCTTTGAGGCATGTCCGAGCCGTTCCGTCGCCACCCACAGCCACTCGCGAGTCCCTCAACCTCCCAGCAGCACCAAGGAACGTCCCCGGCCATCGGAGTCTCGCCGGAAGTTCGCCGGAGTTCGCCGTGAGCCGCTTATTGGCGAGGAAATCATGTGAGTGGATTCTAACTTTTTATTAGGCGTATTCACTGTTTTAGTAGAAATCGGGTAGAACGGCTAGAGCAAGTAGAATGGCTAGAATCTTGAAATTGCATAGCTTATATGCCGATCGATTAGACCATTAGTTGTATTTGGTTAGTCAATGGATGATAAACCTTTCGATGGTTTAGTTATGATTAGGGCTTGGCATCTCACGCGATACGAGAAATGCCCTCGTATGTTCTCGGGACCCGCGAGGGGTCAGACCCATCGGGTCAAGAGTGGTGTGGTTGGACACCAAAAGGTTGTAAAGTTTATTTATTTACGCTTTATTTATTATTAAGCTTGTAGATCTTAATTTCATTTAATTATTTAATTACTTTAGAAATTGCATTTAATTATTTAATTATTTTAGAATTGCATTTAATTATTAGTTCTGCTATTATATTTTCGTGAATAGTGTTGTTTAGATCCCCTACCAGTCAGTTGACCTGTCCCCTGAAAACCCTAAGATCCCTTCGGACCTTCTAGTAACTCTCAGTGCAGATAACTAGAGGTAGGGAGCCCTAGGCTTGGCATGGGTTGTGTGTTCTCTGCGATAACCGGGGATTGGTATGTGAGGTGTTCCACTTAGGCTACAGAGACTTGAGAGTGGGGAGGGACGACCAGGGACCCTAGGACAGGGGTATTCCTAATCTAAGGTTAGGGTTCGTTCACTGAGATAGTTGAATCTCATCCCACCACCCCACCATCCCAGGACCCCAGCATGGACCCGAAACTCTCAGACTCGGAGGACCAGTCAGTGGAGGAGGAGCCTATGGAGGAGGACCTTTACGGGGAGGAAGTTCAGGGACCAGTGGAGCTGGAGCATCTGGAGGACCTGGACTGGGAGCTGCAGCTGGAGCGGACTTGGCCTAAGCTGGCGACTACCCCTTAGGGCTAGTACTCGCCCTCCCTTCCCCTAGTCGCGTTTTTCTTATTTTATTTTATCGTATAGCTGTGCGATGTTGTGTCCTTAGACTGATGTTAGGATTTACCATTTCGTCTTACCTCTTTTGTATTTGGACGTCGACTTGTGATGTTTATGGAAGTACCGGTATCTTGTTTCATGGAGCGAAGTGTATATTTTGGATCCTGAAGACATTGCTTCGTCCCCCTTGAATCGGGGCGTGACAATGAGTTTCACAAGCCTTTGTCGTGAGCCTCGTTAAGCACATTAGATTGAGTCAAAAATAAATATTGCACTCGATAATTTTTAACAATTGAAAGCAGAGTTATGCTAATTTGATCATTTCTACTCTGTCGAGATGAACACAAAAATCTAGTGATTATCACAAAAGGAGCTAGCTTTAGATGACCCCGCTCTCATATTCCTACTTGTGTTTTTTCCCCTGCTTCTTGAAAGAGAACCATTTTCTACAGCAAGAGTCTCTTTTTAGACGGCAAAATCATCGGACAAATTTATACGATGACCACCAAGATTTTTTTTTCTTGAATGAGATGGGTTTTGGCATCTTCTCAGAGAAAGCAAAACTCAGCTTCATTATAGCAAAAGTGGTTTGTTTTTTGCTTTCTTTAATCATAGTGCGATATGCGAGGATCCTAATCTCTCTCATTATTGAGGGAACAAATCGCCTGACATCGTACCAACCTTGCCAGGCGGTGACGTGACCTAGCCCCCAGCCATCCGATCCCCATCGAACGACTATGAAAAAAAACAAAAAACAAAATCAAATTTTTTGAATTTTTTGAAAAAAAATATGTTTTTCGATTTTTTTTTAAACCCCAGCCGTCCGATGGAGATCGGATGGCTGAGATCACCACATCACCTAATGTGACGTCAGGCAATCTGGGTCCAGCAGGAGTCATCTTTATTGTTCTGGATTGTGGTACATCGTGTAATTAGTTTAACGCTTTCCTTGCTCAGGCCATTATTAAAAGCACTTAGAAATTGTTTTGGCCCTACCCAAAAAAGTAAGAAATGTACGTGAATCATGTTTGCCTCCATGAATAAAGAGAGTGCGTCCGCACTTGTGCTGAAGAAAACTAAAAGTGATTTTCGCTTTAAATTGTGAGACACAAGTCAACAACGAAGAGAAGCACATGTGAAGTCCTTATTGACTTGTCCAAAGAGAAGCCCAACGTATGTATTTTATTAGAATTGGAAATCGTTTGCTCTCTCCCCTCTTTTTCCAAGACCTTCTTTGTCCCAGCCCAGATGTAACATGGTCAATTTGATTGGTCATTTTTTAAGATTTCCACACTAATGGTGTTACATTGGTACCAGCGTTTGTTGAGTATCTCCAAAAAAGAAATTTCATCACCAACGCTTGTTTCAAGTGAAAATTATCATCATGATTGGTCTGGCTAGATAAGATCATCGACATTTGGTTTGAGTATGCAAGATAGAGATTATGGGTGATACAATCACAAGTAACCAGCCAACGATGTTTCTAGTGCATACTTGCAAGTGTATTTCAACAACATGGAGATTCAAGTTGAGACAATACCGATGAAGAAGAATATGTAATTTAAGGAGGAGCAAACCTAACACTGAGTTCACTTGTGTGGAGAGGAATTTGAGATATAAATGTGAGTTATATTAGAAAAGCTCCACATTAGAGAATTAATTTGATGTGAAACAGTTAATATATCATAGTTGTCTCTTTACTCATGCTTGGGCAATTGCATAAAGTTGGGTCCAACAAAATATGTTAATGGTTTCAAGTTTAGGCTCACTCTTAGTAATCATCTAGATGCAGTAATCGAGCTTCTGCTAAGCACTCCAAACAAATGGCATTAAAGTTAATGGTTGATTAGTGCTCCACCCCTATTTTGGTATTTGTTGAATATCTCAAGGAAGAAATCTCATGTTTTACGCTTGTTTTGGGTGAAAAATTGCCATCACAGTTAGTCTGGCAAAACCTTGAGAAATCTTCCAGGATCGCGGTTCGTTGACGGAGCATGCAGTCACAGCTGTTGAGCAAGTGTAACTCTCAGATGAGGTCCACATGCTTAGCGCTCAAGATGGACGGGGTCCGTGTGGACCTGGATTGCCAACAATAATTCTGCCGAAAACCTGTGGAAAACTGTTTAACTTAGTTTTCTAACTATATGAAACCAACTTGCACATAAAGAAACTAGGACAAACCAGCATGGTGCCAATCAATGGATGACTTGGACAGACAGACCATCGACTACGGTGATAGAAGAGAGAGACTATTGTTACTTCGCTATTTTCTGTGCTGAAGATGACTTTCCTTAGCCCACAAGCTTCTTTTGAATGTCACTTTCTCGTTGAACTAGACTTCTCCGGAGAGCACCACATGCATCTCATTGGATGTGGAAGACGTTATCTTTGTCCTCCCTTTTTTCCAAGAGCCATCTTTGGGCCAGCCAAGATGTCACACGGTCGATTTGATTGGTCATGTTAGAAGACTTCCGCACCAATAGGACATTCAAGACAGAATTATGTTTTAGCAGAAAAGATAATCAAAGACTTCGTCGATTCACATCAATGATCCTTATACTGTTAGTAGTCTATTAGCGGTTTGAATTCTCAACCATCACCAGAAATCCATCACAAATACAAAGTAGACGGAGCAGTGCTCCGAGGAGGTATCGCATCACATAAATGATTGTCTACTCAAACTATATCAGTGGAAAGTTAAACTTTTTCTCTGAAATCTCTTCTACTTGATGATTGAAAGTAAGTTTTTAGTAGGTAACTTTTCCGAAGTTCCTGACCTCACAACAAGGGAGTCTTCCCTTAGAACAAGACTAAACAAATGCTTGGACAGCGAGAGCTCCTTTGCTTCAGGGTTTTGGGATTTGCCAATAAACATTTTGTGATTGATTATAACTGAAACCAGTTTTCCTCATGCACTCTTGTTTTGTTCAAGTGAATTAAGATAATCACGACACAAAAATTTCTTGTCCTTTTATTATGTCGTCTTGATTTTGCCCTCTCAAAAATCTTCATTCTTCCCGAGTCTGCGGAACTTTAACCTGCAAATTCAGCCATATCGATGCCAACGCCATGAAAGTGAAATTTGAGCAGCAGTCAGTATGGAAAAGCAATGTTTGCGTACAGAAATCGGAGTAATCAATGTAGACCAATTTGCACGGAAACAAACTTGGAAAGACGGGCGTGGTTGGGAACCGAAGGAAAGACTTGTTAATAGTGGCCCCTGTGGTCTTCAAGACGATAATTACCTAAGAACCTATATCAAAACTGGCCATGGAATTGGTCTCTTAACAGCGATAGAATAGAGAGACGACAAATCCTTTGCCAGCTACAGCGCTGAAGATGATTTTCCGCAGCCGACGGGCTTCACGTTGGTGGGCCACCACTGAGCTTGGCTAGGTCAGTGGTGTCATGGCCGACTATCGTCCACAAGATCAAAAGTTTCCGCTTCGTCGTGATCGAGTTTTTAGCGGACTAGTGTTCATGGGCACTATAAGTTTGTGTGGAGAGAATTATGAACCGTTGACACGACGGTAAGGCGATGTTGACAAGCTCGTCTCTAAAGTCTTGGGTGACGTTGACTAACTAAAACTCAAACCTGATATTTTGTAATGGATGCAAAACTCCTAAGATAAAGTCCAAAGGAGATTAGACATCGGTCCCTTGTCTAACAAATCCTTGCGCACTCATGGTCGTGTTCCGAATATTCAAGTTGACACAAACACTTGAACCTATTGATAGATTAGGAGATAATGAGTAGGAACTGGACAAACATCTCGCAAATGGCCTCTTCCGAAAGTGCAATTAATGAAAAAGAGGAATGGAGTCCATGCCGCTTTGGCCTAGTAGAACGGGAGGGTGAGCACCGGTTCTAGGTATACCTTGAAATCGGACTGAACCAATTCTAACCGACCAGCTTTGGTTTGGTTCTCCCAGGAATCAATTTGCTTCCCGATTGGAACAGGCAATTACCTCTTTGAGTCTTGGTTTAGGTTCAAGGTTTTGAATAGGACTGAACAGGAGAATCGAACCAAAATAACTTTGATTCTCTCTTTTTACTCTTGCATTGAATTTCAATGCTGCTTCATCATGCCTAGACGATGAAGTTATACAAATCTTTGGCTGAATAGTAAACAAAACAACAAAAAGCCCTCAACTATGACCATTGTGTCATATTTATCCATTTTGCGACACCAAAAATCCAAAGCTCTACCATGTGACATATTTACTGTCCATCAAGATTAAGTCAATGAGCACCGTTAAAATCTACCTACATGAACGTTGAAAAGCAAATAGTATTGACATGGTGTACGCGTGACTTAAGTAAAATAAAAACGACGCTGTTTTAATTGAAAAATCATCTTGTGGAACGTTGACAGAAGGCAAATATGTCATATAGAGACAACTCTGGAGTTTTTTAGTTTCAAAAAAAAAGTTTAAAGCAAATGTGTCATAGTGGACATAATTTGAGATTTTTTATATTACAAAAAAAAGTTCAGGGTAAATGTGTCACAACATAGTTTGGAATTTTTATAATATTTCCCCAGTAACGAAAATACCGATGGCATGAAACAAGGGAAGTTGCTAAGAAATTAGAAGATGCCAAAAAAAGGTTTATTTGTGATAGACATGAAATTGATAAGTGATGCTCATATTTTCATGACATATTATTAAATAAAACAATGTTTGCTAATGTTTGAGTATAGAAGAATTGAGATCATGTTGGCCACCAGTCATTATCAGCTTTTAACTGTACAGATGAATATTTAGAATAGTGATGAAACATAAAATAAGAAAAAAGGAATTAGCTGGTTTCCAAGTAGATCTTAGAATCAGATCGGATAGACAAGATTGGTTCTACGGTGTACCAAGTAAGGTTCAGGTTCCAAAAAATTTAGAACTAGTCTAAACAAGGTAACTTTTAGGTTTTAAGTCTGGAACTTACACATTGGAACCTGCCCACCTTAAAACCACTCACCCATAGTACCTTGTACAAAAAATCAAAGGAATTTGATCAACTTGCAGTTTTTGGGGTGATAATAAGGTAAACATAGAATCTGAACACTAAGATCAAGAAAGGAAAAATATGATGGGGGTTAAAAAAGATATTTACAAACAGAATTTGATCAACTAAATAGAGTCCTCATATATTTTGATATGAGTGAATATATAACTCAAGGACATTTCTAAGGGGAACAATTTTGTGCTTGATTTATAATTCAATATCTAAAACATAAAACTAATTTAAGATCCTTAACAATTTTGTATCGATAACCAATACGCCCTGCATTCCTTAAGAGTAGATTGATCAAACTTTGGGTGATTATTCTTTTCAGGTCAAAGCCAGTATTTTACTATAATGACAAGATCGACGGAAATATGAAGCAAAATAAGATAAAAAAGAAAAAGGAACATAAGACATCGCATGCCATTCGGGATGAAAGAATTGTCTTTGTTATGCGAATCCCTGTTTTCAATCTCGTTGTGTAGATTATAAAGAACGACTGTGCAGATCCAAATCTTAATATTTGCCCTTCAAAGCGTGTGAAATCGGCTGGGCGGCTTAGCTTGTGGGTGTGGTAGCTGATAAATTATTCTTAGTGGTACTCGAGTTACATAACATGAATACTGCTGTTCATGTTAGTAGCTTCCAACCCCACGCCATTTCTACCTAGTTGGTAAGCAACTTAATTTTGTAAATCAAGGATATAGGTGCTACAAGTATGAGAAGGGAATAAAGTAAAGGAAATGGCGGTGATTTTCTTCAGTCCAGTCACAACCTAGACAATAGACACATTTATTCTTGACAAGTCGAGGCCTCTATAGTTTCCGCAGCGAAGCGCGACCCTAATAATGAGAAAGTCTTCCGTTGAGACAAAGACAAACGCAATTGCCTGGACGGCGAGACATCCTTTGCTTCTAGATTTGCCAATTTCAAATTGATGGAATGGGTTGGAATTTCACCGGAGTATATCTGCGTCAAGATGATGAAGCTGTTCCATGGTTTCATCACTCTTCCCCTGAACCCTCCCATGGAAATTTTGAATCCTGCAACTGCCTATGATTTGAAGCAATCATTTTGCGTGACTGAAATTGCAAAGAGTTTTTCTCATAGACTCCTGCTTTCTTCAAGTGAATAAAGATAGTTGCGATGTTTTTTTTCTCATTTTCGAGTCCGATTATTTATGTCTCCTTTATTTTGCCCACTCAGAATCTCCATTTTTCAGCGTCTTCGAAACTTGTAATCTGCAACTTTGAGGATATCAATGCTCATGCCATGAACGAAAATGAAATTTGAGCAGCAGTCGGTATAAAAGCAATGTTTGCATGCAGAAAGACAAGTCATCAAGCACTTGCCCATTCACTCTATTAATTCATTATGCTTTTGAAACAGTAGGGGAGATGAGCCAGACATAGATGGAGTTTCACCTGGGAGATCATGTCGGATTTGATCACGATATAGATCGAAACATATCTCCTTTGCGTTCTTTTCAATAAAAATTAGATCGAGTGTCAAGAGGCCGAGGCAGCCATGACCACTGAGCATCGGGAGGCCAGGTTAGCGTGGGCCACGGCTCACCCCCTCAGGTTTGTCCCTATGTTTACATGTCCTCCATATTCAAAAGTCTCAAGCAAGCAAAATAATTGATTGACACCCAAATTAGGAAAAAGTACCAAAAAAATTCTAAACCCATTTCATTTGCGTCAATTTATTGCTAAATCTCTCAATTGGGTCAATTTGCTCTTCAACGTGAGTCTATCCAATAAAGTTTGGCCGAAAAACAATGCCGTGAACGTCAATAGTCCTATTTAGCACAACAAGCGCAAATATGGACATTTTTTAATTTTATTTATCCTGAAATTTTTAATAATTTTTACTGTTTTTTCTCATTTTCTTTTCCTTTAATTAATTTTTGGGGGACCTGAGGGCCAACCGGGATCATCACCTGACCTTCGCTGGCACTCGACATGGGATTGGTCATGATCACTCTTCCTCATTTGCAGTTTTGTAGGCGATTATTAGATAAACACATAATCTAAATTTTGAAAGCCACGTCGGACTAAAAATAAATTTGAAATGCCATGTTGGATACATTGCCAGAATAGACACTCAAGTGAACGATTTTACAACGACATAGCATTCAAGTGAGTGAAACAAAAAAGAAAAAGTTATTGCACTCAAATGCGCACGCCTTCCTATTCGACAAAATAAAGAATGCAGTGAGGCGATTAGACACTGTGACGATGGTCGCTCAACCGTTAACATGTCGGATGTTGATTGTTTTGCGATGCAACCCCACCTGTGTTTAGTGAAACATGGTGAAGTTATGTCTAGGTGTTGTACGGATAGCTTCCTATTGATGCATCACTCGGAACATGAACGAGTAATTCTGTGGTTTTTGTTGCCATATTGAATTGTCTCAATGGCTGAGATAAATTTCACAGTTAATGCTGCGTTTCTTTTGGATATTTGCGAATTAAGTTTTTTCTTCTTTTTTCCATCAAGAAAGACCGTGACATGCGAAATTATAATTTTCTGTCCTTTGACATTTATGCAAAAACAAAGTCCTGATGTTCTTCTTGAAGTGTAACTCATCGAAAAAAAAAAAAAACATAGATAGAACTTGAAAGCGCTAGTGCAACACCTAGAAGGGGGTTGAATAGGTGTTGTTCAAAAATTAATGCGGAATTAAAAACTATGTAATATGAAAGAACAGAGTGCAAAGAGTAAGAGAATGGGAAACTCGGTTATAGTGGTTCGGCTTTAGTTAAGCCTACGTCCACTCTCGATCTAACAGCCAATAGGCTGGAATTCACTAAGTGATTCAAGAATGAGTACAATGCGATGAACAGCTTTTCAAACTAAATATCTCTCTCTTGAATATCAAAGTGAACTGTAGTGTAATGATGATCTTGAACTGGGAATTTTTCTCGTGCTTCTCTGCACTTCTTTCATCAATAGAAGAAATCCTTTAAATAAGCTTCTCTGACTTTGTCGACCGTTGACACTTGCCAAAAACTCTCTCAATCAAGCCGTTGGAGAGAATTATATCAGGAAATCTCTAAATGATTTTGAAACAGGAAGAGAGGGTGCCGAGCCTGATTGCCCATACAATCAGTCTCATTACCTTCCAAGTAAGAACCATCTATCAATATGTAGTTTTTCGGCTGATCGAGACTTTCCAAAATAATGATTGTTTCTATATTGAATTTGACCGCTTGTCTTCCTTGCCATAGATAATGATCCTCGAGATGTGGCAATCTTCATTTGATATGGTCCAGAGGCTAAGTGTTGAAAGCAGAAGAACAACCGTCTATTGGGATAGACGATCCAATGTCTATCGTTCTCCAGACGATACATCGTCTACCGAAAGAGACAATATGTTGTCTATCGAGCAGTTAGAAGATACATCGTCTATCTTCAGCGCTGGACTTAGAAGTGTTTTGTCAGCTTTAAAACTTAAGAAGGAAATTCTCCAACAATCTCCCCCTTTTTGAAGATGACAAAACATCCTGCAGTTTTTGAAATAAGACAAAATAACCAAAGATCTGTAGGATCGAGGATCAACATATGTTAGGAAACAAGGAGAGAAAACTCCCCCTTGATTATAACACCCTTCATTCAAAAGAAGTAGAGAAGAGAGATTCCTGCATCACATATGTTAAACAAAATCCATAGAAAAGAGTCCTGCAGCACATATGTCAAACAGAATCCAAAGAATCCAACACGGTAATTAAAGACTAATTAAAGACTGAAAAACTGCACTTCCTGCACTCTCCCCCTTTTTGTCATCGAACAAAACTAATGATTCGGAAAGCGAACAAGTTTAAAAGACTCCAAGTGTAACACAGACTGCTCAAGACGATGAAGATCCTGTTGGAGATCGCTCTGAATTTCCAGGAGATCACCATGACTGGCCACATTAGAGAGATGATGAGTAATGGACTGTTTGAAATCAGAGAAGTCCTGAAGAAATGTGTTGTGGCTTTGTTGAAGAGAAGTGAGTGTCTGGAGAATGGTAGAAAGTACACTAGAATCAGTGGTGCTAGTGGCACCCGGTGGAAATAAAGACTCAGTAGGAATAGGAAGAGTAGTAGACGGAGAGGGAATCGAAGGAGGAGGAGTTGGAATGACTGGAGGTGACTCCGAGATGGGAGCAGGAATGGTAGGAGCAACAAAGGTTGGTGAAGATGGTGGAGGAACATCTCCCCCTGCATCTGTGCTAGTAGGTAATACACGAGGTGGAGGAATCGTCTCAGCAACCTGTGGAGTCAAAATCTCGGTATCTTGTTGGGCAACATGACCTTCGGAAGATGCACCATCATGATCAGTCGAACTGAGGGACACTTGACCCCGAGGAATGTCCGTATTGACCTCCCCTTCTACCTCTTCTTCCGGGACATAGTCATCAACTTCTTTATCCAAACTATCCTCTTCAGCCAAGATAGGAGATATATGCTCAGGACTGCTAGGCTCATCATGAAGAATAACTTTTCCCTTCTTGGGAGGTGGCGCATCTAAAGGAGCCTTGCCCTTGCGTTTGGCGGTAGAGGAAGAACCTGCCTTAGACGCAGGAGAAACAGATAAACCAACTAGCAACTCAGGCATTCTCATTTTTGCTATCATTGTCTTGCCAATTACTGTGATTGGCATGGACTTTTTGCAGAGGTGTGAAGGCATGGGAATGTTGAAGTGCTGGAATATCTTGGAGATGAGACCCGCATAGGGCAATTGCCCTGTTCCCTTCTGAGCAGCCCTGTACATTTGATAGATAATAATGAAAGGAAGATTGATGAACTTAGAATGTAACATCCCAAACATAATCCGTAGTTCGGTTCTGGAGATAGCTGTGCGAGAAGCCGCCTTTGGTCGAAGACAATTGATTAAAATCTTGTGGAGAATAATACTCAGGGGTTTCATTGTAGAATAGGAAATGTCCTCTTCTCCAGAGGTCTCCTTAGATAAAAATGCAGTAGCCTCCCTTTCAGAAACTTGGATTGGAAAGAAACGTGGCTTTTTGCAAACCAATTATAGCAGTCAAGTCATCCACATCAACAACAACATTCTGATCCTTGACCGAAAAAATAACGGAGTGTCGGTTGGGAAACGACAAGTTGGAGTAGAAATAAGCAGTTAATTCAGGAAAAGCAGGGGCAGTCTCAGAACAAAATTTCTCCAACTTTAAAATTCTAAAAGTTAATCGAAGGTTGATGTGAATAGAATCCAGAAAATCAAAGTCCACAGTGCGAGGATTCATCACCCCGCGAGCCAACAGACGATCGTACATTCCCTTGTGTTCCTTGGAGAGAAATAGCTTCTTGGGGTCTCCGGGCAAATCAGCAGCAATGCCCTTAACAGGTTTGAAGGAAATGTACAGTTTTTCATCCTCGTCCCACGAATCAAACTGTTCAGGATGACTTATATTTGGGTCCAACGGAAAATTTTTCGAGCCTCATCTACTGAACCGGGTGGAGCAATGCCTAGGGATTCAACATGCTTGAGAAACTGATGTTCATTTGGAAATCCAGCACCCTTGAGATAGGTGGTCAAAAGTACCATGGGAGTTCTAGTGTTCTTCAATTCCACATAGGCATTGTAAATAGCTCTAGTGCTCTTAGCCTGAAGAGGCGGAGTTGAAAGTACCTGAGTCGTATCAGTCTCAACCGGAGGGGTAGGAAGCACAGACGTTGCAGGAGAAGGAACCTCGTCCTTGGTGAGGTCATAATGCGTTGGTCCGCTTGCCGAACCAAACTCTCTCTGAGTAATACGAGACGACTTTCGAGGAAGAGTCATCACAGAAAGGTGGAGAGCGAAAGGAAAGAGAAGAAAGATGAAAACTTGGTGAAGAAATTGATTGCCGGAGGAGAACAGAGGAAAGCAAGTCGCTGTAGGGTTTTTTTTACGAGAGGAAACTGTTCGAAGAGGAATGGAGAGAGACGGTTTCCAAAAAGAAGAATTGAAGAGACACTAAAAAAGGCAGTTTAGCAATGCATAAAAATCGGAAACCTTACCAATTTAAAAACAAGCAAATAAGTAAATAAATACCTGGAAGGCGGGAAAGCAATTCTTGACGAGATTTACTTGCCAAGAGTGTCAAGGAGTCAATATATCACAGAGATAGAATATTCAGAGCACTTCGAAGAGCTTCGAAGGAACGTCTATCCAGTGGCTTGGTGAAAATATCCGCTAATTGATTCTGGGAATCAATAAAACTGATTCGAACATCCTTCTTATGAACATGATCGCGGATGAAAATGATGCCGAATTTCAATATGTTTCGCCCTCGAGTGCATAATTGGATTTTTGGTAAGATCAATTACGCTGGTACTATCACATCGTATTTCCACACAATACTTCCGAATGCCAAAATCTTGTAATTGCTGCCTAAGCCAAAGAATTTGAGAGCAACAACTTCCAAGTGCGACGTATTCAGATTCGGCAGTAGACAAGGAGACTGTGTGCTGCTTCCGTGAGAGCCAAGAAATTAAACAATTTCCAAGAAATTGACAGGTCCCCGATGTGCTTTTTCGATTAACTTTGCAACCTGCATGATCAGCATCTGAATATCCTAGTAGAATGAAGTTGCCATCCTTGGGGTACCAAAGTCCAAACTTAAGTGTGCTGGAGATATATCTTAATATACGTTTAACTGCTGATAAGTGTGATTCTTTAGGGCTAGATTGGAACCTGGCACACATGCACACACTATATAAGATATCAGGACGAGATGCTGTGAGATAAAGGAGAGAACCAATCATGCTGCGATAAAGCTTCTGATCAACTGCTTTTCCTCCTTCGTCAATTTCCAATTTAGTAGTAGTTGCCATGGGAGTGTCCGTCTTCTTGCAATTGTCCAGACCAAACTTCTTAACAATGTCTCGGACATACTTCTCTTGATGAACAAACGTTCCTTCATTTAGTTGCTTTACTTGAAGGCCAAGAAAGAAGGTGAGTTCACCCATCATGCTCATTTCGAATTCATTCTGCATAGTACTAGAAAATTTCTTGCAAAGTGTCTCATTAGACGATCCAAAAATAATATCATCTACGTAGATTTGAACTAATAAGAATTCGTTACCTTCCTTTTTGATAAACAGTGTAGTATCAACCTTACCTTTGTCAAAACCATGTTGTTGAAGAAAGGTACTTAATCGTTCATACCACGCTCGAGGAGCTTGCTTTAGACCATATAAGGCTTTCTTAAGCTTGTATACGTGATCAGGATATTTTGGATCTTCAAAGCCAGGAGGTTGTTCGACATACACTTCTTCTTGGATAAATCCATTCAAGAAGGCACTCTTGACGTCCATTTGGAATAACCCGAAATTGTTAGCACATGCAAAAGCAAGTAATAAACGTATGGCTTCTAACCTGGCAACGGGTGCATAGGTTTCATCATAGTCTATTCCTTCCTCTTGTGTGTAGCCTTTGGCTACTAGTCGAGCTTTGTTCCTGATCACCTCCCCTTCTTCATTCATCTTGTTTCTAAACACACACTTAGTGCCAATTATGGTCTTTCCTTTTTGTTTAGGAACCAGATCCCAGACATCATTGATAGCAAACTGCCGAAGTTCATCTTGCATAGCTTCTATCCAGCTATCGTCTGTTAGTGCTTTGTCTACCTTCTTGGGTTCAAAGACTGAAATTAAGGCAATAGCACTTGATTCCTCATGGTCTTCAGGGATTGAGAAACGTTTTGATCTAGTGCGAATACCCTCTTCATGGTCTCCAATGATTAAATTGGTTGGATGGCTTGATTTGTGTTTCCAATTTCTTTGAACTTGAGGGCTACTTTCATTAGAAAAATCTGGTTGATCAAGTTGAGTAGACGGAACAGCTTCTGATGCTGTAGAATGTAGAAGGTCTGAGTCGATAGACGGAATATCTTCTGGAGTGATAGACTGTGTATCTTCTGTAGTGGTAGAATGTGTAACTGTTCCAACATTCTGAGTCGGGATAGATGAAACTTTCACACCTTCATCAAATTTGACATTGATTGATTCTTCGACTCTCTGAGATTTCTTGTTGAAGATTCTATAGGCCTTGCTTGACGTCGAGTATCCAAGAAAAATTCCTTCATCTGATCTTTCCTCAAATTTTCCAACATTATCAGACTTATTTTTGAGGATAAAGCACTTGCAACCGAACACATGAAAGTAAGAAACTATTGGTTTCTTTCCTTTGTAAAGTTCATACGGTGTCTTTTGAAGTATTTTCCTTAGAATAACTCTGTTGATAATGTAACTAGCAGTTGAAACAGCTTCAGCCCAGAAGCAAGGAGAGATATTACCTTCTATTAGCATTGTTCTTGCCATTTCTTGAAGAGACCTATTCTTCCTTTCCACTATTCCATTTTGTTGTGGAGTATAGGGAGAGGAGAATATATGTTGAATGCCAAACTGGTCACAGAATTCTGAGAAATCCTTGTTTTCAAATTCCTTTCCATGATCCGAATGTATCTTGGATATAAAATATCCTTTCTCATTTTGAACAAGTTTAGCAAACTTATAAAAACATTGAAATGTATCTGACTTGTTTGAAAGGAAATGAACCCAGGTAAATCGAGAGTAGTCATCCACAATTACTAGGCAGTAAGATTTACCTCCCAAACTTTGAGTCCTTGTTGGACCAAATAAATCCATATGTAAAAGTTGTAAAGCACGATCAGTGGAGACATAGTCGATAGATTGAAATGAGCTTCTTACTTGTTTACCCAAGATACAAGGTGTACAAGGATCTGTTCTCTTGAAATATACTTTTGGAAGTCCACGAACAAGTTTCTTGGAGGAAATCTTGGCAAGTTGTTTGAAGTTTGTGTGCCCCAACCTTCTATGCCAAAGATTGACTTCTTCCTGAGTAGAAAAGAGACACTCTGAAGTGTTCATATTTAAAAGGTAGATGTTACCATGTCGTATCCCAGTGAAAGACTGTAAGTTGTCTTTGCTTGTTCCAGAACATCTATCTTCTTGAAACTAAATTCTGTAACCCGTATCACAAAGTTGACTAATACTCAACAGATTATGTTTGAGTCCTTTCACCAAGGAAACATTGTTGATGATCAGATTTCCAATAACAACAGTCCCAAGGCCTATGATTTTTCCTTTTCCATCACCTCCAAAGGAAACTTTTCCACCGTCTATGCTGACAATGTTGTTGAAGCAAAGTGGATCTCCAGTCATGTGTCTCGAACAGCCACTGTCTAAATACCATTTATTCTTGTTCGAGGCCTGTGAACAAAAATATGCCTTACATTTTCTTTGGTAACCAAATCATTTTGGGTCCTGAAGAGTTAGCACAAAAGGCAACTTTTGCATGACTAATATAATTATGATACTTGTAAATATCTTTCAACTCAAGAGATTCTGAACTTAGTTTGGAGTGACTCTTATCAACGGGTTTGACAAAGGTTTTCTCAAAATGATTTTTGTAGGCCCTTTTTGGAAGTCTATTTTTCAATCTTTCTTTAACTTTAGGAAAGTCAACCAAAGGTTTAGTTTCCAAAGTCATCCCAAGACCTGCCTTATTAAAATATGGTCTTTGGATGGAAAGAATCTTTTCAAGTTTTTGAGAATCGATAGAAAACTTTTGAGAAACATTTATAATATCGGTTTTCAAACAAAGATTTTCCTTTTCGAGATTTTTTTATTTTTCTTTCAAAGTAAATAAAGCTTTTTCAGAATTCTCCGCCTTTTCTCTCCAGTAAGCTTCCTGTTGATTGAGTCTAATATTCTCCTTTTTCAGCTCAGAGATTCTCTTGAGAGAAGATTCAAGATTCAAGCAAAGATCATCAATATATTTGGAAACTTTCGAAGGAATACTTACTTGAGTATTTTGTTCTGAATCAGAGTCTGAATCTTGGCTTGACTCAGAATCTGAATCAGAATTTGCCATAAAACACAGTTGAGCTTCCTCATCACTGACTTCACATTCAGTATCACTCCAAGCTTCTGCTTTTAAAGCTTTCTTGTACTTCTCGCTTCTTCCCTTCTTTAATTGAGGACAGTTTGGCTTAATGTGTCCCTTCTTGTGACAGTTGAAGCAAACAAGTTCGTCAGAAGATTCATTGTCATCATTTTTCTTTTGAGAGCTCGAACTTCTGAACTTCCTCCCCTTTTTGTTTAGCTTTTTAAATCTCTTGATGAAAAGGGCCATTTCTTCATCATCTAAGTAGTCGTCTGACCCTGCATCATCATAATCAGCGTTAGTCTTTAGAGCGATTGATTTCTTACCTTTTGTATCCTCACTTTCATCGGTCCTTTCAGCCTCATAGGATTGTAGTGTGCCGACGAGTTCATCCACAGAAAGAGGTTGAATTCTTTGAGTTTCTCTTATGGATGTTTTGATGTAGTCTCATTCTTTGGGTAAGGCACGCAGTAGTTTGTCAATCTTCATAGGCTCAGAAATTGGTTGTCCTTGATATGCTAAGCCATTGACTAGTTCTGTAAAGCGACTGAACATGTCAGGAATGAATTCTCCAGTTTTCATCTTAAAAGCTTCATACTGTCCAAGCAGTATGTTGATTCTTGTCTCTTTGACACGATCAGTCCCTTCATAGGTGATGTTCAGTCTGTCCCAAACTCCCTTGGCTGTATTACAAGAAGAAATGCGATTATATTCAATAAGTGATAAAGCACAATAAAGAGAATAGATGGCCTTTCCATCAAGGGCTTGTCTCTTTGATAATTCTGTTTGAGACATTTCTCTAATTTCAGAGTCATCTTCATTCTTGGGGGTGATCCCTCTATTAACCACATCCCATTCTAGAGGATCCTTTGATCGAAGAAAGGCTTTCATCTTGTTTTTCCATATGTTGTAATCCTTTCCATCGAAGTAGGGAGGCCTGGTGTGACTCTGTCCTTCCATCAGCAGGGGAGCAACTGCACTAGCCATAGATCTTTTAGCTCAGAAGTAAATACACTTCAATAAACAAGCAACCAGGCTCTGATACCAATTGAAAGCGCTAGTGCAACACCTAGAAGGGGGTTGAATAGGTGTTGTTCAAAAATTAATGCGGAATTAAAAACTATGTAATATGAAATAACAGAGTGCAAAGAGTAAGAGAATGGGAAACTCGGTTATAGTGGTTCGGCTTTAGTTAAGCCTACGTCCACTCTCGATCTAACAGCCAATAGGCTGGAATTCACTAAGTGATTCAAGAATGAGTACAATGCGATGAACAGCTTTTCAAACTAAATATCTCTCTCTTGAATATCAAAGTGAACTGTAATGATGATCTTGAACTGGGAATTTTTCTCGTGCTTCTCCGCCTCTTTAATCAATAGAAGAAATCCTTTAAATAAGCTTCTCTGACTTTGTCGACCGTTGACACTTGCCAAAAACTCTCTCAATCAAGCCGTTGGAGAGAATTATATCAGGAAATCTCTAAATGATTTTGAAACAGGAAGAGAGGGTGCCGAGCCTGATTGCCCATACAATCAGTCTCATTACCTTCCAAGTAAGAACCATCTATCAATATGTAGTTTTTCAGCTGATCGAGACTTTTCAAAATAATGATTGTTTCTATATTGAATTTGACCGTTTGTCTTCCTTGCCATAGATAATGATCCTTGAGATGTGGCAATCTTCATTTGATATGGTCCAGAGGCTAAGTGTTGAAAGCAGAAGAACAACCGTCTATTGGGATAGACGATCCAATGTCTATCGTTCTCCAGACGATACATCGTCTACCGAAAGAGACAATATGTTGTCTATCGAGCAGTTAGAAGATACATCGTCTATCTTCAGCGCAGGACTTAGAAGTGTTTTGTCAGCTTTAAAACTTAAGAAGGAAATTCTCCAACAACTGATTTACAAGGATTCACTCCATATGAGTGGTTGCAAGTCCGAGAGTGTATCTATGTCTGCGGACACCACATACTCCGAATGTGTACTCCTCTCCCTCTTCTCTTGAGTATGTCCATGCTTGATGACGGGATTTTCCAGCATTCTAATTTGCTCCAGTTCAATTGCCACTTCTTTCATGGTGGGTTGAATCTTCCCGTGTAACTCCAGGCACCTTCTCGCGAGGTTCGCAAAGGCGACGATCCCTTCTTTCTTACCTTGCTTCAAAACTTAGAGTGTCCACGATGTCCAACGGGCGGTTCCCGTCCGTCGTGAGGAGGAAATAGCGTGCGAGGTTTCTCTCCTTGTTGCCTCCAAGAGATGTGATTGGCTTTTGCCCCATCAAGAGTTCGACAAGGACCACGCCAAAGCTGTACACATCGCTCCTCTGTGAACTGACCTGATTGAAGATACTTGGGATCTAAGTTACCCAAATGTCTCTTGGACTCTTGTAGTCACGTGAGTTTGATCGACCAAAACCGACTTGGAAGTGCCAAAGTCAGCCACTTTTGCGGTACTTGTCATCCAAGAGAATATTAGTAGATTTGATGTCTCGGTGATAGATCGGGATTGATGCCGAAGAATGTAGATAGCACAAGGCTCCGGCCACTTCAGCAGCAATTCAAAGGCGTGTGTCCCATGATAGTAGATTGTCGTGTAAATACTAGAAAAAAGAGTCCCTTTCAATATGAATTCGTACACCAAATGCGGCGACTTTGTTTCCAAGCAACAACCCAGTGGCTTAACAATGTTCCTATGGTTGATCTGCAAGAGAATTGCAATCTCATTGATGAACTGTTCAACTATTCTCACATTGATCGCCTCTGACTTCTTAGTGGCGACGATTCCTCCATCCGTGAGCATCCCCTTGTAGACGGTTCCTTGCCCGCCTTTTCCGGGATTTTCATCAACTGAAGCAATGCAATTTTCGATCATGAGACTCCGATCGACAGTTCGTATATCAATTTGAGACTTCGATTCCTGGTTTATGATTGTTGGTCGGCAATGCTTTGCCATTTACTTTTCTTTGTCGTTTCTAGTCCAAGCGAACGGATGTGGGCTTAAGGGGGCCCTGGCTGCAGGAGGTTTCTGGGAAGAAGATTTGAGTTTCAGAGAAGTACACGACGAGCTGTGCGACCATTACAAAAACGGTTCCAAACTTATGGAAAATAAAGGATTCACCAAGGAAAAAAAAAACATATGCCAGAATTTTGTATAAAATCTATAGAAAAAAGAGAAGCCAACATTAGTCATGATCCCTCTTTCTCTTGTGGCTTTGGAGGTGATTATTAAATAAACATGGAATCTATAAGTTCCAGACGAAAATAAAAGAATTATACAACCCAAAGAACGCATCTAAGGCAGCCTTATGTCGTCAAAAAATGGGAAATTTCAAAATACGAAAAAAAAATCCATAATTTAATTATACGATTTCGTGCTTAATTTATCAATGTTTTAAGACATAAAACTATTCTATGATTCCTAAGATTTTCGTTTCTATGAACGACATGACTTACGTTCCTTAAGGGCAGTTAATCAAACGTTAACATCACGACAGAATCAATGAATATATGAAAAAAGAACCTCCAACATCTTCGATACTAAAATGATGAGCAAATATCGCTTATATACGAGAGGGTCCATGCACGATTGATTTTCATTGTTTTTGTTTTGCTATTGAGAATTGACAAGAAAGGTTCGCTAGGATCGGGAGAGAAAATTCTATAACTAGTCGGGTTCTTTGATGTTGATGTATGTAGTTCAGGTGGTGAGTTTGATACGACACGTGATGAGGATTTAAATGATATCTTGATCTAAGCAGTCGGAGCATTGTTTGTCGGCAACAATCCCTTTATGCCATTAGCAATTCAGTTTGATCTTCAGGGAAGAGCCGGGGCAGGCAGATGCAAGTACGCCTTCTTTTCTGGAAGGAAAATATCGGTCTTTCTTTCTTTCTTTTTCAAAAAGTAACGATCTAATAGAATCGCGAAGGCTGGTGCACCGTGTAACTAATGGAAGTTCCATCAACAATCGAATTGACAGCAAGTATTCAAGGATTTCAGGATGAACTAAAATCACTGCATCATGCTCGAGCTAGAGGATTTCCAAATTGGCACACACACAGTAAGATAATGCCTAGCTAATTACAGGACTTGAGTAAATTTGGTATAGGTATGACTTCACAGTTTATTGATCCCGAACGCCGACAATAATTTCATTACCGATATAAAACTATCCAAGACCCTCTTATTAGGAAATTGACAAGTCTTCCTCCCTTCACTCTTCTCTTTATTTTGCTCTGAAGACCGACTTCCATTATAAAAGGAGCAACATGACTTACCAGAGTAAGAGGCAAAGCGGATCTTCACCACGTCCCACTAGGCAAGAGTGGCTGCACATCCGACAATGTAATGACATCCATATCGATGTTTGACTTGCTAGATTTAGAAGCAGCAGTATAAGATTCAGTTGCCTGACGGTCCCCTTGATTTTGCTGAATGCCCGGAGGATTTTGGAGCTTCCTTATCCTCTCCAACTCCAATGCCACTTCTTTCATTGTCGGCCGGTTCCGCCCATTCAAGTGCAAGCATCTTTTTGCAAGGTTAGCAACTGATGCAATCTCTTCCTTCTTATCTTCTTTCAAAACTTGAGCATCCACAATGTCGAACAACCAATTCTCCTCCATTGAAATAATGAAATAGGTTGCGAGGCTTCTTCCTTCTTGTTCCCGCAGCGACGAGATTGGCTTTTGTCCTGTTAAGAGTTCAACAAGGACAACTCCAAAGCTGTATACATCGCTTTTGTCTGTAAATTGACTTGATTGGAAATACTCTGGATCTAGATAGCCGAAAGTCCCCTGCACCAACGTGGTCACGTGAGTTTGATCAAGGGAAACGGATTTGGATGTACCGAAATCTGCCACTTTTGCCTGATATTTCTCATCCAAGAGGATGTTGGTAGACTTGATGTCTCGATGATAAATGGGAATGGAGGCAGCTGAATGCAAGTAGAATAAGGCTCCTGCTATTTCAGTTGCAATCCGTAGCCGTGTGTCCCACGATACAGGAAACTCTGCATTTGGGTCATGTAGGTATTGGTATAGAGTCCCGTTTGGTATGAACTCATATACTAAAAGCGGGACTTCCATCTCCAAACAACACCTCAATAACTTAACCACATTCCTATGGTTGATTTGTGAGAGGATGAGGACTTCATTTATGAACTGTTCGACTTTCCCCTCGTCTATCACTTTTGATTTCTTAATCGCAACTATTTTTCCATCTGTCAACATTCCTTTGTAAACAGTACCCTGCCCACCTTGCCCGAGTATCCTATCGTCGTTGAAATTGTCAGTGGCCTTCTCTAAATCCTCGGAGTTGAACAATTTGCTTTCCTCGACGTTGCCTTCTAGTGAAGATAACTCACTTTCCAACAAAAGACCGCCATTGCGTTTGAAGTACTTCTCTTTCAGCTTCATTTCTTTTCTCTTATTGATATATTTGTACAACCTCCATAGTAAAAGACACAGAAATAGTGCCCCAAGGCCTGCCCCAACCCCTGCATTACAATAATATAAGGGGCAAAAGTGAAAAAAAAAAAAAGGTTCCCTGCTTGTCAAGAATCTATAAAGGCACTTGACATCAACAATTTAATTTAATCTGATTATAAGGAAAACATTTAAGATTGATTAACCGGAGTTCTCCTTTCATGTGGATTTATCTTAACAACCATGGAAAAATCAATTTGCCTCCATTCTAAGTTCCATGCGGTGAAATATTAATATACATACATTTGCACAGTACAATTGATCTCCCTTTTAAGAAATTTGGAAAACCACTGATGAAACTGAAAAAGTTCCTGCCAGCATTCATCTTCATTATGATTGTAATAATCCCATTTCAAACGTGACAAGAATAGTTTTAATCTTGGTTATCTTTTGATAAAAACGAATTGGCGACATTAGAAATGTTAAAGTGCTTTGTTATCCATCAAACGTGAGTATTAATGTGTGAAGAAATATTTCGGGTTCTTTGGATACTTGAAACTTATCTATGATCATACACCAAGCGAATGGACAATGACATTAGAACCAAGGGCAAGGTAGAACTTACTTTTGAAATTTTTTTTAACATAATTTATGTGGAAATGTTGTCCGAAAAGCCATAAGCCTATGATTTGTCTATGTAGTCATTTCGACTAATTTTGACCAGAAATCATAGACATGGCAACATAGTTAGACTAGTTGTCTTACGTGACATGATCGATATTAATTCGGATGATTTTTACAATTTTTATATTTTTCCTTCTATTTCCTTCCCTTCTTCATTTTTATCTATTTCCTTCCATCGATTGTTGGGCCTCAGCGATGGTTAGCGCAGGTCCCAAGCTTTTGGTCAAGGTCACTCAATTCTACCTAAGGGGTCCTAGCCCTTGTTAATGGAAAAGGATCACCTAAACACAAGTCAGGTGACCCTCCCCCCCAAAAAAAAAAAACCATCGGATTAAAAACCCCCCTCCCCATTGAATCCCCTGATCTCCCCTGCATGCAAGTCAAGGGATCTAGATCACTTGTCAATAGCTGGCTTCCTCCACGGGCCATGGCCAAGTTCTTGGCATTTGGAGGGTGGAAATAGAAAGAAAAAAGTACGAAAAGAAAAGGAAAAAGAATAAAATCAGAAAAATTGAAAATATAATCCATGTTAGTGTTGGCTATTTCAGGGGAAAATTGCTCTGAAAAATTATATTAGTAAATCATCAAAAGGTTTAAATTGTCCAAATTAAAATATTTAGAACTGAATTAGCTAACATAGAATATATAGAAGTAATTTTTGGGCAATTGTTATTCTATTCTGTGCTTTTCCTTGACAATACTCATGAACGTGAAGCAGCCCGCATAGTTCTAGGTTAAAAGCTCTACTTACCAATAAGAATGAATTTAGTTCTACCAGGAACGCAGTCATAGCCGCCCATTTTGTTCTCACAAATCCAGCCTGACCGGGGGCATGTAGTTGGATCTTCACATTCGTTAATATCTGATGACAAATGGTAAAATAAATATCATGTTTGCAAAGTGCATTCGCTTAGTATAACTTTGGGCAGGAAAAAAAAGAAGAAGGCAGAAAAGCATGTACGGGATCATTAAACAGTGATAATGCACTCTTTTCAGAGATGGAACTGGAAATGAACAAGCCACTTTGCATTATGGTGCCCTTGAAAACGGAATGTGATAGCATGAAGTATGTTACCTTGGCATCCTCCAATAAAATAAGGGTTACCAACATACCCCCTACGGCACCAGCACTCCACATATGGCAAGTCAAATGTGTAACAGTAGACAACATTAGAATTCGACGAACTTCGGGTAAGCGCGAGCGAATAGTCGGTATTGGATTCCCCACTGTAACACCACTGGAACTGTATCATTCATTCTCAAATCATATAAACCTGTAACGTCTGACCTCGCGAACCATGATCTCTCTGTGAGGAAAGCGTACGCACACCCCCGATGTCCGCTTTCTTCCTTGATTTCCACCCTAAAGGCCTGAAGGTCGACAGGGAGTGTAGTCTGGCAGCATCCGTCCCTCTCGGAGCAAGCACTATACTGGCTAACGTTGGTGTTGGTTCCAGCACAATTTGACCTGCAATCGGCCGATGTAAAGACTATACCATCTGATTCTGTACTAATCACTGTTGCTACGGTGTCACAACCGACAGATGTAAAGACATTCCATCTCTGCGAGTAGACAAATTTACTTCCTTCTAAGCTCACCGGCTCAATAAGTCCACCCTGGCAGCTTGCATTTGAGTTACTTAGTGGAAGACTGACCTCCATCCTGCCATATACATCGGAAGTAAAATTGGGGAGTGAAATGCTGAGAACTCTCAATCCAGTCTTATTTAGTCTGGGAACCTTGTTTTGCTGGCAGACAATCTCGTACCAGTCATCCAAGAAACACCCCATTCCTATTCCAAAGGGGAAGGGAACCGTGACGTTCCCGCACCTTTCAACACAATTAGGCCTTGTGAGTCTCGGTGCGGCTCCTAATGCTTGTAACGTGAGGGAAACCAGAAGCAAGAGAATTTGAAACACCAAGTTTGACATGATTTTCACGGTTTGTATGGGCACGAACCTAAACCTATTGATAAACGTGACTGGAGCTGAGTCCCTTAATATTGTTATTTAAGTGGAGGAAGGGAAGAATTTTCATGTACCGTACAGATATTTCTATTCCAGCTCTGTAACTTCCTCGTATATCTGAGGATGTTTCCTTGAGGATAGAAATATCAAAGCTTGATAGGTAGAGGAGACGAATTCAAGCAGCCAAGTGTGACTTTTCCCATCGTTGGGGACATAACCATTCAACTTTTCCCGTGAGAATGATTTGAAGCATTACCAAAATGGATGGGTTTCCACAAGCCTTTGTCGTGGACCTCGTCAAGCAAATTAGATTGAGTCAAAACGAAATATTGTACTTGATAATTTTTAACATTTGAAAGCAGAGTTATGCCAATTTAATAAGTTTTACTCTGTCGAGGTGAACACAAAAATCTAGTGATTATCACAAGATGAACTAGCTTTTGATGACCCTCATATTCCTACTTGTCTTTTTTTTTTCTTGCTTCTTGTACAACAAGAATGTCTTTTTAGACGGCAAAATCAGCTGACAAATTTATACTATTATAATGGCCCATTTTTGGGACTTTTGGAGACTCAAATTTGTGAATTTTGGACACCCGTTTGTACATTGTGGACCTCGAGAATCCCACGGACGAAATCGCGGAAAAAAATTTCGGGGCGGTCCCCTGAAATTTTGGAAATTTCAAAGAAATCTCTCAATTTCTCCAATTTTTCAATTTAGTCCCTGGGAATTTTTCAATTAGGCCCCTGGCATTTTTCGTTTGCACCCCGATCAGCCCGGCCTTCTCCCTTCTGCGTGTGGGCCGGCCTAGATCCATTAACAGGCCCGACCCAGATTCTTCTGTCCTTTCCCCATTTTCTCCAGCCCGTTTGGCCATCTGCCCGCGCCAGTCAACGCTCACAGCACGTGTGGCGCCAGCTCGGCACCCCCAGGCCACGTGGCGCACATGGACACGTGCCGTGGCCACGCGGCGGCTCCCCACGCTCCAGCTGGCTTTCCCCTGCCACATCAGTCGTCTCCTTCCTCGCGCAACTCTCTCTCTCTGCCGAAACCCTAGATGAACGGGGGAAGACCTGGCTGGGCTCGTCGACTGGCCATCTCGCTTGGGAACCACGCCGGCTTGACCGAGAAGCACCGCCTGCCTCACCGGAGCTCTTCATCGCCTCCTTGGATGCCACCGCGCCGTCCAACGCCCCCAAGACCCGAACCCTAACCCCTGTTTAGCCGCCGCCTAAAAATCCACAGTTCGAGCGAGCTGTGGGCCTCGCCGGGACGAATTGAAGCTCGCCGTCGCCTTGAGGAGCTCCCAGACGCCGCCAGTAGTCCCACGTAGCCACCGTCGTGCCCATCTCCATTCCCCAGCTCGAGATCCAGCTCACCAGCGCGCCCCCGTTCTGTTTTCCAGCTCGCCGGACATCTCCCTGCCCGTTCCGGCCACAAACGGGCTGAATCATGCCGTTTAGTCGCCCAATCG
The DNA here is from genome assembly GCA_019926035.1 of Melaleuca alternifolia. Lineage (NCBI taxonomy): Eukaryota > Viridiplantae > Streptophyta > Magnoliopsida > Myrtales > Myrtaceae > Melaleuca > Melaleuca alternifolia. The sequence continues at coordinate 967,166 of JAGKPW010002178.1, forward strand.
AGCCACCCAGCCGTCCCAAAGCTCCCGGCCACCTCAGCTCAGCAACCAGCCAGCTTGGCTCTAGAGAGCTCGCCGGATTTTCGCAGGAAAAGCTGCCATTGCCGCCGCCGCGTCATGCCGAGCTGTGCCATGGAGTTTTAGGCCAATTCGTACGTCCGAAGCGCGAAATTGAAGGACTAATTGGGTTCACTGTGAACCGTTGCCACTAATCGAATCCAAAAGCTCGAACCAGATTATGAGTTTACCTCTTAATCCTTGATTATGACAATTTTTCACTTTAGTAGATAATTATTAACTTGTTTTGGTGAAATTGGTTGTCAATTAGATGATTAGGGGCAAATTTGTGACTTTTGGACAAGTTAGGGACGATTTGATAATTTTGGCCAAATAAGAGTATTTTGATAAAGTTAGATAACTAAAGGGAAAATTCGTAATTTGTTAGCTCTAGTCAATTGGACAATTAGCCGATGGAGTTTGATTTAGTAATTTTGAGAAATTAAAGTTATATTACTAATTTTGGCTATTTAGGGCCTAATTAGGGGCAAAATAGTAAATTTGGGAATTTAGAGGGAATTTGGTAAATTATTGGCTACAGTTAATTTTGATAATTAGTTGGGTGAGAGTGAATACCAATTAATTCAGTTTTTCCTTAATTAGGGGCAAATCAATTAATTTTAGGCATTTATGATAATTTAGTAAAAATTGTGGAAATTGAGTGATTGGCCAAATAGTTGCCAATTAAGGTGATGATCCTCTTACTTTATCGAATGGGAGATTTTGGATTCGAAATAATGGACCTGAGCGAATCCCTAATTAGCGAGCTCAGGTGGTTGATTTTTAGGAATTTTGGGGATTTATTCTAGAAATTGACAGTGCCCTATCATATTGAATTATTTAATATTCTTGATTGCACAATTAATTTTGATTGATTAGCTTGTTGAGTTGTGTTTGCTATTTGATTGAATTGATTATGATTGATTGATCGATCGATTGGGGGCTAGAGTAGAATGAGGGTTGATATAATTAGGCCTGGAAGCTCGTAACGCAAGAATTAGGATACCTAGTTGGATAAAGACTCTAAAGTGAGTGCACTCTTAATTGGGAATTAGGGCGTAAATTTACTAAGATTTATCTCATTTATTGTTTAACCATTTCTTGAGGGCCAAGTAAGGTTGGAAGCGCACGCTAATGCTAAAAACTTATTTTATTTTGTTGTATCCGATCAGGGATACTTTGGAGAGACATGTGACTACCCCTACCCATAATTTTGATTGTACTATATATGGGTTTGACATCCTTATGGGTCTTTTGTAAATACTGAATTGGGAAGTTTTTTAGATAGCCGAAATTGTCGGGGCTTATTTATTTGTTATTTTTGTTGAGTATTTATTTAATTGATTTTATCAATTGGCGATAATTTATAATTATTTATTCGATAAATTTTTAATTGGTCACCAACGACTTCTGAGAACGTTGCAAATTTCTCAATCGGTGATGACTATCTTCGGAGAATGTCGTGTGCTCGGATATGAGGTGTGACAACTATGACCTTCAAGATTTTTTTTTCCTTGAATGAGATGGGTTTTGGCATTTTCTCGGAGAAGGCAAAACTCAGCTTTATTATAGCAAAAGTGGTTTGTTTTTTACTTTCTTTAATCGTAGTGTGATGTGCGAGGATCCTAATCTCTCTCATTATTGAAGCAGGAGTCTATCTTTATTGTTCTCGATTGTGGTACATCGTGTAATAAGTCTAACGCTTTCCTTGCTCAAGCTATTATTTAAAGCACTTAGAAATTGTTTTGGCCCCACCCAGAAAAGTGAGAAATGTACGTGAATCATATTTGCTTCCATGAATAAAGAGAGTGCGTCCGCATTTGTACTGAAGAAAACTGAAAGTCATTTTTGCTTTAAATTGTCGGACGCAAGTCAACAACGAAGAGAAGCACATGTCAAGTCCTTATTGACTTGTCCAAAGAGAAGCCCAACGTATGTATTAAATTAGAAATGGAAATCGTTTTCTCCCTCCCCTCTTTTTCCAAGACCGTCTTTGTCCCAGCCCAGATGGAACATGCTCAATTTTTGAAGATTTTCCACACTAATGGTGTTACATCGATACTTGTGTTTGTTGAATATCTCAAAAAAAAGAAGTTTCATCATCAATGTTTGTTTCAAGTGAAAATTATCATCATGATTAGTGTAACTAGATAAGATCATCGGCAGTTAGTTTGAGGATGCAAGATAAAAATTATTGGTGATACAAGGATTGTAAGCAGTCAACGATGTTTCTAGTGCATACTTGTGAGTGCATTTCAACAATATGAAGATTCAAGTTGAGACAATACGATGAAGAAGAATATGTAATTTAAGGAGGAGCAAACCTAACACTGAGTTCACTTGTGTGGAGACTTGTGTGGAGAGGGATTGTTGAGATATACATGTGAGTTATATTAGAAAAGCTCCACATTAAAGAATTAATTTGATGTGATACAGTTAATATATCGTAGTTGTCTCATAACTCATTTGCTTGAGCATTTGTATAAAGTGAGTCCAACAAAATATGTTAATGGGTTCAAACTTAGGCTTATTCTTAGTGATCATCCAGGTGAAGTAATCGAGCTTCTGCCAAGCGCTAGCAACAGATGGTATTAAAGTCAATGGTTGATTAGTGCTCTACCCCTATTTCGGTGTTTGTTGAATATCACAAGAAAGAAATCTCATGATTTACATTTGTTCCCGGTGAAAATTGCCATCACAGTTAGTCCGGCAAAACCTAGAGAAATCTTCTTGGATCGTGGTTCATTGATGAAACATGTAGTCACAACTGTTGAGCAAGTGTGACTCTCAAATGAGATCCACATGCTTAGCGGTCATGATGGATGGGGTCTTCATAGATGTGGATGCCAACAATAATTCAGCAAAAAAACCTGTAGAAGAACGGTTTAACTTAATTTTCTAACTATATGAAACCAATTTGCACGTAAAGAGACTTGGAAAGATCGGCATGGTGTGAATCAATGGATGACTTGGAAAGACAGACCATTGACTACGGTGATAGAACAAAGATACTATTGTTCCTTCGCTATTTCCGATGCTGAAGATGACTTTCCTTAGCCCGACAAGCTTCTTTTGGACGTCACTTCCTCGTTGACTTAGACTTCTCCAGAGAGCGCCACATGCATTTCATTGGATGTGGAAGACGTTATTTTTCTCCTCTCTTTTTTTCCAAGAGCCTTCTTTGTGCCAGCCAATATTGGTTGTTTGTTTACAAAACAAGTATAATGAAACATTTCATTGGACTGTATGAAAAAGATGAGAACTTATGGGTCAATTTATAATTATTAATAAATTTTATTCTTACAAATAAAGATATTAGGTAAGGTAGGTATTATCTTACTACCCAAGTACGGATGCGCGAATAATTGTGCAACTATTAGGCACTTAATATTTTGTACAGAGGCGGTCCATAATAGGCTATAATCCTATTTTGTTATTTTATTTATTTATTCTGAATTTATGACATTTTTTACTAACGAATGTTAGATATTTTACAATCTTTAGAATGTGATATTAGTAAAGATACAGTTTTTGGAGAGTTGTGACTATTTACATATAACTTTTTCACCATGAAAGGTTGCAATTTTGTTTTTAAAAATTATGAAATTCGAAATAAATATAAATTATTTTTTATTCCGTATTTTTAATGTGACTTTTCAAAAAGTATCTCTTCACTTTATAATTTTTCTCGAAGGGTTACTTCTATTTTAAGAAGGAAAAAATTAATATTTCATTTTTTTAACATCTTCTTTTAGTTCTTCTTCATTTCGTTTCTTTTTTTTTTTGTAAAAGAAATACAGCAATTTTTTTGTTTGATTGGTCATCTTAGAAGATTTCCACACCAATGGCATATTTAGGACTGAATTATGTTTCACCTGAAAAGATAATCAAAGACCTTGTCGATTCTTAGTAATGATCTTTATAATGTCCCTCACCCTAGCAACTTAGATTTGAATATATTACTGGAAGACTGATCTTTATCATGCCATCCCCGTCGGAACGAAAATTGGGGAGTGGAATGTTGAGAACTCTCAATCATAACTTATTTAGCATGGGAACCCTCTTGTTTTGCTGGCAGACGATCTCGTACCAGTCATCCAAGGAACAGCCTGTTCCCATTCCGAAGGGAAGGGAATGGTGACGTTCCCGCATGTTTCAGGACAGTTTCGCCCCACACTTCCCGTTGCGGCTCCTGCTGCTTGTACCGTGAGGGAAACTGGAAGTAAAAGAATTTGAAACACCGAGTTTGACATGATTTTCACGGTTTGTACGGGCATGAACCTAGATCTATGGGGAAACGTGAATGGAGTTCAGTCCCTTAACATTGTTATCTAAGTGGAGGAAGGGAAGAAAGAAAAACAGTTAGGTCCAACGAAATTTTTAGGCCAATATCCAAAAAAAATGTTCGGTCACAAAAGGTTGTGTGTTGTGATCATGATTAGGCCTCCCCAGAGGAAGGACATTATCAATGGGACATCGCTCGAGCACCTCTTCATAATTTGAGATGCGCTCGAGCTCGACTCCATTAAGAAAGCCGACTCCCTCATGTTTCTGAAACAGAAATCAAATTGCAGCTCATTGCGACCCTAAAAACTAATCTGGGAATCGAACTGGCCAAAGGTCAATGCAAGCAGGATGTTAGTTACCGATAGTACAAGTGCAGCTCTAATGTATCCCTTACAACAAATTGCAACAATTTCATGATAAATCAACGGGAAAATACATTCCATCTTTTTGACTAATTAAAGCAGCAAGTTCCCCCGATTTGTTGACTAGGCCACGAGGTTTCTTCCTTCGTCCTCACTCCGCAAAGAGATTGGGGTTTGTCCCGTTAAGAGTTCAACAAGGTCCACTACATAACTGTACACATCTCTTCTTCTCTGTAAATTGACTTGTTTGGAAGCACTCACTGGCTTTTTCATGTATAACTAGAGATTCCTGTGAGGATAAAGCCAGAAAGAGCTCCCTTCGTGGTTTAGGATGTTTGAATGGCTGCAAATCTGAAACGTTCAGGTCCACATGATAAGACTTGCTCGATCATAAAAATATCTATATTTGAGCATATTATAAGAGTTTTTCCGATGTGAGTTAAATTAATTGAAATTATGATTTACGTTTTACAGAGTTACTCTAATAATATTGGATGTAAAAGATCCTTAATCATTCTAATACAGGCCTGGTCACTGTGGGCTAAGTTGAGCCCGGTCCGTAATGAGAGAGGCTAACTGAAAACTTTATAAATATCGCTCGAATCTCTCCTCTAACCCTAATGTACAAATCACCTCGCATAAGGAGCTCAAAAGAAATAAGTATTGGAAGGAGCGGTCTTATTGAGTCATTGATACGAAGGATAATAGAAGAGAAGCATTTGAGGTGTGGATTGCTGTTATACCTTATTAAGAACGATGAATTCCAAATTAAGTAAATCATTTTTTTTCATTACTAGATACTAGTTATGGCGATCACGAGATGCCTTTGTAGCGGCTTACACATGTCAAGTCCAATCTATAGGCAACCAATTTGCACATAAACAAACTTGGAAAGACCGCCATGGTGGGATCCAATGGATGACTTCTTGATAGTGGCCCCTATGGTCTTCGATTACCGTTATCGCCTGAGAACTTGTATTAGAGCAGGCCATTGATTTGACTCAAGTCTCCAAACAATGATAGAATATAGAGAAGATTAGTAGTCCTTTCCTAGTTATTGCGCCGAAGATGACTTTCCTTGACCCCCAAGCTTCACGGTAGTGGGCCACCATTAAACTTGGTTAGGTCAGTGGTCTCGTGGCCACCTAACGGGTGGGTTATGTCAGTAAGTTTGTCTCTAAGGTCTTGAGTGGTGCTGAGTAGCTATAATTCAAACACGATATTTAGGAGTGGATACTTGGACACTCAACCCTTTTGCTCTTACGATCCCAGTTTCAAAACTTCTAAGTCAACACAAATGCTTTCACCACTTGATATATTAAGAGTCCATGAATTGGAAATGAAGATGCATCTCGCGGAGGGCCTCTTGTGAAGATCTACACACAAAATATCACAACAAATGGACAAGTACAAGGAATGGTGTATTTGGCCGTTTGGACCTAGCAGAACGCGCAGCAAATCAATGCCATTTCCAGGATTTTGATCGAGCGAAACAATCCGGTTTTCAATCATGAGATTCTGATCGAAAATTCGTATTCCAATTTGAGATTTCGATTCCTGATCATGCCTCTTGGTGGGCCTCGTCCTTTTCTTTGTCGTTTCTAGTCCAAGCGAATGGATGTGGGCTTGAGGGGGCCCTGGCTGCAAGAGAGGCCCAATTAGGTGGATAGTGAACTTTTAAGAAGATTTGGGTTTCAGAGAGTTAAACTACAATCTGTGTGACCATTCATGAAACTTTCCATCATAAAAAAGAATGTTCCAAACTTTGGGAAAATAAAGGATTCAGTGAGAAAAAAAAAGCGAACTTAAAAATATATATATTGGAAAAATAGAAGCCAATATTGGTGATCATTAATTAAACATAAAATCTATAATCAGCTGAAAGAAAAGTAGATAAAATATTAATAAAACCACAATTATTGATGTTTTTGATCGAGCAGATTTAATGCACGTGTGAAAATACAATCATCTAAATGGAAAAGTCACTACTCAAAGAATTTGGTATGTTTGAAGTTCTAGAGGAAAGTACAAGAATAATGCAAGCCAAGAAGCGCATTCACGGGGAACTTCAGCTTATGCCGTCAAAAAGCAGTGTCCGAAAAAATCGGATACGAAATGTCCATACCTTAATTCCACGATTTTGTGCTCGTACATTAAACTAATCTACGATCCTCAAGAATTTTGTGGCGATGAAAAACATGACGTGTGTTTCTTAAGGGCAATAAATCGGACATTGGCAGGACTGCTTACTATCTTGGCAAAATCAATGGAAGTAGGGAAAAAGAGCACCCAACATATTCAATACTAAAAGGAGGTGTAAATATCGCTGGAAAAATTATAAAAAATGTCATGAACTTATTGTATAGATGCCGATTTAGTCTTAAACCTTTCAATTGGACTAATTTAATCCTAAACCTTTCGATGTTTTGCTAATTTATTTTTTCAATCGATTTTGATCGGAAATCGCTACCTTGTGTGATGATCATGTCACATAAGACAACTAGGCGGCACCGACTTTAACAATTTTAGCAATCTTTGTTGTGGTCGGTGTCCTGGTCGGTAAGTTCCTGTCAAAATTAGACAGAATGACTAAATTGATAAATTATAAAAAAGTTTATGACTAAATTAGTCAAATTAAAAGGTTTTTGAGCACATTGATATATGTAAAGAAAATTTAGGACTTACTTGGTAATTTTCTCAAATATCACTTTGTATACGAGTTGGTCCATATGCGATTGATTTTTAATTTTTAATTTTTTTGCTTTGCTATTGAGAATTGGCAATAAAGGTTGGCTAGGATCGGAAGATAACTCTATTACTAGTGGGGTTATGATGTTGATATATGTAGTTCAGGTGGTGAGTTTGATACATCACATAGTGAAGATTTAAATGATATCTTGATCGAAGCAGCCGGAGCATCAGCAGCTGGCATCAATCCCTCTATGCCACCAGCAATTCACTGTGATCTTCAGGGAAAAGCCGGGCGGGGAAGTCACCTTCTTTTCAGCAAGTAACAATCTAATTGAATCGTTCCATGTGACTGAAGTAATTTCTGCAATAATCAAATTGACAGCAAATATTCAAGGATCTCTAGATGAACTAAAATCACTGCATTATGCTCGAGCTAGATTATCGCAAAATTGGCACATACACGGTAAGATAATGCCTGGCTAATTGCAGGTCCTGAATAAATTTGGGATAGGTCTTGACTTCACAATTTATTAATCCCCAACACTGAGAACAAGTTCATCACCGACAGATAACTAACCAAAACCATCCTATTAGTCAACTAACAAGTTTTCCTCCCTTCCCTCTTTTCTCTTATTTTTGCTCTGAAGACCGTTCTCCATCACAAACGCAGCAACACGACTCATGAGAATAAGAGACAAGATGTTCACCACGTCCCACTAGGCAAGATTGGCTGCACATATGACAATGTAATGACATCCATATCGATGTTTAACTTGCTAGATTGAAAAGCTACAGCATAAGATCCAGTTGCCTCACGGTCCTCTTGATTTTGCTGAATGCCCGAAGGATTCTGGAGCTTCCTTATCCCCTCCAACTCCATTGCAACTTCTTTCATTGTAGGCCGGTTCCTCCCATTCAAGTTCAAGCATCTTTTTGCAAGGTTAGCAACTGATGCAATCTCTTCCTTCTTACCTTCTTTCAAAACTTGAACATCCACGATGTCGAACAAGCGATTCTCCTCCATTGAACTGATGAAATAGGTTGCGAGGCTTCTTCCTTCTTGTGCCCTCAGTGACGAGATTGGCTTTTGTCCCGTCAAGAGTTCAGCAAGGACAACTCCGAAGCTGTACACATCGCTTTTGTCTGTAAATTGACTTGATTGGAAATACTCGGGATCTAGATAGCCGAAAGTCCCCTGCACCAACGTGGTCACGTGAGTTTGATCAATGGGAACGGATATGGATGTACCGAAATCTGCCACTTTTGCCCGATATTTCTCATCCAAGAGAATGTTGGTGGACTTGATGTCCCGATGATAAATGGGAATAGAGGCTGCTGAATGCAAGTAGAATAAGGCTCCTGCAATTTCAGTTGCAATCCGTAGCCGTATGTCCCACGATATAGGAAACTCTGCATTTTGGTCATGTAGGTATTGGTATAGAGTCACGTTTGGTATGAACTCATATACTAAAAGCGGGACTTCCGTCTCCAAACAACATCCCAATAACTTAACCACATTCCTATGGTTGATTTGTGAGAGGATGAGGACTTCATTTATGAACTGTTCGACTTTCCCCTCGTCTACCACTTTTGATTTCTTAATCGCAACTATTTTTCCGTCCGTTAACATTCCCTTGTAAACAGTACCTTGCCCACCTTGCCCGAGTACCCTATCATCGTTGGAATTATCAATGGCCTTCTCTAAATCCTTGGAGTTGAATAATTTGTTGTTCTCGACATTGCCTTCTAGTGAAGATAACTCACTTTCCAACAAAAGACCACCATTGCGTTTGAAGTTCTTCTCTTTGAGCTTCATTTCTTTTCTCTTCTTAATATATTTGTACAATTTCCAAAGGAAAAGACACAAAAATAGTGCCCCAAGGCCTGCCCCAACCCCTGCATTGCAAAAATTTAAGGGGCAAAAGTAAAAAAAAGTTCCATGCGGGTTGATTAACCCGCTTGTCAAGAATCTATAAAGGCACTTGACATCAAGAATTTAATTGAATCTGATTATAATGAAAACATTTAAGATTGATTAATCCGAGTTCACCTTTCATGTGGATTTATTTGAACAACCATGGGAAAATCAATTTGCCTCCATTCTAAGTTCCATGCGGGTTGAAGTATTTATATATATACATTTGCGCAGTACAACTGATCTCCCTTTTGAGGAATTTAAAAAACCACTGATGAAGCTGAAAAAGTTCCTACCAGCATTCGTCTTCATTATGATAGTAATAATCCCAAATCAAATGTGACAAGAATAAGCTTGAGTCTTGGATATCTATTGATAGATATGAAGCCGCGATGTTAGAAATGTTAAAGTGCTTTATTATCCATCAATATAAATATCAGTATGTGAAGAAAATTTTCAGATTCTTTTGGTACTTGAAACTTATCTATAATCATATATACACCAAGCAAATGGACAATCACGTTAGAACCAAGGGCAAGGTAGAACTTATTTTTGAAATTTTTTTGAACATAAGTTATGCAAAAATGTTGTCCAAAAAAGTCATAAACCTACCATATAATGACCAAATCAGTATTAAAAGCTTCAATTTGACTAATTTAGTCGTAAATCTTTTGATGATTCACCTATGTAGTTCTTTCAACTTATTTTGGCTAGAAATCGCAGACATGGCAAGATAGTTAGCATCAACCGTCTTACGTGACACGATCGATGTTAACTCGGATGATTATTACAATTCTTATCTTTTTTTCCTTCTGTTTCCTTCCCTTCTTCTTTTTCTCTTTTTCTTTTTTCTCTATTTCCCTCCACTGATTGCTGGGCCTTAGTGATGGTTGGCGGAGGTCGTTGGTATTTGGTCAGGGTCACTCAATTTTGCCTGGAGGGTCCTGGCCTTGCTGACAGCCAACGTCCTCTGCCGGCCATGGCCAAGGTCCTGGCAATTGGAGGATGGAAACAGAAAGAAAAAGGAAGAATAGAAAAGGAAAATGAAAAAAATCAGAAAAATTGCAAAAATAATTCGTCTTAATGCCCGTGGTGACACATAGTACAGCTGGCATCCACATTGGCTATTTCAGGGGAAATTTACTCAAAAAAATTATATTCGTAATCATCAAAATGTTGAAGATTAAATTGCCCAAATCGATTGAATTAGCATATGTAAAATAGATTTAAGTACTTTTTGGGCAATTATTATCCTATTCTGTGATTTTCCTTAACAATACTCGAGAGCATGAAGCAGTCCACATAGTTCTCCGTTAAAAGATCTACTTACCAATAAAAATGAATTTAGCTGTCTTTTTAGCAGGAGCTGTCTTTTTAACAGCAACGCAGTCATAGCCGCCCATTTTGTTCACACAAATCGAGCCTAACCAGGGGCATGTATTTGAAACTTCACATTCGTTAAAATCTGATGACAAATGGTAAAAGAAATATTATGTTAGCAAAGTGCACTCACTTTGTATATACTTGGGGCAGAAAACCAAAAAATAAAATAAAAGGAAGGTAGAAAAGCATGCATGGGATCATTAAACAGTGAGAATGCACTCTTTCCAGAGATGGAACTGGAAATGAACGAGCCACTTCGCTGTGTGGTTTAAAAACGGAATGTGATAGCATGAAGTATGTTACCTTGGCATCCTCCAATAATATAAGGGTTACGACCATATCCGTTTCGGCACCAGCACTCCATATATAGCAAGTCAGTCCTGGAACACTCGACAGCACTAGAAAATTTCAACGAGCTTCGGCTAAGCGCAAGTGAATAGTTGGAATCGTTTTGGATCCCCCACTGTAACACCACTGGAACCATATCATTCATTCTCAAATCATATAAACCTGTAACGTCTGACCTCGCGAACCATGACCTCTCTGTGAGGAAAGCGTACGCGCACCCCCGATGTTCATCTTCTTCCTTGATTTCCACCCTAAAGGCCTGAAAGTTGACAGGGAGCGTAGTCTGGCAGCATCCGTCCCTCCCAGGGCAAGCACTATACTGGCTAACGTTGGTGTGGATTCCAGCACATTTCAACCTGCAACCGGTCGATGCAATGGCTATAGCAGCTGAGTCTGTATTAATCACCGTTGCCACGGTGTTGCAACCGACAGATGTAAAGACATTCCATCTCTGCGAGTAGATAAATTTACTTCCTTCTAAGCTCACCTGCTCACTGAGTCCACCCTGGCAGCTTGCATTTGAGTTATTTAGTGGAAGACTGACCTCCATCATGCCATATCCATCTGAAGTATAACTGGGGAGTGAAATGCTGAGAACTCTCAATCCAGTCTTATTTAGTCTGGGAACCTTGTTTTGCTGGCAGACAATCTCGTACCAGTCATCCAAGAAACACTCCCTTCCTATTCCGAAGGGGAAGGGAACCGTGACGTTCCCGCACCTTTCAGGACAGTTAGCTTTGCAAGTCCCTCTGCGGCTCCTGATGCTTGTAACGTGAGGGAAACCAGAAGCAAGAGAAATTGAAACACCGAGTTCGACATGATTTCCACGGTTCGTACATGCACGAACCTAAACCTATGGAGAAACGTGACTGGAGCTGAGTCCCTTAAAATTGTTATTTAAGTGGAGGAAGGAAGAATTATCAAGTATCGTACAGATAATTCTATTCCAGCCCTGTAATTTCCTAGTATATCTGAGGATGCTTTCTTGAGGATAGAAATATCAAAGGTTGATAGTTAGAGGAGACCAATTCAAGCAGCCGAGTGTGACGTGTCCCATCGTTGGGGACATAACCATTCAGGGATTCCCATGAGAAAGATTTGAAGCATTACCAAAATGGATGAGTTTCCACAAGCCTCTATCGTAAGCCTTAAGCACATTAGATTGAGTATATATATATATATATATATATATATATATATATATATATATATATTGCACTCGATAATTTTTACAATTTATAGGCACAATTATGCCCATTCGATAATTTCTACTTTGTCGAGGTGAACACAAAAATTTAGTGATTATCACATCAAAGATGTAACACTAAGCTGCTCACATGTAATGGAAGATTGTCAAGATGCCAGTGTGATTGTATTAGAAAAGTCCTACATCAAAGAGTTGGTATGGTGTTGATCGATTAATATATTACAATTGTCAAAAACTCATTGATTTAAATTTTTGAGTGAATGTGGGTTCAATTATATATACTAATGGGTGGACTTGAGTTCTCTGTGTGTCGTGACCTACCTGAACCTCCACGTTGAGGGGGGCATTTCTAAATAGATTTAGAGGTATCACTCATAAAGAGATATGAATCAGCATCCCAAAAAGACGGTTTAAAAGTATCGTCTAATCGTAATCCAATTCAATTCATTCCTTGCGAGCACAGACCCTTCCAAATCCATATCTCGCGTGATGTTCAGGCATTTGCATTTTTTTTAAAGTTACTTAACAAATTAAATATTTCTAGAAGTCGCTACTAGTGTATTAGGGTCGGCTAGAAACCAATCGAGACGCGGAAGTGTCGTCTCGATCCCTAGAGATCTAGTGATTCTAGAGTATGGGGAGTTATTTACGCTAACATTTCTATTAACAATCTTTCAATACCTAACTTGTTGGTTGTTTAATCTAAAGTGACCACACACTCTTGTTCATCTTTTAAATCCTAAAAGATCATCCTAAGTCACTAAGTGTTCATGCGATTGTTTTTATGTGGTCATTTTCATACATATCTAAACCAAGACTAACTTAATTTAGAAAAGAAATTAACACACAACTTATTGAATGATAGTGCAGAAAATAAACACTCAAGGTATTGAGGTATGATGCAACAATAAACACTCAGATAATTTAATGCAACTACTTAATGAAAATAATGTAAAACCCTCAACTCATCAGGTGAATAATAAGACATGATTTTGTTATAAGTCTCAAGACATGATCTCTCGAAAACTCACTATTTAAAGATCAAGTGAACTTAAATCTGATAAATTAATTCACGTGAAGTCTTAGATTAGACTATCTTAATAATTCATTAAACAAAGCGATGCTAAGTCTAAATAGATTTTATTAGACTGCACATATGCAAAATTGATCCAGATATATCTAAGTTAGCATAACCCTAATGAACTTAGACTAAATCTTTACAAAATTAAGATTGGCGTGGACATCAGTCTACACCATCAATTCTACGAGTGCCTCCTCTTTAGTCACCGTCGCCATGCCACCACTTAACGTGCACTGATTTCAATATTCTAACAATCCACGATATACAAAGAATCGAAATAGACATTCACAACATTCACATCAATTCAATCAAATTACCCTAAGACTGACCTCACACTCAAACGTATAATTGCTATCCACAAAATCATGCATCGAGTCTAATCATACAACTAAGCATCCATGTGCATCATTAAGTAAGACATGTGATCAGGCTAAGAATCATTACGGAACAAAAAGAAACATTTAGTTTTCAATTGATGACAACTTCTTCAAATTTTTTAGAAAAAGTGTTAATTAATTAAACTAGATCTATCATTGTCGCGACCTCCCCGAAGGTACACCACCTAGGGGTTCGGCTAATGGATTGCTAAACCTAATTTAGCTCGAGCTCTCCCAAGCTCATACCAATTCACGACTTAGGTTTCAATTCTTATTTTGCATTCAATTGAAGTCACCACTAATCTATTTGAGGTTGGTCGATTAGAAACCCATGTAAAATACTGAGAGTAGTATTTTACTCCTACGAACTAGAGATTCTTGAATTCGGGGACTTGAGAACCTATTTTCTTCTATTTCAAAATAATCTGCAGGCAGCTTGAATTGATTTTATTTCCTAACATGCATGGTGATCACGCGGGTGCGCAAACATCAATGAAAATGCTAAATATAATAAAACAATAAAAATGACCTAATGAAACAAATCAACAAAAATGACTACTTTTTTTAGGATTTTCATTTTGTATGCAATGCATGTAATGATAAACTTAATTCTATAGGAAAAATCCTAATGCAAATCTAAATGAATCAATGAAATTAATTACCTATAGTCAAATAAAATTTAATTTAACCTAGGAACTAAACCAAATTAATCCCTAATTAAATTAAAAAATTTATCTTAACTATAGATAATATCCTAATATATGAAAATCAAACTAATATGTAAATGCATGAAAGTCTAAACCTAATGATATGACCTAATATGCTTTAAGAATAAGATTCTGAATTAACCTAGCCTACATGACATGTTAATTAACTAAATGAATTAAATAACATGCAAAAAAGGATTTTTTTTAGATATTTTCTTATTTATTTAAATGAAATTCGAAATTAAATAAAACTAACTAAAATGTGAAAACCTAATCTAACATGACTCCTAAAAATCTAAATGAATTATTCTATGATGGACATGAAATGCATTTTTTTGGTATTTTTTTTAATAATCAAGGAAAACATGACAAATTAAGCAAATAAACCTAAATCTAGAAACAAAACCTAAATTAAACAATGAAAGATCGCCAACAAAAATCAATAAATTGATATTAAGCCTTAAAGATCAAAATATCAATTCTGTCGACTCCCGCGTAATTAATTACCTCGTCTAAAGCCTTATAGACAAAATAAAAAAATTATTTTGCGGTTGAGAATTAGAAATTTATTTCCAATTGATAAACCTATGACTCAAAGCAAACAAATCAAACATAAATAATAACATGAAAGGAATAAGCAAACTAACATAATAATAATAATAATAATATTTTTTTTATTGCAGAAATTTTATATTTTTTAAATTTTTTTACTGTTAAAATAACGAATTAAAATAAAAACTGAATAAAACAATAAAGAAAGGAAACGGGTCGGTTCGGCCTGCCCGACCCGCGGGGCTTCCCCTTTATAGGGGCTCGCGAAAAAAAAACAAAGAGATCGGACTGGGCTCGCGGGGCCCAGTTCTATTTCTTTTCCTCCTTTTTTATTTCGCGTGGGCCTATTCCTGCATCTGTCTCAGCCCATCTTCCAAGAACCGGCCTGGCTCTTCCCACGCGTCTAGCTCCTCTCCACGTGGGCTTGACGTCGGCCCAAACTCGACCTTACTCCACACGGGCCTGCAACAGCAAAAGAAAAGAACAAAGCCCTCACACGCAGGCCCTCCTCCCACGCGCATGTGGCCCGTCTCCTGTTCATCTTCTTCTCCGCGCATCCTTCCTCCATGGACGACCTGCAACAAAAGCTCAAGGCCGTTCTGCGTCTCCTCCTTCCGCAACACTCAGACACGACCGGCGACGCAACCAATTCGCCGGAAATTCCTATGGCGACGGCACAAAATGACAACAAAACGCGCACAAGAAAAGTAAACCAAAACCCAAAATCACAGCAGAACAATCCGGGCAAATTGTCAAATGTCTATCCTTTGTAATGCATCAAAAAACAGCAGAATCAACAAGACTCAAACAAAATCAAACGGAAAAACTCAATTGGCTCAATACCCATATCATTCGGCCTCCAAGAAGAACACGGCAGAAATCAAGCAAAGAAAAGGGTAACAAGAAAGGAAAGTAATAAGAAAATCCCTACGTGACACGAGGAAGACGGATGAGAGTACGCTCGAGCGGACTCGAACCAGACTTTCATTCACCCGCGAAGACCTTCCCGGCCACGATCATGGGGACACCTTAACCGAACAGATATGCCGATGACGATCACTCACCGAACGGACGTTAATGCTGGGACGGAACTCGCCGGTGTCGTGACTGCTCTGCCTTGCTTTTCTCTCTCTTCTTCTCAGTCTCTCTCTCTTGGTCTCTTTCTCACGGTCTCTCTCTTACTCTGTTTTTTTTTCTATGCTTTTTCTGCTCAGTCGATACTTCTGTGTAAAAGCTTGTCAGTCAAAGCTTGAGTTCAATGAATGATCGTGTTCTCTAAAAGCCTTTCTGTGTGCACGTGTGCTTTTCTGTGGAAGTTCTTGCCTAGTCAATGCCTTTTTTTTTCTCGTAAAAGCTTTACCCCACCTCACTGCAGACGTGTACTATTTATAATGGCTGAAAAGCAAACTCGATCAGATCTTCGAAATTTGACTGAGATTTCTTCCGAAATTATTTTTTCCCTTTTTCTTGATATCAAAGGATTTCATCGAAATTCTCCTTTCCCTCTTATTTTATTTTATTTCCCCACAAAGAAAAACACTCTCCTGCAAAGATTTGACTGAATATACCCAAAATATCACCGCAGATAGTATTCTCCAAAATACAAGATGCAATATAATGTGTATAATGTGTATATTTTTAGGAATTCAAATGAAATCCAATTTTCTATGCAATCTATATACTAAATTTCAAAATTAAGTGTCACCAATCATGAATGGTAGGATTTGATTTTTAGGGCAAGGCTGGCATTTCTAAACAAAACTTCAGTTTTTTTACTTTTCGGAATTTTTTTAAATAAAATAATTTTTTAAATAAAATATTTATATATTTTTTTAAAGGAACCGGGGCGGGATCCAAACCTGACCCGAGTCCTTGGTAGGTCTCCATGCAAAAAGGTAATAATTATTTTTTGAATTTTTTTCATTTTCAGATTTTAAAATAAAATAAATTATTGCGAAAAAAGAAAGAAAGAAAGAAACTAGCTGGGCTCTAGGGCTGGAGAAAACCTTTGGGTTTTAGGCCCAATCGAAAGCATTGAAAAATAAAGCAAAGCCCAAATCTATTAGAAAGAGATACAAGCCCAAGTCGACCAATGCAAGGCCAAACCCAAGCCCACTCCGCAATTAATCGAAGCCCATCTAAAAGAAGCCCAAAATCCACTGAAATTAAATCAAGCCCAATTCTCTGTTTTCTTAGGGGTCAGCCCAAGCCCAAAATCAGAATAAACTTAACCTAAAATCAAAATCAATCCAATTCTCTATGGCGATAGAACGGAGAGACTACTGTTCCTTCGCCATTTTGGATGACTTTCCTTAGCCGACAAGCTTCTTTTGGATGTCACTTCCTCGTTATCTTAGACTTCTCTAGAGAGCGCCACATGCATTTCACTGGTTGGGGAAGATGTTATTTTTCTCCTCTCTTTTCTTCCAAGAGCCTTCATTGTGCCAGCCAATATTGATTGTTTGTTTATAAAACATGTATAGTGAAACATTTTATTGAAAAGTATGAAAAGATGAGAACTTATGGGTCAATTTATAATTGTCTATAAATTTTATACTTAAAAATAAAGATATTGGGTAACATATAGTGCGGATGCGCAGATAATTGCTTAGCTATTAGGCACTTAATATTTTGTGCAGAGGCGGTCCATAATAGGCTATAATCTTGTTTTATTATTTTATTCATTTATTCCAAATTTATGACATTTTTTACTAATGAATGTTAGATGTTTTTCAATCTTTAGAATGTGATATTAGTACAGATACAGTCTTTGGAGAGTTATGACTATTTACATAATAACTTCTTCACCATAAAAGATTGAAAAATTGTATTTACCAATTATGAAATTCGAAATAAAAATAATAATTTTCTTATTATTTTTTGCTCCAATTTTCGATGTGACTTTTCAAAAATATCTTTCACTTTATAACTTTCCCAAGGGTTACTTCTATTTTAAGAAGGAAAAAATTAATATATCATGTTCTTCTAACGTCTTCTTTTAGTTATTCTTCATTTCATTTCTTTTTTTTTGTATGAAAAAAATATGACAATTTTTTATTTTTTTTTCCTGGAGAGTTCTTGGAGAATAAATTAGATTTGCTATTTGGTATTCTCATTGATATTTGCTAGAAACCATTAGCAATGCATGGCTAGTTTGATTGATCATCTTAGAAGATTTCCACACCAATGGCATGTTTAGGACTGAATTATGTTTCTCCAAAAAAAGATAATCAAAGGCTTTATCGATTATTAATAATGATCTTTATAATGTCCCTCACCCTAGCAACTTAGATTTGAGTAAATTACTGAAAGACTGATCTTTATCATGTCACCCCGTCAGAACGAAAAATTGGGGAGTGGAATGTTGAGAACTCTCAATCCTAACTTATTTAGCACGGGATCCCTCTTGATTTTGCTGGCAGACAATCTCGTACCAGTCATCCAAGGAACAGCCGGTTCCCATTCCGAAGGGGAAGGGAATGGTGAGGTTCCCACATGTTTCAGGACAGTTTCGCCTCACAAGTCCCGCTGCGGCTCCTGCTGCTTGAACCGTGAGGGAAATCAGAAGCAAAAGATTTTGAAACACCGAGTTCGACATGATTTTCACGGTTTGTACGGGGATGAACCTAGACCTATGGAGAAACGTGACTGGAGCTGAGTCCCTTAAACATTGTTATTTCAGTGGAGGAAGTGAAGAATTTTCACGCATTGTACTCATACTTTATTTCAGCTCTGTAACTTCCTAGTATCTCGAAGGATGCTTCCTAGAGGATAGAAATATTGAAGCTTCATAGGTAGAGGACACCAATCACCAAGTTAAGCAGCCAGGTGTGACTCTTCCCATTGATGGGGCCATAAATTGGTTGTGGACCTGTTAACCACGTTAGAACCGAGCCAAAGAGAAATATTGTGGTTGATGATATTTAACCCTCGAAAACAAAGTTAGATCCGTCTAAAAGTTTCTACTCGGCGAAGACGAAGACAAAATCGAAATGATCATTACAAGTGTGATGACCCCCCTCTTGCATTCATACTTCTTTCATCTTTTTCTTCTTTACGAAAAGGAAAACCATTTTTCACAACAAGAATCTCTTCGTAAATGGCGAAATAATCCAACAAATTTATAGTATGACCAAGATATCTTATTATTATTATTATTATTAAGAATGAAATGGGCTTGGCATCTTTTCAATTTACAAAGGTGAAAGCAAAAGTGGTTTCCTTTTAACTTGTTCACTCACAGTGACATGTGATGTCTCGTGGTCTCTCGAGTTACTGAAGCAGAAGATTTTTATTATTATTATTGTTCTTAGTCCAATGCTTTTTGTGCTCAAGCGATCACTAAAAGCACTTGCGAATCTTTACACCCCCCTCCCCAAAGAAAAAAAAGGAAAAAAATGTTAAGTCACAAAAGGTTGTGTTGTGATCATGATTAGGAAGTATTTCTAACAATCTAGTGCTCATGGGTACTGCTATCTTATGCGAACAAAATAATGGATCCTTGACACAACGGGTGGGCTACGTCAGTAAGTTTGTCTCTTCGGATGGTGCTGAGTAGCTATAACTCAAACACGATATTTAGGAAAGGATGCTTGGCTACTCAACCCTTTTGCTTTTACGATCCCGGTTCCGTAACATCTAAGTTAACACAAACGTTTTCACCACTTGATAGATTAAGAGTCCGTGAATTGGAAATGAAGATGCATCTCGCGGATGGCCTCTTGTGAAGATCCACGCAGAAAATATCACAACAATGGACAATACAAGGAATGGAGTAGTTGGCCGTTTGGACCTAGCAGAACGCGCAGCAAATCAATGCCACGCGAAACAACCCGGTTTTCGATCATGAGATTCTTCTGATCGACAATTCGTATTTCCATTTGAGATTTCGATTCCTGATCATGCCGCTTGGTGGGCCTCGTCCTTTTCTTTGTCTTTTCTAGTCCAGGCGAATGGATGTGGGCTTGAGGGGGCCCCGGCTGCAAGAGAGGCCCAAGCTGCAAGAGATGCCAAAACCACAATTATCGATGTTTTGCTCGAGCAGGCTTAATGCACGTGTGAAAATACAATCATCTAAATATAAAAGTTCTTACTCAAAGAATTTGGTATTTTTGAAGTTCTAGAGGAAAATACAAGGATAACACAAGCCAAGAAGCGCATTCACGGGGAGCTTATGCTGTCAAAAGCAGCGTCCAAAAAGATCGGATACGAAATGTCCATAGCTTAATTCCACGATTTTG
The DNA here is from genome assembly GCA_019926035.1 of Melaleuca alternifolia. Classification (NCBI taxonomy): domain Eukaryota; kingdom Viridiplantae; phylum Streptophyta; class Magnoliopsida; order Myrtales; family Myrtaceae; genus Melaleuca; species Melaleuca alternifolia. The sequence goes on from JAGKPW010002178.1 coordinate 987,370, forward strand.
TGCTCGGACATTAAACTAATCTACGATCCTCGAGAATTTTTTGGCGATCAAAAACATGACGTGTGTTTCTTTAGGGCAATAAATCGGACATCGGCGGGACTGTTTACTATCGTGGCAAAAACAATGGAAGTAGGGAAAAAAGAGCACCAAACATATTCAATACTAAAAAGAGGTGTAAATATTGCTGGAAAAATTAGCAAAAAAGTCATAACTTATTATATAGATGCCGATTTAGTCCTAAACCTTTCAATTGGACTAATATTATAGTAAACCTTTTGATAATTTGCTAATTTATTTTTCAATCGATTTTGATCGGAAATCGCTGCCTTGTATGATGATCATGTCACATAGGACAGTCGGCCGATGCTTGCGTTAACAACTGTCGCAATTTTTGTTGTGGTCGGTGTCCATGTCGGTAAGTTCTTATCAAAGTTGGATAGAATGACTAAATTGATAAACTGTCGTCTACCACTTTTGATTTCTTAATCGCAACTATTTTTCTGTCTGTTAACATTCCCTTGTAAACAGTACCTTGCCCACCTTGCCCGAGTATCCTATCGTCATTGAAATTGTCAGTGGCCTTCTCTAAATCCTTGGAGTTGAATAATTTGCTTTTCTCGACATTGCCTTCTGGTGAAGATATCTCACTTTCCAACAAAAGACCGCCATTGCGTTTGAAGTTCTTCTCTTTGAGCTTCATTTCTTTTCTCTTCTTAATATATTTGTACAATTTCCAAAGGAAAAGACACAAAAATAGTGCCCCAAGGCCTGCCCCAACCCCTGCATTGCAAAAATTTAAGGGGCAAAAGTAAAAAAAAAAAGTTCCCTGCTTGTCAAGAATCTATAAAGGCACTTGACATCAAGAATTTAATGGAATCTGATTATAAGGAAAACATTTAAGATTGATTAACCCGAGTTCTTCTTTCATGTGGATTTATTTTAATAACCATGGAAAAATCAATTTGCCTCCATTCTAAGTTCCATGCGGGTTGAAATATTTATATACATACATTTGCGTAGTACAACTGATCTCCCATTTTAAGGAATTTAAAAAACCACTGATGAAGCTGAAAAAGTTCCTACCAGCATTCATCTTCATTATGATAGTAATAATCCCAAATCAAATGTGACAAGAATAAGCTTGAGTCTTGGATATCTATTGATAGATATGAAGCCGCGATGTTGGAAATGTTAAATGTGCTTTATTATCCATCAATATAAGTATTAGTATGTGAAGAAATTTTTCATTTTCAGATTCTATTGGTACTTGAAACTTATCTATAATCATACACCAACCAAATGGACAGTCACGTTAGAACCAAGGGCAAGGTAGAACTTATTTTTGAATTTTTTTTTAACATAAGTTATGCAAAAATGTTGTCCAAAAAGTCATAAACCTACCGTACAATAACCAAATCAATCAAAAAAAGATTTGACAAATTTAGTCGTAAATCTTTTGATGATTTGCCTATGTAGTTCTTTCGACTTATTTTGGGTAGAAATCGTAGACATGGCAAGATAGTCAGCATTAGCCATCTTATGTGACATGATCGATATTAACTCGGATGATTTTTACAATTCTTATCTTTTTTTCCTTCTGTTTCCTTCCCTTCTTCTTTTTCTCTTTTTCTTTTTTCTCTATTTCCCTCCACCGATTGCTGAGCCTTAGTGATGGTTGGCGGAGGTCGTTGGCATTTGGTCAGGGTCACTCAATTTTGCCTGGAGGATCCTGGCCTTGCTGACAACCAACGTCCTCTGCCGGCCGTGGCCAAGGTCTTGGCAATTGGAGGATGGAAACAGAAAGAAAAAAGGAAGAATAGAAATGGAAATTGAAAAAAATCAGAAAAATTGCAAAAATAATTCGTGTTAGTGCCCATCGTGACACATAGTACAGCTGACATCCACATTGGCTATTTCAGGGGAAATTAACGCAAAAATATTATAGTGGTAATAATCAAAATGTTGAAGATTAAATTACCCAAATTGATTGAATTAGCGTATGTACAATAGATTTAAGTACTTTTTGGGCAATTATTATCCTATTCTGTGATTTTCCTTAACAATACTCGAGAGCATGAAGCAGTCCACATAGTTCTCCGTTAAAAGATCTACTTACCAATGAAAATGAATTTAGCTATCTTTTTGGCAGCAACGCAGTCATAGCTGCCCATTTTGTTCACACAAGTCGAGCCAAACCAGGGGCATGTATTTGAATCTTCACATTCGTTAATATCTGATGACAAATGGTAAAAGAAATATTTTGCAAAGTGCATTCACTTTTTATAACTTGGGGCAGAAAAACCAGAAAGAAAGAAAGAAGGAAGGCAGAAAAGCATGCATGGATCATTAAACAGTGGGAATGCACTCTTTTCAGAGATGGAACTGGAAATGAACGAGCCACTTCGTTGTCTGGTGCCCTTAAAGACGGAATGTGATAGCATGAAGTATATTACCTCGGCATCCTCCAATTAAATAAGGGTTACCACCATACCCCCTACGGCAATAGCACTCCCAATATGGCAACTCAGACGTGTAACACGAGAAGACATCAGAATTCGATGAGCTTCGGGTAAGCGCGAGCGAATAGTTGGTATTGTTTTGGATTCCCTACTGTATCACCACTGGAACCGTATCATTCATTCTCAAATCATATAAACCTGTAACGTTTGACCTCGCGAACCACGACCTCTCTGTGAGGAAAGCGTACGCGCACCCCCGAGGTCCACCTTCTTCCTCGATTTCCACCCTAAAGGCCTGAAAGTTGGCAGGGAGCGTAGTCTGGCAGCATCAGTCCCTCCCGGAGCAAGCACTATACTGGATATCGTTGGTGGGATTCCAGCACATTTCGTCCTGCAGCCGGTCGATGCAATGACTATAGCAGCTGAGTCTGTATTAATCACTATTGCCAAGCTGTTGCAACCGACAGATGTGAAGACATTCCATCTCTGCGAGTAGATAAAATTACCTCCTTCTAAGCTCACCTGCTCAATGAGTCCACCCTGGCAGCTTGCATTTGAGTTATTTAGTGGAAGACTGACCTCCATCATGCCATATCCATCTGAAGTATAATTGGGGAGTGAAATGCTGAGAACTCTCAATCCAGTCTTATTTAGTCTGGGAACCTTGTTTTGATGGCAGACAATCTCGTACCAGTCATCCAAGAAACACTTCATTCTTATTCCGAAGGGGGCGGGAACCGTGACGTTCCCACAACTTTCAGGACAGTTAGGGTGCGTTTGCTAACGTTTCTGTTTCAAGAAACAGTTTTTTTATAGAAATACTTCTTTTGAGAAACACTTCTCGAAATAATTTCTGAGTAAATAAACTGTTTGGTAATTACACAAAATTTCTGTTCTTGGAATAAAAAAAGAATAGAAATGCGTTTGGTATGATTTCTAAATTTTTTATTGAGATACTAAATTTAAATATATTTTTAAAGAAACGGAGGCACCACCGTCAACAGAAAAAATGAAAAATATAAACTAAATTACATTTTAATAAGAAAGAAGTTTAAAATTTTTTAAAAAAGGAGATAATGTTTAAATTTTAAATTTTTTTGAAAATTTGAAAATTAAATAAAATTTAATTAATTTAGAATTTAATTTTCTATAAAAAAATTAAAATTAAAAAATTTAATTTAATTTTTTCAAAGAACTAAAAACTAAAAATTTAATTTATCAATATTTAAAATTTAAAAATATGTCTTAAAGGATATCATAAAAAATGGATTAGGTAAAATTTTTAAAATGTAAATTTAAAATTAAAATGTCATTTCATTTATTGTTTCAATTTTAATTTAAAAAATTAATTTAAAAATTAAAAAATAAAATGTTAAAATTTCTAAAAATTTGAAAATTAAAATTATTAAAATTATTTTTAAAAAATTAAATTAAATTAAAATTTTAAGCAATATCTTATTAAAGTATTTTAAAAATCTTAAATTTAGTTTTTATAAAAGTTTTATTTAAAATAATTTTTTAATTTAAGAGTGTTCACAGGATGTGGCTTCAACAAGAATTTTTTTTTAAAGTTTTTGTTCTTTTTGTTTCTCATAAGTATTCCAAAAATAGAAAAACAAGTTTTTTTTACTTCTTGTTTCTGTTCCAAATTTGTTCTCAGGAATAAAAAAACAGATTTGGAACAAAAATGTAACCAAACGCGTTTCTGTTCCTTTTTTGTTCCCTGGAACAAAAAAAAAAATAGAAATTTCTGTTCTAGGGAATAGAAACAACTTTTACCAAACAGGCCCTTAGGCTTCGCAAGTCCTACTGCAGCTCCTGATGCTTGTAACTTGAGGGAAACCAGAAGCAAGAGAAATTGAAACACCGAGTTTGACATGATTTTCACGGTTTGTACGGGCACGAACCTAAACCTATGGAGAAACGTGACTGGAGCTGAGTCCCTTAAAATTGTTATTTAAGTGGAGGAAGGGAAGAATTTTCAAGTACCGTACAGATAATTCTATTCCAGCTCTGTAATTTCCTAGTATATATGAGGATGCTTCCTTGAGGATAGAAATATCAAAGCTTGATAGGTAGAGGAGACGAATTCAAGCAGCCAAGTGTGACTTTTCCCATCGTTGGGGAATCACCGTTCCCATGAGAAAAATATGAAGCAATACCAAATTGGATGAGTTTCCACAAGCCTTTATCGTGAACCTCGTTAAGCACATTAGATTGAGTCAAAAAGAAATATTGCACTCGATAATTTTTAACAATTGAAAGTAGAGTTATGCCAATTTGATCATTTCTACTCTGTCGAGATGAACACAAAAATCTAGTGATTATCACAAAAGGAGCTAGCTTTAGATGACCCCGCTCTCATATTCCTACTTGTGTTTTTTCCCCTGCTTCTTGAAAGAGAACCATTTTCTACAGCAAGAGTCTCTTTTTAGACGGCAAAATCATCGGACAAATTTATACGATGACCACCAAGATTTTTTTTTCTTGAATGAGATGGGTTTTGGCATCTTCTCAGAGAAAGCAAAACTCAGCTTCATTATAGCAAAAGTGGTTTGTTTTTTACTTTCTCTAATCGTAGTGCGATATGCGAGGATCCTAATCTCTCTCATTATCGAGAGAATAGATCGCCTGACATCGTACGAACCTCATCAGGCGGTGACTTGACCTAGCCCCCAGCCATCTGATCTCCATCGAACGACTATGAAAAAAAACAAAAAAAAATCAAATTTGAATTTTTTGAAAAAAAATTTTTTTGAAATTTTTTTTGAAAAATCCCAGCCGTCCGATGAAGATCGGATGGCTGAGATCGCCACATCACCTGACGTGACGATCTGGGTCCAGCAGGAGTCATCTTTATTGTTCTCGATTGTGGTACATCGTGTAGTTAGTCTATGCTTTCCTTGCTCAAGCCATTATTAAAAGCATTAGAAATTGTTTTGGCCCCACCCAAAAATAAGAAATTGTTTTGGCCCCACCCAATCAAATTGACCATGTTACATCTGGGCTGGGACAAAGAAGGTCTTGGAAAAAGAGGGGAGAGAGAAAACGACTTCCAATTCTAATAAAATTTGAATTTTATTAGAATTGGAAGTCGTTTTCTCTCTCCCCTCTTTTTCTGTAACATGGTCAATTTGATTGATCATTTTTTAAGATTTCCACACTAATGTTGTTACATCGGTACCGGTGTTTGTTGAGTATCTCAAAAAAAGAAATTTCATCACCAATGCTTGTTTCAAGTGAAAATTATCATCATGATTGGTTTGGCTAGATAAGATCATCGACAATTGGTTTGAGTATGCAAGATAGAGATTATAGGTGATACAATCACAAGTAAGCAGTCAACGATGTTTCTAGTGCATACTTGCGAGTGTATTTCAACAACATGGAGATTCAAGTTGAGATAATACCGATGAAGAAGAATATGTAATTTAAGGAGGAGCAAACCTAACACTGAGTTCACTTGTGTGGAGAGGAATTTGAGATATAAATGTGAGTTATATTAGAAAAGCTCCACATTAGAGAATTAATTTGATGTGAAACAGTTAATATATCATAGTTGTCTCTTTACTCATGCTTGGGCAATTGCATAAAGTTGGGTCCAACAAAATATGTTAATGGTTTCAAGTTTAGGCTCACTCTTAGTAATCATCTAGATGCAGTAATCGAGCTTCTGCTAAGCACTCCAAACAAATGGCATTAAAGTTAATGGTTGATTAGTGCTCCACCCTTATTTTGGTATTTGTTGAATATCTCAAGGAAGAAATCTCATGTTTTACGTTTGTTTCTGGCGAAAAATTGCCGTCGCAGTTAGTCTAGCAAAACCTGGAGAAATCTTCCGGGATCGCGGTTCGTTGACGGAACATGCAGTCACAGCTGTTGAGCAAGTGTAACTCTCAGATGAGGTCCACATGCTTAGCGCTCAAGATGGACAGGGTCCGTGTGGACCTGGATGCCAACAATAATTCTGCCGAAAACCTGTGGTAAACGGTTTAACTTAGTTTTCTAACTATATGAAACCAACTTGCACGTAAAGAAACTTGGACAGACCAGCATGGTGCCAATCAATGGATGACTTGGACAGACAGACCATCGACTACGGTGATAGAAGGGAAAGACTATTGTTACTTCGCTATTTTCTGTGCTGAAGATGTCTTTCCTTAGCCCACAAGCTTCTTTTGAATGTCACATCCTCGTTGAACTAGACTTCTCCAGAGAGCACCACATGTATCTCATTGGATGTGGAAGACGGTATCTTTATCCTCCCTTTTTTCCAAGAGCCATCTTTGGGCCAGTCAAGATGTCACACGGTGGATTTGATTGGTCATGTTAGAAGACTTCCGCACCAATAGCACATTCAAGACAATTATGTTTTAGCAGAAAAGATAATCAAAGACTTTATTCACATCAATGATCCTTATACTGTTAGTAGTCTATTAGCGGTTTGAATTCTCAACCATCACCACAAATCCATCACGGATACAAAGTAGACGGAGCAGTGCTCCGAGGAGGTATGGCATCACATAAATGATTGTTCACTCAAACTATATCCGTGGAAAGTTGACTTTTTCTCTGAAATCTCTTCTACTTGATGATTGAAAGTAAGTGTTTAGTAGGTAACTTTTCCGACGTTCCTGACCTCACAACAAGGGAGTCTTCCCTTAGAACAAGACTAAACAAATGCTTGGACAGCGAGAGCTCCTTTGCTTCAGGGTTTTGGGATTTGCCAATAAACATTTTGTGATTGATTACAACTGAAACCAGTTTTCCTCATGCACTCCTGTTTTGTTCAAGTGAATTAAGATAATCACGACACAAAAATTTCTTGTCCTTTTATTATATATGTCGTCTTGATTTTGCCCTCTCAAAAATCTTCATTCTTCCCGAGTCTGCGGAACTTGAACCTGCAACTTCAGCCATATCAATGCCAACGCCATGAAAGTGAAATTTGAGCAGCAGTCAGTATGGAAAAGCAATGTTTGCGTACAGAAATCGGAGTAATCAATGTAGACCAAATTGCACGGAAACAAACTTGGAAAAACGGGCGTGGTTGGGAACCGAAGGAGAGACTTGTTAATAGTGGCCCCTGTGGTCTTCAAGACGATAATTACCTAAGAACCTATATCAAAACTGGCCATGGAATTGGTCTCTCAACAGCGATAGAATAGAGAGACGACAAATCCTTTGCCAGCTACACAGCGCTGAAGATGATTTTCCGCGGCCTACGGGCTTCACGTTGGTGGGCCACCACTGAGCTTGGCTAGGTCAGTGGTGTCATGGCCGACTATCGTCCACAAGATCAAAAGTTTCCGCTTCGTTGTGATCGAGTTTTTAGCGGACTAGTGTTCATGGGCACTATAAGTTTGTGTGGAGAGAATTATGAACCGTTGACACGACGGTAAGGCGATGTTGACAAGCTCGTCTCTAAAGTCTCGGGTGACGTTGACTAACTAAAACTCAAACCTGATGTTGTAATGGATGCAAAACTCCTAAGATAAAGTCCAAAGGAGAATAGACGTCGGTCCCTTGTCTAACAAATCCTTGCGCACTCATGGTCGTGTTCCGAATATTCAAGTTGACACAAACACTTGAACCTATTGATAGATTAGGAGATAATGAGTAGGAACTGGACAAACATCTCGCAAATGGCCTCTTCCGAAAGTGCAATTAATGAAAAAGAGGAATGGAGTAGCATGCCGCTTTGGCCTCGTAGAACGGGAGGGGGAGCACCGGTTCTAGGTATACCTTGAAATCGGACTGAACCAATTCTAACCGACCAGCTTTGGTTTGGTTCTCCCAGGAATCAATTTGCTTCCCGATGGAACAGGCAATTACCTCTTTGAGTCTTGGTTTAGGTTCAAGGTTTTGAATCTGACTGAACAGAAGAATCGAACCAAAATAACTTTGATTCTCTCTTTTTACTCTTGCATTGAATTTCAATGCTGCTTCATCATGCCTAGACGATGAAGTTATACAAATCTTTGGATGAATAGTAAACAAAACCACAAAAAACCCTCAATTATGACCATTGTGTCATATTTATCCCTTTTTTTTGCGACACCAAAAATCCAAAGCTCTACCATGTGACATATTTACCGTTCGTCAAGATTAAGTCAATGAGCACCGTTAAAATCTACCTACATGAATGTTGAAAAGCAAATAGTATTGACATGGTGTACGCGTGGCTTAAGTAAAATAAAAACGACGTTATTTTAATTGAAAAATCATCTTGTGGAACGTTGACAGAAGGCAAATATGTCATATAGATACAACTCTGGAGTTTTTTAGTTACAAGAAAAAGTTTAAAGCAAATGTGTCATAGTGGACATAATTTGAGATTTTTGATATTACAAAAAAAAAAGTTCAGGGTAAATGTGTTACAAAATAGTTTGGAATTTTTTATAACATTTTCTACTCAGTAAATGAAATAGCGATGGCATAAAACAAGGGAAGTTGATAAGAAATTAGAAGATGCCAAAAAGATGTTTATTTGTGATAGACATGAAATTGATAAGTGATGCTCATATTTTCATGACATATTATTAAATAAAACAATGTTTGCTAATGTTTGAGTATAGAAGAATTGAGATCATGTTGGCCACCAGTCATTATCAGCTTTTAACTGTACAGATGAATATTTAGAATAGTGATTAAACATAAAATAAGAAAAAAGGAATTAGCTGGTTTCCAAGTAGATCTTAGAATCAGATCGGATAGACAAGATTAGTTATACGGTGTACCAAGTAAGGTTCAGGTTCCAAAAAATTAAGAACTAGTCTGAACAAGGTAAGTTTTAGGTTTTAAGTCTGGAACTTACACATTGGAACCTGCCCACCTTAAAACCACTCACCCATAGTACCTTGTACAACAAATCAATGGAATTTGATCAACTTGCAGTTTTTGGGATGATAATAAGGTAAACATAGAATCTGAACGCTAAGATCAAGAAAGGAAAAATATGATGGGGGTTAAAAAAGATATTTACAAACAGAATTTGATCAACTAAATAGAGAGTCCTCATATATTTTGGTATGAGTGAATATATAACTCAAGGACATTATCTAAGGGGAACTTATCTTGTGGACAAGTAGTGTCCGGGAAAATTTGAACTGGGAAAAAATATCCATAGTTTAGCACCCACAATTTGTGCTTGATTTATAATTCAATATCTAAAACATAAAACTAATTTAATATCCTTAACAATTTTGTATCGATAATCAGTACGCCCTGCATTCCTTAAGAGTAGATTGATCAAACTTTGGGGGATTATTCTTTTCAGGTCAAAGCCAGTATTTTACTATAATGACAAGATCGACGGAAATATGAAGCAGAATAAGATCAAAAAAGGAACATAAGACATCGCATGCCATTCGGGATGAAATAATTGTCTTTGTTTTGCGAATCCCTGTTTTTAATCTCGTTGTGTATGTCACGCCCCGTACTTGAGCACATGACAGTCCCCGAAGATAGTTCTCGCCGATCGATAAATTTTTGATAATCCCAGGTGTTATCGATAACCAATTATATTAACCAAGGATACAAAATTAATACATAAAGAAATGCAGCGGAATATATTAAATAAAACCCCGACCAAATCCTGAGATAATTCATTTATTACAATAACTCCAACAAACTAATCAAATATCTAAAAAGAATCCAAAAAGGTAAACATTATTTACTTGTTCAACTAAAAGGATAAATACGGAAAATAATTTCTTCACAATTAAAAATCTCCTAATCAAATATAAATTAACTCGACTATTATCATCTAGCTATGCCTCCTACTTCACCTGGTCCATGAGGGGGAGCTGCAATAATAGGACCTGAACAAATAATTTAAGATGAGATAACTCATCGAGTTTGCTCCATACTTCTCAATTAGGTGGATATTCACTCTAGGGTCCATATCCTGACAACTAATTTAGTCCTCACGTCTTACAACCTGTGGTCTTGTTAAGTCACTAACTTCTCATGATAAAATTATTCTCCAAATAAATCAATTTAATTGACACAATACCAATTTCTAAGAAAATCCAATCATAAAGTCAATTATGAGCATCAAGAATTAAATAAATAAATTCCATTATGAAACAATCAATATCCACTTGCAATTAATAAATCATTCTCAATCAATCGAACAATCAATAATATTAAATAAACATCCATAACTAAGACATGAGCAATTTGAGATAATTTCTCAAAGTATCCAACATCGATTGCCTCGACCTACTAATTAGGGATTCACCCGGGTCTCTATGTCGAATTCAGAGTGTTCGATTCGATCAACTACGAGTGACATCACCTTAATTAGTAGCCACTTAGTCGATCACGCAATTTCTGGAATTTATTCCAAAATATTGCAAATTACCTAAAAAAACTATGTAAATTAACCCTAACTAAGCAAAATAAAGTAAATACTCGTAATTACTCGAATATCAATCCAATCCTTCACTAACCATGATTTGATACCATCACAGCCAACATTTCTCACTTTTTTCTCTAAACAACCAAAATTACACTTTTGCCCTCAATTTTCCAAAATTACATTTTTGCGCCTAAAAACTCGAATTATACTATAATATGACAACATCAATATGTCACTCCCAAAATATTCCGAATTTCCAATTTTTCTACCATCTGCTAATTTAATAATTTGCGAAACTAATTAAATTAGCAACCATTCTCTTCGCCAATCAAATTTATCAATTCACCCTTAAATCCTTAACCCAGGCCTAATTGGACCAAAATTAGTAAATTGTCTCTAATTTCTCAAAATTTACAAACTTGCACCTCTTTAACCAATAATCCACATTTCTAAATATATTAATTTACTAATTGATCCTTCAATTATCTAATTTCACAACTCTACTCTTAAATGACTAAATTTACGAAATCGCCCCTACTTCATTAAAAGCCTCCAAATAATCCCTAAACTCCAAATTAACTACCAAACAAGTATAATCACGTCAAATTATAACTACTAGGGCAATTAACCACCCTAATTGGGAGTTAGGGAGCAAACTCACATTATTTCAAGCCTTTTTATCAAACTAAACGGCGACGACGACTCTTCCGGCGAAGATTTCGGCGAGTACTCCGTGAGCTGACTGGTCTGCTGGCAAATGGGCCGAATTGGTTGGATCAAGGCCCACCGTGGCCAAATCGTAGCCGAAGGATGCTATTCGTGGCCAAACCCGAACATAGGAGGTGTCCGCGAGCTCAAATCTCGGGCAGCTCGAGCTGGGTTAGAGTCGGGTTGCACCGGCGACGACATGGAGCTGTTGGAAGGCGTTCGTGAGGTTCTTGGTGGCGGCAAGGCCCGAGCAAGTCCACGACGAGGTCGGGGTGTGTCGCCGATCATCCAACTCTACACGAACCCGGCGTCGAAAACCAGGGAAGCCTTTGGGCTTTGGTTTGCAACGTTGGAAGGCGATGGTAGCGTTCTGGTGAGTCATGCGAAGTCCTTTGGCCAAGCTCGTGAGTTCTCACGTCAAACGGCGTCAAAGAAGCTAGGGCGTCAAAGAAGCTAGGGTATCACAAGGGGGCTTGCGGCGCAGGAAAGGGAAAATAGGAAGACGATGAATAGTATCTCATTTGCAAGGGTTCTCGGGTGCAAAAGAGAGAGAAGGGAGAAACGATTAGATGTGGCTAGCAAATGGGCCCACTTCCTGCGGCACACGTTAATGAGAGAGAGGGAATAGATTAGGTCAAAGTCAACAAAGGCAGGGAAAGCAACGGAAAAGAGGGGAAAGGAAGGGAAAGTGGGAGAAAGAAAAGAGAGAAAGAAAATAGAAGGGGAGGACAGAAAAATGGGGCTGTTACAATGTAGATTATAAAGAACGACTGTGCAGATCCAAATCTTAATATTTGCCCTTCAAAGCGTGTGAAATCGGCTGGGCGGCTTAGCTTGTGGGTGTGGTAGCATGATAAATTATTCTTAGTGGTACTCGAGTTACATAACATGAATACTGCTATTCATGTTAGTAGCTTCCAACCCCACGCCATTTCTACCTAGTTGGTAAGCAACTCAATTTTGTAAATCAAGGATATAGGTGCTACAAGTATGAGAAGGGAATAAAGTAAAGGAAATGGGGGTGATTTTCTTCAGTGCAGTCACAACCTGGACAATAGACACATTTATTCTTGACAAGTCGAGGCCTCTATAGTTTCCGCAGCGAAGCGCCACCCAAATAATGAGAAAGTCTTCCGTTGGGACAAAGACAAACGCAATTGCCTGGACGGCGAGACCTCCTTTGCTTCTAGATTTGCCAATTTCAAATTGATGGAATGGGTTGGAAATTCACCGGAGTATATCTGCATCAAGATGATGAAGCTGTTCCATGGTTTCATCACTCTTCCCCTGAACCCTCCCATGGAAATTTTGAATCCTGCAACTGCCTATGATTTGAAGCAATCATTTTGCGTGACTGAAATTGTAAAGAGTTTTTCTCATAGACTCCTGCTTTCTTCAAGTGAATAAAAATAATTGCGGTGTTTTTTTCTCAATTATGAGTCCGTTTATATATGTCTCCTTTATTTTGCCCTCTCAGAATCTCCATTTTTCAGCGTCTTCGAAACTTGTAATCTGCAGCTTTGAGGATATTAATGCTCATGCCATGAACGAAAATGAAATTTGAGCAGCAGTCGGTATAAAAGCGATGTTTGCATGCAGATAGACAAGTCATCAAGCTCTTGCCATTCACTCTATTAATTCATTATGCTTTTGAAACGGTAGGGGAGATGAGCCAGACATAGATAGAGTTTCACCTGGGAGATCATGTCGGATTTGATCACGATATAGATCGAAACATATCTCCTTTGCATTCTTTTCAAAAAAATTAGATAGAGTGTCAAGAGACCAAGGCAGCCATGGCCACTGAGCATCGGGAGGCCAGGCTAGCGCGAGCCACGGCCCACCCCCTCAGGTTCGTCCTTATGTTTACATGTCCTCCATATTCATTAGTCTCAAGCAAGCAAAATAATTGATTGATACCCAAATTAGGGAAAAGTACCAAAAAAATTCTAAACCCATTTCATTTGCGTCAATTTATTGCTACATCTCTCAATTGGGTCAATTTGCTCTTCAACATGAGTCTCTATCCAATAAAGTTTGGCCGAAAAACAATGTCGTGATCGTCAATAGTCCTATTTAGCACAACAAGCGCTGATATGGACATTTTTCAATTTTATTTATCCTAAACTTTTTAATAATTTTTACTGTTTTTTCTCATTTTCTTTTCCTTTCTTTAATTATTTTTTGGGGACTTGAGCGCCAACCGGGATCATCACCTGACCTTCGCTTGCACTCGGCATGGATTGGTCATAATCTCTCTTCCTCATTTGCAGTTTTGAAGGTGATTATTAGATAAACACATAATCTAAAATTTGAAATGCCATGTTGGATACATTGCCAGAATAGACACTCAAGTGAACAATTTTACAATGACATAGCATTCAAGTGAGTGAAACAAAAAAGAAAAAGTTATTGCACTCAAATGCGCACTCCATCCTATTCAATAAAATAAAGAATGTAGTGAGGCGATTAGACACTGTGACGATGGTCGCTCAACCGTTAACATGTCGGATGTTGATTGTTTTGCGATACAACCCCACCTATGTTTAGTGAAACATGGTGAAATTATGTCTAGGTGTTGTACGGATAGCTTCCTATCGATGCATCACTCGGGACATAACGAGTAATTCTATGATTTTTGTTGCCATATTGAATTGTCTCAATGACTGAGATAAATTTCACAATCAACGCGACATTTCTTTTGGATATTTGCAAATTAAGTTTTTTCTTCTTCTTTTTTCAATCAAGAAAGAGCGTGACATACGAAATTATAATTTTCTGTCCTTTGACATTTACGCAAAAACAAAGTCCTATGTGATAACTCATCGAAAAAAAAAATAGATAGAACTGATTTACAAGGATTCATTCCATATGAGTAGTTGCAAGTCCGAGAGTGTATCTTAGAGGTGGCAAAATGGGTCAAAAACCCATATTTTAAACCATATTGATGATATGGGTCATAAATAGGTTAGCTTAAAAAGTTAGTTGGGTCTAAAATTGGTCACTTAACAACCTCATGGGTTTTAAATGGGTTCTAAACGAGTCATAAATGTGTTACTTAATTAATTTGAAGAATTATTAACAAATCATTTTTAAACTATGAAAATTATGATATTTTAATTATTTTTATTTTATAAAAATAAGAATTCTATTTTTTTATTTTCCCTTATTTTTTCTTTTTTTCTTTCCTTTCCTATTCTACTTTTTCTCTCTTTCTAAGTTGGTCACTGGCCAAGAGGCGAGAGATGAGCTTACCAAGCTCCAGTCACTAAAAGAGGAAAAAGCAAAACAATGAAAAAAAAATATATTTAAAAATAAAAATAATTAAAATTTCGAAAAAAAATTAGAAAAATTATCAAAAAATTGTATTTATTGCATAAATTTATTTTAACAATACATTTTTTTTTTAAATATCACTAAGAAAATTTTCTTAAACTTTGTTAAATATTAAAGTATTTTAACAATACTGGTCGGGTCGGGTCGTGGTCGGGTCGAGTATGGGTCATTATATTTACACTATATGAATATGGATCAAAACGGGTTAAATGGGTCAAGTATGATTCGACCCATATTTGACCCTTCCCAAACCCGACCCGACCCACCCGTTTGACGCCCTTAGTGTATCTATGTCTGCGGACACCACATACTCCAAATGTGTACTCCTCTCCATCTTCTCTTGAGCATGTCCATGCTTGATGATGAGATTTTCCAGCATTCCAGTTCAACTGCCACTTCTTTCACGGTGGGTCGCATATTCCCATGTAACTCCAGGCACCATCTCGTGAGGTTCGCAAAGGCAACGATCCCTTCTTTCTCACCTTGCTTTAGAACTCAAGTGTCCACTAGAGGTGGCAAAATGGGTCAAAGACCCATATTTTAACCCATATTTGATAATATGGGCCATAAATGAGTTAGCTTAAAAAGTTAGTTGGGTCTAAAATGGGTCACTTAACAACCTCATTGGTCTTAAATGAGTTCTAAACGGGTCATAAATGTGTTACCTAATTAATTTTAAGTATTATTAACAAATCATTTTAAATATGATTAACAAATCATTTTTAGACTATGAAAATTCTAATATTATAATTATTTTATTTTTAAAAAATAAATTTAGATTATTTTGTATTTTTTAACAACACGCGTCGGGTCGGGTCGAGTATGGGTCATTATATTTTCACTATATGAATATAGGTCAAAACATGTTAAATGGGTCAAATATGGTCAAACCTATATTTGACCCGACCCAAACCCGACCCGACCCACTCGTTAGACGCCCCTAGTGTCCACGATGTCCAACAAGCGGTTCTCGTCCATCGTGAGGAGGAAATAGCGTGTGAGTTCTCTCCTTGTTGCCTCCAAGAGATGTGATTGGCCTTGGCCCCGTCAAGAGCTCGACGAGAACCATGCCGAAGCTATACACATCACTCTTCTCTGTGAACTGACCTGATTGAAGATACTCGGGATCTAAGTACCCAAACGTCCCTTGGACTCTTGTAGTCACGTGAGTTTGATTGACCAAAACCGACTTGGAAGTGCCAAAGTCTGCCACTTTTGCGCGGTACTTGTCGTCCAAGAGAATATTAGTAGATTTGATGTCCCGGTGATAGATCGAGATTGATACCGAAGAATGTAGATAGCACAAGGCTCCAGCCACTTCAGTAGCAATTCAAAGGCGCTTGCCCCACAACAGTAGATTGTCATGTATATACTGGAAAAGAGTCCCATTCGATATGAATTTCGTACACCAAAGGCGGCGACTCTGTTTCCAAGCAACAACCCAGTAGCTTAACAATGTTTCTATGGTTGATCTGCAAGAGAATGGCAATCTCATTGGTGAACTGTTCAACTGTTCCCACATTGATCGCCTCTGACTTCTTAATGGCGATGAATCCACCATCCGTGAGCATCCCCTTGTAGACGGTTCCTTGCTCGCCTTGGCCAAGTATTCTGTTCTTGTTGAAATTGTCCATGGCCAAGTATGTTTTTTTTTTTTGGGTGGGTTGGGAGCGCTACCGAAATAAAATCGATTTTAGATTTATATTTAGTGAGTTCATTTATTGTGGAATGAAAATGGTTCTAATGGACTTAAATTTTTTGCTCATTTATAAGTTTTATATATTTTGTTTGTATGAAAAATCATTGTAACGAATTGAGCTATCGCAAAAATTGA
This sequence comes from Melaleuca alternifolia, assembly GCA_019926035.1. Taxonomy (NCBI): domain Eukaryota; kingdom Viridiplantae; phylum Streptophyta; class Magnoliopsida; order Myrtales; family Myrtaceae; genus Melaleuca; species Melaleuca alternifolia. Next base: position 1,004,072 of record JAGKPW010002178.1, read on the forward strand.
TTTTTTTTTTTTGCAGGTGGTAACCCTATTTGGATGAATATGAGTAAACATTTGTGTCATCTTATTTTTCTGTGTGATTTTTCTGATTTCGTTTACAATTCAACCCATCAAACGGGCGATTAACTGAAGTCTCCAACAGTGATAGAGAGATGAGCGGTCCCTTGCTAGCTATTGAAGATGACTTTCCTTGGCCCACAGGCTTCACAAGATCAAAAAGTTATCGCTATGCCATGATTGAGCTTCTAACAAACTTGTGCTCATGGACGCCACGACCTTGTGTGAACAGAATTATGGATTCTCGACATGTCGTGTGACATCCCTGTCTCACATCGATTAGGGAGGAAGTCCTGGGAGAGCTTATAGGGGATAAGCTGCTTTTGACCGGCCAACAACGCGTTTTCTCGAGGAAAAACAAAGCTGTGAGGGCCAGTGGGGCCCAAAGCGGACAATATTGTTGATGGCAAGACGGAGGGCGTTACAAAGTGGTATCAGAGCCGACTCCCGACCGCATGTGGTGACCATAGTGGGCGCTCGCTGGTGCCATGATGTACCATTAAGGGGGGAGTATGTGACATCCCTCTCCCACATTGCCTAAGAAGGAAGTCCTGGGAGAGCTTATATGGGATAAGCTGCCATTGACTCACCGACAACGCGTTTTCTCGAGAATAAATAAAGCCGTGAGAGCCAGTGAGGCCCAAACCGGACAATATTATTGGTGGCGAGGCAGAGGGCGTTACATGTCGGTTGGGCTTTGTTGACAAGCTTGTCTCTATGGTCTCGAGTGGAGCTTAGTAGCTGTAATTCAAACATAATATTTTGGAGTGGATGATTGGCTACCCAGCCCTTTCGTTCTTATGATCATTGTTCTGTAACTTCCAAGCTAACACAAATGCTTTTGCCACTAGATAGATCAAGAGTTCATGAATTGGAAATGAAGATGCATCTCGCGGATGGCGTCCTGTGAAAAATCCACGTAAAAAGTATCACAACAATGGACAAGTTCGAGGAATGGAGTAGCGTGCCATTTGGGCCTAATTGAACACGAAGCGAATCGATCCCTTTCCTAGGATTTTCATCGACTGAAGCAATGCAATTTTCGATCACGAGACTCCGATCGACAATTCGTGTTTCAGTTTGAGACTTCGATTCCTGGTTATGCTTTTTCTTCGGCAACGCTTTGCCATATCCTTTTCTTTTTCGTTTCTAGTCCAAGCAAACAGATGTGGGCTTAAGGGGGCCCTGCTTGCTGGAGGTTTCTGGGAAGAAGATTTGAGTTTCAAAGAAGTACACTACGAGCTGTGTGACCATTATAAAAACTGTTCCAAACTTATGGAAATTAAAGGATCCACAAAGAAAAAACATATGCCAAAGTTTTGTAAAATGCTATAGAAAAAAGAGAAGCCAACATTGGTCATGATCCCTGTAACAGCCAAAATTTTGGATATTATTTGAGAAAATAATAGAGATTTTCCCCAATTTTCCCCACCATTTCTCCCCTCTCTTTTCTCTATTTTCCTCTTCTCTTTATTTTCTTCTGGCGCACCTCCTCTCCAGCATGTGCGTGACCCAGCACACGTGCGCCCGGGCTCGACCCAACTTTCTTCTTCATTCCATGCTGCTGTTCATCATCTTCTTCCTCTAATCATGCGGAAACCCTACCCGCCACGCCAGTCAACGCGAGGATATCGCGTTGACACCAACGGCCATCCCATGATCGTCTCGCCCTAACGATCTCCACATCTTCCTCACGCGAACTCCCTTAGATAAACCCTACCGCAGCCTTTCTCGCCCTCACGCGTTTCAATCGAATTAGAACACGAACCCAAAGCTCCCCTGTTCTTGCTTTTGTCGCCGCCGGCCACCCAGGCCTCTCCAGCCACTAGGGTCGCCTGAAAAGCTTCTTGAGAGCCCCTTGGTTCATCTCCAGCCGCTCGCCGCTTCCAATTTGGCGTCGTTGGTCTCGATTTGCTTCGAATTTCCAGCTCGGTCGGGTTGAGACCCATGAACCCGAGGCTGCCCTTCTCGCCGTCACGGTGTCGAGCGCCGTCCTCCACACCGTTGACGCCACCTCCCGCTCGTCCAGCCACCTCGCCATCGCTCAGGCTTGCCTTCATCTCGTGTCAACCGAACCAGCCGCCAATCTCCAGCTCGCGCCTCGCTCTATTTTTCTTGAACACGAACGCCTGATTCACCTTCAACTCAAGCCGCCCCTCAGCTCGTTCCCTTAGCTCACCTCAGCTCATCCTGTCGCCTCGCGTTGCCATGCCTTCCCTCAGCTCGAGTCAATCGAAAGTCGGAATCTTTAGCTCGCGCCCTCAGCTCGCAGGAGAGGAGTCCCCCAGCTCACAGGAGAGGAGTCCCCCAGCTCGCCTGTGCCTCCCCCTGCTCGGACCCGATGAACTACAGCTTCTGTGGGCTAGATTCAGGCCCAATAGCTTCTGTGGGCCAGATTCAAGCCACGGTGGGCCTTGATTCAGCACCTGTAGCCCATCAGTAAGCCCGGCCCACTCGCGATCAATTCAGTTAGCCCATCGAACTCTCGCCGGAATCTTTGCCGTTTTGTCGGAATTTCGCCAAAGGAGCCCTTATCACTTTTTAATTGGATAAAAAGCTTGGATTTATATCAGTTTACTCCCTAACTCCTAATTAGGGTGGTTAATCACCATATTAGTTATAATTTGTGGTATTTAGACTTGGTTGGTGATTAAATTTGTAATTAGGGTATATTTGGAGGCTTGTATTAAATTAGGGGCGATTTCGTAAATTTGGTTATTTAGGGGTAGAAATGTGAAATTGAATAGTTAAAGGACCAATTAGCAAATTAATAACTTTAGATATGTGGATTATTGGCTATTGAGGATCAAGCTTGTAATTTTGAGGAATTAGAGACAATTTACTAATTTTGATCCAATTGGGGGCTAAATTAGGGATTTAGGGATAAATTGATAAATTGGTTGGCTAAGAGAAGAATTGCTAATTTAATTAGTTACGGAAATTATTAAATTAGCAGATGGTAGAAAAATGGGAAATTCGGAATATTTTGGGAGTGATATATTAATTCTATTCAATTTTGGCCTAATTAAGGTTTTTAGGGGCAAAAATGTAATTTTGGAAATTTAGGGGCGAAATTGTAAATTGGTAAAATAGTGACAAGATTTAGAGTAATTAGATGTGGTTAAATATATCAATTAGTGGTAAGAGAATGGATTGGTAAATTTGGTGATTAGAGGCAATTACTCGGTTTTGCTTAATTAGAAGCAAATTTGTGATTTTAGGCAAATTGCAATTTTGGGATAAATTCTAGAAATTGCGTGATTGGCTAAGTGGCTACTAATTAAGGTGATGATACCCATAGTTGATCGAATCGAACACTTTGAATTTGATATAGGGACCCGGGTGAATCCCTAATTGGTAAGTCTAGGCAGTCGATTTTGGATATTTTGAGAAATTATCTCAATTTGCTTATATCTTAATTGTGAATGTCTATTTAATATTATTAAATGTTCGATTGATTGAGAATGGTTTATTATTTCCTATTGAATGATGATTGTTTTATAGTTAAATTTATTTATTCAATTCTTGGTGGTGATTATGATTGACATTACGTTGGATTTTTCTTAGTAATGATTGTTGTGTCAATTGAATTGAATTATTTGAAGATTAATCTAATATGACGGGGTAGTGACTTGACAAGATTAAGGGTTGTGAGACGTGAGGACTAAAATAATTATTTGGATAGGAACCCTAGCATAAATATCCACCTAATTGGGAAATAGGGCGCAAACTCGATGAGTTATCTCATCTTAAAATTATTTATACAGGTCCTAATCTTGCAGCTCATCCTCGAGGGTCGGGTAATGCAGGAGGCACTCACGGAAGTTCTTAGTTGATTTTATTATGTTTGATTAGGTGAATTTTTTATTATGAGGAAAGTGCTTTTCCGAATTATCTTTTAGTTTTAAATAAATAATGCTGACCTTTTTGGATTCTTTTTAGGTATTTGATTAGTTTATTGGAGTTATTGTAATTATTAAAATACCTCAGGATCTGGTCCGGGTTTTAATTTAATAAATTCCGCTGCATTTCTTTAAGTATTAAATCTATTGAAGGTTAATTTATTTAGCTATCGATAACTCCTGGGATTATCGAATGTTTTATCGACCAGTGAGGACGTCTTCGGGGACTGTCATGTGCTCGGGTGCGGGGCGTGACAATCCCTCTTTCTCTCTTGTGGCTTTGGAGGTGATTATTAAATAAACATAGAATCAATAATCAACTGAACAGAATAGTATATACAGTATTGAAAAAACATAGTTATAGATGTTTTTCAACGAACAGAATTGATGCAGACGTCAAAATGCAATCCTCCGAATAGAAAAGTTCTCACTCAGAGAATTTGGTATGTATAATGTACCAAACAAAAATACGAGAATTATACAACCCAAAGAACGCATCAAGGCGGCCTTATGTCATCAAAAAGTGGGAAAGATCGAAATACAAAAAAAATCCATAGTTTTAGTCCACGATTTTGTGCTCAATTTACAATTCAATGTTTTAAGACATAAAACTAATCTATGATTCCTAAGAATTTCGTTTCTATGAACGACATGACTTGCGTTCCAACATCTTTGATACTAAAATGAGAAGCAAATATCGCTTTTATACGAGAGGGTCCGTGTGCGATTGATTTTCATTGATAGTCCGCAACAATCCCTTTATGCCATTAGCAATTCAGTGATGTTCAGGGAAGGGCCGGGCAGGGCAGGCAGATCCAAATACGCCTTCTTTTCTGGAAGGGAAATGTCGGTCTTTCTTTTTTCTTTTTCAGCAAGTAACGATCTAATAGAATCGCGAAGGCTGGTGCACCGTGTAACTGATCGAAGTTCCATCAACAATCGAATTGACAGGAAGTATTCAAGGATCTCGGAATGAACTAAAATCACTGCATCATGCTCGAGCTAGAGGATTTCCAAATTGGCACATACACAGTAAGATAATGCCTAGCTAATTACAGGTCCTGAGGAAATTTGGGATAGTTATGACTTCACAGTTTATTGATCCCGAACGCCGAGAATAATTTCATTACCAATAAATAACTACCCCGAAACCCTCCTATTTGGAAACTGGTAAGTCTTCCTCCCTTCTCTCCTCTTTCTTTTTCTCTGAAGACCTATTTCCATTTCAGACGGAGCAACATGACTTACCAGAGTAAGAGGCAAAGCATATCTTCACCACGTCGCACTAGGAAAGAGTGGCTGCACATCCGAAAATGTAATGACAGCCATATCGATGTTTGACTTGCTAGAATTAAAAGAAGCAGTATAAGATTCAGTTGCCTCACGGTCCTCTCGATTTTACTGAATACCCGAAGGATTTTGGAGCTTCCTTATCCCCTCCAACTCCATTGCAACTTCTTTCATTGTAGGCCGGTTCCTCCCATTCAAGTTCAAGCATCTTTTCGCAAGGTTAGCAACTGATGAAATCTCTTCCTTCTTACCTTCTTTCAAAACTTGAGCATCCACAATGTCGAACAAGCAATTCTCCTCCATCGAAATAATGAAATAGGTTGCGAGGCTTCTTCCTTCTTGTTCCCTCAGCAACGAGATTGGCTTTTGTCCCGTTAAGAGTTCAACAAGGACAACTCCAAAGCTGTACACATCGCTTTTGTCTGTAAATTGACTTGATTGGAAATACTCGGGATCTAGATAGCCGAAAGTCCCCTGCACCAACGTGGTCACGTGAGTTTGATCAAGGGAAACGGATTGGACGTACCGAAATCTGCCACTTTTGCCCGATATTTCTCATCCAAGAGGATGTTGGTAGACTTGATGTCTCGATGATAAATGGGAATGGAGGCTGCTGAATGCAAGTAGAATAAGGCTCCTGCGATTTCAGTTGCAATCCGTAGCCGTGTGTCCCACGATATAGGAAACTCTACATTTGGGTCATGTAGGTATTGGTATAGAGTCTCGTTTGGTATGAACTCATATACTAAAAGCGGGACTTCCGTCTCCAAACAACATCCCAATAGCTTAACCACATTCCTATGGTTGATTTGTGAGAGGATGAGGACTTCATTTATGAACTGTCCGACTTTTTCCTTGTCTATCACTTTTGATTTCTTAATCGCAACTATTTTTCCATCTGTCAACATTCCCTTGTAGACAGTACCCTGCCTACCTTGCCCGAGTATCCTATCGTCGTTGAAATTATCAGTGGCCTTCTCTAAATCCTTGGAGTTGAACAGTTTGCTTTTCTCGACATTGCCTTCTGGTGAAGATAACTCACTTTCCAACAAAAGACCGCCATTCCGTTTGAAGTACTTCTCTTTGAGCTTGTTTTCTTTTCTTTTCTTGATGTATTTGTACAACCTCCATATGCAAAGACACAACAGTAGTGCTCCTATGCTTGCCCCAACTCCTGTATTGCAAAATTTTGAGGGGTAAAAGTGAGAAAAATGTCCCCTTGTCAAGAATCTGTGAAGGCACTAATCATCAAGAGTTTAAGTGAATCTGTTTAGAAGGAAAACAAACCATTCTGATTAACTTCAGTTTCGTTTCATGTGGACGATTTATCTTAAAAACAATGAAATATTTATTTGTCTCCTATTTAAGTTCCATCCAGTGAAATTTTTGTACATACCTGCACCATTCAACTCATCTCCCTCACGAGGAATTTAGCAAACTATTCATGAAAGTGAAAAAGTTTCTACCAGCATTCATCTTGATCATGATTGTAATAATTCCAATTCCAAATGACGAGAATAAGTAGGAACCTTGGATATGTTTTGATAGATATGAAGCGGCAACATTAAAAGAAGTAATTATTGGACATGAAAAGAGTTGATTATTGCATATGACAAAATGGTTGTTGACATGAACATATGTGATGATTGATCATGAAAATTGTTACGGTTGATCATTAAAAGTGGTGGTTAGGCTCATTAAAAGAGTGGGTTTGGTCGAAAATGATTTAACCCAAACTAACCAATTTGACCTGTATTAACCTATTTTTATGTAATACATTTTTAGAGACATAAATCCAAACCCACTCAAACCCAGCCCAACCAATTACTAGAACACACGGATGTTGATATCAAAACCTTTAACCTACTTTAAGTTCATCATGTGAACATGTTACTTGAATAGATTTTTTGATCAAATTAACCAAATTAAATATGTCAGTAAATAAAAGAAAAAAAAACATAAATGTTGAAATGCATATAAAGGACTAGAAAAGTATGCATATGTTGTGACGAAACAAACTATAAATGTATGTTTTGTTGCCAATTCAAATTTTTTGCTTATATATATATATAATCAGTGGAAGTAATATGCTTTATATAGGATACTTGAAAATCGAGACCGATATTAATTAGGGAGTGAAAGTTTATGATTTTCTTTATAAAGAACCCCCAGTGATCACCAACCATGAAATCTAAAAGGTGTATAAGCAACTTTGCCGATCAAAGACATGAAAATGTTCAATTACTATAATTAAAATATATGGAGACTCACAAGCACTATTTAGTCATCAGTGACCTGATCATATCTGGAAAACAGAACTTAGTAAACAAAAAGGAGTAAAGCAAAATTGGAGCCAATCTATTATAATTTAACCATTAGATAAAATGTTATTGTTTTTCAAATTCTAAGCTTACCACACAGGGGAATCACATCTCCAGCTCTGCTAGACGCAGGTGCTTTATTTACTACTAGAAGGCTAATGAAAAGGTTCTCTATTTTCAGATGGATTTGAAATGTTTTAGTTGTCAACCTATTTAAGACTCATTAAGTTGTTAGTCATTCATTTCTTGGGGCCACTTGACCTTATTTTTAAAATATAAAGCAATCCATCTATGACCTAGCTCATTAAAAAGCGAAGTAAAAATAAAAATTTGAGTCTAATTTTGTAATTCTCCTAGTAGAAGGAGATAAAGAAAATGTTATGAATAACATATGATGTCACTCTTGGATAAAGATCATTTAGTGAGGCAATGGTATCTAGAGATGCAAACTTTTGGAAAGAATCAATTAGTGATGAAGGAGATGCTGAGGAAGAATATTTAATCTTGTATCAGATCGTCTACATGAAATTTTTTGATCTTATATAGATGCTAGAGATATTTGGAATGCGTTCGAGACTAAATAAGTATTAACAAATAAGGTACACAAAGATTGACTACTTCGAGATAATTTAAGTTGGTCATGATTAATAAAAATCCATCTCAAAGCAAGCAGAGGAACTTCAAGTAGATGTTGCAAAACTCAAAGACTTTATCATAGAAGTTTCTTAACCTCTTCAAGGAATTGCAATTACTTCAAAATTGTCGTCAACTTGGAACTATTATCGAAAGAAACTTCCCTGCGTGACTAAAAACCTGATTGTGGATAATTTGTTGAACGCATCTAATTGTGGAAAGTTCTCAGGATCATGAGACTAGTTATGTGAAAAAAAGTTGCAAACAATGCACATTTTGTGGAGAATCCAACATGAGTAATGACAAAGAACACAAAAGGCAAGTACCAAAATATTGGCGTGAAAGATTTGATTCAATGCTATCATCATATGGATTTACGCATAACAATACTAATAACTGCATTTATTCAAAGTTTACCAAAGAGTATGGAGTTATAATCTTCTTATATGTAGATAATAAGCTGATATTGGTATATACATGCATGGTATATATGAAATTAAAAGATATTTTAGCTTATAATGAAAGATCTGAGACAAGTGGACATAAGTTTAGGTATTAAAGTGATCAAACATAGTCTGGGTTATGCTTTAAGACAAGGCCACCGTATGGAGAAAAGAATTCAAAAATATATATCACTATTTGGGATTGAAAGAATCAATCATACCATATGATGCGTCAATTAAATTGATGAAAAATATTGGACAGCTTTTAGCACAAATAGAACATATAAATGTAATTGCAAATATGATATATGCCATGTATTGCACTAGACCGTATATAGCCTTTAAGATGTGTACATTGTCCAGATGTAGTAGTAACCTAACCGTAGTACTGTGTATTGAAAGACCAAAAGTACAATTCTTGGTTATTTAAAGAAAATAATACATTATGACCATTTTATACAAGACATCTAATAGTACTAAAATGATATTCAGATGCTAGTTGGATGATTGATAATGAGTCAACATATGGATGGCTTTTTAAAGCTTGCAAATGGTGCGGTCTTTTGAGTACCAAAGTGACTAACATGTAAACTCGTTCAATTATAGAATGTAAATTTATAGCACTATCAACGGTTGGCAAATAGGATGAATGGCTGCATAATATTCGAGTTATGGCAACAATCAATGGTAGCCTGTCTTTACATTGCGGTAATGAGGCAATAATGTCTAAGGCATACAATAAAATGTGTAATGGAAAAACTAACCATTAGCTGGGGATATGTTCGATAGATGATTACTAATGAAATTATTTCAGTAATTTATGTTTAAAAAAATAATAACTTAGCTAATCCATTCACTAAGAGCATTTCGAGAGGTTAAGTTAGTAGTATTGCCAAAGAAATGAGTCTTAGACATATTGATAATAGTGATCAAGTATGGGGGTACAAGGTTAGTATTCATGGAAAGTCGAGAGGATGAGTGTAAGAAATCACTCTTAATGAAATTCAAATTTTAGTAAAGCAAGATTAAGTTAATAAGTTAGGAATTTCACCTATATGAATGTGAATGGACAATTGATGATTTAGTTATAAACCTTTTTTCATGCCAAATAAGTCATAAACCTTTTGTAAATTTGCTAATTAAGTCATTCCGACAGATTTTGGCAGGAAAATGCCTACATGACGATGACCGGACCCTAAATTTTTTTCTATTTTTTTCTCTTCTTTTTCTTAAAAAAAATACTTGGCTGACGAGCTCTACCGGCCGTCGGAGCTCATCGGCCACTCTAGAGGGGCGGTGAAGCCATCGCCGGCCACTGGCAAGGGCTGGGGATGGTGCCGCCGCCCTCGCCCGCGACTGATGAGGGCGAGCTGCTATAGATCTGTTGCGATTTGCAGCAGCTTGCCCGGCCCTTGCCTGAATCTAGGCAAGGTGAGCTCGGCCAAATTTGCAGCAACTCGTCCTGTAGATATGGGCGAGGCGAGCCTCACCCGAGGGCCGGCAAGGTCTAGTGGCCAACAGATAGAAAAACAAGAGAAATTTGTTTTTTTTGGTCTGATTATGTCCGTATCATCACCAGCGAGGTCCTGTCGTGCCATGTCATCGCCACGTAGGCATTTTCCCACCAAAATCTGCCGGAAGGACTTAATCGGCAAAGTTGTAAAAAGTTTAGGACTGAATCGGCAATTGTCCCTGAACATAAAAAGTGACGCCAACCCTAACAAAAGCCGATCCACTTTTGTAAATTTTCATGGAGGAGAAAGCACAATGCCATAAAAGTCCTAAATCATAAAAAATTTCTGATCGAATGTGTATAGATTCATAGTTGTAATAATTCAATTAACAAATGGAATCATAGTTAACAATTTCATCTACCACAGATTTTGGTAATGAATTTACGCTAATTGAAGACTCAAATCTTAGCAGATACCTTCTTGTATGTATGGATTCATGGAAATTAGTACAAATAACAAACTAAATAGGGGATGGTTGTAATAGTTTGGTACCATGAAAAGAAGTGATTGTTGGATATAAAAAGAAATGGTTATCGATATGAACAAAAGTGATGGTTGATATGAAAAGCGGCCATGGTGGAAATAAGGTATCTATTCCCAAGACATATGTTGATGGATTATCTATAAATAGTACCAAATCATATGTCATTTATCACAATCATTCATGAAAACTACAAATTTTTCTTCTTCACAGCATTATCTTATCTTCTCTTTTCCCACACAAGCTTAGTAAATATTCAAGGTGAATTTCCTGAGAAAATTTGAGTAATTGTTGAATTCGTTTATCTATAACTTTGATATATTTTCTTGAGGTATATTTGTTCTAAGCTTGGTAGCAACAATAGTAGAAGCAAATAGTACCTTAAAGATATTAAATATTGTCATCACGTCTCAAAGGATCCCAGATCCATCAATTACTATTCTGTTTCCATTAATAGTCAAAATTTCCCAACAATAAGTATATTGAAACTTGTCTGGAATTATCACCAAGCAAACAGACTAGTTAGAAGGAAGGGTAAGGTAGAACTTCTTGTTGTACCTTTTCTGACATAATTTACGCCAAGCTGATCTTTTTCTGTGGATGCTCAAAAGCATAAAGTAGTCTAAAGTTCCAGGTTGAAAGATAAACTTACCGATAAGAACGAATTTAGCTGTCTTTCCACCATCGACGCATTTAAAGTCGCCCGGGAGGTTAACACAAGTCCAATTGCACCGATTTGGTTCTTTACATTCGTCAATATCTGATGGCAAATGAGAAGCAAACATATTAGGGAAACCCATCTCCTTGAGTAAAATTAGCAACATGGGAAAATTACTAAAAAAATCTTAAATTTATTGACTTTACCAATTTAACCCTAAACATTTTAATTGCACCAATTAAGTCATGAACATTTTCCACGTTTTGCCAATTGAGCCCACACTAACAATTTTGGCCGAGAATTGCTTATATGGATGCTGACTATCTTATATGGCATAGTCAACTAATGTGTACATTTTTAAATAAATTTGTTGAATTTGTTGAATTTTATTTTTTTATTTATTTTTTCTTTTCTTCTCCCTTTGGCTATACGCCTGGTCTTAATGATGGCTAGTGATTGACCGAGGCAACAGCCGGTGAGGTCGACCTTTTCGTGTCAATGGCAAGGCAAAAGCTAGTAAGGTCTACCTTGCCCAGCAAACGGTGACGTCGAGCCTCGCCATGCTTGGTGGGAAGCTTGCCTTCGCTGGCCATTAGCTAGGTTAACCTTGCTAGCCCTAGCCTCTGGCTGGTTGCAAGCCACTGCCAAGGTCCCTACGATCGGCTAAAGGAAGAAGAAAATAAAAAAGAAGAATGAAAGGAAAACTTTAAAAATTATTAAAAATTTGAGGTCAAAGCTAACTATGCCATGTAAGACGATCAGTGTTTATGTCAATAATTTCAAGTAAAAATCAATCGGACAACTTAATTGAAATATGTTTAGAACTTAATTGACATAAAAATGTTCAGGATTGTACTAGTAAAAAGTAAAACTTTTTGGTAATTTTATCTACGCTAATAGGTTGCATTTCCTCATAAATTGTTAATTCTATGGCTAATACATTGCGCTTGGGAGTATCCTGTTCCCCTCAAATTCCAGTGACTTATTGTCAACATCCTTTTTTTTTTTGAAGTGCATTCACTTCGTGCAATTTTGGGTAAAAAAGCATGCATGTGATCATTGAACAGAGCGAAGGCATGTTTTTCAGAGAAAAATCTGGGAATGAAAAAGCCAATTCGCTACATAGTGCCTTGAAAACGAAATGTGATGGCCCAAAACATGTTACCTTGGCATCCTCCAGTAAGATATGGGTTACCACCATACCCCCATCTGCAATAGCACTGCGTAAATGGCATTTCCTCGCCTACATAATACCAATACGGGTCGTAGAGGCTGAATATGGTACAACCGAAATTTCGCCCATCATGATTGATAAGCTGAAGCGCATCCACGGTATTGTTCGGAATCCCCCACTCCAGCACCACTGGAACCGTTTTATTCAATCTTAGATCATATAAACCTCCATGTTTAAACCTCGAGAACCATGATCCATTTGCCAGGAAAGCGTACTTGCACCCCTGATATCCACTTTCTTCCTTGAAATCCACACTAAAGCCCTGGAGATTAAAGGGCAGCGTAATCTGGCAGCATCCTTCCCCCTCGGAACAAGCATTATACTGGCTAATGCTGGCGTTGTTTCTAGCGCATTTCGACCTGCAACCTATAACAACTGATTCTGTACTGTTCACTGTTGCCAGGGTGTTGCAACCGACCGATGTAAAGACGTTCCATTTCTTGGAGAAGACAAATTGAGTTCCTTTTAAGCTCACTGCCGCACCATATCCGTCGCCCCCACAGCTTGCATTTGAGTGAATTACAGGAAGACTGACGCTAATCATGCCGTTAATGGATCTATCGGGAAGTGAAAAGTTAAGAACTGGCAATCCAATCTTCTTTAGTATGGGAACCGTGTTGTTTTGCAGGCAGTCAATCTCGTACCCCTCAACCATGAAACACCCGGCTCCTATTCCGAAGGGGAAGGGAATGGTGATGTCCCCGCATGATTCATTGCAGCCAGGCTTTGCAAATCGAAGTGCTGTTCCCGATGCATGTACCGTAAGGGAAACCAGAAGCAAAAGAACTTGCGGCACAGATTTCGACATGATTTTCACGTTTCGTATATGCAGGGACCTAAAACATTTGGAGAAGGGGATATAGGCCGAGTCCCATCTTATTTAAGAGGAAGAAGGGAAGAATTTTCATGTATTGGAGGCGTAATTTTATTTCAGTTCTGTGCTTCCTTGTATTTCTAGGGATGCTTCCTTGAAGATAGAAATATCAAAGTCTGTTAATAAGAGGACACCAAGTTAAGCATGTCACGCCCCGCTCCTGAACGTGTGACAGTCCATGTTTTTCTTCTTTCTTTCCTTCGGTCAATGAGTGCGACGTCCCAGGACTCGTCATCGACCTTTTAGTCTCTAACTAAAGCGCGGGTCTCCTCCTTGACCACAGAACTCTCTTCCCAAACTAAATGCGTACCTGAAAAATGGTAAACAACAACGGATTGAGATATTAATATCTCAATGAGTCTACCCTTATGCCAGAACTAGGAATATCATCACATTAGGGTCCCTACTACCACTCTTAATGCTAACATAGCCACTAACCCACCCTCAATTGGCTCAACGTTATAGCTCTAACTCCTCCAAAGATTCCCTTTTCCATCACACAGCCAATCTAGAGTCTCTCTCTATGCTAATCAGGTCTACCTGAGTCAATTGGTCTGCGACCGAGACTTCGCACTAAGCTCAATTCACCTGTCAAGTCAAATAATATTATAATTCATTAAATAAGTAAATGCATAAATAAATAAATTGCTAATTAAAAATAAATAAATAAATTATTAATAAAAGAATTTAATTGCTAATTAAAGTAAATAAGGTTGTCAATGACCAACTTGAGACCCTAACTAATTTTCTTAGCTTAAAATTGGATTTAGCGATATACCAGGGTCATTAACCACGCTGTTCCATTCAATCCATCATGCCAACTCGTTACAATCCTTTTGATATCCTATTGGATTCCATCGACTTTCGCAATTGATTAGGGCCCACTGACCTCCAAGGCAAACCAACTCAACGACCACACCAGTCAACTTGTCCGAATCAATGATCAATCCCGAATCATAAACCATTCACAATCAAATATGCATTCAGTAACATTGAATAAATTAACATGATGAGGCATATAATAAATTTTTAGGATAATTTCCCAACATTTCTAAAAGTCAACTGCTTGGGCCCACCAATTAGGGATTCACCTGGGTCCCTAAATCGAATCCAAAATTTTCCATTAGATAAACTACGAGCGACATCACCTTAATTGGTAGCCAATTGGCCAACAACACAGATTCTACAATTTTTACTAAAATAATCTACAATACTTAAATTCAATAAATAGCTCATAATTAAGAAAAATATGGACCGATCACTTCTAATTGCGCAAATTATCAATCCATCCTTACTCAGCTAATTATCAAGTTCAGCTGCAGCCAATAACTCTCTAATTTTGCCCTTAAATTTTTGAATTTACAATTTTGCCTCTAAAACCCTAATTTGGCCCTAATTGACCAAATTGGTAATTTATCTACAAAATCTCATAATTGCTCCCTAACTCTTACTAGCTATAAACCAAGGTTGCTAATATAAATAATTTTCCAATTCGCCCTCCAAGTAATCAATTTTTTCAATTTACTCATAAGTTGCCAAAATTACCAAATCGCCTCTAATTCCACCAAAAGTCGTCGATTAACACCTTAACACCCAAATTGACAATAAATTCAGCTCATTCAAGTCAATAATTATTTACTAAGGCGATAATTGAGCCTAATTGAGGGATAGAAGGTCCACTCACCTTGATTCCTTGCAAAGTGGCGGCTCAGGGCAGCCCGCGGCTTTCTTTTCTTTTTTCTTTTTCTTCTTACTTTTTATTTTCTCTTTATTCTTACTTTTCTTCTTTTTTTTCTTTTCTTTTCTTCTTGGGCCGAGTTGGGCTTGACATGGCTCGTCAATTCTTGGCCCAACACCATGAATGGGCAGTTCAGGCTTAGAATAGCTTGGTAGCGGCAATAGTGAGGCCCCGGCGATGCTTCGACGAGCCTCCCAGAGATGGCCCTTGGCTGTGGAAGAGTGGCTGAGCTCGTTAGAGACGATTGCGGGCGACGAAGCGGCTCCAATCGTGCTGAAAATTGGCGAACGGACCCGATTTCCCCAATCGAGTCGTAAATTGGGTCCAGCGAGGGTACGATAAGGTCATGGCTTGATTCACCCTCGTTGGGCCAAATCGACGACGGCGGGGGGTTGGGCTTTGTAGAGGAGACTCCCACGAGTTCAATGATGATGGTGGCATCGCCTGAGGTGGTTGGAGGAGGAAGAAACGGCTCAAAGAAGACGGCGGTCACGGATTAGGGCTACCGATGAGGGGGCTAACTTTCGAGGCTCAATTCTCTCCAACGGCGCAACACCAATGGCCGAGATTGGTGCCGTTGTGCTTGTGGGACTCCCAGCTATCGATTGGAGCTGGTGGTAAGGGATGGGTCTCGCTGGAGGAGGCACGACGGCCACAAACAGTAGCTCCAGCGGAAATGAGGCATACAGTGGTTCGTGTTGTTGATTCTAGATCAAATCAATCCCAACCAAATTCTAAATTAGGGTAAAGGGATACATAGGAACTCATTGGAAGCAACGGTGAGGGCTCTAGATCGAAGGATTGGGAGAACTCGCGAGTTGAAGCTCCCGACCAAAATCTAGAAAAACAGGGGGCAACTCCATGGAGGCTTCTTTCAGAGCCTCCTGTCGGCGATCCAGGCAGATGATTGTAACGTGAGGGAAACCAAAAGCAAGAGAAATTGAAACATCAAGTTTGACATGATTTTCACGGTTCGTACAGGCACGAACCTTAACCTATGGAGAAACATGGCTGGAGCTGAGTCCCTTAAAATTGTTATTTAAGTAGAGGAAACGAAGAATTATCAAGTCCCTTAAAATTGTTATTTAAGTGGAGGAAAGGAAGAATTATCAAGTACCGTACAGATAATTCTATTCCAACTCTGTAATTTCCTAGTATATCCGAGGATGCTTCCTTGAGGATAGAAATATCAAAGCTTGATAGGTAGAGTAGACCAATTCAAGCAGCCGAGTGTGACGTGTCACATCGTTGGGGACATAACTATTCAGCTTTTCCCATGAGAAAGATTTGAAGAATTACCAAAATGGATGAGTTTCCACAAGCCTTTGCCGTACCTCATTAAGCACATTAGATTGTGTAAAAAAAAAATTGCACTCGATAATTTTTAAAATTTTAAGGTAGAGTTATGTCCATTTGACAATTTCTAATCCGTCAAGGTGAACATAAAAATCTAGTGATTATCACATCAAAGATGTAACACTAAGCTACTCACATGTAATGGAAGATTGTCAATATGCCAGTGTGATTGTATTAGAAAAGTCCTACATCAAAGAATTGGTATGGTGTCGATTGATTAATATATTACAATTGTCTGAAAACTCGTTGGTTTAAATTTTTGAGTGAATGTGGGTTCAACTAATTATACAGATGGGCGGACTCGAGTTCTCTGTGTGTCATGACCTACCCGAACCTCCTTGTTGAAAGGGGCATTTCTAGGTATATTTAAAGGTATCACTCGTAAAGAGATCTGAATCGGCATCTCTAAAAAATAACTTAAAATCATTGTCTAATTGTAATCTGATTCGATTCATTCCTTGCAAGCACGGACCCTCTCAAATCCATACCTCACGTGACATTTAGGCATTTGCATTTTTTTTTTAAAGTTACTTAACGACTTAAATATTTCTAGGAGTCGCCTAGTTTATTGAGATTGGCTAGAAACCAATCGAGACGCGGAAGTGTCTTCTCGATCCCTACGGAACTAGAGATTCTAGAGTATGAGTTGTTTATGCAAACATTTCTATTAACGTCCTTTCGATACCTAAGTAGTTAGTTGTTTAATCTAAAGTGACTATGCACTTTTGTTTGTATTTTAAATCCTAAAAGATCATCCAAAGTTCCTAAGTGTACATGCCATTATTTTTATGTGATCGTTTTTATACAAATATAAACCAAGACTAACTTAATTTAGAAAAGAAATTAACACACAATTTATTGAATAACAGTGCAGAAAATAAACACTCAAGATATTGAGGTACGATGCAATATAAACACTTAGATAATTTAACACAACTACTTAATGACAAGAATATAAAACCTGCAACTCATCGGGTAAATAATTAAGAAAGAAAGAAAGAAAGAAAGAAAGAAAGAAAGAAATTGGCTCGGCTCTAGGGCTGGAGAAAACCTTTGGGTTTTAGACCAAGGGGCATGCAAATTTCACAAAATTTAAATCCAATCCAAAGCATTGAAAAATAAAACAAAGCCCAAATCTATTAGAAAGAGAGACAAGCCCAATTCGACCAATGCTAGGTCAAACCCAAGCCCACTCTGCAAGAACAAAGCCGAAATTAATCTAAGCCCATCTAAAAGAAGCCAAAAATCCACTGAAATTAAATCAAGCCCAATTATCTATTTTCTATTGTGGTCAGCCCAAGCCCAAAATGAAAATAAACTTAACCTAAACTCTAAACCAATCTTAGCTCAAATCTAAACCAACTAACACGGGGCCGGCCCAAGTAAGGAGAGCCCGGTCTGGCCGACCCAGCTTCGATTTGTTGGCTGAGAGTCTCCCCTCCCCACTCGCGGCTTCCTCGAGCCTCGACGACAACGGCGGACGCCAACAAGTCGGGGTCGTCTTTCGGCGAAACCAACTCCGACTCCCACCGGGTGAACATCGCTCCGACACAAACCCACCGCGATACAAATAAGGGAGGCGCAGAAAAGCGAGCAAGCCAAAAAAAATGGTGGCCAATCGTCACGCAGCGCCGCAAACGAACGACTTCGTCGATTCACCATTTGGATATTTCATCGAATACAAGACGAGCGAAGAGGTAAGAGTAAAAGAAGAAGCATTCGAGCAATACAACTCCAAACGAGGCAAAGAAAGAGAGAAAAAGGCTTACCGGAAACATTGAGACTAAGGGAGTGCAGAACCGCAAGAAGGATGTCACGGCTGAAGATTGTTGGTGACGGAGGTGGGGGTGGTCGACCTCGGACGCCAATCGGGGGGGCAAAAAAGGCCTTTTTTTGTTCTCCTTTTCTTCTTCTCTTCTTTCCTTCATCTTCCTCCTTTCTCTCCTTTTCTTCTTCTTTTTTTCCCGGCTCTTCTTTGTCTCGTCCCATCCCCTTTTTGTCTTAGTTAAAGTTAAGTCTTCTCAGACTTCTCAGTCTTCTTCCCTTTTTATATACTTAACCATTTTTTAATTAATTAATTAATCAACATTTTTTTTAAAAGTTCTTCTGCCCGAGGTCTCCTCTTCTCTGCTCATGTGTCGTCCCTTCCATTGGCCCCCTATCAGAGTCTCCTTCTCTTTTTATTTTTTATTTTTTATATTTATATTTATTTTTTATTTTTTTAAAAAATTTAACTTAGTTTTTTTATTCCCCGCCAAATCCTTTGATCAGCCCGTTTAGTCAACCTCCTCTTTTTATGTATTAATCTTTACTTTTTAATTTCTTTAAAAAATTAAAATTAATTAATAATTAGCTTTTTATTTTTTTAAGAAATAAAGGAAATTTCTAATTTTTAATTAATAACAACTTCGGTCACAACCCTTGCTCGCGGCCGGCTATGGCGAAGAAGAAAATGGACAGTAGAATAGATAGTTAAAATGCAAAACGAAAGAAAATGAAAAAAAATTCAGAATCGAGACTCCGGCAGCTGATGGGCCCTGTGGAGCACATTTTGGTTTGTACTGATGGGTTTTCACAGTCCAACTTCAGGCCCAAACGTCGCCTTCTTTTCATGGCGTCGGCCCACGATATTTCAGTTCAATCCACGACGTGTGCCGCCAGCCCTCAGACGACGACATTTTAGGTTTCGTCAATCGGCACTAATTATTTGGATAAATCTCCACCCACCTCACTTAAGGTAGACCTTCCCATTGAAAATGTACCTCGTAGCAATTATGGGGTTAAAATGAAGAAAGAGATCCTTGGCCCTCAGCCCCAGCCCCATCTTGCTTATTACCACCGGAGTGGTGCCGCTGCTGTCACCGCGAGGACCATCGCATTTGTCGCCCCCGCCACCTAGTCACGGCCTCGTCATTTTCTCGTCCGAACCAAATTGACATGAGTCCACAGTACATCTAGTGCGCATCTGCGACAAGCTAACTGAATGATGAAGGCTGGTGCAACAAAGATGCTTGTTCACAGGAGTTCCGTGTAATGTAACTCCTGCAATATTTAAATTGATAGCAAGTAAATCACTGCATCATGCTTGAGCTGGATGAATGCAATTTGCAAAGTATTTCCAATCGGCACGTATACTTTTTGATAAAGCCTAGATAATTACAGGACTTAAAATAAATTTGGGATGGCTATGACTCAACAATTTATTGATTGATCACCGAGAATAAGTTCGTAACCAATAATTGACTAACCAAAGTCGAACAATTTTTCCTCCCTCCTCTTTCTTTTGCTTTGAAGACCGATTTCCATGACAAAAAGAGCAATATGACTCATAAGAGCAAAAGGCTGAAGATGAATCTCCCTATCCCACAAGTTTCTTGTGGATGTCACTTCCTAACTGACTTAGACTTCCCTTTGAAATTGTCACGCCATTTACTCGAGTACGTGATAGTCCTCGAAGACGTCCCCACTAGTTGATGCCTCGTGACGATCTAAGGACTCGTCGCCATCCTAACAATCACCATAACTAAATATGCAACGGAAGTAACTAACAAACTCCTGACAAATCCAGGATATAATAAACTCTTCATCTCATATGTAAAGTGGCGAATGTTTTTACAAAGTAGACATATGAGAAGGTAAACTCATATACATTATAACCAAAAGAATGGGTTGTGAGATTTCTACTTAGTGTAATGATGGCAAACCTAAGGGTATTCTACCCTAAGGATTTATCATGGTGCCATCTTCAATATCATCCACATCCCATATCAAATACCAATTTTCTACCCTCCCCAAGGTCTTTATGGTGATCCATATGTCATACCATGGGGCATCCCTCCTTAGAGGCATACCGAACCAAATACCAGTGCAACATCCAATACCATGAATCATAGTAAAAAATCCAGAGGGTCGACAATATCAATCAACCACCCACCGTCAGTGGGCGCCTCCGGTCTCACCCGGGCCTCTAGGAGAAACTCCATGTTCTGTACATGTAAAATGGGTTAACAATAACAAATGATGTATAAAATCTCAGTGAGTTTAGCCCTAAGTCTTAACTAGGAATGTACCATCTCTCACATGCCACACACGTCTCACACGAGTGCTAACAATACTATACCGTGCTATCAACCACTGAATCTATGTGAATCCCTATTTCACATGTGCATACTCTCTCGCTCCACTGACGACTACACAAGCTCTCGGGCCAGATTAGCACTTATCTATACACTTCGGTTTGCGAGTCTCCTACTCGTCATTCCTGGCGGTATTGATTCCTCTAGCACCTAACTTGCCGCACAACCCCTTCCAACCCCTGTCTCACAGCTCATCGATCCACGACCGAATGCTAGCTTGAGCTACCCGATTAATCACATTAATATAAAGCAAGCACCAATCACAATTTAAATGCATACGCCAATCAATAAAATAAGACGATCCTCATTCATTCATTCAAATAAAGATATACTCAGCAATTAAATTAACGCAAATTGCTCTATACTGCCAACCGTCTCGATATGCCAATTAGGGATCGTCTCGGTCTCTTAATTCAAATGGCAAATCTTCGCTTGGTAATTTACAGACGCAATCACCTTAATTGGCCACCATTTAATTGACAATCTCCTATCCATTTTTTTTTTATAACCGAGGTGTTCGGGCCAGCTTGCGTGCACCTCAACTATTCCTTGGGGAAGACTAGCACAACAACCTATCGCCATAGCCTCCCACTTAAATCAGAGGCACTTCTCTAGAAAATCGAACCCAAGACCTCAACGAAGTCCAAATTCGCCCTATCCATTCTAATTTACTCACTAAATGTACACAATTAATTCACCAGCTCTACCTTAGTCCTAACGACAATCTATGTATATTATTAGTACACTCAATTATTCAATTCTACTATAGCAAGCAACGTTCTTAATCGAATATTAGGACGTGAACTCCCTTGCGAGTTCGTGCGTCCTATGCAATCAACAACGACGATTCGTGGTGAGCTCGCAACATCGTGTAACTCGTACAATGAGATTCGACACAGAACGGCATGGCTCGGTAAGACACAGTGGGGTACTTCTGGATGGTCTCCGACGAGATTCCGGCGAATCTCTAGCTACCGAAAAAACGGAAGCACGGCCGCTAGTCCTTGCTGGACAGAGCTGAACCCGGGTCGGTTCGGTCCCATGACGATAAAATGGCGACTGGGAACTTGAAGCAAGTGGCGGGGAGGCTGGTCGGTGACTTTGTGTGGCTCCTCGTGCATCAGTGAAGGCTTCAAGAGGGCGGAATGATGCTGGACAGTGAGCTCGAGCGGAGGGGGTTTCGGTGCTACTGGCTGAGGACGGTGGCTAAGGCGGAGGCAGCGGCGGCAGCTGACCACGGCGAGCTGAGGGCGGTGGTGGCTTACTGGGGCAGCACTGAGAGGGGAGCTGAGCTAGTAGGGGAAGCTAAGCTAGTAGGGAGGTGGAGGAGCGGGTCCGAGTGGATTCTGGGTGAGTTGAGGTCGTAAGCGGAGCCGAGCAGAGGTACGGCGTCGCGGGTAAGCTGGGGCGGAGCTTCGGGCAGCAGCAGTTGGCAGCATAGAGGAGCAGAACATGGCGTGGAGAAGTCAAGCTCGAAGACGTCGTCCGCGAAAAGGAAGCCCAGACGAGAAGAAGAAGACCCCTGAAAAAGATGGTCTTTGTCCGTGAAGAAGAGAGAGAGAGAAGAGTGGGTGGCAAACGTCAGCAAAAAAATAGGGAAAAGAAAGGAAGAAAGAGGGAAAGAAACGAAAGAAAAGAGAAGAGAGGGCAGGGGGGTTCGGCGGCAAAAGAGGAGGAGAGAGGAGAGAGAAGAAAAGAAAAGAAAAGAAGAAAGAAGAGAGGAGGGGAGGGGAAGAGAGAGAAGAGGTCAACGCGTGTGGAAAAGAAAAGGAGAGAGGAGAGAGAGAGAATCCCCGAAAGGGGACGTTACAGAAATCACTTTTACTTGGTGATCAATACTGAAACTATGTGTTTGGTTGTCATTTTCATTCTCAGTTTTTCGTCTCCGGACGAATTTGGGATGATAAACCTGTTTAACAAATTCTCATTCTCATTTTCTCCCGAGATGAAAAATGGTTGGAGATGGGTTTGAGAGGAGAAATGAAAACAAATTTTTTTTTATTTTATTTTTGTGACGAGAATAAACAGTACTAATTAATAAGTTAATTTTTTTATATTTTATTTTTATCTCTTGCCACAACCGTCGTTCGCAGTTTTCCGCCGACACCGATCTTCGACCACCGTCGCTGCCCGCCGTCGGTCATCGCCACCCGCCGTCGGTTGTTGCCATCGGCTGCCGATCGCCTATCGTCGCCGCCCACTGCTGGTCATCGACCACCATCGTCGCCTGCCGCTGGTCGTCGCTGTCAGCCACCAATCATTGGCCTTGCCCGTTTATCGCTAGTTGCCACCTCTACCACCGGTCACCATTGCTGTCAGCCGCCAGTCATCGGCCCCTGCCACCAATCACCGTCGCCGCTGATTGCCGGTCACCGCCATTGTAGGTCACTACCGCTGCTAGTTGACGCCGCCTCCGATTGCCAGCAGAAATTTTGTGCAATTACCAAACGGATTTCTGTTCTTTTTCTATTCCAAAGACAAAATTTTTGTCTAAATACCAAACAAGTTTCTTTTCTCAAAAAGTCATTCGAGAACAATTTCTCAAAAAAGCTTATTCTAAAAAAAATTGTTTCTGGGACGAAAATGGTTACCAAACACGTCCTTAGTAGATAACTCTTCTGTTCGTTCCTCACCTCATAGTAAGGAAGTCTTCAAATACAGTTATGAACTAATAACTTATATTAGAACCGACCATTGACTTAGATTCCAACAATAGACAGAAGAATAGAAAACGATTGTTCCCTAGCTAGCTACTATGCTGGCAATGACATTCCTTAGTTCACAGGCTTCTTGGTGGTCAGCAAACACTGAGCTTGGCTAGGTCATTGGTCTCGTCCTGGCCTGTCGTCCACCAGATCGATGATCTCGTTGTTCATCATGAATCATGAATCTGTTCCAGGAATGAGTGCAAGGTGGGGTTACTGATACGCCTTTTTTCTACTTCTACCATTGAACCTAGCATGTTCGAATTTGCTTTCAAGAGCAGATTTGTCGAAGCTTCGCATCCTTCCTGGAGTTAAATATCTCTACTGAAGTGGTCACCTATCTGAGTAGCCAAACTGAGAAGGACGTGTCAATCAGGTTTGGCAATCAAAGTATTTTTTTCCAGTCTCGATTGAAACATATGAGAGAGAGTGATTGGAAAACATGAGATATTAACATGATGAAATTCAAAGATATCTTCTTTTGTCCCCATCAAAGTGTCTCCTTTCACAATGACATTGCAACATTGCATATTTGAACAAAATTTAAGGATTGTTTGTGTCATTTTCCCTTATTATAATAACCTTTATTTTTAATTTGTCTAACAATAGTTTGAATTCTCGGTTATTGCCACAAAGCAAACACAAATAAAATTAGATGGACTAGTACTAGATAGTCATATCCTATGATATAAATAATAGTACGTAAAGCAGAAAGGAGCTTTTTTCTTACATGCTTCAACTACCTTCATTCGTCAAGGTGAATCGGAAGTTGGAGGTAACTCAACTATGAAATTGTTTATGCTCGGTGCTCTGTAATCTATGAATCAAACGTGGAAGGCCCAACCGTACACATAAACCAAAACCTGGAGAAATCTTCATGGATCGCGGTCCGTTGACGGAACATGCAATCATAGCTGTTAAGCAAGTGCGACTCTCAGATAAGGTCCACATGCTTAGCGGTCATGATGGATGGGGTCCTCGTAGACGTGGATGCCAACAATAGTTCAGCCAAAAAAACCTGTGGAAGAATGGTTTAACTTAATTTTCTAACTATATGAAACCAACTTGCATGTAAAGAGACTTGGAAAGATCAGCATGGTGTGAATCAATGGATGACTTGGAAAGATAGACCATCGACTACGGCGATAGAACAGAGAGACTACTGTTCCAAATTCGCCATTTTATGTGCTGAAGATGACTTTCCTTAGCCGACAAGTTCTTTTGGATGTCACTTCCTCATTGACTTAGACTTCTCCAGAGAGCGCCACATGCATTTCATTGGATTTGGAAGACGTTATTTTTCTCCTCTCTTTTTTTTCCAAGAGCCTTCTTTGTGCCAGCCAAAATCGGTTCTTTGTTTATAAAACAAGTATAGTGAAAAAAAATTATTGGACCTATGAAAAAGATGAGAACTTATGGGTCAATTTATAACTGTCAATATATTGTATTCTTAGAAATAAAGACATTGGGTAAGGTAGAGTGCAAATGCGCAAATGATTGTGCAGCTATTAGGCACTTAATATTTGTGTAGGTTCGTAATAGGCTATAATCCTATTTTATTATTTTATTCATTTATTCCAAATTTATGACATTTTTTACTAACGAATGTTAGATATTTTACAATCTTTGGAATGTGATATTAGTACAGATACAATCTTTGGAGAGTTATGACTATTTACATATAACTTTTTCACCATGAAAGGTTGAAAAATTGTATTTACCAATTATGAAATTCGAATAAAAAATAAAATTTTATTTTCTTATTATTATTTATTCCAATTTTCGATGTGACTTTTCAAAAAGTATCTTTTCATTTTATATCTTTTCCTAAAGGGTTACTTCTATTTTAAGAAGGAAAAAATTAAAGGACAATTTCCAAATAAGTCCTAAACATTTGCTACTTTGCCGATTCAGTCATAAACTTATTTTTTTATGCCAAATAAGTTATAAACATTTTGCAACTTTGCCAATTAAGTCCTTCCGATGGATTTTGGCCGGAAAATGCTTACGTGATGACGACGTGATGCGACCGGACCTCACCGGTGACGACATGGCAGCCATGTGGCAAAAAAAATTCAAAACAATTTAAAAATTTCAAAAAAAGGGGGAAGGCTCCAGCCCTCCACCTGTGGCCGCCGCCCCATCACCGGTGGGGCTGCGGCCATGCCCCCAGCCTCACCGGCATCTAGATCTGGACGTCGACGGGGCTGGGCGAGGGTCACCGGCCTTGCTTGAGGGTCGACGATCCCTCGCCTTGCCTGGCGAGGCTCTGCAGCAGATCTGCAGCCTCACCTGGGAGAGGCGAGGGATCGTCAGCCCTCAAGCAGGGCTGGCGATCCTCGCCTAGCCCCACCGACGTCCAGATCTGGACGCCGGCGGGGGCTGGGGGCATGGCCGCCGCCCCACCGGTGATGGGGCGGTGGCCACAGGTGGGGGGGTTGGAGCCCTCCCCCCCCCCCTTTTGAAGTTTTTTGCAACATGGCCGCCACGTCATCATTGGTGAGGTCCGATCGCACCACGTCGTCGCCACGTAAGTATTTTATGGCCAAAATCCACCGGAAGAACTTAATTGGTAAAGTTGCAAAAGGTTTATGACTTATTTGGCATAAAAAAAGGTTTAGGATTAAATCGGAAAAATAGCAAAAGGTTTAGGACTTATTTGGCAATTGTCCCAAGAAATTAATATATCATGTTCTTCTAACATCTTCTTTTAGTTCTTTTTCATTTCTTTTCTTTTTTGTTGTGCGAAAAAAATACAGCAATTTTTTATTTTTATTTTTCCTGGAGAGTTCTTGGAGAATAAATTAGATTTGCTATTTGGTGTTCTCATTGATATTTCCATTAGCAACACATGGTCAGTTTGATTGATCATCTTATAAGATTTCCACACCAATGGCATGTTTAGGACTGAATTATGTTTCACCAAAAAAGATTATCAAACACTTTGTCGATTCTTAGTAATGATCTTTATAATGTCCCTCACCCTAGCAACTTAGATTTGAGTAAATTACTGGAAGACTGATCTTTATCATGTCATCCCCATCAGAACGAAAAATTGGGGAGTGGAATGTTGAGAACTCTCAATCCCAACTAATTTAGCACGGGATCCCTCTTGTTTTTGCTGGCAGACAATCTCGTACTAGTAATCCAAGGAATAGCCGGTTCCCATTCCGAAGGGGAAGGGAATGGTGAGCTTCCCGCATGTTTCAGGACTGTTTCGCCTCACAAGTCCCGCTGCGGCTCCTGCTGCTTGAACCGTGAGGGAAACCATAAGCAAAAGAATTTGAAACACCGAGGTCGACATAATTTTCACGGTTTATACGGGGATGAACCTAGACCTATGGAGAAACGTGACTGGAGCTGAGTCCCTTAAACATTGTTATTTCAGTGGAGGAAGCGAAGAATTTTCATGCACTGTACTCATACTTTATTCCAGCTCTGTAATTTGCTAGTATTTCGAAGGATGCTTCCTTGGGGATAGAAATATTGAAGCTTGATAGGTAAAGGACACCAATCACCAAGTTAAGCAGCCAGGTGTGACTCTTCTCATTGATGGGGCCATAAATTGTCTGTGGACCTGTTTAGCACGTTAGAACCGAGCCAAAGAGATATTGTGGTCGATGATATTTAACCCTTGAAAACAGAGTTAGATCCGTCTAAAAGTTTCTACTCAGCGAGGACGAAGACAAAATTGAAATGATCATCACAAGTGTGCTGACCCCCCTCTTGCATTCATACTTCTTCTTTTTCTTCTTTACGAAAAGGAAAACCATTTTTCACAAAAAGAATCTCTTCGTAAATGGCGAAATAATCCAACAAATTTATAGTATGACCAAGATATCATTTTTTTTTATATATTAAAGAATGAAATGGGCTTGGCATCTTTTCAATTTACAAAGGTGAAAGCAAAAGTGGTTTCCTTTTAACTTGTTCACTCACAGTGCCGTATGCTATCTCGTGGTCTCTCGAATTATTGAAGCAGAAGGTTTTTATTATTATCACTGTTCTTAGTCCAATGCTTTTTGTGCTCAACCGATCACTAAAAGCACTTGCGAATCTTTACCCCCCCCCAAAAAAAAGAAAAAAGAAAAAAATTATGGACAAATAGTGCTCATGGGTAATGCTATCTTATGTGAACAAAATTATGGACCCTTGACACAACGGGTGGGCTATGTCAGTAAGTTTGTCTCTTCAGATGGTGCTGAGTAGATATAATTCAAACACGATATTTAGGAGTGGATGCTTGGCTACTCAACCCTTTTGCTCTTACGATCCCAGTTCGGTAACTTCTAAGTCAACACAAATGCTTTCACCACTTGATATATTAAGAGTCCATGAATTGGAAATGAATATGCATCTCGTGGATGCCCTCTTGTGAAGATCCACGCACAGAATATCACAACAATGGACAAGTACAAGGATTGGAGTAGTTGGCCGTTTGGACCAAGCAGAACGCGCAGCAAATCTATGCCATTTCCGGGATTTTGATCAAACGAAACAATCCGGTTTTCAATCATGAGATTCTGATCGACAATTCGTATTTCAATCTGAGATTTCGATTCCCGATCATGTCTCTTGGTGGGCCTCGTCCTTTCTTTGTCGTTTCTAGTCCAGGCGAATGGATGTGAGCTTTAGGTGGATAATGAACTTTTAAGAAGATTTGGGTTTCAGAGAGGTAAACTACAATCTGTGTGACCATTCATGAAACTTTCCATCATAAAAAAATGCTCCAAACTTTGGGAAAATAAAGGATTCAGTGAGAAAAAAAAACATGCGAACTTAAAAATATATATATTGGAAAAATATAAGCCAATATTGGTGATCATTAAATAAACATAAAATCTATAATCAGCTGAAAGAAAAGTAGATAAAATATAAAAAAACCACAATTATTGATGTTTTTGATCGAGCAGATTTAATGCACGTGTGAAAATACAATCATCTAAATAGAAAAGTTACTACTCAAAGAATTTGGTATGTTTGAAGTTCTAGAGGAAAATACAAGAATAATGCAAGCCAAGAAGCGCATTCACGGGGAACTTCAGCTTATGCTGTCAAAAAGCAGTGTCTAAAAAAATCGGATACGAAATGTCCATAGTTTAATTCCACGATTTTGTGCTCGGACATTAAACTAATCTACGATCCTCAAGAATTTTGTGGCGATGAAAAACATGACGTGTGTTTCTTAAGGGAAATAAATCAGACATTGGAGGGACTGTTTACTATCATGGCAAAATCAATGGAAGTGTAAAAGGAGGTGTAAATATCGCTGGAAAAATTATAAAAAATGTCATGAATTTATTGTATAGATGCCGATTTAGTCTTAAACCTTCCAATTGGACTAATTTAATCCTAAACTTTTCGATGTTTTGCTAATTTATTTTTTCAGTCGATTTTGATCGGAAATCGTTGCCTTGTGTGATGATTGTGTCACATAAGACAACCGGGCAGCACCGACTTTAACAATTTTTGCAATCTTTGTTGTGGTCGGTGTCCATGTCGGTAAGTTCCGATCAAAATAGGACAGAATGACTAAATTGATAAATTATAAAAAAGTTTATGACTAAATTAGTCAAATTAAAAGGTTTGTGAGCACATTGATATATGTAAAGAAAATTTAGGACTTACTTGGTAATTTTTCAAATATCACTTTATATACGAGTTGGTCCATATGCGATTGATTTTTATTTTCTTTGTTTTGCTATTGAGAATTGACAATAAAGGTTGGCTAGGATCGGGAGATAACTCTATTACTAGTGGGGTTATGATGTTGATATATGTAGTTCAGGTGGTGAGTTTGATACATCACATAGTGAGGATTTAAATGATATCTTGATCGAAGCAGCCCGAGCATCCGCAGCTGGCAACAATCCCTCTATGCCACCAGCAATTCACCGTGATCTTCAGGGAAGAGCCGGGCGGGGAAGTCACCTTCTTTTCAGCAAGTAACAATCTAATTGAATCGTGAAGCCTGATGCACCGTGTGACTGATGTAATTTCTGCAATAATCAAATCGACAGCAAATATTAACGGATCTCAAGATGAACTAAAATCATTGCATCATGCTCGAGCTAGATTATTGCAAAATTGGCACATACACGGTAAGATAATGCCTGGCTAATTGCAGGTCCTGAATAAATTTGGGATAGGTCTTGACTTCACAATTTATTAATCCCCAACACTGAGAACAAGTTCATTACCAACAGATAACTAACCAAAACCATCCTATTAGTCAACTAACAAGTTTTCCTCCCTACCCTCTTTTCTCTTATTTTTGCTCTGAAGACCGTTCTCCATGACAAACGCAGCAACACGACTCATGAGAATA
This sequence comes from Melaleuca alternifolia, assembly GCA_019926035.1. Taxonomy (NCBI): domain Eukaryota; kingdom Viridiplantae; phylum Streptophyta; class Magnoliopsida; order Myrtales; family Myrtaceae; genus Melaleuca; species Melaleuca alternifolia. The sequence goes on from JAGKPW010002178.1 coordinate 1,033,739, forward strand.
AGAGACAAGATGTTCACCACGTCCCACTAGGCAAGAGTTGGCTGCACATCCGACAATGTAATGACATCCATATCGATGTTTGACTTGCTAGATTTAAAAGCTACAGTATAAGATTCAGTTGCCTCGCGGTCCTCTTGATTTTGCTGAATGCCCGAAGGATTCTGGAGCTTCCTTATCTCCTCCAACTCCATTGCAACTTCTTTCATTGTAGGCCGGTTCCTCCCATTCAAGTTCAAGCATCTTTTTGCAAGGTTAGCAACTGATGCAATCTCTTCCTTCTTACCTTCTTTCAAAACTTGAACATCCACGATGTCGAACAAGCGATTCTCCTCCATGGAAATGATGAAATAGGTTGCGAGGCTTCTTCCTTCTTGTGCCCTCAGTGACGAGATTGGCTTTTGTCCCGTCAAGAGTTCAGCAAGGACTACTCCAAAGCTGTACACATCGCTTTTGTCTGTAAATTGACTTGATTGGAAATATTCGGGATCTAGATAGCCGAAAGTCCCCCGCACCAACGTGGTCATGTGAGTTTGATCAATGGAAACGGATTTGGACGTACCGAAATCTGCCAATTTTGCCAGATATTTCTCATCCAAGAGGATGTTGGTAGACTTGATGTCTCGATGATAAATGGGAATGGAGGCAGCTGAATGCAAGTAGAATAAGGCTCCTGCGATTTCAGTTGCAATCCGTAGCCGTGTGTCCCACGATATAGGAAACTCTGCATTTGGGTCATGTAGGTATTGGTATAGAGTCCCGTTTGGTATGAACTCATATACTAAAAGTGGGACTTCCGTCTCCAAACAACATCCCAATAACTTAACCACATTCCTATGGTTGATTTGTGAGAGGATGAGGACTTCATTTATGAACTGTTCGACTTTCCCCTCGTCTACCACTTTTGATTTCTTAATCGCAACTATTTTTCCGTCTGTTAACATTCCCTTGTAAACAGTACCTTGCCCACCTTGCCCGAGTACCCTATCATCGTTAAAATTGTCAGTGGCCTTCTCTAAATCCTTGGAGTTGAATAATTTTCTGTTCTCGACATTGCCTTCTGGTGAAGATAACGCACTTTCCAACAAAAGACCGCCATTGCGTTTGAAGTTCTTCTCTTTGAGCTTCATTTCTTTTCTCTTCTTGATATATTTGTACAATTTCCAAAGGAAAAGACACAAAAATAGTGCCCCAAGGCCTACCCCAACCCCTGCATTGCAAAAATTTAAGGGGCAAAAGTAAATAAAAGCTCCCTGCTTGTCAAGAATCTATAAAGGCACTTGACATCAAGAATTTAATTGAATCTGATTATAAGGAAGACATTTAAGATTGATTAACCCGAGTTCACCTTTCGTGTGGATGTATTTTAACAACCATGGAAAAATCAATTTGCCTCCATTCTAAGTTCCATGCAGGTTGAAATATTTATATACATACATTTGCGCAGTACAACTGATCTCCCTTTTAAGGAATTTAAAAAAGCACTGATGAAGCTGAAAAAGTTCCTACCAGCATTCATCTTCATTATGATAGTAATAATAATCCCAAATCAAATGTGACAAGAATAAGCTTGAGTCTCGGATATCTATTGATAGATATGAAGCCGCGATTTTAGAAATGTTAAAGTGCTTTATTACCCATCAATATAAGTATTAGTATGTGAAGAATTTTTTCAAATTTTTTTGGTACTTGAAACTTATCTATAATCATACACCAAGCAAATGGACAATCACGTTAGAACCAAGGGCAAGGTAGAACTTATTTTTTGAAATTTTTTTGAACATAAATTATGCAAAAATATTGTCCAAAAAGTCATAAATCTACCGTACAATGACCAATCAGTCATAAAAGCTTCAATTTGACTAATTTAGTCGTAAATCTTTTGATGATTCGCCTATATAGTTCTTTTGGCTTATTTTGGCTAGAAATCGGAGACATGGTAAGATAGTCAGCATTAGCCGTCTTATGTGACACGATCGATGTTAACTCGGATAATTTTTACAATTTTTATCTTTATTCCTTCTGTTTCATTCCCTTCTTCTTTTTATCTTTTTCTTTTTTCTCTATTTCCCTCCACCGATTGCTGGGCCTTAGTGATGGTTGGCGAAGGTCGTTGGCATTTGGTCAGGGTCACTCAATTTTGCCTGGAGGGTCCTGCCTTGCTGACAACCAACGTCCTCTACCGGCCATGGCTAAGGTTTTGGCAATTGGAGGATGGAAATAGAAGGAAAAATGGAGAATAGAAAAGAAAATTGAAAAAAAAATCAGAAAAATTGCAAAAATAATTCGTGTTAGTGTCCATCGTGTCATGTGGTACAGCTGGCATCCACATTGGCTATTTTAGGGGAAATTTACTCGAAAAGATTATATTGATAAATCATCAAAATGTTGAAGATTAAATTGCTCAAATGGATTGAATTAGTGTATATACAACAGATTTAAGTACTTTTTGGGCAATTATTATCCAATTCTGTGCTTTTCCTTAACAATACTCAAGAGCATGAAGCAGTCCACATAGTTCTACTTTAAAAGATCTACTTACCAATAAAAATGAATTTAGCTGTCTTTTTACCAGGAGCTGTCCTTTTAGCAGGATCGCAGTAATAGCCGCCCCTAAAGTTCACACAAGAGCCTGACCAGGGGCATGTATTTGAATCTTCACATTCGTTAATATCTGATGACAAATGTATATTATGTTAGCAAAGTGCATTCACTTTGTATAACTTGGGGCAGAAAAACCAAAAAAAAAAAGAAGGCAGAAAAGCATGTATGGGATCATTAAACAGTGAGAATGCACTCTTTTCAGAGATGGAACTGGAAATGAACGAGCCACTTCGCTGTGTGGTTTAAAAACGGAATGTGATAGCATGAAGTATGTTACCTTGGCATCCTCCTTTAAAATAAGGGTTACCACCAAACCCCCTAAGGCACCAGCACTCCATATATAGCAAGGCAGTCATGGAACACTTGACAGCATCAGAATTCAACGAGCTTTGGCTAAGCGCAAGTGAATAGTTGGTATCGTTTTGGATCCCCCACTGTAACACCGCTGGAACCGGTTCATTCATTCTCAAATCATATAAACCTGTAACGTCTGACCTCACGAACCATGATCTCTCTGTGAGGAAAGCATATGCGCACCCCCGACATCCACCTTCTTCCACGATTGTCACCCTAAAGGCCTGAAGGTCGACAGGGATCGTAGTCTGGCAGCATCCGTCCCTCCCGGAGCAAGTACTATACTGGCTAACGTTGGTGTCGATTCCAGCACATTTCGACCTGCAACCGGTCGATGCAAAGACTACACCAGCTGTGTCTGAACTAATCACCGTTGCCTCGGTGTTGCAACCGACAGATGTAAAGACATTCCATCTCTGCGAGTTGACAAATTTACTTCCTTCTAAGCTCACCGACTCACTGAGTCCACCCTGGCAGCTTGCATTTGAATTATTCAGTGGAAGACTGACCTCCATCCTGCCATATCCTTCTGTAGTAAAATTGAGGAGTGAAATGCTGAGAACTCTCAATCCAGTCTTATTTAGTCTGGGAACCTTGTTTTGCCAGCAGACAATCTCGTACCAGTCATCCAAGAAACACTCCGTTCCTATTCCGAAGGGGAAGGGAACCGTGACGTTCCTGCAACTTTCAGGACAGTTAGGCTTCACAAGTCCCGCTGCGGCTCCTGATGCTTGTAACGTGAGGAAAACCAGAAGCAAAAGAAATTGAAACACCGAATTCGACATGATTTCCACGGTTCGTACGGGCACGAACCTGAACCTATGGAGAAACCTGAGTGGAGCTGAGTCCCTTAAAATTGTTATTTAAGTGAAGGAAGGGAAGAATTATCAAGTACTGTACAGATAATTATATTCCAGCTCTGTGACTTCCTAGTATATCTGAGGATGCTTCCTTGAGGATAGAAATATCAAAGCTTGATAGGTAGAGGAGACCAATTCAAGCAGCCGAGTGTGACGTGTCCCATCGTTGGGAACATAACCATTCAGCTCTTTTCCCATGAGAAAGATTTGAAGCATTACCAAAATAAATGAGTTTCCACAAGCTTTGTCGTGGACCTCGTCAAGCAAATTAGATTAAGTCAAAAGGAAATATTGTACTAGAAAATTTTTAACATTTGAAAGCAGAGTTATGCCCATTTGATAATTTCTACTCCATCGAGGTGAATACAAAATCTAGAGATTATCACAAAACGAACTAGCTTTTGATGACCCTGCTCTCATATTCCTACTTGTGTTTTTTTCTTTCTCCTGCTTCTTGAAAGAGAACCATTTTCCATAACAAGAATCTCTTTTTAGACAGCAAAATCATCCGACAAATTTATACTATGACCACCATGATTTTTTTTTCTTGAATGAGATGGGTTTTGGCATCTTCTCAGAGAAAGAAAAACTCAGCTTTATTATCGCAAAAGTGGTTTGTTTTTTACTTTCTTTAATCGTAGTGCGATGTGCGTGGATCCTAATCTCTCTCATTATTAAAGCAGGAGTCTATCTTTATTGTTCTCGATCGTGGTACGTCGTGTACTTGTCTAACGCTTTCCTTGCAGAAGCCATTATTTAAAGCACTTAGAAATTGTTTTGGCCCCACCCAAAAAAGTAAGAAATGTACGTGAATCATGTTTGCTTCCATGAATAAAGAGAGTGCGTCCCCATTTGTACTGAAGATCACTAAAAGTCATTTTCGCTTTAAATTGTGGACACAAGTCAACAACGAAGAGAAGCACATGTCAAGTCCTTATTGACATGTCCAAAGAGAATCCCAACGTATGTATAAATTAGAATTGGAAATCGTTTTCTCCCTCCCCTCTTTTTCCAAGACCTTCTTTCTCCCCGCCCAGATGTAACATGTTCAATTTGATTGGTCACTTTTGAAGATTTTCACACTAATGATGTTACATCGGTACCGGTGTTTGTTGAATATCTCAACAATACTTGTTTCAAGTGAAAATTATCATCATGATTAGTATGGCTAGATAAGATCATCAACAATTGGTTTGAGGATGCAAGATAGAGATTACGGGTGATACAATCATAAGTAAGCAGTCAACGGTGTTTCTAGTGCATACTTGTGAGTGCATTTCAACAACATGAAAATTCAAGTTGAGATAATGCTGATAAAAAAGAATATGTAATTTAAGGAGGAGCAAACCTAACATTGAATTTATGTGGAAAGGGATTGTTGAGAATTATATACATGTGAGTTATATTAGAAAAGCTCCACATTAGAGAATTAATTTGATGTGAAACAGTTAATATATCATACTTGTCTCATAACTCATTTACTTGGGCATTTGTATAAAGGTGGATCCAACAAAAGATGTTAATGGATTCAAACTTAGGCTCTCTCTTAGTAATCATCCAGGTGAAGTAATCAAGCTTCCGCCAAGCGCTCCAAACAAATGGTATTAAAGTCAATAGTTGATTAGTGCTCCACCCCTATTTCGGTGTTTTGCTGAATATTTCAAGGAAGAAATCTTATGATTTACACTTATTTCTGGTGAAAATTGCCGTCATAGTTAGACTGGCAAAACCTGGAGAAATCTCCCTAGATCGCGGTTCGTTGGCGGAACATGCAGTCACAGCTGTTGAGCAAGTGTGACCCTCAGATGAGGTCCACATTTTTAGCGCTCATGATGGACTGGGTCCATGTGAACCTAGATGCCAACAATAATTCTGCCGAAAACCTGTGGAAAACGGTTTAACTTAATTTTTTAACTATATGAAACCAACTTGCACGTAAAGAAACTTGGACAGACCAGCATGGTGCGAATCAATGGATGACTGGAAAGACAGACCGTCGACTACGGTGACAGGAGAGAGACTATTGTTCCTTCGCTATTTTCTGTGCTGAAGATGACTTTTTTTAGCCCACAAGTTTCTTTTGGATGTCACTTCCTCGTTGAACTAGACTTCTCCAGAGAGCACCACATGCATCTCATTAAATGGGGAAGACGTTATTTTTCTCCTCTCTCTTTTTCCCAAGAGCCTTCTATGTGCCGGCCAATATTGATTGTCTGTTTATAAGACAAGTATAGTGAAGCATTTCCTTAGACCGAAAAAGATAAAGAACTTATGAGTCAATTTATAATTGTCAATATATTAGATTCTTACAAATACATACATTGGGTAAGGTGGGTATAATCTTACTATACCCAAGTGCGGATGCGTGAATAATTGCGCAGCTACTAGGCACTTATATTTTGCGCAGAGGCGATCCATAATAGGCTACAATCCAATTTAATTCTTTTATTTATTCAGAATTTATGACATTTTTTACTAACGAATGTCAAATGTTTTACAAACTTTAGAATGTGATATTAGTACAGATGCAATCTTTGGAGAGTTGCAATTTTGTAAGAGTTCTGACTATTAACACATAACTTCTTCACCATGAAATGTTGCTATTTTATTTTTATAAATTATGAAATTCAAAATAAAAAATAAATTATTATTTTCTTATTACTTTTTATTTCGCGTTTTCTACGCAACTTTTCAAAAAATGTCTCTTCACTTTATAACTTTTTCAGAAGGGTTACTTTTGTTCTAAGAAGGAAAAATTTAATATATCATGTTCTTTTAACATCTTATTTTAAAAAATTCTTCTTCGTTTCTTTTTTTTTTTGAAAAAAAATACAGCAATTTTTCAATTATTTTCCTTGGAGAGTTCTTGGAGAATGTATGAAAATTGATATTTGGTATTCTCATTGATATTTGCTAGAAACCATTGATAACACTATAGGGTTAATAATTTTTTGAAAGAGAGTATCATCATGCCTCAAAATATGACTCCGTTATTCTTTCCATTCCTGACGTTATTTCCCAACAACCAAGATGTCACACAGTCAGTTTGATTGGTCATCTTAGAAGATTTCCACACCAATGGCATATTTAGGACTGAATTATGCTTCAACCAAAAAGATAATCAAAGACTCTGTTGATTCTTAGTAATGATCTTTATAATGTCCCTCACCCTAGCAGCTTAGGTTTGAGTAAATTATTGGAAGACTGATCTTTATCATGCCATCCCCGTTAGAACGAAAAATTAGGGAGTGGAATGTTGAGAACTCTCAATCCTAACTTATTTAGCACGGGAACAGCCTGTTCCCATTCCGAAGGGGAAGGGAATGGTGGCTTTCCTGCATGTTTCAAGACAGTTTCGCCTCACAAGTCCCGCTGCGGCTCCTGCTGCTTGAACTGTGAGAGAAACCAGAAGTAAAAAAAATTGAAACACTGAGTTTGACATGATTTTCACGGTTTGTACGGGCATGAACCTAAACCTATGGAGAAACGTGAGTGGAGTTGAGTCCCTTAAAATTGTTATTTAAGTGGAGGAAGGGAAGAATTATCAAGCACCGTACAGATAATTCTATTCCAGCTTTGTAATTTCCTAGTATATCTAAGGATACTTCCTTGAGGATAGAATATCAAAGCTTGCTAGGTAGAAGAGACCAATTCAAGCAGCCGAGTGTGACGTGTCCCATCGTTGAGGACATAACCATTCAGCTTTTCCCATGAGAAAGATTTGAAGCATTACCAAAATGGATGAGTTCCCACAAGCCTCTGTCGTGGACCTCATTAAGCACATTAGATTGACTCAAAAAGATATACTGCACTCGATAATTTTTAAAATTTAAAGGCAGAATTATGCATTTGATAATTTCTTCTCCGTTGAGGTGAACACAAAAATCTAGTGATTATCATAAAACGAACTAACTTTTAATGACCCCGCTCTCAAATTCTTGCTTTTTTTTTTTCACCGCTTCTTGAAAGAGAACCATTTTATATAACAAGAATCTCTTTTTGAAGGGTTAATACAAGAAAAATCCCAAATTTTAATCATTGTGACACATTTATCCTAAACTTTTTTTTGTGACACGAAGAACTCCAAACTTTACCTCTTATGACACATTTACCCTAAACTTTTTTTTATGACATCAAAAACCCCAAACTTTATATTTTGTGACACATTTACCCCAAATTATATATTTTTTCTTTTTCTATTTTTTTTGTTTAAAAAAATAGTTGGCTGGCGGGGGTGGCAGCCCCGCCCAAATCTGGGCGAGGCAGCCTAGCTGTCGCCGGCAAGAGGGGGGAGAGCCCTGGCCGATTGTCAGCGAGGGCTTTGCCGCCCTCTACCAATGGCAGGTTAACTATTTTATTTTTTTTGAAAAATGACAAAGAGAATTGAAAAAAAAAGGATATATTTTGGAGTAAATGTGTCTTGGGAGCTAAAGTTTGGGGTTTTTCGTGTAGAAAAAAAAGTTTAGGATAAATATATTATAATGACCAAAATTTAGAATTTTTCATGGTACTAATCATCTTACAAATTTATACTATGACCACCAAGATGTTTTCTCTTGAATGAAATGGGTTTTGGCATCTTCTTAGAGAAAGCAAAACCCAGCATTTTTAAAGCAAAAGCAGTTTGTTTTTACTTTCTTTAGTCGTAATGCGATGGGCGAGCATCCTAGTCTCTCTCATTATTCAAGCAGGAGTCACTTTTATCTTTCTTGATAGCGGTACGTCGAGTAATCAGTTCAATGCTTTCCTCTTTTTTTTTTTTTTGGTCGATAGTTCAATGCTTTCCTTGCTGAAGCCATCATTAACAGTACTTCGGAATTATCTTGGCCCCACCCAAAAAAGCAAGAAACGCACGGGAATCATGTTTGCTTCCATGAATAAAGAAAGTGTGAACACACTTGCACTGAAGAAAAATAAAAGTGACTTATTGTGGGACATGTGTCAACAATGAAGAGGAGCACATGTCAAGGCCTTATTGACTTGTCCAAAGAGAGGCACGACATGCGTATTTTATTAGATTTGGAAAAAGTTTTCTCCCTCCCCTCTTTTTCCAAGGCGTTCTTTATCCCAGCCCAAATGTTATATGGCCCATTTGATTGGTCATTTTTGGAGATTTCCACACTAATGGTGTTGTATCGGTATCGGTGTTTGTTAATATCTTAAAAATGAAATTTCATCATCAGTGCTTATTTTAGGTAAAAGTTATCATTATGATTGGAGTGGCGAGATAAGTCCATGGACAGTTGGTATGAGGATGCAAGATAGAGATGATGGGTGATGCAATCCCAAGTTAGCAGCCATCGATGTTTCTTGTGCATAGTTACGAGTGCATTTCAATGACATTGAGATTCACATTGAGACAATGCTGATGAAGAAGAATACATAATTTAGGGAGGACAAATCTAACACCGAATTCACTTGTGTGGGGAGGGATTGTTAAGATACACATGCAAGTTGTATTTGGAAAACTCCCTACCCGAGAATTGATTTGATGTGGAACAGTTATTATATCGCAATTGTCTGACGACTCTTTTGCTTAAGCATTTGAATAAAGGTGGGTCTAATATAATATGTTAATGGATTCAAATTTTAGGCTGATTCTTAGTAATATCCCAGGTGAAGTAATTGAGCTTCTACTACGTGCTCCAAACAAATAGTATTAGCGTCGAAAGTTGGTTGGTGCTCCACCCATAGTCTATTTCGATATTTGTTGAATATCTCAAGAAAGAAATCTCATTATTAACGCTTATTTCCGGAGAAAATTGCGATCACAATTAGTTTGGCAAGATAAGACCATGGATAGTTTGTTTGGGGATGCAAGATAGAAACCATGGATGATGCAATCCCAAGTTAGCACCTTATAATGTTTGTAGAGACCGAGGGTGATGCAATCCCAAGTTATCACCTAATGATGTTTGTGTTGCATAGTTGTGAGTGCATTGCAACAACGTGGAGATTCAAGTTGAGAGAATGTTGGAGAAGTAGACTTAATTCTAAGCTCACATGTAAGGGAAGAATGTAGAGATGCAAGTGTGATTTATATTATAAAACTCATACGTCAAAGAATTGGTATGGGGTCGATCGATTAATATATTATAATTGTCTTATAACTCATTGACTTAAGTTTTTTAGTGAAGGTAAATCTAATTGAATATACTGATGGGTTCGGACTTGAACTCTCTCTCTCTCTTGGTGATTTTCCCAAGTGAAGCTATGGGGCTTCTACCTCACGCTCCCAACAAATAGCATAGGACTTAATCTTTGTAAGCAGACAAGAAAACGAAAGACTTGATCATTACTTATTAATGATCTTTATACTATCATTGGCTTGTTATTTGTCTGAATTTTCAGTCATCACCACAAAACAATCACATATACAAAATAAATGGAGTAGCACTCGGAAGAAAGTATCTCATGACATAAATGATCAAATTCACAAATCACATCAGCGAAAGTAAATTTTTCACAAATATGCTGAAATCACTTTTACCATGATTAACACAAATGCGACGCATGACCAAACTGGCATGAGTCCACGGGACATCTGATGCGTATTTGCGACAAGCTAATTGAATGATGAAGGCTGGTGCAACAAAGACGCTTGTTCATAGGAGTTCTCTGTGATGTAACTCCTGCAATAATAACATTTACAGCAAGTAAATCACTGCATCATGCTTGAGCTAGATGATTGAAATTGCGAAGTATTTCCAGATTAGCACGTATACTTTTGATATGCCTAGATAATTACAGGACCTAAAATCAATTTGGGATAGTGATGACTCAACAATTTATTGATCTTGATCAATGAGAATAAGTTCGTAACCCGTAATTGACTAACCAAAGTTGTATTAGTAAACGAACAAGTTTTCCTCCCTCCTTCTCTTTCTTGTGCTCTGAAGACCGATTTCCATGACAAAAAGTGCAATACGACTCATAAGAGCAAAAAGCTGAAGATGACTTTCCTTATCCCACAAGCTTCTTGTGGATGTCACTTCCTAATTGACTTAGACTTCTCCAGAGAGCACTACGCACATTGTATTAGATTTGGAAGACGTTATTTTTCTCCTCTTTCTTCCAAAGACCGGCCAAGATGTCACACGGTTAGTTTGATTGGTCATCTTAGAAGATTTCCACACTAATAGCATAATTAGCCAAGATGTCCCAACGGCCATGGGTTGGCAGGGTCGCCAACGCATGGCCGGTGTTGTCGGGGGCCGGTGACTCCCTCTAGCCGTCCCCACCCTGGCCGGCCCTTCCTAGCAATGGTGGGGCAGCGCCGGCGAGGGCTTGCCACCCTCCCCCTCTGATCCCCTCTTTTTTTTAAATAAATTTATCTAATTATTATTTTAATATCACATAAAAATAAATTAAAAACCCACATTGACTAGATTTAAAAATATATATATCATATTATAATAAAATTTTAATTATAAATGCCACGTAAGCAAAATGATCAAAATTTCTTACCATTGGCACTTAAAGTGCCAAATCGCACTTAAGTGATAGCTTTCCCTCTGATTTGGCACGTAAGTGCTCTGGCCGAAAATTTTGGTACTAAAGTGAGTATCGTACACAAATTTTGGTATTCATGGTGTTCTTCTTCCTATTGATGCATTTTTGGGAACATGAACGAGTAATTCTGTGATTTTTGTTGCCATATTGAATTGTCTCAATGGCTGTGATAAATTTCACAATCTATGCTGAGTTTCTTTTAGATATTTGAGAATTTATTTCTTTTCTTTCTTCTTTCCATCAAGAAAGAGCGCAACATACCAAAATATAATTTTCTGTCCTTTGACATTTACACAAAAACAAAGTCCTGATGTTCTTCTTGAAGTGATAACTCATAAAGAAAAAAAACATAGATAGAACTAATTTACAATGATTCACTCCATATGAGTGGTTGCAAGTCCGAGGGTGTATCTATGTCTGCGGACACCACATACTCCGAATGTGTACTCCTCTCCCTCCTCTTGTGTATGTCCATACTTGATGACGGGATTTTCCAGCGTTCTAATTCGCTCCAGTTCAATGGCCACTTCTTCCATGGTGGGTCGCATCTTCCCGTGTAACTCCAGGCATCTTCTGTAACAGCCTGATTTTTTTTTAATAATAAAATCTTCTTCCCCTTCGTTTCTTTATTCTCCATTTCTTTATGCTTTCTGATTTCTCTTTGTCCTTTGCACGTGGGACCCACGCCAGCCCACATCTCCACTTTCCTTTCTCCTGTTCACTGTCTTCCTCACGCGACTCTCCTTCTGCAAACCCTAGCCGCCACCAAGTCAAACAATGCGAGGAAATCGCAACGACGCCAACAACAACGCGAGGAAATCGCAACGACGCCAATGGCCATCCCACGATCGCATCTTCCTCAACCGATTCAGCCATGAATCTCGCACATCTTTCTCTATATCTTCAAGATAAATTATCACGATGGGGGGGGTTTTGCTTCATAATCTCACCTACACGCACAAACCGAAACCCTAGCCATCACATCTCCTCTCGACGCCGCAACCCAAGCTGTTTCCTCTCCGCTGTGGATAAGCCGATTCGTGTGGGACAAGGACGGGTTGTGACTGGGTCTCGTCGGGTGATACCCAAAGTCACGGATCCGTCTCTCTGTTTTTGGACGGAGCTTCTGCTCCTCGTCGCCGGCGGTCATCCAAGATCCTCCAGCCGAAACCATCGCCTAAGAAGCTTCTTGAGAACTCTTTAATTGCTGCGTGTGAGTTGGGTTCGCGACGAACCGAGAGTCCAACACCGTCGAGCCAAGCCGTCGCTGCCGTGGAGCCAAGCCGTCGCTGCCGTCGAGCCACGTCGCCGCCGTCATTGAGCCACGCCGTTGCCATCGTCCAGCCACGCCGATGATGCCATTCGGCCTCCTCACCGTCGTTCAAGCCTCCCCTTGATCAGACGCGAAGAACAGAAGCTGGAAACAGCTTTTGTGGGTTGACTTGCAGGCCCAAGCTTTTGTGGGCCGAGCTTCTGTGGGCTAGATTAGGCCCAGCAGCTTCTGTGGGCCAAACCAGGCCACGGTGGGCCTTGATCCAGCCCCATCCGAGGAGTTGGCTCACTCCCCAACTGTTCAATTAGCCCACGGATTAACTCGTGGGACCGTCGCCGGGTCGTTCGCCGGAAAATTCACCGTCGCCATTAAATTGGACTCCAAAGTTTGGAATTAGGTGAGTTTGCTCCCTAACTCCTAATTAGGGCTGTTAATTGCTCTAGTAGTTTTGGTTGTGTGATTATTGGACTTGATTGATGATTAAATTAGAGATTAGAGCTTATTTAGAAACTTTAGTTGAAATAGGGACGATTTTGTAAATTTAGACATTTAGAGGTTTAGTTGTGAAATTAGATAATTGAAGGATTAATTAGTGAATTAATATATATTTAGAAGTGTGGATTATTGGTTGTGGAGGTGCAATTTTGTAAGTTTTGAAGAATTAGAGACAATTTAATCATTTCGGTCCAAATAGGCTTAAGTTAGGGATTTACGGGTAAATTGATAAATTTAATTAGCGGAGAGAATGTTTGCTAATTAAATTAGTTGTGGAAATCATTAATTAGCGGATGGTAGAAAAATACGAAATTCGGAATATTTTGAGATTGATAAGTTGATGATGTCATATTGTAGTCTAATTAGGGTTTTTAGGGGTAAAATTGTAATTTTGGAAATTTTGACGGCAAAAGTGTAAAATTGACAACTTGGAGAAAGGTGTGAGAATTGTTTGCTGCGATGGTATCAAATTATTAATGGTGATGGTTTGGTTTGATATTCGGGTAATTACGATTAATTATTCTGTTTTGATTAGTTAGGGTTTTATTATGTAATTTAAGGTAATTTGCAATATTTTGGAATAAATTCCAGAAATTGCGTGATTGGTTAAGTGGCTACTAATTAAGGCGATGTCACCCGTAGTTGATCGAATCGAACACTCTGGATTCGATTTAGGGACCCGGGTGAATCCCTAATTGGTAGGTCCAGACAATCGATTTTGATTACTTTGAGAAATTATCTCAAGTTACTTATGGCTTAGTTGTGGAGGTTTATTTAATATTTTTGATTGGTCGATTGGTTGATATTGATTTATTAATTTCAATTGGGTATTGATTATTTCATAATGTGATTTATTTATTTAATGATATTGATTGTTTCATAATGTGGTTTATTTATTTAATTCTCGGTGCTCATTATAATTGATTTGATGTTAAATTATCTTGGAAGTTGATATTGTGACATTTATATCAAATTATTTGGAGTATAATCTATGAAAAGGGTTTATTAATAGATCATGGGTTGTAAGGTGTGTGGTTTAAATTAATTATACGGTTAGGAACCCTAGAGTGATTATCAACCTAATTAAGAAGTAGGGGGCAAACTCGATGAGTTTATCTCATCTTAAAATTATTTGGTTCAGGTCCTAATATTGCAGCTCCCCCTCGAGGACCAGGTGAAGCTGGAGGCGCAGCGAGATGATCATAGTTGATTTAATTTTGATTAGGAGATTTTATTTAATTGTGAGGAAATTATTTTCCGTATTTATCCTTTTAGTTGAACGAATAAATAAGGTTGATAATTTGTGAACCCTATTTAGTTGTTTGATTAGTTTATTGATATTGTTGTAATAAATACCTCAGGATTTTGATCGGGGTTTATTTAGCATGTTCCGCTGCATTTCTTTGTACTAATTTTATATCCTCAGTTCATTTATTTGGTTAATCGATAATATCTGGGATTATCGGAAAATCCAATAAGTGGTGAGGTCTATTTCGAAGACTGTCATGTACTCGGGTTTGGGACGTGACAGCTCCAAGTTTATTTGGTATCAGAGCGGGGTTAATTTGGAGTGATAAGGTTAGGGTTAGTCATTCCTGGGGTAAAAATCTATAACTAATAAAATTGTTTGTAATTGATGCGTTGTTTAAGGATGTTTGTAGGTCATATGCATGCCTTAAATGTCCACGGTATGGGACGTGTATATTTAAGACCTGAATGTGTATCGGAAAAATGCATAGTCTTACGTTTAGCCAAGTTGGCATGATCCGGACATGTGCAGCAAGGTCGGATGTTTGACATTGTATTTGTCTGATTGGTTGTTGTGGTCTTATGTTTAGCTGCGTTGGCACGGTATGGGACGTGTGCAGCAAAGCCGAACATTTGATCCTGTTTGTTTGAGGTTGTATATTTTTAATAATGAAAGACATGTTGAAAGCGTGTATGCGTATCGCACGCTAGAGGCTGGTATGTGTATCGCCTGCCATGGAAATTAAATTGATGAGCGTGTATGCGTATCGCACGCTAGGGGCTTGTATACGTATCGCTTGCCTCAATGATTTTGAGAAATGAGCATGTATGTGTATCGCATGCTACTAGCTTGTATATGTATCATTTGTCTGAGCAAATTTGTTGAGTATTACACAGACTTTATTGATGAGGAATTAATTGTGTACTTTATTGTTTACGAAATTATTGAAATATTGGAACCAGGATTGTTTGATCGTGAGTATGGATAGAAATCAGAGACCTCCGAGGAGAAGAGTGACTATTGGTCGCTTCGGAGTTGGAGATGATGATACCCAGGGAGATCCCCGGGTTGAAGGGATTATGAAATCCCTTGAGGACCTTCGAGGTGAGGTCCAACAGCAGGCTCAGAATCAAGAGGCTGCTATTACTGCTGCGGTAAATGCTGCAATTACTGCGATGAGGAATGCCACACCTGCTCCAGAAACCGTCGAAGTCGCTGTGGAGGACGAGAGACCGATCCCAGCCCCTACACCAGTTGAAGTTGTAGATGAGGAGCGAAGGGTCCTGGAGCAAGTAGAACAGTTCCTAAAGCTGAAACCTCCTCAGTTCTTTGGAAAAGGAGATCCCGAGGCCGCTAATTCGTGGCTTCAAAGTCTGGAGAAAGTATTTGAGGTGATGAAATGCACTGATGCAGACAAAGTGAGGTTGGCAGTATATCAGCTGGAGGGTAATGCCAACTACTGGTGGAAGGCCACCAAAGAAACTGTGTTCCCTAAAGACGTAGCACCAACCTGGGATGCCTTTGTAGATGCCTTTAATGAACAATATTTCTCTAATGCTGCGAGAGACCAGAAGATGACAGAATTTCAGAGGCTGCGTCAAAATAATCTGTCAGTGGATGAGTATGAGGCGAAGTTTGCAGAACTATCGAGGTATGGCAGAAGACTGATTGAGGACCCAGTTGAACGGGCTCTCAGGTTTCGGGATGGACTAAAACCCGAAATCAAGACTCAGCTGGCGCCTTTTGATTTGCGCAGTTATAAGGAGGTGCTGAACAAAGCAAAGATGGTGGAGAAGGATATGAATGAGAGAACGGCAGCGTCTGGCTCGAGATTCTTTGCAGGGAGGGACACTCGTCGCCAAGGAATGAGGCCAGTGACTGGATACAGAAACCCTATTCCTCTTAATAGGGTTAGCGGGGTCAGGAAGCCACCTTTTCGCCGAGATGACAGATGTAGACACTGTGGGAGGCCCCATAGGAGTGAGACTTGTCCTACCAGGACAGGAGCTTGCTTTGGATGTGGCCAACGAGGTCATCTGCTGAGAGATTGTCCGCGTCGCCCAGCTGGGGCACAACCATTACCGCGCCCGGGACAGCTTGCCATCCAAGGCAATATGGAGCGACCCCCAGCTCAGGGAAGAGTATATGCTGTTAATAGAGCGGAGGCTCAGAACGCGGGAGGAGTAATCACAGGTACTGTGTCCTTACACCAACACGCAGCTTACGCATTATTTGATACTGGAGCCACTCATTCCTTTGTGGCTGCCCAATTTGCTAAGTTAGCTGAATTGAAATTAGAACCATTAAGTACTGTTCTTAGTGTTACTACCCCCATGAAAGATAGGGTGTTATCAATTGAAGGGTGTAAGGGATGTGAGATAGTGGTTAGTGGGGTGAAAGGGGTAATAGATTTGGCGGTATTGTGTATGTATGACTTTGATGTAATTGTTGGAATGGATTGGTTGAGAGAGCAGAGAGCCACGGTTGATTGTTATAATCAGGTGATCCAGTTTCAACCATTAGATCGTCCTAGTTACGAGATCGTAGGAAGTAGAGGAGGTCCTTCTGTGCCGTTGATTTCATCCCTCGAGGCAGTGAAGCTGCTCGAGGATGGGTGCCAGAGTTTCCTGGCCACTGTAGTAGACATGTCGGTCGAGGGACCGACAATTGAAGAAATCGCTGTAGTGCGAGAATTTGCTGATGTATTTCCTAAGGAACTACCAGGATTACCCCCGGATAGGGAAATTGAGTTCGTGATCGAACTAGCTCCTGGTACGGAACCTATTTCCAAACCTCCCTATCGGATGTCATTGTCAGAGTTGAAGGAGCTGAAAGTCCAGATGCAAGAATTGCTAGACAAGGGATTCATTCGCCCTAGTGCATCACCATGGGGTGCACCGGTGTTATTCGTGAAGAAGAAAGATGGGTCAATGCGGTTGTGCATTGATTATAGGCAATTGAACCAAGTGACGATTAAGAACAAGTATCCCCTACCGAGGATTGATGACTTGTTTGACCAGTTGCAAGGAGCCTCAGTATTCTCCAAGATCGATCTGAGGACTGGCTATCACCAGCTGAGGATTAGAAAGGAGGATGTCCCGAAGACTGCATTTCGTACGCGGTATGGTCATTATGAGTTCACGGTGATGCCGTTTGGGTTGACAAATGCCCCTGCTGCTTTTATGGATATGATGAATCGAACTTTCAAGGAGTATCTAGACCAGTTTGTCATAGTCTTCATTGACGACATCCTGGTGTACTCGAAGAGTTCAGAGGAGCATGAACAACACTTGAGGATTGTACTGATGACTCTTCGACAACACGCATTGTTTGCCAAGTTCAGCAAGTGTGAATTCTGGTTAGGTCGTGTAGCTTTCTTGGGCCATGTGATCTCAGGCGAAGGAATTTCAGTGGACCCATCTAAGATTGAAGCAGTGTCGGACTGGCCGAGGCCTACAACGGTGACTGAGGTTAGGAGTTTCTTAGGCTTGGCCGGATACTACCGACGTTTCGTGGAGAAGTTCTCGAGTATAGCAGCACCATTAACTAACCTTCTGAAGAAGGAAACTAAGTTTGAATGGACAGATCGGTGTGAGAGAAGCTTTCAGGAGCTGAAGAGGAGATTGACCACTGCACCAATATTGACGATTCCATCAGGTCCAGGTGGTTATGAAATTTATAGCGATGCATCTTATCAAGGATTGGGGTGTGTTTTGATGCAGCATGGACGAGTTGTGGCATATGCATCGAGGCAATTGAGGCCTCACGAAAAGAATTATCCGACACATGATCTAGAATTGGCTGCAATCATCTTCGCTCTTAAGATCTGGAGACATTACTTATGTGGAGAGAAGTTCCCGATTTACACGGATCATCAGAGTCTTAAGTACTTATTTTCTCAGAAGGAGTTGAACATGAGACAACGTCGCTGGATGGAGTTGCTGAAGGACTATGACTGCGATATATTGTATCATCCAGGAAAGGCCAATAGGGTAGCTGACGCCCTTAGTCGTAAATCGTCGATAGCACACTTGATGGCGAAGGAGTGGCACCTTCTAGGAGAGGCGAGAGACTTTGACTTTAAGTTCGAGGTAAGTCATCTCGCGTGTTTAATGGCCACTTTACGAATAGAACCGCAGATTCAGACAAGAATTAAGTCTTTACAGCCATTGGACCCAACTCTTCAGAAGATTATCCAGGGAAGTGAGGATCAGAGGAAACCGAACTTCCAGATCTCCGAGGATGGGATACTAAAGTTCGGAGGAAGGCTATGTGTCCCTGACGATGCCGCACTTAAGGAAGATTTGTTGGCGGAAGCTCACAGGAGCAACTACAGCATACATCCTGGAAGTACTAAGATGTATCGGAATTTGAAACCACATTATTGGTGGAATGGCATGAAACTTGATGTGGCGAGACACGTGGCTAAGTGTCTGACGTGTCAACAAGTGAAGGCCAGCACTGCAAACCAGGAGGCTTATTAAAACCATTGGAGATCCCGGAATGGAAGTGGGAGCACATCACGATGGATTTCGTGACAGGTTTACCTAGGACTCAGCGAAATCATGATGCGATATGGGTTATAGTGGATAGACTGACCAAGTCTGCCCATTTCATTGCGGTACGTAAGGATTTTGCTTTGGATCGATTGGCTGAGTTGTATGTTCGACAGATTGTTAGACTCCACGGAGTACCAGTGACGGTCACATCTGATCGTGATCCGAGGTTCACAGCCGCCTTCTGGAAGAACTTGCAGACTGCTTTAGGGACGAAGTTGCAATACAGTACTGCTTACCATCCACAGACAGATGGACAGTCTGAAAGGACCATTCAGACTCTGGAAGACATGCTGAGAGCATGTGTCTTGGACTTCAAGGGTAGCTGGGAGGATCAGTTACATTTAGTGGAGTTTGCATACAATAATAGCTTCCAGCAGAGCATTGGAATGGCTCCTTATGAGGCTTTATATGGTCGTGCCTGTCGAACTCCAGTTTGTTGGGAGGAGGTTGGAGAACGAAAAATCACAGGTCCAGAATTAGTGCAGCAATCAATTGAAGCAGTCAAGGTCATCAGGGATAGGATGAAGACAGCGCAGAGCCGCCAGAAGAGCTATGCTGATAAGAGACGAAGGCCTTTGGAGTTTCAAGAGGGTGATCACGTGTTCTTGAAAGTGTCACCTAAGAGGGGATTGTCACGCTTTGGCAAGAAAGGCAAGTTGAGCCCCAGATATGTGGGACCATTTGAAGTTCTGGAAAGAATTGGAACAGCAGCCTACCGTCTAGCCTTGCCACCGAATTTGGCTCATATTCACAATGTTTTCCATGTTTCGATGCTGAGAAAGTATGAGCCTGACCCCTCGCATGTACTGAGCTTCGAGGAAATAGAAGTCGATGACCGAGTGTCGTATGAGGAGAGACCGATCAGAATTGAAGATCGCAGAGAACATCACTTGAGGAATAAAGTGATTTCCCTAGTCAAGGTAGTTTGGCAACATCATGACACGGAAGGAGCGACCTGGGAAAGTGAAGAAGCTATGAGAAGCCAGTACCCTTATCTGTTTGGGGAAACTAGCAATGTAAATTTCGAGGACGAAATGTCCTAAGGGGGGGAGAATTGTAACAGCCTGATTTTTTTTTAATAATAAAATCTTCTTCCCCTTCGTTTCTTTATTCTCCATTTCTTTATGCTTTCTGATTTCTCTTTGTCCTTTGCACGTGGGACCCACGCCAGCCCACATCTCCACTTTCCTTTCTCCTGTTCACTGTCTTCCTCACGCGACTCTCCTTCTGCAAACCCTAGCCGCCACCAAGTCAAACAATGCGAGGAAATCGCAACGACGCCAACAACAACGCGAGGAAATCGCAACGACGCCAATGGCCATCCCACGATCGCATCTTCCTCAACCGATTCAGCCATGAATCTCGCACATCTTTCTCTATATCTTCAAGATAAATTATCACGATGGGGGGGGTTTGCTTCATAATCTCACCTACACGCACAAACCGAAACCCTAGCCATCACATCTCCTCTCGACGCCGCAACCCAAGCTGTTTCCTCTCCGCTGTGGATAAGCCGATTCGTGTGGGACAAGGACGGGTTGTGACTGGGTCTCGTCGGGTGATACCCAAAGTCACGGATCCGTCTCTCTGTTTTTGGACGGAGCTTCTGCTCCTCGTCGCCGGCGGTCATCCAAGATCCTCCAGCCGAAACCATCGCCTAAGAAGCTTCTTGAGAACTCTTTAATTGCTGCGTGTGAGTTGGGTTCGCGACGAACCGAGAGTCCAACACCGTCGAGCCAAGCCGTCGCTGCCGTGGAGCCAAGCCGTCGCTGCCGTCGAGCCACGTCGCCGCCGTCATTGAGCCACGCCGTTGCCATCGTCCAGCCACGCCGATGATGCCATTCGGCCTCCTCACCGTCGTTCAAGCCTCCCCTTGATCAGACGCGAAGAACAGAAGCTGGAAACAGCTTTTGTGGGTTGACTTGCAGGCCCAAGCTTTTGTGGGCCGAGCTTCTGTGGGCTAGATTAGGCCCAGCAGCTTCTGTGGGCCAAACCAGGCCACGGTGGGCCTTGATCCAGCCCCATCCGAGGAGTTGGCTCACTCCCCAACTGTTCAATTAGCCCACGGATTAACTCGTGGGACCGTCGCCGGGTCGTTCGCCGGAAAATTCACCGTCGCCATTAAATTGGACTCCAAAGTTTGGAATTAGGTGAGTTTGCTCCCTAACTCCTAATTAGGGCTGTTAATTGCTCTAGTAGTTTTATTGTGTGATTATTGGACTTGATTGATGATTAAATTAGAGATTAGAGCTTATTTAGAAACTTTTGTTGAAATAGGGACATTTTGTAAATTTAGACATTTAGAGGTTTAGTTGTGAAATTAGATAATTGAAGGATTAATTAGTGAATTAATATATATTTAGAAGTGTGGATTATTGGTTGTGGAGGTGCAATTTTGTAAGTTTTGAAGAATTAGAGACAATTTAATCATTTCGGTCCAAATAGGCTTAAGTTAGGGATTTACGGGTAAATTGATAAATTTAATTAGCGGAGAGAATGTTTGCTAATTAATTTAGTTGTGGAAATCATTAATTAGCGGATGGTAGAAAAATACGAAATTCGGAATATTTTGAGATTGATAAGTTGATGATGTCATATTGTAGTCTAATTAGGGTTTTTAGGGGTAAAATTGTAATTTTGAAATTTTGAGGCAAAAGTGTAAATTTGACAACTTGGAGAAAGGTTTGAGAAATGTTGGCTGCGATGGTATCAAATTATTAATAGTGATGATTTGGTTTGATATTCGGGTAATTACGATTAATTATTCTGTTTTGATTAGTTAGGGTTTTATTATGTAATTTTAGGTAATTTGTAATATTTTGGAATAAATTCCAGAATTTGCGTGATTGGTTAAGTGGCTACTAATTAAGGCGATGTCACTCGTAGTTGATCGAATTGAACACTCAGGATTCGATTTAGGGACCCGGGTGAATCCCTAATTGGTAGGTCCAGGCAATCGATTTTGATTACTTTGAGAAATTATCTCAAGTTACTTATGGCTTAGTTGTGGAGGTTTATTTAATATTTTTGATTGGTCGATTGGTTGATATTGATTTATTAATTTCAATTGGGTATTGATTATTTCATAATGTGATTTATTTATTTAATGATATTGATTGTTTCATAATGTGATTTATTTATTTAATTCTCGGTGCTCATTATAATTGATTTGATGTTAAATTATCTTGGAAGTTGATATTGTGACATTTATATCAAATTATTTGGAGTATAATCTATGAAAAGGGTTTATTAATAGATCATGGGTTGTAAGGTGTGTGGTTTAAATTAATTATACGGTTAGGAACCCTAGAGTGATTATCAACCTAATTAAGAAGTAGGGGGCAAACTCGATGAGTTTATCTCATCTTAAAATTATTTGTTCAGGTCCTAATATTGCAGCTCCCCCTCGAGGACCAGGTGAAGCTGGAGGCGCAGCGAGATGATCGTAGTTGATTTAATTTTGATTAGGAGATTTTATTTAATTGTGAGGAAATTATTTTCCGTATTTATCCTTTTAGTTGAACGAATAAATAATGTTGATAATTTGTGAACCCTATTTAGTTATTTGATCAGTTTATTGATATTATTGTAATAAATACCTCAGGATTTTGATCGGGGTTTATTTAGCATGTTCCGCTGCATTTCTTTGTACTAATTTTATATCCTCAGTTCATTTATTTGGTTAATCGATAATATCTGGGATTATCGGAAAATCCAATAAGTGGTGAGGTCTATTTCGAAGACTGTCATGTACTCGGGTTTGGGACGTGACATCTTCTCGCGAGGTTCGCATAGGCGACGATCCCTTCTTTCTCACCTTGCTTCAAAACTCGAGTGTCCACGATGTCCAACAGGCGGTTTTCGTCCATCGTGAGGAGGAAATAGCGTGCGAGGTTTCTCTCCTTGTTGCCTCCAAGAGATGTGATTGGCTTTTGCCCCGTCAAGAGTTCGATCAGGACCACGCCAAAGCTGTACACATCGCTCTTCTCTGTGAACTGACCTGATTGAAGATACTCGGGATCTAAGTACCCAAATGTCCCTTGGACTCTTGTAGTCACGTGAGTTTGATTGACCAAAACCGACTTGGAAGTGCCAAAGTCCGCCACTTTTGCGCGGTACTTGTCATCCAAGAGAATATTAGTAGATTTAATGTCCCGGTGAAGAATGTAGATAGCACAAGGCTCCGGCCATTTCAGCAGCAATTCGAAGGCGCGTGTCCCATGATAGTAGATTGTCGTGTAAATACTGGAAAAGAGTCCCTTTCGATATGAATTCGTATACCAAATGCGGCGACTCTGTTTCCAAGCAACAGCCCAGTAGCTTAACAATGTTCCTATGGTTGATCTGCGAGAGAATTGCAATCTCATTGATGAACTGTTCAACTATTCTCACATTGATCGCCTCTGACTTCTTAGTGGCGACGATTCCTCCATCCGTGAGCATCCCCTTGTAGACGGTTCCTTGCCCGCCTTTTCCGGGATTTTCATCGACTGAAGCAATGCAATTTTCGATCGTGAGACTCCGATCGACAGTTCGTATATCAATTTGAGACTTCGATTCCTGGGTTATGCTTGTTGGTCGGCAACGCTTTGCCATTTCCTTTTCTTTGTCGTTTCTAGTCCAGGCGAACGGATGTGGGCTTAAGGGGACCCTGGCTGCAGGAGGTTTCTGGGAAGAAGATTTGGGTTTCAGAGAAGTACACGACGAGCTGTGTTACCATTATAAAAACGGTTCCAAACTTATGGAAAATAAAGGATTCACCAAGAAAAAAAAAACATATGCCAGAATTTTATATAAAATCTATAGAAAAAAGAGAAGCCAACATTGGTCATGATTCCTCTTTCTCACTTGTGGCTTTGTAGGTGATTATTAAATAAACATAGAATCTATAAGTTCCAGACGAAAATACTAGAATTATACGACCCAAAGAACGCATCTAAGGCAGCCTTATGTCATTAAAAAATGGGAAAGTTCGAAATACAAAAAAAAATCCATAATTTAATTCTACGATTTCGTGCTTAATTTATCAATGTTTTAAGACATGAAACTAATCTACGATTCCTACGATTTTGTGCTTAATTTATCAATGTTTTAAGACATAAAACTATTCTATGATTCCTAAGATTTTCGTTTCTATGAACGACTTGACTTACGTTCCTTAAGGGCAGTTAATCAAACATTAATAACATCACGACAGAATCAATGAATATATGAAAAAAGAACCTCCAACATCTTCGATACTAAAATGATGAGCAAATATCGCTTATATACAAAGAGGGTCCATGCACGATTGATTTTCATTGTTTTTGTTTTGCTATTGAGAATTGACAAGAAAGGTTCGCTAGGATCGGGAGAGAAAATTCTATAACTAGTTGGGTTCTTTGATGTTCATGTATGTAGTTCAGGTGGTGAGTTTGATGGTGAGTTTGATACGGCACGTGATGAGGATTTAAATGATATCTTGATCTAAGCAGTCGGAGCATTGTTAGTCGGCAACAATCGCTCTATGCCATTAGCAATTCAGTATGATCTTCAAGGAAGAGCCGGGCGGGGCAGGCGGATGCAAGCACGCCTTCTTTTCTGGAAGGGAAATGTCGGTCTTTCTTTCTTTCTTTTTCAGCAAGTAACGATCTAATAGAATCACGAAGGCTGGTGCGCCGTGTAACTGATGGAAGTTCCATCAACAATCGAATTGACAGCAAGTATTCAAGGATCTCAGGATGAACTAAAATCACTGCATCATGCTCGAGCTAGAGGATTTCCAAATTGGCACACGCACAGTAAGATAATGCCTAGCTAATTACAGGACCTGAGTAAATTTGGGATAGGTATAGCTTCACAATTTATTGATCCCGAACGCTGAGAATAATTTCATTACCAATAAATAACTACCCCGAAACCCTCCTATTAGGAAACTGGCAAGTCTTCCTCCCTTCTCTCCTCTTTCTTTTGCTCTGAAGACCGATTTCCATGACAGACGGAGCAACATGACTTACCAGAGTAAGAGGCAAAGCGGATCTTCACCACGTCGCACTAGGAAAGAGTGGCTGCACCGAAAATGTAATGACATCCATATCGATGTTTGACTTGCTAGATTTAAAAGAAGCAGTATAAGATTCAGTTGCCTCACGGTCCTCTTGATTTTGCTGAATAATCGAAGGATTTTGGAGCTTCCTTATCCCCTCCAACTCCATTGCAACTTCTTTCATTGTAGGTCGGTTCCTCCCATTCAAGTTCAAGCATCTTTTCGCAAGGTTAGCAACTGATGCAATCTCTTTCTTCTTACCTTCTTTCAAACTTGAGCATCCACAATGTCGAACAAGCGATTCTCCTCCATTGAAATAATGAAATAGGTTGCGAGGCTTCTTCCTTCTTGTTCCCTCAGTGACGAGATTGGCTTTTGTCCCGTTAAGAGTTCAACAAGGACAACTCCAAAGCTGTACACATCGCTTTTGTCTGTAAATTGACTTGATTGGAAATACTCGGGATCTAGATAGCCGAAAGTCCCCTGCACCAATGCGGTCACATGAGTTTGATCGAGGGAAACGGACCTGGAAGTACCGAAATCAGCGACTTTTGCCCGATATTTCTCATCCAAGAGGATGTTGGTGGACTTGATGTCCCGATGATAAATGGGAATGGAGGCTGCTGAATGCAAGTAGAATAAGGCTCCTGCGATTTCAGTTGCAATCCGTAGCCTTGTGTCCCACGATATAGGAAACTCTGCATTTGTGTCATGTAGGTATTTGTATAGAGTCCCGTTTGGTATGAACTCATATACTAAAAGCGGGACTTCAGTCTCCAAACAGCACCCCAATAACTTAACCACATTTCTATGGTTGATTTGTGAGAGGATGAGGACTTCATTTATGAACTGTTCGACTTTTCCCTCGTCTATCACTTTTGATTTCTTAATCGCAACTATTTTTCCATCTGTCAACATTCCCTTGTAAACAGTACCCTGCCCACCTTGCCCGAGTATCCTATCGTCGTTGAAATTGTCAGTGGCCTTCTCTAAGTCCCTGGAGTTGAACAATTTGCTTTTCTCAATATTGCCTTCTGGTGAAGATAACTCACTTTCCAACAAAAGACCGCCATTGCGTTTGAAGAACTTCTCTTTGAGCTTGTTTGCTTTTCTCTTCTTGATGTATTTGTACCACGTCCATATGCAAAGACACAAAAGTAGTGCTCCTATGCTTGCCCCAACTCCTGTATTGCAAAATTTTGAGGGGGTAAAAGTGAGAAAATGGTCCCCTTGTCAAGAATCTGTGAAGGCACTAATCATCAAGAGTTTAAGGAATCTGTTTAAAAGGAAAACAAACCATTCTGATTAACTGCAGTCTCGTTTCATGTGGATGATTTATCTTTAAAACAATAAAAGATTTGTTTGTCTCCTGCTTAAGTTCCATCCAGTGAAATTTTTGTATATACATCTGCACCATTCAACTCACCTCCCTTACGAGGAATTTAGCAAACTGTTCGTGAAAGTGAAAAAGTTTCTACGAGAATTCATCTTGATCATGATTGCAATAATTCCAATGCGAAATGACGAGAATAACTAGGAACCTTGGATATGTTTTGATTGATATGAAGCGGCAACATTAAAAAGGGTAATTGTTGGACATGAAAAGAGTTGATTGTTGCATATGAAAAAATGGTTGTTGACACGAACATATGTGATGGTCGATCATGAAAAGTGATGGTTAGGCTTATCAAATGAGTGGGTTGGATTGAAAATCATCTAACCCAAACTGACCAATTTGACCTGTATTAATTTTTTTAATATAATACATTTTTAGAGACGTAAATCTAAACTTAACTCAAACCCGACCTAACCCAATTACTAAAACACACGGATGTTGATACCAAAACCTTTAACCTACTTTAAGTTCTTCATGTGAACATGTACTTGGATAGATTTTTTTAATCAAATTAACCAAACTAAGTATATTAGTAAATAAATGGAAAAAATAAATGTTGCAATGCATATAAAGAACTAGAAAAGTATGCATTTGTTGTGACGAAACATACTATAAATGTATGTTTTGTAACAGCCGTTTATTCGCGTATTTAAATCGCCAAGGATTGAAATAGATTTCGTACGCGAATTTAGAACCAAAAATGAGGTTTTATTCAATTTTGGGGAATTTTCAAATTAAAGGATGAAATTTGGAAAATTAATCTTGATGTGTCAAAAATCCAATTTTGAGAAAATTTGGCTCAAAAGTGTGATTTTGGTTTTATTATACATTTCTGAATTTTTGGAAATTTTTCGAAATATTAAAATATTTTTAGTTATATTTTACATGAGATTAATTGAAAATTTCTTTAAAAATAGGAATTGGAGGAAATTGGGTGGACCGACCGTGCGGGCCAGGCCCAGGTCGAGCCAGGCCACGCGCGGGCCATGGCCAGCTCGCGCCAGGCCCAGTTCCCAAGCCTAGTCGGGCCACAGCCAGCCCGCGGCCCATCCCCCTCTCTTCTTCTTCTTCCTCTGTTTTCCTCTGTTTTTCCTTGCTCCGCACGCACAGCTCCGGAACCTCGCCGTGCGGGTCCCACGCCGGAGGAACGCCGGCCATTCGCCCGAGACCTGCTGCAGCAGCCTAGGGCGAGCGGCGGACGTGACCTTGGTCAATGGGGAGCTCGTTCCGGGTCGCAAACGGCGGCCAAACTTCTTGGACACGCGACACCCCCTGTTTTTCTTTCACCCGACCAGCCCAATTTGAACGTGCATAACTTTCACCTCGAGTCTCCGTTTGGGATGTGGTTTGTACCCTTAGAATCATGGTGAAGCCCTCTTCAAGCATCCGTTGACTGTCTCCGCCGACTCGAGCCACGCCGTCTCCGGTGAGCCGCCGAAGTCAGCCACTCGCAGCTTCCTTCCCCTGTTTTGCCGGTAGGCTGGTCAAGCTTCAAACCTCGATTTGATTGATTTCCTTTGCTCAAATGTTGATTTCGTTGATTCCATTGGGTTTTTACATGAAGTTAAACCCCAGATTAGCTTTCAATTTTGTTTGATTTGGCTGGGTTTTGGTTGATTTTGAGTTTGAACTCGGTTTGCCCCAATTTTATCAAAACCAAGCCCTAGCTCTTCAATCCGACGAACCACGGCTACCCACTCTCAATTGATGCTTCCATTAGGCTCGTGTGAGTGTTGTGAGTGTATTTTAGGAAGAAATTTGGTTCGATTTGGTCTTGGATGGACGAATTGAAGCCAAATCTCGGTCTCTTCCTTCCCCCTTCGCCGAACTGCCGACCTCCGCCTTTGAAATGCGATTTATCCCTCCGCCGACCACCTTAACCTACATTCTTGGTATCCTTAGACTCGTATGGAAGTCCTCTACAAAACCCCTATGGTTTGGAGTCTCGGTTTTGCATGTGTGCGACGAATCGAAGGCAAAACCGAGCGAGGGTCGAGCGACCAGGTTTCTGACCCGCGTGAGTCTATTCGGGTCTGCAGGTGGGCTTCGTGCGTGTGGGTTGGGCCGAGATTTTTGGGCCTCGTGCAGCCCAAGTCCAAGGCAGAAGCAATTCGGCCCGAGAAGAAGAGAAGGAAGAAAAGAAAGAAAGAAAAGAAAGGAAGAAAAGGAGAAAGAAGAAAGAAAGAAAAGAAAAAGGAAAAAGGGAAAATAATTCCCGTGTCGCCGCGAGATTATTGGAAAATTAGCCAAGGTGGGGGAACTTTCTAAATCGCCCTTAGGCATGCCTTTGCGCTAGTTACTTACGTGCATTGTTTTATTATTAATGCTTTTAGTATTATTAATAAGTTATTATTAATATCTATAAAAATTATTATTATTAGTGTGGTGAGTATATTAGATAATTATTAGTTATTATTATATTATTTTAGCATTATTATTATTGTTCTGAGATGGTTAAATTAGGATGATTTAGCCAAGTAATTGGTCCATGGAAGTAAGATGGAGAATTTGAGGAACGTAGCGAACTATAAGCCAAATTAGACGGCTTTAGTTAGTTTCTTCAATTATGCAGTTTAATTATTTATTTACAAGCAATTTATTTATTTATTTACAACAATTTATTTAATACCGTATTTATTTATTTAAAGTCCAGTATTATTATATTCTGCAATTGAGTGTTTATTTAGACTGCGTGATTAGTCTAGATCGATGGGACTCGGGATTAGACTGGACTTGAGTGACGGACTAGTGATTCTTGGATTTGGTGTGAGCTTAGTAGGTGGCGTAGTGACAAATTAGGGATCCTAGGGCCGGGGTAGACCTAATCGCGGGATAGGGAGTTAACTTGCTAAGATACCCAGTATCTCACCCCACCACCCCAACCTCCCCAAGTAACAGAGATGGACCCTAATGATGATAATGATGAATGGGAAGAGGACACTGATAAGAACAACCTACTCTGGGAGGAGATAGAAGAGGAGTTTGTAGATAGTATTGATGAGGACAATTTACCAGTAGAGGAGGTTGAAGAAGAAGAACCGGAAGAGGATTATGAACCGGAAGAAGAGGAGCCCGGAGAAGAGGAACCTGAAAAAGCGGAGCTAGGCGAAGAGGACGATCTGGCATTGGAAGATCTGAAGGAGGAGCTGGACGACGGACCCCTGCAAGATGCACATAACATGATTATGGGTTGGTACCAGCAATTTGACCAACAATTACAACTGCAAGATCCCACACCCAAACCAGCAGATGAGGGTTGGATAATAGACAGGATCGAAACCCCCTCTGGAAGAGTAAAGGAAAGACATGAGACTACTATACGTGAGTGGAACCCCCTACTCAGGAGGTGGGTGGGCCATCAGTATTGGGAACGCTATGATGGGAAGATCGGAGGTCCACTAGTTCGCTATCAAAGTCAGCATGAGGTAGCGACTGGAGTTTATGATATCTGGAATCCCACTCAGGGTTACGGCGACCAACCCGACGACACGGTTATAGACCTTTAGGTTAGTGATCTAGGTTGGTCAACCCGACCGTTTTTGAAATTGTATATTATAGGGTTTCGGTTATGTATACGCCTTGGTGGACGTAAACTTTTGGGAATGTTTATATATTATTCGCTTTCGTGTGCTTACTCTGAATTACATCGAGGACCGTGATTGACTTGGATCAAGGATTCACGGAAAAAGACAGGACTGTGCACGCGCGCCGACCTCGGGGCGTGACATGTTTTGTTGCCAATTCAAATTTTTTGCTTAAACATATAATCAGTGGAAGTAATATGCTTTATATAGGATACTTGACAATCGAGACCGATATTAACTAGGAAGTGAAAGTTTATGATTTTCTCTGTAAAGAACCCCCCAACGATCACCAATCATGAAATTTAAAAGGTAAATAAGCGACTTTGCCGATCAAGGACATGAAAATGTTCAATTACTATAATTAAAATATATGGAGACTCACAAGCACTATTTACTCATCGGTGACCTGATCATATCTGGAAAATAGAACTCAGTAAAACAAAAAGGAGTAAAGTAGAATTGGAGCCCATCTAGTCTAATTAGATAAAATTCTATTGGTTTTCAAATTCTAAGCTTACCGCACGGGGGAATCACATCTCCAACTCCTCTGGACGCATTAGGTGCTTTATTTATTATTAGAAGAATAATGAAAATGTTCTCTGTTTTTTAGAAGGATTTGAAATGTTTTAGTTGTCAACCTATTTAAGACTCATCAAGTTGTTAGTCATTTATTTCATGGTGCTACTTGACCTTATTTTTTTAATATAAGGCAATCCGTTTATGACCTAGCTCATTAAACATAAGTTAAAATATGGGTTCTAAATCTAATTCAGCAACTCAAAATGGTGATGGTTAGAATAATGTACTATTTTTAAAAATGTATCGATTGGTTATTTGTAAATACAACAAAATCATACATCATTCATGACAATTGTTCATAACAACAACTCTCTCTTCTTCATAACGTTATCTTTTCTTCTCTTTTCATACATAAATTTGATAATACGTTCAAGTTGAAATTCCAAAAGGAAAATTGAATGATTGCTAAACTTGTTTCTTTGTAGTTTTGGTACATGTTATGGACGTATATTTGTTCTAAACCCAATGACAATAATAGCGGGGGAAAATAATACCTTAAAAACAGTGATCGTCATCATGTATCAAAGCATCAAAGGTCCATAAATTACCACTCTATATTTGTTTCTGTTTATATGGTTGAATCATCTTCCTTGTGACATAATAAAGTATCTCATGTTGTTATATTATTTTGAAACTGATATAAAGAAATGGTATTGATATCATGTGATAATCTGGATACAAAGGATTCTGAATTATGTTTACGAGCAAAGATGACAAAGAAATCGTTCTCAAGGGTAGAGAGATCTAATAAAGTACTTGATCTTGTTAATTTCAATATTTGTGAAGTAAATAGTGCAGTACCTAGAGGTGGAAATCATTATTTTATTGTGTATATTAATGATTACGCTGGATATACTCAGGTTCACCTTATGAAATCAAAAGATCAAGCTTTTGATGGTCAAAGCATGTAAAGCCACAGTTGAATATAAAAAAGATACAAAAAAAGAAAAACAAAATTTTGAGAAGTGGTCAGGGAGGAGAATACCTCTTATTAGATTTTAATGCATTTCCTATACAAATGGTATTGTGCATCAAGTAAGTGCATCTTATACACCACAACAAAATGAACTGACAAAAAGAAGGAATTTGATTTTGGTATACAAGCAAAATTGCCCATCAATTTGTCGGGAGAAGCACTTCTTACTACACGTCACATTCACAACAACATTCTTTTGAAGGAATTTAAGAAATCTCCATAGGAATTATGCAAAGGAACGGTATCAAATATCCAATAAAGTATGGGGCCTTGCTATTACTTAATTGTCGATCCTAAGTGAACCAAATATGCTGAAAATTCCAAAGCTTATGAATTATTAGATGTTAAAGCTAATGTTATTGTGCAATTAAGAGATTTTGAAATTCTTAAATACGAATTCGATAAAGATTCAAGTGATATCTCAGCATATTCACAAGCACCAATTGACGCGAGCAATCCTTCGTCAAGAGAAAGAAAACTGCTTGATTCTCCAAGTAGACCAAAGAGAAGTCAAAAAGTGAAGTAAACAAAAAAAATTCGAGTCTAATTTTGTAATTCTCCTAGTAGAAGGAGATAGAGAAGATGTTATTCTTGGATAAAGATCCATTGAGTGAGGCAATGGTATCTAGAGATGCAAAATTTTGGAAAGAATCAATTAATGATGAAGGAGGTGCTGAGGAAGAATTTTTTAATGTTCTATCAGATCATCTACATGAATTTTTTTGATCTTATATAGATGCTAGAGATATTTGGAATGCCTTCGAGACTACATAATTATTGACAAATAAGGTACACAAAAATTGACTACTTCGATATATTTTAATTTGGTCATGATTAATAAAAATCCATCTTGAAGCAAGTACATGAACTTCAAATAGATGTTGCAAAACTCAAAGACTTTATCATAGAAGTTTCTTAACCTCTTCAAGGAATTGCAATTACTTCAAAATTTTCGTCAACTTGGAATTATTATCGAAAGAAACTTTCCTGCATGACTAAAAACCTGATTGTGGATAATTTATTGAACGCATCTAATTGTAGAAGGTTCTCGGGATCATGAGCTCTGTGAAAAAAAGTTGCAAACAATGGCATTCTGTTGAGAATTCAATATGAGTAGAGACAAAGAACACAAAAGGCAAGTACCAAAATATTGGCATGAAAATTTGATTCGATGGGATTATCATATGGATTTATGCATAACAATGCTAATAACTGCATTTATCCAAAGTTTACCAAAGAGTATGGAGTTATAATCTTCTTATACTAGACAATAAGCTGATTGTTGGTGCAAATATGCATGGTATAAATGAAATTAAAAAATATCTTAGCTTATAATGAAAGATCTGGGACAAGTGGATATAAGTTTAGGTATTAAAGTGGTCAAACATAGTCAGGGTTATGCTTAATGACAAGGCCAATATATGGAGAAAAAATTTAAAAATATCACAATTTGGGATCAAAAGGATCAATCATACCATATGATGCGTCAAATAAATTGATGAAAAATATTGGACAACTTTTAGCACAAATAGAGCATAAAAGTGTAATTGGAAATATGATATATCCTATGTATTGCACTTGACCGTATATAACCTTTAAGATGTGTAGATTGTCCAGATTTAGTAGTAACCGTAGCACTGTGTATTGAAAGGCCATAAGTACAATTCTTGGTTATTTAAAGAAAATAATACATCATGACCATTTTATAGAAGACATCTAATAGTACTAAAATAATATTCAGATGCTAGTTGGATAACTAGCACAATTGATAACGAGCCAACATCTGGATGGCTTTATCAAGCTTGCAAATGGTGCAGTCTTTTGGGTACCAAAGTGTCTAACATGTATTACTCGGTCAATTATAGAACATAAATTTATAGCACTATCGACAGTTGGTAATATAGGATGAATGGTTGCATAATTTGCTATTGGATAAAGAGTTATGGCAACAATCGATGGTAGTCCTATCTTTACATTGTGGTAGTGAGGCAATAATGTCAAAGGCATACAATAAAATGTGTAATGGAAAAACTAGATATTAGCTAGGGATATGTTCGATAGTTGATCACTAGTAAAAATTATTTCAGTAATTTATGTTTAAACAAATAATAACTTAGCTAATCCACTCACTAAGAGAATCTCGAGAGGTTTAGTAAGTAGTATTGCCAAAGAAATGAGTCTTAGACTGATTGATAATAGTGATAAAGTATTAGGGTTCATGGTTTATATTCATGGAAAGTTAGGAGGATGAGTGTAAGAAATCACTCTTAATGATATTGATGATTTTAGCAAAGCAAGATTAAGTTAATAAGTGAGGAATTTCACCTATATGAACATAAAAGGTGATACCACTTCTAACAAAAGCGGAATGAACTTTTTGTGAATATTCATGTAGGAGAAAGCACAATGCCATATAAAAGTCCTAAATCATAAAAAAATTCTGATAATGTGTATAAATTCATATATTTAATCATTCAATTAACAAATGGAATCATAGTAACAATTTCATCTACCACTGATTTTGTTAATGAATTTATGCTAATTGAAGGCTCAAATCTAAACAGATACCTTCTTGTATGCATGAATTTGTGTAAATTAGTACATAGAACAAATTTAGTGAGGGATTGTTGCAATAGTTTGTTACCATAAAAAAAAAGTGATTGTTGGGCATGAAAAATGTGATTGTTGGATATGAAAAGAAATGGTTATTGATAAGAAGAGAAATGATGGTTGATCATGACAAGTGGTTACAATTTCATGAAAAGTGATGATGGTGGAAATAAGATATTTATTCCCAAAACATATGCTGATTGATTGTCCGTAAATAGTACCAGATCATATATTGTTTATCACAATTATTCATGAAAACTACAACTTTTTCTTCTTCACAGCATTATCTTTTCTTCTCTTTTCCCACACAAGCTTAATAAATATTCAAGGTGAATCTCATGAGGAAAATTGAGTAAATGTTGAACTCGTTTATCTATAACTTTGATATATATTCTTGAGGTATGTTTTTTCTAAGCTTGGTAGCAATAATAATAGGAGCGAATAAACCTTAAAGATATTGATTGTCGTCACGTCTCAAAGGATCCCAGATCTATCAATTACTATTCTATTTCCATTAATAATCAAAATTTCCCAACAATTACTAGATTGAATTTTGTCTGTAATTATCACCAAGCAAATAGACAAGTTAGAAGTAGGGGTGAGCATTATAATCCACCCGCCCGGGAACCACCCGGACCGTCGGTTCTCGGGAGGAACGGTCCGGTTTCCGGTTCCATTTATATGGAACCGGGAATTTTCGGTCCGGTTCCTAGTTCCGGGGTGAAACCGTCCACCCAGACTGGATCGAAATAAGTTTATTAAAAAAAATTATATATATTATGATTATATTTACTTTTTATCTCTCTTTTCCCCCTTTTCACGCCACCTTTTCCCTCTTTTTTTGCTTTCTCCACTTCTCTCTCACCTACTCTCCTCTGCCACACTGTTTTCCCCCTTTTCACGCTAGCTTTTCCCTCTTCTTTTACTTTCCCCACCTCTCTCTCACCTATTCTCTTCTCTGCACACCGAAGTTAATGAGCGATACTCTCTCTCCTCTATACCTTTGGCGTGGGCATCATTTTCTTCCTTGCAGCTTCTTCACCGACTCCCTCAATTTTCTTCTTGCTGCATCTTCTCCCTCACGCGAACTCCAGATTTCCAAGTCTGCTGCTGCCTCGTCACTGAAGCTTGCCTCGCCGACCACCCGCTCGTGCTCACTACGCCTGGTTTGTCTTCATCGTGTCGCTGTCTCGCCGAGCTCCTGTGCTCCACCGATGCCACACCCAACTGTGTCGCGCCGTCCACGAGCCACTCAACGCTGTTCTTTGGCGTCATTTCTGCTTAAGCCTTGACCACGCCTTACCTCGCCTCGCCAACATCCCTCAGCCTGCTTCAAGTCGTCCCAGTTGCTATTTTTGTTGTCCAACGCCGGCGCCACCGTTGCCACCTCCTGACGCCGTCCTAGGCATCTTCTCCTGTCTCAAAGTCTTAAATGAAAAAGATTAATTACCCACCCAGGAACCGGACCGGACCGGGCAGGAACCGACCCGGACCACCCAGTCTCCTCTAGTTCGGTTCCCAGTTCTAAATAACAGGGAACCGGTTCCATCAGTACCGCCCGGGAATCGATCACCCCTAGTTAGAAGGAAGGGTAAGGTAGAACTTCTTGCTGTAACTTTTCTGAAATAATTTATGCGAAGCTGATCTTTTTCTGTGGATGCTCAAGGGTAAGAACGAGTTTAGCTGTCTTTCTACCACCGACACATTTAAAACTGCCCTGGAGGTTGACACAAGTCCCATTGCACGGATTTAGTTCTTCACATTCGTCAATATCTGATGTCAAAGGAGAAACAAATATATTAGCGAAACCCATCTCATTAAGTCACATACATTTTTTATGTTTTGCTAAATGAGCCCATGCTACCAATTTTGGTCGAGAATTGATAATGTAAATGCCAACTATCTTATATGGCACGATCAACTGATGTGAACATTTTTAAATAAATTTTGAATAAAATTTTGAATTTGTTGAATTTTATTCTTTTTGTTTTCATTTTTCTTTCCTTCTCCCTTTGGTCGTTTGCCTGGTCTCGATGATGGTTGGTGATTGGCTGAGGCGACAGCCAGTGAGGTTGACCTTTTCGTGTCAATGGCGAGGCAAAGGCCATGAAGTTCCACCTTGCCCATCAATGGTGAGGTCAAACCTCACCATGATTGGTGAGAGGCTTGTCTTCGCCAGGCACTAGCAAGGTTGACCTTGCTAGCCCTACCCTCTAGCTAGTGGCAAGCCACTGCTACGGCCCCTGCAACCGGCTAAAGAAAGGAGAAGATAAAAAGAAGAAAGAAAGGAAAATGAAAAAATGAAAAATTAATTTTTTAAACATTATAAAAAAATTCACGTCAAAGCTGACTGTATCATGTAAGACGATCGGTATCAATGTCAACAATATCAAGTAAAAATTAATTGGACAAACTCATTTGACAAAATGTGAATATGTTCATAACTTAATTGACATAATTAAAATGTTCAGGATTGTACTAGTAAAAAACGTAACTTTTTGGTAATTTTTTCTACAATAATAGGTCGCATTTCTTCATAAATTGTTAATTCTATGGCTAATATATTGCGCTTGTAACGAAAGGAGTATCCTGTTCCCCTCAATTTCCAGTAAATTCTTGTCAACATTAAAAAAAAAAAATTGAAGTGCATTCACTTCGTACAATCTTGGGCAGAAGAAACTGAAAAAGAGGGCAGAAAAGCATGCATGTGATCATTAACAGAGCGAAGGCATGTTTTTCAGAGAAAAATCTGGGAATGAAAAAGCCACATCGCTATATAGTGCCTTAAAAACGAAATGTGATAGCACAAAGCATGTTACCTTGGCATCCTCCATGAAGATATGGGTTACCACCGTACCCGCTTTCGCAATAGCACTGCGTAAATGGCATAACCTCACTTCCATAATACGAATGCATGTCGTAGAGGTTGGAACTGGTACAAATGAAATCCGCCGCATGTTGGTTGAGAAGCTGAAGCGCATCCTCGCTAGGAATCCCCCACTCCAATACCACTGGAACCGTATCATTCAAACTTAAGTCATATAAATCTTCACTTTCAAACCTCGAGAACCATGATATATTTGCCAGGAAAGCGTACTTGCACCCCTGATATCCGCCTTCTTCCTTGAAATCCACACTAAAGCCCTAGAGATTAAAGGGCAGCATAGTCTGGGCAGCATCCTTCCCCCACGGAACAATTATACTGGCTAATGCTTCCAGCACATTTCGACCTGCAACCAACAACAACTGATTCTGTACTATTCACTGTTGCCTCGGTGTTGCAACCGACCAATGTAAAGACGTTCCACGTCTTGGAGAAGACAAATTGACTTTCGTTTAAGCTCACCGGCCACTACAAAAAAACAAGGATTTAGCTACGGAAACTTAACCACGAAAAAAAATCAGTCGCTAATTCTGACGGAATTTATGACGGAAAAAGAAAATCCGTCACCAATTTGTAATGAAAAATAATCCGTCGCTATTTGCAACGAAATTTGTGACGACCACAGAAATTCGTTGCTAGTTAGCGACGGACTTTTTTTTTTCGTCGCAAATTCCATAGCAAATTTGCGACGAAATTTTTTTCCATCGCTAATTAGCAACTGATTTTGCAACGACCCATACTCTGTCGCTAATTTGTGACAATTTTTTTTCCTGTCACTAATTAGCTATGGAAAACATAATTCGTCGCTAATTTTGGTGACGGAATATGGGTCGTCGCAAAATGCGTCGAAAATATTCGTCGCAAATTTGTGACGAAAAAATTATCCGTCGCTAATTTAGCCACAAACAAAATTATTCGTCGCTAATTTAGTGACGAAATAGAATTCGTCGCAAAATCCGTCTCTAATTAGCCACGGAATAAAAATTTGTCGCTAATTTTGGTGACAAAATTAATTCGTGGCAAAATCCGTCGCTAGTTAGCTATAGAAAAAATAATTTGTCGCTAATTTAGTGATGAAAAATAATTTATCGCAAAATCCATCGTTAATTAGCTACAGATAAAATAATTTGTCGCTAATTTAGTGACGGAAACAAATTCGTCACAAAGTCCGTCGTTAATTAGCCACGAAAAAAAATATTTGTGGCTAATTTAGCGACGGGAAAAAAATTCATCGCTAATTTGCGATGGATTTTGTGACGAAAAAGAATTAATCGACGAGACATAACTTTTGTGAAACATTCATCGCAAAATTCATAATTGTCCCGAAGGAGTTCATTGAAATTTCATGTAAATGTTTAAGACTGCATTGACAAAATTGACAATTGAAACTAAATTGACATATGTATCATAGGGTTATTGACTAGATTGGTAATTTTTTGAACTTCAATAATTCAATCTGTCATTGTATTTGCTTTTCAACCACGACGAGCTATCTTGATATTGGAAAATGGGGTCAATGGCTTAGGCCCTTCAAGTGATATTGGAAAATCGGGTCAAGTCTACTACATGAGTGCGTGATGATTGTTCGGGAACATTTAGTGATGGACATGCGAATAGTTATTTTGATTTGTGCATCCCTATGATAATGGCTTTATTGCTTATATTGGATATTATTGATTATGCTTATCATATAGAATCTAGGGATGGAATAGATAACGCCGGGGACGTTGATGGTGAAGCAAAAATAGAAGATATAGAAGAGTACAAAAAAATTGGGGATAAATTAATATGAAAATATTTTTTATTAGCTACTTATATCAAATAATATAAGCTATCATTTTCAAGAAAAATTGTCAACGGGAATTAATTTTCGCATGTGTATATATAAGGGTGACTTGATCATTTGAAAAGTAGATACAAAATTGTAAGTTAGTATTATGTATTGTATAACTACACAAATAATTCATTCTCTATAGATGCTATGACTATCTTACTTAAAATATTGATGAATGTGAAATATATGTATGTGTATATATATAATTCTACACAAACATGTTGCCAAAATAAAAATCTACTTAAAGAAGGAAAAAGTCACCAAAATCATGCTCATCGTTATATTTTACTTAAATTTTTTTATGATGTTAAAAATCTCAAATCATGACAACTATAAGATATTTACTTAAAATATGCTTTTTTGACATTAAAAAACCCCAAGTTTGTACCCATGTTACACATTCACCTTCCATCAAACAACTTTCCATTTAACACGTTATTATTTTTATTTTATTTAAGCCATGTGAACGTCATACCAACATCATCTACCTCTGCACGTTCATGCAAGTAAATTGTTGACGATGCTCATTAAAAAAATATTGATAGATGTGTAGTATAAATATAAATTTAAGACTTTTGCTGTCACATAACAAATTTAAAATAATTATGTCAAAGTGGATAATAGTTTTTCATAACAAATTTAAGTTTTTGCGACGGCTTTCTATTTCCGTCACTAAATTAGCGACGGGAAAGAAGGTTCCGTCGCAAATTTAGCGACGTACTTTTTGATTCCGTCGCTAAATTTGGGACGGATTTTTTTTTTCCGTTGCAAATTTGATTATATATTTCCTTCATTTGAGCGCGAGCGATTTTTCCCCTTCCCGGCCCTTTTCTTCCTCCCTCCCGCTCCCAGTCATCTTCTCCCTGCGATTTCTTCTCCCTTGCCCTAACCCTACTAGGGGTGTGCAACGGTCCAGGGTCAACCCTGGACCGGCCCAAGACCAGCCCAACCCGATCGGTCCTGGTCGGGTTTTAAGACGAACGGGTCGGTCCTCAGTCCTAAAATCTCCAACCCAGTACTGTACGAGTTGGTCATTGGTCCTAAGGTGTCAGGTTGGTCCAACCCGGACCAACCCGACAATATATTACATAAAAATAATAATTTTTATTAATTTTTTTGCACTTTGATTTTTATAAGGTTGAAAGGTTCAGCCCAAATGAAGAAAAGAGTCCATGGGTGATGGGCCAATAAATTCCAGCCCAACCCATGCATTCTCCTTCTCCTTCTCTGTTTTGTTAATTTGTTATACAGCCGCACCGCACGCATCCCCTTTCTTTCTCCTGCTTTGTCTCGCCGTGCCCTAATTTTTTCACGCTCTTCTTCCTCTGCCTCTCCTTCTGCTTGTCGCTGTCGATTGCTGTCTGTGCTCCGTAGCCACCGCCGTCGTCGTCGCCGGAGGACGACACGTTGGAAGCCGCAACGGCGACGTGACTTCTTCTTTGCCTCGATTTGTCGCTGTTATTATCTGAACAAGAAGATCGCCAATGAGTAGAGCTTGAAGGACACTTTGGTCGAGATTGACTTGCACACTTGCGAGCCATGGCAGCTTCCTGGTATTCCTTTCTTATCTTGTTTTTTGTATTAGTTCCCTCTTCATAACACACTGGTTCATCATAACACGCTGAATTCGCTACATATCATGAAACGCTTGATCTTGATAATATAGATGGCCATATTCATTGGCTGGTGAACTTTTAGATACCATTGAGGTGACAGATGGCTTCGATAAGTGATCTTACATGCCATAGTGTCTGGTCTGATGAATTCAGAGGGAGGCCTGAAGCTTGTTCCATCTCGAACTTACATACTAGTTCTTCTATGCAGGCTCGCTGTACATGTACTCGACGAAGCAGAGGGGACTATTGATGCTGCAAATATCCTAAAGCCTGCTCTCGCACGAGGTGAACTGCAAGGAAGTTGCATTGACATGTGGCTTTTGGTTATGCAAATTTTTGGCTGTCTGGCTCTAAGTCTGCTGTGGATTGGTGATTTTGATAAAGATAATTGAGAGCTTAATGACTGCTGGAGTCCTGCAGCTTTAGTCTATGCTAAGAGCATGTTGTTTGGCTTTTTAACTTTCATGTATGTGGACCACTATTTGCATGCAATATAATATGCAAATTGCTAAGCACCTGTTGTATGATCCTGATAAAAAATGGGTCCTCTGGAACGACATTGCCACCAGAGCTAAAGAAGCCTGCTTTGTTTTAGCCTCTTTGCATCTTACTCTTACCACTTTCCTGCTTTGTTCCGTGAATTTACGCAAGCTAAAGAAGCCTTTGAAGCAAAACTCTCCGTGACTTCTTCGTCTTTATCGGACATGTGTTGTTTCATAGAATATATTGTACGAAAATTTTAGCGTTCCCGGGTTGACCCTGGGATTGGACTGGACCGATAGGGTCGGGTCGGTCCACGGTCCCAAGCTTGACGGGTCGGTCCACGGTCCCAAAAATTGAGGACCGACACTGTGCGGGTTGGTCCTCGGGTTGAGCACGGGACCGGCCCAACCCGGACCATGCACACCCCTAAACCCTACGGCGCTCTCCATCACCAAAGAAGGCCGCCTCTCCTCCTCCGCCTCTGCCTCCGCCTCCGCCTCCCTTGATTCAACTGTCTCTCTCTCTCTCTCTGTCTCTTGCTCTACCAACGTCTTGGAGTCGTGCTTGCAGGAGCTTGCGCGTTCGACGCGGAGGGGAGGCTCCCGACCGTTCTGTCTGGTGGGCCGTTCTCTCTCTCACCAGCTACCCGATAGGCGCGTCCCTGCCGGTCGTAGTCGGAGTTGAGCCTCTCCGCTTTGTTTTCAACCCCTGCTTCCTTCTCATGGAAGTCCAGCTTCGCTCGATTTAGGGTTTCTCTTCGTCCCGATTCTCTCTTATCATCATCGTCGAAAGGATGGGCATTCTTTCCCTGACAAGCTCCGGCTTCACTGCTCCTTTCCTCGGCCAAAAACTGTATCCTCTCTCTCTCTCTCTCTCTCTCTCTCTCTCTCTCTCTCTCTCTGTGGACTTGAATGAGTGCAAATTGGTCTTCTTATGGGAAGCGTTGAATGGGTTTTTTTTGTTGATTGCGCTTCTTCTGTCGATACAGATTCTAATTGAAATTGGAATTGGACTTGTTGATTTTGTTCCTCTTAAATTGTCGAGTGTTCAACTCGTTTTTCTTGTTAGGTGGTAACTTCGTTTCTTTCTGGTGTATGTGTAGCTCGTGCAGCGGAACTTTAAAGAAGCAGGCGTCTTCTTGCGCCATCGTCAGGACGCCTAGATGTGCACTCGAAGGTAATCTTCATATGTGTTAAGCGTGTCTTCCCTTTTCTTGGAGCTTTCTGCCCTGATGGATGCATATGTGTGTGCCTTACGTTTGCTTTAACATCATTTTCCGTTTTATCCGAGGCTTAGAAAAGCTTGTTTTAGATTTTAGTTGGTGCATGATGCAGATGAGCGTCTTTCATACTTATTTTGCCCTTAGCTTTGATGGAGATGCATATTCTGATACAGGAAGACACGTATTTTCAGTCTTTTTTATTGTGAGGAGCCGTTGGAAGTTTTATTAGAGCATGTGAGAGATGAATAATGAGGATGAGAGCCTATGGGCTTAAAGCATTGTTTGGGCCACGCAAGAGTATTACAATCGAGAGTTGTTGTAGACGTTTGAAGAATTTGTTTTAGTTTGAAACTGCATACATCTTATCATTTCTGACAGCATAGGTAAAGGCTGTTAAAGTCGAAGCTTTACTCAAGCTCCGCTGATAATAATCTAACAATGCCATTGAAAATTATGTTTATCTTTGGTTTTTCCTGGTTTCAATCTTGCTAGTAGTTAAAATACATTGCATTGGATTTATTAATAAAATTTATTTTATGTTGTTAAATGCTTGAGCAACATAGTTTATATCGGATGTCAATTTTTGTATTAGGCATTGTTGTTTGGTAAATACTCTGATACAGAAAAGCGTACTGCTATCGAGACTTTGTTTATGGTTCAATTACCTG
The DNA here is from genome assembly GCA_019926035.1 of Melaleuca alternifolia. Lineage (NCBI taxonomy): Eukaryota > Viridiplantae > Streptophyta > Magnoliopsida > Myrtales > Myrtaceae > Melaleuca > Melaleuca alternifolia. The sequence goes on from JAGKPW010002178.1 coordinate 1,076,519, forward strand.
CATGTGCTCTGGAAACCTTGAAGATTGCATCTGGATGCAGCAAAACTTTATCCAACTACTTGACGTGCGTCATACCTTGCCTTCAACAGTTCTTATATGCTTAATACTTTTTTTTTATGTATACCTTGGATGTAGAGAGTATCTTGTTCTTGTTTCAAGTATTTGGCAAAGTTCACCCAGCAGAAATTTGTAGGGTTCCATTAATATTATATACTTTAAATGACTGAAAGGCTTTCTTGTATTTCATCTTGGGCTGGTTTAAATTCCTTACAGTGTTTTTATTCTTCGACAATATGCTAAGTAGGGCTAGGGAATAGTTCTCTCTGCAACCCTCTTCACAGTTTCTAAGCACTTGGATAGTTCTTGCTGTTATCTGATTACTCGTTATCTTTTTTTATCTTGCTCATATTCAATCCATCGATATGCTTGAAGAGCACCCAAAGCTGCTGCTATCAAATGCGAGCGTCACGCATAGAGGAAAGAGTCTATACATGCAGGCACCTCCAGTGCTAGAATTGAACCATAAGCAAGAGTATTTAAGACTGTAAGTAAGTTTCATCATATTACCTGTGTTATATATTATCACGATTTAACTGGTGCTCCTTTGTATTTGATGACAGGACTTTGCATGGATTAGTATCATCTTGATGTATGCCTTCCTTTGCTTGTCTACATGGTCAATGGATGCCCAAACATCGTTCTCCGTTTTTTTTTACAGAAATTGGTAATGCAAAGTTCATTGTTTTTGTTGCGGATTATCAAGTATGCTAAGTTTCTAGATGGATTTTGTTTTTTTCTTCTCAACAGATGAAGAAACGAAAGCTCAAGGAAGAGCATAAGATCAAAGAAAGAGCTAGAAGTAGAGAGGGCCAAAGATGAGCAGTTATCAAGAAAGCGCTAGAGAGAGCAAAGGCGAGAGCGATATCGGGTGGAAGACAAACAGAAGAAGGGAACATGGAGGAATCAGGTGCCTCTTTAAGACTGTAATGTGAAAGTACTCAAAGATCTTACTTGGAATGCTACCTTTATGTTTGATGTTTTATTAAGATATGTCTTGCTTTAAAGTAGTAGTCATATTTTTGTAATTGGCATTTTGATAAAAGAGAAAGGAACTTGGTGCTTCAGTGGTTGCTATTGTGCCGATAACTTGTAAGAAAAATATTTATATCATTTTTGTGAATAATGTTAATGAATGTATTTCATCATATCATTATAAATATTTTTTATGTTTAGTACTTAAGATTTAATTCTAAAAATAAATTTTCCTATTAATTAAATTTAATATCGACATTATTCGTTGCTGATTTCGTTGCTAAAAAATAAAAAAAAAATTGACAATAAATTTGTTTCGGAACAATGTTCGTAATAAAAATAAAAAAATTTGTGGCAAATAAGCGACAAATTTCGATGCAAATTACAATCCAAAAAGACGAAAATCGAGGCAAATTACCAATGTATTTTGCCACGAACAATTGTTACCGCCACGTATTTTGCCAAGATTTAGCGACGTTTGCGACGAATTAAAATTAGCCATGCATTTTGCCACGAATTTAGCCACGAATTTTGCAACGAAAATTTAGCGACGGAAAAAAAATTTGTGACAAATTTTGTGATGAAATGTATTTATAGCTAATTAGTGATGAAAATAAAAATTTTCCATTGCTAATTTTTGAGATGAATTTGGCGACGGAAAGAAAGCGATGAATTTTGCAACGAAAATTTTGCAACGAATTTGTCAACAGAAAAAAATTCGAAGCTAATTTGCGACGAATTTTGCGACGAATCCATAACTAAATTAGCGACGAATTTTGCGATGGAAAAAATCCGTAACTAAATCAGCGACGAATTTTGCGACGGAAGATATTTGTAGCTAATTAGCGACGAAAACTGAAATTTAGCGTCGTAAAATTTTAGCGACGGGTGATTTAGCGACGAGCTTTTTTATGTCACTAAATTCGTTGCTGAACCCTTTAGCGATGAATTTTGCCGAATTTTCCGTCGCTAAATTCCGTAGCTAAATTGCTGTTTTTTTTTTGTAGTGGGCGCACCATATCCGTCACCCCCACAGCTTGCATTTGAGTAAATTACAGGAAGACTGACGCTAATCATGCCGTTCATGGATATATCGGGAAGTGAAAAGCTGAGAACTGGCAATCCAGTCTTCTTTAGAATGGGAACCGTGTTGCTTTGCTGGCAGTCAATCTCGTCCCCCTCATCCATGGAACACTCGGCTCCTATTCCGAAGGGGAAGGGAATGGTGATGTCCCCACATGATTCAATGCAGCCAGGCATAGCAAATCGAGTTGCAGCTCCTGATGCTTGTACCGTGAGGGAAACCAGAAGCAAAAGAATTTGCGGCACAGGTTTCGACATGATTTTCACGTTTCGTATGTGCAGGGACCTAAAACCTTTGGAGAAGGGGATATAGGCTGAATCCCTTCTTATTTAAGAGAAAGAAAGGAATAATTTTCATGTATTGTAGGCGTAATTTTATTTCAGTTCTGTTGCTTCCTAGTAATTCTAGGGATGCATCCTTGAAGATAGAAATGTCAAAGTCTGTTAAAAAGAGGACACCAAGTTAAGCAGCCAAGTGTGACTTTTCCAATTGTTACGGCATAATGTTGTCGTGAAAAAGACCAGCAGCATTATCAAGACAGAAGATCTTTTGGTACCATTTCTCGTAAGCACATTAGAATTGAGCCAAAAATAAATATGGCGCTTGAGAATTTTGAACACTTGGAAGCAAAGACATCCGTTTAATAAGTTTTACTCTGTCAAGATTAACACAAAAATCGATTTATTATCACAAATAAACTTGGATGACCCCGCTTTCATATTACTATTTTTTTTTTTTTGCCCTTTTCGAAAGAGAACCTTTTTCAACAATTTTTTTGAAAAAGGGGAAAGTCATCCCACAAATTTATATGACAAGATTGACGGCAACCGGGATATTTTTTCTTGACAAATGAAAAGGGCTTTGGCATCTTTTGAATCAGGGAAAGTGCAAGCAAAGCTCACTTTTACTAAAGAAAAAGTGATTTCTTTCTAGTTTCTTTAAACGTAGGGCGATGTTCGAGTGTCGTCCTCTCTCTCATTATTGAAGCAAAAATCACTTTCATCGTTGTAAAGTGCGGTACATCGTGTAAAAATTCCAGTGCTTTATTTGCGCAAGCCATCAATGACAGCACTTGGGAATAATGTTGGACCCTTGGAATAAAAAAGTGGAAGATGTACGTGAATCACGTGGCATGTTCTTTGCTTCCACAACGGAAGAAATTGCGTCCCATGCACTGCGATTGAAGAAAGCTGCAAGATAATTTTCGCTTTAAGTGGTCCAATCAATTCCCTAGCTAGTGATTTGGACCGTACGTGATCATGCTATGAAAAGTTTTCTGAACTCTTGATACTGTTTTTATAGTCTTCGCAAAATTTGGGCTCTGTGAACATGAGTAGTCTTTCTCTCAAGGAAGGGCATCATCAAATGGGGTATCTCGAGTCCTCATCTAATTAGCGTTATTATCTATGTTTTTTTTTTATTCTTCCCTCTGGTTTAACTTCATACATGGGAAAAGAACTTGAAACACTAAGGCGGACATGATTATTTCTCGTTTGTATGTGCATGGACCTGAACTCAGGGAGAAAGGGGAAGAGGCTGAGTCCCCTAATTATTGTGAGTTAAGTAGAAGAAGGGTATGACTTTCATGTCCTGTACGCTCAGATATATTTTGGATGATGCACCTGTTCATAATTTGAAATATGCTTGAGATTGATTACTTTGACAAAATGGACTCCATTGTGTTTCCAAAATGGAAATCAAATCACAGCTTTTTTCTATTGAGGAAAGATGCCAACAGTAATTTTTAGTTCTTTGATGCTTTAATTAGAAATCATGATCATAGTCCTAAAGATAGTATTTAGCCCCGCTATTATTGCTGTCGAGTGTGAAGCAAACATATCTTCAGAATGTCTACCAACATCATAGAGGAATGAGTTCGGCAATTATTCAATTTCCTTCCTAAAATCTCATCTTGAATGCATTCTTAAACTCGTGTAAGAAAAGAGGAGAAGAGAATGTTGCAAAGAAGATAAATGAACAAAATGTGATTCGACCCTATTATAGACAACCACACAAATATTTCTTGTAAATAGTGAGCCACCCCCACTTTTCATGATCAACTATCACTTATCACGTATCTTTTTGTCAATATTCACTTCTTTGCATGGCCAATTCAATATGTTCTCTTCTCTTTACTATTTATAGATAACAAACTATTTCAACAATCCTCCACATAGTTTGTTATATTACAAAGTTATATAAATTTATACATACAAAAATGAATAAATTAAGATTTAAACTAGTGTAAATAATTCCATTAACAAAATCAATGGCAGATAAAATTTTGAATCATAATTCCATTTGTTTATCAAATTACCACAAATTTGAACTTACATGCATTCGGTTAGAAATTTTCTATGCCTTAGCATTTTTATGGCCTTATGCTGCCTCTTGGATTAATTTGTTAGTGGTTTGTCCTAGGAACCAATAAATGTTGATACTCTAACATTAGTTGTGACTTATGTTGTATTGGAAGTATCAATATTCACTAGACTTAAGTAGTCATAATGTATTGCTTGAGACCGCTTGTGACTTATGGGCCAAAAGAGTTTGAACACGCTGTTAATATTTAGTGAGCCTACAGGGCCGCACACAATATAGCGAACTGATTTTATATTTCTTTATGAATCATGGCCCAAAGTCTTAACTGGGCCCGACCCATTAGTTTGATCTAGTTATATCTATATTTAATACTCCTTTAACGGAAGAAACCATAGAGGTTTTCGTGAGAGTCACACATAAAGGAGAAAATATACAAAGACGTTATATATTCATAGATTCGCGAGAGAGTCTCGAGGATTACAGGCGATCAAGCAATAGAAACTCCAAAATCTGCAAGCTAGCACTTAGATTTGGAGATCTCATTTTGTGTATGCGGATACCGGTAGAGGCGCAACACTTGGGGCGCTGATCCAAACACAACTAATCCTCGATTTGTCTCTGTATGAAAAAGGTACATCCGGAAACCCTACTTTGATTTCAATATACGTATTGATCCTGTCTAAGATTTTGTTTTGTAATATATTTCCTCTGTGTTTGAGAACTATGAAACATTTCATAATCAATATTTACAAATCTTCATGCAAGTTTTGTTAGAAGCGACATCACTTGTTATGTTCATATAGATGAAGATCCTAATTTATAATCTTAGCTTTGCTTTGCTAAAACTCAAACTTCATCAAGAGTGATTTCTAACACTCATCCTCAAAGCATTTCATAAGAACTATTCTTGTGCCTCAATACTCGATCACTGTTAACAATAACTTGTTGTTGCCCATTGAACTTTGACAATTTTGCTAGAAATTGTAAAATTGTATTTTCACTATGCTTGACTATTATCAATTGGTCTAATATCTATTCCTTTGGCAATATTGCTAGCTCAACCTCTCAAGAGTACCTTAGTGAATGGATCGACCAAGCTATTATTTGTTCGAACATAAATTACTAAATAATTCTATCAGTAATTGATGGAAAATTATAATCACAAATCAATATGTTTAGATTTATAAATTATATTTTATTGTGTAACTTAGACATTATTTCTTCAATATCACAATGAAAATATGTTGCTGCGATTGATTGTGGCACAATTCTATATCCAATGGCAAATTCCGTAGCCATTCAACTTCTTCACTAGTTGCTGATAGTGCTACACTTTATAAATTTATATTCCATTGTTATATGAGCTATACATATTTGCTTCTTTGATGCCCAAGAGACTTTAACATTTGCAAGCTTGAAAACCCATCTTGATGTCAACTTTTTATCAATTGTGCTAGCTATCCAACTAATATATAAGTATCCTTCTTGTATTACTTTTATCTTCCACAAAATAGATCATAATAATATTTTTTTTCTAATTAACTAATAATTCTACTTTTGGCCTTTCAATTTATAGTACTAGAATTACTAGTAAATGTAGACAATTTGCACACATATTTGGTCTGGTAAAATGCATAGCATTCATCAGACTTCCAATTGTATTAGCATATTCAAATTGTGCTAAAGGTTGTCCAGTAATCTTCATCAATTTAATTTACACATCATATGGTACATTTAATTCTTTAAATCCTAAATGCCAATATTTTTAAATAATTTTCTCCACATTATGGCTTTGACTTGAAGTATAACCCCTATCATGTATGATTATTTTGATACCTAAAATCTATACACTTCTCTCAAATCTTTCATATTAAATAAATCCATTCATGTCATGCCTATTTGCCCCAACAATAAGCATATCATCTCTACATATAAGAAGATTATAATAAGTCCATACTTTTTAGTAAACATTGACTTAATGCACTTATCAGCCTTGTTATACTTAAATCCATTTGATAAACCACTTAATTCAATTTTTCATGCCATTATTTTGGCGCTTGCTTCAAATTTTATAATGATTTTTTTAATTTGCAAACCTTACTTTTATTTTGACGTAGAATAAAACATTCAAGCCATTCCTTATACACCTCATTTTCTAATCTGCCATATAAAAATTTATTTTACCATCCATTTGAGGTATATTCAATTCACAAATTGATGCCAAAGCTAACAAAAACTCAAATAGATGTTATTTGAGCAACTGGTGCATATGTAGCTAAAAAGTCAATTCATTTCTTCCACTTATTACTTTTTTGCCCTCACCCCGGCTTTAAAGGTTTGCAATGTACCATCGGCGTTATACTTTCTTCTAAATAGCCATTACCCAATTGGTCTTGATCCAGGAGGCAAGTTAATTTAATTCCATATATTGTTAGCAATAATAGAATACGTTATATTATTAAATTCTTCTTCCAAAATTATGCATCCCTAGATGTCATTGCCTTAGTGAACATCCTTAATTCTTCATCCAAGTGAAATAACATGGGTAATTTATTTGCAACATTTTACCGTATCTCCTTCTACCAGAAGAGTTACGAAATTAGAATTGAAATATTTTATTTTATTCAATTTGAATTATCATCAGCTCACTTGGAGAATTAAAAGATGAAGAATTACTTGCGTCAACATCTAATAGTCAATAAGCTTGAGAATTTGCAGCATGTTCAACAAACACACTTTTTAATAGCTTTGTTCCTAATTTGGTTCACTTATGATAAGGAATTCTATAATATGCAAGGCATTTTTATACTTTTAAAGTATTGGATATTCTTGTACCCTCCCTTTCCAGGCAGATATCTGAATTTCTTCGAAGGACTTTTATTGTGAACCATGTGGTAAGAAGTGCTTCTCCCGCAAATTGATTGGCAATTTTGCTTGTAATAGATCATGGAATTAACCATATCTACCAAAATTCGATCTTTTGTAATTGTCAATTTCTTTGTGGTGTATGAGATGGCCTTCCTTGATGGACTATCATTTTCTTCACAAATTGTAGGAAAATCTAATGAAAAGTATTCTCGTCCCAGATCACTTCTGAAGCTTTAATTTTGCATCATTTTAATTTTCCACTGCAGCCTTTATATACCTTGAACACATCAAAAGGTTGATCTTTGATTTCCTAAGGTAAACACGAATATACTTAGAGTAATCATCGATAAATGTAATAAAATAACGATCCCTACCTCTAGTTACTGTTCCTTTTAATTCACAAATATCAAAATGCACCACTTCAAGTACTTCAGTAGATTATTCTACCTTTGAGAACAATTTCTTAGTCATTTTTGTCTGTAAACATGACATTATACTATTAGTATTCATAAATTTCAAAGTACTAAAGCCAAAGTTAGATTATTGTGCCACAAGGAAGATGATTCAAGCAAATAAATAGAAAAAAAAATAGTTTCTTTGATACTCAATTTGAAGATACTGTTACAAGACCATCCTTTCCCAGAAAATATCGCATACCTAAGTAGGATAAGCTTATTAGCTTTTAAAACAGCCTTTAACTCCATTCTTGCACAGCAAGTTAGCTAATACAAGATTCATGTGAATATCAGGAACATGTAGCACATTGATCAAAGTCAATTTCTTTCTAGAAGTGAAGTGCAATTCAACTCGGCCTAGATCAATTACAGTATTGTGATTTCCCGTCAACTCTTGTTGTTCCTTCCTACAAGTGTATAAGTTTTTAATTACTTCTTATTATTGCGCGGACATGCATAATAGCATTGGAATCAAGCCATTAATATTTTGCTCTTGTATGGGCGACCTGTTTAATTTAGTCTCCAATCCAATTTGCAATTTAGAGACCATAGCAACCAATCGATTGGTGTTTTGCTCCACAACATTTGCTATTGCGTCTTTTACTTTTTCTGGTAGTGTAGGTCCTTGTGGTGGTCTTTTCTACCACAATAAAAAGCATAACGTGTCATCCTTGAATGTTCTGTTGTTGCCACGCGTGTTGATGCTGTTGATGTTCTTCAATTTCCTCTTGTTTCCCTTCTCATATTCTTTGTCTCCACTCATGTTGCCATTTTCAACAAATGCACTTTGTTTGCAATTTCTTTCACATAATTAGTCTCATGATCCCAACACCCTTCCTCAATTCGAATGTGTTTGATCAAATTATCCATAGTTAGGTCTTCGATTGTGTAGAGAAGTTTCTTTGGATAATCATTCCAAATTGAAGGCACTTTTGAAATAATTGTAGCAATTTGAAGAAGTTCAGTAACTTCAATCATAAGGTGTTTGACTTTGGTAACATATATTTGAAGTTCCCTTGCTTGCTTAAAAATAGATTCTCCATTAATCATGATGAATTCAAAATAATTCAAAGCAACAATTATAATAGCACCTTGTTTGTCGGCATTATATTTGGTTTCCAAGGCATTCCAAATGCCTTTGAGATTTGTGTAAAATCAGACAAATTCATATAGGTGATCTAACAAAGCATTGAGAATTCTACCTCCTTTGATTATCCTCACGCCTTTTTCTAGCAGCCTTGATTTCATACCTTAGGATTATTGAGAAAAATTTAATTGCTCGTGAAGATACAAACAATAGTTATAGTTCTTTGATATCTTGATGTATGATGACGATCATTATTTTTAAAGTATCGGGAGTCATCACCTCCTTTCATGATTAATCATTACTTTTCTTCATGTCAATATTAACTTCTTTTCATATCCAATTCAGTCTCTTCTCCTAATTATTTATAGAGAACAAACTATTTTGATATCTTCAACACAAAAAACTAACTGGCGACAGTGAATCCAATCATTACGGATGTATGCATGCAGTCCGGGAACACTTTGGGGTGAACACCCATCCACTAGATACATACAGCATCCAGCTCTCTCCGGGAAGTGATCCACCCGGACTCTTTTTCTATTTTTCTTGCAGGGAAGTCAGGGAAGGCATATCCGAAAGTCCCCCATCTCACACAGCATCTAAGAAAAAAATGAACCTCTGTTTGCCCAACTCTTTTCTTTTTGCCTCGAATGCCCAGGGGAAGGCCCTCTTTCACTTTCAATAGGAGGAATGATGTCTATCTTTTTAAAGAAAGAGCGGGATTGGCAAGCCATGGAGGAAGCTTCCCAGGGCTTAGCTTTCGTGATCAAGACAGTTCAAGAAAGTGCTTTTATCATAGGATATAGCCAGCCGTGCCCTTTGAGTCTCTGTGCCCTTTACCAGGGTTTAGTTGTCCGTGCGCACTGACTTTCTTTTTTAGTTCTAGAATATTCTCCTTCCAACCCTAATGTAATCCTTACAGTAAAGATCTCTCGGATGCTAAGCCGCAATAATCCCCTCGAGATACATGAACCGGGAAAAAAGAACTTGTTGACTAGTCAAAACAGAAGGTTCCCCTCGTGATACATGAACCGAGAAAAGAAAAAAATTTCTTGTCGACAACAGCAAGTTCCCCTAATTTGATGACTAGGCAACGAGGTTTCTTCGTTCTTCCTCCCGTAAAGAAGGAGATTGGCTTTTGTCCTGTTAAGAGTTCAACAAGGACCCGTGCACAGCTGTGCATGTCGTTTCTGTCTGTAAATTGTCTTTGGAGGTAATTATTGGCCTGGGCATGTATAGCTAGAGATTCCTGTAGGCGACAATGCCAGAAAGAGCTGCTTCGCCATGTTTCAAGATGTGGGAGTGGATGCAGATCCGCAAACGTTGCTGCATCCTAGTCTACATAATAAGACTTGCTATGTTATAGACATATCAAAGCTTGAGGGCGTCAAGTTCTCATTCATTTATCTAATTAGATTTGGAAGTCGTCTCTCTCCCCTATTTCTCGCAGAGCCTTCTTTGGCCCAGCCAAGATGTAACATGGTACGTTCGACTGGTCATTTTAGAAGATTTTCACACCGATAGCACAGTTATGGTTTAGCAAGAAAGAAAATTAACGACTTTTTATTAAGAAAATTGACACAAATAATTCATAATCCGCAGCCCAATGTACAATTCCATCCTTTGACTCTCAATTTATTAGTATATAATTTATATACTAATTCTAAATGGTCAATTTAATTCATCAACTTTACATAACAAAATCAGATTAGTCCATCACTACTACTATTAATTTTCATAATTGCACTATTGCCCAATCTAAAAAAAATTCAATTTATCTCCTAAATCAGCTGAACAAAAATGATATCTTTTAGTATCTTTCAACATTTTTGGTCTATAGAAATATTACTATAGTTCCATTTATGTATATCTTAACTTATTATCTCATAAAAGTATATATTACCTCTTTTAGGGTTATATTGAATCCATATTCTTATTGTTTAGAAATAAAATGTTTTCATGAGAATATTTAGTGACGATATAAATTATCCATATCCTTGGCATACTAATATTAATTTAAATCATGTTCTTTATTTTTTAGATAGATAAAACTTTCAAGATTTTGTATTTTGTGTTTTCTTAATTAAATTAAATTTAGTTGTAAATGAAGAAATTAAAATAGCATGAATAAAAACTTGATACAACTCTATGAGGTTCTACTTTTACTGTCATAGATATCATAAGCTAAAATATACTCAAATGGAACTATTGTAATAATTACAAAGAACAAAATGGTAAAGAAGTAATAAAAAGATACTAATGGATGGGGTCCTCGTAGACGTGGATGCTAACAATAATTCAGCAAAAAACCTGTGGAAAAACGGTTTAACTTAAGTTTCTTACTATATGAAACCAACTTGCACGTAAAGAGACTTGGAAAGATCAGCGTGTTGCGAGTCAATGGATAACTTGGAAAGACAGACCACCGACTACGGCGATAGAACGGAGACACTATTGTTCCTTTGCAATTTTATGGGCTGAGGATGACTTTCCTCAGCCGACAAGCTTCTTTTGGATGTCACTTCCTCATTGACTTAGACTTCTCCAGGGAGTACCACGTGCATCTCATTGGATGCAAAAGACTTTATTTTTCTCCTCCCTTATTTCCAAGAGCCTTCTTTGTGCCAGCCAAGAATGTCCCACGGTCGGTTTGATTGGTCATGTTAGAAGACTTCCGCACCTATAGCACATTCAGAACAGAATAATGTTTTAGCAGAAAAGATAATCAAAGACTTCGTCGATTCGTATCAATGATCTTTATACTGTTAGTAGTCTATTAGTGGTTTGAATTCTCAACCATCACCACAAATTCATCACGTGTACAAAATAGACGGAGCAGTGCTCCGAGGACATATCGCATCACATAAATGATTGTTTACTCAATGAGTAAATTTTTAGTAGGTAACTTTTCTGTACGTTCCTGACCTCACAATAAGGGAGTCTTCCCTTAGAACAAGACTAAACAATTGCTTGGACAGCGAGAGCTCCTTTGCTTCTGGGGTTTGAGATCTGCCAATAAACATTTTGTGATTGATTATAACTGAAACCAGTCTTCCTCATGCACTCCTGTTTTGTTCAAGTGAATTAAGATAATCACGATACATAAATTTCTTGTCGTTTTATTATGTTGTCTTGATTTTGCCATCTCAAAAATCTTCATTCTTCCCGAGTCTGCGGAACTTTAGCCTGCAACTTCAGCCATATCAATGCCAACGCCATGAAAGTGAAATTTGAGCAGCAGTTAGTATGGAAAAGCAATGTTTGCGTACAGAAATCGGAGTAATCAATGTAGACCAATTTGCTCGGAAACAAACTTGGAAAGACGGGCGTAATTGGGAACCGAAGGAAAGACTTGTTCATAGTGGCCCCTGTGGTGTTCAAGACAATAATCACCTAAAAATATATATCAAAACAGGCCATGGAATCGGTCTCTAACAGCGATAAGAATAGAGAGACGATGAATCCTTTGCCAGCTACAGCGCTGTTGATGATTTTCCGCAGCCCACGGGCTTCACGTTGGTGGGCCACCACTGAGGCTTGGCTAGGTCAGTGGTGTCATGGCCAACTATCGTCCACAAGGTCAAAAGTTTCCGCTACGTCGTGATCGAGTTTTAAGCAGACTTGTGCTCATAGGCACTATAACATTGTGTGGAGAGAATTATGAACCATTGACACGACGGTAAGGCTATGTTGACAAAGCTCGTCTCTAAAGTCTCGGGTGGCATTGATTAGCTAAAACTCAAACCAAATATTTTATAATGGATGCAAAACTTCTAAAATGAAGTCCAAAGGAGAATAGACATGGGTCCCTTGTCTAACAAATCCTTGCGCACTCATGGTCATTGTTCCGAATTTTCAAGTTGACACAAACACTTTAACCTCTCGATAGATTAGGAGATAATGAGTAGGAATTGGAGAAACATCTTGCAAATAGCTTCTTCTAAAAAACCACATAAAAAATATCACAATAAAGGACGTGCACTTAATGAAAGAGAGGAATGGAGTAGCATGCCTCTTGGGACTAGTAGAACGGGAGGGTAAGCAACGGGTCTAGGTATGCCCCGGAATCAAACTGCACCGGCTCTAACCGACCGGCTCTGGTTTGGCTCTCCCAAGAATCAATTTGCTTCCTGATTGGAACGGGCAACTATTGTAGGAGGATTGCTCGAATCTGCAAATCTGCTTTGAGTTTACTGGAAGTACACAATTTAAAATGGCGTCTGAAGGATCTAGTGCGATCACCTAGAGGGGGGTGAATAAGTGATTTTAAAATCTTTTGCGGAAGTATGCAAAACATAGCGTGTGAAGCGTGATATATGATTAATATACAAAAAACTATAAACACAAACAGAGAGTTAAGAGAGAAGAACAAGACACAAGGATTATAGTGGTTCGACTTAGCTCAAGCCTACGTCCACTCTCTCGGGCTGACAACTTATCGGTTGGATTCCACTATGAATCAAAAGAGTTACAGTTTACGTCCAAGACTTTACAAAGCCTTTTGCTCTCACAAAGCAAGTCTGTATCAAACTCTTTTGCTACAATGTAAGCTCACAGTAAATGAACAACTCTAAACTTTGGAATTAAACTTTTGTCGTCTCTTGTGTATATCTTGAAAGACTCGAAACATCCCCCTTAAATACTCCTTCATGCCAATACGACCGTTGACACTTTCCAAAGGAATTCTTCCAATCAATCCATTGGACAGAATCAATCAGGGAGATCTCAAACAATCTTCAGATAGTAATAAGAGCCCGTCAATTCTAGTCGCTCATACAATCAAGATATTGATTTCCATAAGTAAATACTTGTCACATTTACCCAATCTTCATAAAATCCAATATGCCAATAATAAACTTCATATTCTTGAAAATAATCAATCTTGTTGATCCACACATATGCTGTCTGAAATCCATGAGCATCAGAGTCATAAGAATATCCTCTTACATAAACAACCATCATAATTCCGGCCTCTTGATTTTACCAAATCTGCTTTCCAAACGATACGTGTCTAATACCTTCAGATCTTAAAGATTTGACTACCTTCAGATGTTAAAGATCTGAGAACCTTTAGACTATCCAAGTCCGACATCTCTCTAGATGATAAAGACTGGCATCTTCCAAATCATACAAGATCTGCCAATTCTCCAGATGATAAAGATCTGGCCGTGACTAAACACTAAGTTTTGTCCTCTCGTCATAGAGCTTTGTATATAGTTTTGTCATCTTCAAAATCATCGATAAATCTTCATCTAACAATCTCCCCATTTTTTATGATGACAAAACTATCCTGCAGATTTTGGATTGTTTCTCCTTGAGATGATACCTTATACAACATAACACTTCAACAATATATAATAACATTTAATCGTCTAAAATATGCTCTTTGTCATCTTCAAAATCACAACAAAGTTTCCTCTAATAGCGTCAATACACTATAAGTATCACAAGAATGATATAACAACAAAATTGAAAAGAAATAGAATAAAGGAACTAAGGCTTATGTTAGACATAATTTTCTTAAAACAGATTCGTCCCTTCTAGTACACATGAGGCTATGTAGACAGATTCTTTGCCTCCTCCAGTACACGTGAGGCTATGTGACGTCTGCCTCCCAGGATACAACAGTTTCCAGTAGCGAAGAACAAAGCTTCAATGCTTTCAGCGAACTTGAACAACGTCTGCACTGAACACTCTCTAAAATAATGCGATGCAACACTTTCAAAGACAATGTAATGTCTGAATGATTTCGAAAACAGTATGCCTGGGCAAGAAAGAAAGAAACGAAAGATGTTTTAAAAATAAATTGGAGAAACGTTTCAGAATTTAATCAACCGTTATCGAATTAAATCGACCATTTCAGCATTAAGTCTGCCGTTACAAACGTTTCGGGTATAATTACCAATTACAGATCCGTGGTTACAACCTTAATCGTTGATTAAATCAGTTGTTATAGCTTAAATCCATAACCTGCTGTTATGAAATGCCGAATTAAAATCGTCATTAAATCTGTGTCTGGCCGTTTGTTAGTCTTAGACTGTGGTCATTCTCAAACTCAGACGGTCAGGTCGTTCTTAGACTCAGACGGTCTAGTCATTCTCAGACTTATACGCTGGCCATCATTATAAGACAATTAACCCACAATTTTGAGTTAGAAAATGTTAATCCATAAGGCAAAAAGTGGCTTGTCGCTAAGCCCACTTTCCGAGGTTGCATTCATATACGCGGGTCGCACGCTCGAGCCCAAGTTCAGGTTCGTCGAGAACTAAATTTGTACCCCCTGCGCCTGCGCGCGAGGCATAGTGTATGTGCTATTAAGTTACCACTCTAAAGGTGTGTAACCAAATATAAAGCACTTTAAAGTCTTCTTCCTTTCCATTGTGGGACTAGTGTTTCTCCACTTCCCACTTCCAACTCAAGGGTGTTCTTTGAGAAACAATTTCTAATTCACCCATCAATTTAATTTCAACTTTCCAACAATCCCCCACATGAACAAAAATTGTTTTGACTCTGTGATGGTGTTCAACTCTGAAACCTACATAGCATAGGTAGGTATCACCCTTTGAACCTTCCGTTGTGAAAGTATATTTACTTTACTAAATGTCCAATAGACACGATGTTTGCTTTCTTATGTAAAAAGCCATACACTTCACACATTGGCTACGGAACAATTGGGGAGCTTGTCATTACGTATGACACGCAGTTAAGCAAAAGAAGTCCTGCTTTGACTTGCTTCCGCGCAGATTCAGACATTGGCTACGGAACAATTGCGGAGCTTGTCATTACGTATGACACGCAGTTATACCCCGTTTTCATGTAATTCAGTTTAGGCATTTCTGGAACCAAGTTTAACCCAATCGGAGACTAACCGGTTCATATAATTTAAGGTGATATATATATATATATATATAATGTGAAGAGTAGTTACTTGACGGCATTACAATGAGGATTGAAAGAACAAATCAATGCATATCATACAAGCAACGGATCTTCGAAGAAGCGTTTTAGTTGGTGAGTTTGGTTTCTCGAGTTCTTTTGAGTTTACAAACCATGCTCAAGTTTTACTCTATGATTGAAACCAAACCAAACCAACCAGAAGAGATCGAATTCCCGGTTCAAACCGCAGAGCATGGAACATATGTGCATGATCCCATGTTCCACATGAAAAATATCCGTGCACGTCCCAGTTGGGTGCATGATTTCGATTTCCAACTGATGCAGATTAAGGATTAGTGATTGCATTTATATTATCTGAGTAGATTGCAATTATATATTTGTTAGGGGAGAAGTTTGAGCCAATGAATTAAGGCTGCGTTTGGTCATCCGGATTTTTAAATGGGATAGGACTGGATAGGATAGGATAATTCTTCATATCCCATCCACTATTTGGTGAATTACGGATTTAAAGTCGGACATCCTCATATCCTATTCAATCTACTGTTTGGTGAACTACGGATTAAAGTTGGATATCCTTATATCTTATTAAATCTGTCATTTGATGAACTACGAATTTAAATTTATACATTTAAAAACAATAACATTAGGCAAGTATAAATTTGCGGGTTTAATATTCACAAAATCATCCAAAACAATATATATTTTTCAAATTAATATATTCTTATTGAATTTTATGATTACGCATTGTTCTTTTCCGTTCCTTTAAAATAATATTTTGGTTACCCCATTCAACATTAAATGTTTTTAGAATAACCTCAATTTCAATATATTCACTTTGAAACATAAATTCTTTTTCTCTCTTACAAGTTTTTCATTTATTTCTATTTTGTTACAAGTCCAATACCAAATCAAACAAATATTCAATTAGAACAAAGCATAAAGTCCAAAATTCATTCGTTTTTTTCTCAACTGTTACGAGAATGCAATGACAATTAATAACGTTAACAAACGATCTTTGAACAATTCACATTTATAAAGAAAATTACAGTTCGCTTTCGTAAAATGTTGATGTGAATTGGATAGCTACCTAGAAGAAGGTTTCGACGTCGATACTTTGAGTAAGAGCTTATTCAATTGAGTTTAAAACTTTTGAAGGGTTTTCTCATTTTTTATGCTAAACTAAAAATGTTTATTCAAAACGGAAAATCTAAATTTTGTTTAAAACTTATAGAATAAATACTATATGAAATAAATTGTGGTCAACCACCTAGGCAATCTTTATTATTATTATTATTATTATTATTATTATTATTATTATTATTATTATTATTATTATTATTATTTTCAAATATTTTAATTTTTTTGTTTTTAAATGAATTTTTGAATTTTTTATAATTTTTGAATTTTGAATTTTTTATTTAGTAATTTTTTAATTTGAAAAAATGGACTTCGGACCGGGTCGAGGAAAATCGGTCCGACTCTCCGACCCGGACGTAAGAAAAGTGTTGGAGTCATCTATGGGTGAATGATGGAGAAAGAAAAAAAGCAAAAAAATGGTTTTATGTTTCGGATAAAAGAAATCCTATCCCACTTTATCCCACCCTACCCCTGGAATTTTTTTATCCGGTTTATATCCCTTCTATATCCAACCTTATCATATCCTAGATAGCTACCAAATATGGGATATGACAAAACATATCATATCCTGGTTTTTATTCGGTCGACCAAACGCAGCCTAAACTGATTGGGATTTGTCGGGTAAATGGGCATTGGTTGCTATTTGATTGAAGTTATCTCGTAATGTCACGTTTGATATTATGAAAGAGAATAAGTACGAGAATGCCTTTGTGATCAACATGGGCTAGTTGATAAGAAGTTTGCTACACATAAAGATAGGCGAAGGTGCGTCTTTGCCAAGCATATCAATGAAGTCAATGTATATGTTAATCAATCGAGTTCGGCTAAGATTGATTGATAATGGGTATGTGATTTGATTTTATTATCCAACTGTTGTTGATAATTTGGAGCATATAATGGAGGTTATATATGTTAGTTGGAAGGTACAATTTTCATTAGAGGTGGCAAAATAGGTCAAAAACATATATTTTAACTCATATTAGATAATATGAATCATAAATAGATTAGCTTAATGAATTATTTAATAACTTAATGATCTTGAGTATGTTATAAATAGGTCATAAATGGTTATCCAATTAGTTTTAAGTGTCATTAACAAGTCATTTTTAAACTATAAAAATTCTATCATTCTTATTATTTTTAATATTTTAAAAAATAATAATGATTGTTTTTATTTTTCCTTTATTTTTTTTCTTTCCTTCTATTTTCTCTTTTTTTTCCCTCTTTCTCAGCCAGTCGCCGCCAAGAGGCGAGGGACGAGCACGTCAAACTTGGGGGAGGTCGAGACCTCGTCAAATTAGTGAGTTCGGGCCTCATTGAGGTCAGTGAGATCAAGCTCACCCTTGGTCGACAAGGCTCGATTTTCATCTCAGACAAGCTTGAGAAGCCAAGTCATGAGGCGCAAGGTGTCAACTCAATCTTGCTGGGCAGCGAGGTTGAGCTTGCCCGAGGCCGTCGAGCTCGAAACTCACTAGATTCAGTGAGGTCGAGTTTGGTCGAGGCTACCGAGGTCGAGACTCACCGGATTCTGATGAGCTCGACCTCGCTTTGATGAGTCTTGAGCTTCATCTGAGGTTGGCGAGGTCGAACTCCTTGAAATTTGGCTCTGGCGAGCTAGAGCCTTGCCAGTAACTGGAAGAGGAAAAACAAAAAAATAAAGATGGATTTAAAGAATAAAAATAATTAAAATTTCAAAGTCTAACCTGGTTCACACAAAGACGGTTGTTTGCAGGATAATCCTTGTGACGATCAGATCGACAGCAAGCATTCATGGATCTCAAGATGGAAGTAAAATCACTGCATCATGATCGAGCTAGATGATTGCAATGATGCCTAACTCATCGCAGGACCTGAACAAGTTGGTATAACTACGGCATAACAGTTCATTCATCCGGAATACTGAGAATAAGTCCACAAACAATAAGTAACTAACCAAACCAAAAGTCATCTTACGAGTAACTGAGCAAGTTTTCTTCCTTCCTTTCTTTTCTCTCCCCCTCTCTCTCTGTGGAGACCGATTTCCACGAGAAAGAGCAATACAACTCATTAGGAGTAAGAGAAAAGAAAGATCTTCACCACGTCTCACTAGGTAAGAATGGCTGAACATCCGAAAACGAAGCGAAATCTGCGTCAATGTTTGACTTGCTAAATGAAGAAGCAGCATTGCGAGTTTCAGTTGCCTCATGGTTCTCCTGATTTTGTTGGATACCCGAATGATTTGGGAGCTTCCTTATCCCCTCCAACTCCATTGCCACTTCTTTCATTGTAGGCCGGTTCCTCCCATTCAAGTTTAAGCACCTTTTCGCGAGGTTCGCAACTGATGCGATCTCTTCCTTCTTTCCTTCTTTCAACACCTGAGCGTCGACAATGTCGAACAAGTGATTCTCCTCCATCGAAATTATGAAATAGGTCGCGAGGCTTCTTCCTTCTTCTTCCCTCGGCGGCAAGATTGGTTTTTGTCCCGTTATGAGTTCAACGAGGACAACTCCAAAGCTGTACACATCACTTTTGTTTGTAAATTGACTGGATTGGAAGTACTCTGGATCCAGGTAGCCGAAAGTCCCCTGCACCAATGTAGTTACATGAGTTTGATCGAGGGAAACGGACATGGAAGTGCCGAAATCTGCCACCCTTGCACGATACTTCTCATCCAAGAGGATATTGCTGGACTTGATGTCCCGATGATAAATGGGAATGGAGGCCGCTGAATGCAAGTAGAATAAGGCTCCTGCAATTTCAGTTGCAATTTGCAGGCGTTTGTCCCATGATACAGGAAACTCTGCATCTGGGTCATGCAGATACTGATATAGAGTCCCATTCGGTATGAACTCATATACTAAAAGCGGGACTTCTGTCTCCAAGCAACACCCGATTAACTTAACCACATTCCTGTGGTTGATTTGTGAGAGAATGAGGATTTCATTTATAAACTGCTCGACTTTCCCCTCATCTATCGCTTTCGATTTCTTAATGGCAACTATTTTTCCATCCGTCAGCATTCCTTTGTAAACAGTGCCCTGTCCACCTTGCCCGAGTATCCTATCGTCGTTGAAGTTGTCAGTGGCGCTCTCTAAATCCTTGGAGTTGAACAATTTGCTTTTCTCAACATTGCCTTCTGGTGAAGTTAGCTCTCTTTCCAATAAAAATCCGCCATTGCGCTTGAAATATTTCTCCTTGAGCTTGATTTCTTTTCTCTTCTTGATGTGTTTGTACAACCACCATACGAAAAGACACAAAAGCAGTGCGCCAAGTCCTGATCCCACCCCTGCATTGCGAAAATTTAAGGGGCAAATTTGGGAAAAAATGCGCCCTGCTTGTCAAGAATCTATGAAGGAATTTTTCGTCAAGAACTTATGTGAATCTGATTAAAAGGGAAAAAAGTATAGGAATGATTAACTAGTGTCTCCTTTCATGTCGATTTGTCTTAACAATCATAAAGAAATCAATTTGCCTCCTGTTTAAGTTCCATCCGGTGAAATTGTTATACATTCATCTTCACTGTGCAATTGATCTCCCTCACAAGGATTTTAGCAACCCATTGATGAAAATGAAAAAGTTCCTACCTGCATTCATCTTGATTATGATTACAATAAAGCCAATTCAAAAAAAAAATGATCACTTAAGTGCCAACGGAGAGAGATTCCGGCAAAAAAAAAAATAAAGTGACATTTATATTTAAAATTTTATTAAAATATTATATTTTAAAAAATGTATAGTCCACGTGGCTTTTAAATTTATTTTTTTATCTGATATGAATTAATCAGTTAATTTTTTTAAAAAAGGGGCCCATTGACCCACTCTTTTTTTTATTTGATTAATTTTATGTTTTTTTAAATTTGTAGGAATTTTAATTTTTTATTATTATAAATGCATGTGGGCTCAAATTATTAATAAAAAAGTGCCATGTCGGATTTTCAATCAAAGAAATCGGAATTGACACTAAAGTGATCATTTTTCTGAAAAAAAAAATTGGCAAGTGATCTGAATAAAACTTTTGGTACTAAAATAAACGCCTTATATAAGTTTTGGCACTTATAGTGTTATTGTCTCATCGATTTTGGTTGTTCTAATAGATCCTATTGATTGATACTTATCTAATCATTACCAGGCGAATGGACAAGCATTTAACGGCCATAACAAAAGAAGCAAGAGCAATGCTCCAATACCTGGTTTATCAAAGTGGCATAAGCACAACTAAAAGCAAGCATCAAGGATTCCACCTCTGGTTTGAAAAGCAGAAAATGCTAATCTGATGCTGCAGACATTTACCTTAGAGGACTACTGAATATCCATTAATTTGACTAAAGCGAATGCTAATTTGATTGCCGCAAAATTAATCTTCTTACGGAAAAACTTGGCATGCAACAGAACAGTCATCTAATCAGTCAAGCAGCAGCCAAAAACCAAAACAGAAGTGTTGGTTGATGCAGATTATGTCGCACATGCCCCAGGGACATTAAGGGCAAAAAGGAAAAAAAACCTGTTATCAGGCATATGCTGATCAATGGATCGAGTTGAAGAGTATTAAACCAATTAGGGTAAAACTGATGAGAAAAAATATGTGCCTAATTCAAACCGCAAAATTGAATTCTGTAGAGCTATATAGGAACGCGGAACATTCGATCCTCTGACAATGCCTCATGCTATATTATCACTTATAAACTCAATGTTGCTTTTATTTAAATGATAGCATGTGATATTCGCGAGTATCTGTGTGTACTCAAGATTAATGGTCAGAATGTGGAAATTTGCTTACCTATGACGACAGACTTAATTGTATTGCTTCCATCTACGCAATCATAGGAACCTCGTAGATTCACGCACTTTCTGCCAGGGCACTTGTTCGGATCTTCGCATTCGTCAACATCTGAACAAAAGATTGAGCATCAAAATCAGCAGACCGTCGTCTCTTTATTGGGTTGTTTAGGATTGGAGGTAAAGCTACTTCAGCCTCCGAAAAGCTACTTCTCTTTATCAGTTCGGTGTTTTGACGTCATGTTTTCACCGATTGGCGTGACCAAATATAACTGGTTTTACCTTTGCATCCATCTTTAATATAGGGGTTTCCGGTGAAGCCCCCATTGCAAGAACACTGCCAAAATGGCTTCTCCCCGAGATTCGTAAAAACGGATTCATATTTGATGCAGTAATAACCGTTGGAGGGGCGGAAGTTGAAGGAGATCTCTAGTGCAGCTTCTGAGGAATCAGCTACTCCCCATTCTAGCACTGCCACGAAGTGCCTGCTCGTACTCAACTTATTGAAGTCCATACTCGAAGGTGCAAACTGGGAACTATCTCCCAAGAAGGCATACTGGCATTCATGGTCTCCTACTGCTTCATTTTGCAGCTGGAAATTGATGCCGAAAGCCTGGAGACCTGAGGTAATCCTGGAATGGCAACATCCATCGCTGCCTGAACAAGCCACGTGTTCAACAACGTCGGTGTCTGCTTCGCAACTTGATTGGCATCCTAATATAGCAGACTCATTGTTATTCATCAGAGCAGTTATGTTGCACCCGACGGCAACAAAGACGTTCATCAAATCGGAGTAGATGAACTGGCTTCCTTTCAAGCTCACAGGTGCGATGCTTCTGTTGCCCCCACAGCTCTCAATTGACGAGTAGATTATAGGAAGTGTGACATTGATTATGCCGTTTCTTTCCCCCTGACTGGATAGCGAAATGTTAAGGACCGTCAAGTTAGCCTTCTTCAGAATCGGGATGGTGCTGTTGCTGCTTTTCTGGCAGTCGATTTCGTACCAGTCATCGAGGAAACACCCTTTTCCAATCCCGAAGGGGAAGGGAATGGCAACAGCACCACATGTTCCAGGGCAATTACCCTTCGCCAGAGGAGCTGCTTGCGATCCTTGTTCATACCAAATCAGAGTTGGTATGATCATTTTTTTGAAAAATTGACAAGTGATATAGATGAAACTTTTGGCATTAAAGTGAGTGCCGTGCACAAGTTTTGGCGCTTGTAGTGTTCTTTACCAGTTGATCGGATATAGGTAATGGGGTCAAAAGGAAGTTTGGTTGTTCTAATAGATCCTATTGATTGAAACTTATCTATCATCACCGGGCGAATGGACAATCATTTAACGGCCATAGCAAACGAAGCAAGAGCAATGCTTCAATACCTGGTTTATCAAAGTGGTATGAGCACTACCAAAAGCAAGCATCAAGGATTGCAACTCTGATTTGAAAAGCAGAAAATGCTAATCTGATGCTGCAGACATTTACCTTAGAAGACTACTGAATATCCATTAATTTGACTAAAACGAATGCTAAATTGATTGCCGCAAAATTAGTCTCCTCACGGAAAAACTTGGCATGCAACAGAACAGCTATCTAATCAGTCAAGCAGCAGCCAAAAACCAAAACAGAAGTGTTGGTTGATGCAGATTATGTCGCACATGCCCCAGGGGCATTAAGGGCAAAAAGGGAAAAAAACCTGTTATCAGGCTTGATGTATTGTATATGCTGAGGAGTCGATCGAGTTGAAGAGTTAAACCAATTAGGCCAAAACTGATAAGAAAAAATATGTGCCTAATTCAAACCGCAAAATTAAATTCTGAAGAGCTACATATGAACGCGGAACTTTCGATCCTCTGACAATGCATCATGCTATATTATCACTTATAGACTTGATGTTGCTTTTATTTAACGATAGCATGTGATACTCGCGAGTAGCTCTGGGTGTACTGAAGATTAATGATCAAAATGTAGAAATTTGCTTACCTATTAGGTCAGAGTTCAATGTGCTGCTTCCATCTACGCAATCATAGGAACCTCGTTGATTCACGCACTTTATGCCAAAGCACGTGTTCGGATCTTCGCATTCATCAACATCTGAACAAAAGATTGAGCATCAAAATCGGTAGACCGTCATCTCTTTAATGGTTTGTTTAGGATTGGATGTAAAGCTACTTCAGCCTTTGAAGAACTAATTCTCTTTATTAGTTGGTGTTTTGACGTCATGTTTTCACCGATTGGCGTGACCAAATATAACTGGTTTTACCTTTGCATCCATCTTTAATATAAGGGTTTCCGGTGAAGCCCCCATTGCAAGCACACTGCCAAAACGGCTTCTCCCCGCGATACGCTGTATCGAAGCCGAATTTGCTGCAGTAATAGGAATCATCGGAGGAGAGGACGTTGAAGGAGATCTCTAGTGCAGCTTCTGAGGAATCAGCTACTCCCCATTCTAGCACTGCCGCGAAATGCCTGCTCGCCCTCAACTTATTGAAGTCCATACTCAAAGGCGCAAACTGGGAACTATCTCCCAAGAAGGCATACTGGCATTCATGGTCTCCTGCTGCTTCATTGTACGGCTGGAAATTGATGCCGAAAGCCTGGAGACCTGAGGTAATCCTGGAATGGCAACATCCATCGCTGCCTGAACAAGCCACGTGTTCAACAACGTCGGTGTCTGCTTCGCAACTTGATTGGCATCCTAATATAGCAGACTCATTGTTATTCATCAGAGCAGTTATGTTGCACCCGACGGCAACAAAGACGTTCATCAAATCGGAGTAGATGAACTGGCTTCCTTTCAAGCTCACAGGTGCGATGCTTCTGTTGCCCCCACAGCTCTCAATTGACGAGTAGATTATAGGAAGTGTGACATTGATTATGCCGTTTCTTTCCCCCTGACTGGATAGCGAAATGTTAAGGACCGTCAAGTTAGCCTTCTTCAGTATCGGGATGGTGCTGTTGCTGCTTTTCTGGCAGTCGATCTCGTACCAGTCATCGAGAAAACACCCTTTTCCAATCCCGAAAGGGAAGGGAATGGCAACGCCACCACATGTTTCAGTGCAATTAGCCTTCGCCAGAGGAGCTGCTTGCGATCCTTGTTCATAAAGCGGAAGTGATCCTAGAAGCAGAAGAATCTGAAACATTCTCGTTCCTGCTTCTTTTGTCAGGCAATCATGGGCCTGTTGGAGGAATTAACAAAAGGCGCGGCCCCTCATATGCCTTTTTCTTCAGTGATTGCCGTCCCTAGTGTTAAGAACAGAGCCCCTGCTTCATCGATTCAATATATTAAGACTTGTAATGAGTCTATGGGAAGAACAAGAGTTAAAGAAGAAGCTAATAAGAGATCAGAAGAGTTCGAGCCTGAAGATATAAGAAGTCAAGATGGAGGAGGTTGACTGGAAGACTGGAAGCTTACAAGAGAAAGGGCGACGTTTACTTGGTCAATTCTGTTCAAGAAACTCTAACAGAGTCGTTAACAGAATTAGTTGTTCTGTTTTCATTAGTTATATTAGCTCGGGAACTATAAATGGGGAATATCGAGCCAGTGAGTTGTAACTCAGAAAATCCCTCCAAAAATATGCTTTGTAATCATCATTGAATAACAAAGCTTCGAAGTACTACACAGAAACTCATAGTCTTCTTGTTCATTCATCTTCTTCGTTCATTTGCTCTACCATTGTATAGAGCTTCATACCTAGCATATCCAAGGATGCTTCCTAGAGCAGAATTGTCAAAGCTTCAGATCATTCCTGGCGTAGAAAATTCTCCACCAAAGCGGTCACCTATTCCAGCAGGCACAATGGGAATAATGTTCCGATCATGTAACTTTGACGGTGTTGCGACCATTCCGAAAGTGCTTTGGCTAATGGATTGCTAAGTCTAACCTAACTCAAGCTCTCCCAAGCTCATACTAATTTGCGACTTGGGTTTCACTTTTTAAACATGCAAAATCAATTTCAAACAAAGTCGCCACTAATCTATTTACAGTGGGTCAATTAGAAACCCATGTAAAACACCGGGAGTTGTACTTTACCCCTATGAATCGGAAATTTTGAATTCGAGGACTTGAGTACCCTTTTTTTCTTTTATTTCAAAAAATAATTTGCAAACAGTTTGAATTAATTTCAACTTTATTCCCTAACATGCATGGTGATCACGTAGGTGCGCAAACATTAATGAAAACGCTTAATGAAGCAAAGTAATAAACAAGTATGATCTAATGAAGCAAATCAACAAAAAGATTTTTTTTCTTTTATTATTATTCAAACATGAAATTAACTAAATATGCTTTAGTGAAGTTCTACACATTTTTTGGAATTTTCACTTTTTGTATAAAAAAACTATTCTAAAAATGCAATATCTATGATGAAAATCTAATCCTAAATGTGTCCAACCTAATATGTTTTATGACATGCAATACTAAATTAAGCTAATCTAAATGACAATTAATTTGATCAAAGACAAAGTGACCATCTAAATGACACGCTAATGATATTTTTGTGATTTTTTATTAATGAATGAAAATTCGAAATTAAATAATCTAATAAAATATGCAAGCCTAATCTACATGATAACTAGATTTCTACATGTGATATCCTATCATGATATGAACTTTTCATGCAATTTTTTAAATGACATGAAATTTGATGTACTTAATATAAATGATAAATAAAGCCTAATAACGCTAGCTAATGTGGAAAGACTCTTGTTAAGACATGCATATGAATTTTTTTTAGATTTTATTGAATCTTGAAATAAAATATAAAACCTAATTTTGGCATGCGATAATACCTAATATGCAATCTAATTTAAACGTGCAATGCGATATTATCTAATATGCAATCTAGTCTAAATATAGAATGCAATTTTTTTAGTATTTCATGAATAAGAAAAAGAAAAACGCAACCAAATCAACGGATCGTATCTTGGGCATGAGATCGGATCGACTGATTTAACGTACGGTCGCGAGTCATATCTTAAGCATGAGATCAGACTATCGATCAATGCACAATACGAAAAAGGAAACGAAATCACAATTAATAATGCCTATTACCTAAAACAAGCAAATTGAAAAAAAAATATATGAAAGGAATAAACAAATCAGCATAATGAAAGAACTTTTTTATTGCAGAAAAATGTTTTTATTTAAATATTATAAACAAAAAAAAAACTGAACCGGGTCGGTTCGGGCCTGACCCGCGAAAACCCCTGAAAGGGGCCCGCGAAGAAAAGAGGAGACTGGACTGGGCTCGCGATGGGCCCAGTCCAGTTTCCTTTCCTTTTTTTCGGGCCTTCGAGCCCAGTCCAGTCTCCTTTCCCTTTTTTTTTGGGCCTTCTTTCTCCACAGGCCCTGCACCGCTTCCAACCTACTGATCAACCCATCTCCTCTCTCAGCCCTAAAACCAGCTCGGCCCGTCTCCCTCTCTCGCACGCCTTCTTCTTCGCATGGTCCTCCCGCGAGCCTACAGAGCTCGTCGACACTCCAAACGCAGCTACTTGATGATGAGAAGCGGCCAACTTTGCTAACAAACCTCCAGTGCCGAAGCACCCATAAACAAGTAGCTCAAGAATCGCAGAAACAGCTCAAAGCAAAACGGCAATCATTCAAGCAAACCGTCAAACACATGCAATGCTGTGAGGGTATTCTCTTATAGAACCAAAAAAAAAAAAAAACAAGATTTATGCTTATAACACCTCAAAGCTCAACGAAATAACACCAAAACGAAAACAAATGCGAGGGAAACTTGAATAGAAAACTCGGATTTGACACTCATCCGACTCAGTCCGAGAACACAGCAAAACCAATAAAAAGCACGGGGAAAACCACGACCAAAGTGATTACTCGCTACCCTACATAGCTCGGGGACAACGGCAAACCGGTGCACTCGAGACAGACTCGAGCCAGAACCTCGTTTGTCCGTGAAGCCACACAAACGTGATCTTCGGGAAATACTCAAACGAGCGAAAAAAAAAAAACATGAAACCCACCGGTGAAAAAGGGAAAATTGAGGACACGGGCTGCTGTAAACGAGTTGCTGAAGGAAGCGTCGCGAATCAAGTTCTCGGATGAACGCTCTCCTTCCTTCGCCCACTCTCTCTCTATGTCTCTCTCGGTCTCACTCTCGGTCTCTCCCTATACTTTGGCCGAATGAGCTGTCCCCCGAAAGACTTGGACGCCTTTTAAAACAGTGGAAAAGGAGAGAAAATATTGGGTTGTCTTGTCTAGCAACGTGAGCGGTGAGTCAGTCCACTCATTGCTCGCCACGTGGTGAGTGATCCCACCCATGTGGCGAGACAGATGAATATTCTTTCTCTTTTTTTTTTATATTGGTCAAATCTTTCATTGGCCGAATTTTCTCTTCCCTTTTTTATATTATTTGTCCCTCGCGTGGTGAGACAGGCCTACCTAATATTTTCACGTGGCGAATTTTGTTTCCCCCTTTTTTTATATTATTTGGCCCACCTCCCTCTTCATGTCATCTCTTGGGCGCCCTTTTGCTGGAGACACCTGTAATATCCAATCTTTGACTTAGTCAAAGAAAAAAAAAGGAGAGAAGCCTAGAAGCTTGTAGAAGAGAAGGGAAGAGAAGATAAACCAAAGAGAAGAAAAATAAAATAAAAAGAAGAGGGTTGAAAAGTCAAAAGAAGGGGAAGGAGAGGCGATGGTGCCGTTGTTTAAAGGGGCAAAGCATGAACAGAAAGAAAAAAGAGAGAAAGAAGAGAGAAAAGGGAGGAAGAGAGAAAAAGAAAGAAGAGAGAAGGAGAGAAGAGAAAGAGATGAAAAAGAGAAGGGAAGAAAAATCTTGCGCCCAGGGTTTTTCCTGACCGATTCAACTCCTAGTCAGAGTTCCTGATAAGTATTCGTGCCCCTCGCCGACTTATTTGGAATAATTTTCGTATATTATGTTGAAATTCGGAATTAAGTGTATTTTGAACGGCGAAGTCGGATTGTGGAGTTATTTGGGTGAAAGATTACGTGGTTATGGTATCTTAGGGTGTTATGAAGTCATAGCAACTGACATAATTTGGTTTGAGCTTATGGTTTGTCCGAAACGGAATTTTGAACTTCGGCGCGTACTGTTCACCGCTTCGTGGGCCTTTTTCATCGGTTTTCGATCGGATTTTGTGGACTGTAAGATCGTTAAAAACGTCAAAAGGGCTTTCCGTGAACCGTAAGATCGTTAAAAACGGAGTTCGATGGAGAAAGCTATAGCACAAATGGATTTTGTGAGCGAGTTGTGCTTAAGGGAAAATGGTGATTTTTGTTATAGGCGAGCCCTTTAGCGATTCATAGACATCGCTTTTGTCGATAATAGACGTGATTAGTTGAGTAAGTCATTAGAGTATTATTTTACTCGATTTTAATGTCGATTATCACTTATTTGATAGGATTGCAAGTTCGACCGTTCGAGTACCGTTTGTTGTGGAATCGTAGGAATTACCAGGTGAGTGGTGCTATCTCTTCTTTGTGTTTGCAAACTCATATTTCAGAAAGCGATATGAATAGATATAGTGTGAGTTATAAAGTAGCGTATTTATTGCATAAAAATCAAGATCGGGCAATTACCACCTTTTGGTATTTGTGAATGATTTGAAAATGGTTTTATGAAATGTGTTATGAAATGATTTTTTTTATTTATGGAACGGCTTCGGAAATGATTTGAGAAAGTTATTGCGATGAGATTTATACATGTGTGAATTCACGAATATATTTATGAAACGTGTTTGGAAAGGATTTGAGAAAACGTATTTCTAGCAGATGAGCCACATTGTGAAAGAGTTATATGTTTGAATTGTGAAACTATTTTGTGAATGGGTTTCGAATTGGCTTGTGAATGGTGAAGGATTATATTGTGTTTTGTTGGTGCTCGACATCGCCGTGAGCCTATTGTGAGGCTTTGTGGGTATGCGCATACTATTCTAGGATATTCTTGTGGGCCGAGCCACCGACATTGTAGGTGGAGACCTAGCCAAGGGGGGAATCTTGGCCGCCTAGTCATGAGGCGTTATTCATGACCACGGTTAGACACTTGAGTACGAGTTTGGTCGATGGGATGAACCATTGACATGTGATTTGAGTTTGATCAATGGATGGACCATTGATGTGATTTGAGATTAGCCGATGGAATGGATTGTTGGCATGTGATTTTGATGAGATTGATCAATGGACTGGACCATTGATGTTTGTTATGATATTATTGATTTAACGAGTGTTTCTTTGATATATAAATGATTATGTTGAAGATTATATTATATGTGTTGAAATACAATTGAGATAAATGAGTTTTGATATCGTTTTGTAATATGCATAGTGAGTGCTCGATCTGCTTAGAAGAGATGCACTACTCACTGAGCTGTGGTTGCTCAGCCCTTCTATTTCTCCAAAATTTTCAGGTTCCATATCAGTATGAGAGCGCTACCAATGGGGACTTTTGGGAGTTTGATTTTTTTTAGGCATGGTTTGACGCTGTGTCCTTCAAGTGAAGAGAAGGGCGGCCATGTCACCGCCCTTATTCTTATAGGGTTTGGGGTGTGACATTTATTGGTATCAGAGCCTAGGTTTTGATTTTTTGGGTATAAATGGGACGTTGTGAGGTTGTGTGATAGCTTATAGCGCTTTAGTCTTTAGATATTAAGGTGTAGTTTCCTCCTTAAATCCCAATACTCATGAGTTCAGACTGGGAGCCGATTACTGCCTAAACCTCTTAAGCTTCAGTTACGTGTTGATATTCTCACTAGTGATTTCTTGATTGTTAATCGCGTGTTCAAGAAGTGTACGCTTCAAATTGGCAATATCGAAATACCCGTGGATTTGGATATATTGGATATACGAGATTTTGATTTTTATGTTAGGAATGCATTGGCTATTAACATATTATGTCACAGTTATTTTCATTCGAAGAAAATTTTCTTCGGACCTTCAAATCAACTTGAATTTACATTTTCGGGAAGTAGTTTAGCCATTTTTCAAATATTTATATTAGCAATGCAATCGAGAGAAATTTTGAAGGAGGGTTGTGGTTATCTGGCTTGTGTAAGGGATAAAAGTAAGGGAGTCACGAAGATAGAAGATGTGTCAGTTGTTAAAGAATTTCCAGATGTGTTTCCTGAAGACTTATCAAACCTGCCTTCTGATAGAGAGATTGAGTTTTGCATTGATCAAATATCAAGTACATAACAAATTTTCGAAGACTCTGTATCGGATGGCACGATCAGAACTGAAGGATTTGGAAATAAGTTATTAGAGATTATCGATAAAAGTTTCATCAGGCTTAGTGTTTCGTCTTTAGAGTGCCCCAGTCTCATTCGTGAAAAAGAAGAATGGGAGTATGAATATCATTTGCCCCAGATTGATGCTTCATTTGATTAAGTTTAGGCAACGCGAGTGTTTTTCCAAAGTTGACATTCGTTCTAGGTATCATCAATTGAACATAAATGCAGATGATGTGCCCTAGGGTTGTTTCCAGAATAAAGTATGGACATTAAAAGTTTCTTGTTATGCCTTTTGGGCTAACGAATGCACATATTGTCATTGAGTATTTCGGTAGTACCTTGATAAATTTATTGTGGTGTTTAAAAATGATGTTTTGGTATACTCGAGGTGCTTAGAGGAGTACGAGCATCATTTGAGCGTGCCCTACAGACTCTGCGTGATAAGAAGTTGTATGCTATATTCAATAAGTATGATTTTTGGCTTGATCATATAGAATGTTTGAGTCATATAATCTCAAATGAAGGTATTTCAATTAACCTGAAGCATATTGAAGTAGGTTGAAGCGATTGTTAAGTGGGATCGTCCCACTAATGTTACGAAAGTTAAGAGCTTCCTTGGGTTAACAGGTTATTATGGACGTTTTGTGGAAGGATTCTCAAAGATTGCTGGTTCGCTAACTCGCCTGACCTAGAAAGGAGTTAAATTTGTGTGGATTGACCAACGAGAACATAGCTTTCAAGAGCTAAAGCGGCGATTGATGTTAGCCTCTATATTAACCATACTTTCAAATATTGGTGGTTTTCACAATCTACTGTGATGTGCCTAAGGAGGGTTTGCATTGTGTACTTATGCGATATGGTAAAGCTATGGCCTATGCCTCTAGGCAGTTGAAAAATACATGAGAAATACTATTTTACTCATGACCTGGAGTTGGCGGTTGCCGTGTTCACTTTGAAGATTTGGCGACACTATTTGTACAGTGAAAGATGTGAAGTTTTTATTGATCATGAAGGTTTTACCCAAAAAGAACTAAACATGAGGTAGAGAAGACGGTTATGAAGGAATATGCATTGTGTACTATTCGCTGTTGCCAGGGTGTTGCAACCGACCGATGTAAAGACGTTCCGTGTCTTGGAGAAGACAAATTGACTTCCGTTTAAGCTCACTGGTGCTCGATATCCGTCGCCCGCACAGCTTGCATATGAGTAAATTACAGGAAGTCTGACGCTAATCATGCCATTCACAAATCTACATAAATCGGGAAGTGTAAAGTTGAGAACTGGCAATCCAGTCTTCTTTAGTATGGGAACCGTGTTGTTTTGCGGGCAGTCAATCTCGTACCACTCATCCATGAAACACCCGACTCCTATTCCGAAGGGGAAGGGAATGGTGATGCCCCCGCATGAATCTTTGCAGTCAGCCTTTGCAACTCGACGTGCAGCTCCCGATGCTTGTACCGTGAGGGAAAGCAGAAGCAAAAGAATCTGGGGCACAGATTTTGACATGATCACGTTTCGCATGTGCAGGGACCTAAAACCTTTGGAGAAGGTGATATAGGTTGAGTCCCTTCTTATTTAAGAGGAAGAAGGGAAGAATTTTCATGTATTGTAGGCGTAATTTTATTTCAGTTCTGTTGCTTCCTAGTATTTCTAGGGATGCTTCCTTGAAGATAGAAATACCAAAGTCTGTTAATAAGAGGACACCAAGTTAAGCAGCCAAGTGTGATTTTTCCGATTGTTAGGACACAATATTGTCGTGAAAAAGACTCTCAGCATTATCAAGACAGAGACCTTTTAGGACCATTTCTCGTGAACGCGTTAAGTACATTAGAATTGAGCCAAAAAGAAATATGGCTTTTGAGAATTTTTAGCACTTGGAAGCAAAGACATCCGTTTAATAAGTTTTACTCGGTCAAGATTAACACAAAAATCGATTTATTATCACAAATGAACTTGGATGACCCCGCTTTCATATTGCTACTTTTTTTTGCCCTTTTTGAAAAAGAGCCATTTACAACAAGAATATTTTTTTTGAAACGGAAAAATCATTCCACAAATTTATATGACGACAATAGAGATATTTTTCTTGACGAATGAAAAGGGTTTTGGCATCTTTTGAATCAGGGGGAAAGTGCAAGCAAAGCTCACTTCTATTAAATAAAAAAAGCAATTTCTTTCTAGTTTCTTTGAACGTGCGATGTTCGAGTGTTGTAATCTCTCTATTATTGAAGCAAAAATCACTTTCATCATTATAAAGTGCGGTACATCGTGGAAAAAGCCCAGTGCTTTATTTGCGCAAGCCATCAATGACAGCACTTGGGAATAATGTTGGCCCCTCGGAAAAAAAAAAGTGAAAGATGTACGGGAATCACGTGGCATGTTCATTGCTTCCACGATGAAAGAAACTGCGTCCCATGCACTGCTTTAAAGCTCTGTTCGTTTTACGGAAAATATTTTTCAGAAAAATATTTTTCGGAGATTGTGGTGTTCGGAGAATATAAAATAAGGAAAATATTTTCCAATCAATGAAAAATATCCTTCTTAAAATAAAGAAAATATTTTCCTTTTAAAAAGAAAGAAAAACATTTTTCAAGATGTGTAACAACCTCCCTCCCCTCTTTCTCCCTTTTCTCTCTCCTCTCTCCTCTCTCCTCTCTCCTCTCTTTCCCCACCCCAACCAAATTCCTCTCTCTCTCCCTCTCTCTCTCTCTCTCTTTTCCTTCCCCAGCCGAACTCCTCCCTCTTTTTCTCTCTCTCTCCCTCTCACTCTTCTCTCTGACATTTCTCCGAATAGCGGAAAATATTTTTCAGTTCATTTTTAAGTTTCAAGCGAACACCAGAAAATATTGTCATTTTCCGGAAAAATAACTTCCTCGAAAATATTTTCCAGAGATACTATATTTTTCGTGAAATGAACGGAGCTTAAATGGTCCAATCATTTTTCTAGTGCTCTGGACCGTACCTGATCATGCTATGAAAAGTATCCTGAACTCTTGGTACCGTTCTATAGTCTTCGCAAAATTTGTGCTCCGACAACATGAGTAGTTTTCTCTCAAGGAAGGGCATTGTCAAATGGGGTATCTTGAGTCCTCATAATCAGCGTTATTATCTAGGATTTTTTTATTTCTATTTTATTTTTCCCGATGGATTAACTTCATACATGGGAAAAGAACTTGAAAAACCAAGGCGGACATGATCATGGACCTAAACATCAAGTCCTCATCTAATGGGCATAGACCTAAATCATGATCATAGTCCTTAAGGTATTGTTTAGCGACTCTATTATTGCTGTCGAGTGTGAAGCAAACATATCTTCAGAATATATACCAAAATCATAGAGAAATGAGTTCGGCAATTATTCAATTTCCTTCTTAAAATCTCATCTTGAATGTGTGTTTAAAACTTGTGTAAGAAAAGAGGAGAAGAGAATGTTGCAAAGAAGATAAATGAACACAATGTGATTTGGCCCTTATTGTAGACAACCACGCAACATATTTCTTGGAAATAGAGCCACCCCTGCTTTTCATGATCAACTATCACTTATCACTTATCCTTTTGTCAATATTCACTTATTTTACATGTCCACTTCAGTATGATCTCTTCTCTTTATTATTTATAGATAACAAACTATTTCAATAATTCTCCACATAGTTTGTTATATGTACAAAGTTATAGAATTTATACATACAAGAATGAACATATTAAGATTTTAAATGAATAATTAAGATTTAAACCTTCAATAAGTGTAAATATATTTCATTAACAAAAATCATAATTCTATTTGTTTATCAAATGACCATAAATTTAAATTTACACATATCCGGTTAGAAATTTTCTATGCCTTAAGCATATTTATAGCCTTGTGCTGCCTCTTGGTTAAATCAATATTTACAAATGCAACTTTTGTTAAAGGGGACATCACTTGTTATGTTCATATAGATAAAGATCCTAATTTATATTCTTAGCTTTGCTTTGCTAAAACTCGAACTTCATTAAGAGTGCTTTCTAACACTCATCCTCAGAGCATTTCTTAAGTACCAACCTTATGCCTCAATACTCGATCACTGCTAACAATAACTTGTTGCATTGAATTTTGACAATTTCATTAGAAATTGTAAAATTGTGTTTTCACTATGCTTGACTATTATCAATTGGTCTAATATCCATTCCTTTGGCAATACTGCTAGCTCAACCTCTCAAGAGTCCCTTAGTGAATGGACCGGCCAAGTTATTATCTGTTCGAACATAAATTACTAAATAATTCTATCAGTAATTAATTGTCGATTATAATCATGTCACAAATTAATATGTTTAGATTTTTTGAAGTCTATTTTATTGTGTACCTTAGACATTATTGCTTCACCATCACAATGAAAATACGTTGCTGCTATTGATTGTGGCACAATTCTATATCCAATGGCAAATTCTGTAGCCATTCAACTTCTTCTCTTGTTGCCGATAGTGCTATAAATTTATATTCCATTGTTATATGAGCTTTACATATTTGCTTCTTTTATGCCCAAGAGACTTCAAATTTGCAAGCTTGAAAACCTATTTTGATGTCGACTTGTCACCAATTGTGCTAGCTATCCAACTAATATCTAAATATCCTTCTTGTATTGCTAGTTATCTTCAATAAAATAGACCATAATAATATAATATTATTCTAATTAACTAATAATTCTAACTTTGGCCTTTCAATGTATAGTAATACGATCACTAGTAAATGTAGACAATTTGCACACATATTTGCGCCACGTCGTCGCCACGTAGGCATTTTCCGGCCAAAGTCTGCCGGAAGGACTCAACTGGCAAAGTTGCAAAAGGTTTAGGACTTATTTGGCACAAAAAAAAAAGGTTTATGGCTTATTTGGCCAAGTAGCAAAAGGTTGAGGACCAAATTGGCACTTTTCCCCAAACATACCTCTAGGACTGAATCAAAGTCACAAAAGCATAAGTTCAAAATTCCCCAATTTCCCTATTAAAGTTTCACTTGTGAAGAGGAAAAAATTTTTATGAACAATGTGCGATTTGGTCCTATTTTAGATAACCAAACAACACAAGTCTTGAAAATAGACACCTTGGAGTCGTCGCCACTTTTCATGATTAATCATTACTTTTCTTCATGTCAATATTCACTTCTTTATATCCAATTTCATCTCTTCTACTAATTATTTATGGATACAAACTATTTCGATATCTTCAACACTAAAAACTAACTGGCGACAGTGAGTCCAACTGTCTTAAAGTTAATGCAAGTAGGACGTTTCCAAGAGTCCAAGTGTAACCTAATGTAATCCTTACAGTAAAGATCTCTCGGATGCTAAGCCGCAATAATCCCCTCGAGATACATGAACCGGGAAAAAAAAACTTGTTGACTAGTCAAAACAAAAGGTTCCCCTCGTGATACATGAACCGAGAAAAGCAAAAAATGTCTTGTCGAAAACAGCAAGTTCCCCTAATCTGATGACTAGGCAACGAGGTTTCTTCGTTCTTCCTCCCGTAAAGAAAGAGATTGACTTTTGTCCTGTTAAGAGTTACAACAAGGACCCGGGCACAGCTGTGCACGTCGTTTTTGTCTGTAAATTGTCTTTGGAGGTAATTATTGGCCTGGCCATGTAGAGCTATAGATTCCTGTAGGCGATAATGCCAGAAAGAGGCCATGTTTCAGGACGTGTGAGTGGATGCAGATCCGCAAACGTTGCTGCATCCTAGTCCACATAAGACTTGCTATATCATAGACATATCAAAGCTTGAGGGCGTCAAGTTCTCATTGACTTATGTAATTAGAATTGGAAGTCGTCTCTCTCCCCTATTTTTCGCAGAGCCTTCTTTGGGCCAGCAAGAAGTGACATGGTATGTTCGAAGATTTCCACACCAATAGCATAGTTATGGTTTATCAAGAAAGAAAATTGACGACTTCTTAATGAGAAAAATTGACACAAATAATTCATAATATGCGGCCCAATGTACAATTCCATCCTTTGACTCTCAATTTATTTATTATAAGTTATATACTAATTCTAAATGGTCAATCTAATTCCTCAACTTTACATAATGTAATCAGATAATGTAATCAGATTAGTCCATCACCATCAGTACTACATTTAATTTTTCATAATGGCACTATTGCCCAATCTTAAAAAAAATTCAGTTTATCTCCTAAACAGATGAACAAAAATGCTATCTTTTATTGTCCTTATACATTTTTTGTCGATAGAAATATTACTATAATTCCGTTTATGTATATCTTAACTTATTGTCTCATAAAAGTAGAAATGTTACCCCTTTTAGGGTTATATGGAATCCATATTCTTATTGTTTAGAAATAAAATGCTTTCCTGAGAATATTTAGTGACGATATAAATTATCCATATTCTTGTCATACTAATATTAATTTAAATCTCGTTCTTTATTTTTTTAGATAGATAAAATTTTCAAGATTTTGTATTTTGTGTTTTCTTAGTTAAATTTAGTTAAATTTGTAAATCAAAAAATTAAAATAGCATGAATGTTAACTCGATACAACTCTAAACAAGGTTCTACTTTTACTATCATAGATATCATAAGTTAGGATATACTCAAATGGAACTATTGTAATATTTACAATACAAAGTGTAATATTTTGGGAAATGGATTTTTTTGTAATATTCTTTTGTTGATTTGGGAAATGAATTGAAATGAAAATATATCCAACAATCAGAGGAAAAGTGTAATTATGAAAAAAAAATTGACTAGATTAAACAAATAAAAAGTTTAAGAACTAGTTTAGACATTTATAAATAGTTTAAAAACCCCACTAAATAGATTGAAAAGTTCATGAATGATATTACATATGGATACAAGTTTAGGAAATATTTGCATCATTTTCCTTTCTTATGATGATCTTTATATTGTTATTAGTCTAATACTAGCTTGATTCTCGGTTATTGCCGCAAAGCAAACACACATAAAATTAATGAAGTAGTACAAGGTAGTTGTATGGCATTATATAAATTATTGTACGTAAAAATCATGCTAGCGGAAGGTAGCCATTTTCTTAAATGCTTGACTAGCTTCATTGATCAAGGTGAATCAATGAACCGTACGCATAAACCAAAACCAGGAGAAATCTTCCTGGATTGCGGTCCGTTGATGGAAATTGCAATCATAACTGTTAAGCAAGTGCGACTCTCAGATGAGGTCCACATGCTTAGCAGTCATGATGGATGGGGTCCTCGTAGGCGTGGATGACAACAATAATTCAGCAAAAATACCTGTGGAAGAACGGTTTAACATAATTTTCTAACTATATGAAACCAACTTGCACGTAAAGAGACTTGGAAAGATCATGGTGCGAGTCAATGGATGACTTGGAAAGACAGACCATCGACTACGGCGATAGAACGGAGAGACTACCGTTCCTTCGCCATTTTATGTGATGAAGATGACTTTCCTTAGCGACAAGCTTCTTTTGGATGTCACTTCCTCGTTGACTTTCTGCAGAGAGCGCCACATGCATTTCATTGGATGTGGAAGACGTTAGTTTTCTCCTCTCTCTTTTTCCAAGAGCCTTCTTTGTGCCAGCCAATATTGGTTGTTTGTTTACAAAACAAGTATAGGGAAATATTTCATTGGACCGTATGAAAAAGATGAGAACTTACGGGTCAATTTATAATTGTCAATAAATTTTATTCTTACAAATAAAGACCTTAGGTAAGGTAGAGTGCAGATGTGCGAATAATTGCGCAGCCATTAAGTACTTAATTTTTTGTGTAAAGGCAGTCCATAATAGGTTATAATCCTATTTATTATTTATTCATTTATTCCAAATTTATGACATTTTTTACTAACGAATGTTAGATATTTTACAATCTTTGGAATGTGATATTAGTACATATACAATCTTTGGAGAGTTATGACTAATTACATATAACTTCTTCACCATGAAATGTTGAAAAATTGTATTTACAAATTATAAAATTTGAAATAAAAAATAATATTCCAATTTTGGATGTGACTTTTCAAAAAATATCTTTTCACTTTATAACTTTTCCCAAAAGGGTTACTTCTGTTTTAAGAAGGAAAAAATTAATATATCATGTTCTTCTAACATTTTCTTTCAGTTCTTCTTCATTTCATTTCTTTTTTTTTTTTGGTGAAAAAATACAGCAATTTTGTAATTTTTTTTTCCTGGAGAGTTCTTGGAGAATATATTAGATTTGCTATTTGGTATTCTCATATTTGCTAGAAACCATTAGCAACACCATAGGGTAAATAATTTCTTAAAGAGTATATTATTACTCCTCAAAGTCCAAATCTGTTGTTCTTTTCATTTACAGCCAAGATGTCACATGGTCAGTTTGATTGATCATCTTAGAAGATTTCCACACCAATGGCATGTTTAGGACTGAATTATGTTTCACCAAAAAGATAATCAAAGACTTTGTCGATTCTTAATAATGATCTTCATAATGTCCCTCACCCTACCAACTTAGATTTGAGTAAATTACTGGAAGACTGATCTTTATCATGTCATCCCCGTCAGAACGAAAAATTGGGGAGTGGAATGCTGAGAACTCTCAATCCTATCTTATTTAGCACGG
This sequence comes from Melaleuca alternifolia, assembly GCA_019926035.1. Taxonomy (NCBI): domain Eukaryota; kingdom Viridiplantae; phylum Streptophyta; class Magnoliopsida; order Myrtales; family Myrtaceae; genus Melaleuca; species Melaleuca alternifolia. The sequence continues at coordinate 1,115,953 of JAGKPW010002178.1, forward strand.
GATCCCTCTTGTTTTGCTGGCAGACAATCTCGTACCAGTCATCCAAGGAACAGCCGGTTCCCATTCCGAAGGGGAAGGGAATGGTGGGATCTAATGGATGACATCTTGATAGTGGCCCCTTGGTCTTCGATTACCGTTATCCCCTGAGAACTTATATTAGAACAGGGCATTGATTTGACTCAAGTTTCCAACAATTATAGAGCACAGAGAAGATTAGTAGTGCATTGCGAGTTATTGCGCCGAAGATGACTTTCCTTGACCCCCAAGCTTCACGGTAGTGGGCCACCATTAAACTTGGTTAGGTCAGTGGTCTCGTGGCCACCTATCGTCCACGAGATCAATAGTTATTGATGTGCCATGATTAAGCCTCTAACAATCTAGTGCTCGTGAGTACTGCTATCTTATGCGAACAAAATTATGGACCCTTGACACAACGGTTGGGCTATTCGGTAAGTGTGTCTCTGCGGATGGTGCTGAGTAGCTATAATCAAACATGATATTTAGGACTGGATGCTTAGCTACTCAACCCTTTTGCTATTACGAACGCGGTTCCGTAACTTCTAAGTCAACACAAATGCTTTCACCACTTGATATATTAAGAGTCCATGAATTGGAAATGAAGATGCATCTCGAGGATGGCCTCTTGTGAAGATTTACACACAAAATATCACAACAAATGGACAAGTACAAGGAATGGAGTAGTTGGCCGTTTGGACCAAGCAGAACGCGCAGCAAATCAATGCCATTTCCAGGATTTTGATCAAACGAAACAATCCGGTTTTCGATCATGAGATTCTGATCGACAATTCGTATGTCAATTTGAGATTTCGATTCCTGATCATGCCTCTTGGTGGGCCTCGTCCTGTTCTTTGTCGTTTCTCTCCAAGGCGAATGGATGTGGGCTTGAGGGGGTCCTGGCTGCTAGAGAAGCCCAATTAGGTGGATAGTGAACTTTTAAGAAGATTTGGGTTTCAGAGAGGTAAACTACAATCTGTGTGACCATCCATGAAGCTTTCCATCATAAAAAAAAGTTCCAAACTTTGGGAAAATAAAGGAATCAGTGAGAAAAAAAATGCGAACTTAAAAATATATATATTGGAAAAATAGAAGCCAATATTGGTGATCATTAATTAAATATAAAATATATAATCAGCTGAAAGAAAAGTAGATAAAATATTTAAAAAAAATCGCAATTATTGATGTTTTTGATCGAGCAGATTTAATGCACGTGTGAAAATACAATCATATAAATGGAAAAGTTACTACTCAAAGAATTTGGTATGTTTGAAGTTCTAGAGGAAAATACAAGAATAATGCAAGCCAAGAAGCGCATTCACGGGGAACTTCAGCTTATGCTGTCAAAAAGCAGTGTCCGAAAAAATCGTATACGAAATGTGCATAGCTTAATTCCACGATTTTGTGCTCGGACATTAAACTGATCTACGATCCTCAAGAATTTTGTGGCGATGAAAAACATGACGTGTGTTTCTTAAGGGCAATAATTCGGACATTGGCAGGACTGCTTACTATCATGGCAAAATCAATGGAAGTAGGGAAAAAGAGCACCCAACATATTCAATACTAAAAGGAGGTGTAAATATCGCTGGAAAAATTATAAAAAATGTCACGAACTTATTGTATAGATGCCGATTTAGTCTTAAACCTTCCAATTGGACTAATTTAATCCTAAACCTTTCGATGTTTTGCTAATTTATTTTTTCAGTCGATTTTGATCGGAAATCGCTGCCTTGTATGATGATCATATCACATAAGACAACCGGGCGGCACTGACTTTAACAATTTTCGCAATCTTTGTTGTGGTCGGTGTCCATGTCGGTAAGTTCCAGTCAAAATAGGACAGAATGACTAAATTTATAAATTATAAAAAAAATTATGACTAAATTAGTCAAATTAAAAGGTTTTTGAGCACATTGATATATGTAAAGAAAATTTAGGACTTACTTGATAATTTTCTCAAATATCACTTTATATACGAGTTGGTCCATATGCGATTGATTTTTATTTTCTTTGTTTTGCTATTGAGAATTGACAATAAAGGTTGGCTAGGATCCGGAGATAACTCTATTACTAGTGGGGTTATGATGTTGATATATGTAGTTCAGGGGGTGAGTTTGATACATCACATAGTGAGGATTTAGATGATATCTTGATCGAAGCAGCCCGAACATCGGCAGCTGGCAACAATCCCTCTATGACCAGCAATTTACTGTGATCTTCAGGGAAGAGCCGGGCGGGGAAGTCGCCTTCTTTTCAGCAAGTAACAATCTAATTGAATCGTGAAGCCTGATGCACCGTGTGACTGATGTAATTTCTGCAATAATCAAATTGACAGCAAATATTCACGGATCTCAAGATGAACTAAAATCACTGCATCATGCTCGAGCTAGATTATTGCAAAATTGGCACATACACGGCAAGATAATACCTGGCTAATTGCAGGTCCTCAATAAATTTGGGATAGGTCTTGACTTCACAATTTATTAATCGCCAACACTGAGAACAAGTTCATTACCAACAGATAACTAACCAAAACCATCTTATTAGTCAACTAACAAGTTTTCCTCCCTTCCCTCTTTTCTCTTATTTTTGCTCTGAAGACCGTTCTCCATCACAAACGCAGCAACACGACTCATGAGAATAAGAGACAAGATGTTCACCACGTCCCACTAGGCAAGAGTGGCTGCACATCCGACAATGTAATGACATCCATATCGATGTTTAACTTGCTAGATTGAAAAGCTACAGCATAAGATTCAGTTGCCTCACGGTCCTCTTGATTTTGCTGAATGCCCGAAGGATTCTGGAGCTTCCTTATCCCCTCCAACTCCATTGCAACTTCTTTCATTGTAGGCCGGTTCCTCCCATTCAAGTTCAAGCATCTTTTTGCAAGGTTAGCAACTGATGCAATCTCTTCCTTCTTACCTTCTTTCAAAACTTGAACATCCACGATGTCGAGCAAGCGATTCTCCTCCATTGAAATGATGAAATAGGTTGCGAGGCTTCTTCCTTCTTGTGCCCTCAGTGACGAGATTGGCTTTTGTCCCGTCAAGAGTTCAGCAAGCACAACTCCGAAACTGTACACATCGCTTTTGTCTGTAAATTGACTTGATTGGAAATACTCGGGATCTAGATAGCCGAAAGTCCCCTGCACCAATGTGGTCACGTGAGTTTGATTAAGGGAAACAGATTTGGACGTACCGAAATCTGCCACTTTTGCCCGATATTTCTCATCCAAGAGGATGTTGGTAGACTTGATGTCTCGATGATAAATGGGAATGGAGGCAGCTGAATGCAAGTAGAATAAGGCTCCTGCGATTTCAGTTGCAATCCGTAGCCGTGCATCCCACGATACAGGAAACTCTGCATTTGGGTCATGTAGGTATTGGTATAGAGTCCCGTTTGGTATGAACTCATATACTAAAAGCGGGACTTCCGTCTCCAAACAACATCCCAATAACTTAACCACATTCCTATGGTTGATTTGTGAGAGGATGAGGACTTCATTTATGAACTGTTCGACTTTCCCCTCGTCTACCACTTTTGATTTCTTAATCGCAACTATTTTTCCGTCTGTTAACATTCCCTTGTAAACAGTACCTTGCCCACCTTGCCCGAGTACCCTATCATCATTGAAATTGTCAGTGGCCTTCTCTAAATCCTTGGAGTTGAATAATTTGCTTTTCTCGACATTGCCTTCTGGTGAAGATATCTCACTTTCCAACAAAAGACCGCCATTGCGTTTGAAGTTCTTCTCTTTGAGCTTCATTTCTTTTCTCTTCTTGATATATTTGTACAATTTCCAAAGGAAAAGACACAAAAATAGTGCCCCAAGGCCTGCCCCAACCCCTGCATTGCAAAAATTTAAGGGGCAAAAGTAAAAAAAAGCTTCCTTCTTGTCAAGAATCTATAAAGGCACTTGACATCAAGAATTTAATTGAATCTGATTATAAGGAAGACATTTAAGATTGATTAACCCGAGTTCACCTTTCATGTGGATTTATTTTAACAACCATGGAAAAATCAATTTGCCTCCATTCTAAGTTCCATTCGGGTTGAAATATTTATATACATACATTTGCGCAGTACAACTGATCTCCCTTTTCAGGAATTTAAAAAAGCACTGATGAAGCTGAAAAAGTTCCTACCAGCACTCATCTTCATTATGATAGTAATAATCCCAAATCAAATGTGACAAGAATAAGCTTGAGTCTCGGATATCTATTGATAGATATGAAGCCGCGATGTTAGAAATGTTAAAAGTGCTTTATTATCCATCAATATAAGTATTAGCATGTGAAGAAAATTTTCAGATTCTTTTGGTACTTGAAACTTATCTATAATCATCCACCAAGCAAATGGACAATCACGTTAGAACCAAGGGCAAGGTAGAACTTATTTTTGAAATTTTTTTGAACATAAATTATGCAAAAATGTTGTCCAAAAAGCCATAAATCTACCGTACAATGACCAAATCAGTCATAAAAGCTTCAATTTGACTAATTGAGTTGTAAATCTTTTGATGATTCGCCTATATATTTCTTTCGACTAATTTTGGCTAGAAATCGCAGACATGGTAAGTTGTCTTATGTGACACGATCGATGTTAAGTGAAATGATTTTTACAATTTTTATCTTTTTTTCCTTTTGTTTCCTTGCCTTCTTCTTTTTCTCTTTTTCTTTTTTCTCTATTTCCCTCCACCGATTGCTGGGCCTTAGTGATGGTTGGCGGAGGTCGTTGGCATTTGGTCAGGGTCATTCAATTCTTGCTGACAACCAACGTCCTCTGCCGGCCATGGCCAAGGCCTTGGCAATTGGAGGATGGACATAGAAAGAAAAAGGAAGAATAGAAAAGGAAATTGGAAAAAATCAGAAAAATTGCGAAAATAATTCATGTTAATGGCCATCGTGTCAAGTAGTACAACTAGCATCCACATTGGCTATTTCATTGGAAAATTTACCCCAAAAGATTATATTGATAGATCATCAGAATGTTGAATATTAAATTGCCCAAATTGATTTAATTAGCGTATTTACAATAGATTTAAGTACTTTTTGGGCAATCATTATCCTATTCTGTGCTTTTCCTTAACAATACTCAAGAGCATGAAGCAGTCCACATAGTTCTACGTTAAAAGATCTACTTACCAATAAAAATGAATTTAGCTGTCTTTTTAGCAGGAGCTATCCTTTTAGCAGGATCGCAGTAATAGCCGCCCCTTATGTTCACACAAGAGCCTGACCTGGGGCATGTATTTGAATCTTCACATTCGTTAATATCTGATGACAAATGGTAAAAGAAATATTATGTTAGCAAAGTGCATTCACTTTGTATAACTTGGGGCAGAAAAACCAAAAAAAAAAAGAAGGCAGAAAAGCATGTATGGGATCATTAAACAGTGAGAATGCACTCTTTTCAGAGATGGAACTGGAAATGAACGAGCCACTTCGCTGTGTGGTTTAAAAACGGAATGTGATAGCATGAAGTATGTTACCTTGGCATCCTCCTTTAAAATAAGGGTTACCACCAAACCCCCTAAGGCACCAGCACTCCATATATAGCAAGGCAGTCATGGAACACTTGACAGCATCAGAATTCAACGAGCTTTGGCTAAGCGCAAGTGAATAGTCGGTATCGTTTTGGATCCCCCACTGTAACACCGCTGGAACTGTATCATTCATTCTCAAATCATATAAACCCGTAACGTCTGACCTCGCGAACCATGATCTCTCTGTGAGGAAAGCATACGCGCACCCCCGACGTCCACCTATTGTCACCCTAAAGGCCTGAAGGTCGACAGGGATCGTAGTCTGGCAGCATCCGTCCCTCCCGGAGCAAGTACTATACTGGCTGACGTTGGTGTCGATTCCAGCACATTTCGACCTGCAACCGGTCGATGCAAAGACTATACCAGCTGTGTCTGAACTAATCACTGTTGCCTCGGTGTTGCAACCGACAGATGTAAAGACATTCCATCTCTGCGAGTAGACAAATTTACTTCCTTCTAAGCTCACCGACTCACTGAGTCCACCCTGGCAGCTTGCATTTGAATTATTCAGTGGAAGACTGACCTCCATCCTGCCATATCCTTCTGAAGTAAAATTGGGGAGTGAAATGCTGAGAACTCTCAATCCAGTCTTATTTAGTGTGGGAACCTTGTTTTGCTGGCAGACAATCTCGTACCAGTCATCCAAGAAACACTCCCTTCCTATTCCGAAGGGGAAGGGAACCGTGACGTTCCCGCAACTTTCAGGACAGTTAGGCTTCACAAGTCCCGCTGCGGCTCCTGATGCTTGTAACGTGAGGAAAACTAGAAGCAAGAGAAATTGAAATACCGAATTTGACATGATTTCCACGGTTCGTACGGGCACGAACCTGAACCTATGGAGAAACGTGAGTGGAGCTGAGTCCCTTAAAATTGTTATTTAAGTGAAGGAAGGGAAGAATAATCAAGTACCGTACAGATAATTCTATTCCAGCTCCGTGACTTCCTAGTATATCTGAGGATGCTTCCTTGAGGATAGAAATATCAAAGCTTCATAGTTAGAGGAGACCAATTCAAGCAGCCGAGTGTGACGTGTCTCATCGTTGGGGACATAACCATTCAGCTTTTCCCATGAGAAAGTTTTGAAGCATTACCAAAATGGATGAGTTTCCACAAGACTCTGTCGTGAACCTCGTTAAGCACATTAGATTAAGTCAAAACAGAAATATTGCACTCGATCATTTTTTAAATTTAAAGGCAGAGTTATGCCCATTTGACAATTTTTTGTCCGTCGAGGTGAACACAAAAATCTAATGATTATCACATCAAAGATGTAACACTAGGCTGCTCACATGTAATGGAAGATTATTAAGACGCCAATGTGATTGTATTGGAAAAGTCCTACATCAAAGAATTGGTATGGTGTCGATCGATTAATTATTACAATTGTCTAAAAACTCATTGGTTTGAATTTTTGAGTGAATGTGGGTTCAATTATATATATTGATGGGCGGATTTGAGTTCTCTGTGTGTCATGACCTACCCGAACCTCCTCGTTGAAGAAGGCATTTCTAGGTAGATTTGGAGGTATCACTCGTAAAGAGATTTAAATCAGCATTTCTTAAAGACGGCTTAAAAGCATCGTCTAATCAACTCATTCCTTGCAAGCACATATTCTTCCAAATCCATACCTCACGTGACATTCAAGCATTTGCATTTTTAAAAAAAAGTTACTTAACAGCTTAAATATTTCTAGGAGTCTCCACTAGACTATTGGGGTCGGCTAGAAACCAATCGAGACGCTGAAGTTTCGTCTCGATCCCTACGAAACCATAGATTCTAAAGTACATAAAGTTATTTACGCTAACATTTCTATTAACTAGTTGGTTGTTTAACCTAAAGTGACCACGCACTCTTGTTCGTCTTTTAAATCCTAAAAGATCATCCAAAGTCGCTAAGTGTCCATGCGATTATTTTTATGTGGTTATTTTCATACAAATCTAACCCAAGACTAATTTAATTTAAAAAAGAAATTAACACACAATTTACTGAATAAAGTACAAAAAATAAACACTCAAGGTATTGAGGTACGATGCAATAATAAACACTCAGATAATTTAACATGACTACTTAATGACAATAATGTAAAACTCATAACTCATCGGGTAAATAATAATACATGGCTTTGTTATAAGTCTCGAGACATAATCCCTCGAAAACTGACTATTTAAAGATCAAGTGAACTTAAATATGATAAATTAATTCACATGAAGTCTTAGACTAGACTATACTAATAATTCATTAAACGAAGCGATACTGAGTCTAGATAGATTTTATTAGATTTTGCATATGCAAAATTGATCCACATATATCTAAGTTAGCATAACCCTAATGAACTTAGACCAAATCTTTACTAAATTAAGACTGTCGTGGACATTAGTTTACACCATCAATTTTACGAGTACCACTTCTTTATTCGCCGTCGCCATGCCACCACTTAACGTGCATTGATTTCAATATTTAAACACTTATTCAAACAATCCCGATATACAAAGAATCGAAATAGAACATTCACAACATTCACGTCAGTTCAATCAAATTACCCTAAGACCAACCTCAGACTCATACGTATAATTGCTATCCACCAACTCATGCATCGAGTCTAATCATACAACTAAGCATCCATATGCAACATTAAGTAAGACATGTAATCAGGCTAAGAATCATTAGGGAACAAAAGGAGACATTTAGTTATCCATTGATGACAACTTCTTCAACTTTTTTAGAAAAAGTTTTAATTAATTAAACTAGATCTATCAAAATGCTAGGATTTGATTTTTAGGGCAAGGCTGACATTCCTAAACGAAACTTCAGTTTTTTATTTTTCTGAATTTTTTAATAAAAATATTATTTTATTATTTTATCAATAAAATATTTTAATTTTCAAAAATAAGATAAAAAAGACCCGGATCGGGATCCGAACCCGACGCGAGTCCTTGGCTGGGTCTCCATGCAAAAAGGTAATGATGATTTTTTATTTTTTTATTCTCGGATTTTAAAATAAAATAAATTATTGCGAAATAAGAAAGAAAGAAAGAAACTAGCTGGGCTCTAGTGCTGGAGAAAACCTTTGGGTTTTGGGCCAAGGGGCACGAAATGGGCCATTACGCTGGCTCAATTTCACAAAATTTAAATCAAAATAAAGCAAAGCCCAAACCCAAGCCCACTAAGCCCATATAAAAGAAGCCCAAAATCCACTGAAATTAAATCAAGCTCAATTCTCTATTTTCTATTGTGGTCAGCCCAAGCCCAAAATCAGAATAAACTTAACCTAAAATCTAAACTAATCTTAGGTAAAATCTAAACCATCTAACAAGGGGCCGGCCCAAGTAAGTAGAGCCCGGTCTGGCCGGCCCGGCTTCAATTTGTTGGCTTAGAGTCTCCCCTCCCCACTCGCGGCTTCCTCGAGCCTCGACGGCGGCGGCGGCCGCCAACAAGTCGGGGTCATCTTTCGGCGAAACCAACTTCGACTCCGTACCGGGTGAACGTCGCTCCGACACGAACCCACCACGATACAATAAGGGTGGCGCAGAAAAGCGAGCAAGCGAAAAAAAAGAAAAAAAACACTGGCCGATCGTCACGCAGCACCGCAAACGAACGACGTCGCCAACTCACCATTGAGATATTTCATCGAATACAAGACGAGCGAAGAGGAAAGAGTAAAAGAACAAGCTTTTGAGCAATAAAACTCACATCCGGTCAGAAAATAATCAGCCAAACGAGGCAAAGAAAGAGAGAAAAAGGCGGTGGCTGGTTGAAACTGAAAGAAAAAAAGAAACGTGGATAATATTATGTCTGGGTTTCATGATTCGACCCCCCAAAAGAGAGCTATTCGCGGGGACCAAACCTTTAAACACGAGGGTCCCTACTCGGGCTCGTAATGGCGGCCACGATGGAGCTCGAGTCGAGTCGAACCGCGTTCGGGCGCCTTTGGGAGTGTTCCCGAGCCAAGATCCTTGGGGGGTAAAAAACTCGAGACGTTCAAGGGCTTACCGTAAACATTGAGACTAAGGGAGGGAGTGCAGAACCGCAAGAAGGATGTCACGGCTGAAGATTGTTGGTCACGGCGGTGGGCGTGGTCGACCTCGGCCGCCAATCTGGGGGGGCAAAAAATGCCTCTTTTGTTCTCCTTTTCTTCTTATCTTCTTTCGCTCATCTTCCTCCTTTCTCTCCTTTTCTTCTTCTTTTTCTTGCCCCATCCCATTTTTGTCTTAGTCAAAGTTAGTGTTCTCAGACTTGTCAGTCTTCTTCCTTTTTTATATACTTAACTTAATTTTTTTAATTAATTAATTAATATTCTTTTTTAAAAGTTCTTCTGCCCGAGGTCTCCTCTTCTCTGCTCATGTCTCGTCCCTTCCATTGGCCCCTTATCAGAGTCTCCTTTCTCTTTTTATTTTAATTTTTAATTTTTTTCTTCCCCGCCAAATCCTTTGATCAGACCGTTTAGTCAACCTCCTCTTTTTATTATTAATTTTTTACTTTCTTTTAAAAAATTTAAATTAATAATAATTAGTTTTTTTTTGTTTTTTGAAGAAATAAAGGCTAATTTCTAATTTCTAGTTAATAACAACTTTATTAAAAACTAATTCAAAAGTGTATTACCATATTGACAAAAATTAGGTGTCAACGCTATGATTTCCCTAAGTGAAGATATCGGACTTCTACCTCGCACTCCCAACAAATAGCATAGGACTCGATCATTATTCAGCAGATAAGAAAATGAAAGGCTTGATCATTTATTCTATCATCAGCTTGTTATTTGCTTGAATTTTCAGTCATCACCACGAAACAATCACATATACAAAACAAAGGGAGTAGCACTCGGAAGAAAGTATCTCATGACATAAATGATCAAATTCACAAATGATATTAGCGGAAAGTAATTTTTCACAAAGATGCTGAAATCACTTTTACAATGATTAACACAAATGCAGCGCATGACCAAACTGACATGAGTCCACGGTACATCTAGTGCGCATCTGGGACAAGCTAACTGAATGATGAAGGCTGGTGCAACAAAGATGCTTGTTCACAGGAGTTATGTGTGATGTAACACCTGCAATATTTAAATTGCCGGCAAGTAAATCACCGCATCATGCTTGAGCTGGATGAATGCCATTTGCAAAGTATTTCCAGATTGGCGCGTATACTTTTTGATAAGCCTAGACAAATACAGGACCTAAAATAAATTTGGGATGGTTATGACTCAACAATTTATTGATTCATCACCGAGAATAAGTTCGTAACCAATAATTGACTAACCAAAGTCGAACAATTTTTCCTCCCTCCTTCTCTTTCTTTTGCTCTGAAGACAGATTTCCATGACAAAAAGAGCAATACGACTTATAAGCGCAAAAGGCTAAAGATAACTTTCCTTATCCCACAAGTTTATTGTGGATGTCACTCCTAATTGACTTAGACTTCCCTCTGAAATTGTCACGCCCTTGGCCCGAGCACGCGACAGTTCTCGAATATGTCCTCGCTGATCAATGCCTTGCGACGTTCCCAGGACTCATTGTCCAACCACCATAATTATATACGCAATGGAAGTAACTAACAAATCCTTGACAAATCCGGAATATAATAAACTCTTCATCTCATAAATAAAGTGTCCAATGTTTTTACAAAATAGACCTATGAGAAGGTAAACCCTTAATGGGTTAGGAGATTTCTACCTAGTCTCCCTATACATGACTAGGGTTAGTCAAAGAAATGATGGTAGACCTAAGGGTATCCTACCCTAAGGGTTTATCATAGTGTCATCTTCAGGATCATCCACATCCCAGACCAAATACCAATCATCGTACCCTCCCCAAGGGTCTTCATGGTGGCCTTCCTCCTCGAAGGCATATTGGACCCAATACTAGTGTGGCACCCAATGTGACATCCTTGTCTCGCATCGTCTAGGGAGGGAGTTCTGAGAGGGCTTATATGGGATAAGCTGCCCTTGACCAACCGATAATGCGTTTTCCTGGGTTGAGGAAAAACAAAGTCATGAGGGCCAGTGAGGCCTAAAGCCGACAATATTATCAGTGGCTCTCGACTGCATGTGATAACCACAGTGAGCGCTCGTCGGAGCCGCTGAGGGTACAGCGGGGACGCTGTGCCATTGATGGGGGGGTGTATGTGACATTCATGTCTCACATCACCTAGGGAGGAAGTCTTGAGAGAGCTTATATAAGCTGCCATTGATCCACCGACAATACATTTTCCTAGGCTGAAGAGAAATAAAGCCGTGAGAGCCAGTGGGGTCTAAAGCGGACAATATTGTCAGTGGCGAGGCAGAGGGCGTTACACCCAACACCATGAGTCATAGTCAAAATTCCAAAGGCTCGTCTTGTGTTTCTAGAAAATGTACCTGTAGTTGGACACAATGGTATCAATCCATGCCTCCGATCTCACTCAATCCTCTAGAAAGAACTCTATGTTTAGTACCTGTAAAATGGATTAACAATTAACAAATGATATATAAATCTTAGCAAGTCTAGGCCTTAAATCTCAACTAGGAATCCACTCACCCTAGGGCTCCTAATCAATCATATTATCTCTCACATGCCACACAGGCACACACGTCTCACACAAGTGTTAACAGTACTATGTTGTGCTATCAACCATTGGATCTATGTGAATCATTATTTCATATATGCTGGCTCTCTTGCTCCACTGGCAACTATACAGGCTCTCAAGCCAAATTAGCACTTAGCTCTACACCTCAGTTTGCGAGTTTTCTACTCGTCATTCTTGGCGGTATCGATTCCTCTAGCACCTAACCCATGTCTCACAACTCACCAGTCCATGACCGAATGCTGGCTCAAGCTACTCAATTAATCACATCAATATAAAAAGCAAGCATTAATCACAATTTAAACATTGCACCAATTAATAAAATAAGGCGATCCCCATTCATTGATTCAAATAAAGAAATACTCAGCAATTAAATTAACGCAAATTACTCTACACTACCGACCGTCTCAGCCCGGTCTCCTAATTCGAATGGCAAATCTTCATTCGGTAATCTACGGATGTGATCACTTTGGCCGACAATCTCCTATCTAGCCTAATTTAGTCACTAAATATACATAATTAATTCCCCGGCTCTAGCCCGGTCATAACGACAATTTATGCATATTATTTGTACACCCAATTATTCAATTCTACTAAAGCGAGTGACGTTCCTACTCTTCGATTAGGACATGAACTCACTTCTGGATGTGCGTCCTAGGCAATCGACGATGATGACTCGTGACATCGGGTAACTCGAGCAACGAGGGCACGAGGCACGGACGGTCCAACATAGAGCAACACAGCTCGGCACGGCGTGGCAGTGGCGGCACTGTTCTGGTGACTAAAAACGGAAGCACGGCCGGTGGTCCTTGCTGGACAGAGCTGAACCCGGGCCAATTCGATCCCACGACGACGAAATGGCGGCTGGGAACTTGAAGCAAGTGGTGGGGAGGCTGGTTGGTTACTCCAGATGGCTCCTCGCGCGTCGGTGAAGGCTGGAAGAGGGCGGAATAATGCTGAACAGCGGCGGAACAGCGAGCTCGAGCGGAGACAGCGAGCGGAGAGGGCTTCGGCGCTGCTGGCTGAGGACAGTGGCTGAGGCGGAGGCAGCGGCGACAGCTGGCCACGGCGAGCTGAGGGCGGTGGTCTCCCCGGGGCAGCACCGAGAGGGAATCTGAGCTGGGAGGGAGGTGGAGGAGCGGGTCCGAGCCGAGTCCGAGCGAGTTGAGGGCGGAAGCGGAGCGGGAGAGGGACGGAGTCGAGGGTGAGCTGGGGCGGAGCTCCAGGCGGCAGCAGTTGGCGGCACGGAGGAGAGAACGCGGCGTGGAGAAGCCAAGCTCGAAGTCGTCGTCCGCGAAGAGGAAGCCCAGACGCGAAGAAGAAGACCCCCGAAGAAGATGGTCTTCGTCCGTGAAGAAGAGAGATAAGAGAGATAAGAGTGGGTGGGAAAAGTCAGTTGAAAAATAGGGAAAGGAAGGGAAGAGAGAGGAAAATAAAAGAAAGAGAGAGAGGAGAAAATAAAAGAAAGAAAGAAAGAAGAGAGGAGGGGAGGAGAGAGAGAGGAGTTCAACGCATGGGGAAAAGAAAAGGAGAGAGAAGGGAGAGAGAGGTCGGCGCAAGAGGGGGAAAGGAGAGAGGAAGAGAAGGAGGAGAGAGAGAATCTTTGACAGGGGATGTTACAGAAATCACTTTTACTTAGTGATCAAAAATACATTTTTAGCAGATAACTTTTCTGTTCATTCCTGACCTCACAACAAGGAAGTCTTGAAATACCGTTATGAACTGATAATTTATATTACTATGCGTTATAATCAACGTCGATTCATCATTTTTAATGTCACTAATTCAAAATCAAACATAAAACTTAGCAAAAGATTTGCCTCATTATATAATATGGATTCCAAACATTCATGATCTGGATGTGAATGAGTCGGATTATTTATCCATCGATCTATTAGTAAACTGAACTAACCATTGACTTAGATTCCAACAAAAAAACAGAAGAATAGAAAAAGATCATTCCTCAAATAGCTACTGTGTTGACGATGACATTCCTTAGCCCACGGGGCTTCTTGGTGGTCGACAACCACTAAGCTTAGCTAGGTCATTGGTCTTGTCCTTGCCTATCGGCCACTGGATCGATGATCTCTCTGTTCATCATGAATTATGAACCGGTTCGAGGAATGAGCGCAATGTGGGGTAACTGATACGCCTTTTTCTACTTATACCATTAAACCAAGCATGTCCAAGGATGCTTCCGAGAGCAGAATTGTCAAAGCTTCGCATCCTTCCTGGAGTAGAAAATTCTCCACTGAAGTGGTCGCCTATCTGAGTAGCCAAACTGAGAAGGATGTGCCAATTAGGTTTGCTTCATGGCAATCGACTTATTATTTTTCAATCTCAATTGAAAGATATGAGAGAGAAACTTAATGGAAAACACGAGATATTAACATGTTGAAATTCAAAGATCGATGTCTTCTTTTCTTCCGCATCGAAGTGTCTCCTTTCGCAATGACATTGCAACATTGCATATTAGAACAAAATTCAAGGACCGTTTGTGTCATTTTCCCTTATTATAATAACTTTTATTTTTAATTTGTCTAACAATAATTTGAATTCTCGGTTATTGCCACAAAAGGCAAACACAAAATAAAATTAGGTGGACTAGTACTAGATAGTCATATCCTATGATATAAATAATTGTACGTAAAGCAGAAAGTAGCTTTTTCTTACATGCTTCAACTACCTTCATTCATCAAGGTGAATGGGAAGTTGGAGGTAACTCAACTAAGAAATTGTTTATTCTCAGCACTCTGTAATCTATGAATCCAACGTGAGAGGCCCAACCGTACACATAATAATCCAAAACCTGGAGAAATTTTCGTGGATCGCGGTCCGTTGACGGAACATGCAATCATAGCTGTTAAGCAAGTGCGACTCTCAAATGAGGTCCACATGCTTAGTGGTCATGATGGATGGGGTCCTCGTAGACGTGGATTCCAACAATAGTTCAGCCAAAAAAAACTGTGGAAGAATGGTTTAACTTGATTTTCTAACTATATGAAACCAACTTGCACGTAAAGAGACTGGGAAAAGATCATCACATGGTGTGAATCAATGGAGGACTTGGAAAGACAAACCATCGACTACAGCGATAGAACGGAGAGACTACTGTTCCTTCGCCATTTTATGTGTTGAAGATGACTTTCCGAGACTACTTTTAAATATCGCTCGAGACCAGTGAGTCGGCGATTTTTAACAAACGAATACCGAAAAATATTATCATTTTCCGGACAAAAGATTTTCTGAAAAATATTTTCCAAAAATGCTATATTTTCTGTGAAACGAACGTCACTTAAGAGTCCATGAAATTGGAAATGAAGATGCATCTCGCGGATGGCCTCTTGTGAAGATTTACACACAAAATATCACAACAATGGACAGTATGAGGAGTGGAGTAGTTGGCGTTTGGACCTAGCAGAACGCGCAGCAAATCAATGCCATTTCCGGGATTTTGGTCAAGCGAAACAATCCGGTTTTCGATCATGAGATTCTAATCGACAATTCGTATTTCAATTTGAGATTTCGATTCCTGATCATGCATCTTGGTGGGACTCGTCCTTTTCTTTGTCGTTTCTAGTCCAGGCAAATGGATGTGGGCTTGAGGGGGCCCTGGCTGCAAGAGAGGCCCAAGCTGCAAGAGATGCCAAAACCACAATTATCGATGTTTTGATCGAGCAGGTTTAATGCACGTGTGAAAATATAATCATCTAAATAGAAAAGTTATTACTCAAAGAATTTGGTATGTTTCAAGTTCTAGAGGAAAATACAGGAATAATACCGGCCAAGAAGCGCATTCACGGAGAGCTTATGCTGACAAAAGCAGTGTCTAAAAAAATCGGATACGAAATGAGCATAGCTTAATTCCACGATTTTGTGCTCGGACATTAAAGTAATCTACGATCCACAAGAATTTTGTGGCGATGAAAAACATGACGTCTGTTTCTTAAGGGCAATAAATCGACATTGGCGGGACTGTTTACGATCGTGGCAAAATCAATGGAAGTAGGGAAAAAAAGAACCAAACATATTCAATACTAAAAGGAGGTGTAAATATCGCTGGAAAAATTAGCAAAAAAAGAAATAAATTTATTGTATAGATGTCGATTTAGTCATAAACATTTCAATTAGACTAATTTAATCATAAACCTTTCGATAATTTGCTAATTTATTTTTTCAATCGATTTTGATCGGAAATCGCTGCCTTGTATGATGATCATGTCACATTGGACAGCCGGCCAGCGCTGGCGTTAACAATTGTCGCAATTTTTGTTGTTGTTGGTGTCCATGTCGGTAAGTTCTTGTCAAAGTTGGATAGAATGACTAATTGATAAACTGTCAAAAAGTTTAAGACGAAATTAGTCAACCAAAAGGTTTATAAGTACATTGATATATGTAAAGTAAATTTAGGACTTCCTTGGTAATTTTCTCAAATATCACTTTATATAAGAGTTGGTCCATACACGATTGATTTTTATCTTTTATTTGTTTTGCTATTGAGAATTGACAAAAAAAGGTTGGCTAGGATCGGGAGATAACTCTATTACTAGTGGGGTTATGATGTTGATATATGTAGTTCAGGTGGTGAGTTTGATACATCACATAGTGAGGATTTAAATGATATCTTGATCGAAGCAGCCCGAGTATCGGCAGCTGGCAACAATCCCTCTATGCCACCAGCAATTCACTGTGATCTTCAGGGAAGAGCCGGGCGGGGAAGTCACCTTCTTTTCAGCAAGTAACAATCTAATTGAATCGTGAAGCCTGATGCCCCGTGTGACTGATGTAATTTCTGCAATAATCAAATTGACAGCAAATATTCACGGATCTCAAGATGAACTAAAATCATTGCATCATGCTCGAGCTAGATTATTGCTGGCACATACACGGTAAGATAATGCCTAGCTAATTGCAGGTCCTGAATAAATTTGGGATAGGTTTTGACTTCACAATTCATTAATCCCCAACACTGAGAAAAGGTTCATTACCAACAGATAACTAACCAATACCATCCTCTTAGTCAACTAACGAGTTTTCCTCCCTTCCCTCTTTTCTCTTTCTTTGCTCTGAAGACCGTTCTCCATGACAAACGCAGCAATACGACTCATAAGAATAAGAGACGGAACAGATGTTCACCACGTCGCACTAGGAAAGAGTGGCTGCACATCCGAAAATGTAATGACATCTGCGCCGATGCTTGACTTGCTAGATTTAAAAGAAGCAGTATAAGATTCAGTTGCCTCACGGTCCTCTTGATTTTGCTGAATGCCCGAAGGATTCTGGAGCTTCCTTATCCTTTCCAACTCCATTGCAACTTCTTTCATCGTAGGCCGGTTCCTCCCATTCAAGTTCAAGCATCTTTTCGCAAGGTTAGCAACTGATGCAATCTCTTCCTTCTTACCTTCTTTCAAAACTTGAGCATCCACGATTGAATCTATAAAGGCAGTTGACATCAAGAATTTAATTGAATCTGATTATAAGGAAAACATTTAAAATTGATTAACCCGAGTTATTTCATGTGGATTTAATTTAACAACCATGGAAAAATCAATTTGCCTCCATTCTAAGTTCCATGCGGGTTGAAATATTTATATACATACATTTGCGCAGTACAACTGATCTACCTTTTAAGGAATTTAAAAAACCACTGACGAAGCTGAAAAAGTTCCTACCAGCATTCATCTTCATTATGATAGTAATAATCCCAAATCAAATGGTGACAAGAATAAGCTTGAGTCTTGGATATCTAGTGATAGATATGAAGCTGCGATGTTAGAAATGTTAAAGTGCTTTATTATCCATCAATATAAGTATTAGTATGTGAAGAAAATTTTCAGATTCTTTTGGTACTTGAAACTTATCTATAATCATACACCAAGCAAATGGACAATGACGTTAGAACCGAGGGCAAAGTAGAACTTATTTTGGAAAAAAAAATTGAACATAATTTATACAAAAGTGTTGTTAAAAAAGTCATAAACCTACCGTACAATGACCAATTCACTCATAAATTCTTCAATTTGACTAATTTAGTCATAAATCTTTTGATAATTCGCCTATGTAGTTCTTTTGACTTATTTTGGTTAGAAATTGCAGACATTGCAAGATAATTAGTATTAGCCGTCTTATATGACACGATTGATACTAACTCGGATGATTTTTACAATTTTTATCCTTTTTTATCCTTTTGTTTCCTTCCCTTCTTTTTGCTCTTCTTTTTTTCTCTATTTCCCTCCACCGGTTGCTAGGCCTTAGTGATGGTTGGCGGAGATCGTTGGCATTTGGTCAAGGTCACTCAATTTTGCCTAGAGGGTCCTGGCCCTTGTCGACAACCAACATCCTATGCCGGCCATGGCCAAGGTCTTGGCAATTGGAGGATGGAAATAGAAAGAAAAAGGAAGAATAGAAAAGGAAATTGAAAAGAATCAGAAAAATTGCAAAAATAATTCGTGTTAGTGCCCATCTTGTCACGTAGGATGGATGGCATCTACATTGGCTATTTCAAGGGAAAATTACTCGAAAAGATTGTATTGATAAATTATCAAAATGTTTAAGATTAAATTGCCCAAATTGATTGAATTAGCTTACGTACCATAGATTTAAGTACTTTATGGGCAACTATTTATCCTATCCTCTGCTTTTCCTTAACAATACTCAAGAGCATGAAGCGGTCCACAGTTCTAGGTTAAAAGATCTACTTACCAATAAAAATGAATTTAGCTGTCTTTTTAACAGGAACGCAGTCATAGCCGCCTATGTTGTTCACACAAGTCCACCCTGACCAGGGGCATGTAGTTGGATCTTCACATTCGTTAATATCTGATGGCAAATGGTAAAATAGATATCATATTTGCAAAGTGCATTCACTTTGTATAACTTTGGGCAGGAAAAAAGAAGAAGGCAGAAAAGCATGCACGGGATCATTGAACAGTGATAATGCACTCTTTTCAGAGATGGAACTGGAAATGAACAAGCCACTTCGCTTTATGGTGCCCTTGAAAACAGAATGTGATAGCATGAAGTATGTTACCTTAGCATCGTCCAATAATATATGGGTTACCACCATACCCCCTAAGGCACCAGCACTCCACATATGGCAACTCAGACGTGTAACACGAGAAAACAGTAGAATTCATCGAGTTTCGAGTAAGCGCGAGCGAAAAGTCAGTATTGTTTTGGATTCCCCACTGTAACACCGCTGGAACCGTATCATTCATTCTCAAATCATATGAACCTGTAACGTCTGACCTTGCGAACCATGATCTTTCTGTGAGGAAAGCATACGCGCACCCCCGATGTCCACCTTCTTCCTTGATTTCCACCCTAAAGGCCTAAAGGTTGACAGGGAGCGGAGTCTGGCAGCATCCGTCCCTCCCGTGGCAAGCACTATACTGGCTAACGTTGGTGTTGGTTCCAGCACAATTTGACCTGCAACCGATCGATGTAAAGACTATACCAGCTGATTCTGTACTAATCACTATTGCCACGGTGTCACAACCGACAGATGTAAAGACATTCCATTTCTGCGAGTAGACAAATTGACTTCCTTCTAAGTTCACCAGCTTACCAGGTCCATCACCCTGGCATCTTAGATTTGAGTAAATTACTGGAAGACTGACCTTTATCATGCCATCCCCGTCACCACGAAAATTGGGGAGGGAAATGTTTAGAACTCTCAATCCAAACTTTTTTAGCACGGGAACCCTCTTGTTTTGCTGGCAGACAATCTCATACCTGTCATCCAAGGAACAGCCTCTTCCTATTCCAAAGGGGAAGGGAATGGTGACATTCCCGCATGTTTCAGGACATTTTTGCTTCGCAAGTCCTGGTGGGGCTCCTGATGTTTGTACCATAAGGGAAACCAGAAGCAAAAGAATTTGAAACACCGAGTTTGACATGATTTTCACGGTTTGTACGAACATTAACCTAAACGTGTGGAGAAATGTGACTGGAGCTGAGTCCCTTAATATTGTTATATAAGTGGAGGAAGGGAAGAATTTTCATGTACCGTACACATCGTTTTATTCCAGCTCTGTAAATTCCTAGTATTTCTGAGGATGCTTCCTTGAGGATAGAAATATCAAAGCTTGATAGGTTGATAGACGAATTCAAGCAGCCAAGTGTGACTTTCCATCGATGGGGACATAACTAATCACCTTTCCCATGAGAAAGATATGACGTATTACCAAAATGGTTAAGTTTCCACAAGCCTTTGTCATGAACCTCGTTGAGCACATTGGATTGAGTCAAAAAGAAATATTGCACTCGATAATTTTTAACATTTAAAAGTAGAGTTATGCCCGTTTGATAATTTCTACTCCGTTGAGGCGAACACAAAAATCTAGTGATTATCACAAAACGAACTAACTTTTAATGACTCTGCTCTCATATTCCTATTTGTTTTTTTTTCTCCGCTTCTTGAAAGAGAACCATTTTCTACAACAAGAATCTCTTTTTAAATGGCAAAATCATCTGACAAATTTATACTATGACCACCAAGATTTTTTTTTTTGAATGAAATGGGTTTTGGCATCTTCTCAGAGAAAGCAAAACTCAGCTTTATTATGGCAAAAGTGGCTTGTTTTTTACTTTCTTTAATCGTAGTGCGATGTGTGAGGATCCTAATCTCTCTCATGATTGAAGCAGGAGTCATCTTTATTGTTCTCGATTGTGGTACATCGTGTAATTAGTCTAACGCTTTCCTTGCTCAAGCCACTATTAAAAGCACTTAGAAATTATTTTGGCCCCTCCCAAAAGAGTAAGGAATGTACGTGAATCATGTTTAATTCCATGAAAAACGAGAGTGCGTCCGCACTTGCACTGCAGAAAACTTACAGTGATTTTCGCTTTAAATTGTGGGACACAAATCAACAACGAAGAGAAGCACATGTCAAGTCCTTATTGACTTGTCCAAAGAGAAGCCCAACGTATGTATTTTATTAGAATTGGAAATCGTTTTCTCCCTCCCCTCTTTTTCCAAGACCTTCTTTGTCCTAGCCCAGATGTAACATGGTCAATTTGATTGGTCATTTTTTAAGATTTTCACACCAATGGTGTTACATTTGTACCGATATTTGTTGAATATCTCAAAAAAATAAATTTCATCATCAACGCTTGTTTCAAGTGAAAATTATTATCATGATTGGGCTGGCTAGATAATATCATCAACAATTGGTTTGAGGATGCAAGATAGAGATTATGGGTGATGCAATCACAACTGAGTAGTCAACGATGTTTCTAGTGCATACTTGCAAGTGCATTTCAAAAACATGGAGATTCAAGTTGAGACAATGCCGATGAAGAAGAATATGTAATTTAAGGAGGCGCAAATCTAACATTGTGTCGCTCGTGTGGGCAGAGATTGTTGAGATGTGAATTATATTAGAAAAGCTCCATATTAGAGAATTAATGTGATGTGAAACAGTTAATATATCGTAATTGTCTGATAACTCATTTGTTTGGATATTCGTATAAAGGTGGGTCCAACAAAAGGTGTTAATGAGTTCAAACTTAGACCCCCTCTTAGTAATCATTTAGGTGAAGTAATCAAGCTTCTACTAAGCGCCCCAATAAATGGCATTAAAGTCAATGGTTGATTAGGGCTCCACCCCTATTTCGGTGTTTGTTGAATATCTCATTGAAGAAATTTCATGATTTATGTAACAGCCCCATTTTGTTGACTCTCTCTCATTTCTGCCGCTCCTCTCTCTTCTCCCCCTTCTTTTTCTTTATTTTCTATTTCTTTCTCTCTCTTCCTTCTTTTTCTGTTTTTACTGCTGCACCCCTGCCCCTTTGACTGTTGACCCTGACTCCCTTTCTCTCTTCTTTCTCCCCTTCCCCTTCCCCTTCCCTATTTTCCGCTTTTGGTCCTTTTTTTTCTTCCTTTTTCCCGTTGGTTTCTCTCTCCCCTATTGATTTGGACCGACCGACGCTCTTTCTTTCTCGTGCGGGTGGGGGACCCACTTCGCGTGCGATCCAATCGGGACAGGTTATCTGCCACCAATTCTCTCTCCTTCTGCGCAGAGTTCTTCCTCCTCCTCAGCAAGTTCTTCTGGATTCTTGCTTCTGTGTCGCTGCCCGACGAAACCGCTGTTGTTCTTCCTCCGTCGCCACAGCTCCGACCAAGGACGACGCAGTTGCTTAAGCTCCGCCTCAGCTGCCCCGCCAGCCACCGTCCGCCTTGAAACCAACCCGTGCTCACGCAACGTTGCTCGAAGCCGCCTCCGCCCGCTGCTCTGTGTCCCGTCACCGATGCTGCTCACTGCCCCTTGCTCCCGGCGAAGTCTCACTTCGTCTCGCCTTCTGCTTCGACCTGCCGCCTGCGCTCCTACTTCGTGCCTCGCCGCTCCCTTAGCCTCCTCCCCTGTTTTTCCTGTTTCATGATCGCCAGCTCAGCCCGTGGCCGCAGATTGCTCGTCGCTTCCCCGCCGTGGCAACCACTTCCAGGCGCCACTCCATCGTCGTCCAACGTTGTTCTGCCCCTCCCCAACCCCGGTCATCGCGTGAGAGTCGCCGGAGCCACCAACCAGCCACTACTTTCTGCTGTTTTGGGCCTCTCCGTTGTCCAGCCGCCTCCGCCGTACCACCTAAGTGACCGGCCACCCCATCGCCACCAAAACTAGTTGCCGGAAACCCCGCCGGACTAGTGCATCGCCGGAACAGCACGTTGCCGGAAAAGTGTCGTCGCCACGCCACGCCGTGCTGCCTCTCGCCAGACCGCCCATGTCCTCGTTGCGCGAGCTACGCGACGTGGCAAGTCATCGACGCCTTGGACGAAAGTGTGAGTTAGCCTTCTAACATATAATTAGGGCGGTGACCCGCTTTAATAGCTTAGTACAAATCGATTGGACTGATTGGGTGATTGAGTGGCAGGGCAATTTGATAATTTGGCCCTCTTTATGGGCAAATTGGTAATTTTGACCAGTTAGAGGTAAATTGATAAAATTGTATAGCTAAGGGTGGTTTGGAAAAATTATTAGCTTTGACCGTTGGGGAAGTAAATTAGTAATTTTGGAATATTAGGCTTGAATTGCTGATTTTTGTTAATTAGGGCCTAATTAGAGTTTCTAGGGGCAAAATGGTAAATTTGAAAATTTAGGGGCAATTGGGTAAATTTTGGCTATAATTATTTTAATAATTAGTAGGTTGAGAACAGATTGATAATTTGCGCAATTAGGATCGACTAACTCAATTTTTTATTAATTAGGGGCGAATTATTAATTTTAGGTATATTTTAGTAAAATTAGTGGAAAAGGAGTGGTTGGCCAGATGTTGCCAATTAAGGTGATGGCACCCATAGTTTATCGAATGAGAGATTCTAGATTCGAAATAGGAACCCGGACGAATCCTTAATTGGTGAACCCATGTAGTTGACTTTTAGGAATTTTGGGGTTTATTTTAAAAGTTGATTGTGCCCTTTTGTATTTAATTATTTAATATTCCTGATTGTGCAATTAATTGTTATTTGTTAATAATTTGTGACTGATTTGTGGTTGATTAATTGATTGAGCTGTGCTTATTAATTAATTATGATTGTGGTTGATTGATTGATTGGGCGCTGGTATGGAATGAGGACTAGCGAGCTAACGAGATAAACATGCATGGAAGCTCGTGAGGCGCGAGAACTAGATTACTTAGATGGTTATGGACGCTAGAGTGAGTGTTCTCCTAATTGGGTCATCCTAATTGGGAATTAAGGCGTAGACTCACTACGTTTTTATCTCATTTGTTTTTAACCCCTTTTTACAGGTTTTGGTCATGAAGTTCCTTCTCGAGGGTCGGGTGAGGCCAGAGGTGCCCATGGATGCTAGATATTTGGTTGATATCGTCATATCCGACTATGGATACTTTTGGGAGACACAAGACTACTCTCGACCCATAATTTTGATTGTATGAATATGTGGAGGTCCTAGGGCTGAGCATAATAGATCACCCAATTTGGGAACCGCCTAGACCAAACTGGCCAGGCTGGTCCGATTCTTTAGGATATCGGTCCGGTCCACTGTTCCTAAAAATGAAACCGGTTCTCGGTTCTTAATAGTGTAGGACCGAATCGAATCACTCGAACCGATCACTTGTTTCACAGCCCATTTTCTCCCTCCTCCTCTTCCCTTTCTCTTCTCTCTCCTCCCCTCTGTCTCTCTTCTACCGATTGACTCCTTCTCTCTCTCTCCCTTTCCCTTTTCTTCTTTTTCTTGCTTTTCTCTCTCCCTCTCTTTCTCTCTTTTCCCTCGTTTTCCACCGACTTGTCCCGAAACCGGTCCACGCAGTCCTATCGATTCCCTCACTGGGGTGTGCGTGTTGGGAGCTGCTCGGAGGATCGCCTTCGCTGTCGGTTTTCTTCCTTTGAATGATCGCAAGCGAGGGTGGTGCCTCTGCGATTCAACTCGCTCCTTGATATCGGAAACATGATGCCGTGTGGTAGTCAGCATCCTCATTCCCTCACAGGCGGTAAGTTGGGGTGCTTCGATTACTCTAAAGTAGAAGATGTGTTTCGGCAAGCATAAGGGGTTTGTTCGTTTGAACTCCAGTGCTGGGTTGTTATTCTTGCGAGGGGAAATGATGAGTTGGAGTACTAACTCTAGAGATCGAATGGAGAAAGACTGGTCGCTATCTCGTGGATAGGGATTTTTCTTTTGGTTTTCTTTTAAGGAATCTTTTGATTTCCTAGCAATTGAACCTCGTAGTTCAAGGCATTGGCTGCGTATGAGCAGTCTGTCTATTGGGTCTTGAGGGTTCTTGCTCCTGATTTTGCTCCGCTTTAAATTTTTTTCAGATCCCATTGGACTGCGCAGGAATCGGACCGGACTGGTTGGTCAAGTCCTAAGATTAGTCGAACTTGTCCACGATCCTAAAAACTGGTTCCAGGGAGGAACCGGACTGCCCTGGACTATGCACACCCCTAGTAGGTCCTTTGTAAATACTGGACCAGTTTATTGAGTCGAGTTGTCAGAAATTTATTTATTGTTTCTGCTGCATCAATTTATTTTTATAATTAATTGGTCTGCGACGAATCCTGGGGACATCGCAAATTTATTAACTGGTGAGGATGATCTTCGGAAACTGTCGCGTGCTCAAGTTTGGAGCGTGTCAATTTAGGCTTGCTCCAGGGCGTCATAGTTAGTCTGGCAAAACCTGGACAAATCATCTTGGAACACGGTTCGTTGACAGAACATGCAGTCACAGCTGTTGAGCAATTGACTCTCAGATGAGGTCCACATGCTTAGCGCTCACGATGGACGGGGTCCATGTGGACATGGACGCCAACGAAAATTCTGCCCAAAACTTGTGGAAAACAATTTAACTTAATTTTCTAACTATATGAAACCAAACTCGGACGTAAAGAAACTTGGACAGACCAGCATGGTGCGAACCAATGGATGACTTGGAAAGACAGGCCATCGACTACGGTGATAGAAGAGAGAGATATTGTTCCTTCGCTATTTTCTGTGCTGAAGATGACTTTCCTTAGCCCACAAGCTTCTTTTGGATGTCACTTCCTCGTTGAACTAGACTTCTCTAGAGAGCACCACATGCATCCCATTGGATGTGGAAGGCGTCATTTTTATCCTCCCTTTTTTCCAAGAGCCATCTTTGGACCAGCCAAGATGTCCCACGGTTGGTTTGATTGGTCATGTTAGAAGACTTCCGCACCAATAGCATATTCAGGACAGGATTATGTTTTAACAGAAAAGATAATCAAAGACTTCGCCGATTCATATCATGATCTTTATACAGTTAGTAGTCTATTAGTAGTTTGAATTCTCAACCATCACCACAAATCCATCACATATACAAAATAGACAGAGCACTGCTCCGAAGACGTATCGTGTCACATAAATAATTGTTTACTCAAACTATATCGGCAGAAAGTTAATTGTTCTCTGAAATCACTTTTATTTGATGATCAAAAGTAAATTTTTAGTAGGTAACTTTTCCGTACGTTCCTGACCTCACAATAAGGGAGTCTTCCCTTAGAACAAGACTAAACAATTGCTTGGACAGCGAGAGCTCCTTTGCTTATGGGGTTTGGGATTTGCCAATAAACATTTTGTGATTGATTATAACTGAAACAAGTTTTCCTCATGCACTCCTGTTTTGTTCTAGTGAATTAAGATAATCACGATACATAAATTTCTTGTCCTTTTATTATGTTGTCTTGATTTTACCCTCTCAGAAATCTTCATTTTTCCCGAGTCTGCGGAACTTTAACCTGCAACTTCAGCCATATCAATGCCTATGCCAGGAAAGTGAAATTTGAACAGCAGTCAGTATGGCAAGCAATGTTTGCATACAGAAATGGGAGTCATCAATGTATACCAATTTGCACGGAAACAAACTTGGAAAGACCGGCGTGGTTGGGAACCAAAGGAAAGACTTCTTGATAGTGGCCCCTGTGGTCTTCAAGACGATAATCACCTAAGAAACTACATCAAAACAGGCCGTGGACTTGGTCTCTAACAGCGATAGAATAGAGAGACGATGAATCCTTTGCCAGCTACAGCGCTGAAGATGATTTTCCGCAGCCCCCGAGCTTCACGGTGGTGGGCCACCACTGAACTTGGCTAGGTCAGTGGTCTCATGGCCAACTATCGTCCACAAGATCAAAAGTTTCCGCTTCGTGGTGATCAAGTTTATAGCAGACTTGTGCTCATGTGGACAATAGCATTGTCTGGAGAGAATTATGAACCTTTGACATGACGGTAAGACTATGTTAACAAGCTCGTCTCTAAAGTCTCGGGTGGCATTGATAGCTAAAACTCAAACCTAATATCTTGCAATGGATGCAAAACTCCTAAGATAAAGTCCAAAGGAGAATAGACATTGGTCCCTTGTCTAACAAATTCTTGCGCACTCATGATCATTGTTCCGAAACTACGAGTTGACACAAACACTTTAACCTCTCGATAGATTAGGAGATAATGAGTAGCAACTGGAGAATATCTCGCAAATGGCCTCTTCTGAAAAATCCACATAAAAAATATCACAACAAAGGACAGGTGCACTTAATGAAAAAAGAGGAATAGAGTAGCATGCCGCTTGGGAACAACGGCTCTAGGTATGCCTTGGAATTAGATTGAACCAGCACTAACCGACAGGCTTGGGTTTGGCTCTCCCAGGAATCAATTTGCTTCCCGATTGGAACGGGCAATTACTAGGTTCAGGGTGTTGAATCGGACTGAACAGGAGATTGAACCAAAATAACTTTAATTCTCCCTTTTATCTCTTGCATTGAATTTCACAGCTGCTTCATCATGCCTAGACGATTAAGTTATACAAATCTTTGGCTGAATAAGGGACAAAACCACAAAAAAAACCCCTAAACTATGACCATTGTTTCATATTTAACCTTTTTTTTTGCATCACAGAAAATCCAAACTTCTACCGGTGTGACATATTTACCGTCCATCAAGATTCCATCAATTAGTACTGTTAAAATCTGCCTACGTGAACATTAAAAAGCAAATAGTATTGACATGGTGCACGTGTGGCTTCAGAATAATAAAAGCAACTTTATTTTAACTGAAAAATCTTCTTGTGGAACCTTGACAAAAGGAAAATATGTCATACAAATACAAGTTTGGAATTTTTTAGTCACAAGAAAAATTTTAAAGCAAAGGCATCATAGTAGGCATAATTTGAGATTTTTGATATCACAAAAAAAAATTCGGGATAAATATGTTACAACATAGTTTGGAAATTTTAATAACATTTTCCTACTAAATAAAGAAAATAGCGATGGAATAAAACAAGGCAAGTTGCTAAGAAATTAGAAGATGCCAAAAAGATGTTTATTTGTGATAGACATGAAATTGACAAGTGAGGCTCATATTTGCATGGCCTGTTTGGTAAATAAAAAATGTTTACTAATGTTTGAGTCATCATTAGCTTTTAACTCTATAGGTGAATATTTTTGACAAGTGATGAAACATAAAATAAGGAAAAAGAAATTAGCCGGTTTTCAAGTAGATTGTGACGGCTCATTTTTGGCTTTTTGGGAACTCGAATTTGGGGAAAATTGTACTCATTTGGTTTTGAAGAATTAAATTTGGACTTAGGGCAAAGTATTTAATTTTTCCTCCCCAATTTTGGATTTTCCCTTATTTTTTTCTTTTTCTTTCCCTATTTTCCTTCTTTTTCCCTATTTTCTTCCTTTTCCCCATATCTTCCTTATTTTCTTCCTATTTTCCCTTCCTTCTGCTCACGGGCTAGCCCAAACCATTGACCGGCCTAGCCTAGCCCATTTGGTCATTTGCCCGCGCTAGTCAGCGCACACCAACGCTGACTGCCAACTTAGCCCGATCAAGCCACATGGCACTTGCGAACGCAAGTCATGGCCACGTGGCAGCTGCGCATGCGCCAGCTGGCCCTCCCTCGCACGTCCATCTCTCTCTCCTCTCCCGAAATCCTATCCGACCTGCAGTTGATCTCCTCGGCTCG
Organism: Melaleuca alternifolia; assembly: GCA_019926035.1. Classification (NCBI taxonomy): domain Eukaryota; kingdom Viridiplantae; phylum Streptophyta; class Magnoliopsida; order Myrtales; family Myrtaceae; genus Melaleuca; species Melaleuca alternifolia. Next base: position 1,144,520 of record JAGKPW010002178.1, read on the forward strand.
TCGACGCACCATTCGGCTGAGAAAACTCGCCAGCTTGACCGGGAAGCAGCTTTTGGACTGTTGAAGCTCACCATCGCTGCCGTGGATGTCGTCGTGCCGTCCAACGCCCCAAATTGTGAAACCTTAGCCCCCTGCTTCACCATCCCCTGAAACTTTATAGTCATGGTGAATTGGAGCTCGCTGGACCTCACCGTCACCCCGAGGAGCCTCCAAATGCCTGTCCAACTATCCCCTACCGCCACCATAGTCATCCAGCTCCTCCCCAGCTCGAACCTAGCTCACCGGACACCTACTTGTTCCCCTGTGTCGCGACCTCCCCGAAGGTGCACCACCTAGGGGTTAGGGCTAATGGATTGCTAAACCTAATTTAGCTCGAGCTCTCCCAAGCTCATACCAATTCACGACTTAGGTTTCAATTCTTAAACATGCAAAATTAATTCAATTGGAGTCGCCACTAATCTATTTATGGTGGGTCGATTAGAAACCCATGTAAAATACTGGGATTAGTATTTTACCCCTACGAACCAGAGATTTCGAATTCGGGGACTTGAGAACCTATTTTCTTTTATTTCAAAAAAAAATTGGCAGGCAGCTTGAATTGATTTTGAGTTAATTCCCTAACATGCAAAGTGATCATGCGAGTGCGCAGACATTAATGGAAGTGCTAAATGAAATAAAACAATAAACAAAAATGACCTATCAAAGTAAATCAACAAGAAAACTACTCTTTTTTGGGATTTTCATTAATTCTACATGAAAAAATCCTAATGCAAATCTAAATGAATAAATGAAACTAATTATCTATAGTTAAATAACATCCAATTTAGACTAGGAACTAAATCTCATTTAATTCCTAATTTAAACTAAAATATTATCTTAACTACAGATAATATTTTAAAACATGAAAATTGAACTACTATGCGAATGCATGAAAGTCTAATTCTAATGACCTAACATGGTTTAAAACATGCAAAACCTAGATTAATTTGAACTAAATGGCATGCTATTTAACTAACTGAATTAAAATGACATGCAAAGGTTTTTTTAAAAGCGTTTTCTTTATTTATTAAATGAAATTCAAAATTAATTAAATTAATTAAATGTGAAAACCTAATCTAAAATGATACCTAGAAATCTAAATGAATTATTCTACCATGGACATGCAATGACATTTAATGAAATTAATTGACTACATGTACTACCTAAATGAATCTAACATGGAAAATGTAGTATAATCTAACATGCAATCTAAGCATGGAATGCAGATTTTTTTATTTTATGAATTAAGAAAAAGAACTAAATCAACGGATCGTATCTCGGGCATGAGATAGGACCATCTGATTTTTCACGTGATCGCGAGTCGTATTTCGGGCATGAAATCGGACTGTCGATCGTACACGCATGTATTAGGAAAAGTTTCCTAATATAATTGGACGCATAAAAATCTTTGCGGATAACACATGTTAGTGCAAATAACTCAAGATTAGGCAAATATCTATAAGTTAAATTGAATCAATATGAATGAGATATTTTACCTAATCAACCTTCCCAATTCAAAATCTAGGCTTCGTGTGCTCCTGGATCGATGATCGGCTTGGTTTGCAACAAGGGCGTGTCGACTCGAGATAGACTCGACGAACAATAGGTCCTTGGTTCAAAGGGACAAATGTGACCCAACGTGGGCTGACTTAGAATGCGCGGGAAACATCGGCTCCTTTTTGGAAGTCAAGCCGACCAAAGCAAGACGACTAGACTGGGACCAACGGGATTCAGCGAGAGGTATGCTGATCTATTCTTGCTGCACCACACGGGAAAGTCGGTGCAAGGGTGGAGCTTGCTGTGGTGGCTCGCGGATTTTGCAACTAAACCTGCAAAATATCGAAAATAACCAGCTTTGTGTCGCCAAAGGAAGAAGTCAGTCAAGAAGACCGTTGCAATTTCAAAGGGGCGGCAAGCTTGTCGGATGAGCGGCCGACTCGTCAAGGCAACAACAACTTTGATGAAGTGCAGAAAAGTTGCAGCAACAACCCCGAATAAAAAATATATATTTTACTACATCATTCTTGACTCTTGCGGTAAGTTTTCCTTTCAATCAAAGTGTGCCCTTCAATGTTGAAGAATCTCACAAACAAGCAACGAGAAGCAAGCGAAATAGAATAAAACCAAGGCCAAATTCTACAAAAATCTCGTCGAGAAGGTGCAATGCAATGGGATGTTCACTTTCAAGATTAAAGGCATGCAAAATCAAAGCCAACAATGCAACAGGAATTACCAGAACAAGCACAAAAGAGATCTAGTTGCGATAGAAGACTTGAGAAACAACCAAACCGATCACACCCATCTCGGTTTCGTGAACTAGATAAAATCGAACAAAAGCTACTAAAAAAACAACAAACTCCCCTACATGGCTCAGGTAAGACGGGTAATACGCGCGTTCGAGCAACCACGAGGCGAAAGGTCGCTCACCTTTGTAATTTATCCGACCATGATCCTTGGGAGTCCATGAGTGAGATGATTGTGACCGAAACTCATTCCAAAGTAACAAACAGGAGACTAAACATGATTGTGTAATTTCTCTCCCTCATCTCTGCTCGCACTCTCTCCCTCTCTCACGCCTGCTCTATCTCAGTCTCCCTCCCGTGTGTGTTCTGCTCCTCTTCAATGAAAGACCGTAAAAAGCTTCTCCTCCCAAAAGCTTGTGTGTCTCGGTGAAGGCTTAGGTGAATGAATCGGGTGAATGGTAAGTGATTTTCTCCCCCCTTCGGTGAATGCTCTCTTGTCCCTTTGCTCAGTCTGTGGCTTCCTCTTTTAAAGGTTGAATAATGATATCTTGGTCAAATCTCTATGAGATTTGATCAAAATTCCATTGCTATTTTGCTTATTTCCCTTCCCTTGTTCTTTTATTTCTTTCTTAAAGTGCAAGATGCCTAATTCCTATTTCTAAAATGTAATCTACGTCTAAATCTAAAATTAGGTGTCAACAGCTGCCCCTCTTTGAAGGTGAGCTCGCAGAGGTTGCATTCAAAGACCAATTGAAACCTAATTTTGACTATGCAAATGCTATGCATGATGTTTTTGTTGAGATTGACTCTCATTTTCAATGCAATTATGACATGATAAATGCAGATGAATGAAGGGAGATAGAAACATACCTGGAACTAACTTACCTGATTGGCCTGGAAGATCATGGTATGCATAAGCTTTGAGATTGTCTTCCTAAGTCCGAGCACTTGGATTGGTCACAAAAGAAAGATGGTGAAAGAATCTGACTCGTTTGCTTGAAGTCCGAACCATAACTTTGGTCACAACAGAGGCAAAAGATGAAAGAGACCTGGATTGCTTGAGGTCCAAACCCTAATTGGGTCACCACAGAGGCAAAACGGTGAAAGAGACCTGGATTGCTTGAGGTCCGAACCCTAATTGGGTCACCACAGAGGCAAAACGGTGAAAGACCTGGATCGCTTAACACAAGCGAAACGGTGAAAGATTCCTTGAAAGACCTGGATTGCACAGAGGCAAAATGGTGAAAGACCTGGATTGCTTGAGATCCGAACCCTAATTGGGTCACCACAGAGGCAAAACGGTGAAAAGACCTGGATCGCTTGACACAAGTGAAACGGTGAAAGATTCCTGATTAAATTTGGGTTGTTCAAAATGAACTTAAACTGAGAGACCTGTACATCACCACAGGCTCTCACCATCGGTACCTGCACATAGTCATAGGCACTTAGATCAAAGTATATGTATTCAAAATTCCTGATCCTTGAAGGGATAATCACATCATCAGATCATCTGCTTCATCATAAAATGCAATTCATATTTTGAGAGATTCTTCGGGATAAGAGACATTCAGTCAGAAATGACTTATCACTCACTCTCATCCATAAGGGTTTTTTTGTGTCCCAATGAGGGAATAACTGAAACACTCAAATCTCACTATCATCATGTCAACAAAGGTCCGAGTACTCTCGCAAGTGGTACAATCTTACCAATCAGGGAGGTCTTTGACAGGACCGTAATTAGGGCTTGGTCAATGGTTAAGCAAAAGGAACTCATTGAGTCAAGGCTTAGAAAGAAAAGTCTTCAATAAATGTCGTCGGGTTTACAAGTCAAGAAACCTGCAAATGACATAGAAACAGTCTTGCTCGCACTTCTTCGAGCTAAGCTTAACACATTAGGAATCTCACATTAATTCAAATGCCCTAATCAGAAGAGACTTTGCAGGTTTGGCTTAAAAGTGTGTATGGGATGAAAAACTGAGAATTTTTCCTCAGACTCAACTTTCGAGCCTCAGACTTTGATTCACTGGGGATGCTATGTGATGTCAAACTCACTAGGGATTATTGACAAGATTGCCCCATTCAGCATCACATTGAAGGTCAACTTTTTGCAGATTTGAGCCTTCGGCTCTGACTTCTATGGGCATTGGCCTTGCTTTTACCAGGCACATTGCTTTTCTTGCCCCTAACTTCTTTCACTTTTCCTCTGAATTTGGGCATTGTTTTTTTCCTTGCCCCATTTTGCATTTTTTGAGTCTGGGCACTGGCCTCACGTTTACCAGGCACACTTTTTTTCAATTTTCACCTTTTTTAGACTGGAAATGGACTGAAGCTGCAGGATGTGACACTTGTACGCTGCTATTCCTGATGCCATTGATTCTGGCGTGCCCCAATGTGGGTTTGATTTGAAACGAAATCATAGGCTCAAAGTGGTTAACAAAGGACAAAAGTGTTTAGAACATTGAAACGAACGCTCTTCATCATCCTTAAGGCACTTGATTTAATATTTAATTCCACATGTAAAAGCAACACTCAAAGATTGATGCAAGTGAAAGCAAGAAAGATTCTATTCATTTTTCTTCTTTTACATCAACGATGCAAATATACCTCCAGTTTGCCCCAATGTGGGGTGGTTCTTGACAGGGGTAATATGAAATAAAACTCCTCGAGTGTTTAGGCTCAAAATAGGCAATCAATGGATTATCTTAGTGTTTGGGATAGAGAAATGAACTGCCTCTCATCATTTCGGTTATTGTACCCTTCGCGAGAGAACTCTTTGCATTGCAAACATGGAATTTTGTACACTCATCTCACAACTTATAAGTAAAGGACTGTGTATAGGTAGGGCTTGCCTTTCATCATTCCGATATATCTCAAATCTGCACTACTCATCAGATATGAGCATTTTGAGATTATTGATTTTAAGCATAAATAACTCATTTCACCCAACAAGTACGGAATGAATAGGATATCAAACCGATTAGAAATGAAAGTTAATTGGCCGCCTTTTGGTTTGAATTCAATCTTTGATGCCGCACTTTTCTGCCCCTGCACAAAAGGAACGTGCATGAACATGACTCTAAGTAAATGTAATCTGAAATTGGAAAAATTTCACCACCCATCAATGCAATGTCTCCTCCAGATTGGAAAATAATGCCCCACAGTTCCGCATGTTTCGCAAATTAATTTCCTTCAGAAGTGTCACATCTTGATCAGACAAGAAGAGTTAGATTCTGACACATGAAGCAAAAAGGTCAGAAAAATAGACAAGATGTATCCAACATGCATTTCTTTCTTCTTCTTTTTTTTTGAAAAGCATTTTTTTTGAATTTTTTTTCTTTTTCAAAAGATTTTGGACAAATAGAGCATGAGGAAGTCCAGGCCTCAGAATTCTCTTGGGTGGTGTTTTCTTTTTTCACTGTTGGATAACATCACCGGACTGGTTTGGGGTACCTCATCATGCCCCAAAAATGGTAATTTTATTGATTAACTCTGAATGAATTACATTTACTGAAAAGAAATTTCAGAATTCAAATGAAAGGTCGAAAAATCCTAAGAAAGCAATAACTGAAAGAAATTCCCTCGCAGGGGAATAAAGCAGAAATTACTCATGTGGGCTTGCACCCATCTCGAAAATCACATTGATGCCCTCCTCGTGCTCCGGAAGAGGATTCTTCTTGACGCTCGGTCGAGCAACATTGAAGGTGAACACCTTTGTGTCTAAAAGATCCTAGATCTTATGTTTCAGGATGATGCACTCATCAATAGAATGCCCCACTTCACCCATGTGGTAATCACACTTCTTTGAAGCGTCGAAGTTGTGAAATTTCTCAGGATTTGGACGCTTCGGATCCTGAGAGAGCAAACCCCTCTTTTGCAAAACAGGTAAAACTTTAGACAAGGGTCCTGGAAGGGGAGTGAATTGCCTTATGTTGAACTGCCGAGGCGTAAATGATTGCCCTCCGACCTGCCGATTTGTAGAGGCATGAACATGTGAAGGTCCACCAGAACTTGGTTGGGAGTACGCCAAGTTTATCTCCGCATCTTGCTCTCTATCTTTCCTCGGAGTAAACCTCTTAGCTGGTTCATTAAACAATCCATCTTTTATCGCAATCTCGATCTGTTCCCCAACTGGAATAAGCTGATTAAAAGTATCAGCAGTGGTGGCTATCATTCGAGTGCGGTACTCATAAGGAAGAGTTTTGATGAACATCTTCCTCAGCTCCATATCAGAAGGTTCAGGATCAACCTGAGTAGCCAGATTCCTCCACCGGATCGCATATTGCTTGAACGACTCGCTCCTCTTTTTCTCGGCACGCTCAAGATCATCACGGGAAGGAGTGATGTCTGTTATAAATTGATAGTGTTTCAGGGAAGCCCGACAAACTTCCTCCCAGGTCTGGCAGAGATTTATCCCCTTCGAAATGTACCACTTTAGAGTAGGACCTGTCAAACTCGCCTGGAATGACTGGATCATCAGCGGAGCATTATCAGCATATTGAGTCATCCTCACTAGGTACATCTGCAAGTGGGCCCTTGGGCAGGTCATGCCGTCATATTTTTCAAACTTCGGCATTTTGAACTTTTTCGGCATTTTCACTTTCGAATACATAGAAAGATCCTTCGGGGACGGGTCTTGAAGGCCTTGCAGTTGTTTCAACTTTTCCTCGAGCTTCTCGAGGCGTTTCTCTTGCTCAGTTTTGTACGAGTCATCAGCATCGGTCTTTTTCCCATAATCAGCGATGGGATCCTCTTCCAAAGGATGCATTTCCTCCTCTAAGTTCACAACAATGTCATCCTTCAACTTCGGCAAAGGTGTAGGGGCCGGGTTTAGTCGAGTAGCTCTAAATTCGGCGGTCATTTCTTGCATGGCAGTGAGAAACTGCCTCATCTGATCCTCCATATTGGAAACACGCTCGCGAAGCTCATTTTGGTCCGCCATTTTAGTTTGAGATCGCGTGCGGATTGGAGAACGTGGATTACCCGTGATCACCTTCAAACAAGAAAGGATAGATAAGAATAATTGGCGAAAAGGAAAGACACGGTCCATGACAAAGACCTAAAGACCAACTTTTTATTCATTTATGAACTAATGAAATTATTCTTACATGAAAACCAATTGAAGACTCAAAAACCCCTAAACAATAATGCTAGAAATGAAAACAAAAGACTCAAGCTATTTCATCTAGCTTGATCTATATAAACATGGGAAATGACTTTCTTTCGCAACTGCTCATTTGCTCGAGCAAGCTTTGTGGCACGATCCTGATATCGTTCCGCCTTCCTCTTGAGTCGTTCGATCTCTGTGCGATTAGTGACCTTCACGGGTACATTGGGTATCTCTGGAAACAACTCCGTAGGAATCTTGTGTTGCTTGATGTATGTGATCGAAGCATAATACTTTCTTTCCTCTCCTTTCAGGTCCTCCTCGGGCCATATCAATTTGGATGGGGAACACATATCCCACATGGATTTGGTGAAGTTTACCATGTCTTCTTCGTCTGGATCTTTATAGGTAAAGTCAGCACGAACCGGATTTTCCTCCAATGCCGGGGGCAGCTCCTGCACGACTTGATACTGACGAACAACTCTGGATGGATGATACTCGTCGCACCAGTAAATCCCAATAAAGGGACTGGTCCTATGCCTGCACAAGTAAGCCTTGCTTCTCGAACTTGGAACCATTTAGCATGCCACAAGAAATCCTTGGGATCGGGATTTTTCATAAAGGCTAACCATTCGGAATAGTGATAGTTTGGGGCATGATTCTTTCTTTCCTCAAATTTCAAAATTGGATGGTCCGAATCACTAATATCACGGATAGCCATTAAAAATCCAAAACCTTTTATATGAGAAAGGAACCAAATTTGGAGCAACTCAGGAGAAGCATGCAAGACCCTATCCCCGTTTTCTTGATATCGGGTGAGAGAAAGAAAGGTTTCAGCCAAAATGGTATTAACAAAATTCACGCCTGCACACACTTGTTTGACTACCCAAGTAACTGAAGGAGACATGGTATTTTTGGAATGAGGAAAAACTACAAACCCAAAGAAAGCTAAGAGAAAGATTCTGGCCATTTGACAAGATGTGGCATTCTTAAAACACTCATGCAAAAAGGAATAGGGGCAAGAATTGCGATTAGCTCTCAAAATCTTTCTTACTTCAGATTCTTTGACTCTAAGAAAATCAGATAAGGTTGATGCAAGCTCTACTCCGATAGGCGGACTAATCAACTCCGATCCCAAGGGTTTTCCGATGGCAATGCTATATTCTTCCAAAGTAGGAGTAAGTTCGTGCTCACCAAATATGAATGTGGATGTCTTCGGGCACCAGAAATGAGACAATGCTTGGACCAGACCCCCGTGGACCTCAATTCTCGTCATCGGAAGAAGGCGGCCGATCTTGGATTCAACGAAGTCGCGACCAGTGTGGTCCAACTTATCCCACCACGTGCTTAGCTCGGCTTTAGGAGCAGAAACGAGTCGAATGTCATGCTTTCCCATGATATCTAAATCAAGCCTGACGAGCAACCTAATGTCATGGACCAACAAAAAATGTAAATAAATTGCAAGGTAAGAGTTTAGAAAACTTACTGCACGAGTATATGGGAAGCAATCACAAACACATGCGCATGAAAAGTGAAGCTCGATTTCTACTCTAAAAGGCTTAGCAAGGTGAAGCCACAAGGATGATCGGACTAGACGCAGGCACGCGTACTAAGTCGGGTCCTTATGACTCCGGCACGGTCGAAGAGTCGACCCGGGTCGCAAGCTCGCGGACCGGGGTGGATACTCTTGACACCAAGAAAGAAATTTCGGGGTTGAGATAGGCGACTCGTACCGCGGGCATGCGGTCGGAGTGGTATCTATCTCAACACCATCCTAGGTGATCCTATGCGGCCCAGGTCCGGCGGCGGGTTTTGTGTGCCAAGTGTAGTGCTAAAACAATGAGAACATGCACAACAATTGATATTAAGCAACACTTCTATCAAAGCATGTAAACATCCATTCCAAACCATCCTACAAAACATTCAACTCACGTTAGGGACATACCTGGAATCCTCGCTGCCAAACAAAAACAATTCTTGAAAAAAGAAAAACGGCCTAAGTCCACTAAAGTTCTTTGAACCACGTCCCCAGCGGAGTCGCCAAGCTGTCGCGACCTCCCCGAAGGTGCACCACCTAGGGGTTAGGCTAATGGATTGCTAAACCTAATTTAGCTCGAGCTCTCCCAAGCTCATACCAATTCACGACTTAGGTTTCAATTCTTAAACATGCAAAATTGAATTCAATTGGAGTCGCCACTAATCTATTTATGGTGGGTCGATTAGAAACCCATGTAAAATACTGGGAGTAGTATTTTACCCCTACGAACCAGAGATTTCGAATTCGGGGACTTGAGAACCTATTTTCTTTTATTTCAAAAAAAAATTGGCAGGCAGCTTGAATTGATTTTGAGTTAATTCCCTAACATGCAAAGTGATCATGCGAGTGCGCAGACATTAATGGAAGTGCTAAATGAAATAAAACAATAAACAAAAATGACCTATCAAAGTAAATCAACAAGAAAACTACTCTTTTTGGGATTTTCATTAATTCTACATGCAAAAATCCTAATACAAATCTAAATGAATAAATGAAACTAATTATCTATAGTTAAATAACATCCAATTTAGACTAGGAACTAAATCTCATTTAATTCCTAATTTAAACTAAAATATTATCTTAACTACGGATAATATCTTAAAACATGAAAATTGAACTACTATGCGAATGCATGAAAGTCTAATTCTAATGACCTAACATGGTTTAAAACATGCAAAACCTAGATTAATTTGAACTAAATGGCATGCTATTTAACTAACTGAATTAAAATGACATGCAAAGGTTTTTTTAAAAGCGTTTTCTTTATTTATTAAATGAAATTCAAAATTAATTAAATTAATTAAATGTGAAAACCTAATCTAAAATGATACCTAGAAATCTAAATGAATTATTCTACCATGGACATGCAATGACATTTAATGAAATTAATTGACTACATGTACTACCTAAATGAATCTAACATGGAAAATGTAGTATAATCTAACATGCAATCTAAGCATGGAATGCAGATTTTTTTATTTTATGAATTAAGAAAAAGAACTAAATCAACGGATCGTATCTCGGGCATGAGATAGGACCATCTGATTTTTCACGTGATCGCGAGTCGTATTTCGGGCATGAAATCGGACTATCGATCGTACACGCATGTATTAGGAAAAGTTTTCCTAATATAATTGGACGCATAAAAATCTTTGCGGATAACACACGTTAGTGCAAATAACTCAAGATTAGGCAAATATCTATAAGTTAAATTGAATCAATATGAATGAGATATTTTACCTAATCAACCTTCCCAATTCAAAATCTAGGCTTCGTGTGCTCCTGGATCGATGATCGGCTTGGTTTGCAACAAGGGCGTGTCGACTCGAGATAGACTCGACGAACAATAGGTCCTTGGTTCAAAGGGACAAATGTGACCCAACGTGGGCTGACTTAGAATGCGCGGGAAACATCGGCTCCTTTTTGGAAGTCAAGCCGACCAAAGCAAGACGACTAGACTGGGACCAACAAGATTCAGCGAGAGGTATGCTGATCTATTCTTGCTGCACCACACGGGAAAGTCGGTGCAAGGGTGGAGCTTGCTGTGGTGGCTCGCGGATTTTGCAACTAAACCTGCAAAATATCGAAAATAACCAGCTTTGTGTCGCCAAAGGAAGAAGTCAGTCAAGAAGACCGTTGCAATTTCAAAGGGGCGGCAAGCTTGTCGGATGAGCGGCCGACTCGTCAAGGCAACAACAACTTTGATGAAGTGCAGAAAAGTTGCAGCAACAACCCCGAATAAAAAATATATATTTTACTACATCATTCTTGACTCTTGCGGTAAGTTTTCCTTTCAATCAAAGTGTGCCCTTCAATGTTGAAGAATCTCACAAACAAGCAACGAGAAGCAAGCGAAATAGAATAAAACCAAGGCCAAATCCTACAAAAATCTCGTCGAGAAGGTGCAATGCAATGGGATGTTCACTTTCAAGATTAAAGGCATGCAAAATCAAAGCCAACAATGCAACAGGAATTACCAGAACAAGCACAAAAGAGATCTAGTTGCGATAGAAGACTTGAGAAACAACCAAACCGATCACACCCATCTCGGTTTCGTGAACTAGATAAAATCGAACAAAAGCTACTAAAAAAACAACAAACTCCCCTACATGGCTCAGGTAAGACGGGTAATACGCGCGTTCGAGCAACCACGAGGCGAAAGGTCGCTCACCTTTGTAATTTATCCGACCATGATCCTTGGGATTCCATGAGTGAGATGATTGTGACCGAAACTCATTCCAAAGTAACAAACAGGAGACTAAACATGATTGTGTAATTTCTCTCCCTCATCTCTGCTCGCACTCTCTCCCTCTCTCACGCCTGCTCTATCTCAGTCTCCCTCCCGTGTGTGTTCTGCTCCTCTTCAATGAAAGACCGTAAAAAGCTTCTCCTCCCAAAAGCTTGTGTGTCTCGGTGAAGGCTTAGGTGAATGAATCGGGTGAATGGTAAGTGATTTTCTCCCCCCTTCGGTGAATGCTCTCTTGTCCCTTTGCTCAGTCTGTGGCTTCCTCTTTTAAAGGTTGAATAATGATATCTTGGTCAAATCTCTATGAGATTTGATCAAAATTCCATTGCTATTTTGCTTATTTCCCTTCCCTTGTTCTTTTATTTCTTTCTTAAAATGCAAGATGCCTAATTCCTATTTCTAAAATGTAATCTACGTCTAAATCTAAAATTAGGTGTCAACACCCTGCCTTGTTTTCTGGCCACAACGCTCCCCAGCTGACCTTCCTCGACCACAAACAGCCAAGCCTGACCCTATTCAACCTCCGATCCGAGCCAATCAGTTGTCCAGAGGTCCTAGCCACCTCGCCCAGCATCTCGACTAGCTCGTCGAAGCCAAACCAGTCCGCCGGAGGGCTCACTGGAATCCTCACCAGAAATCTCGTAGGAAACCCACCGAGAAAGCTATCGTCATCGCCGCCGCGTCGCCCCGAGTCATGCCATAGAGTTTTGGGCTAATCGTAGTCCAAATCGCGAAATTCGTGGACTAATTAGGCTTGCCGCGAACCATCCCCGCTAATTGGACCCCCTAAAAAAGCTTGGACTGATTTGTGAGTTTGCCTCCTAATCATCAATTAGGGTGGTTATTCGCTTTAGTAGTTAATTATTGATTTATTTGGGCTAAATTGGTTGGCGATTGGATGATTAGGTGCAATTTGGTGACTTTTGAGGCAAAATAGGGGCGATTTGGTAATTTTGGCCAATTAAGGGTAAATTGGTAAAATTGGATGGCTAGAGGCAAAAATGATAAGTTCAATAGCTTTAGTAATTATCAATTTAGCTAGTAGGAGTTTAATTGAAAATTTGAGAAAATTGGAAGTGATTTATTAATTTTGGCCTAATTAGGGTTTTTAGGGGCAAAACGGTAATTTTGGTAATTTGGGGCGATTGGGTAAATTATTGGCTATAGCTAATTTAATATTTAGCTGGATGAGAATAGATTGATAATTTGTGCAATTAGGAGTAATTAACTCAGCTTTTGCTTAATTAGGGGCAAGTTATTAATTTTAGGTATTTTGAGATATTTTAGTAAAAAATGTGAAAATTGAGTGGTTGGTCAAATGACTGCCAATTAAGGTGATGGCGCCTATAGTTTATCGAATGGGAGACTCTAGATTCGAATTAGGGACTTGGGCAAATCCCTAATTAGTGGACCTAGGCGGTTGACTTTTAGAAATTTTGAGGATTTAGTTAGGATTTAATTGTGTTCTTTTATGTGATTAATATTTATTGGTTACGCAATTGATTGCAAATTGCTTATAATTTGTGATGGAGTCATGATTGAAAATTGGATAAGCGGTGTTTGTTAACTGATTGGAGTGATTGTGACTGAATTGTGATTGATAATTGATTGGGCTATGTTTGGATGTGATTGGATGGATTTGGACTAATTGATTGATTGATTGATTGAGGGCTAGTGTGGAGTCAGGACTAGCAAGTTAATGAGATAAACGGGCCTGGAAGCATGTGAGATGTGAGAACTAGATTACTTAGGTGGATAGGGACCCTAGAGTAAGTGACATCTTAATTGGGAATTAGGGCGTAGACTCACTGAGTTTTATCTCATTGGTTGTTTAATCCCTTTTTACAGATCCAGGTCATGGAGTTCCTCCTCGAGGGCCAAGTAAGGCTGGAGGCGTCCATTGATGCTGGGTAATTGGTTGATTTTGTCATATCCGATCAGGAGTATTTTTGAAAGACATGAGACTACTTCCGTTTCATAATTTTGATTGAATAAATATATATGTTTGACCTCTTCGTGGGTCCTTTGTAAACATTGAACCGGTTTATTTGAATTAAGGAGTTTTTTAGATACCCCGAGTTTTGTCAGGGATTTATTTAATTAATTCCGAGGCATTTCTGTGTTTACTTAGTTGGTCGCGATAACTCCTAGGATTGTCGCAAATTTATCGATTAGCAAGGATCATCTTCGAGTATTGTCGCGTGCTCGGGTGTAGGGAGCAACTTAGATCCTAAAACCGGATCAAACTAACAAGTTTAGTTCTACAGTGTATGGAGTAAGGTTCAAGTTCCAAAATTTGAGAATTAGTCTTAACATGGTAAGTTTCAGGTTTTAAGTCTGGAACCTACCCTTTCAAAACCTGCCCACCCTGAAACCACTCACCCTTAGTACCTTGTTAACAAATCAATCTAATTTGACCAAACTTTTTGTTTTGGGGGTGATTATAAAATAAACATGGAACCTGAACATTGAGATCAAGAAAGGAAAAATATGATAGGTTTAAAAAGAAACAGAATTTGATCAACTGAATAGAGAAGTCCTTATATAATTTGATATGAGTGAAGCTTGAGATGAAAATACAAGAAATATACAACTCAATGAGATTATCTAAGGGGAACTTATCTAGTGGACGAGTAGTGTCTGGGAAAATTTGAACTGTGAAAAAAATCTATAGTTTAGCACCCACAATTTTGTGCTTGATTTATAATTCCATATGTAAAACATAAAACCAATTTAAAATCCTTAACAATTTTGTATTGATAATCAAAATGACGTGCACTTTAGAGTATATTGATCAAACTTTGGGGGGATTATTCTTTTCAGGTCAAAGCCAGTATTCTACTATAATGGCAAGATCGACGGAAATAGGAAGAAGAATAAGATCAAAAAAGGAATATAAGACATTGCATACCATTCGGGAGGAAAGTATTGTTTTTGTTTTGCTAATCCCTGTTTCTTATCTTGTTGTGCAGATTATAGAGAACGAATATGCAGATCCAAATCTTTATAGTTGCCCTTCAAAGCGTGTGAAATCGGCTGGGCGGCTTAGCTTGTTTTGGTGTGGTAGAATGACAATTCATTCTTAGTGGTGCTCGAATATTTTGTTAAGTTGTAGATTGCTTTCCAAGCCTTTACGAGCATGTGCTCACCGTACAAAGAAGAACGACATATCAATATTCAATGGTTATTAGGTACAGATTTTTCATACCTGCTTCAGCTGTAAAAATATGTGTCGCGACTTTAATGAGGTGCTAGACATACGTCTTATGCTTGTAGCACCTCCACAGCTGCGGCAACTTACAACATCTTTTAAAATCGCCCTCAATCATGCGTATTCATGTTAGTAGCTTCCAACCACATGATATTGAAGCAGTCGACAATAGTCTACCAAGTTAGTTAGTAGCTTAATTTTGTAAATCAAGCATATAGGTGCTACAAGTATGAGAAGGAACTAAAGTTAAGGAAATGGGAGTGATTTTCTTCAGTCCAGTCACAACCTAGACAATAGACACATTTATTCTTGACAAGTCAAGGCCTCTATAGTTTAATTAAGCAGCTAACTCTTCCTTTGAGACAAAGACAACCATAATTGCTTGGACAGCGAGATCTCCTTTGCTTCTAGGATGTGTTGGAAATTCACCGGAGTATATCTGCATCAAGATGATGAAGCTGTTCCATGGTTTCATCACTCTTCCCCTGACCCCTCTCGTGGAAATCTTGAATCCTGCATGTCTATGATTTGAAGTAATCATTTTGCGTGACTGAGATTGTAAAGAGTTTTTCTCATAGACTCCTGCTTTCTTTAAGTGAATAAAGATAATTGCGATGCTTTTGTCTCAATTTCGTGTTATTTTGTTTGTGTCTCCTTTATTTTGCCCTCTCATAATCTCCATTTTTCAGCGTTTTCGAAACTTGTAATCTGCAAATTTGATGATATCAATGCTCATGCCATGAACGAAAATGAAATTTGAGCAGCAGTCGGTATAAATGCAATGTTTGCATACAGAAAGACAAGTCATCAAGCAATTGGCCATTCACTCTATAAATTCATTATGCTTTTGAAACAATGGGGGAGATGAGCCAGACATTGATGTAGTTTCACCTGGGAGAATATATCGGATTTGATCACGATATAGATCGAAACATATCTCCTTTGCGTTCTATTCAATAAAAATTAGATCGAGTATCAAGAGGCCAAGGCACCGATGACCACTGAGCATTGGGAGGCCAGGTTAGCGTGGCCCATGGCCCACCCCCTTAGGTTCGTCCCTATGTTTACGTGTCCTCTATATTCATAAGTCTCAAGCAAACAAAATAATTCATTGGCACCCAAATTAGGGGAAAACTTCTAAAAAAATTTTAAACCTATTTCATTTATGCTAATTTAGTTCTAAACCTCACAATTGGGTCGATTTACTCTTTAACGTCTTGCATTTTTGCCAATCGAGTCTATCCAATCAATTTTGCCCGAAAATCACTGCCGCGAACTTCAATAGTTCTATGTAGCATGACCGGCGCTGACATGGAAATTTTTTCAAATTTATTTAATAATATCCTGAATTTTTAAATAATATTTACAGTTTTTTTCTCTTTTTATTTTCCTTTCTTCATTTTTTTTTTGGGACCTGACGGCCAACCGATATCACTGGCTGATCCTCGCCGGCAATCAGGCATGGGATTGATCATGATCCCTCTTCCTCATTTGCAGTTTTGGGGTAAAGTAAGAGCATTCAACATCTTTCATGGTTTTGTGTCACGTAAAGTAAGAAAGATAATTAAGGTAGAAAGAGGAATACAAAAATCGGTGCCAACCGTCTGGGACGAAATTCTCGTTCTTGTTTTGCTACCGAGAATCGAGAAGAAAGGTTCGCACGGTCGGGGAGGCACGATTCTTGAACTAGTTCCGGTGGTAAGTCTGATACATCGCGTAGTGAGGAGTTGAATGATGTTAAGCAACCCGAGCATCGCCGGCTGACAACAGTCCCAGCATACCATCAGGAAGATGGAGAGCTTCAAGGAAGAGGCGGGCAAGAAGGCGGATGCAAGCTCGGGTTCCCGGCGGACGAACAATGGCTGGGAAAGACCGAGCTTGCACGTCGGGCAACGAGCTGTTGAGGTTAAGAAAGGACCTCCTGGTGAGCCTGCAATCGGGAACTAACGCCGTTCGCCTCACCAAGCTGACCAAATCGTGGCGCTCCAGGGCCCGGTCGCCCAGTACATAGTCAACCGGCCACTGGGGTGGGGGAACTGCAAGGTCTACCCCAGTAACCTATCTCTTGATAGAGGATGCAACGGTAAAAGTTGTATCTTTTGATTGGGTCACATTTCCATGGTGTCCAGTTTTAATCATAAACTTTTCAATTAAGCCCATGGAACTCTAAGCCTTTCTGGCGATTCTTCAAATGTGCTTAATCCAATCAATTTAAGCTGGAAATTTCTATCGGATCAATTTTAGTAGGAAATGACCGACATGGCACTACAGTCAATGCTAGCAATGTTGTGTGGCACAAACGGTACTAACTTGGATCATTTTTGAAAATTTTCTTATTTTTTATGCACACCTGTGGTTGGCATCACGGCCCTTGCCGGCCATCACTAAGCCTTGGCGCTTGGTAGAGGGAAGAAGATAATAAGAAGAATTAAAAAAAAGGGAAATTTTCAAATTATTATAAAAATTATTAAATTTGTCAACATTAGCACTGACCATGCTACATAGGACAATCGGTACTTGCTTGACCGCCACCTAAGTGGTTTCTGGTAAAAATCATCAAAAGTTTAGGAATACATTTTTGGCCAAATCAAAAAGTTTAGGATTTAATCAACGAACATATAATAAATTTAGGACTTTTTCAAATAATTATCCACATTTCACTTAAACTAGTATCGATACATTGAAATCACAATATTTGAATGACTCGCAATTAGTTGTCATGATGGCTGTTATTCATCCTTCAATAATTAGTAGTTCCTTATTTTTCCGTTAAAATGCTGCAAAGAAAAGCGCTTGTTGCTTTTGTCCATTCGATCCGGTAGATATTTATTTTCAGCTACATAAATCAACAATTGGAATAATTTTCCGATTGAAAAAGTGTCATTCAGTTAGACAAATAGTTTTCCACGTTAAACTTCAATTAAAGCCACGTCGGATTGAAAATATAATTTAAATGCCACGTTGGATAAATTGCCAGAATAAACACTCAAGCGAACGATTTTATAACGATGTGAAATTCAAATGAGCGAAAAAAAAAATTTATTGCACTCAAGTGCGCATTACTTCCTCTTCAACAAAATAGAGAATGCAGTGTGGCAATTAGACACTGTGCGATGGTTGCTCAACTGTTACCATGTCGGAAGTTGATTCTAAAACAGTTCGATTTTAAGATGCAACCCCACCTATGTTCAGTGAAACAATGGTGAAGTTATGTCTAGGTGTTGTACGGATTGCTTCCTATAGATGCATCATTCGGAACATGAACGAGTAATTCTGTTATTTTTGTTGCCATATTGAATTGTCTCAATGGCTAAGATAAATTTCACAATCAATGCTACGTTTCTTTTGGATATTTGCGAATTAAGTTTTTTTTCTTCTTTTTTCCATCAAGAAAGAGCGCGACATACGAAATTATAATTTTCTGTCCTTTGACATTTATGCAAAAACAAAGTCATGATGTTCTTCTTGAAGTGATAAGTCATAAATAAAACATAGATAGAACTAATTTATAATGATTCACTCCATATGAGTGGTTACAAGTCCGAGAGCGTATCTATGTCTGCGGACACCACATACTCCGAATGCCCATACTCCTCTCCGAATGGGACTCTTTTCCAGTATATACATGACAATCTACTGTCGTGGGACAGGCGCCTTCGAATTGCTACTGAAGTGGCCGGAGCCTTGTGCTATCTACATTCTTCGGTATCAATCCCGATCTATCACCGGGACATCAATGTTTCTATGGTTGATCTGCGAGAGAATGGCAATCTTATTGGTGAACTCTTCAACTGTTCCCACATTGATCGCCTCTGACTTCTTAATGGCGACGATTCCTCCATCCGTGAGCATCCCCTTGTAGACGGTTCCTTGCCCGCCTTGGCCAAGTATTCTGTTCTTGTTGAAATTGTCGGTGGCAAAGTATGTTTTTTTTTTTTTGGGTGGGTTGGGGGCACTCTCGAAATCAAATCGATTTTAAATTTACATTTAGTGAGTCCGTTTATTGTGGAATGAAAATGGTTATGATGGACTTAAATTTTGGGCTCATTTATAAGTGTTATATATTCTGTTTGTACGGGAAACCATTGTAACGAATTGAGCCGCCGCAAAAATTGAAATTTTTGCAGGTGGTAACCCTATTTTGGATGAATCTGAGTAAACATTTGCGTCATGTTATTTTTCTATGTGTGATTTTTTCTGATTTTGTTTACGATACAACCCATCAAACGGGCGATTAACTGAAGTCTCCAACAGTGATAGAGAGATGAGCGGTCCATTGCTAGCTATTGAAGATGACTTTCCTTGGCCCACAGGCTTCACAAGATCAGAAGTTATCGCTATGCCATGATTGAGCTTCTAACAAACTTGTGCTCATGGGCGCCACGACCTTGTGTGAACAGAATTATGGATTCTCGACATGTCGGCTCGGCTTTGTTTACTAGCTTGTCTCTAGTGTCTCTGGTGGTGCTAAGTAGCTGTAATTCAAACATAATATTTTGGAGTGGATGATTGGCTACTCAACCCTTTCGTTCTTATAATCACTGTTCCGTAAATTCCAAGGTAACACAAATGCTTATGCCACTGGATATTCATGAATTGGATAGTAGATGCATCTCGCGGATGGTGTTCTGTGACAAATCCACGTAAATGGTATCACGACAATGGACAAGTACGAGGAATGGAGTAGCATGCCATTTGGGCCTAGTAGAATGCGAAGCAAATCAATCCCTTTTCCGGATTTACATCGACTGAAGCGATGCAATTTTGGATCACAAGACTCCGATCGACAATTCGTGTTTCAATTTGAGACTTCTATTCATGGTTATGCTTTTTGGTCGGCAATGCTTTGTCATATCCTTTTCTTTGTCGTTTCTAGTCCAAGCGAACGGATGTGGGCTTAAGGGGGCCCTGCCTGCAGGAGGTTTCTGGGAAGAAGATTTGAGTTTCAGAGAAGTACACTACGAGCTGTGTGACCATTATAAAAACTGTTCCAAACTTATGGAAATTAAAGGATCCGCAAAGAAAAAACATATGCCAGAGTTTTATAAAATGCTATAGAAAAAAGAGAAGCCAACATTGGTCATGATCCCTCTTTCTCTGTTGTGGCTTTGGAGGTGATTATTAAATAAACATAGAATCAATAATCAAATGAACAGAATAGTATATACAGTTTTGAAAACCATAGTTATAGATGTTTTTCAGCGAACAGAATTGATGCACACGTCAAAATGCAATCCTCCGCATAGAAAAGTTCTCACTCAGCGAATTTGGTATGTGTAATGTTCCAGACGAAAATACGAGAATTATACAACCCAAAGAACGCATCAAGGCGGCCTTATGTCATCAAAAAGTGGGAAAGTTCGAAATAAGAAAAAATCCATTGTTTAATTCCACGATTTTGTGCTCAATTTTTAATTCAATGTTTTAAGACATAAAACTAATCTATGATTCCTAAGAATTTGGTTTCTATGAACGACATGACTTACGTTCCAACATCTTCGATACTAAAATGAGGAGCAAATATCGCTTTTATATGAGAGGGTCCGTGTGCGGTTGATTTTCATTGATAGTCCGCAACAATCCCTTTATGCCATTAGCAATTCAGTGATGTTCAGGGAAGAGCCGGGCAGGGCAGGCGGATGCAAATACGCCTTCTTTTCTGGAAGGGAAATGTCGGTCTTTCTTTTTTCTTTTTCAGCAAGTAACGATCTAATAGAATCGCGAAGACTAATGCACCGTGTAACTGATGGAAGTTCCATCAACAATCAAATTGACAGCAAGCATTCAAGGATCTCAGGATGAACTAAAATCACTGCATCATGCTCGAGCTAGAGGATTTCCAAATTGGCACACACACAGTAAGATAATGCCTAGCTAATTGCAGGACCTGAGTAAATTTGGGATAGATATGACTTCACAGTTTATTGATCCCTAACGGCGAGAATAATTTCATTAACAATAAATAACTACCCCGAAACCCTCCTATTAGGAAACTGGCAAGTCTTCCTCCCTTCTCTCCTCTTTCTTTTGCTCTGAAGACCGATTTCCATTACAGACGGAGCAACATGACTTACCAGAGTAAGAGGCAAAGCAGATCTTCACCACGTCGCGCTAGGAAAGAGTGGCTGCACATCCGAAAATGTAATGACATCCATATCGATGTTTGACTTGCTAGATTTAAAAGCAGCAGTATAAGATTCAGTTGCCTGACGGTCCTCTTGATTTTGCTGAATGCCCGGAGGATTTTGAAGCTTCCTTATCCTCTCCAACTCCAATGCCACTTCTTTCATTGTCGGCCGGTTCCGCCCATTCAAGTGCAAGCATCTTTTTGCAAGGTTAGCAACTGATGCAATCTCTTCCTTCTTACCTTCTTTCAAAACATGAGCATCCACAATGTCGAGCAGGCAATTCTCCTCCATTGAAATAATGAAATAGGTTGCGAGGCTTCTTCCTTCTTGTTCCCTCAGCGACGAGATTGGCTTTTGTCCCGTTAAGAGTTCAACAAGGACAACTCCAAAGCTGTACACATCGCTTTTGTCTGTAAATTGACTTGATTGGAAATACTCGGGATCTAGATAGCCAAAAGTCCCCTGCACCAACGTGGTCACGTGAGTTTGATCAAGGGAAACGGATTTGGACGTACCGAAATCTGCCACTTTTGCCCGATATTTCTCATCCAAGAGGATGTTGGTAGACTTGATGTCTCGATGATAAATGGGAATGGAGGCTGCTGAATGCAAGTAGAATAAGGCTCCTGCGATTTCAGTTGCAATCCGTAGCCGTGTGTCCCACGATATAGGAAACTCTGCATTTGGGTCATGTAGGTATTGGTATAGAGTCCCGTTTGGTATGAACTCATATACTAAAAGCGGGACTTCGGTCTCCAAACAGCACCCCAATAACTTAACCACATTTCTATGGTTGATTTGTGAGAGGATGAGGACTTCATTAATGAATTGTTCGACTTTTCCCTCGTCTATCACTGTTGATTTCTTAATCGCAACTATTTTTCCATCTGTTAACATTCCCTTGTAAACAGTACCCTGCCCACCTTGCCCGAGTATTCTATCGTCATTGAAATTGTCAGTGGCCTTCTCTAAATCCTTGGAGTTGAACAATTTGCTTTTCTCGACATTGCCTTCTGGTGAAGATAACTCACTTTCCAACAAAAGACCGCCATTGCGTTTGAAGTACTTCTCTTTGAGCTTCATTTCTTTTCTCTTCTTGATATATTTGTACAACCTCCATAGGAAAAGACACAAAAATAGTGCCCCAAGGCCTGCCCCAACCCCTGCATTGCAAAAATATAAGGGGCAAAAGTGAAAAAAAAAAAAAGTTCCCTGCATGTCAAGAATCTATGAAGGCACTTGACATCAAGAATTTAATTGAATTTGATTACAAAGGAAAACATTAAGATTGATTAACTCGAGTTCTCCTTTCATGTGGATTTATCTTAACAACCATGGAAAAATCAATTTGCCTCCATTCTAAGCTCCATGCGGTGAAATATTTATAGACATATATTTGTACAGTACAATTGATCTTCCTTTTTAGAAATTTAGAAAACCACTGATATAATTGAAATGTTCCTACCAGCACTCATCTTCATTATGATTGTAATAAATTCATTTCAAACATGACAATAATAAGTTTTAATCTTGGATAAGGACACTAGAACCAAGGGCAAGGTAGAACTTATTTTTGAAATTTTTTTGAACTTAATTTATGTGGAAATATTGTCTAAAAAGTCATAAGCCTATCCTATAGTGGTCATTTAGTCATAAACTCTTCAATTTATCTAATTTAGTCATAAACCTTTTGATGATTTGCCTATGTAGTCATTCTGACTAACTTTGGCTAGAAATCATAGAACGGCAAGAGAGTTAGCGCTGGTTGTCATACGTGACACGATCGATACTAATTCGAATGATTTTTACAATTTTTATTTTTTCCTTCTATTTCCTTCCCTTTTTTTTTTCTCTATTTCCTTCCATCGATTGCTGGGCCTCAGCGATGGTTAGCGGAGGTTGCAGGCTTTTGGTCAGGGTCACTCAATTCTACCTAGGGTGTCCTGGCCCTTGTCAATAGCCGGCCAAGTTCTTGGCAATTGGAGGATGGTTTCAGAAAGAAAAAAAGGTAGAAAAGAAAAGGAAAAAGAATAAAATCAGAGAAATTGCAAAAATCATCCATGTTAGTGGCCCATTGGGTCATGTAGAATAACCACCATCCACATTGACTATTTCAGGGAAAAATTGCTCGGAAATATCATATTAGTAAATCATCAAAAGGTTTAAGATTAAATTGTCCAAATTAAAAATATTTAGAACTGAATTAACTTACGTACAATATATATATAAGTAATTTGTGGGCAATTATTATGCTATTCTGTGCTTTTCCTTCACAATACTCAAGAACGTGAAGCAGCCCACATAGTTCTAGGTTAAAAGTTCTACTTACCAATAAGAATGAATTTAGTTCTACCAGGAACGCAGTCATAGCCGCCCATTTTGTTCTCACAAATCCAGCCTGACCGGGGGCATGTATTTGGATCTTCACATTCGTTAATATCTGATGACAAATGGTAAAATAAATATCATGTTTGCAAAGTGCATTCACTTTGTATAACTTTGGGCAGGAAAAAAAAAAGGCAGAAAAGCATGCACGGGATCATTAAACAGTGATAATGCACTTTTTTCAGAGATGGAACTGGAAATGAACAAGCCACTTCGCTTTATGGTGCCCTTGAAAACAGAATGTGATAGCATGAAGTATGTTACCTTGGCATCCTCCAATAATATAAGGGTTACCACCATACCCCCTACGGCACCAGCACTCCATGTATGCCAACTCAGACGTCGTGTAACACGAGACAACATTAGAATTGAACGAGCTCCGGGTAAGCGCGAGCGAATAGTCGGTATTGTTTTGGATTCCAAACTGTAACACCACTGGAACCGTATCATTCATTCTCAAATCATATAAACCTGTAACGTCTGACCTCGCGAACCATGATCTCTCTGTGAGGAAAGCGTACGCGCACCCCCGATGTCCACCTTCTTCCTTGATTTCCACCCTAAAGGCCTGAAGGTTGACAGGGAGCGTAGTCTGGCAGCATCCGTCTCTCCCGGAGCAAGCACTATACTGGCTAACGTTGGTGTTGGTTCCAGTACAATTTGACCCGCAACCGGTCAATGTAAAGACTATACCAGCTGATTCTGTACTAATCACTGTTGCCACGGTGTTGCAACCGACAGATGTAAAGACATTCCATCTCTGCGAGTAGACAAATTTACTTCCTTCTAAGTTCACCAGCTTACCAGGTCCATCACCCTGGCAGCTTAGATTTGAGTAAATTACTGGAAGACTGACCTTTATCATGCCATCCCCGTCACCACGAAAATTGGGGAGGGAAATGTTGAGAACTCTCAATCCAAACTTTTTTAGCACGGGAACCCTCTTGCTTTGCTGGCAAACAATCTCGTACCAGTCATCCAAGAAACACCCCGATCCTATTCCGAAGGGGAAGGGAACCGTGACGTTCCCGCACCTTTCAACACAGTTAGGCCTTGCAAGTCCCGGTGCGGCTCCTGATGCTTGTAACGTGAGGGAAACCAGAAGCAGAAGAATTTGACACACCGAGTTCGACATGATTTTCACGGTTTGTACGGACACGAACCTAAACGTATGGAGAAACGTGACTGGAGCTGTCCCTTAATATTGTTATTTAAGTGGAGGAAGGGAAGAATTTTCATGTACCGCACACAGTTTTATTCCAGCTTTGTAATTTCCTAGTATCTCTGAGGATGCTTCCTTGAGGATAGAAATATCAAAGCTTGATAGGTAGAGGAGACGACTTCAAGCAGCCAAGTGTGACTTTTCCCATTGCTGGGGACATAATTAATCACCTTTTCCCATGAGAAAGATATGAAGCATTACCAAAGATGAGCTTCCACAAGCCTTTGTCGTGAACCTCGTTGAGCACATTAGATTGAGTCAAAAAGAAATATTGCACTTGATAATTTTTAACATTTGAAAGCAAGTTATGGCCGTTTGATAATTTCTACTCTGTCGAGGTGAACACAAAAATCTAGTGATTATCACAAAATGGACTAACAGTGATTATCACAAAAAGAACTAACTTTTAATGACTTTGCTCTCATATTCCTACTTGTTTTTTTTTCCGCCGCTTCTTGAAAGAGAACCATTTTCTACAACAAGAATCTCTTTTAAATGGAAAAATCATCAGACAAATTTATACTAAGACCACCAAGATTTTTTTTTTCTTGAATGAAATGGGTTTTGGCATCTTCTCAAAGAAAGCAAAACTCAGCTTTATTATAGCAAAAGTGATTTGTTTTTTACTTTCTTTAATCGTAGTGCGATGTGTGAGGATCCTAATCTCTCTCATGATTGAAGCAGGAGTCATCTTTATTGTCCTCGATTGTGGTACATCGTGTAATTAGTCCAACGCTTTCCTTGCTCAAGCCACTATTAAAAGCAC
Source organism: Melaleuca alternifolia (assembly GCA_019926035.1). Lineage (NCBI taxonomy): Eukaryota > Viridiplantae > Streptophyta > Magnoliopsida > Myrtales > Myrtaceae > Melaleuca > Melaleuca alternifolia. Next base: position 1,169,901 of record JAGKPW010002178.1, read on the forward strand.
TAAGAAATTATTTTGGCCCCACCCAAAAAAGTAAGGAATGTATGTGAATCATGTTTAATTCCGTGAATAATGAGAGTGCGCCCGCACTTGCACTGAAGAAAACTTACAGTGATTTTCGCTTTAAATCGTGGGAGACAAGTCAACAACGAAGAGAAGCCCATGTCAAGTCCTTATTGACTTGTCCAAAGAGAAGCCCAAAGTATATATGTATTTTATTGGAATTGGAAATCGTTTTCTCCCTCCCCTCTCTTTCCAAGACGTTCTTTGTCCCAGCCCAGATGTAACATGGTCAATTTGATTGTTCATTTTTGAAGATTTCCACACTAATGGTGTTACATCGGTGCCGTTTGTTGAATATCTAAAAAAAAGAAGAAATTTCATCATCAACACTTGTTTCAAGTGAAAATTATCATCGTGATTGATCTAGCTAAATAAGATTATCGACAGTTGATTTAAGGATGCAAGATAGAGATAATGGGTGATGCAATCACAAATGAGCAGTCGACAATGTTTCTCATGCATAGTTGTGAGTGCATTTCAACAACATGGAGATTCAAGTTGAGACGACGCCGATGAAGAAGAACATGTAATTTAAGGAGGAGCAAACCTAATACTGAGTTCACTTGTGTGGGGTTGAATTGTTGAGATATACATGTAAGTTATATTAGAAAAGCTCGACATTAGAGAATTAATTTGATGTGAAATAATGAATATATCATATTTTGTCTCATAACTCATTTGATTGGGCGTTTGTATAAAGGTGGGTCCTTACAAAATGTGTTAATGGATTCAAACTTAGGCTCCCTCTTAGTAACCTTCTAGATGTAGTAATCAAGCTTCGGCTAAGCGCTCCCAACAAATGGTATTAAAGTCAATGATTGATTAGTGCTCCACCCCTATTTCGATGTTTGTTGAACATCTCAAGGAATAAATCTCATGATTTACACTGTTCCCGGTGAAAATTGCCGTTACAGTTAGTCTGGCAAAACCTGGAGAAATCTTCCTGGATCACGGTTCGTTGACGGAACATGCAGTCACAGCTGTTGAGCAAGTGCGACTCTCAGATGAGGTCCACATGCTTAGCGCTCATGATGGACGGGGTCCATGTGGACCTGGACGCCAATGATAATTCTGCCCAAAACCTGTGGAAAACGGTTTAACTTAATTTTCTCGCCATATGAAACCAACTTGCACGTAAAGAAACTTGGACAGACCAGCATGGTGCGAATCAATGGATGACTTGGAAAGACAGACCATCGACTACGGTGATAGAAGAGAGAGACTTTGTTCCTTCGCTATTTTCTGTGCTGAAGATGACTTTCGTTAGCCCACAAGCTTCTTTTGGATGTCACTTCCTCGTTGAACTAGACTTCTCCAGAGAGCACCACATGCATCTCATTGGATGTGGAAGACGTTACTTTTATCCTCCCTTTTTTTCGCCGAGCCTTCTTTGTGCCAGCCAAGATGTCACACGGTCAGCTTGATTGGTCGTGTTAGAAGACTTCCACACCAATTGCATATTTAGGACTGAATTATGTTTAGGCAGAAAAGATAATCAAAGACTTCGTCAATTCATTTCAATGATCTTTATACTGTCAGTTGTCTATGAGTGGTTTGGATTTTCAACCATCACCACAAATCCATCACATATACAAAATAGACGGACTAGTGCTCCGAGGACGGATCGCTTCACATAAATGATTGTTTACTCAAACTATATCGGTGGAAAGTTAACTTTTTTCTCTGAATTCTCTTTTACTTGATGATCAAAAGTAAATTTTTAGTAGGCAACTTTTCTGTACGTTCCCGATCTCACAATAAAGGAGTCATGATGAGAACATTGAACCCTATTGAGAAGGAGGTTTTAGGGACCCGTTGTTCTATTTGTTAGGCCCTATACCTCGAGCCAGAGCGAAAAAATTCAAACAAACTCTCGCCATCATGGTCCAAGATATTTGGAATGGAGACAATCTGGATTCGAGACTTGAAGATTCTAAAACTCCTTGGCACAACATGATTGCTGGTCTAGCAAATTTCAAAAGAGTTTTGAGTTGACAAATTTCGAATTGGCTCAAATTTGATTAGACGCTTGGAATTGAGCCGTCAATCAATACGCACTACTTTAGTAATTAGTGATTACGTTTTTTAGATATTTGGAGTCGTTTTGATGAACTTTTAGGCCTTTTTCCATTTCTAGATGATTTTTTATTAATTGAGGTTATTTTGTAATTCTAAACCTAGTAGGGTTATGATTAGGGTTAACACCCTGTATAATGTTGCTTATAGGTTTCTAAGATGAGGCATACTTTTATACAAAAAAAGTTTTGTTTTTTGAGTTCTCTTAAGGACTAAATCTTATCAAGGCTCTCTTGTGGCGATTGAACTCAACTTATCAAATAAGATCGCAATTTTATTTGTTCGTGGAGTTATAATGTGGATTGATTGACATAGGTTAGTCAATAGGTCGCGCTTATACCAAGATTACCAATTACATGTTCGATTGAGGGTTGAGGTCAGTAATTCGCAACTCATGGATCTTCGAAGAATGATTACTTCCGCTTCAGATATATAGATATATTTCAAGTTGTCTCTTAAAACAATACTAAACAATTGCTTGGACAGTGAGAGCTCCTTTGCTTCTGGGGTTTGGGATTTGCCAATAAACCTTTTGTGATTGATTATAACTGAAACCAGTTTTCCTTATGCACTCCTGTCTTGTTCAAGTGAATTAAGATAATCGCGATACACAAATTTCTTGTCCTTTTATTATGTTGTCTTGATTTTGCCCTCTCAAAAATCTTCATTCTTCCCGAGTCTGCGGAACTTTAGCCTGCAACTTCAGCCATATCAATGCTAAAGCCATGAAAGTGAAATTTGAGCAGCAGTCAGCATGGAAAAGCAATGTTTGCGTACAGAAATCGGAGTCATTAATGTAGACCAATTTGCACGGAAACAAACTTGGAAAGACGGGCGTGGTTCGGAACCGAAGAAAAGACTTGTTGATAGTGGCCCCTTGTGGTCTTCAAGACGATAATAACCTAAGAATCTATATCAAAACAGGCCACGGAATTGGTCTCTTAACAGCGATAGAATGGAGAGACGATGAATCCTTTGCCAGCTACAGCGCTGAAGATGATTTTCCGTAGCCCACGGGCTTCACGTTGGTGGGCCACCGCTGAGCTTGGCTAGGTCAATGGTGTCATGGCCAACTATCGTCCACAAGATCAAAAGTTTCCGCTACATCGCGATCGAGTTTTTAGCAGACTTGTGCTCATAGGCACTATAACATTGTGTGGAGAGAATTATGAACCGTTGATGCGACGGAAAGGCTATGTTGACAAGCTCGTCTCTAAAGTCTCGGGTGGCATTGATTAGCTAAAACTCAAACCAAATATTTTGTAATGGATACAAAACTTCTAAGATGAAGTCCAAAGGAGAGTAGACATTGGTCCCTTGTCTAACAAATACTTGCACACTCATGATCATTGTTCTGAATTTTCGAGTTGACACAAACACTTTAACCTCTCGATAGAATAGGAGATAATAGGTAGGAACTGGAGAAACATCTCGCAAATGGCCTCTTCTGAAAAATCCACATAAAAAATATCGCAACAAAGGACAGTTGCACGTAATGAACAAGAGGGAATGGAGTAGCATGCCGCTTGGGACTAGTAGAACGGGAGGGTGAGCAACGGTTCTAGGTATGCCTTGGAATCAGACTGAACCAGCTCTAACCGACCGGCTTTGGTTTGGCTCTCCCGGGAATCAATTTGCTTCCCGATTGGAACGGGCAATTACCTCTTCGATTCTCGGTTTAGGTTCACGGTGTTGAATCGGACTGAACAGGAGAATCGAACCAAGATAACTTTAATTCTCCCTTTTTACTCTTGCAATGAATTTCACAGCTGCTTCATCATTGTAACAGTCTGGTTTTGATAAAAGGAAAAATAAAATAAAATAAATTCATCCTTCTTTTATTCCCTTTTATTCCTCTTTTGTTCTTTTGTGTCAGAGCCTAAGGCCGCACGGCCGTCCCTTTCCACGCGCGTGGGCCCAAAACCCAACCCACGCCATCATCTTCTTCCTGTTCATCATCTCCCTCGCGTGGCTTCTCTTTCTGCAAACCCTAGCCGCCGCCAAGTTAAACAGCGCGAGGATATCGCAACGACGCCAACGGCCATCCCACGATCGCATCTTCCTCAACCGATTCAGCCATGAGTCTCGCATATCCTTCACTATATCTACAAGGAAAATTTAAACGGTGGGGGGTCTTCTTCATTATCTCCTTTTCACGCACAAGCCGAGACCCTAGCCACCACAAAGCTTCCTCTCGTCACCCAAATCAGCTCGCCGTTCTCAATCCTCTCTCCGGTGGTTTGGTTTTGCCGCGGGTCAGCAGCTCGATTCGGGTTGAATCACATCAACCCGAGACCCAATCACGAGCAGGACTCCCGTCGTCGACGCCACCCCATCCAAGCTCCTCCAGTCGCAGCCATCGCCTAAGAAGCTTCCCGAGAACTCTTTAACTGGTAATCAACAACTCGCCGTCCTTAATTTCGTGTGGGTCGCCTGATTTCATCTTGGATTTGCAATTGAATTTCCAGCTGCGTGTGAGTTGGGTTCGCGACGAACCGAGAGTCCAACACCGTAGTGACACAAGCTGTCACTGCCGTCAAGCCATCGTCGCCCCCTCCTCTTGCCGTCGACGCCAGCCGGTCACGCCGTCGCCTGGCTCGCTCTCGGCTCAGCCACCACCAGCTCGCCTGCGCTCCCCCTGCTCGGACCAGACGAATAGAAGCTGTTCGCAGCTTCTGTGGGCTAGCCTCCAGGCCCAACAGCTTCTGTGGGCTTGGATCAAGCCACTGTGGGCCTCAGTCCAGCCAGTCCAGCCCAATCCGTGAGCCCGGTCCACTTGCGAGCAGTTCAATCAGCCCGCGAATTACGATGTCGGACCGTCGCCGGAATATTCACCGGAAAACTCACCGTCGCCATTAAATTGGACTCCCAAGCTTGGAATTAGGTGAGTTTGCTCCCTAACTCCTAATTAGGGCTGTTAATTGCTCTAGTAATTTTGTTGTGTGATTATTAGACTTGATTGATGATTAAATTAGAGATTAAAGCTTATTTAGAAACTTTTGTTGAAATAAGGATGATTTTGTAAATTTAGACATTTAGAGGTTTAGTTGTGAAATTAGATAATTGAAGGATTAATTAGTGAATTAATATATATTTAGAAGTGTGGATTATTGGTTGTGGAGGTGCAATTTTGTAAGTTTTGAAAAATTAGAGACAATTTAATAATTTAGGTCCAAATAGGCTTAAGTTAGGGATTTACGGGTAAATTGATAAATTTAATTAGCGGAGAGAATGTTTGCTAATTAAATTAGTTGTGGAAATCATTAATTAGTGGATGGTAGAAAAATATGAAATTCGGAATATTTTGAGATTGATAAGTTGATGATGTCATATTGTAGTCTAATTAGGGTTTTTAGGGGTAAAATTGTAATTTTGGAAATTTTGACGGCAAAAGTGTAAATTTGACAACTTGGAGAAAGGTGTGAGAATTGTTGGCTGCGATGGTATCAAATTATTAATAGTGATGGTTTGGTTTGATATTCGGGTAATTACGATTAATTATTCTGTTTTGATTAGTTAGGGTTTTATTATGTAATTTTAGGTAATTTGCAATATTTTGGAATAAATTCCAGAAATTGCGTGATTGGTTAAGTGGCTACTAATTAAGGCGATGTCACCCGTAGTTGATCGAATCGAACACTCTGGATTCGATTTAGGGACCCGGGTGAATCCCTAATTTGTAGGTCCAGGCAATCGATTTTGATTACTTGAGAAATTATCTCAAGTTACTTATGGCTTAGTTGTGGATGTTTATTTAATATTTTTGATTGGTCGATTGGTTGAGATTGATTTATTAATTGCAATTGGATATTGATTGTTTCATAATGTGATTTATTTATTTAATTCTTGGTGCTCATTATAATTGATTTGATGTTAAATTATCTTGGAAGTTGATATTGTGACATTTATATCAAATTATTTGGAGAATAATCTATGAAAAGGGTTTATTGACAGATCATGGATTGTGAGATGTGTGGTTTAAATTAATTATACGGTTAGGAACCCTAGAGTGATTATCAACCTAATTAAGAAGTAGGGGGCAAACTCGATGAGTTTATCTCATCTTAAAATTACTTGGTTCAGGTCCTGTTATTGCAGCTCCTCCTCGAGGAACAGGTGAAGCTGGAGGCGCAACGAGATGATCGTAGTTGATTTAATTTTGATTAGGAGACTTTATTTATTCGTGAGGAAATTATTTTCCGCATTTTTTTTTATTTATTGAACGAATAAACATTATTGATAACTTGTGGAATCATTTTAGTGATTTGATCAGTTTATTGGAGATATTGTAATAAATGATTTACCTCAGGATTTAGTCGGGGTTCTATTTAATTTATTCCGCTGCATTTCTCTTGTACTAATTTTACATCCTTAGTTAAATTATTTGGTTAATCGATAACAACCTGGGATTATTGGAAAATCTAAGAAGTGGTGAGGTCTATTTCGAGGACTGTCGTGTACTCGGGTTCGGGGCGTGACAATCATGCCTAGACAATTAATTTATACACATTTTTGGCTGTGAATAGGGAATGAAACCACAAAAAACCCTAAACTTTAACAATTGTTTCATATTTACCCTATCTTTTTTCCGACACCATAAATCCAAACTTCTACCCGTGTGATGTATTTACGGTCCATCAAGATTCTGTCAATGAGTATTGTTAAAGACTACCCACGTGAATATTGAAAAGCAAATAGCATGTGTGGCTTAAGTAAAATAAAAGCGATGTTATTTTAACTAAAAAATAATATCGCGGAACCTTGACAAAAGGCAAATATGTCATATAGGTACAATTTTGGAGTTTTTTAGTCACAAGAAATTTTTTAAAGCAAAGGCGTCATAGTAGGCATAATTTGAAATTTTTGATATCATAAAAAAAAAGTTCAGGATAAATGTGTTACAACATAGTTTGAGATTTTTTATAACATTTTCCTACTAAATAAAGAAAATAGCGATGGCATAAAACAAGGGAAGTTGCTAAGAAATTAGAGATGCCAAAAATATGTTTATTTGTGATAGACATGAAAATATAAAGTGAGGCTCATATTTTCATGGCCTGTTTGGTATATAAAATAATGTTTGCTAATGTTTGAGTATAGAAGAATTGATATCATGTTGGCCACCAGTCATCATCAGCTTTTAACTCTGCAGGTGATTATTTTGAAAAGTAATAAAACATAAAATAAGAAAAAAGGAATGAGCCAGCTTCCAAGTAGATCCTAGAACCGGATTGGACTATAGGTTTAGTTCTATGATGTATGGAGTGAGGTTCGGATTCCAAAAATTAAGAACCAGTCTTAACAAGGTAATTTTAAGGTTTTAAGTCTGGAACTTACTGGTTAAGAACCTGTCCACCTTGAAACCACTCACACAACATATCAATTTTGGGGGTGACTATAAAATAAACATAGAATCTGAACATTGAGATCAAGAAAGGAAAAATATAATAGGTTTAAAAAGATATTTACAAACGGAATTTGATCAACTGAATAGAGGTCCTTATATAATTTGATATGAGTGAAGTTTGAGATGAAAATACAATAAATCTACAACTCAATGAGATTACCTGAGGGGAAGTTACCTTGTGGACGAGTAGTGTCCGGGAAAATTTAAACTGTGAAAAAAATCCATCGTTTTAGCACCCACGATTTTGTGATTAATTTAAAATTCAATATCTAAAACATAAAACTAATTTAAGATCCTTAACAATTTTGTATGAATAATCAACATGACGTGCATTCCTTAAGAGTATATTGATCAAACTTTGGGGGGATTATTCTTTTTAGGTCAAAGCCAGTATTTTACTATAATGGCAAGATCGACGGAAATAGGAAGAAGAATAAGATCAAAAAAGGAATATAAGACATTGCATACCATTCGGGAGGAAAGTATTGTCTTTGGTTTGCTAATCCCTGTTTCTTATCTTGTTGTGCAGATTATAGAGAACGAATGTGCAGATCCAGGTCTTAATAGTTGTCCTTCAAAGCGTGTGAAATCGGCTGGGCGGCTTAGCTAGTCAGTGTGGTAGAATGACAAATTCATTCTTAGTGGTAGCTTCCAAATCTTAATAGTCGTCCTCAATCATGCGACGGAACATGAATGGTACTGTTCATGTTAGTAGCTTCCAACCTGACATTGAAGCAGTCGACAATAGTCTACCAAGTTGGTTAGTAGCTTAATTTTGTAAACCAAGGAAATAGGTGCTACAAGTATGAGAAGGGAATAAAGTTAAGGAAAAAGGTGCGATTTTCTTCAGTCCAGTCACAACATAGACAACAGACACATTCATTCTTGACAAGTCGAGGCCTCTATAGTTTAAGCAGCTAAGCGCGACCCTAATAATGAGAAAGTCTTCCGTTGAGACAAAGACAAACATAATTTCTTGAGCGAGATCTCCTTTGCTTCTAGGAATTTGCCAATCTAAGTTTTATGGAATGGGTTGGAAATTCACCAGAGTACATCTGCAGCAAGATGATGAAACTATTCCATGGTTTCAACACTCTTCCCCTGACCCCTCTCGTGGAAATTTTGAATCCTGCAACTGCCTATGATTTGAAGTAATCATTTTGCGTGACTGAAATTGTAAAGAGTTTTTCTCATATTCAAGTGAATAAAGATAATTGCGATGTTTTTTTTTTCTCAATTATGAGTCCGTTTATTTGTGTGTCCTTATTTTGCCCTCTCAGAGTCTCCATTTTTCAGCGTCTTCGAAACTTGTAATCTGCAACTTTGAGGATATTAATGCTCATGCCATGAACGAAAATGAAATTTGAGCAGCAGTCGGTAAAAAAGCAATGTTTGCATGCAGATAGAGAAGTCATCAAGCTCTTGCCCATTCACTCTATTAATTCATTATGCTTTTGAAACGGTAGGGGAGATGAGCCAGACATCGATAGAGTTTCACCCTGGGAGATCATGTCGGATTTGATCACAATATAGATCGAAACATATCTCCTTTGCGTTCTTTTCAATAAAAATAAGATCGTGAGTCAAGAGGCCAAGACAACCATGGCCACTGAGCATCGGGAGGGCAGGTCAGCGTGGGCCACGGCCCACCCCCCCAGGTTCGTCCTTATGTTTACATGTCCTCCAAATTCATAAGTCTCAAGCAAGCAACATAATTGATTGACACCCAAATTAGGGAAAAGTACCAAAAAAAATTCTAAACCTGTTTCATTTGCATCAATTTAATGCTACATCTCTCAATTGGGTCAATTTGCTCTTCAACGTGAGTCTATCCAATAAAGTTTGGCCCAAAAACAATGTCGTGATCGTCAATAGTCCTATTTAACACAACAAGCGCTGATATGGACATTTTTCAATTTTATTTATCGTAAAAATTTACTGTTTTTTCTCATTTTCTTTTCCTTTTTTTAATTTTTTTTTGGGGACTTGAGCGCCAACTGGGATCATCACCTGACCTTCGCTTGCACTCGGCATGGATTGGTCATGATCTCTCTTCCTCATTTGCAGTTTTGAAGGTGATTATTAGACAAACACATAATCTAAATTTTGAAATGCCATGTTGGATACATTGCCAGAATAGACACTCAAGTGAATGATTTTACAACTACATAGCATTCAAGTGAGTGAAACAAAAAAGAAGTTATTGCACTCAAATGCGCACTCCTTCCTATTCGACAAAATAAAAAATGTCGTGAGGCGATTAGACACTGTGACGGTGGTCACTCAGCTGTTAACATGTCAGATGTTGATTGTTTTGCGATGCAACCCCACCTATGTTTAGTGAAACATGGTGAAGTTTTGTCTAGGTGTTGTGCGGATAGCTTCCTATCGATGCATCACTCGGAACATAACGAGTAATTCTGTGATTTTTGTTGCCATATTGAATTGTCTCAATGGCTAAGATAAATTTCACAATCAATGCTGCGTTTCTTTTGGATATTTGCGAATTAAGTTTTTTCTTCTTCTTTTTTTCATCAAGAAAGAGCGCGACATACGAAATTATAATTTTCTGTCCTTTGACATTTACGCAAAAACAAAGTCCTGACGTTCTTCTTGAAGTGATAACTCATCGAAAAAAAATAGATAGAACCGATTTACAAGGATTCACTCCATATGAGTGGTTGCAAGTCCGAGAGTGTATTTTAGAGGTGGCAAAATAGGTTAAACACCCATATTTTAAACCATATTTGATGATATGGGTCATAAATGGGTTAGTTTAAAAAGTTAGTTGGGTCTAAAACTGATCACTTAACAACCTCATGGGTCTTAAATGGGTTCTAAATTGTTCATAAATATGTTATTTAATTAATTTGAAGAATTATTAACAAATCATTATAAATAATATTAACAAATCATATTTATACTATGAAAATTATGATATTATAATTATTTTATTTTTATAAAAATAAGAATTCTATTTTTTTATTTTCCCTTATTTTTTTCATTTTTCTTTCCTTTTCTATTCTCATTTTTCCCTTTTTCTAAGTTGGTCGCTAGCCAAGAGGCGAGGGATGAGTTCACCAAGCTCTGGTCACTAGAAGAGGAAAAAGCAAAAAAAATGAAAAATATATATTTTTAAAAATAAAAATAATTAAAATTTCGAAAAAAAAATAAAAAATTTTAGAAAATTTATCAAAAAACTGTATTGCATAAATTTATCTTAACATTACATTTTAAAAAAAATAACCAAGCAAATTTTCTTAAACTTGATTAAATATTGAAGTATTTTAACAATACTAATCGGGTCGTGTATGTGTCATTTTATTTACACTATATCAATATAGATCAAAACGGGTTAAATGGGTCAAATATGGTCCAATTCATATTTGACCCGTCCCAAATCCAACCTGACCCACCCATTTGACGCCCCTAGTGTATCTATGTCTGTGGACATACTCCAAATGTGTACTCCTCTCCCTCTTCTCTTGAGTATGTCCATGCTTGATGACGGGATTTTCCAGCATTCCAGTTCAACTGCCACTTCTTTCACGGTGGGTCGCATCTTCCCGTGTAACTCCAGGCACCTTCTCGCGAGGTTCGCAAAGGCGACGATCCCTTCTTTCTCACCTTGCTTCAGAACTCGAGTGTCCACGATGTCCAACAGGCGGTTCTCGTCCATCGTGAGGAGGAAATAGCGTGCGAGTTCTCTCCTTGTTGCCTCCAAGAGATGTGATTGACTTTTGCCCCGTCAAGAGCTCGACGAGGACCACGCCGAAGCTGTACACATCACTCTTCTCTGTGAACTGACCTGATTGAAGATACTCGGGATCTAAGTAGCCAAACGTCCCTTGGACTCTTGTAGTCACATGAGTTTGATCGACCAAAACCGACTTGGAAGTGCCGAAGTCGGCCACTTTTGCGCGGTACTTGTCATCCAAGAGAATATTAGTAGATTTGATGTCCCGGTGATAGATCGGGATTGATACCAAAGAATGTAGATAGTACAAGGCTCCGGCCACTTCAGTAGCAATTCGAAGGCGCGTGTCCCATGACAGTAGATTGTCATGTAAATACTGGAAAAGAGTCCCATTCGATATGAATTCATACACCAAAAGCGGCGACTCTGTTTCCAAGCAACAACCCAGTAGCTTAACAATGTTTCTGGGGTTGATCTGCGAGAGAATGGCAATCTCATTGGTGAACTGTTCAACTGTTCCCACATTGATCGCCTCTGACTTCTTAATGGCGACGATTCCTCCATCCGTGAGCATCCCCTAGTAGACGGTTCCTTGCTCGCCTCGGCCAAGTATTCTGTTCTTGTTGAAATTGTCCGTGTATGTTTTTTTTTTTGGTGGGTTGGGGGCGCTCCTGAAATAAAATCTATTTTAGATTTATATATAGTGAGTCCGTTTATTGTGGAATGAAAATGGTTATGATGGACTTAAATTTTGGGCCCATTTATAAGTGTTAAATATTCTGTTTTTTATGAAAAATCATTGTAACGAATTGAGCTGCCGAAAAAATTGAAAAAAACTTTCAATTGATAACCCTATTCTGGATGAATCTGAGTAAACATCTGCGTCATCTTATTTATCTATATGTGATTTTTCTGATTTTGTTTACGATACAACCCATCAAACAGGCGATTAACTGAAGTCTCCAACAGTGATAGAGAGATGAGTGGTCCCTTGCTAGCTATTGAAGATGACTTTCCTTGGCCCACAGGCTTCACAAGATCAGAAGTTATCGCTATGCCATGATTGAGCTTCTAACAAACTTGTGCTCATGGGCGCCACGACCTTGTGTGAACAGAATTATGGATTCTCGACATGTCGGCTGAGCTATGTTGACAAGCTTGTCTCTAGGGTCTCGGGTGGTGCTAATAGCTGTAATTCAAACATAATATTTTGGAGTGGATGATTGGCTACCCAGCCCTTTCGTTCTTATATATGATCATTGTTCCGTAACTTCCAAGCTAACACAAATGCTTTCGCCACTGGATAGATCAAGAGTTCATGAATTGGAAATGAAGATGGATCTCGCGGATGGCGTCCTGTGAAAAATTCACGTAAAAAGTATCACAACAATGAACAAGTACGAGGAATGGAGTAGCGTGCCATTTGGGCCTAGTTGAACGTGAAGCGAATCGATCCCTTTTCCGCGATTTTCATCGACTGAAGCAATGCAATTTTCGATCACGAGACTCCGATCGACAATTCGTGTTTCAATTTGAGACTTCGATTTCTGGTTATGCTTTTTGGTCGGCAACGCTTTGCCATTTCCTTTTCTTTGTCGTTTCTAGTCCAAGCGAACGGATGTGGGCTTAAGGGGACCCTGGCTGCAGGAGGTTTCTGGGAAGAAGATTTGAGTTTCAGAGAAGTACACTACGAGCTGTGTGACCATTATAAAAACTGTTCCAAACTAATGGAAATTAAAGGATCCGCAAAGAAATAACATATGCCAGAGTTTTATAAAATGCTATAGAAAAAAGAGAAGCCAACATTGATCATGATTATAGAAGTTTATACTCAGGCACAGATTGAAGATGAAGATGATGAAGAAGTAGATGACGAAGAACACGAGGGAGACATGAACAATGTATGAATTGCCCTGTTTGGATTTCACAGAGTATACAAGAACAATCTGAAGAATGAAGACTTCATCTGAGAGCCTTATTCTGCAATGTTCGCATCATAGCTTTTATGTACAAGATGTTCAACCGATTGTATTGAACAAACTAACTAATTTCAGTTACATAGAAACAGAATGTCAACTCTTAAGCTTGCATACGTTGACCAGTTTATTACTGAGTACATCTCCTTTCTTTATAGCTGAGTACGTGTCTTTGATCTTCATCTCTTGACATCTTCTGGAGTTGATATCTTCAGTCTCTTGACTCTGTAGTTTAAGCATTCCAATAGACGAATTGTGCTCAGTGTGCTGAACCATGGTCATAGGCTGAATATGTCTAACAATGATCCCTCTTTCTCTCTTGTGGCTTTGGAGGTGATTATTAAATAAACATAGAATCAATAATCAACTGAACAGAATAGTATATACAGGATTGAAAAACCATAGTTATAGATGTTTTTCAACGAACAGAATTGATGCACACGTCAAAATGCAATCCTCCGAATAGAAAAGTTCTCACTCAGAGAATTTGGTATGTGTAATGTTCCAGACTAAAATACGAGAATTATACAACCCAAAGAACGCATCAAGGCGGCCTTATGTCATCAAAAAGTGGGAAAGTTCGAAATATGAAAAAATCCATAGTTTTATCCCACGATTTTGTGCTCAATTTACAATTCAATGTTTTAAGACATAAAACTAACTATGATTCCTAAGAATTTCGTTTCTATGAACGACATGACTTACGTTCCAACATCTTCGATACAAAAATGAGGAGAAAATATCGCTTTAACACAAGAGGGTCCGTGTGCGATTGATTTTCATTGATAGTCCGTCACAATCCCTTTATGCCATTAGCAATTCAGTGATGTTCAGGGAAGAGCCGGGCAGGGCAGGCGGATGCAAATACGCCTTCTTTTCTGGAAGGGACATGTCGGTCTTTCTTTTTTCTTTTTTAGCAAGTAACGATCTAATAGAATCGCAAAGACTAATGCACCGTGTAACTGATGGAAGTTCCATCAACAATCGAATTGACAGCAAGTATTCAAGGATCTCAGGATGAACTAAAATCACTGCATCATGCTCGAGCTAGAGGATTTCCAAATTGACACATACAAAGTAAGATAATGCCTAGCTAATTACAGGTCCTGAGTAAATTTGGGATAGTTATGACTTCACAGTTTATTGATCCCGAACGCCGAGAATAATTTCATTACCAATAAATAACTACCTCGAAACCCTCCTATTAGGAAACTGGCAAGTCTTCCTCCCTTCTCTCCTCTTTCTTTTGCTCTGAAGACCGATTTCCATTTCAGACGGAGCAACATGACTTACCAGAGCAAGAGGCAAAGCAGATCTTCACCACGTCGCACTAGGAAAGAGTGGCTGCACATCCGAATATGTAATGACAGCCATATCGATGTTTGACTTGCTAGAATTAAAAGAAGCAGTATAAGATTCAGTTGCCTCACGGTCCTCTCGATTTTGCTGAATACCCGAAGGATTCTGGAGCTTCCTTATCCCCTCCAACTCCATTGCAACTTCTTTCATTGTAGGCCGGTTCCTCCCATTCAAGTTCAAGCATATTTTCGCAAGGTTAGCAACTGATGAAATCTCTTCCTTCTTACCTTCTTTCAAAACTTGAGCATCCACAATGTCGAACAAGCAATTCTCCTCCATCGAAACAATGAAATAGGTTGCGAGGCTTCTTCCTTCTTGTTCCCTCAGCAACGAGATTGGCTTTTGTCCCGTTAAGAGTTCAACAAGGACAACTCCAAAGCTGTACACATCGCTTTTGTCTGTAAATTGACTTGATTGGAAATACTCGGGATCTAGATAGCCAAAAGTCCCCTGCACCAACGTGGTCACGTGAGTCTGATCAAGGGAAACGGATTTGGACGTACCGAAATCTGCCACTTTTGCCCGATATTTCTCATCCAAGAGGATGTTGGTAGACTTGATGTCTCGATGATAAATGGGAATCGAGGCTGCTGAATGCAAGTAGAATAAGGCTCCTACGATTTCAGTTGCAATCCGTAGCCGTGTGTCCCACGATATAGGAAACTCTGCATTTGGGTCATGTAGGTATTGGTATAGAGTCCCGTTTGGTATGAACTCATATTACTAAAAGCGGGACTTCCGTCTCCAAACAACATCCCAATCACTTAACCACATTCCTATGATTGATTTGTGAGAGGATGAGGACTTCATTTATGAACTGTCCGACTTTTTCCTCATCTATCACTTTTGATTTCTTAATCGCAACTATTTTTCCATCTGTCAACATTCCCTTGTAGACAGTACCCTGCCCACCTTGCCCGAGTATCCTATCATCGTTGAAATTGTCAGTGGCCTTCTCTAAATCCTTGGAGTTGAACAGTTTGCTTCTCTTGACATTGCCTTCTGGTGAAGATAACTCACTTTCCAACAAAAGACCGCCATTCCGTTTGAAGTACTTCTCTTTGAGCTTGTTTTCTTTTCTTTTCTTGATGTATTTGTACAACCTCCATATGCAAAGACACAACAGTAGTGCTCCTATGCTTGCCCCAACTCCTGTATTGCAAAATTTTGAGGGGTAAAAGTGAGAAAAATGTCCCCTTGTCAAGAATCTGTGAAGGCACTAATCATCAAGAGTTTAAGTGAATTTGTTTAGAAGGAAAACAAACCATTCTGATTAACTGCAGTTTCGTTTAATGTGAACGATTTATCTTAAAAACAATGAAATATTTATTTGTCTCCTGTTTAATTTCCATCCAGTGAAATTTTTGTACAAACCTGCACCATTCAACTCATCTCCCTCACGAGGAATTTAGCAAACTATTCATGAAAGTGAAAAAGTTTCTACCAGCATTCATCTTGATCATGATTGTAATAATTCCAATTCCAAATGACGAGAATAAGTAGGAACCTTGGATATGTTTTGATAGATATGAAGCGGCAACATTAAAAAAAGTAATTGTTGGACATGAAAAGAGTTGATTATTGCATATGAAAAAATGGTTGTTGACATGAACATATGTGATGATTGATCATGAAAGTTGTTACGGTTGATCATTAAAAGTGGTGGTTAGGCTCATTAAAAGAGTGGGTTTGGTCAAAAATGATTTAACCCAAACTAACCAATTTGACCTGTATTAACCTATTTTTATGTAATACATTTTTAGAGACATAAATCCAAACCCAGTCCAACCAATTAGTAGAACAAACAGATGTTGATATCAAAACCTTTAACCTACTCTAAGTTCATCATGTGAACATGTTACTTGAATAGATTTTTTTTATCAAATTAACCAAATTAAATATGTCAGTAAATAAAAGAAAAAAAAACATAAATGTTGAAATGCATACAAAGGACTAGAAAAGTATGCATATGTTACGATGAAACAAACTATAAATGTATGTTTTGTTGCCAATTCAAATTTTCTTCTTATATATATAATCAGTGGAAGTAATATGCTTTATATAGGATACTTGAAAATCGAGACCGATATTAATTACGGAGTGAAATTTTTATGATATTCTTTATAAAGAACCCCCAGTGATCACCAACCGTGAAATCTAAAAGGTGTATGAGCAACTTTGCCGATCAAAGATATGAAAATGTTCAATTACTGTAATTAAAATATATGGAGACTCACAAACACTATTTAGTCATCAGTTACCCAATCATATCTGAAAAACAGAACTTAGTAAACAAAAAGGAGCAAAGCAAAATTGGAACCAATCTAATATAATTTAACCATTAGATAAAATGTCATTGTTTTTCAAATTCTAAGCTTACCCCACAGGGGAATCACATCTCCAGCTCCGCTGGACGCAGGTGCTTCATTTACTACTAGCAGGCTAATGAAAAGGTTCTCTATTTTTCAGATGGATTTGAAATGTTTTAGTTGTCAACCTATTTAAGACTCATTAAGCTGTTAGTCATTCATTTCTTGTGGCCACTTGACCTTATTTTTTAAATATAAAGCAATCCATCTATGACCTAGCTCATTAAAAAGCGAAGTAAACAAAAAAAAAATTGAGTCTAATTTTGTAATTCTCCTAGTAGAAGGAGATAGAGAAAATGTTATGAATAATATATGATGCGACGGCCTGTTTTTGGGAAGTTTTGGGAATAAAATTTCGGGGAAAATTGTACTCAATTTAGCTTGGGAAAATTTAAATTTGTATTTAAGGAAAAGTAATTAAATTTCCCTCAAATTTCGGAAATTGCCTTAATTTTTCCCTTCCTGTTTTCTCCCTATTTTCTCTATTTTCTTTGTATTTCTCACACGTGGGCCAGCCCAGCCCTTTCCTTTCTCCTTTCTTAAGTAGGGGATTGTTGGGATAAGAACACCATAAGTACCAAAAATTGTTACGGTGCTCACTTCAGTGCCAAAAATTTCAAAACGCTCATTTCAGTGCCAATTCCCAAAAAAAATATGATCTTTTAAATGCCAACGGCGAGAATTTCTGTAAAAATTGACGTGACTTTTATAATTATCGGTATTATCTGATGTAGTAATTATTTGGCTAAAATAAGAATCCACGTAGAAAATAATTATTTTCTGTTTTGTTTTTTCAAAAACAAAATAGTTGGCTAGCGAGCTTCGGTGGCCGGCGAAGCCCTCTTTGGCCGGCGAGGGCGAGCCCGGGCGAGGTCACTGCCAGCTTGGCCTGCAGCCGGTAAGGCTTGGGCGAGGCCAGCCCCGCCCAGATCGGGCGAGGCAGCCTCGCCCAAGCTCACCCTTGCAAGCCCTCGCCGAGGGGCTGGCAACCCCACTAGCAATGGTCGCCGCCCACCAGCGTTAGGGCGGCGGCCATAGGGAGGGCTCCACTTTTTTTTCTGTTTTTTCTTATCTTTTTTGGTTTTTGATTTAGGGTTCTTATTTTTTTTTTAAGTTGACTATACTACATCGTTTTGATGTTTATATGCTAACTATACCTCTGGCGAGCCACATTGGACTTGGAAATTAATAAAGAATAGGGCACGTCAGATATCTGGCAGGTATATCGAAGTAGGCACTGAAATTTTTGCTTTTTTGAAAAAGTGGAACTGAAATGAGCATTTTTGAGTGGGGGGCCATGGCGGTAGGTTGCTGTGCTAGTTTCCCCCGAGAAATAGTCGAGGTGCGCGCAAGCTGGCCTGGACATCTAGGTTATAAAAAAAATGAGCATTTTGAAACTTTTTGTACTGAAGTGAGCGCCGTATACAACTTTTGGCACTTCTAGTGTTCTTCTCCCAGATTGTTGTAATAGTTTGGTACCATGAAAAGAAGTGATTGTTGGATATAAAAAGAAATGGTTATTGATATGAACAAAAGTGATGGCTGATATGAAAAGCGGTGATGGTGGAACTAAGGTATTTATTCCGAAGACATATGTTGATTGATTGTCTATAAATAGTACCAAATCATATGTCATTTATCACAATCATTCATGAAAACTACAAACTTTTTCTTCTTCACAGCATTATCTTGTATTCTCTTTTCCCACACAATCTTATAAATATTTAAGGTGAATTTCATGAGAAAAATTGAGTAATTGTTGAATTCGTTTATCTATAACTTTGATATATTTTCTTGAGGTATATTTGTTCTAAGCTTGGTAGCAATAATACTAGAAGCAAATAGTACCTTAAAGATATTAAATGTCATCACGTCTCAAAGGATCCCAGATCTATCAATTACTATTAAGTTTCCATTAATAATCAAAATTTCCCAACAATAAGTAGATTGAAACTTGTCTGTAATTATCACCAAGCAAACATACTAGTTAGAAGGAAGGGTAAGGTAGAACTTCTTGTTGTACCTTTTCTGACATAATTTACGCCAAGCTGATCTTTTTCAGTGGATGCTCAAAAGCATAAAGTAGTCTAAAGTTCCAGGTTGAAAGATAAACTTACCGATAAGAACGAATTTAGCTGTCTTTCCTCCATCGACGCATTTAAAGCTGCCCTGGAGGTTAACACAAGTCCCATTGCACCGATTTGGTTCTTTACATTCGTCAATATCTGATGACAAATGAGAAGCAAACTTATTAGGGAAACCCATCTCCTTGAGTAAAATTAGCGACACGGGAAAATTACTAAAAAAATCTTAAATTTATTGACTTTTACTAATTTAATCCTAAATATTTTAATTGCACCAATTAAGTCATGACATTTTTCACGTTTTGCCAATTGAGCCCATATTAACAATTTTGGCCGAGAATTGCTGATATGGATGCCGACTATCTTATATGGCATAGTCAACTAATGTGTACATTTTAAAATAAAATTTTGAATTTGTTGAATTTTATTTTTTTATTTCATTTTTCTTTTCTTCTCCCTTTGGCTATACGCCTGGTCTCAATGATGGCTGGTGATTGGCCAAGGCAACAGCCGGTGAGGTCAACCTTTTCATGTCAATGGCAAGGCAAAAGCTAGCAAGGTCTACCTTGCCCAGCAAATGGTGACGTCGAGCCTCGCCATGCTTGGTGGGAAGCTTGCCTTCGTTGGCCACTAGCTAGGTTGACCTCGCTAGCCCTAGCCTCTAGCTGGTTGCAAGCTACTGCCAAGGTCCCTATGACCGGCTAAAGGAAGAAGAAAATAAAAAAGAAGAATGAAAGGAAAACTTTAAAAATTATTAAAAACTTCAGGTCAAAGCTAACTATGCCATGTAAGACGATCAGTGTTTATGTCAACAATTTCAAGTAAAATTCAATCGGACAACTTAATTGGAATATGTTTAGAACTTAATTGACACAAAAATGTTCAGGATTGTACTAGTAAAAAGTAAAACTTTTTGGTAATTTTATCTACACTAATAGGTTGCATTTCCTCATAAATCGTTAATTCTATGGCTAATACATTGCGCTTGTAATGAAAGGAGTATCTTGTTCCCCTCAATTTCCAGTGAATTATTGTCAACATCCTTTTTTATTTTTTTTAAGTGCATTCACTTCGTGCAATTTTGGGCAGAAAAGCATGCATGTGATCATTGAACAGAGCGAAGGCATGTTTTTCAGAGAAAAATCTGGGAATGAAAAAGCCACTTCGCTACATAGTGCCTTGAAACGAAATGTGATGGCACAAAGCATGTTACCTTGGCATCCTCCAGTAAGATATGGGTTACCACCATACCCCCAAAAGCAATAGCACTGCGTAAATGGCATTTCTTCGCTTCCATAATACCAATTAATCCTGTCGTAGAGGCTGAGTCTGCTACACTTGAAATTTCTCCCATCATGATTGATAAGCTGAAGCGCATCCACGGTATTGTTCGGAATCCCCCACTCCAACACCACTGGAACCGTATTATTCAATCTTAGATCATATAAACCTCTATGTTTAGACCTCAAGAACCATGATCCATCTGCCAGGAAAGCGTACTGCACCCCTGATGTCCACTTTCTTCCTTGAAATCCACACTAAAGCCCTGGAGATTAAAGGGCAGCGTAGTCTGGCAGCATCCTTCCCCCTCGGAACAAGCATTATACCGGCTAATGCTGGTGTTGTTTCCAGCGCATTTCGACCTGCAACCTATAACAACTGATTCTGTACTATTCACTATTGCCAGGGTGTTGCAACCGACCGACGTAAAGACGTTCCATTTCTTGGAGAAGACAAATTGACTTCCTTTTAAGCTCACTGGCGCACCATATCCGTCGCCCCCACAGCTTGCATTTGAGTAAATTAGAGGAAGACTGACGCTAATCATGCCGTTCATGGATCTACCGGGATCGGGAAGTGAAAAGTTGAGAACTGTCAATCTAGTCTTCTTTAGTATGGGAACCGTGTCGTTTTGCTGGCAGTCAATCTCGTACCCCTCATCCATGAAACACCCGGCTCCTATTCCGAAGGGGAAGGGAATGGTGATGTCCCCGCATGATTCATTGCAGCCAGGCTTTGCAATTCGAGTTGCAGCTCCTGATGCTTGTACCGTGAGAGAAACCAGAAGCAAAAGAATTTGCGGCACAGATTTCGACATGATTTTCACGTTTCGTATGCGCAGGGACCTAAAACCTTTGGAGAAGGGAATATAGGCTCAGTCCCTTCTTATTTAAGAGGAAGAACGGAAGAATTTTCATCTATTGTAGGCGTAATTTTATTTCAGTTATGTTGCTTCCTAGTAATTCTAGGGATGCTTCCTTGAAGATAGAAATATCAAATTCTGTTAATAAGAGGACACCAGGTTAAGTATGTCACAACCCGCTCCCGAAAATGTGACAGTTCATGTTTTTCTTCTTCCTTTCCTTCGGTCAATGAGTGCGACGTCCCAGTACTCGTCGTCGACCTTTTAGTCTAACTGAAGCGTGGGTCTCCTCCTTGACCGCTCCTACAGAACTCTCTTCCCAAACTCAATCCGTACCTGAAAAATGGTAAATAACAACGGATTGAGAGCCCGGTCTAGCCGGCCCGACTTCGATTCGTTGGCCTAGAGTCTCCCCTCCCCACTCACGGCTTCCTCGAGCCTTGACGGTGGCCGTCGCCAACAAGTCGGGGTCGTCTTTCGGCGCAACCAACTTCGACTCCTACCGGGTGAACGTCGCTCCGACACGAACCCACCCCCATACAAATAAGGGAGGCGCAGAAAAGCGAGCAAGCCAAAAAAAAAAATGGTGGCCAATCGTCACGCAGCGCCGCAAACAAACGACTTCGCCGATTCACCATTTGGATATTTCATCGAATACAAGACGATCGAAGAGGTAAAAGTAAAAGAAGAAGCATTCGAGCAATACAACTCCAAACGAGGCAAAGAAAGAGAGAAAAAGGCGGTGGCTGGTTGAAACTGAAAGAAAAAGAAACTCGAGACGTTCAAGGGCTTACCGGAAACATTGAGACTAAGGGACTGCAGAACCGCAAGAAGGATGTCACGGCTGAAGATTGTTGGTCACGGCGGTGGGGGTGGTCGACCTCGGACGCCAATCAGGGTGGGCAAAAAAGGCCTTTTTTGTTCTCCTTTTCTTCTTCTCTTCTTTCCTTCATCTTCCTCCTTTCTCTCATTTTCTTCTTCTTTTTTCCCGGCTCTTCTTTGTCTCGCCCCATCCCCTTTTTGTCTTAGTTAAAGTTAGTCTTCTCAGACTTCTCAGTCTTCTTCCCTTTTTATATACTTAACCATTTTTTAATTAATTAATTAATCAACATTTTTTTAAAAGTTCTTCTGCCCGAGGCCTCCTCTTCTCTGCTCATGTGTCGTCCCTTCCATTGGCCCCCTATCAGAGTCTCCTTCTCTTTTTATTTTTTATTTTTTATATTTATATTTATTTTTTATTTTTTTAAAAAATTTAACTTAGTTTTTTTATTCCCCGCCAAATCCTTTGATCAGCCCGTTTAGTCAACCTCCTCTTTTTATGTATTAATCTTTACTTTTTAATTTCTTTAAAAAATTAAAATTAATTAATAATTAGCTTTTTATTTTTTTAAGAAATAAAGGAAATTTCTAATTTCTAATTAATAACAACTTTGGTCACAACCCTTGCTCGCGGCCGGCTATGGCGAAGAAGAAAATGGACAGTAGAATAGATAGTTAAAATGCAAAACGAAAGAAAATGAAAAAAAATTCAGAATCGAGACTCCGGCAGCTGATGGGCCCTGTGGAGCACATTTTGGTTTGTACTGATGGGTTTTCACAGTCCAACTTCAGGCCCAAACGTCGCCTTCTTTTCATGGCGTCGGCCCACGATATTTCAGTTCAATCCACGACGTGTGCCGCCAGCCCTCAGACGACGACATTTTAGGTTTCGTCAATCGGCACTAATTATTTGGATAAATCTCCACCCACCTCACTTAAGGTAGACCTTCCCATTGAAAATGTACCTCGTAGCAATTATGGGGTTAAAATGAAGAAAGAGATCCTTGGCCCTCAGCCCCAGCCCCATCTTGCTTATTACCACCGGAGTGGTGCCGCTGCTGTCACCGCGAGGACCATCGCATTTGTCGCCCCCGCCACCTAGTCACGGCCTCGTCATTTTCTCGTCCGAACCAAATTGACATGAGTCCACAGTACATCTAGTGCGCATCTGCGACAAGCTAACTGAATGATGAAGGCTGGTGCAACAAAGATACTTGTTCACAGGAGTTCTGTGTAATGTAACTCCTGCAATATTTAAATTGATAAGAAGTAAATCACTGCATCATGCTTGAGCTGGATGAATGCAATTTGCAAAGTATTTCCAATCGGCACGTATACTTTTTGATAAAGCCTAGATAATTACAGGATCCAAAATAAATTTGGGATGGCTATGACTCAACAATTTATTGATTGATCACCGAGAATAAGTTCGTAACCAATAATTGACTAACCAAAGTCGAACAATTTTTCCTCCTTCCTCTTTCTTTTGCTTTGAAGACCGATTTCCATGACAAAAAGAGCAATACGACTCATAAGAGCAAAAGGCTGAAGATAAATTTCCCTATCCCACAAGTTTCTTGTGGATGTCACTTCCTAATTGACTTAGACTTCCCTTTGAAATTGTCACGCCACTGACCCGAGCACACAACAGTCTCCGAAGATGTCCTCACTAGTCGATGCCTCGCGATGATCTGAGGACTCGTCGCCGTCCTAACAATCACCATAACTAAATATGCAGCGGAAGTAACTAACAAACTCCTGACAAATCCATGATACAATAAACTCTTCATCTCATATGTAAAGTGGTGAATGTTTTTACCAAATAGACCTATGAGAAGGTAAACTCATTTACATAATAACCAAAAGAATGGGTTGGGAGATTTTCTACTTAGTGTAATGATGGCAAACCTAAGGTATTCTACCCTAAGGATTTATCACGGTGCCATCTTCGAGATCATCCACATCCTAGATCAAATAACAATTTTCTACCCTCCCCAAGGAGAAAATATTCAGTGATTTCAAACCTCCACGTCACTAGCCTACATGGCATGCGTGATCCGTTCAAAATGCGACACGTGTCGATGAGTGGACATAAATGAATAATGAAAAACATAAAAAAACTTATTTTTCTCTCTCTCCTCTGACGGATCATTAATGCTCTCACTCCCGCTTCATATTCTCTCTCATCATTTTCAATTTTGAAAAGTTTTTAGCTTTGCCCAAAGAAGAAGAACTACAGCGCGCGCTCGCACTCTCTCTCTCTCTCCATCTGCACCTCCACCTCCACCTCCTCCCCCTCCCCCTCCCCCTCCCCCCACCCCAACCTCGCAAGTCGCATATGCTGCGAAGATCTGCAGCACCGCCGGTCGCAGTTGTCCTGGTCGCCGCCGCCGCCGCCACCACCACCTCCCCAGCCCGTGCGCACAACATCACGCGCATCCTCGCTGACCACCCGGACTTCTCCACCTTCGACCACTACCTCATCATCACCCACCTTGCGGCCGAGATCAACAGCCGCAACACCATCACCGTCCTTGCCGTCTCCAACGCCGCCATGAGCGACGTCCTCGCGAAGCACCCCTCCACCACCACCCTCAAGAATATCCTCTCCCTCTTCTTTTCCATTTTCAAGATTTTACCTCTGCCCCTCCCTCTCACCCCATTCCCACCCCGCTGGTCGTAGTGAAACTGACAAAGCCTGCGATGGAGCATCTCATGAGGAGCTCTCTAAGCTCAACAAACAAAAGGAATATCCAGTCGAGCTTGCCGAAACGCGGAAGAAAACAAGCAAGATGTATAAGAAAGAGCTTGCAGTGGGCTTCTTACTACTGGCGCTGCAGTGCAGAGTCTCCTATTGGCCAGGAAACTGCATTTCTGCTTCCTCTTACTTCAAGGCATCACATTCCTCATCGTCGGTCTCGATATAATCAAGGAGCAGTGAGCTCCTCTTGGTTGACAAAACTTTAACTAGAATCAGTGTAGCGAGCGGTATCAAACTATGCTTAGTTTTTGTGAAGCCAGTGCCAATTGTCATTTTATTGATTATTCTATGTTATTATTGGAAGCCCAAGTGAATTCCTAACCACATGCTATGTTGAAAGCTATGTTGAAAAAGACGTCTTTTCCCCAGCCTCCATTGAATAATTCATTGGGAGCTCGCTTTCATCCGTCTTCCAGACCGCTTTGGTGCATGTGCTTTTCTTGGAGGTTTTGAGCACAATTTTACAACGAGTTCTCTCATGAAAAACTCGCACCTCCCTGGACCCAACTAATTTCTTGGAGGTTTTGAGCACAATTTTACAAGTTCGCAATTTATGTTCAAGGCAAGACTTTCTACTTCACAAAGCAAAGCATGTTTTCGAGAGATAGTTGATTCCCATTCCATTTTCAGGTAAATAAAAACTCAAAATGTTCTCACTCGAAACAAATAGGACACTAGCAAATCGCTTTCACCTCGCTTAATCCATCGCATCCTGCGCGACTGGAGAGAAGCAAATACATGTAGGTATGTTGCATCAACTTTCTCATCTGAACAAGAATGATCTAATCCCACATAAACATGAACATTGTGGACAACTTAGACATATCGGTTCTCTCACTGGAGAGAAGATTTGCGTTATGTACATATCATTCGAAACAAACTTCTTACACAACTACATGGTAGAAAGAACCAAACATTTCGCCTCGAGCAGTGAGCATCACGAACAACACCAATCTTGAAAAAACTGCACTGCCTCCTGCTAGCTATTAACCAGGTTATCTGTACAAGCTTCCCTTTAACTACTTGACCCGTCAGTCAGTTGAGACAGTTGAGCCAGTCGGGCTCGGATCGGCGGACAATGAGGTGGTGGATGACGTCCTCGAGCTTGCGGAGGAGTCGCCGCCGCCGAAGTCAGGGGAAGAGGAGGAGGACCAGTGGGCGCAGACGGCGAGAGAGCGCGAGCCACCATCGACATCGCCGAGCTTCTTCAGACACAGAGAATTTGCTGGAACAATATAGAGAGATAGTCGGTTACTTTTGAATGGGGTGAGACGGAGGGGGGCAAGAGGTGGTAGGGATCGAGCTGGAGATGAAGAGAGAAAGAAGGTACCGTAGTTGTTCATCATCAAGGAGCAGAGGTAAAATCTTGAAAATGGAAAAGAGGAGGGAGAGGATGTTCTTGAGGGTGGTGGTGGAAGGGTGCTTCGCGAGGACGTCGCTCATGGCGGCATTGGAGACGGCAAGGACGGTGATGGTGTTGCAGCTGTTGATCTCGGCCGCAAGGTCGGTGACGCTGAGGTAGTGGTCGAAGGTGGAGAAGTTCGGGTGGCCAGCGAGGATGCACGTGATGTTGTGCGCACGGGCTGGGGAGGTGGTGGTGGCAGCGGCGGCCAGGACAACTGCGACCGGCGGTGCTGCAGATCTTCACAGCATATGCGACTTGCGAGGTTAGGGTGGGGGGAGGGGGAGGGGGAGGAGGTGGAGGTGGAAGTGGAGATGGAGAGAGAGAGAGAGTGCGAGCGCGCGCTGTAGTTCTTCTTCTTTGGGCAAAGCTAAAAACTTTCCAAAATTGAAAAAGATCAGAGAGAATATGAAGCGGGAGTGAGAGCATTAATTATTCGTCAGAGGAGAGAGAGAAAAATAAGTTCTTTTATGTTTTTCATTATTCATTTATGTCCACATCATCGACATGTGTCACATTTTGAATGGATCACGCATGCCATGTAGGCTAGTGACGTGGTGGTTTGAAACCACTGAATATTTTCTCCTCCCTAAGGGTCTTTATGGTTATCTATATGTCATACCATGGGGCCTCCCTCCTCATAGGCATACCGAACCAAATACTCGTGCAACACCCAACACCATGAGTCATAGTCAAAATTCCAGAGGGTTGACAATATCAATCAACCACATACCGTCAGTGGAAGTCTCCAGTCTCACCCGGCCCTCTAGGAGGAGCTCTATGTTTAGTACATGTAAAATGGGTTAACAATAACAAATAATATATTAAATATCAATGAGTCTACGCCCTAAGTCTTAACTAGAAAGGCACTCATCTTAGAGCTCCTAATTAGTCGTACCATCTCTCACATGCCACACACGTCTCACACGAGTGCTAACAATACTATACCGTACTATCAATCACTGAATCTATGTGAGTCTCTATTTCACATATGCTTACTCTCTCGCTCCACTGACGACTACACAAGCTCTCGGGCCAAATTAGCACTTATCTCTACACTTCGGTTTGTGAGTCTCCTACTCATCATTCCTAGCGGTATCGATTCCTATAGCACCTAACTTGGCACACAACCCCTTCCAACCCTTGTCTCACAGCTCACCGATCCACGACCAAATGCTAGCTTGAGCTACCCGATTAATCACATTGATATAAAGCAAGCGCCAATTACAATTTAAAAGCATATGCCAATCAATAAAATAAGAATTCATTCATTCAAATAAAGAAATACTCAACAATTAAATTAACGCAAATTGATCTATACTGCCAACCATCTCGGCACGCCTATTAGGGATCATCTCGGTCTCTTAATTCAAATGGCAAATCTTCGCTTGGTTATTTACGGACGCAATCACCTTAATTGGCCACCATTTGACCGACAATCTTCTATCCATTCTAATTTACTCACGAAATGAACACAATTAATTCCCCGGCTCTACCCCAATCCTAACGACAATCTATGCATATTATTAGTACAGTCAATTATTCAATTCTACTATAGCAAGCAGCGTTCTTAATCGAATATTTAGGACGTGAACTCCCTTGCGAGTTCGTGCGTCCTAGGCAATCAACAACGACGATTTGCGGCAAGCTCGTAACGTCGCGTAACTCGTGCAACGAGAGCACGTATGGTTCGACACAGAGTGGCACGGCTCGGTAAGGCGCGGCGGAGGCACTTCTGGCTGGTCTCCGGCGAGATTCCGGCGAATCTCCAGCGAAAAAACGGAAACACGGCCGCTGGTCCTTGCTGGACAGAGCTGAAACTGGGTCGGTTCGGTCCCACGACGATAAAATGGCGGTTGGGAACTTGAAGCAAGTGGCGGAGAGGCTGGTTGGTGACTCTGGGTGGCTCCTCGCGCGTCGGTGAAGGCTGGAAGAGGGCGGAACGAAGCTGGACAGCGGCGGAACAGCGAGCTCGAGCGGAGGGGGTTTGTGAGCTACTGGCTGAGGACGGTGGCTGAGGCGGAGGCAGCGACGGAAGTTGGCCACGGCGAGCTGAGGGCGGTGGTGGCTCACCGGGGCAGCACCGAGAGGGGAGCTGAGCTGGTAGGGAGGTGGAGGAGTGGGTCCGAGCCGAGTCCGAGCGAGTTGAGGTCGGAAGCGGAGCCGGGCAGAGGGACGTCGTCGCGGGTGAGCTGGGGCGGAGCTCCGAGCGGCACCAGGTGGCGGCACGGAGGAGCAGAATGCGGCGTGGAGAAGCCAAGCTCGAAGACGTCGTCCGCGAAGAAGAAGACCCCCGAAGAAGATGGTCTTCGTCTGTGGAGAAGAGAGAGAGAGAGAGGAGAGTGGGTGGGAAAAGTCAGCAGAAAAATAGGGAAAAGAAAGGAAGAGTGAGGGAAAGAAATGAAATAAAAGAGAGGAGAGGACAGGAGGGGGGGTTCAGCGGCAAAAGGGTAGGAGAGAGGAGAGAGGAGAAAAGAAAAGAAAGAGAAAATATTAGGTAGAACGGTCTTGTCATGTGGGCGGTGAGTCAGGCTATTCACCGCTCGTCACGTGGCGAGGCGGTCCCACCCTGTGGGAAAGATTTGAAACTCGGTCCAACGTGGCTCCGTTTCTTCTCCGTCTCTTCTCCGTTAGCAATTGAGGAAGACGATTTCCCGCTCCTCTCTTTTCATCCTTCAAGGCCACTCTGCTCTCTCCCTTCCTTTTCCGCAGACCTTCTCTCCAGCCCTCTGCACGACCCTCTTCCTGTTCCACCTCCGACACCTGCTCGTGACCGGCGATCGAGAGTAGAGAAACCCTCTGCACAACCCCTTCTTGCCTCCTATCCCGACCACGCCGTCGCCTCCCGAAGCCCCATCTACTTCGATTGCGTCCGACCAGCTCAGGTTAGGGCTTTTCCCCTTCTTTCGCGAAGCAAAACCCCCCCTCTCTCTGCGTCCTTCTTCACGACCCCTTTGTGCCTCCAATCCGTGGCCTGCATCCAACCGAGCTCGCCGACCCCTTCGCTCCCATTGCCGCGTAGTGTTTTTCTCTTGACTCCCGACGGCGCCTCTGCTGTCACCCTAAAGCCCCAGTTGTGGCTCCGATTTGTTGTCTGCGCTCGACGCCTCGGCTGTCGCCTCCACCTTCCCCTTCATTCCATTTGTTCATCTTTTTCCTGGCCTCAACCGGCGAGGCCACGAGAATATCTAGCACTGATTTCCAGCTCTCTGCTCGCGGTCGATTGGCCGTCCTCTTGGGGCACCGGGTGGATCATTTGGCGGCGCCGATTGTCGGGCTGAGCTCCGCCTCGGCTCAGATCCCGCCTCCCAGAAATCTCAACATTGTCAACGAGCGTACTGGTCGTAACTGGGTTCTGGTCTCGAGAAAGGGCACCATCAAGGCCACCGTTTTGAAGCAGGTGAACTTAATGATGTTCAGAAATGATTTTTGTATATTTATTGGTTGTGAGATGAGGTAGTTTGCGGTTCAGTAGTCTTTCAAAATGCTCGCATAGGCCTCGACTTACTTTAATTAGCGACGGATTTTCCTTAGGACGTAGTTACCCGCTTGTATAGTAGCAATTTTTTTGGCAAATTGTTTCGCACGGATTTTATGTCTGGATATTTTAGATGTCACACTTGTTGCTAGCAATTTGACAGATAACAATGGGAAAGGATGACAAGGGACTCAAACTTTAGGATCCTGGATATCTGAACACAGCTCTTGTTCAGTCGTCAATTTGCTACATCGATGGGGATGAAGGGATACTCAGGTACAGGGGTTATCCAATTGAAGAGTTGGCCGGGAGTAGTTCCTTTATGGAAGTGGCTTACCTATTGGGTGAGTGTTCTTTCTGTAATTTCTTTCTCTTGGATTTCATATGTTACATAATTTGAGAGATCCTAGCAAGCATGTCTTGTCTGTTCATTTTGTAACATTGGATGGGCACGGTGATTTCCATGAGATTTATATCGTCCATCGAGAATTAAGTCTGTTTCCTGTTGCAGTGTATGGAAATCTGCCTTCTGAAAGTCAACTAGCGGACTGGGAGTTTGCTATTACTCAACATTCAGCTGTTCCGGAAGGAATACTGGTTTGCGTCCCAATCTGTCTTGCCTTTTCCAAAAGTTCAGCACTACAAAATGTAATTTGTGCAGTATTTTTCTTTCATGGTGGACCCTACATTGCCTTTTCGTTTCCTTTCTCTCACTCACCCTTTTAATCTCAAAAGCAGAGAAGGAACCGAATCACTTTTCATGTGAAAACTGATGGTTATATACTAGATTCAACTACAGGCTGTGATTGAGCTGGTGATGGTACTGCAAGTGATATGGATGTTTTTATACGTTGGAAAATGTCTTAAGTGCCAATATGACACATGTTGTTGATTAAAACAGCTTTCAAAATACAAATTTTTTCATTTAAGTCAAATAAAAATTTCGTACTCTATACTTTTTTCAATTTCATATCAAAGTGTCTTGTTACATTTTGTAAACTTTAGTGCCCAGAGGGCAATTGTGATTGTGAGCAAGACCTTCAAATGCTTTACTTTGCCAGTCTTTTGATTAATTGATAATGGCTTTTAACAATGAAATGTTCTGTCATGTCTTATAGACACACTCTTTCTGATTTATCCTTCGACTTCTGAACTCTTGATATTGAACTTTGGCTCTTGCCATAAGAAGAGAAGGCTAGATCTATTTTGCATTAGGTGGTTGAGAGTAAGCACATTATGTTTGCTTTTCCACGAGTGAGCTAGGAGGTGACGAACTTCCTGCTGGTTTTTCTTTCTTCTTTTTAATATAAAGCAAGCAAAATGCCACTATCTCATCTGATGCTTTAGAATTTATGGAGAAGAGCTCCTTGTTTGCTCTTTCTGTTCTCTTAATTTCTTTCTCATTTTCAGCTTGACTGAGGTCCTTATAGGACTGTGATGGTATAAATTGTAGGCAGTTGGAAGAGTCATTTCTTTCCTTAAATGAGGATGCTGAGGCAAATTCTCATATGGAATCGGTAAGTTGTCCGGTGATCCCTATCTATCAAGTTTGTTTTCCATTCAATGTCCTACATAGCAAAAAATCTTGATTCTGAATATCCTGTTTGGGTATCTGGGAAGTGATAGTTGTAGTTCACAAATTTTCTAATGTCGATATGCTTTCGCTTTGAACATCAAAAGGTCGATGGCATGTTTTCTAATTTATGTTGTAATAAGATCACGTATGTGAAATTGATGATCATCATAACTAGGGCAGAATGACTAGGTTCTATATCACGTATTAACAATTTTAAAATGATTATACCTGCTGAGGGTTCTGATTTTAGTTTGGGCTGTGGGCATGTTATCCTGATTACTTCTTTTCTAGATTTGTTTCGACCTGCAATATTTCTATGTTGACAAAAAGTAAAACCATTCTGAAATCTCAAAACCATGTCAAGTTTGCTATTGATATACATTGCAATACATCTATTCTGAAACCACTAATTTATATCACAACAGAGGCTACTGCAGATTGACAAGTATGTTTGAAGTAGAGTCCTCTTTTGTCATTGCATGACATATAACAGTATTTGAGTTGCTAAATATATACAGAAAAAATAAAAATCAAGAGGCTTTGTTTTAGTAGTTTGTTCAGATTTTACAATGTCGTTACCGTTGTTTAGGAGCCAAATTTTCCTACATTGCGGATTATTAATTGTCTGCTCCGTTGTCTTTCTACTCCTAGTGTATGGCAATAACATCTGTGTGAAGAAGAATAGCTTCAATTACTTCCGTTTCTATCTTTTTATTTAATTACTGGATGAGCTTCTTTAATCACTTGGGAGTTCATCTGAGTAATAGTCCTTATCATCACTGAGTAAGTATGGGTAAATTTTTCGATCTTCTGAATTCTTCAGTTTCATCAAGATTTTTGTCACATTATGATGACAGGTGCGAATCGTCATGATAAACATCATTAAAGTTCTGGAGAGGGTGACCGCTTGGCTCTGCTTGTTGACAAAATGTAGTCCTGTCGCTTTAAGAACACCATATGGAGGGGAAATGTCAAGCTCACGTGAGTATTCATCTTGATCAATCCTTTCGGTTCTTTCAGTGTCCATTTTAGTTCGATTCAAGGCACCTAAAATAGATGTATCATGTTTTGAGGATCTCACACTTGATTAATGTAGCTTTTTAGGATCTTAGTTTGAGGCTAACTGTTTTATTTGCTTCTCTGCAACAACGGCGCCTTGCTGCTCGTCTTCGCAATTATCCTGTATGTGGTGCTGGCATTCGTTTGCAGTGTTTTGGTCATGCCTTGCTGCCTGAGCCTGGCGTTTGGCGTTTGACAGACTTTTTGTTTTGCATAATGACAAAAGTATGTTCGAAGTGTGACATCCATCCAATTTCTTTTTCTCTTTAAGAAAATATAAGTGATGTCCCTAGTAAAGTTTTCTCCATTTTTT
This sequence comes from Melaleuca alternifolia, assembly GCA_019926035.1. Classification (NCBI taxonomy): domain Eukaryota; kingdom Viridiplantae; phylum Streptophyta; class Magnoliopsida; order Myrtales; family Myrtaceae; genus Melaleuca; species Melaleuca alternifolia. The sequence continues at coordinate 1,202,480 of JAGKPW010002178.1, forward strand.
ATTATTATAAAGAACGTCATCCATCTACCTGTACATCTGTCGAGATCATTTTAGGCCGATGATATTTGAATTACACATAGTTCTTGTAAATTGTTTCTTCTCGGATAGAGAGTTCTTGATGTTCTTGTATAATGTACGGTCGTCCAACAAACACAATATGTTTGTAGTCTGCACATATGAAAGTAATTGATTATAGTAATTTCTCACATATAAACACAACTATCAAACTTAGTAGTACCTTTTTCCTTTATGAAAACTTTCCATTGTCTGAAATGAGAACGGGTGCTTCATTTCTGAAGCAATGAAACTTGGGAAAAGCATAGTTCTTTTTCAATCCCTCAAGAGAAGCATTGTATCGACAGGTCATCCGACAACACCTCATCATATCACTTTTATAATCTCAAACTTTAAAGCACACGTGATCAGACTCGGAATTGTGTTACAAGGATGGCGCAAACAAGTCACGATATAACTATCAACCCGCGACATATGGACTCAGTTGACTTCAACATCAGTTGCCCATGCGAATGCATTGTTAGGCATTGGGAGATAGCTCTTGCTGCTCATTAGACAACAGTGAAACTACTTAGGCATCACATTATCTCCCTTCCCCCCATCGCAACATCTCTCTTCTTGCCATTGCATCATCTATCATCAACCTCGCCATCACTACCGAAAAAGATTGAAAATCGTGTTGATGTGGCTTGTTCAGGATAGGTAACCACCTCGTCAAGGTACGATAAGCTACAATACTCCATTAATTGGGGTAGGGTAGAAAGTGTAACATCATGTCGAAAATCACAAGTTTCCAAATGACTCCTTTTCATTCCCCGGTAATTATGAACATGAGAAACGTATAGAATTCAAAGTAATCTTGCTTTGAGCAAGCCTAAAGAATTGCGGTCTCAAATACATTATTTCCAATCGTCAACACCATCATCATTAATAATCAATAGCCTCAAGGCTCTCTTACAAATACTCAACAAAGCATTGTCACTATACCTAATTTGCTGCATAAACAACACATATTGCAATCTTACTCAAGATTTCAATTAGCAAAAAACAAAACTGACTTACACCCATTATCGTTCCATCCCATTTTCTCCATAACTTCGGTTCTTTTTGTACAGGGTCTTAAATTAGGCCCGAGTAAGGATTGTGTGCTTGAACCGGCACATTGGAGCCATATGGGTGGACATTGGTTGCATATGGATTTCCAAAAGGATTTGCTAGCTGTTGCATCTATGAGGCCATCATCATCATCTACTGTTGTTGTTGCTGCTACCGCAACATAAAGGCCTGCCGTTGATGCATTGCTGCCATTTGGGGCTTGAATAGGTGAAACCACTGCACCTGGAGGCAAAGGGTCGAATGCTGCTTGCTGCATCATGGGACTGGCCATAGGGGCTGGATCCCACGGATTATAGCTAGAGCTTTGGTTGTTTCTTCTCATTGCATCATCATATAAGCTGTCAAGCATAAGCTTGTCGAGTCCTCCCGCCTTTGTTACAAACCTAACAAGTGATTAAAAAGTCAGTAAATAAAGACAAGGCAAATTATTGTGATGTTGCACGAATTCTGCAACACTTGAAAAATGCGAAACAACCAGTGGGATCCACTCAGAGTTTAGCAAACCATCTCAAACAACTCCTCAAAGAGACTACATAATAAGAGCTTACCAACTTGGTAGCAGCTGAGGCAATCTCATTGGAGCTAGGAGTAGTGACTAGTGCCAATTCCCAACATGTAGTTCCATCGGCGGGGACGGTGGTTGTGCCTCCTGTACTTCTGTTCTTGTATTCTATAGCTAAGACTTCCTGAGGAGAAGCAATCTTACCATCAACTGCCTGTAATGGTAACCAAATTTGTGTCAAAACTCAATACTCTTCATTCTAAGGGAGAGTGAACATCGTCAAATTATGCCTTCAGAAGTCGATTGGGTGGAAAACCAATTAAAGTAACCATGCTGCAGTTTAATAGAGTCACAGCACCAGGTGTATTCGTTTGTTATATATGTTAACATATAGGAATATGCGGTGTAGTGACTCCTTTAATGCATGCTACCAATGTAAAGAATCCAACTCTCTTTCTACTCCCATTGAAAGCAAGATTGAAGCTATTGCACTCCAAAACCCCACCCTTCAGAATCAGGAAACCATGTTACAAACATTGAAAAGAAAGCAGTGTCATACCACAGAAAGAATTTCATAGTTCTCATTATAACGCAACCAAATTGTCCTAGTCAACTCATCTTCATTGGTATTAATCTAAAAAATCCATTTGCATTCAAAATTTACCAGTTAGAAGAAGCCTCAGTCATGGATGCCAAGCCTCAGTTCAAACACAAAGTGTCAGTTCAACTCACTAAAGAGTGAGTTGAAGGTGCTTGAGATGATGCTGGTGTTGAAGTTTTGGTAGACAAGGAAAAGCTTTGAACCGAACTAGCATTTGCTGAAGAAGCAGGTTGCCATCACTCCAAATTCCATAAACTAACTTGCAGGTGTTGAAGATCCGGCACTTACTGCTGATGCCGCCAAAGTTGAAGCCGCTGACAAGGAACCCACAGAATATGAAGGCAATGCTGTCGAAGAGGACACCAAACACAAGAACGATCCACGACCAGGGCTTCATCTTGACTTTGCAAGGTTGGCGCCTGCTTTTTGGGGTTCTTTGCACTGAAATTGCTAGTCTAGATAAGCTTAAGCATTGGAGATCAGAACCTAATATAATCAAACAGAACACAGAAAATAGGGTTGATTTGCACAACCGTAATTTGGCCATCGTGGAAGAGGGGCAAATTGCTAACTTGACCCGGAAAACAAATCGAAGCCATCAATGGGGCTCAGGGAGGCGACAGTAGAGGTGGAAGAAGCGGCGTGGTCAGGACTGAGCGAAGGGATCGGTAAGCTTGCTAGATCCGAACCACCGATCGGAGGCATGAATCCTAATGTGAGCAGGTCGAGCGCCAATGGAAAATCGAAGGTGACAAGGATGCTTTGGGTGGGCAACGGCGAAGGTAGAGGCAACGACATCGTCCTTGTCGGAGGCACAAAGGGGTCACCTCTACTCAAATTACCAATCGATCAGAGTCTCAGTCCCACCCGACTGCGACATCATTACCACACAGATGCCCAAAAGAAAAACACAAAAATAAGCAAAAAAATCAAGCCAAAGGGATCGTGAAGAAGGACGCAGAGAGAGGGGGGTTTTGCTTCGCGAAAGAGGGGGAAAAGCCCTAACCTGAGCTGGTCGGACGCAATCGAAGTAGATGGGGCTTCGGGAGGCGACGGCGTGGTCAGGATAGGAGGCAAGAAGGGGTTGTGCAGAGGGTTTCTCTACTCTCGATCGCCGGTCGCGAGCAGGTGTCGGAGGTGGAACAAGAAGAGGGTCGTGCAGAGGGTTGGAGAGACGGTTTGCAGAAGAGGAAGGGAGAGAGCAGAGTGGCCTTGAAGGATGAAAAGAGAGGAGCGGGAAATCGTCTTCCTCAATTTGCTAACGGAGAAGAGACGGAGAAAAAACGGAGCCACGTTGGACCGAGTTTCAAATCTTTTCGACAGGGTGGGACCGCCTCGCCACGTGGCGAGCGGTGAATGGACTAACTCACTGCCCACATGGCAAGACCGTCCTACCTAATATTTTCTCAAAGAGAGAAAGAAGAGAGGAGGGGAAGGAGAGAGAAGAGGTCAACGCGTGGGGAAAAGAAAAGGAGAGAAGAGAGAGAAAATCCCAGAAAAGGGCTGTTACACAAATCATTTTTACTTGGTGATCAAAAGTAAATCTTTAGTAAATAACTTTTATGCTTGTGCCTCACCTCTAAGTAAGGAAGTCTTCAAATATCGTTATGAACTCATAATTTATATTAGAACTGACCATTGACTTAGATTCCAACAACAGACAGAAGAATAGAAAACGATTGTTCCCCAGCTAGCTACTGTGCTGCCGATGGCATTCCTTAGCCTACAGGCTTCTTGGTGGTCGGCAACCACTGAGCTCTGGGTCATTGGTCTCGTCCTCGCCTGTCGTCCACCAGGTTGATTATCTCACTGTTCATCATGAATCATGAAACTGTTCCAGGAATGAGTGCAAGGTGGGGTTACTGATACGCCTTTTTCTACTTCTACCATTGAACTTAGAATGTCCTAATTTGCTTTTGAGAGCAGAATTGTCAAAGCTTCGCATCCTTTTTGGAGTAAAAAAGTCTCCACTGAAGTGGTCGCCTATCCGAGTAGCCAAACTGAGAAGGATGTGCCGATCAGGTTTGGCAATTGAAGTATTATTTTCCAGTCTCGATTGAAACATATGAGAGAGAAAGTGATTGGAAAACACAAGATATTAACATGATGAAATTCAAAGATGTCTTTTTTTGTCCCCATCGAAGTGTCTCCTTTCACAATGACATTGCGGCATTGCATATTTGAACAAAATTTAAGGACTGTTTGTGTCATTTTCCCTTATTATAATAACCTTTATTTTTAATTTGTCTAACAATAGTTTGAATTCTCGGTTATTGCCACAAAGCAAACGCACATAAAATTAGGTGGACTAGTACTAGATAGTCATATCCTATGATATAAATAATTGTACGTAAAGCAGAAAGTAGCTTTTTTCTTACATGCTTCAACTACCTTCATTCATTAAGGTGAATCGGAAGTTGGAGGTAACTCAACTATGAAATTGTTTATACTCGGTACTCTGTAATCTATGAATCGAACGTTGAAGGCCCAACCGTACACATAAACCAAAACCTGGAGAAATCTTCGTGGATCACGGTCCGTTGATAGAACATGCAATCATAGCTGTTAATCAAGTGCGACTCTTAGATGAGGTCCACATGCTTAGCGGTCATGATGGATGGGGTCCTCGTAGACGTGGATGCCAACAATAGTTCTGCAAAAAAACTTGTGGAAGAACAGTTTAACTTGATTTTCTAACTATATGAAACCAACTTGCATGTAAAGAGTCTAGGAAAGATCAGCACAGTGTGAATCAATGGATGACTTGGAAAGACAGACCATCGACTACAGCGATAGAACGGAGAGACTACTGTTCCTTCACCATTTTATGTGCTGAAGATGACTTTCCTTAGCCGACAAGCTTCTTTTGGATGTCACTTCCTTGTTGACTTAGACTTCTCCGGAGAGCGCCACATGCATTTCATTGGATGTGGAAGACGTTATTTTTCTCCTCTCTTTTTTTCCAAGAGCCTTCTTTGTGCCAACCAATATTGATTGTTTGTTTATAAAACAAGTATGGTAAAACATTTTATTGGACCGTATGAAAAAGATGAGAGCTTAATAGGTCAATTTATAACTATCAATATATTTTATTTTTACAAATAAAGACATTGGGTAAGATAGAGTGCAGATGCATGAATAATTGCGCAGCTATTAGGCACTTAATATTTTGTCCAGAGACGGTCCATAATAGGATATAGTCCTATTTTATTATTTTACTCATTTATTCCAAATTTATGACATTTTTTACTAAAAAATGTTAGATATTTTACAATATGTGAAATGTGATATTAGTACAAATACAATCTTTGGAGAGTTATGACTATTTACATATAACTTCTTCACCATGAAAGGTTGAAAAATTGCATTTACAAATTATGAAATTTGAAATAAAAAATGAAATTTTATTTTCTTATTATTATTTATTCCAGTTTTCGATGTGACTTTTCAAAAAGTATCTTTTCACTTTATAACTTTTCCCGAAAGGTTACTTCTGTTTTAAGAAGGAAAAAGTTAATATATCATGTTCTTCTAACATCTTCTTTTCTTCATTTCTTATCTTCTTTTTTTGTGTATGAAAAAATACAGCAATTTTTTATTTATTTTTTTCCTGGAGAGTTCTTGGAGAATAAATTAGATTTGCTATTTGGTATTCTCATTGATATTTGCTAGAAACCATTAGCAACACATGATCAGTTTGATTGATCATCTTAGAAGATTTCCATACCAATGGCATGTTTAGGACTGAATTATGTTTCATCAAAAAAGATAATCAAAGACTTTGTCGATTCTTAATAATGATCTTTATAATGTCCATCACCCTAGCAACTTAGATTTGAGTAAATTACTAGAAGACTGATCTTTATCATGTCATCCCCGTCAGAACGAAAAACTGGGGAGTGGAATGTTGAGAACTCTCAATCCTAACTTATTTGACACGAGATCCCTCTTGTTTTTGCTGGCAGACAATCTCGTACTAGTCATCCAAGGAATAGGGGAAGGGAATGGTGACGTTCTTACATGTTTCAGGGCAGTTTCGCCTCACAAGTCCCGCTGTGGCTCCTGTTGCTTGAACCGTGAGGGAAATCAGAAGCAAAAGAATTTGAAACACCGAGTTCGACATGATTTTCACGGTTTGTACGAGCATGAACCTAGACCTATGGAGAAACGTGACTGGAGCTAGGTCCCATTAACATTGTTATTTCAGTAGAGGAAGGGAAGAATTTTCATGCACCGTACTCATACTTTATTCCATCTCTGTAACTTCCTAGTATCTCGAAGGATGCTTCCTTGAGGATAGAAATATTGAAGCTTGATAGGCAGAGGACACCAATCACCAAGTTAAGCAGCCAGGTGTGACTCTTCCCATTGATGGGGCCATAAATTGGCTATGGAACTATTAAGCACGTTAGAACCGAGCCAGAGAGAAATATTGTGGTCGATGATATTTAACCCTTGAAAACAGAGTTAGATCCGTTTAAAAGTTTTTACTCAGCGAAGACGAAGACAAAATTGAAATGATCATCACAAGTGTGATGACCCCCCTCTTGCGTCCTGTCACGTCCCGGTTTCTCGGGATCGTAGCGATACTTCCAAGATCCAAATTAAATTACCTCCCAACTAATCTTCATCGTCACAAATCACATCACAGTTAATACAGCATGAGGAACCAAGATAGAATTCACAAGTACTTTCCAATTAAACAAGAGCTTCAACCGTGTTCACAAAACCAACCTGGGGGAAATATCAAAAGTCTAGGGTGCGCACCTCCGCACAGCTATACAACCAAAAATTGCGGGTAAAGAGGGAGGGCTATTGCCCTACGGCTTCGGGAGTGAGTCTAAATACTTCCTTCTACTAAAGTGGGGTTTCGGAATAAAGACAGTCCCGTCCTCCGTGTCGTCGACTCTGTTGGGGTCTTTGTAACCAGACTCGTATCCTCCCCAGGGTAGTCCGCACAACTTCGTTAGATATTCCATCTTGGCTTCAGGGAAACCGATGTACTCCACCATGTGCTGGTGCAGAAACCAGATCTGCTTCGGGATACTCCAAATCCACTCTGTCTGCTTTTGAGTCTCCACGATAAGTCCGCTATCCCTTACCTTCCTATTAATCACGCACCCTCTATTGACAGGATGATCAGGGACCATCCCTATCTCTTCCTCCAGGTCTTCTGCCTCCTCGTCCGAGCTAAAAGGAGCCTCCGGCTCCGAGTCCTCCTCCGGGTCCTCCTCCTCCAGAGGTTCCAGCGGTAGCTAATCCCAGTCCTCCTCCTCCCGAGGTTCCTGCTCCTGCTACTCCCAGTCCTCCTCCTCGATAGGCTCCTCCTCCAACACAAAACTCCTCCTCCTGGTGGTCTTCCTCCTCGAATGGGTCCTCCAAGTCGAAGATTCCCTGCTCCGGGTTCATAGCTGGGTCCTGGGATGGTGGGGGTGGTGGAATGAGATACTTGGTATATCAGTAAACAAACCCTAACCCTAGATTAGGAACATCCCTACCTTAGGGTCCTTAATACGTCTCACCCAACTCTCGGTCTCTAGTCAGAGTGGTCGACTAACATAACTAGGAAAGGAACTTTAGTACCTCTCTCCCATACGAACCTAACATTACAGTATAACCAACTCAGGACTAGTCTACCTAGTAGGCCTCCCGCCTCGCGGTCACCAAGACTAATCAATCAAATCAAACCGTACTACTACTAGGGTAATCAATTGCACTCTACTCAGCGATCCACAACAATCGACTATCTAATATAAATAAACGATTAATAATAAATAAATAAGGCAATAATTACTTAAATTAAATTTCAAATAAATAAATGCTGGAATACTAATTAATCTAACAATTAAGGTAAATCGGGTGCAAGGCTAATAATTCAAGTAAACCGAAATTAATAAATAAATTGCACGACTAATAATCAAATTGCGAATTTAATAAAGTTAGCCACGGATTTAACTATCAACAGGGAAGGTTTATCGAACTAAAACCCCGTGAGGTACTTGGCCGACTCTGTCGAGCCTTCTCAAAGTACTTGTTTCACGGCTGCACCAAAGTTGAAATTTTTCAACTTTTGTAAGAACTTGTGCCTCCGGCACCACCACACGCCAATTAATGGCACTAAGGTGTCTCTCGTATCAAGCGAGGTACCATCACGGACTATACTAACATCAGTCGATCCATCCATACCATTCGATCAAGCAAATAGTCAATCAATCAAACAATCAAGTAATCCTAATTTCTAGGAATCCTAGCAATTCTAGCCGTTCTAGCTAATTTCTACTAAAACAGTAAATGCGCCTAATAAAGGTTTAGAGCCCACTCACTCGTGAGTCTCTTGGCTTCCACTCTGCTGAACCAGACACCTACTCACGGCCAAGAGAAAATAACTCTTTTTTTTTTGCCCGCCTTTCCTTTCATTTTATTTTATTTTATTTTCTTCCTTTTCTCCTCCCTTTTTTTTGCCTTTTTTTCTTTTTTTTTCTTTTCTTTCTCTCTCAGGCCACCTGGGCTAGGCTGGCTGCTGGGCCTCGTGGCTGGGTCTGGCTCGCTGGGCCGAGCTGCCTGGCCTGGGCTAGCCCCGGGTCGGGTCGCTAGGCTGGCTTGTTGGGTCGAGCTGCTGAGCTGACGGCCTAGCCCATTGACTGGTCTCCGGCGATGGTGACTACTCCGGCGATGGCGACGGTCGTCTTATCCGGCGAGTCACAAACTTGGTTCGTCTTTTCGGGTCGCGAGTCGGGTCGTCGAGGCACGTCGGGTTTGGCCGCCATTCTCCGTCCACCGGCCAAACCGAAACTCGAGACCGGTCGGATCTAAAAGCTGCTCCTCTGGCGCGTCGAACGGTGGTGGTGCCGTGAGCTAGGGTGGTCGGAGCTAAGAGAAATTTGGCCACGAAGCCAGCGGCTTGGATTCTAAGGTCTCGAGCTGAAATCCGAGGATTCCAGACCAAATCGAGGAAAAAGGAGCAGCTAGACTCACCCACGAGGTGGTTGCGAGTCGAAAGACACCCACGGCGAGCGGCGACGAAGGCTGTAACGGCGTCAGCGACAAATTGTGGCTTCGGTGAGCTAGGGTTTGAGCTCGTCTCAAACCCAGCCGATCTCTCGTGAACCTAGACCAAATCGAACCCAACAAGAGTCAAAATCGAAGTTTAGAGACCCTTAGGAGTCGATTGGTGGGGTCGGTTTGAGCCCAAGTGCTCGAGGTTCAGAGATCTCATCGTTTGAAGGTCGCGGATTTTTCTGGAAAACCCAGAAAAACCAAACCGTGAAGCCCTCTTTCAGGGGCTGCTGGCGACAGCTCAGGCCAAACCGAAGGCGGCAGTGGGTGGTGTTGAACAGAAGGCGTTACAGGCTCTCCAATGGCACCAACGGCGAGGGCAGAGGAGGTCTGAGCTGGAAATGGCATGGGTCGAAAGTGGAGTGGAAACTCGGTTTATCCGAGTGGGGGTGGTTGGGGGCGAGCTGAAAATCAGCTCGCCGACGCCACGCAGCGGCCTCCCATTAGCTGCCGTCCACTCCGGCCATCCCCTCGGGTCAGGCGGTGGGTGGTGACAGCGGCGAATCGACCGTTGAAGCGACGGTTGCAGCAGTTGAACAGTGCCTCTCAACTACTCGACAAAATGCCGCAGAGAAGGAGAGAAAAGGAGAGAGGGGGAGAGCTACGCGTGTACGTGGTGCGTGCCGTCCGGTTCGACTTGGTCGGACGGCCCGGTTCACGCGGTTGGGCCGGCCGGTTCGGAAATTTAATTAAAATAATAATATTTTAATTTCCGAAAATTGGAAAAATAATTTAAAAATTTGGGAAAAATTTTTAAATTTCTTAAAATTTCCCAATACCAAGATTTTGACATTTTGGGCCTAAACAAAATTTTTAACCACTAATTTCAGTAATTCAAGAGCCTTTCACAAATTTCGCGAAATTAAAAGGAAATTATGAAATTTCCCGAAAATTTCCCCGAGGCAGTAAATGCGAACTGAGTCCAAAACGCGGCTGTTACACGTTCATACTTCTTCTTCTTTTTCTTCTTTACAAAAAGGAAAACCATTTTTCACAACAAGAATCTCTTCGTAAATGGTGAAATAATCCAACAAACTTGTAGTATGACCAAGATATTTTGTTTTTTTATATTAAAGAATGAAATCGGCTTGGCATCTTTTCAATTTACAAAGGTGAAAGCAAAAGTGGTTTCCTTTTAACTTGTTCACTCACAGTGCCATGTGCTGTCTCGTGGTCTCTCGAATTATTGAAGCAGAAGGTTTTTTTTTATTATCATTATTCTTAGTCCAATGCTTTTTGTGCTCAAGTGATCACTAAAAGCACTTGCGAATATTTAGCCCCCAAAAAAAGAAAAAAGAAAAAAAATGTTCAGTCACAAAAGGTTATGTGTTGTGATCATGATTAGGAAGTATTTCTAACAATCTAGTGCTCATGGGTACTGCTATTTTATGCGAACAAAATTATGGATCCTTGACACAATGGGTGGGCTATGTTAGTAAATTTGTCTCTTCGGATGGTGCTGAGTAGCTATAACTCAAACACGATATTTAGGAGTGGATGCTTGGCTACTCAACCCTTTTGCTCTTATGATCCCAATTCCGTAATTTCTATGTCAATGCAAATGCTTTCATCACTTGATATATTAAGAGTCCATGAATTGGAAATGAAGATGCATCTCGCGGATGGCCTCTTGTGAAGATCTACACACAAAATATCACAACAAATGGACAAGTACAAGGGTTGGAGTAGTTGGCCGTTTAGACCAAGCAGAACGCGCAGCAAATCAATGCCATTTCTGGGATTTTGATCAAGCGAAACAATCCGGTTTTCGATCATGAGATTCTGATCGACAATTCGTATTTCAATTTGAGATTTCGATTCCTAATCATGCCTCTTGGTGGGCCTTGTCCTTTTCTTTGTCGTTTCTAGTCCAGTCGAATGGATGTGGGCTTTAGGTGGATAATGAACTTTTAAGAAGATTTGGGTTTCAGAGAGGTAAACGACAATCTGTGTGACCATTCATGAAACTTTCCATCATAAAATAAAATGTTCCAAACGTTGGGAAAATAAAGGATTCAGTGAGAAAAAAAAATGCCAACTTAAATAAATATATATATATAGGAAAAATAAAAGCCAATATTGGTGATTATTAAATAAACATAAAATCTATAATCAACTGAAAAGAAAAAGTAAATAAAATATTAAAAAACCACAATTATTGATGGAAAAATAGCAAAAAAATCATAAATTTATTGTATAGATGCCGATTTAGTCCTAAGCCTTACAATTGGACTAATTTAATCCTAAACCTTTTGATGTTCTGCTAATTTATTTTTTCAGTCGATTTTGATTGGAAATCGCTGCCTTGTGTGATGATCATGTCACATAAGACAACCGGGTGGCGCCAACTTTAACAATTTTTGCAATCTTTGTTGTGGCCGGTGTCCATATCGGTAAGTTCCGGTCAAAATAGGACAAAATGACTAAATTGATAAATTATACAAAAATTATGACTAAATCAGTCAAATTAAAAGGTTTTTGAGCACATTGATATATGTAAAGAAAATTTAGGACTTACTTGGTAATTTTCTTAAATATTACTTTATATACAAGTTGGTTAATATGCGATTCATTTTTTTTTTTTGCTATTGAGAATTGACAATAAAAGTTGGCTAGGATCGGGAGACAACTCTATTACTAGTGGGGTTATGATGTTGATATATGTAGTTCAGGTGGTGAGTTTGATGCATCACAAAGTGAGGATTTAAATGATATCTTGATCTAAGCAGCTTGAGCATCGGCAGCTGGCAACAATCCCTCTATGGCACCAGCAATTCACTGTGATCTTCAGGGAAGAGCCGGGCGGGGAAGGCGGGCGCAAGTCACCCTCTCTTCAGCAAGTAACAATCTAATTGAATTGTGAAGCCTGATGCACCATGTGACTGATGTCATTTTTGCAATAATCAAATTGACAGCATATATTTCAGGATCTCAAGATGAACTAAAATCACTGCATCATGCTCGAGCTAGATTATTGCAATATTGGCATATACACGGTAAGATAATGCCTAGCTAATTGCAGGTCCTGAATAAATTTGGGATAGGTCTTGACTTCACAATTTATTAATTCCCAACACTGAGAACAGGTTCATTACCAACAGATAACTAACCAATACCATCCTATTAGTCAAATAACAAGTTTTCCTCCCTTCCCTCTTTTCTCTTTCTTTTGCTCTGAAGATCGTTCTCCATGACAAACGCAGCAATACGATTCATAAGGATGAGAGACAGAACAGATGTTCACCGCGTCGCACTAGGAAAGAGTGGCTGCACATCCGAAAATGTAATGACATCTGCGCCGATGTTTGACTTGCTAGATTTAAAAGAAGCAGTATAAGATTCAGTTGCCTCACGGTCCTCTTGGTTTTGCTGAATGCCCGAAGGATTCTGGAGCTTCCTTATCCCCTCCAACTCCATTGCAACTTCCTTCATCGTAGGCCGGTTCCTCCCCTTGAAGTTCAAGCATCTTTTTGCAAGGTTAGCAACTGATGCAATCTCTTCCTTCTTACCGTCTTTCAAAACTTGAGCATCCACAATGTCGAACAAGCAATTCTCCTCCATTGAAATAATGAAATAGGTTGCAAGGCTTCTTCCTTCTTGTTCCCTCAGTGACGAGATAGGCTTTTGTCCGGTTAAGAGTTCAACAAGGACAACCCCGAAGCTATACACATCGCTTTTATCTGTAAATTGACTTGATTGGAAATACTCTGGATCTAGATAGCCGAAAGTCCCCTGCACCAATGTGGTCACATGAGTTTGATAAAGGGAAATGGACCTGGAGGTACCGAAATCTGCCACTTTTGCCTGATATTTCTCATCCAAGAGGATGTTGGTGGACTTGATGTCCCGATGATAAATGGGAATGGAGGCTGCTGAATGCAAGTAGAACAAGGCTCCTGCGACTTCAGTTGCAATCCGTAGCCGTGTGTCCCACGATACAGGAAACTCTGCATTTGGGTCATGTAGGTATTGGTATAGAGTCCCGTTTGGTATGAACTCATATACTAAAAGCAGGACTTCCGTCTCCAAACAACACCCCAATAACTGAACCACATTCCTATGGTTGATTTGTGAGAGGATGAGGACTTCATTTATGAATTGTTCGACTTTTCCCTCGTCTATCACTTTTGATTTCTTAATCGCAACTATTTTTCCATCTGTTAACATTCCCATATAAACAGTGCCTTGCCCACCTTGCCCGAGTATCCTATCGTCGGTGAAATTGTCAGTGGCCTTCTCTAAATCCTTGGAGTTGAATAATTTGCTTTTCTCGACATTGCCTTCTGGTGAAGATAGCTTACTTTCCAACAAAAGACCGCCATTGCGTTTGAAGTTCTTGTTCTCTTGGAGCTTCATTTCTTTTCTCTTCTTGATATATTTGTACAACCTCCATAGGAAAAGACACAAAAATAGTGCCCCAAGCCCTGCCCCAATCCCTGCATAGCAAAAATATAAGGGGCAAATGTGCAAAAAAAGTTCCCTGCTTGTCAATAATCTATAAAGACATCAAGAATTTAATTGAATCTGATTATAAGGAAAACATTTAAGATTGATTAGCCCGAGTTCTCCTTTCATTTGGATTTATCTTTACAACCATGGAAAAATCAATTTGCCTCCATTCTAAGTTCCATGCGGTGAAATATTTATATACATACATTTGCACAGTCCAATTGATCTCCCTTTTAAGGAGTTTAGAAAACCACTGATGAAACTGAAAAAGTTTCTACCAGCATTCATCTTAATTATGATTGTAATAACCCCATTTCAAACGTGACAAGAATAAGTTTCAATCTTGGATATCTTTTGATAGATACGAAGCGGCGACATTAGAAATGTTAAAGTGCTTTGTTATCCATCAAACGTGAGTATTACTGTATTAGTGTGTGAAGAAAATTTTCAGGTTCTTTTGATACTTGAAACTTATCTATGATCATACACCAAGCGAATGGACAATGACATTAGAACCAAGGGCAAGGTAGAACTTATTTTTGAATTTTTTTTTAACATAATTTATGTGGAAATTTTGTCCGAAAATTCATAAGCCTATCCTATAGTGGTCAATTCGATTATAAACTCATCAATTTAACTAATTTAGTCATAAACCTTTTTTTATGATTTGCCTATGTAGTCATTTCAACTAATTTTGGCCAGAAATAATAGACATGGCAAGATAGTTAGCACTAGCTGTCATATGTGACAAGAATGATACTAATTCGGATGATTTTTACAATTTTTATAGCGATGGTTGGCGGAGGTCGCAGGCCTTTGGTCAGGGTCACTTGATTTTGCCTAGGGGGTCCTGGCCCTTGTCAATGGCTGGCTTCGTCTGCGGGCCATGACCAAGTTCTTGGCGAATGGAGGATGGAAATAGAAAGAAAAAAGGAAGAAAAGGAAAGGAAAAAGAACAAAATCAAAAAATTTGCAACAATCATCCATGTTAGTGCCCCATTGTGGCACGTAGAATAATTGGCATCTTTCGGAAAGATTATATTAGTAAATCATCAAAAAGTTTAAGATTAAATTGTCCTAATTAAAATATTTAGAATTGCATTAGCTAAAGTACTGTATATATAAGTAATTTTTGGGCAATTATTATGCTATTCTGTGCTTTTCCTTAACAATACTCAAGAACGTGAAGCAGCCAACATAGTTCTAGGTTAAAAGTTCTACTTACCACTAAGAATGAATTTAGCTGTCTTTCTATCAGGAACGCAGTCATAGCCGCCCATTTTGTTCTCACAAATCCAGCCTGACCGGGGGCATGTATTTGGATCTTCACATTCGTTAATATCTGATGACAAATGGTAAAATAAATATCATGTTTGCAAAGTGCATTCATTTTGTATAACTTTGGGCATGAAACAAAAAAGAAGGCAGAAAAGCATGTACGGGATCATCAAACAGTGATAACGCACTCTTTTAAGAGAGGAACTGAAAACGAACAAGCTACTTCGCTTTATGGTGCCCTTGAAAAGGGAATGTGATAGCATGAAGTGTGTTACCTCACTACAAAAAAACAAGGATTTAGCTACGGAAAATTAGCGATGAAAAAAATTCATCGCTAATTCCGACAAAATTTGTGACAAAAAAAAATTCGTCGCTAATTAGTGACGGAAAATATTTCGTCACAAAATCCATCACCAATTAGTGACGGAAAAAAAAAACGTCGCAAATTTGTGACGAATTTTTTTTCCCGTCGCAATTTAGATACGAAAAATAATTCGTCGCAAATTTTGTTGTAAATTAGCTATGGAAAAAAATTCGTCTCGAAATCGTTCGCTAAATTAGTGATGAAAAAAAAATTCGTTGCTAATTCACTACGGAAAATAAATCAGTCGCAAAATTTTGGGACGGAAACAAATTCTTCACAAAATTCGTTGCAATTTAGCTACGAAAAAAGAGTTGTCGCAAAATCCATCGCTAAATTAGGGACGAAACAAAAATATTCGTCGCTAATTAGCTACGGAGGATAAAGCCGTCGCAAAATTTTGTGATGAAAAAATATTCGTCGCAAATTTCGTTGTAAAATCTGTTTCTAAATTAGTGACGAAACAATATATTCGTCGCTAATTCGCTACGGAAAATAAATCCGTTGCAAAGTTTTGTGACGGAAATTAATTCGTCGCAAAATCCGTCGCTAATTAACGATGAAAAAAAAATCGTCACTTGTTAGTGACGGAAAGTAAAATCCATCACTAATTTGCGACAGATTTTGTGACGAATTTTTTTCGGTTGCAAAATTTTGCGATGGGTTTTGTAACGAATTTGTTTCAGTAACAAATAAATCGTTTGTCTAGTGTCATTATTACTATTATTTTACTAAAATAGTGCAGCTTGATTAGGGAAGTTCCTCTCCCTGGGAATCCCTTAAATCAATTGTCTCGTGACATTATTTACCATTTTTATAATTTTGTTGTAGGCTTTCCTTTGAAAATGATGCCCGTTCAAGTGCTTTCCTCATACAACACGATGCAAATTCACTTGCATACCCAAACTGTTTAGTATTGATATCAAAGTATTAAAGCTAACAAGATTTGGATCTTGAGAAGATAGAATATTATTATAGGCTGGGAAAGAAATACATAACTTCACGTGGCAAAATAAATTATGTTCATGAATCTATGCTTTTGCCCCAAAAGGGAGAAAAAAGAGTATGAAGTATCACGTGAATGAAGTAGTGTGAAACATCTAATTGCAAAAGAGAAATTATATGTAGGCATTGAAGCACCAAGCGTTGGACTCACGAAACCAAGCTAACGAGGATGTTTTTTAACTTTTAATTTGGATATGTGCAACGGTAAAACAACTCTTGAATCATGTATTTTGAATTACATCTAGAATTGGAAGTTGGCACATATATGGGGATTTAAGTGCCCATTTTGGAGAAGGCTAACAGCCTAAATATGTAAATTTTGGGGCCATATTTACATCATAAAAGTTGTATCTCTAAAGCTAAATAAAAGACGCTGAAAATTTCTCCAATCATTATTTGTTTCATTTGAAGATTAATGATGTAAAAAGTTTTTTATTTTAATTAAATTTCAAATGCTACCATCAATCTGAGTTATATCATAATAAATGAAAGATCAAGTTGACTCACTTGATATAAAACTAATCACTCAATTAGCAAAAGGGGAAGGACAGTTAAGAGGCACATCCATTCGGACTAAAAAGTAAATAGCTCCGCTCCCCCCAAGCAAAGTTCCAGTAGAGCTTTTGAAAAATAAATAAAGATAAGAGATTTAATATTTAAAGACAATAAACCTTGTCACCTTTGAAGAAGATCATAAGATCATATGAAAGATCAAAGAAAATTTAGCGAATCTGTCGATAATTTGCAACGGATTTTGCGAAGGAAATATTTTTACATCGCAAATTAGCAACGGAAAGAATAATCTGTCACTAATTTGCAACGGATTTTGCGACGAATTTGTTTCTGTCACAAAATTTAGCGATGGAAATTTCATTCCGTCGCAAATTAGGGACGGAAAGAAAAAGTCGTGGCTAATTTGCGACATAATTTGCCATAAAATTTTTTTTCATCACAAAATTTAGCTACGGAAATAAAATTCCCGTCGCTAATTTGAGATGAATTTTGTGACGAATTTTTTTTGTCACAAAATTTAGCTATGGAATTTTTTCTTGATCGCAAATTAGTGATGGATTTTGTTCCGTTGCTAATTTGCGACGGATTTTGCGACAAGAAATATACAGGATTTTGCGACATTCTTTTTTATTAGCGACGGAATGGTTATATTCGTCACTAATTACCTCAATTTTCCCGCTCTCTCGCTCAATTTTCCCTTTTCCCTCTCACTCTCGCTCAATTTTCCCTCTCTCCTCGCTCCTCCCTCCGCTCGAGCGCGCTCAGCTCTCTCCTCGTTCCTCTCTCTCCTCGCGCCGAAGCCTTCTTCCTTCAACAACAAAACGAAAACCAAGCCCCGAACAAGAATCTCCGTCCAATCTTCACTCACCCCTCCTCAACTGGGTTTCTCCGACCCCTTCGTTCTTGAACTCGCAGAAGCTCTCGAAGACTCTCTCCCATCTCCTTCTACTAAGAAGCTATCGCCTCTAGAGAAAATCAGGGACGTTTCCTCGGAAACCCTGTTGTCGACTCCGTGGCCTTCTCGCAAAGACGAGCCCTTTCGCTACACTGACACTTCTTTCATCAAGAACTCCAAAATATACCCTGTTTCACGCCCTACCCCGCAAAGCTTGGAAGCTCCACTGGCCTCTTCCGAAGATACCCAATTGCTGCATCTCGACACCATTGATGGGCACATTGTTGATTTCAGCTCCAATTTGAGTGGTTTGCCCGATGGGTTTTACGTGGGCAGCTAGTCGAATGCGACCTCGGAGAGTCTAGTCAAACGGGTTGGTGAGTTTGTGAGTGGTTTCGAGTGGGGAGACTTGTTTTGGTCCATAAATGGGGTCGGGGCGCCTGATTTGGCAGTTGTTTACGTGCCCACATGTTGCCAGGTTGAAAACCCAGTTCATTTGAGGTATTATTCTGTTGAGGCTAGTGATGAAGGGTCAAATAAATTGCCGGTTTCGAATCCGAGGGTGATTGTGTTGGTGGAGAAGGGAGGGGAAGTTGACATAGTTGAGGAGTTTATGGGTGGTGATCAAAATAGATGTTATTGGGCTAATCCAGTTCTAGAGGTGGTGATTGGAGAAGGTGGCAAAGTTAGACATTCTTATGTGCAAAATCAATCTCAATCTGCCGCTCATATTAAGTGGACTTCGGTTCGGCAGGTAACTCTTCCAATCTTCTTTGTTTTAAGTCAATGTTTTTCCTTTTCTGTAGAATGTTGGTTTAGATAGCCGAGCTCCATGAAGCTTAGCATCAATACTGGAAATGTCACAAAACTGAGCATGTAGTTATGCTTGTAAAGTTGATGCTTTTTCATCCTCGGTTTTAAGATAAAAGAAAATATATGGTCTAGATTGATGGCATAGCATTTGTCCATGAAAACTTGCTTGCGGTTGCACTTCTGAAAATACGTTCCCTCAGGAATGGTGTGCTCCTCTTTTCTGCGTGCATTTGTTCATGTATCTGCTAACTCAATCCACATTTTTGCTCGGCCTCCTTGGTGTGCATCCGAGTTCTGATAATTGAGATGTCATTATTCACATCGTTAACTGGATGAACTCCATCATTCTTTGATTTTAGTAATCTGCTTTAATATGAGTTGTTGCTTGGTGTTCTTTGTCCTCTTTTCTTGGCAAAATGACTTCCTATTGGGCTATTTAACGGATTGAAATTGCAATAAGAATGAAGCCTTTCCCCAATATGTCGTTCATCCAGAAAAATTTATTGCCTCACCATTTTATCTTGAATATTATGTCCTCTCTAAGCTCCAAACATTAAGGTGCAGTGTTATTCCATTTATTAAGAAGAAAGGGGGAAAATGCCATGTCTTTACACCTAATGCTAGCATTGGCTGAGGAAACCTTGAATGTCTCTTTGATGCTTCCACTCTTCTTGTTAGAATATATTCAGCTGTGGATAAGATTTTTGTTTCCTTCTGATGGAACATTAACATGCAAAGGTTTAACCCCATTTTCCAGGAAGCGGCAAGTAGTCATCAACTCGTGGAGGTTAGTAGTGGTTGGAAGTTGAGCAGGCATAATCTCCATGTCCAGCAACTGGGGCCTGACACAGTGACAGAGCTATCCACTTTACACTTGGCCTTCAATGAACAGACTCAAGATTTACATAGTAGATTAGTCTTGGATTATCCACGTGGTAGCTCTCGTCAGCTTCATAAGTGCATCGTGGCAAACTCACAAGGGCAGGCAGTATTTGATGGACTGTCAAGGTTAATAGGTAACATTTACTATTTAGATTGCCTTTGTATGTACATGCTTAATATATCCATCTTTGCAGTATATGTACATGCTTATCTCACTGGTAGGCTGTGTAAATATCTCATATGAGGGATCCAGCGGTTTTCATTGTGGTTCCCATCCTCACGGTATGGCCGCTGTATTGTCCAGTCAGCTGTAGAATATTTAATTGCACATGTATATCTGTTAGGCATTGCGGTAATGATAAAGATGGCAAGTTCATTTTGTTGTCATATGAGAGCAAGTTTGAAATGTATGAGTGTCGCTTTCTATGAAATTGCTCCATAAGATGACTTTAACTTTAAGTAGAAGTTGCGCCAACTTGCATAGATCGGCATTACGCCAACATATCTGCGGTTTGGTCTTCAAGTTGAAGATTTTGCATGCTTATATGCATCTGCCCCTCTTTCTTACTATTGCAGAAGATATTTTACATAATGCTGGGTAGGCCGGGGAATACCAATGCTTCCTTGTCGTTTAATGAGATCAAGAGAAGCAAACATATATGATTGATTCTTTTTCACTAGTTTTTTCATTGAAGCAAACATATTTAGCTGAATATATGATTGCATCTGCCTATGAGTAGAATATATAATGGAAGCAAACAAGTTTTTTTATTCTGTTGCCAATGTATATGCAGGAACTATATTTTTTTGGAGGCAGAGGATACTTTACTGAACGGGTATGATGTGATACATAATTTGCGCTACTACTTTTAGATGTGTTTTGTAAGGCTTAATGGGCGAGACAGCTATAGCTGACCAACAATGGTTGACAACAGGAGCCTACAGATCACAAGAAACTGTCCCTTTGTCTACGAGAACAAGGTTTGACCTCGTGTCCTTATTTTAAGTAGAATGCCTCACTTTTAAATGTGTAATGGTTAGGTTTAACTCTTGGATTGTAAGTAACTCACTTGTGTGTGTATTCTAATTCACTGTCTAGGACAATCCCAGGGCAGTCGCTCAATTTTTACGAAGGCATTCCCTCAAGACAAGAACAAGAATCAAGTCTTAGCCTGACCAACATTTTAGAAGGAAAGAATAGAAGACTATACGCAAGAATGTTTTTGGAGACGCTCGTACGTTCTTTGGACTCTCTATTGAGGATGAAATTTTTGTGATAGATATACTGCATATGAATCTAATTTCCTTCATTCACTCCATAAAACCCAAATATAAGGGTTTTGGGGTTTAGGTTTAGGGTTTATAAATGTATGGTTAGGGTTTTTGTGGATAATATTGATGAATGTATTTCATTTTTATATCATTATAATATTTTGATGTTATTAACTGCTTAAGAATTGATTCTAGAAATAAATTTTGATGCTAATTAGATTTAATATCGAAATCGTCTTAAATAATATTCGTTGCATATTTCGTCTTAAAAAGATATACTAATTTTTTTTATAAATTCATTTCGAAACAATAGTTGTAATAAAATTCAAAAAAATTTGTGGCATATCATTGACAAATTTCAATGCAAATTACAGTCTGGAAAGACGAAAATCGAGGTAAATTAGCGACAAATTTTGTCACGAATAATTGTTACCGACGAATTAAAATTAGCGACGCATTTTGCCACGAATAATTGTTCGTGACGAGTTTTGTGACGAAAATTTAGTGACGAATTTAGCTACGAAAAAATTCATTGCTAATTAGCGACGGAAAACAATCTGTAGCTAATTAGCGACGAATTTTGTGACGAAAATTTTGTGACGACAAATAATCCCTAGCTAATTAGCGATGAATTTTGCGATGAAATTTTTGCGACAAATTCGTAGCGTCGAATTTTGCGACGGAAAATAAATCCGTCGCTAAATTAGTGACGAAAATTTTGTGACGGATTTTTTTCCGTCGCAAATTAGCTACGAAAAATGAAATTTTCCGTCACTAAATTTTGCGACGCCGAATTGGCTACTGGATTTTTTTCATCACTAAATTCGTCACAAAAACGTTTAGCGATGAATTTTGCCAAAATTTTCATAGCAAAATTCGTGGTTATATCCTTGTTTTTTTGTAGTGCCTTGGCATCCTCCGATTAAATAAGGGTTACCAACATACCCCCTACGGCACCAGCACTCCACATATGGCAAGGCAGACGTGTAACACGAGAGAACATTAGAAGTCGACGAGCTTTGGGTAAGCGCGAGGGAATAGTCGGTATTGTTTTGGATTCCCCACTGTAACACCACTGGAACCGTATCATTCATTCTCAAATCATATAAACCTGTAACGTCTGACCTCGCGAACCATGATCTCTCTGTGAGGAAAGCGTACGCGCACCCCCGATGTCCACCTTCTTCCTTGATTTCCACCCTAAAGGCCTGAAGGTTGACAGGGAGCGTAGTCTGGCAGCATCCGTCTCTCTCGGAGCAAGCACTATACTGGCTAACGTTGGTGTTGGTTCCAGCACAATTTGACCCGCAACCGGTCGATGTAAAGACTATACCAGCTGATTCTGTACTAATCACTGTTGCCACGGTGTCACAACCGACAGATGTAAAGACATTCCATCTCTGCGAGTAGACAAATTTACTTCTTTCTAAGTTCACTAGCTTACCAGGTCCATCACCCTGGCAGCTTAGATTTGAGTAAATTACTGGAAGACTGACCTTTATCATGCCATCTCCGTCAGAACTAAAATTGGGGAGGGAAATGTCGAGAACTCTGAATCCAAACTTTTTTAGCACGGGAACCCTCTTGTTTTGCTGACAGACAATCTCATACCAGTCATCCAAGGAACAGCCTCTTCCCATTCCAAAGGGGAAGGGAATGGTGACATTCCCGCATGTTTCAGGACAGGTTTGCTTCGCAAGTCCTGGTGCGGCTCCTGATGCTTGTACCACGAGGGAAACCAGAAGCAAGAGAATTTGAAACACTGAGTTTGACATGATTTTCACGGTTTGTACGGGCATGAACCTAAAAGTATGGAGAAACGTGACTGGAGCTGAGTCCCTTAACATCGTTATTTAAGTGGAGGAAGGGAAGAATTTTCATGTACCGTACACATAGTTTTGTTCCAGCTCTGTAACTTCCTAGTATCTCTGAGGATGCTTCCTTTGAGGATAGAAATATCAAAGCTTGATAGGTAGAGGAGACGACTTCAAGCAGCCAAGTGTGACTTTTCCCATCGTCAGGGACATAACTAATCACCTTTCCCATGATAAAGATATGAAGCATTACCAAAAGGGATGAATTTCCACAAGCCTTTGTCGTGAACCTAGTTAAGCCCATTAGATTGAGTCAAAAAGAAATATTGCACTCGATAATTTTTAACATTTAAAAGCA
The DNA here is from genome assembly GCA_019926035.1 of Melaleuca alternifolia. Taxonomy (NCBI): domain Eukaryota; kingdom Viridiplantae; phylum Streptophyta; class Magnoliopsida; order Myrtales; family Myrtaceae; genus Melaleuca; species Melaleuca alternifolia. The sequence continues at coordinate 1,225,410 of JAGKPW010002178.1, forward strand.
AAGTTATGCCCATTTGATAATTTCTACTCCGTCAAGATGAACACAAAAATCTAGTGATTATCACAAAACAAACTAACTTTTGATGACTCCGCTCCCATATTACTACTTGTTTTTTTTTTGGCCGCTTCTTGAAAGAGAACCATTTTCTACTACAAAAATCTCTTTTTAAACGGGAAATCATCCGACAAATTTATACTATGACCACCGAGATTTTTTTTTCTTGAATGAAATGGGTTTTGGCATCTTCTCAGAGAAAGCAAAACTCAGCTTTATTACAGCAAAAATGGTTTGTTTTTTACTTTCTTTAAACGTAATGCGATGTGCGAGGATCCTAATCTCTCTCATGATTGAAGCAGGAGTCATCTTTATTGTTTTCGATTGTGGTACATCGTGTAATTAGTCTAACGCTTTCCTTGCTCAAGCCAATATTAAAAGCAGTTAGAAATTGTTTTGGCCCCACCCAAAAATGTAAGAAATGTACGTGAATCATGTTTGCTTCCATGAATAAAGAGAGTGCGTCCGCACTTGTACTGAAGAAAACTGTGCTTTAAATTGTGAGACACAAGTCAACAACGAAGAGAAGCACAAGCCAAGTCCTTATTAACTTGTCCAAAGAGAAGCCCAACGTATGTATTTTATTAGAATTGGAAATCGTTTTCTCCCTCCCCTCTCTTTCCTAGACCTTCTTTGTCCTAGCCCAGATGTAACATGGTCAATTTGATTGGTCATTTTTGAAGATTTCCACGCTAATGGTGTTACATCAGTACCGGTGTTTGTTAAATATCTATAAATAAATAAATAAATAAAGAAATTTCATCATTAACGCTTGTTTCAAGTGAAAATTAGCATCATGATTGGTGTGGCTAAATAAGATCATTGACAGTTGGTTTGAGGATACAAGATAGAGATTATGGGTGATGCAATCTCAAGTGAGCAGTCAACGATGTTTCTAGTGCATAGTTGTGAGTGCATTTCAACAACATGGAGATTCAAGTTGAGACAATGTCGATGAAGAACAATATGTAATTTAAGGAGGAGAAAACCTAACACTGAGTCACTTGTGAGGGGAGAAATTGTTGAAATATACGTGTGAGTTATATTAGAAAAGCTCCACATTAGAGAATTAATTTAATGTGAAAAAGATAATATACTGTAGTTGTCTCATAACTCATTTGTTTGGGCGTTTGTATAAAGGTGGGTCCAACAAAATATATTAATAGGTTCAAACTTAGGCTCTTTCTTAGTAATTATCCAGGTGAAGCAATCGAGATTCTACTAAGCACTCCTAACAAATGGTATTAAAGTCAATGATTGATTAGTGCTCTACTTCCATTTCGGTGTTTGCTGAATATCTCAAAGAAGAAATCTCACGATTTACGCTTGTTTTTGGTGAAAATTGCTGTCACAATTAGTTTGGCAAAACCTAGAGAAATCTTCCTGGATCGCGGTTCATTGACAGAACATGCAGTCACAGCTGTTGAGCAAGTGTGACTCCCAAATGAGGTCCACATGCTTAGCGCTTATGATGGACGGGGTCCATTTGGACCTGGATGCCAACAATAATTCTGCCCAAAACCTGTGGAAAACGGTTTAACTTAATTTTCTCACCATATGAAACCAACTTGCACGTCAAGAAACTTGGACAGACCATCATGGTGCGAATCAATGGATGACTTGGAAAGACAGACCATCGACTACGGTGATAGAACAGAGACACTTTTTCGGTGCTGAAGATGACTTTCCTTAGCCGTCAAGCTCCTTTTGGATGTCACTTCCTCGTTGACTTAGACTTCTCCAGAGAGCACCACATGCATCTCATTGGATGGGGAAGACGTTTTATCCACCCTTTTTTCCAAGAGCCATCTTTGGGCCAGCCAAGATGTCCCCCGGTCGGTTTGATTGGTCATGTTAGAAGACTTCGCACCAAATTTATAGTCTTCGCAAAATTTGTGCTCCTAGAACATGAGTAGTCTTTCTCTCGAGGAAGGGCATTGTCAAATGGGGTATCTTGAATCCTCATCTAATCAACGTTATCATCTAGGTTTTTTCCCCCCGCTGGTTTAACTTCATACATGGGGAAAGAACTTGGAACACCAAGGCGACATGATTTTCTCGTTTGTACGTGCATGGACCTAAACACCAAGTCCTCATCTAATGGGCATAGACCTAGATCATGATCATAGTCCTTAAGGTATTATTTAGCCCCGTTATTATTGCTATCGAGTGTTAAGCAAACATATCTTCAGAATGTATACCAAAATCATAGATAAATGAGTTTGGCAATTATTCAATTTCCTTCCTAAAATCTCATCTTGAATGTATTTTTAAACTTGTGTAAGAAAATAGGAGAAGAGAATGTTGCAAAGAAGATAAATGAACACAATGTGTTTTGGCCCTATTATAGACAACCACACAACATATTTCTTGGAAATAGTGAGCCACCCCTACTTTTCATGATCAACTATCACGTCAATATTTACTTATTTTCATGTCCAATTCAATATGTTCTCCTCTTTATTGTTTATAGATAACAAACTATTTCAACAATCCTCCACATAGTTTGTTATATATACAAAGTTATGTAAATTTATACATACAAAATTGAATATATTAAGATTTTAAATGAATAATTAAGATTTAAACCTTGAATTAGAGTAAATAATTCCATTAGCAAAATCAATGGCAGATAAAACTTTGAATTATAATTCCATTTGTTTATCAAATTACCACAAATTTGAATTGACACGCATTCGGTTAGAAATTTTCTATGCCTTAGCATTTCGATGGCCTTGTGCTGCCTCTTGGATTAATCAATATTTACAAAACTTCGTGGAACTTTTGTTAGAAGCGGCATCACTTGTTATGTTCATAAAGATGAAGATCCTAATATATAATCTTAGCTTTGCTTTGCTAAAACTCGAACTTCATCAAGAGTGCTTTCTAACACTCAACCTCAAAGCATTTCATAAGTACTATTCTTGTGCCTCAATACTTGATCACTGTTAATAATAACTTGTTGCCCATTGAACTTTGAAAATTTCGCTGGAAATTGTAAAATTGTGTTTTCACTATGCTTGACTCTTATCAATTGGTCTAATATCTATTCCTTTGGCAAAACTGCTGGCTCAACCTCTCAAGAGTCCCTTAGTGAATGGATTGACCAAGTTATTATTTGTTCGGACATAAATCACTAAATAATTCTATCAATAATTGATGGTCGATTATAATCATGTCACAAATCAATATGTTTAGTTTTTCTAAAGTATATTTTATTGTGTGCCTTAGACATTATTGCTTCACTATCACAATGAAAATATGTTGTTGCGATTGATTGTGGCACAATTCTATATCCAATAGCAAATTTCCTAACCATTCAACTTCTTCACTAGCTATTCCAACTGCAAATTGGCCCACCCGGTCCAGGAATTGGATTGGATTGAACCGATCGGTCCGGTCCTGTTTTAGGGTCGGACTTGGAACCGATCATTTCTTCTTGTTCTTTATTTATTTATTTCTTCTATTCCCTATAAGTGAGAGTTTCTCAACATCAAAAGAGAAATATAATTTAAATGATTATGGTTTGTTTCATAATAATTTTTTTAGAAAAATTGAAAATTTTGGCTAGTCAATTTGCCTAGTTAGTCTGGTTCCTTATGTGGAACAGTGAACTGTACTAATTATTCCCGATTTTGAATTTTGAAATCCGAGAACCATTAAGAATTGAATCGCTTTGGTCCGATTGTCAAATGGGAGTTGGACCATGTACACCCGTAATATGCATTGTCAATGGAGATGTCATCTATTCCCTCAACTCAATTTTTTTTTTAAGCCACGACTATTAAAAGAATGTTAAAACTTCATAATCAGTGAAAGTTCTCTAACTGTCAAATGGACATTTGCAATTCCACCCTATATATATATATGGATATTTAGAATTTGATAGATAGCGCCGAACAAAGATCCGCATGCATCGATGCCATACTAACAAGCACCCACATACAGCGCCGCATATGACGGATGATATTTCATTTGGATTGAGTTCACATACATATTTATAAATTAGATGGTGGATTACACTGGCTTTTGACTGTTAGTGAGCAGGAGGGCAGCTTTCGACCGTAATAATCAATTGTGCGACATGATGGTAAATTATATCCCAACGAAATTGCAAGTAGTTTAGAACCATGATAGAATCTTGTGGTGAGAATTTAGTCTTTCTCGGCGGGATTGATAGAGATTGTTTCCCAAAAAATTGCGAAGACTAGACATTGAAAGTTGTTTGCATTATTGGAGCTGGAAAGCACTAAGAGTATTATGAGTCGAGTGTGATTATAATCTCTATTTAATTTTTTTCTACAATTTGAGCAAGATTTGTTGCTGTTGATATTAATTTCACTGGGTATATAATAAAAGTTACATATGCTTTGTTGGAAAAGTGCGATTTTCATACAATCACGTGTCATTCTTTCTCATTTTGAATTTTTTTGTTTTCATTCTTTGATAATCTTAGGGGTGAGCATGGTCCAGGTTGGGCCGGTCCAATACTCAACCTTAGGACCAACTCGCACAATGTCGGTCCTCAATTCTTGGGACCGTGGACCAACCTATTGAGCTTGGGATCAAGGACCAGACTAACCCTATGGGTCCGGTCCGGTTTCAAGGTCAATCCGAGATCGCTAAATTATCTCCTTATAATCATTTATTGCATTCTTTGAAAGGACAAACATATTATTTCAAATTTTACATCCATCCATAATGTGATATTAAGTAACCAAACTATGAAATCAATTAATGTCAAGCATAAACATAAAATAATAATATAAATCTCCATTTGGTAGAAGCTACAAACCACAAAAAAGAAGATATAATATACAATCAAAGTATAAAAAAGTCTAAAATACGTGATATAAACAATGAAATAGTTATAAAAGGATTGAGTTGCATTAGTCATTAAAAAGTTCAAAAGAGAGGTTTATACTCTTGGTCCTAAGTTCGGCAGAAATAAGAAGCTGCTCTTGGGCTTCTTTCCTGATTTCACAAGAAAAAAGGGCAGATTCAATATATTATGTATATATCGGGTTGGTCCGGGTTGAATCAGCCCAAAATTTCAAGATCAATTACTATTCTGCACAGTACCCAATAAATGGGATTTTGAAAGAGACCCTTGGCAGTGTTTTATTTACGTGGAAGAAGGGATGAATTTTCCAACTATACGCATTGTTTTGTTACAGCTCTGTTACTTCCTAGCATCTCTGAAGATACTTCCTTGAAGAAAGTGATGCCAAAGCTTGAAAAGTAGAGGGCACCAATTTCTAAGCAGCTGACGGCGACATTTCCCATAGTTGAAACCATAAAACGGGGTCAGAACAAACCTGATATGATCATCACGAATGGACTAACTTTTGATGACCCCGCTCTCGCATTCCCACTTCCGTTTTTTTTTTTGGTAATGTAAGAAAATTGTATTAACTTTGGAAAATGAGATAAACAGATTGAAAACCCGGCCCCACAAAACTTACATTCATGGAGACCCTAAAAGTCATGCACGAGTGGAAGGGTGCCGTGGTTTAAAAAGTCAACTAGGCCATGGCCACATAGTGTAACAGTACAACCTACAAAAGCTAAACCGGATCTCTATTGAAAATAGTTGGATCGAGGCTCCAGCTGCGCTGCATTCTCCTATTAGTAGGAGTATCCAAAACTCTCTTGAAAGTCATTACTTTATCTTTGACAAACTTCTCGAGTTGCTTCATCATAGCTGGCAAGACAACCTGTTTATGTCTGAATAAGGCATTGTTCCTTTCAGACCATATCATGTAACAAAGAGCTCCAAAAGAAGATCGAGCTACGCATCGATGAAAGCTCTTCCTAGAACAATGTTGCATTGCCTACTTAAGATTATCCAACCAAGAACCATTCTGCCATGGCAAATTACATTTAGCAGCCAAAAAAAAAAAACTAGCTGGCCCGTAAAGTGACACCCGAAGAAAAGGTGATCGATGGAGTCCGGTCTATGCTTGCAAAAAACACATTCAGCAGCTAAAATTCTGCGACAAGAAATCAAAAATACTTGGGTCGGTAACCTGTTTCGCGTTAACAACCATAGGTGGAATTGATGTCGAGGAATAAGAGCCTTATCCCAAACAAACGAATGCCATTGTACGGTCTGAGCTCTCGGTCTTTAATGCTCCACGCCGACGCAACAGAGAAAACTCCAGATGTGTGGCCAAGCCACCGAAATTGGTCCCTGCCATTAATCAACGATGGCATCCCCCATGTTGTGATGGTATCATTGAGTAGGGATTGCCTCCCCATGAACTCAGACACCGTGGCTTGTCTAGAAAAACCAGACTGATAGATGGCTCGGTTCGAAAATAGCAAGTTCAGAGGCCCTCTAGGGTGCCAAGAGTCAAACCATAATGACACTGATGTACCACCACCCACTCGCCACTGGAATAGGTGCTGAAATTCCTGACGGAGGTCTAGTATTTTCTTCCACGCCCAGGAGCATGAAGTTGGCTTTTTAGAGACCCAAAAACTGTTTTCCTTTAGAAATATTGAATGAATCCATTTGCACCATAAGCTCTCTTGATCAGTAAACAAATTCCAAATATGCTTTGCCATCGCCGCCTTGTTACTTTCACGTAACCCACGGATGCCGAGTCCTCCCTCTTCCTTAGGAAGACAAACTTCATTACAAGCTACTTTAGCTCCTCCACTTCCCATTTCTAGGCCCTTCCATAGGAATTGCCTTAGCACTTGGTTGATCTTGTCTAATACCGAGCTAGGCAAAATAAAAACACTAGCCCAATAGACCTGAATAGCGTAAAGAACTGACCTTATTAACTGCAACCGACCAGCATACGAGAGAAACCACTGCGTCCAAGTCTGAACTCTGGCAGTGATGGCATTAACTAGGGATACACAATCTTCCTTCCCAAGCCTAGACATTGTGATCGGTATACCAAGATACCGGAATGGCAATGACCCAACTTGGAAGCCTAGCATATTCCGAATGGAGTCGCGTGTTTCATCCGATCCCCCGGCTATAAATACTTTACTTTTGCTCAAATTATGTTCCAACCCAGACCATTCAGAGAAGGTAGTAATAGCCTCCTCCATAAGAGTGACTACATTCACATTTGCCTCGGTGAATAATAACACATCATCCGCGAAGAAAAGATGGGATAGTGCCATGGACTTGCATCTCCAAAAGTATCTAAATCCCGGTTTGTTGGCATGTTGCTATATGATACCAGTAAATACCTCCATGACCAAGGTGAATAGATATGGAGACATCGGGTCACCCTGACGAAGACCCCTGCCGCTTGAGAAGAAACCATGAAGTTCCCCACTAATTGCAATGGAAAATTTGGGGGTCCTTACACACATCATGATGCGTTATATAAGCGTCGCAGGAATACCGAAAGCCTGTAATGTCATTTCCAAGAAGAGCCAGTCCACCGTATCATATGCTTTCCTGAAGTCAACCTTGATTGCACACTTGGGAAAATAAGGGTCATGATGGAAGCCAGTGAACAGCTCTTGTGCAAGTAGAATATTATCACTGATACGACGGCCTTTGACAAAGGCATTCTGAGTCTCACTCACTATACTGGGTAGCACCGATGCTAGACGATTAGCCATCATCTTTGTAATACATTTATAAATTGTATTGCAGCATGCGATAGGTCTGTAGTCATGCACAGTGTAGGCACCAGGAGATTTAGGGACTAAAGCAATAATCGTAGTGTTGATCTCCCTAAGAAGCTTCCCTGACTCAAAGAAGTCCTTGACCGCAGAAATAACAGATGAGCCAACAATATCCCACGACTGTTTAAAGAACTCAACATTGAACCCATCTGGTCCTGGAGCTTTGCCGGTCGCAAGAGAAAAAAGGGTGTTCTTGATTTCATTATCAGAGAAGGGTCTCGAAAGTACCATTACTTGGATATCATCCAGAGTGTGTCGGATAGAGGCACATATCTGCTGAACCGATGGACACCTCTGCTAAAAGGAAGGTGCAAATAAATCCTCAAAGTGTGAGACAAAACGCTCCTTGATTGCCACTGAGTCAATAAGTCGTGTCCCAGAATCATCCTCCACTGAAAGGGTTCTATTGCCAAGTTGCCTATTCTTGACCGTGTGGTGGAAGAATTTCGTGTTGAGATCTCCTTCCTTAAACCACTGTATCCGAGACTTCTGTCTATAAAAGGATTCCTCCTGCAGCCTGAGTTTGGAGAATGTGTCAGTGAGGTTCTTCTCAACCTGGGCAAGCAAAACATTGAAAGGCTCCCATTGAATGGATTCTTGAGCTGTACATAGCTCCAACCTCGCTGCATTGGTCCAGTTAGAAATATCCGAATAAGAATCTCTATTTAGTGTCCTTAGCCTTATTTTCAATAGCTTGAGCTTGGAACACAGTATAAACATTGGCGTCCCCTCTATGCGGTTATCCCATACTTGAGTGACCAATGTTGTAAAATCCATATGTATCATCCAGAAGTTAAAAAACTTGAACGGTCTACGAACCTGCGGCTCAGATATAATCCGAGTAATCATGGGTGAATGATTAGAGATACCTGGAGTAAGGAATGTAGCTTCTGAATAAGAGAAGACAGTGCTCCATAGTGTGTTCACAAGAATCCTGTCAATTTTCCTCTGAATTCGATTTTCTCCCGACGCCGTCGCCCAGGTATATCTACAACCCACATACTTGAGATCTTCTAGTTCTGCCATGGCTAGACAACTATTGAACTCCTCAAATGACGGGGGCCAAGCAATAGAGCCACCCACCTTGTCAGAAGCATCTCGGATAGCATTAAAGTCCCCTGCGACAAGCCATGGAGAGGCTTGTACAACTACTCCCTTCTGAACAAGGTTCGCCCATAAAGGTCTCCTAGCTGTGTAGGTGTTCTCCGCATACCTAATAGAGCCACGGATTGCTTGAGATGATATTGAAGAAACATCAAAAGACACCAAGCTAGGAATCCAGCCAACTCATATTCTCCCTCTCTGGGAGCGTTCATAATTTGCACACCAGACCCATCCCGGTATGAGTTCACTAGATAACGAATGAAAAAAAGGCTCACGAACCTTAGTCTCCAGAATGCCAATACAACATAGCCTATTGGCTCTTACAAAGTTTCTGATCTCCGCACGTTTAATAGGACTCATTAGACCCCTAATATTCCAAACTCCTATATACATATTTACACGAAGATAGGACAGTTACCGTTTTTTCGCTTGGCGCGCTTTTTTCTTAGCCGCCTTACTAAGTTTCAGTGACATACTAGTTCGTCCCCCTTGAATCGCCGCAGCAGGTAGTCCACGAAGCAGTCGAATCGGGAGGTCAAGCTCTTGGTCAGTAGCCTCGGGCTGCACTGATGGGCTATCATCCTCAGAGTTGTCGAGCAAGTCATCTTGGTCAAGTGAATCCTCCTCAGAGATAAAGGATGTGGCTATCATCTTGCGATCCATGATCGTCAGGGCTGGCTGGTAGTAGCGGTTAGGAGGGATGACTGAATAGGGCCTAGTGGAGTTGCTTCCTTTGTAGGACGCCTATTCATATCTCTTTTCTCAGCGTCTATCCCTTGAACTGAATATTGTTTCCTCTGTCTAGAAGGTACCGTGAGCCATTCATTGGCTGTGTGTTGTGTCCCGGAATTGGCTTGGGAGTCCGGCACTACCTCACAAGCAACATGCATTTCATCCTCTATGTTCGCCCGATGATCAAGAGCCGGGATGGTTCCAGTGCGCCGGTCGACCGGGACAGCTGTTGGTATATCAGGAGTCAGGTCGATCTCAACAGAATTTCGGTTCGCATCTTGTACCAAGCATTTGTGGCCAAAGGTGCCACATTTCAAGCATACACTTGGTCTCCACTCATAGTCCACTTGAACCGTAGTTGGCTCATCATCCATGAAAACTTCAATTTCCTCACAAAGCGGCTGTTTGGCATTTATTTCCACGCACACCCGTGCAAAAGCAAGCATTCTCATCCTCTCCGTTTGTTGATCAACATACAACGGTTTACCTATGGCACTAGCTATCCGACTTATCCCCAATGCCGACCACAGCACAAATGGGACATTCCTCAGACGGACCCAAACTGGGACAGTAGCATGGCTTCCCTTCTTTAGCTCTAGCTTCAGATGCCATTGTTGAAGTATAAGAGGCACTTTGGCAACCGTCAATGGCCCCCCATCAATAATCTTACGCCGGAATTCAGGATCCGGTATGTGAAAGAAATAGAACCCATCATAGGCCATGACTTCCTCTAACCGGCTACCCCACACATGTTTAAGGGCCGATACTGTTAGCTTAAATGGGAGTTTCTTCCCAATATAGTAACCGACGAGTCACTCTTTCCATATTGGATCAGCAGCCAACAAAGTGTCATTGGGTATGTGGACAACCGGTTTGTTGCCCATGGTGGATGGAGGAATATATAAAAGCTGGTAGCCTTTGACTGCTGACCTAGCAACATTGGCCCATGACCGAGCTTGGGTCTTGTTTTGGTTCGGCAAAGTTGGAGCATGGGCCAGAGAAGTTCCCACTACAGGCCCCATTTTCAATCTGCCTTCCGAACTTTTCCCCCGGGAACCATCCTTGGGGTGCGCATTCCGTGGGCCACCTAACTCCCCAGCATGATTAGAAGCTCCCGAGTTATTCACATTCTGCAAAGAACCTTGTTGGCCACCATTCATTTGCAGGTTTGAGGGTCCGACAATTTGTCGAGCACCTGGCGGGTCAGTAATTTTCACTTTCCCTTTCCCAGTAAGATTATTAGTCAAAGGGTTGGGATCATACACAGCCACCCCAGACTGTGCAATTCGTCGAACACCTGAAGGGCCAGCACCAGCAGGAACAAGACTCGTATGCATCGTGCCTTGTACATTTTGTCGAACAGGTTGGATGCCCACGTCCGTAACCACATTCTCCTTCATCACAGCAGCCACGTGCTTAGAGATCACACTCCTATCTCTCCTTCTGCTTCGGCTCCTACCCCTCCTATCACCAGGAGTAAACCGGCCGCGGATCATTCCAGCATCAGCAGTGATACCACCAGCAGAAATAAAACCATCCAAGACCACAAAAGTCTCATTTGCTCCAACAATCCGAGTAGTAGAAGACAGGATCAAAGGTGCCATAGTCTGCATCTCTACGGACTCTCTCTGTCCGTGTGTACCAGCCGCCCCATCCTTGGCCATGGCGCGCGGTCAGTCTTGCCCGCAGCTACAGTGAGACAAAAGCCAAAATCATCATAGCCGAGAGAAAAACCCACACCAAACCAGTGCAAACCAACGCCGATCGAACAAGAGAAGTTGGTTGGAGCGAGAGATGAAGAAGGTGAGGAGGAAGGGTAGACGCAAGAAGCAGAGGAGAGACGGCAGAGAAGGAGAGGCGCTGCTCCGATTCGCGCCTCGAACAAGCAATTGACCTGTTCCTCCCCACTTCCGCCTTTGTTCTCCTCCTTTTCGAAAAGGAATTTCATTTTCCACCACAAGAATCTCTTTCCGAATGGCGAATCATCGACCAATTTAAGACTACGACGATCAAGATGTGTTTTCTTTTTCTCCTTTAACGAGTAAAATCGGCTTTGGCAGCTTTTCAAACTACAAAGTTGAAGATTAAGAATCACTTTTACTGATGCAAAAGTGGTTTCCTTAGAACTTGTTCAAACATAGTGCGATGTTCGTGGGTCTCGGTCTCTCCCATTATTGAAGCAGAAGTCAATTATTATTGTCCTCGAGTGATTAGTCCAATGATTTACATGTTCAAGCCACCAATGAAAGTCCTTGGGAATGTTTTTTTGGCCCCCACAAAACAGGTAAAAAGACGTACGTGAATCATGTGGGAAGTCTTTTGCTTCCCCCATTGAAAGAGATTGCGCCCCATGCGCTGGGATCGAAGAAAACTAAATGCGATTCTTGCTTTAAACTAGTCTTGATCATTCGCTAATGCTGGGGATCATGATGTCGAAAGTATGCCGAACTCTGGGAATTGTTTTATTCTTTTATATATTCGGTCAATATAACTATAACAAACCATCAATTGTACCGACAAGAGGAGAGAGAGAGACAAAAGAGTCCACTTTTTGGGAAAGAAGAAGAAGAAGAAGAAGGATGGGTCTAGTTTGATATTTTTATCAAAAGAAATTTTTACACTATTATCCAAAAAGTGTTCATTCACAAAAATTTGTGCGTGGAAGGCATGAGCAGTCTTTCCTAAGAAGAGCGTTATCAGTGGGGCATAGCATGCATGTGAATGTCTAATCAGCGTTATTGTCTGGAATTTTTTTTCTCTCACCGGTTTGATTTCATAAGTAGGAAGAGAATTCAAAACACCGAGTTCAATATGATTTTCATGGTTCGTATGTGCATGGACCAGAACCTTTGGAGAAAGGGGACGGGTTGAGTCCCTTAACACTCTTAATTAAGTGAAAGAAAGGAAGAATTGTCATGGAATATACTGCCAGATGTATTTTTCCGATCATGCACCTGCTCATAATTTTAGATATGCTCGAGCTTCATTACATTGAGAAAGTCAGCTCCCTCATGTTTCTGAAGCTGAAATCACATCGCAGCTATCCTGAAAACTAATGGGCAAATCGAACTGGCCAAAGGTAGATATAAGCAGGATGCTTGTTCCCAAAAGTACAAGCGCAACTGTATTGTATTCCTTACAAAACTGCAACAATTTCATGTTACATGAACGGGAAAAAAAAGATTCCGTCTTGTTGACTAGTTAAAACAGCAAGTTCCCCCGATTTTGTTGACTAGGCCACGAGGTTTCTTCCATAACACCCCCCTCCGTAAAGGGAGTGGGTTTGTCCTGTAGTTCAACGAGGACCACTGCAGAACTGCACACATCTCTTCTTGTCTGTAAATTGACTTGTTTGGAAATACTAACGGGCCCGTACATGTAGAGCTAGAGGTTTTTGTGCAGGATAATGCCAGAAAGAGCTGCCTACATGGTTTACGGTGTTGGAGTGGCCGCCAATCTGAAAATGTTGGTACATCCAGGTCCACATGATGACCTTGGGCATGTCAAGTCCAATCTATGCATAACCCCAATTTGCACGTAAACAAACCTGGGAAGACAGGCATGGTGGGATCCCATGGATAACTTGTTGACAGTGGCCCCTGTGGTCTTCAATAACGTTATCACCTGAGAGCTCGTCTAAGAACGGGCGATTGACTCAAGTCTCCATCAGTGATAGAATATAGAGATGATCGGTCCCCTGCTTGGCCCACGGGCTTCACAAGATCAGAAGTTATCGCTATGCCATGGTTGAGCTTCTAACAAACTTGTGCTCATGGGCACCACGACCTTGTGGGAACAGAATTATGGATTCAAAACCACAGTTATTGAAGTTTTTCCAGCGAACAGAGTTGATGCACACGTCAAAATACAATCCACCGAATAGAAAAGTTCTAACTCAACGAATTTGGCATGTGTAAATTTCCAGACGAAAATACAAGAATTATACAACCCAAAGAACGCATCTAAGGCCGCCCTATGTCGTCAAAAAGTGGGAAAGTTCGTAACACGGAAAAAACCCATAATTTAATTCCACAATTTTGCGCTCAATTTATAATTCAATGTTTTAAGACATAAAACTAATCTACAATTCCTAATAATTTCGTTTCCATGAACGACATGACTTTCGTTCCTTAAGGGCAATTAATTAAACATTAACATCACGACAGAATCGATGGAAATATGAAAAAAGAACCTCCAACATCTTCGATACTAAAATGAGGAGCAAAAATATTGCATATATATGAAAGGGTCCATGCGTGGTTGATTTTCATTGTTTTTGTTTTGCTATTGAGAATTGACAAGAAAGGTTCGCTAGGATCGGGAGAGAAAATTCTATAACTAGTTGGGTTCTTTGATGTTGATATATGTAGTTCGGGTGGTGAGTTTGATACGACATGTGATGAGGATTTAAATGATAGCTTGATCTAAGCAGTCGGAGCATTGTTTGTCGGCAACAATCCCTTTATGCCATTAGCAATTCAGTGTGATCTTCAGGGAAGAGCCGGGGCGGGCAGATGCAAGTACGCCTTCTTTTCTGGAAGGAAAATATCGGTCTTTCTTTCTTTCTTTTTCAGAAAGTAACGATCTAATAGAATCGCGAAGGTTGGTGCGCCGTGTAACTGATGGAAGTTCCATCAACAATCGAATTGACAGCAAGTATTCAAGGATCTCAGGATGAACTAAAATCACTGCATCATGCTCGAGCTAGAAGATTTCCAAATTGGCACACACACAATAAGATAATGCCTAGCTAATTACAGGAGCTGAGTAAATTTGAGATAGGTATGACTTCACAGTTTATTGATCCCGAACGCCGAGAATAATTTCATTACCAACAAAGAACTACCCAAGACCCTGCTATTAGGAAACTGGCAAGTCTTCCTCCCTTCTCTCCTCTTTATTTTGCTCTGAAGACCGACTTCCATTATAAAAGGAGCAACATGACTTACCAGAGTAAGAGGCAAAGCGGATCTTCATCACGTCCCACTAGGCAAGAGTGGCTGCACATCCGACAATGTAATGACATCCATATCGATGTTAAGAGTTCAACAAGGACGACTCCAAAGCTGTACACATTGCTTTTGTCTGTAAATTGACTTGATTGGAAATACTCAGGATCTAGATAGCCGAAAGTCCCCTGTACCAACGTGGTCACGTGAGTTTGATCAAGGGAAACGGATTTGGACGTACCGAAATCTGCCACTTTTGCCCGATATTTTTCATCCAAGAGGATGTTGGTAGAGTTGATGTCTCGATGATAAATGGGAATGGAGGCAGCTGAATACAAGTAGAATAAGGCTCCTGCGATTTCAGTTGCAATTCGTAGCCGTGTGTCCCACGATATAGGAAACTTTGCATTTGGGTCATGTAGGTATTGGTATAGAGTCCCGTTTGGTATGAACTCATATACTAAAAGTGGGACTTCCGTCTCCAAACAACATCCCAATAACTTAACCACATTCCTATGGTTGATTTGTGAGAGGATGAGGACTTTATTTATGAACTGTCCGACTTTTTCCTCGTCTATCACTTTTGATTTCTTAATCGCAACTATTTTTCCATCTGTCAACATTCCCTTGTAGACGGTACCCTGCCCACCTTGCCCGAGTATCCTATCGTCGTTGAAATTGTCAGTGGCCTTCTCTAAATCCTTGGCGTTGAACAGTTTTCTTTTCTCGACATTGCCTTCTGGTGAAGATAACTCACTTTCCAACAAAAGACCGCCATTCCGTTTGAAGTACTTCTCTTTGAGCTTGTTTTCTTTTCTTTTCTTGGTGTATTTGTACAACCTCCATATGCAAAGACACAAAAGTAGCGCTCCTATGCTTGCCCCAACTCCTGTATTGCAAAATTTTGAGGGGTAAAAGTGAGAAAAATGTCCACTTGTCAAGAATCTGTGAAGGCACTAATCATCAAGAGTTTAAGTGAATCTGTTTAGAAGGAAAACCAACCATTCTGATTAACTGCAGTTTCGTTTCATGTGGACGATTTATCTTAAAAACAATGAAATATTTATTTGTCTCCTGTTTAAGTTCCATCCAGTGAAATTTTTGTACATACCTGCACCATTCAACTCATCTCCCTTACGAGGAATATAGCAAACTATTCATGAAAGTGAAAAAGTTTCTACCAGCAGTCATCTTGATCATGATTGTAATAATTCCAATTCCAAATGACGAGAATAAGTAGGAACCTTGGATATGTTTTGATAGATATGAAGCGGCAACATTAAAAGAAGTAATTGTTGGACATGCAAAGAGTTGATTATTGCATATGAAAAAATGGTTGTTGATATGAACATATGTGATGATTGATCATGAAAATTGTTACGGTTGATCATGAAAGTGGTGTTTAGGCTCATTAAAAGAGTGGGTTTGGTCGAAAATGATTTAACCCAAACTAACCAATTTGACCCGTATTAACCTATTTTTATGTAATACATTTTTAGAGACGTAAATCCAAACCCAACTCAAACCCAGCCCAACCAATTACTAAAGCACACGGATGTTGATATCAAAACCTTTAACCTACTTTAAGTTCATCTTTTTTTAATCAAATTAACCAAATTAAATATGTCAGTAAATAAAAGAGAAAAACATAAATGTTGAAATGCATATAAAGGACTAGAAAAGTATGCATATGTTGTGACGAAACAAACTATACATGTATGTTGTGTTGCCAATTCAAATTTTTTGCTTATATATATAATCAGTGGAAGTAATATGCTTTATATAGGATACTTGAAAATTGAGACCGATATTAATTAGGGAGTGAAAGTTTATGATTTTCTTTATAAAGAACCCCCAATGATCACCAACCATGAAATCTAAAAGGTGTATAAGCAACTTTGCCGATCAAAGACATGAAAATGTTCAATTACTATAATTAAAATATATGGAGACTCACAAGCACTATTTAGTCATCAGTGACCTGATCATATCTGGAAAATAGAACTTAGTAAACAAAAAGGAGTAAAGCAAAATTGGAGCCAATCTATTATAATTTAACCATTAGATAAAATGTTATTTTTTTCAAATTCTAGCTTACCACACAGGGGAATCACATCTCCAGCTCCGCTGGACGCAGGTGCTTTATTTACTACTAGAAGACTAATGAAAAGGTTCTCTATTTTTCAGATTGATTTGAAATGTTTTAGTTGTCAACCTATTTAAGACTCATTAAGCTGTTAGTCATTCATTTCTTGGGGCCACTTCACCTTATTTTTAAAATATAAAGCAATCCATCTATGACCTAGCTCATTAAAAAGCGAAGTAAACAAAAAAAAATTGAGTCTAATTTTGTAATTCTCCTAGTAGAAGGAGATAAAGAAAATGTTATGAATAACATATGATGTTACTCTTGGATAAAGATCATTTAGTGAGGCAATGGTATCTAGAGATGCAAAATTTTGGAAAGAATCAATTAGTGATGCAGGAGGTGCTGAGGAAGAATATTTAATATTGTATCAGATCGTCTACATGAAATTTTTTGATCTTATATAGATGCTATAGATATTTGGAATGCGTTCGAGACTAAATAAGTATTAACAAATAAGGTACACAAAGATTGACTACTTCGAGATAATTTAAGTTGGTCATGATTAATAAAAATCCATCTCAAAGCAAGCAGAGGAACTTCAAATAGATGTTGCAAAACTCAAAGACTTTATCATAGAAGTTTCTTAACCTCTTCAAGGAATTGCAATTACTTCAAAATTGTCGTCAACTTGGAATTATTATCGAAAGAAACTTCCCTGTGTAACTAAAAACCTGATTGTCGATAATTTGTTCAACGCATCTAATTGTGGAAAGTTCTCAGGATCATGAGACTAGTTATGTAAAAAAAAGTTCCAAACAATGAACATTTTGTGAAGAATTCAACATGAGTAATGACAAAGAACACAAAAGGCAAGTACCAAATATTGGCGTGAAAGATTTGATTCAATGGTATCATCATATGGATTTACGCATAACAATGTTAATAACTGCATTTATTCAAAGTTTACCAAAGAGTATGGAGTTATAATCTTCTTATATGTAGATAATAAGCTGATTATTGGTACATATATGCATGGTATATATGAAATTAAAAGATATCTTAGCTTATAATGAAAGATCTGGGACAAGTGGACATAAGTTTAGGTATTAAAGTGATCAAACATAGTCAGGGTTATGCTTTAAGACAAGGCCACTGTATGGAGAAAAGAATTCAAAAAAATATATATATCACTCTTTGGGATTGAAAGAATCAATCATACCATATGATGCGTCAATTAAATTGATGAAAAATATTGGACAACTTTTAGCACAAATTGAACATGATGCGTCAATTAAATTGATGAAAAATATTGGACAACTTTTAGAACAAATTGAACATAAAAGTGTAATTGGAATATGCTATGTATTGCACTAGACCGTATATAGCCTTTGAGGTGTGTACATTGTCCAGATGTAGTAGTAACCTAACCGTAGTACTGTGTATTGAAAGACCAAAAGTACAATTCTTGGTTATTTAAAGAAAATAATACATTATGACCATTTTATACAAGACATCTAATAGTACTAAAATGATATTCAGATGCTAGTTGGATGATTGATAATGAGTCAACATATGGATGGCTTTTTAAAGCTTGCAAATGGTGCGGTCTTTTGAGTACCAAAGTGACTAACATGTAAACTCGTTCAATTATAGAATGTAACTTTATAGCACTATCAACGGTTGGTAAATAGGATGAATGGTTGCATAATTTGCTATTGGATAAAGAGTTATGGCAACAATCAATGGTAGCCTATCTTTACATTGCGGTAGTGAGGCAATAATGTCTAAGGCATACAATAAAATATGTAATGGAAAAACTAACCATTAGCTGGGGATATGTTCGATAGATGATTACTAATGAAATTATTTCAGTAATTTATGTTTAAACAAATAATAACTTAGCTAATCCATTCACTAAGAGCATTTCGAGAGGTTAAGTTAGTAGTATTGCCAAAGAAATGAGTCTTAGACAGATTGATAATAGTGATCAAGTATGGGGGTACAAGGTTAGTATTCATGGAAAGTTAAGAGGATGAGTGTAAGAAATCACTCTTAATGAAATTCGAGATTTTAGTAAAGCAAGATTAAGTTAATAAGTTAGGATGAGTGTAAGAAATCACTCTTAATGAAATTCGAGATTTTAGTAAAGCAAGATTAAGTTAATAAGTTAGGAATTTCACCTATATGAATATAAAGGGATAATGTTGATTCAGTCCTAAATCTTTTTTCATGCCAAATAAATCCTAAATCTTTTATAACTTTGATAATTAAGTCATTCCGCCGGATTTCGGCCGGAAAATGCTAACATGGCGATGACCGGACCCCAAATTCTTTTCTATTTTTTTCTGTTCTTTTTCTTAAGAAAAAAATACTTGGCCGGCGAGCTCTACCGGCCGCCGGAGCTCGTTGGCCACTCTAGAGGGCGGTGAAGCCATCACTGGCCGCGGGCAAGGGCTGTGGAGGGTGCCACCGCCCTCGCCCGCGGTCGGTGAGGGCCGGGCTAGGCGAGCCTCGCCTAAATCTAGGTAGGGCGAGCTGCTACAAATCTATTGCGATCTGCAGTAGCTCGCCCGACCCTTGCCCGAATCTAGGCGAGGTGAGCTCGGCCAGATTTGCATCAACTTGCCCTGTAGATATGGGCGAGGCGAGCCTCACGCGAGGGCCAGGGCACCCTCTAGAGTGGCCAGCAAGCTCTGGCAACCAACGGATAGAAAAACAAGAGAAAAAATTTTTGAGGTCCGGTCATCGCCATATCATCATCGACGAGGTCCAGTCGTGCCACGTCATCGCCACGTATGCATTTTCCAGTCAAAATCCGCTGGAAGAACTTAATTGGTAAAGTTGCAAAAGGTTTATGACTGAATCGGCAATTGTAACATAAAAAGTGATGCCAACCCTAACAAAAGCCGATCCACTTTTGTAAATTTTCATGTAGGAGAAAGCACAATGCCATAAAAGTCCTAAATCATGAAAAATTTCTGATCGAATGTGTATAAATTCATATTTGTAATAATTCAATTAACAAATGGAATCATAGGTAACAATTTCATCTACCACTGATTTTATTAATGAATTTACTCTAATTGAAGACTCAAATCTTAGCAGACACCTTCTTGTATGTATTGATTCATGTAAATTAGTACGAATAACAAACTAAGTAGGGGATTGTTGTATTAGTTTGGTACCATGAAAAGAAGTAATGGTTGGATATAAAAAGAAATGGTTATTGATATGAACAAAAGTGATGGTTGATATGAAAATGGTGATGGTGGAAATAAGGTATTTATTCCCAAGACATATGTTGATTGATTGTCTATAAATAGTACCAAATCATATGTCATTTATCACAATCATTCATGAAAACTACAACTTTTTCTTCTTCACAGCATTATCTCATCTTCTCTTTTCCCACACAAGCTTAGTAAATATTCAAGGTGAATTTCATGAGAAACATTGAGTAATTGTTGAATTCGTTTATCTATAACTTTGATATATTTTCTTGAGGTATATTTGTTCTAAGCTTGGTAGCAACAATAGCAGAAGCAAAATAGTACCTTAAAGATATTAAATGTCATCACGTCTCAAAGGATCCCAGATCTATCAATTACTATTCTGTTTCCATTAATAGTCAAAATTTCCCAACAATAAGTAGATTGAAACTTGTCTGGAATTATCACCAAGCAAACAGACTAGTTAGAAGGAAGGGTAAGGTAGAACTTCTTGTTGTAACTTTTCTGACATAATTTACGCTAAGCTGATCTTTTTCTGTGGATGCTCAAAAGCATAAAGTAGTCTAAAGTTCCAGGTTGAAAGATAAACTTACCGATAAGAACGAATTTAGCTGTCTTTCCACCATCGACGCATTTAAAGCTACCCTGGTGGTTAACACAAGTCCCATTACACCGATTTGGTTCTTTACATTCGTCAATATCTGATGACAAATGAGAAGCAAACATAGTAGGGAAACCCATCTCCTTGAGTATAATTAGCGACATGGGAAAATTACTAAAAAAATCTTAAATTTATTGACTTTTACTAATTTAAGCCTAAATATTTTAATTACACCAATTAAGTCATAAACATTTTTCACGTTTTGCCAATTGAGCCCATACTAACAATTTTGGCCGAGAATTGCTGATATAGATGCCGACTATCTTATATGGCATAGTCAACTAATGTGTACATTTTAAAATAAAATTTTGAATTTGTTGAATTTTATTTTTTTATTTCTTTTTTCTTTTCTTCTCCCTTTGGCTATACGCCTGGTCTCAATGATGGCTAGTGATTTGCCGAGGCAACAGCCGGTGAGGTTGACCTTTTCATGTCAATGGCAAGGCAAAAGCTAGCAAGGTCTACCTTGCCCAGCAAACGGTGAGGTCGAGCCTCGCCATGCTCGGTGGGAAGCTTGCCTTCGTTAGCCACTAGCTAGGTTGACCTCGCTAGCCCTAGCCTCTAGCTGGTTGCAAGCCACTGCCAAGGTCCCTACGACCGGCTAAAGGAAGAAGAAAATAAAAAAGAAGAATGAAAGGAAAACTTTAAAAATTATTAAAAATTTCAGGTCAAAGCTAACTATGCCATGTAAGATGATCAGTGTTTATGTCAACAATTTCAAGAAAAATCAATTAAACAACTTAATTGGAATATGTTTAGAACTTAATTGACACAAATATGTTTAGGATTGTACTGGTAAAAAGTAAAACTTTTTGGTAATTTTATCTACACTAATAGGTTGCATTTCCTCATAAATTGTTAATTCTATGGCCCAATCAGGAGTATCCTGTTCCCCTAAAAGAGGTAATATTTCTACTTTTATGAGACAATAAGTTAAGATATACATAAATGGAACTATAGTAATATTTCTACAGACAAAAAATGTATAAGGATAATAAAAGATAGCATTTTTGTTCAGCTGATTTAGGAGATAAACTGAATTTTTTTTTTAGATTGGGCAATAGTGCAATTATGAAAAATTAAATGTAGTACTGATGGTGATGGACTAATCTGATTTCATTATGTAAAGTTGAGGAATTAGATTGACCATTTAGAATTAGTATATAACTTATAATAAATAAATTGAGAGTCAAAGGATGGCATTGTACATTGGGCCACATATTATGAATTATTTGTGTCAATTTTTCTCAATAAGAAGTCGTTAATTTTCTTTCTTGCTAAACCATAACTATGCTATTGGTGTGGAAATCTTCGAACATACCATGTTACTTCTTGGCTGGCCCAAAGAAGGCTCTGCAAAAAATAGGGGAGAGAGACGACTTCCAATTCTAATTAGATAAGTCAATGAGAACTTGACGCCCTCAAGCTTTGATATGTCTATGATATAGCAAGTCTTATTATGTGGACTAGGATGCAGCAACGTTTGCGGATCTGCATCCACTCACACGTCCTGAAACATGGCCTCTTTCTGGCATTATCGCCTACAGGAATCTATAGCTATACATGCCCAGGCCAATAATTACCTCCAAATACAATTTACAGACAAAAACGACGTGCACAGCTGTGCCCGGGTCCTTGTTGAACTCTTAGCAGGGCAAAAGCCAATCTCTCTCTTTACGGGAGGAAGAACGAAGAAACCTCGTTGCCTAGTCATCAGATTAGGGAAACTTGCTGTTTTCGACAAGACATTTTTTTCTTTTCTCGGTTCATGTATCACGAGGGGAACCTTTTGTTTTGACTAGTCAACTAGTTTTTTTTTTCCCGGTTCATGTACCTCGAGGGGATTATTGCGGCTTAGCATCCGAGAGATCTTTACTGTAAGGATTACATTAGGGTTACACTTGTACTCTTGGAAACGTCCTACTTGCATTAACTTTTAGCCAGTTGGACTCACTGTCGCCAGTTAGTTTTTAGTGTTGAAGATACCGAAATAGTTTGTTACTTTAAATAATTAGGAGAAGAGATTAAATTGGATATGAAAAGAAGTGAATATTGACATGACGAAAAGTAATGGTTAATCATGATAAGTGGTGATGACTCTCGATATGGTGTCTATTTTCAAAACTTATGTTGTATGGTTATCTAAAATAAGACCAAATCGCACATTGTTCATAACAATTTTTTCCTCTTCACAACATCCTCTTCTTCATAATTCTCTCTGTTTTTCTCATAAGTTTGACAACACATTCAAAGTGAAACTTTAATAGGGAAATTGGGGAATTATTGAACTTATGCTTTTGTGACTTTGATGTATGTCCTAGAGATATGTTTGCTTTAAACATTGTGGCAACATTCGTAGGGGTAAATAATACCTTAAGGACAATTATGTCATCATGCATCAAGATATTTAATAACTATAAACTATTGCCTGTATCTTCACGAGCAATTAAATTTTTCTAAACAATCCTAAGGTATGAAATCAAGGCTGCTAGAAAATGGCGCGAGGAAAATAAAAGGAGGTAGTATTCTCAATGCTTTGTTAGATCACCTATATGAATTTTTCTGATTTTATACAAATCTCAAAGGCATTTGGAATGGCTTGGAGACCAAATAAATGCCGACAAACAAGGTGCTACTATAATTGTTGCTTTGAATTATTATCATGATTAATGGGAAATCTATTCTTAAGCAAGCAAAGGAACTTCAAATATATGTTGCCAAACTCAAACACCTTATGATTGAAGTTACTGAACTTCTTCAAATTGCTACAATTATTTCAAAAGTGCCTGCAACTTGGAATGATTATCCAAAGAAACTTTTTTACACAATCGAAGACCTAACTATGGATAATTTGATAAAAATACATTCCAATTGAGGAAGGGTGTTCGGATCATGAGACTAATTATGTGAAATAAATTGCAAACAAAGTGCATTTTCTGAAAATGGCAACATGAGTGGAGACAAAGAATATAAGAGGGGAAACAAGAGGATATTGAAGAACATCAACAGCATCAACACGCGTGGCAACAATAGCACATTCAAGGATGACACGTTATGATTTTTATTGTGGTAGAAAAGGCCACCACAAGGACCTACACTACCAGAAAAAGTAAAAAACTCAATAGCAAATGTTGTTGAGCAAAACACCACTGGATTGGTTGCTCTGGTGTCTAAATTGCAAATTGGATTGGAGACTAAATTAAACATGTCAACTATGCAAGAGCAAAATATTAATGGCTTGATCTTAATGCTATTATGCATGTCCACCCAATAATAAGAAGTAATTAAAAACTTATACACTTGTAGAGAAGGAACTACACGAGTTTATGGGAAATCACAATACTGTAATTGATCTAGGCCTAGTTGAATTGCTCTTCACTTCTAGAAAGAAATTGACTTTGATCAATGTGCTACATGTTCCTGATATTCACATGAATCTTGTATTAGCTAACTTGCTGTGCAAGAACGGAGTTAAGGCTGTTTTAAAAGCTAATAAGCTTATCCTATTTAGGTATGCGATATTTGCTGGGAAAGGATGGTCTTGTAACAGTATCTTCAAATTAAGTATTAATGAAACTTTCGTTTCTATTTATTTGCTTGAATCACCTTCCCTGTGGCACAATAATTTATCTAGTTTTGGCTATAGTACTTTGAAATTTATTAATACTAATGGTATGATGTCATGTTTACAGACAAAAATGACTGAAGTACTTGAAGTGGTGCATTTTGATATTTGTGAATTAAATGGAATAGTAACTAAGGTAGGCATCGTTATTTTATTGCATTTATTGATGATTACTCTAAATATATTCATGTTTACCTTAGGAAATCAAAGATCAACCTCTTGATGTGTTCAAGGTGTATAGAGGCTGCAGTGGAAAATTAAAATGATGCAAAAATTAAGGCTTTGAGAAGTGATCCAGGACGAGAATACTTTTCATTAGATTTTCCTACAATTTGTGAAGAAAATGATAGTCCATCAAGGAAGGGCATCTCATACACCACAAGAAATGAATTGACAATTAGAAAAAATCAAAGTTTGGTAGATATGGTTAATTCCATGATGATCTTACAAGCAAAATAGCCAATCAATTTGCGGGAGAGGCACTTCTTACCACATGGTTCACAACAAAAGTCCTTCGAAGATATTCAGATATCTCCCTGGGAAGGAAGGGTACAAGAATATCTAATACTTTAAAGTATAAAAATGTCTTGCATATTATATAATTCCTTATCATAAGTGAACCAAATTAGGACCTAAGCTATTAAAAAGTGTGTTTGTTGAACATGCTGAAAATTCTCAAGCTTATTGACTATTAGATGTTGACGCAAGCAATTCTTCATCTTTTAATTCTCCAAGTGAGCTGATGATAAGTCAAATTGAATAAATAAAAAAAAAATTATTCTAATTTCATAACTCTTCCGGTAAAAGGAGATATGGGAAAATGTTGCAAATACATTACCCATGTTATTTCACTTGGATGAAGAATTAAGGATGTTCACTTAGGCAATGACATCTAGGGATGCATAATTTTGGAAGAAGCATTTAATAATATAACGGATTCAGTTATAGCTAACAATATATGGAATTAAATTAACTTACCTCCTGGATCAAGACCAATTGGGTAATGGCTATTTAGAAGAAAGTATAACGCTGATGGTACATTGCAAACCTTTAAAGCCGGGTTGAGGGCAAAAAAGTAATCAGTGGAAGAAATGAATTGACTATGTCGCTACATATGCACCAGTTGCTCAAATAACATATATTAGAGTTTTGTTAGCTTTGGCATCGATTTGTGAATTGCATGTACATCAAATGGATGGTAAAATAATTTTTTTAAAATGCAAATTAGAAAATGAGGTGTATAAGGAACGGCCTGAATGTTATATTCTACCTGGAAATAAATGTAAGGTTTGCAAATTAAACAAATCATTATAAAATTTGAAGCAAGCACCAAATAATGGCATGAAAATTTTAATTAAGTGGTTTACCAAACGGATTTAAGTATAACAACGCTGATAAGTGCATTAAGTCAATGTTTACTAAAAAGTATGGACTTATAATCTACTTATATGTAGAGATGATATGCTTATTGTCGAGCCAAATAAGCATGACATGAATGGAACTAAAAAGTATGTATCTTTTCAATCTAAAATGAAGGATTTGAGAGAAGTGTAAACGATTTTAACTATCAAAATAATCATACATGACAGGGGTTATACTTCAAGCCAAAGCCATTATGTGGAGAAAATTATTTAAAAATATTGGCATTTAGGATTTAAAGAATCAAACGTACCATATGATGTGTCAATTAAATTGATAAAAATTACTGGACAACCTTTAGCACAATTAGAATATGCTAATACAATTGGAAGTCTGATGAATGCTATGCATTTTACCAGATCGAATATGTGTGCAAATTGTCTACATTTACTGGTAATTGTAGTACTATACATTGAAAGGCCAAAGTTCGTATTATTAGTTAATTAGAATAATATTATATTATTATGGTCTATTTTATGGAAGATAACTAGCAATACAAGAAGGATATTTAGATATTAGTTGGATAGCTAGCACAATTGGTAACAAGTCGACATCAAAATGGGCTTTCAAGCTTGCATTTGTCGAAGTCTCTTGGGCATAAAAGAAGCAAATATGTAAAGGTCATATAACAATGGAATATAAATTTATAGCGCTATCGGCAACAAGTGAAGAAGTTGAATGGCTACAGAATTTGCCATTGGATATAGAATTGTGCCACAATCAATAGCAGCAACATATTTTTCATTGTGATGGTGAAGCAATAATGTCTAAGGCATACAATAAAATATACTTTAAAAAATCTAAACAAATTAATTTGTGACATGATTATAATCAACAATTAATTAGTGATAGAATTATTTAGTAATTTATGTTCGAACATATAATAACTTGGCCGATCCATTCACTAAGGGACTCTTGAGAGGTTGAACTAGCAGTATTGCCAAAGGAATGGATATCAGACCAATTGATAATAGTCAAGCACGGTGAAAACACAATTTTACAATTTCTAATGGAAATTGTCTAAGTTCAATGGGCAACCGGTTATTGTTAACAGTGATCGAGTATTGAGGCATAAGGTTGGTACTTATGAAATGCTCTGAGGATGAGTGTTAGAAAGCACTCTTAATGAAGTTCGAGTTTTAGCAAAGCAAAGCTAAAATTATAAATTAATATTTTCATCTATATGAACATAACAAGTGATGTCCCTTTTAACAAAAGTTGCATGAAGTTTTGTAAATATTGATTTAACCAAGAGACAGCACAAGGCTATAAAAATGCTTAAGGCATAGAAAATTTCTAACCGAATATGTGTAAATTCAAATTTGTGGTAATTTGATAAACAAATAGAATTATGATTTTTGTTAATGAATTTATTTACACTAATTGAAGGTTTAAATCTTAATTATTCATTTAAAATCTTAATATATTCATTCTTGCATGTATAAATTTATATAACTTTGTACATATAACAAACTATGTGGAGAATGATTGAAATAGTTTGTTATCTATAAATAATAAAGAGAAGAGAACATATTGAAGTGGACATGAAAAGAAGTGAATATTGACAAAAAGATAAGTGTTGATACCTAAATTTTTCTTTCAATTAGATTTAATTGCATAAAAATTGGGATTTGTTTTAATTCCTAAAAAATATAGACATTCATTGCATCTTGCGTTTTAGGAAAATCGTTGACGGATAATAGACTTTTTGGGAAAGAAAATATTGAGCGTATCTTGAGCGAAATCGATTTGTTTTAAAACAAAAAATAAGATGAAGCTTATCAGATTAGAAAGAAAACAAAATTCGGTCAAATCTTTTAAGATTTGACCGAATATTTGCTTTCTTCCTCTTTAAAAAGAACCCAAGGACATTCAGTGAAAGAGGAGCACTTTTTCTGAGCAAAAACAGCATACCCGCGTACACACACG
This sequence comes from Melaleuca alternifolia, assembly GCA_019926035.1. NCBI lineage: Eukaryota > Viridiplantae > Streptophyta > Magnoliopsida > Myrtales > Myrtaceae > Melaleuca > Melaleuca alternifolia. The sequence continues at coordinate 1,252,861 of JAGKPW010002178.1, forward strand.
CAGGACGTGAGAAAAGGGAGGAGAAGACTTTTTGGGGAGAACTTTCTGGGGAGACTTTCTTAGCAAAAAGAAAAAAGAAAGAAAAAGCAAGGGACACACACAGAGGGGCTTGGTTCGGCCAAAGAGAGGGAGACACAGAGAAAGAGAGAGAGAGAGAGAGAGGACAGGTTGCATTGTGTGGAGACTTTGGGATTTTCGGTGTTTCATCCGCGATCTCCCTTGCTCTGAGACTTCCGGCTCCGACGACACGTCCGCGACATCCCCTATTTCTTTTCTTTCCCACTCCATTGGTGAGTTTTCGTCACAGTCGCCTCGTCCAAGCAAACTTTCCCGAGGATCGTGACCGAGTGTACCTCACGGGAGAGCGACGATTCGTCGCGAGTTCGCTTGATTATACTTGCTCTCCCGAGTACCCGAGCCATGTAGGGATTTTATCATATCTTGATTGCCATTCCCGTAGCTTCCCCTTTGCACGATGGGTTTTTGCTGTTTTTCTCTTGCAGACCGAGATGAGTAGTGCTCGGTTTAGTTGATTTTAAAGCTTCCATGATGATTATTGTCGCTATGTGTGTTCTGTGGCCTGACTTTATTGCATTATAGGCTGAGATCTCGCGTTCTTTCAACTCTACAACCGAACTCCACATTGCACAACAATTGTTTGTTGTTTTGCTTGCACGAATTTGCTTTGTTCTGTGTTTGTTTGGCAAGGTCTTTTATTTGTTTGTGGTTGGAGTCAACGTTGAAAGTCGTTGACGAATCGACGGCTCCCCAAGCTCTTCCGCGTCGTCTGCCGTAGCGCCGTCGCAAGAGGGCTGCACGCCGGTGAGCATCTCGCGTCTCAGGTCGTCCATGGCGCAGCGCAAGGAAGAGGTAAGCTTGCTGGTCCATGGACTGATCGTGTCACGCGTGGGGGAGAGTCGGGCCGTGACTGTGGCTAGATTGTGGGCTGAGCTGGACTCGTGGAGGAAAGGCCAAGCTTGGGCCGAATCAGTCTGATTCTGAGTGAAGTGGCCCTCGAGAGAAGAACAGGCCCACGCTGGAGAACAAGCACGCGCGAAGAAGGAAAAGCCAAAGTGGGCTCAAACAGAAAGAAAGAAAAAAGGACAGTGGGCCCGATTTGCTGTTGGTCCAGCTCCTCGCGGGCTCAATGGCGTGTGGGTCTGGTCCGAACCCAACTCGGTTCAGACCCGACCCGATTCCCTTTTATTTTATGTTATTTTTTTAATTTCGTTTTTAATATTATTAAAAATAAAAAAAAATCATTTTTATGCTATAGAAAGGTTTCTTATTATGTTAATTTGTTTACCTTTTCATGCTATTTTGTTTAATTGGTTTGTTTTAGGTAATATGTTTATCAATTGGAATCAATTTTTCCAATTCGCAACCGCATTATCAATTTTTTTTTATTTCGTCTATAAGGCTTTAGACGATGTAATTAATTGAGCGAGAATGGAATTGATATTTTGATCTTTAAGGCTTAAGATCAATTTATTGATTCTATCTGCGATAATTGCTTTGTTTTGATATTATTTCCCTTTTAATGAATTTTGTTTATTTGAATTGCATGTTGAATTACATTTTCATGTTTAGATTAAATCACATTTAGGTAATATTGCATAGCATGATTAGATTGCATTTTAGTTATTGCATGTTTAAATTAGATTTTTAATATTTTATTTCTAATCCAATAGAATAAAAATCACATGCATGTTTTTTCTTAGTTTGTATTATCAGCTATTGCATGACATTTAGTTTAAACACATTAAAGTACATGTCACTTAGGACTTGCATACAAATTCATCATGGTAGAACATAACATCTAGATAACTTAGGAATCATGTTAGGTTAGGTTTTCATAATTAATTAGTTTAATTAATTTCGAATTTCATCAAATAAATGAGAAAATGTTAAAAAAAATTGCCTTTTTGCATGTCTTTTAGTTACTTTTGTTAATTAACATGTCATGTAGGCCAGGTTAATTTAGGATTTTCACATTTTAAAGCATGTTAGGTCATGTCATTAGGTTTAGATTTTCATGCATTTGCATATTAGTTTAGTTTTCATATGTTAGAGTATTATCCATAGTTAAGTTAAGATTTAGTTTAAATTAGGGATTAATTTGGTTTAGTTCCTAGTTTAAGTTAGATTTTATTTAATTGGTTTCATTAATTAATTTAGAATTGCATATAAGATTATTTTTCATCACATGCATTGCATGCACTTTAAAAGGACCAAAAATAGATCTTTTTGTTGACTTGCTTTATTTTTTTGCCTTGTTTATTGTTCTTTGAGCATTTAAATAATTGTTTGCGCACCCGCGTGATCACCGTGCATGTTAGGGAGTAAGCTTAAAGTCAATTCAAACTGTCTGCAAATTATTTTTGAAATAGAAAAAACAGGTTCTCAAGTTCCCGAATTCAAAATCTCTGGTTCGTAGGGGTAAAATATTACTCCCAGTATTTTACATGGGTTTCTAATCGACCCACCATAAATGGATTAGTGGCGACTCCAATTGAATTCAATTTTACATGTTTAAGAATTGAAACTTAAGTCGTGAATTGATATGAGCTTGGGAGAGCTCGAGTTAAGCTAGACTTACCAATCCATTAGCCTAACCCCTAGGTGGTGCACCTTCGGGGAGGTCGCGACAGCTTGGCGACTCCGCTAGGGACTTAGTTCAAAGAACCTTAGTGAACTTAAGCTTGTTTTCTTCTTTTCAAAATTTGTTTGGCAGTGAAAATTCCATTTATGTCCCTAACACATGTGTTGATTCTTTTTGCAGGTTGATCTTTGTTTTGAGTGTTTAATTGCTTTATTTGGAAATACTGTTTGATATTAACTGTTGTGCATACCTTATAATTTTAGCACTACACATTGGCACACACAACCCGCCGTCAGACCTGAGCTGCACTAGGATAATTTAGGATGGTATTAAGTTGGATACGACTTCGACCGCGAGGCTGCGTAGTAGAGGTTGCCCAACTTAATCCCGAAAACTTTCTTTCTTGGTGCCAAAGGTGTTTGCTTCTGCCCGCGAGGCTGCGTCGCATTGGGGCATCACTTTTGGCTGAGCCGGAATTACGAGGACTTTGATTTAGTACGCGAGGCTGCGACTAATCATTCCATCCTTGTAGTTCCATTTTGCTAAGTCTTTTAGAGTATAAATCGAGCTGCACCTTTCATGCGCATGTCTGTGTGATTGCCTCTGAAGTAAGTCTTCTGTCCCTATTCTTTGAATTACATTTTTTTTTTCAGTCGGTCCATGATAAGTCCAGGTCAGTAAGGTCTTTATAATGGTTTTTGAGTCAAAACTAAATATCATTAAGATTTTTTTTTTCTTTTCCCTTTAAAGAAAAGGAAAAAAAAGAAAAAAAAAGAAAAATTTCCATGAAATCAAAATTTTCAATTATATACTTTCATTTTTTAGTGTGTCATAGGTCACTATTTTCTAAAAAAAATGGGGTCATTTTTTTAAAAGAGGAAGATAAGAGGTGCTAATTAAATTGAGTCATGGATCGAACATTCTCTCGGTCACACATTTCTCCTTAGTTTTGTCTTTTGTAGGTGATTACGGAGCGTCCACGTTCACCCATTATCACAAGATCAAGAGCAAGAGCAAGGATGGCTGACCAAAATGAACAAACTCGTGTTGCCGTGCTTGAAACTGAGATGAAGACAGTCTTGAATGTTCTCGAGAACCTCTCTAGACAAGTTGTTTCTCTAAACACAGGCATTTCCACCCTCTCTGCATCCATTCAACCGAAGGTCGAGGTCGTGCTGCCTAGTGACTTTGCTCCGACTGGGCTAATGGATAGAGGAAAGAATGTTGATATCGGCACTTCCTTGATCGAGGATGAAGCAATCCTGACTGATAATATTCCTCCGACCATGACTGATAAAGCCGGGGCATCTTCTGAATTGCCAAGGAGTGATGAGGCTAAGCGCATTGCTAAGCTTGAGGAGCAAATTCGACAAATGCAAGGTTTTCAAGATCAGTTCCCACGAGGTCTTGCTCATATTGCTAGGGTCCAGGTCCCTAAGAAGTTCAAGGTACCAGAGTTTAACAAGTATGAATGCCTTTCTTGTCCTAAGGTCCATTTGCAGTACTACACAAAGAGGATGGCACCGTATGCTGACAACGTGCCGCTCATGATCCATACTTTCCAAGATAGCTTAACTGGACCTGCCTTACAATGGTTCATTGTGAAAAAGATTAATTTGCTCGAGACTTGAGAGGATTTATCTGATGCTTTCATCCGTCAATACAAGTTTAACATGGATGTGGCCCTGTCACGTGAGGATTTGATTGGCTTTGAGAAAAAGAAGACCGAGACTTTCAAGGCTTATGCCATGAGATGGAGAGCTGTGGCTGCGCAGATCACCCCTAAGCTGACTGAAAAGGAGATGCTAGACATGTTTATGAAGTCTTTGCCATTTGAGTTTCGCAATCGAGTGTTAGGATCTCGTTTTGAATCCTTGGCTGAGTTGATTCCTGTAGGACAACGTATTGAGATCGCTTTGCGTGATGGTTGGGCTATGGAGCAGGCTACCTCTGTCAAAAAATTTGCTTTCAAAAAAGATAAAGAGTTTGCATCTGAAGTGAATGTGGCCTACTCTCAATCAGCTCGTGACACTAGTAGGCAACAAGGCGGAGGACGCTCATACAACGATCGACCACAAGGTACTAAGAGGAACTTCATGCCTCTGCCTGGGCCGTTATCCAAGGTTTTGCCAATCCTCCAAAAGAATGGGCTACTTTTAAGTGAGCCAAAACGTCCGAACCCCGAGCGATTCACAAATTTTGACCCATCCAAGAAGTGCGAGTATCACATGGGCGAGGTTGGACATTCCACTGATGACTGCTACATCTTGAAGCACAGAGTTCAGGACCTCCTCGATACGAAGGCATTCTCTTTCAGCACTGGTCAACCAAATATCCAGCATAATCCCCTCCCCAACAATGCTGGAAGTGCAAATAGAGTCACAGAGTAGAGAAATGGCCATACTCCTTTGCAAAGGAGTCTTTTGTTGCTTTTTAGGATTTCTTGCTTTCTAGGATTTCGATTGTTGTTTGAACAGGGTTTGAATAGTTGCATTTGTCACTTCAATAATGTAATTCATTTGATTATATTCAATGAAATTACAAGTTTGTTTTTATTTTGAGGGCATGTTGAAGTATACTAAACTGGCCCGGTGAGGATATCCAACAGTGAAAAAAAATCATCAAAGGAGAATTCTGAAGGCTGGGTTTCTTCATGTTTCCTTGTTAAAAAAAATTCAAAAAAAAAATTCTTTTCAAAAAAGAAAAAGAAAAAATGCATGTTGGATAATCCCTCTTTGCTTCATGTGTCAGAACCTAACTCTTCTTGTCCAATCAAGAGGTGACACTTCTGAAGGAAAATAAATTGCAAATGTTAACATGCAGAACTGCGGGGCAATTTTCCAATTTGGCAGAGAAAATACATTGATGGGAGAACAGAAATGCAGCGTCAAGGATTGAGTTCACACACAAAAGTGGCCAATGGACTTTCATTTCCAATAAGTTTCTTTTGAATTTGATATCATGGTCATGTTGTTTTGCCCTCATGCTTCTATAAAGATAAACTTTATCTTATTTTCAATTTCGCTCAAAATATGACAAAATATTTCCTTCTCCAAAAAATCTATTATCTATCGATGATGCAATCTTAATAAACCCTAAAATTTAGGTGTCAACACAACATGTTTGCTCTGACATACGACATGAAGTCTGCTTTCACAGGATGCAAGTCCAGTTGTGAACCAGATGATGACAGCACTGTTAGGAAGACTTGTTCGGGCAGCGATGGACGCTGCCAAACCACAATTACCCCAAATCTTCAAGATTTCACCATCACTTTCCAGGCCAACTATAAAACGCCAGGAGTCAATGGATGCGATCATGCCTTTTTGGGAGATAGGTCGCAGTTTGCACCTTTGACTATGGACTTCAATGAGTTGAGGGCAAATGGGCATTTCGCAGCAGTGCTAGAATGGGGGATAGCTGAATCCTCAGGACCTGGTTTAGAGATTTACGGACAAGGATTTATCTCCAGTGATTCCTATAACTGCGGCACGGTTAGCTTCGATTTAGCATATCGGATGGAGATGCCATTTTTGCAGTGTTCTTGCAATAGGGGCTTCACTGGTAACCCTTATATTAAAAATGGATGCGAAGGTAAAATCAGTTACATTTTATCACACAAATCATTGAAAACCAATACAAAGCAGTAGCTCTTTGGAGGCTGAAGTGGCTTTTCATGCAATCCTAAACACCACATAAATAGACAAAGCTCTACTAATTTTCATTGTCGTCTTTTTTTCAGATGTTGATGAATGCCAAGGTCTGACCGATCGGTGCCCTGGCAGAAAGTGTGTGAACCGACCGGGTCATTATGACTGTGTAGAAGAAAGCAACATAATTAAGTTTATCCTCGTGGGTAAGCATTCGTGTACGCAGACATAGATACACTCTCGGACTTGCAACCACTCATATGGAGTGAATTATTGTAAAGTAGTTCTATCTATGTTTTTTTTTATGAGTTATCACTTCAAGAAGAACATCAGGACTTTGTTTTTGTGTAAATGTCAAAGGACAGAAAATTATAATTTGGTATGTCGCGCTCTTTCTTGATGGAAAAAAGAAAAAGAAAAACTTAATTCTCAAATATCTAAAAGAAACTCAGCAACTCAGCATAGATTCTGAAATTTATCGCAGCCATTGAGACACTTCAATATCGCAATAAAAATCACAGAATAACTTGTTCATGTTCCCAATAATGCATCAATAGGGAGAATAACATAATAAGTACCAAAACTTGTATACAATGCTCACTTATATACCAAAAGTTTCAGTCAAAGCACTTAAGTGTCAAATCGGATGGAAAACGATTATTTAAATGCCAACAGTTAGAAATTTTGACCACTTTGCTTACGTAGCATTTATAATTAAAATTTTATTATAATATGGTATTTTTATTTTTAATAAATCTATTCAAGGTGGCTTTTTAATTGATTTTTTTTATGTGATATGACTTTTCAATTTATTAAAATTAAATTAAAAATTAGTTAAATTTATTTTTAAAAAGAGGGGGTTAGAGGGGGAGGGCGGCAAGCCCTCACCACCGCCACCTCACCATTGCTAGGAAGGGTCGGTGAGGGTAGGACAGCTGATGGAGGTCATAAGCCCTCGGCCATCGACATCTTGGCTAAATATGCTATTAGTGTGGAAATCTTTATAAGAAGACCAATCAAACTGACCGGGTGACATATCGGTCTTTGGAAGAAAGAGGAGAAAAATAACGTCTTCCAAATCCAATACAATGTCCGTGGTGCTCTCCAGAGAAGTCTAAGTCAATTAGGAAGTGACATCCCCAAGAAGCTTGTGGGCTAAGGAAAGTCATCTTCGGCCTTTTGCTCTTATGAGTCGGATTGCACTTTTTGTCATGGAAATCGGTCTTCAGAGCAAAATAAAGAGAAGGAGGGAGGAAAACTTGTTCGTTTACTAATATGACTTTGGTTAGTCAATTACGGGTTACGAACTTATTCTCGGTGATGAAGATCAATAAATTGTTGAGGCATAACTATCCCAAATTTATTTTAGGTGCTGCAATTATCTAGGCTTATCAGAAAGTATACGTGCCAATCTGGAAGTACTTCGCAAATTTCAATCATCTAGCTCAAGCATGATGCAGTGATTTACTTGCTGTAAATGTTATTATTGCAGGAGTTACATCACACAGAACTCCTGTGAACAAGCGTCTTTGTTGCACCAGCCTTCATCATTCAATTAGCTTGTCACAAGTGCGCACCGAATGTCCCGTGGACTCATGCCAGTTTGGTCACGCTTCGCATTTGTGTTAATCATGGTAAAAGTGATTTCAGCATATTTGTGAAAAAATTAATTTCGCTAATATGATTTGTGAATTTGATCATTTATGTCATGAGATACTTTCTTCCGAGTGCTACTCCATTTATTTTGTATATGTGATTGTCTTGTGGTGATGACTGAAAATTCAAACAAATAACAAGCCAATGATAGTATAAAGATCATTAATAAGTAATGATCAAGTCTTTCATTTTCTTGTCTGCTTACAAATGATTAAGTCCTATGCTATTTGTTGGGAGCGCGAGGTAGAAGCCCCATAGCTTCACTTGCGGAAATCACCAAGAGAAAGTTCAAGTCCGAACCCACCAGTATATTCAATTAGATCTACCTTCACTCAAAAACTTAAGTCAATGAGTTATAAGACAATTATAATATATTAATCGATCGACCCCACACCAATTCTTTGACGTATGACTTTTTTAATACAAATTAATACAAATCACACTTGCATCTCAACATTCTTCCCTTACATGTGAGCTTAGTATTAAGTCTACTTCTCTCTACATTCTCTCAACTTGAATCTCCATGTTGTTGCAATGCACTCACAACTATGCAACACAAACATCATTAGGTGATAACTTGGGATTGAATCACCCTTGGTCTCTACAAACATTATCAGGTGCTAACTTGGGATTGCATCATCCATGGTTTCTATCTTGCATCCCCAAACAAACTATCCATGGTCTTATCTTGCCAAACTAATTGTGATGGCAATTTTCGCCGGAATCAAGCGTCAATAATGAGATTTCTTCCTTGAGATATTCGACAAATATCGAAATAGACTAGGGGTGGAGCACCAACCAACTTTCAACTCTAATACTATTTGTTTGGAGCACGTAGTAGAAGCTCAATTACTTCACCTGGGAAATCACTAAGAATGAGCCTAAATTTGAATCTATTAACATATTATATTAGACCCACCTTCATTCAAACGCTTAAGCAAAAGAGTCAGTGAGACAATTGCGATATAATAACTATTCCACATCAAATCAATTCTCGGGTATGGAGTTTTTCAAATACAACTTGCATGTGTCCCTCAACAATCCCTCCCCACACAAGTGAACTCAGTGTTAGATTTGTTCCTCCTCAAAATATGTATTCTTCTTCATCAACATCATCTCAATGTGAATCTCCATGTCATTGAAATGCACTCGTAACTATGCACAAGAAACATCAATGGCAACTAACTTGGGATTGCATCACCCATCATCTCTATCTTACATCCACATACCAACTGTCCATGATCTTATCTCGCTATTCCAATCATGATGATAATTTTTACCTAAAATAAGCGCTGATGATGAAATTTCATTTTTGAGATATTCAACAAACACCGATACGGATACAACACCATTAGTGCGGAAATCTCCAAAAATGACCAATCAAATGGGTCATGTAACATTTGGGCTGGGATAAAGAACGTCTTGGAAAAAGAGGGGAGGGAGAAAACTATTTCCAAATCTAATAAAATACGCATGTCGTGCCTCTCTTTGGACAAGGCAATAAGGACTTGACATGCGCTCCTCTTCATTGTTGACACATGTCCCATAATAAGTCACTTTTATTTTTCTTCAGTGCAAGTGTGGACACACTTTCTTTATTCATGGAAACAAACATGATTCACGTGCGTCTCTTGCTTTTTTGGGTGGGGCCAAGATAATTCCGAAGTACTTTTAATGATGGCTTGACTAAGGAAAGCATTGAACTGATTGCTCGACGTCCCGCAATCGAGGACAATAAAAGAGACTCCTGCTTCAATAATGAGAAATGAGGAGATCCTCGGCCATCGCACTACGATTAAAGAAAGTAAAAACAAATCACGTTTGCTATAATAAAATTGGGTTTTGCTTTCTCTGAGAAGATGCCAAAACTCATTTCATTCAAGAAAAAAAGTTGACTCCTGCTTTAATAATGAGAAATGAAAAGATTCTCGCCCATCGCACTACGATTAAAGAAAGTAAAAACAAACCACGTTTGCTATAATAAAATTGGGTTTTGCTTTCTCTGAGAAGATGCCAAAACCCATTTCATTCAAGAAAAAAAATCTTGATGGTCATAGTATAATTTGTCAGATGATTTTGCCGTTTAAAATGAGATTCTTGTAGTAGAAAATGGTTCTCCTTCAAGAAGCGGCAAAAAAAAAAAAAAACAAAAACAAGTAAGAATTTGAGAGTGGGGTCATCAAAAGTTAGTTCGTTTTGTGATAATTTTGTGTTCACCTTGACGGAGTAGAAATTATCAAATGGGCATAGCTCTGCCTTTAAATTTAAAAATTATCAAGTGCAATATTTCTTTTTGACTCAATTTAATGTGCTTAACGAGGTTCACGACAGAGGCTTGTGGAAACTCATCCATTTTGATAATGCTTAATATCTTTCTCATGGGAAACGTGATTAGTTATTCCCCAACGACAAGAAAAGTCACACTTGGCTGCTTGAATTCGTCTCCTGTACCTATCAAGCTTTGATATTTCTATCCTCAACGAAGCATCCTCAGAGATACTAGGAAGTTACAGAGCTGGAATAAAACTAGGTGTACGGTACATGAAAATTCTTCCCTTCCTCCACTTAAATAGCAATATTAAGGGACTCAGCTCCAGTCACGTTTCTCCATACGTTTAGGTTCATGCCCGTACAAACCGTGAAAATCATGTCAAACTCGGTGTTTCAAATTCTCTTGCTTTTGGTTTCCCTCATGGTACAAGCAATAGGAGCCACACCGCGACTTGCGAAGCCTAACTGTTCTGAATGGTGCGGGACTGTCAAAGTTCCCTTCCCCTTCGGAATAAAAAGAGGCTGTTCCTTGAATGACTGGTATGAGATTGTCTGCCAGCAAAACAAGACGGTTCCCGTGCTAAAAAAGTTTGGATTGAGAGTTCTCGACATTTCCTTCGCCAATACAAGTTCGAACGGGGATGGCATGATGAAGGTCAGTCTTCCACTAAATAACTCAAATGCAAGCTGCCAGGGTGGACTCAGAGAGCCGGTAAGCTTAGAAGGAAGTAAATTTGTCTACTCGCAGAGATGGAATGTCTTTACATCTGTCGGTTGTGACACCGTGGCAACAGTGACTAGTGCAGAATCAGCTGGTATAGCCTTTACATCGGCCGGTTGCCGGTCAAATTGTACTGAAACCAACGCCAACGTTAGCCAGTATAGTGCTTGCTCCGGGAGGGACGGATGCTGCCAGACTACGCTCCCTGTCAACCTTCAGGCCTTTAGGGTGGAAATCAAGGAAGAAGGTGGACATCGAGGGTGCGCGTACGCTTTCCTCACAGAGAGATCATGGTTCGCGAGGTCAGACGTTACAGGTTTATATGATTTGAGAATGAATGATACGGTTCCAGTGGTGTTACAGTGGGGAATCCAAAACAATACCAACTATTCGCTCGCGCTTAGCCGACGCTCGTTAAATTCTGATGCTGTCTATTGTTCCATGACTAACTTGCTATATATGGAGTGCTGGTGCCTTGAGGGGTATGCTGGTAACCCTTATTTTACTGGAGGATGCCAAGGTAACATACTTCATGCTATCACATTCCATTTTCAAGGGCACCATAAAGCGAAGTTGCTTGTTCATTTCCAGTTTCATCTCTGAAAAGAGTGCATTATCACTATTTAATGATCCCGTACATGCTTTTCTGCCTTTTTTTTTCCTGCCCAAAGTTATACAAATTGAATGCACTTTGCAAGCATAATTTTTATTTTACCATTTGTCATCAGATATTAACGAATGTGACGATCCAAATATATGCCCCCGGTCGGGCTGGATTTGTGAGAACAAATTGGGCGGCTATAACTGCGTTCCTGGTAGAAAGACTGCCAAATCCATTCTTATTGGTAAGTAGATCTTTCAACCTAAAACTAGTGGACTGCTTCACGCTCGAGTATTGTTAAGGAAAAGCACAGAATAGCATAATAACTGCCCAAAAAGTACCTAAATTTGCTGTACATTAGCTAATTCAGCATTACATATTTCAATTTAGGCAATTCAGTTTTAAACTTTTTGATCATTTACCAATATAATCTTTCCAGCAATTTTCCCATGTAATAGTCAATGTGAATGGTAGCTGTCCTATACGACATAACGGTTACTAACATGAATGATTTTTATTTTTACTATTTTTCCTTTTATTTTCTTCATTTTTCTTTCTATTTCCATCCTTGAGTTGCCAAGACCTTGGTCATGGCTAGCAGAGCATGCTAGCTGTCGACAAGGACCAAGAACCCTTAGCCAGAATCGCGTGACCCTGGCCAAAGGTCAATGACCTCCGCCAAATATCGCCAAGGCCCAGCAATCGGTGAAGAGAAATAGAGAAAAAAGAAGAAGGGAAGAAAATAGTATGCAAAAAAATAAAATAAAAAATTATAAAAATCATCTGAGTTAGCATCGATCATGTTGCATAGGACGGTTAGTGATGACTATCATGCCATGTCTGTAATTATGGCCAAAATAAGTCCAAAGGACTAGAGAGACAAATCATCAAAAGATTTATGACTTAATTAGTTTAAAGAGTTTATAGTTGAATTGGCCATTGTACGATAGATTTATGACTTTGTAGACAACATTTTTGCGTAAATTATGTCAAAAAAAATTTCAAAAAGAAGTTCTACCTTTCCCTTGGTTCTAATGTCATTGTCCATTTGCTTGGTGTATGATCCTAGATAAGTTTCAAGTATCAAAATAACCTGGAAATTTTCTTCACACATTAATACTCACGTTTGATGGATAACAAAGCACTTTAACATTTCTAATGTTGCCACTTCGTATTTATCAAATGATATCCACGATTAAAACTTATTCTTGTCACGTTCGAATTGCGATTATTACAATCATAATGAAGATGAATGCTGGTAGGAACTTTTTCAGTTTCATCAGTGGTTTACTAAATTCCTTAAAAGGGAGATCAATCGTACTGTGCAAATGTATGTATATAAATATTTCACCGCATGGAACTTAGAATGGAGGCACATTGAGTTTTCCACGGTTGTTAAGATAAATCCACATGAAAGGAGAACTCGGGTTAATCAATCTTAACTGCTTCCTTATAACCAGATTCAATTAAATTCTTGATGTCAAGTGCCTTTATAGATTCTTGACAAGCAGGGAACTTTTTTTTCCACTTTCGCCCCTTATATTTTTGCAATGCAGGGGTTGGGGCAGGCCTTGGGGCACTATTTTTGTGTCTTTTCCTATGGAGGTTGTACAAATATATCAAGAAGAGAAAAGAAATGAAGCTCAAAGAAAAGTACTTCAAACGCAATGGCGGTCTTTTGTTGGAAAGTGAGCTATCTTCACCAGAAGGCAATGTCGAGAAAAGCAAACTATTCAACTCCAAAAATTTAGAGAAGGCCACTGACAATTTCAACGATGATAGGATACTCGGGCAAGGTGGGCAGGGTACTGTTTACAAGGGAATGTTAACAGATGGAAAAATAGTTGCAATTAAGAAATCAAAAGTGATAGACGAAGGGAAAGTCGAACAGTTCATAAATGAAGTCCTCATCCTCTCACGAATCAACCATAGAAATGTGGTTAAGTTATTGGGGTGTTGTTTGGAGACGGAAGTTCCGCTTTTAGTATATGAGTTCATACCAAATGGGACTCTATACCAATACCTACATGACCCAGATGTAGAATTTCCTATATCATGGGACACACGGCTACGAATTTCAACTGAAATCGCAGGAGCCTTATTCTACTTGCATTCAGCAGCCTCCATTCCCATTTATCATCGAGACATTAAGTCTACCAACATCCTCTTGGATGAGAAATATCGGGCAAAAGTGGCTGATTTCGGTACGTCCAAGTCCGTTTCCCTCGATCAAACTCATGTGACCACGTTGGTGCAGGGGACTTTCGGCTATCTAGATCCTGAGTATTTCCAATCAAGTCAGTTTACAGACAAAAGCGATGTGTACAGCTTCGGAGTTGTCCTTGTTGAACTCTTAACCGGACAAAAGCCAATCTCATTGCTGAGGGAACAAGAAGGAAGAAGCCTTGCGACCTATTTCATAATATCGATGGAGGAGAATCGCTTGTTCGACATTGTGGATGCTCAGGTGTTGAAAGAAGGTAAGAAGGAAGAGATTGCATCAGTTGCTAACCTTGCCAAAAGATGCTTGAACTTGAATGGAAGGAACCGGCCTACAATGGAAGAAGTTGCAATGGAGTTGGAGGGGATAAAGAAGCTCCAAAATCCTTCGGGTATTCAGCAAAATCAAGAGGACCGTGAGGCAACTGAATCTTATACAACTTCTTTTAATTCTAGCCAGTCAAACATCGATATGGCTGTCATTACATTTTCGGATGTGCAGCCGCTCTTTCCTAGCGCGACGTGGTGAAGATCTGCTTTGCCTCTTACTCTGGTAAGTCATGTTGCTCCGTCTGGTAATGGAAATCGGTCTTCAGAGCAAAAGAAAGAGGAGAGAAGGGAGGAAGACTTGCCAGTTTCCTAATAGGAGGGTTTCGGGGTAGTTATTTATTAGTAATGACTGTGAAGTCATATCTATCCCAAATTTACTCAGGTCATGTAATTAGCTAGGCATTATCTTACTGTGTGTGTGCCAATTTGGAAATCCTCTAACTCGAGCATGATGCAGTGATTTTAGTTCATTCCGAGATCCTTGAGTACTTGCTGTCAATTCGATTGTTGATGGAACTTCTATCAGTTACACAGTGCACCAGCCTTCGCGATTCTATTAGATCGTTACTTGCTGAAAAAGAAAGAAAGAAAGACCGACATTTCCCTTCCAGAAAAGAAGACGTATTTGCATCCGCCTGCCCTCCCCGGCTCTTCCCTGAACACCACTGAATTGCTAATGGCATGAAGGGATTGTTGCGGAATATCAATGAAAATCAATCGCACATGGACCCTCTCGTATAAAAGCGATATTTGCTCCTCATTTTAGTATCGAAGATGTTGGAGGTTCTCTTTTTTTTTTAATATTCCATGGATTCTGTCGTGATGTTAATGTTTTGTTAATTGCCCTTAAGGACGTAAGTCATGTCGTTCATAGAAGCGAAATTCTTAGGAATCATAGATTAGTTTTATGTCTTAAAACATTGAATTATAAATTGAGCACAAAATCGTGGAATAAAACTATGGATTTTTTTTTTGTATTTCGAACTTTCCAACTTTTTGATGACATAAGGCCGCCTTGATGCGTTCTTTGGGTCGTATAATTCTCGTATTTTCATCTGGAACATTACACGTACCAAATTCACCGAGTGAGAACTTTTCTATTCGGAGGATTGCTTTTTGACGTGTGCATCAATTCTGTTCGTTTAAAAACATCAATAACTATGGTTTTTCATTACTGTATATACTATTCTGTTCAGTTAATTATTGATTCTATGTTTATTTAATGATCACCTCCAAAGCCACAAGAGAGAAAGAGGGATCATGACCAATGTTGGCTTCTCTTTTTTCTATAGCATTTAATAAAACTCTGGCATATGTTTTTTCTTTGCGGATCCTTTTTTTTGTCAAAAATACCTCATTAATATTAATAAGATGGTGGATAACATGTAGTACTATAGTTTAAACACAATAGGAAATAAAGATCAGGCGGAGGCTTTAAAAGCCAGTTGCTAGGAAGAGTCTCGGTACTGTGGGCCTTTGCTAACCAGTCGGCGGCCCGGTTTGTTTCACGAGGCTCAAAGATTAAACAGACATTCTTCATTTGATCCAGTAGGTGGCGGCAGTCCAGGACATGAGAAGAGCAGGCCCATGGGATTTCGCAGCGGCCCATTAAACTCTCCACAGCTGATAAGCAATCAGTGGATAAGTTGATGTGCAGATCACTTCGAGAAACTGAAGCCCTTCGTGCGTATAACTCTTTCTCTCTCTCTCCAGTTTGCATTGTTTCTCCTTCAGCCAGAGCAAGCCATTTAGGATCGCTAGGGTTTCGCCCCCACAGGCCGAGGGAGCGTTAATTTGCTTCACAAACCCATCACGACAAACACCATCATCTCCTCTGCAGATTCCAACCATCGAGTTTACAGCTCTACCTTCCAGCCATGATCAGTCTACGTTTAACTTTAGGGCATTCTTCTCGGGTGGCCTCCAACTAGACGATTCCGAGTTAAGATCCGCAGCCCTTGTTTTCCTTGAAGAGTACCATTTGTCATACAATTGCTGAGAGAGGGAGGCTTCACTGATTATCTGATCGAGTTTAAATTTTTGTCCTTGAAATATGAGTGCGTTGCGAGCTTTCCAGATTAGCCAAAGCAGATTCGCAACCTTAGCCTTCTGACTTGCAGAAATCCCCGAATTTAGGTTGCCACATAACCATTTATCTATCCTTGTTATAGAGTTAGGTGAAACATCTAGGTTTATGCTAGGATCTGACCAAACTTTTCCTGTTAATTCGCACAGCAAGAACAAGTGCTCGGTGAACTTTGGAAATTGATGGCAAAGGGGGCATCTTGATTCAGGTATGATATCCCTTCTGTTCAAGTTGGTTCTCGTAGGAAGAATGTCGGTACATAGGTTCCACATAAACTGCTTAATCTTGGGATAGGTTTGTAAATTCCAGATTTCCTTCCATAAACTTTTAGGAACCCGGTAGGAAGATGATGCCTAGGGTGTTGTTGATCTATCTCTTGCCTCGCATATTCTGTGGTAGCCACTTTTGACTGTATATTTCCCTGATTGATTACCTCTCCATGCCAATCTGTCTGGTCTAGGAAATAAACTGAGAGGGGTAGCTTGAATCTCCTTCTGAATATCCATGTCAAATAATTCATTAAGCAGATGAGAATTCCACATGCGAGTATCTGATTCAATAAAAACTTACTTTACATATATCAATGTACTCATAAAAACTTTTAATTTGACTAATTTAGTCATAAACTTTTTGACAATCTATCAATTTAGTCATTCCGTCCAATTTTGACCGGAACTTACCGACATGGACGCCGACCACAACAAAAATTGCAAAATTGTTAACGTCAGTGCCGCCCGGCTGTCTTATGTGACATGATCATCACACAAGGCAGCGATTTTCAATCAAAATTGATCAAAAAAATAAATTAGAAAAAATTGAAATTTTTAGGATTAAATTAGTCAGCTTGAAAGGTTCAAGACTAAATCGGCATATATACAATAGATTTATGACTTTTTTTGATAAATTTTCCAGCGATATTCACACCTCCTTTTAGTATTGAACATGTTTGGTGCTCTTTTTTCCATACTTCCATTGATTTTGCTATGACAGTAAACAGTCCCTCCAATGTCCGATCTATTGCCCTTAAGAAACACACGTCATGTTTTTCATCGCCACAAAATTCTTGAGGATCGTAGATTAGTTTAATGTCCGAGCACAGAATCGTGGAATTAAGCTATGGACATTTCGTATCCGATTTTTTTGGACACTGCTTTTTGACAGCATAAACTCCCCGTGAATGCGCTTCTTGGCTTGTGTTATTCTTGTATTTTCCTCTAGAACTTCAAACATACCAAATTCTTTGACTAATAACTTTTCAAATTAGATGATTGTATTTTCACACGTGCATTAAATCTGCTCGTTCAAAAACATCAATAATTGTGGCTTTTTAATATCTATTCAGTTGATTATAGATTTCATGTTTATTTAATAATCACCAAAATTGGCTACTATTTTTCCTATATATATATTTTTAAGTTGGCATGTGTTTTTTCTCACTGAATCATTTATTTTCCCAAACTTTGGAACTTTTTTTTTATAAGGGAAAGTTTCATGAATGATCACACAGATTGTAGTTTACCTCTCTGAAACCCAAATCTTCTTAAAAGTTCACTATCCACCTAATTGAGCCTCTCTTGCAGCCAGGGCCCCCCTCAAGCCCACATCCATTCGCCTGGACTAGAAACGACAAAGAAAAGGACGAGGCCCACCAAGAGGCATGATTAGGAATCGAAATCTCAAAATCCAAATACGAATTGTCGATCAGAATCTCATGATCGAAAATAGGATTGTTTCGCTTGATCAAAATCCCGGAAATGGCATTGATTTGCTGCGCGTTCTGCTAGGTCCAAACGGCCAACTACTCCATTCCTTGTACTTGTCCATTGTTATGATATTTTGTGCGTGGATCTTCACAAGAGGCTTCGCGCGAGATGCATCTCTTTTTTTTTTTTTTTGATAACTGAGGTGTCCGGACCAGCTTGCGCGCACCTCAACTATTCCTTAGGAGAGACTAGGACAGCAACCTACCGCCATGGCCCCCCGCTTAAATCACAAGCGCTTCCCTGAGGAATCGAACCTAAGACCTCAATGAAGTCCAAGTTCGCCCTAGCGAGATGCATCTTCATTTCCAATTCATGGACTCTTAATTTATCAAGTGGTGAAAACGTTTGTGTTAACTTAGATGTTACGGAACCGTGATCGTAAGAGAAAAAGGGTTAAGTAGCCAAGCATCCACTCCTAAATATTGTGTTTGAATTATAGCTACTCGGCACTATCCAAAGAGACAAACTTACTGACTAGCCCACCTGTTGTGTCAAGGGTCCATAATTTTGTTCGCATAAGATAGCAGTACTCATGACCACTAGATTGTTAGAGGCTCAATCATGGCACAGCGATAACTATTGATCTCGTGGACGATAGGTGGCTGCGAGACCACTGACCTAACCAAGTTTAATGGTGGCCCACTACCGTGAAGCTTGGGGGTCAAGGAAAACCATCTTCGGCGCAATAACTAGCAAAGGACTACTAATCTTCTCTGTATTCTATAATTGTTGGAGAGTTGAGTCAAATCAATGGCCTGTTCTAATACAAATTCTCAGGCGATAACGGTAATCGAAGACCACAGGGGCCACTATCAAGATGTCGTCCATTGGATCCCACCAAAGCGGTCTTTCTAAGTTTGGTATCTCGTGATCGTCATAACTAGTATCTAGTAATGAAAAAAATTGATTTACTTGATTTGGAATTCATCATTCTTAATACGGAATAACAACAAATCCACACCTCAAATGCTTATCTTCTATTATCATTTGTATCAATGGCTCAATAAGACTGCTCCTCACAATACTCACTTTCTTTTGAGCTCCTTATGCGAGGTGATTTATACATTAGGGTTAAAGAAGAGATTCGAATGATATTTATAAAGTTATCTATTAGCCTCTCATTACGGACCGGGTTCAATTTAACCCACATTGACCAGGTCCGTATTAGACTGATTAAGGATCTTTACATCCAATATTATTAAAGTAACCCTGTAAAATGGTAAATCATAATTTCAATTAATTTAATTCACATTGGAAAAACTCTTATAATATGCTCAAATATCGATATTTTTATGATCAAGCAAGTATTATCATGTGGACCTGAACGTTTCAGATTTGCAGCCATTCAAACAACCTAAACCACGGTGAAGGGAGCTCTCTAGTTATACATGAAAAAGCCAGTGAGTACATCCAAACAAGTCGATTTACAGAGAAGAAGAGATGTGTACAGTTTTGCAGTGGACACTTGTTGAACTCTTAACGGGACAAACCCCAATATCTTTGCGGAGGGAGGATGAAGGAGGAAACCTCGTGGCCTAGTCAACGAATTGGGTGTTGACAGATATGCATATATTGTATTTTAAGGAAGACAATATGTGATCTTATTGTATTTGATCCCTTCCTTTTTTATTTCATACAATTTGTGTATTATATAGATGGCTATCATGCTTGTACAATTCATTGAACGGAATATACAGAAAATTCCCAATTTTCTCCGTTGCTTCTTCGTTGCTTCGTTTTCTTTCATGGTATCAGAGCATTGATCCAAACCCACTTCCGCTTCATCTTTCTTGGTTGTCTTCTGTTCTTTTGTTACTGCTGAACCTGCAAATCAGTGGAACAAATTCCTACGAAAAGAGAGAAACCAGAGAGAAACCAAACACTTACCTTTACCTACTAAACACTTACCTTACCTCTTGCCATGACGAAGAACAAGACATCCGTTGAGGGAAATCAACCCTCAGAGACGAATATTGACTCATCACAGGGAAATTTCCCCATGGAGACAGAAGAACGAAGCAGAATTCCGTCGCTAGGTCAAGACCAGCAGACGCAGACTCAATGGGGTCCAACTCAATTACCTCCTTTTTGGATGTATGGACCTCCGCCCTGGTATTACACTGGGGGAATTGCATCATAAACCCAAGGAGCAGGAACAGGGATAGCCTCAGACGGTGTTTTTCAACAACTTGGGTCAGGGAGATTCGCGGGTCAAACATTTGGACCAGGGAGCCCAGGCCAAGGATCGGATCCCTACCCGGTTCCTCAACCCAGTCAAATGCTGCCGGATCCCTACCCGGGTTCTCAACCCGGTTTTGCACCGTTTCAACTCCTCGTCATCACTGGCCGCTTAGAACCAGGAGATCCTCTATTCACGACTGCCGGAGATGGACCGGAGCTCCGGCTTATCAGCCAAGTCCTCAACGGCCCAGAGAACTACAATGGATGGGCCACAGAATTTCGACACACACTTGGGACGAAGGATAAAGAAGGTTTCATAGACGGAACAATACCTATGCCCAGTGACGAGCGATTGCAGCGTCTCTGGCACAAGTGCAACCGGTTGGTGAGAACATGGATTGGAAACACAATTAGTCAAGAGGTTGCCACAGGTCTACCCCCGATTGAAGATCCCAAATTGATGTGGGAAAATATAAAGGAGATGTACGTGAAGCTTGATCGCGCTAGAATATTTGCGATAGAGCAACAACTTGCGGAACTAAAACAAGGGAATTCCTCAATTAGGGTTTGTTACAACAAACTCACTACTCTCTGGAATGAATTGGAAACGGTGGAAGAGAAATTAGACGCACCGGATCACGTGTTGAAACAATATCAGGCCATCCGAGAACGGCAAAAGGCTACTCGTTTTCTGCTCATACTCAACAATGAATACCTCAGCTTCAGAACACAAATTCTCGCGATGGATTCCTCGCCTCCACTCGGCCGAATATATCAACTTGCTGTCCAAGAAGAAAGCCATCGACTTACTGCTGCTCAGGACCATGGGAGAGCAAAGGATGGTCTCATCCTCGCAGCACAGGGACCACGAAGAACACAAGCCGAGAGAACTGGAGCGACGGACGAAGGAGAGAGGCGGACTGATCGAGGGAATGGATGAGACAAAGGCGACAGAAACCCTAGGGGCCTCATCTTCATGGATGGGCCGGAGGAAACAAATAGAGGAGGTGGGCTGGAGTTTGGGCCTGATGGCTCTTTATTCCCTGCGGCTGGACGAGGAGGAAATGGGCCGAGCGACGGACAATGGGCTTCAAGCGGCTCATTCCTCAATTCTGCAATTAGGCCCACTGATCAGAGATTTCGTGTAGGCGGCCCATCAAGTGGATTTGGCCCATCCGGCAAAAATAAAACAAAACTTTATTGTGATTTTTGCAGGCATCCGCATCATACAAAAGAGACATGCTGGAAATTGCATGGAAAACCCAATAAGCAAGGAAAAAAACAGAGGGACGTGCAAGCCCACCAGATTGCTAGTCTACATCAACCTATCTCTCAGGAGCAGTACCAACAACTCATAAGGGTCTTAGAACAAATGGACCTCAATGGAAAGGGAGCAAGTTTCACAGGTACATCTTACTGTCTATCAAACTCTATTTTTAATACGGCATGGGTTATAGATTCAGGAGCTAGTGATCATATCATTTGCGATGAAAGTCTTTATTCCAGTACCATTGAAATGTCCAATTTTCCAAAAACTGTGCAACTTCCAAATGGGAGTGTCACATCTGTGAGTAAAATAGGAACAGTGAAACTTACCCCTGAGATCACACTCAAACATGTCCTATTTGTCCCTCAATTTCGCTTCAATCTTATATCAGTTTCCAAAGTCTATGCAGACAATTCTTGTCGTGTCGAATTTCAAGCTGACAAATGTCTCTTTCAGGCCCATTCGACTGGCAAACTAATGGGACTGGGTAATGCTTCTCAAGGGCTTTATTTTTGGACTAGCTTTCCAAATAATCTAGATTTTGCTTTGATTCCTCCTAAAGGACACTCCTTTTGTAATGCCAATTTAAGGAATAAAATTTGCATTCTTCATCAACGGCTTGGCCACAGCACTACCATTCCTTATCACAATTGTCTCGTGTGTCCTTTAGCTAAGCAATCTCGCATTCCTTTTCCCACGAGTACCACTTGTACTGATAATCCCTTGGCTTTACTTCATGTTGATGTTTGGGGTCCCTATCATACACCGCATCATGATGGATCTCGTTTTTTCTTAACCATTATGGATGATTATTCCTGAGCCACATGGTTATTCCTAATGCAGTCCAAAAGTCAAGCTCTATCAAATTTAAAGACCTTCGCCTCTCTGTCTCAAAATCAATTCAAAAAATTCGAACAAACAATGGGACCGAATTCTTTAATCGTGACAGTGATGTTTTTTTCTCTTCGCTTGGCATTATCCATGAAAGCACTTGTTCTTACACTCCACAACAAAATGGTGTTGTCGAAAGAAAACATCGTCACATTCTTGAGGTTGCTCGTGCTCTTAGATTTCAAGCTTCTATTCCTGAGACTTTTTGGGGCGATTGTGTGATCACAGCTGCTTATCTTATTAACCTTATGCCTAGTAGAGTTTTAGATGGTAAGAGTCCTTTTGAACTCCTTTTTCGGAAAAAACCTGCTTTGGATCATCTTCGGGTTTTTGGCTGTCTTTGCTATGCGACTACTGTGGGAACTCGATCCAAGATGGATCCACGTGCCCGATGAGGCATCTTTATGGGATATCCTATGCTGCAGAAGGGATATTGAATTTATGATCCTCAGTCTGGGGATTTCTTCGTCAGCAGGGATGTTGTTTTTCATGAAGAATTATTTACGTTCAAGGAAATACAATCGACATCGGAATTATCAGAGTCTTTTTCACCAGCTCGGCCTCTAACCACTGATGCTGATTTTTCTCCCATGGCGACGCCCACACTAATACCAATGGTTCCACAGTTTGCCGCGCCACATGGTGTTTCTCATTCTGAGGTTCCATCTCCTACTCATTCTGATGATGATCGTGACGAGCGGGTACATTCATCCGATGTCCCGTCTCCCACGCCAGAACCTTCTCCACCTCGAAATGAACCAATTATGCCTCGCCGTTCAGGTCGTGCCACCAGGCCACCAACCTGGACCAATGATTATATTTGCGACACCCGCATTTCTCTAGGTATATCTCATCCCATCTCATCATATGTCTCTTTTGATCGGCTCTCTCCAATACATCGATGCTGCGTCAGTCGCATTTCCGAAGCACATGAGCCTTCTACATACCGTGAGGCTGTGTTAGACCCTCGTTGGCAGCAGGCCATGGAGGCTGAACTCCAGGCCTTGATCGCGAATGGCACCTGGGACATTGTCTCTCTTTCGTCCCACCGTAAACCAGTCGGATGCAAATGGGTTTACAAGATTAAGTTTAAGGCCGATGGCTCAATTGAGCGATTCAAGGCACGACTCGTGGCCAAAGGATTCACTCAACGTGAAGGTTTCGATTACCACGAGACCTTTTCTCCGGTTGCCAAAGATGTGACCGTTCTCTCTTTGTTAGTAGTCGCCGCCTGTCGCGATTGGAACCTTCATCAAATGGACGTTCACAACGCCTTCCTCCATGGTGATCTTGATGAAGAAATCTACATGGAGCTCCCACCGGGTCTTCGGAGATAGGGGGAGTCTATGGTTTGTCGTCTCCGTAAGTCCCTCTATGGTCTCAAACAGGCATCACGGCAGTGGAATGCAAAGTTCACTAGTGCTCTTATCAAAGCTAGTTTCAAGCAGTCAAGGCGTGATTATGCCCTATTCACTCGAGCTAAAGGTGCGTCACATATTTATTTAATGATTTATGTGGATGACATATTAATCATGGGAAACGACAAGATCGTCATTGATGATTTGAAGGCTTATCTCCATTCAACTTTTCACATCAAAGATTTGGGAGCACCCAAGTATTCCTTAGGAATTGAAATTGCCCGTTCCAATTTGGGCATTTCTCTCAGTCAAAGGAAATTCATTCTGGAAATCATCTCAGAAGCAGGATTGTCAGGATGCAAACCTGCAGTAGTTCCAATTGAACAGAACCTCAAGCTTACCACAGCAGAACATGATGCAAGATTACCTCCAGAAACTGAAGATCCATTACTTGAGGATCCCTCCGGTTATCAAAGGCTAGTAGGTAAA
The DNA here is from genome assembly GCA_019926035.1 of Melaleuca alternifolia. Lineage (NCBI taxonomy): Eukaryota > Viridiplantae > Streptophyta > Magnoliopsida > Myrtales > Myrtaceae > Melaleuca > Melaleuca alternifolia. Next base: position 1,276,947 of record JAGKPW010002178.1, read on the forward strand.
TTGATTTATCTTACCATGACTAGACCAGATATTTGTTTTGCGGTACAGACACTTAGCCAATTCATGCATCAGCCTAAGCAATCGCATATGACTGCTGCCTTGAAAGTGGTCAAGTATTTAAAGCAATGTCCAAGGTTAGGACTTCTTCTTTCCAAAGAATGTGATATGGAGATGAAGGCTTATTGTGACTCGGATTGGGCTACATGTTCGATGAATCGAAGATCAGTAACTGGATTCTGCATCAAATTGGGAAATTCACTTTTGTCCTGGAAAACCAAGAAGCAAGGAACAGTCTCATTGTCTTCGGTTGAGGCGGAATACCGCGCTATGGCTAAAACCACATGCAAAATAATTTGGTTACGTGGACTTCTGTCTGACCTTGGTATAAAAGTTAAGGGGCCAACTACCTTATTTTGTGACAATGAAGCGGCCCTTAAACTTGCAGCAAATCCTGTTCAACACGAGAGAACGAAACATATTGAAGTGGATTGTCATTTCACTCGTGAGAAGGTGCAGAAAGGAATAATCAAGACAAGAGGAATAAGCACCGTGGAGCAGCCGGCAGACATGTTTACGAAGGCATTGTGTTCACGACAGCATACATATCTTCTAAACAAGCTAAATGTCTTGGACATATACAAGCCATTAGCTTGAGGGGGAGTGTTGACAAATATGCATATATTGTATTTTAAGGAAGACAATATGTGATCTTATTGTATTTGATCCCTTCCTTTTTTATTTCATACAATTTGTGTATTATATAGATGGCTATCATGCTTGTACAATTCATTGAACGGAATATACAGAAAATTCCCAATCTTCTCCGTTGCTTCTTCGTTGCTTCGTTTTCTTTCATTGGGGGTTCTTGCTGCTTTAATTAGTCAAAAAGATGGAATGTATTTTCCCGTTGATTTATCATGAAATTGTTGCAGTTTATTGTAAGGAATACATTAGAGTTGCGTTTGTACTATTGTTAACAAGCATCCTGCTTGCATTGACCTTTGGCCAGTTCGATTCGCATATTAGTTTTCAGGGTCGCAATGAGCTGCAATTTGATTTCTGTTTCAGAAACATGAGAGAGTCAGCTTTCATAATGGAGTCGAGCTCGAGCGTACCTCATATTATGAAGAAGTGCATGATCCAAAAAGTACATCCGACAGTATAGGACATGAAAATTGTTCCCTTCTTCCACTCAAATAACAATATTAAGGGACTCGGTCCCTATCACCTTTCGGTCCATGCACATACAAAACATGAAAATCATATGGAACTCGGTGTTACAAATTCTCTTCCTATTTATGAAGTTAAATCAGAGTAAAAAAAAAAAATTCCCAGACAATAACGCTGATTAGGTATTAACATGCGATGTCCCATTGATAATGTCCTTCCTCTGGGGAAGCCTAATCATGATCACAAAATATGACCTTTTGTGACTGAACATTTTTTTTTTGGAGGATTCGCTAGTGATCTCTTGAGCACAAAAAGCATTGTACTAAGAACAATGATAATAATAAAAACCTTCTGCTTCAATAATTCGAGAGACCACGACGACAGCACATGGCACTGTGAGTGAACAAGTTAAAAGAAAACCACTTTTGCTTTCACCTTTGTAAATTGAAAGATGCCAATCCCATTTCATTTTTTTATAAAAATATATATCTTGGTCGTACTATAAATTTGTTGGATTATTTCGCCATTTAAGAAGAGATTCTTGTTTTGAAAAATGGTTTCTTTTTCGTTAAGAAGAAAGAAAAGAAGTATGAATGCAAGAGGGGGGTCATCAAAAGTTAGTCACACTTGTGATGATCATTTCAATTTTGTCTTCGTCTTGGCGGAGTAGAAACTTTTAGTCGGATCTAACTCTGTTTTCAAGGGTTAAAAATCATCGACCATAATATTTCTCTTTGGCTCGGTTCGAACGTTCTTAACAGGTCCACAGCAAATTTATGGCCCCATCGACGGGAAGAGTCACACCTGGCTGCATAAATTGGTGATTGGTGTCCTCTACCTATCAAGCTTCAATATTTCTATCCTCTAGGAAGCATCCTTCGAGATAATAGGAAGTTACAGAGTTGGAATAAAGTATGAGTACAGTGCATAAAAATTCTTCCCTTCCTCCACTGAAATAACAATGTTAAAGGGACTCAGCTCCAGTCACGTTCCTCCATAGGTCTAAGTTCATGCCCGTACAAACCGTGAAAATCATGTCGAACTCGGTGTTTCAAATTCTTTTGCTTCTGGTTTCCCTCACGGTTCAAGCAGCAGGAACCGCAGCGGGACTTGTGAGGCGAAACTGTCCTAAAACATGCGGGAACGTCATCATTTCCTTCCCCTTCGGAATGGGAACCGGTTGTTCCTTGGATGACTAGTACGAGATTGTCTGCCAGCAAAAACAAGAGGGATCCCCTGCTAAATAAGTTAGGATTGAGAGTTCTCAACATTCCACTCCCCAATTTTTTGTTCTAACGGGGATGGCATGATAAAGATCAGTCTTCCAGTAATTTACTCAAATCTAAGTTTCTAGGGTGAGGGACATTATAAAGATCATTACTAAGAATCGACAAAGTCTTTGATTATCTTTTCTGGTGAAACATAACTCAGTCCTAAATATGCTATTGGTGTGGAAATCTTCTAAGATGATCAATCAAACTGACCATGTGACATCTTGGCTGTTGGGAAATTACGTCGGAAATGAAAAGAACAACAGAATCGGACTTTGAGGCGTAATAATACTCTCTTTAAGAAATTATTTACCCAACGGTGTTGCTAATGGTTTCTAGCAAATTAAATATCAATGAGAATACCAAATAGCAATTCTAATATATTCTCCAAGAACTCTCCAAGTATTTTTTTCACAAAAAAGAAGAAGAAAAGAAATGAAGAAGAACTAAAAGAAGACATTAGAAGAACTTGATATATTAAATGTTTCCTTCTTAAAACAGAAGTAACCCTTTAGGAAAAGTTATAAAATGAAGATAAACTTTTTGAAAAGTCACATAGAAAATACGGAACAAAAAATAATAATTTATTTTTTATTTCGAATTTCATAATTTGTAAAAATAAAATTGCAACCTTTCATGGTGAAGAAGTTATATGTAAATAGTCACAACTCTCCAAAAACTGTATTCGTACTAATGTCACATTCCTAAGATTGTAAAATATCTAACATTCGTCAGTAAAAAATGTCATAAATTCGGAATAAAATAATAAAATAGGATTATAGTCTATTATGGACCACCTCTGCACAAAATATTAAGTGCCTAACAGCTGCGCAATTATTCGCGCATCCGCACTTGGTTAGTAAGATCATACCTACCTTATCCAATGTCCTTATTTGTAAGAATAAGATATATTGGCAGTTATAAATTGACCCGTAAGTTCTCATCTTTTTCATGCGGTCCAATAAAATGTTTCACTATACTTGTTTTATAAACAAACAACCAATTTGGCTGGCACAAAGAAGGCTCTTGGAAAAAAAGAGAGGAGAAAAATGAAGTCTTCCACATCCAATGAAATGCATATGGCGCTCTCTGGAGAAGTCTAAGTCGACGAGGAAGTGACATCCAAAAGAAGCTTGTGGGCTAAGGAAAGTCATCTTCAGCATCGAAAATAGCGAAGGAACAATAGTGTCTCTGTTCTATCACCGTAGTCGATGGTCTGTCTTTCCAAGTCATCCATTAATTCACACCATGCTGATCTTTCCAAGTCTCATTACGTGCAAGTTGGTTTCATATAGTTAGAAAATTAAGTTAAACCGTTCTTCCACAGGTTTTTTGGCTGAATTATTGTTGTCATCCACGTCTACAAGGACCCATCCATCACAACCGCTAAGCATGCGGACCTCATCTGAGAGTCGCACTTGCTTAACAGCTATGATTGCATGTTCCATCAACGGACCGCGATCCAGGAAGATTTCTCTAGATTTTGGTTTATGTGTACGGTTGGGCCTCTCAAGAATTCATTGCTGTGTCCCCTAATTATTGCGAGTAAAGTAGAAGAAGGGTACGACTTTCATGTCCTGTGCGCTCAGATGTATTTTGGATGATGCACCTGTTTATAATTTAAGATATGCTTGAGATTGATTACTTTGACAAAATGGACTCCATTGTGTATCCAAAACTGAAATCAAACACAGCTTTTTTCTATTGAGGAAAAGATGCGAGCAGTAGTTTTTTGTTCTTTGATGCTTTGATTAGAAATCATGATCACAGTCCTAAAGGTATTAATTATCCCCGCTATTATTGCTGTCTGAGTGTGAAGTATACCAACATCATAGAGGAATGAGTTCGGAAATTATTCAATTTCCTTCCTGAAATTTCATCTTGAATGTCTTCTTAAACTTGTGTAAGAAAAGAGGAGAAAAGAATGTTGCAAAGAAAATAAATGAACAAAATGTTATTCGGCCCTATTATATACAACCACACAACATATTTCTTGGAAGTAGTGAGCCACCCCCACTTTTCATGATCAACTATCACTTATCACTTATATTTTTGTCAATATTCACTTCTTTTCATGTCCAATACAATATGTTCTCTTCTCTTTATTCTTTATAGATAACAGACTATTTCACCAATCCTCCACATAGTCTGTTATATGTACAAGGTTATATAAATTTATACATACAAAAATGAATATATTAAGATTTTAAATGAATAATTAAGATTTAAACCTTCAATTAGTGTAAATATTTCCATTAACAAAATTAATGGCAGATAAAAGTTTGAATCATAATTCCATTTTTTATCAAATTACCAAAAATTTGAATTTACACGCATTCAATCAGAAATTTTCTATGCCTTAGCAATTTTTATGACCTTGTGCTGCCTCTTGGACTAATCAATATTTACAAAACTTCATGCAACTTTTGTTAGAAGCGACATCACTTGTTATGTTCATATAGATGAAGATCCTAATTTATAGTCTTCGCTTTGTTTTGCCAAAACTTGAACCTCATTAAGAGTGCTTTCTAACTCTCATCCTCAAAGCATTTCATAAGTACTATTCTTGTGCCTCTATACTTGATCACTGTTAATAATAACTTCTTGTTGCCCATTGAACTTTGACAATTTCAATAGAAATTGTAAAATTGTGTTTTCACTATGCTTGACTATTATCAAAGTGGTCTGATATCTATAATTTGTTCGAACATACATTACTAAATAATTATGTCAATAATCGATGGTCGATTATGATCATGTCACAAATCAATATCTTTAGATTTTTTAAAGTATATTTTGTTTTGTGCCTTAGACATTATTGCTTCACTATCACAATGAAAATATGTTGCTGCGATTGATTGTGGCACAATTCTATATCCAATGGCAAATTCGGTAGCCGTTCAACTTCTTCACTAGTTGCCAATAGTACTATAAATTTATATTCCATTGTTATATGAGCTATACATATTTGCTTCTTTGATGCCCAAGAGACTTTAACATTTGCAAGCTTGAAAACCCATCTTGATCTTGACTTGTTATCAATTGTGCTAGCTATCCAACTAATATCTAAATATCCTTCTTGTATTGCCAGTTATCTTCCACAAAATAGATCATTTCTAATTAACTAATAATTCTACTTTTGGCCTTTCAATGATTTATTACCAGGATTACTAGTAAATGTAGACAATTTGCGCACATATTTGGTTTGTGACAATTGTCAAAAAAGTATAAACATTTTTGCAACTTTGCCGATTCAGTTCTAAATCCTTTTTTTGCCAATTTAATCCTAAACCTTTTGGAACTTTGCCATTTAAGTCCTTTCGACGACTTTTCGCCGAAAAAAGCCTACGTGGCCCAATCCATCGATCGACGACGCTGATGTGGCACAAAACGACGTAATTTTGACAATTTGCCCCAAAATCGAACGAACCCTAGTTTTGCCCCAAATTCAGCTAGGGTTCTTGAGCTTCAACAGTAGGGTTCTTCAACTACAGTTCTTCTTCAGCTTCTCGGTTCCTCGATTCTTCTTCCACTGCATTCTCTTTCTCTTTCTTCTCGATTCTCCTTCTTCTTGCATTCTTCAGCTAGCCTCTCGATTTTCCTTCATTCTTCTTGCGTGCGTTCTCTCAGTTTTCCTTCATTCTTATTGCATGGGTTCTCTCGATTTTCCTTCTTGCGTCATTCTTCAACTAGGGTTCGAATTGGGTTCTTCAATTTGGGGCAAGTCAAAACACCAAAACTACTTTGACGTCCAGTGGCCACATCAGCGGCGGCGACCGGCCGACTGATCAGGCCACGTCAGATACAATGTGCTAACTGGACATCCACGTAGGTTTTTTTTTTAGCGAAAAGTCATCGAAATGACTTAAATGGTAAATTTTCAAAATGTTTAAGACTGAATTGGCAAAAAAAAGTTTATGAATGAGTTAGTAAAGTTGCAAAAGGTTTAGGGCTATTTTGACAATTGTCCCTATTCGGTCTAGTAAAATGCATATCATTGATCAGACTCCCAATTGCATTAGCAAATTTTAATTGTGTTAAAGGTTGTCCAGTAATTTTCATCAATTTAATTGACACATCATATGGTACATTTGATTCTTTAAATCCTAAATGCCAATATTTTAAAATATTTTTCTCCACATAATGGCTTTGACTTGAAGTATAACCCCTATCATGTATAATTAGTTTGACACTTAAAATCGTATACACCTCTCTCAAATCTTTCATTTTAAATTGAAAAGATAGATACTTTTAGTTCCATTCATGTCATGTCTATTTGCCCCAACTATAAGCATAGCATCTCTACATATAAGTAGATTATAATAAGTCCATACTTTTTAGTAAACATTGACTTAATGCACTTATCAGCATTGCTATACGTAAATCCATTTGATAAACTACTTAATTAAATTTTCCATGCCATTATTTTGGTGCTTGCTTCAAATTTTGTAGTGATTTGTTTAATTTGCAAACCCTACTTTCATTTTGAAGTAGAATAAAACATTCAGGCCGTTCCTTATATACCTCTTTTCCTAATTTGTCATTTAAAAAAAATTCATCATCCATTTGATGTACATGCAATTCACAAATTGATGCCAAAGCTAACACAACTTTAATATATGTTATTTTGAGTAACTGGTGCATATGTAGCAAAATAGTCAATTCATTTCTTCCACTTACTACTTTTTTGCTCTCAACCCGGCTTTAAAGGTTTGCAATGTACCATCAGCGTTATACTTTCTTCTAAATAGCCATTACCCAATTGGTCTTGATCCAGGAGGCAAGTTAATTTAATTCCATATATTGTTAGCAATTATTGAATCCATTATATTATTAAATGCTTCTTTCAAAATTATGCATCCCTAGATGTCATTGCTTTAGTGAACATCCTTAATTCTTCATCCAAGTGAAATAACATGGGTAGTTTATTTGCAACATTTTACCATATCTCCTTCTACCAGAAGAGTTACGAAATTAGAATTGAAATATTTTATTTTATTCAATTTGACTTATCATCAGCCCACTTGGAGAATTAAAAGATGAAAAATTGCTTGCGTCAACATCTAATAGTCAATAAGCTTGAGAATTTTCAGCATGTTCAACAAACACACTTTTTAATAGTTTAGGCCCTAATTTGCTTCACTTATGATAAGGAATTCTATAATATGCAAGGCATTTGTATACTTTAAAGTGTTGGATATTCTTATACCCTTCCTTTCCAGGGAGATATCTGAATTTCTTTGAAGGACTTTTGCTGTGAACCATGTGGTAAGAAGTGCTTCTCCCGCAAATTGATTGGCAATTTTGCTTGTAAGATCATGGAATTAACTATATCTACCAAAATTCATTTTTTTTCTAATTGTCAATTCATTTCTTTGGGGTGTATGAGATGCCCTTCCTTGATGGACTACCATTTTCTTCACAAATTGTAGGAAAATCTCATGTAAAGTATTTGCGTCCCGGATCAATTCTGAAAGCTTTAATTTTTGCATCATTTTAATTTTCCACTGCAGCCTTTATATACCTTGACCACATCAAAAGGTTGATATTTGATTTCCTAAGGTAAACATGAATATATTTAGAGTAATCATCAATAAATGTAATACAATAACGATCCCTACCTCTAGTTACTATTCCCTTTAATTCACAAATGTCAAAATGCACCACTTCAAGTACTTCAGTAGATTATTCTACCTTTGAGAACAATTTTTTAGTCATTTTTGTCTGTAAACATGACATCATACTATTAGTATTCATAAATTTCAAAGTACTATAGCCAAAATTAGATTATTGCCACAAGGAAGATGATTCAAGCAAATAAAGAGGATAAGCTTATTAGCTTTTAAAACAGCCTTAACTCCGTTCTTGCACAGCAAGTTAGCTAATACAAGATTCATGTGAATATCAGGAACGTGTAGCTTTGATCAAAGTCAATTTTTTTTTTCTGGAAGTAAAGTGCAATTCAACTCAGCCTAGATCAATTACAGTATTGTGATTTCCCGTCAACTCATGTAGTTCCTTCCTACAAGTGTATAAGTTTTTAATTACTTCTTATTATCGCGCGGACATGCATAATAGCATTGGAATCAAGCCATTAATATTTTGCTCTTGTATAGGTGACATTAGTCTCCAATCCAAATTGCAATCTAGAGACCATAGCAACCAATTCATTGGTGTTTTGCTCCACAACATTTGCTATAGCGTCTTTTACTTTTTCTGGTAGTGTAGGTCCTTGTGGTGGTCTTTTCTACCACAATAAAAAGCATAACTTGTCATCCTTGAATGTGCTATTGTTGCCACGAGTGTTGATGCTGTTCTTGTTCTTCAATTTCCTCTTGTTTCCCTTCTCATTTTCTTTGTCTCCATTCATGTTGCCATTTTCAACAAATGCACTTTGTTTGCAATTTCTTTCACATAATTAGTCTCTTGATCCCAACACCCCTCCTCAATTCGAATGTGTTTTATCAAATTATCCATAGTTAGGTCTTCGATTGTGTGGAGAAGTTTCTTTGGATAATTATTCCAAGTTGAAGGCACTTTTGAAATAATTGTAGCAATTTGAAGAAGTTCAGTAACTTCAATCATAAGGTGTTTGAGTTTGGCAACATATATTTGAAGTTCCTTTGCTTGCTTAAAAATAGATTTCCCATTAATCATGATAAATTCAAAATAATTCAAAGCAACAATTACAGTAGCACCTTGTTTGTCGGAATTATATTTGGTCTCCAAGGCATTCCAAATGCCTTTGAGATTCTTACAAAATCAGAAAAATTCAAACGGGCGATCTAACAAAGCATGGAGAATTCTACCTCCTTTTATTATCCTCTCGCCTTTTTCTAGCAGCCTTGATTTCATAACTTAAGATTGTTGAGAAAATTTTAATTGATCATGAAGATACAAGCAATAGTTTATAGTTCTTTGATATCTTGATGCATGATGACCATCAATATCCTTAAGGTATCATTTACCCTTACGAAGGTTGCCACAATGTTTAAATCAAATATACCTCTAGGACATACATCAAAGTCACAAAAGCATAAGCTCAATAATTCCTCAATTTCCCTATTAAAGTTTCACTATGAATGTGTTGTCAAAATTAGGAGAAAAACATAGAGAATTATGAAGAAGAGAATGTTGTGAAGAGGAAAAAAAATTGTTATGCACAATGTGTGATTTGATCCTCTTTTAGATAACCAAACAACACAAGTCTTGAAAATAGACACCTTGGAGTCGTCGCCACTTTTCATGATTAATCATTACTTTTCTTCATGTCAATATTCATTTATTTTCATATCTAATTTAGTCTCTTCTCCTAATTATTTAAAGATAACAAACTATTTTGATATCTTCAACACTAAAAACTAACGGGGGACAGTGAGTCCAACCGGCTAAAAATTAATGCAAGTAAGACGTTTCCAAGAGAACAAGTGTATCCCTAATGTAATCCCTTACAGTAAAGATCTCTCGGATGCTAAGCCGCAATAATCCCCTCGAGATACATGAACCGGGAAAAAAAACTAGTTGACTAGTCAAAACAAAAGGTTCCCCTCGTGATACATGAACCAAGAAAAGAAAAATGTCTTGTCGAAAACAGCAAGTTCCCCTAATCTGATGACTAGGCAACGAGGTTTCTTGGCTCTTCCTCCCATAAAGAAAGAGATTGGTTTTTGTTCTGTTAAGGAGAAAATATTCTGTGATTAGTAAGCGTTACGTCAATCGCTGACGTGAAGTATTTCTTTACTCATATTTAATAAAAATTGACACGTGTCAAATTAGATGAAATTATAAAAATAAAAAATAATTTTTTATCTTCTTCCTCCTTCTGCAGATCTGGTTTTCACCATGGCAGCCGGCGCTTCTTCCTCCGTCACAGAGCTCCACCCAGAAGGTACTCAATCTTCAACTTCGAGTGGCCGACCTTTGTCGTGAGGTCGACCACCTCCACCACCGCCGCCGACAACAGCAAGGACGCCGGCCCCGAAGCCGCGCGCGATCTCGTTCTGGAAGCTCTGCATGAAGGAGTCCAGATCCGGAGCCCCCGAGTCGGGGTCGGAGTCGTCGAGGAAGCCCAGGAGGTCATCCCTGAGCCTCTTCACCTCGGCCGACTGGAACTCCAGCTCGTCCGAGTTGTCGCCTCTGGATCGTTTCCAGGGGTGAGGGGGCCGAGGTGGAAGGATGAGAGGCGGAGGGGGAGGAGGGAGAGCGGGGAGAAGGGAGAGGACGCGGAGGGCACCGTACGGTGGAGGAGGCGAAGTACAAGTAGGCGAGGGCAAAGATCCATTCTTGGATGAAGTTCTTGAGCTCTTCTTCTGCTGCTTCATTCATTTCTTCCTCTGCTGGCCGGACGGGGTGAGCTCTGTGATGAAGGAAGACCGGCGGCCATGGAAAACCAGATCTGCAGAAGGAGGAGGAAGAAGATAAAAAAATTATGTTTTATTTTTATAATTCCAACTCAGCTGACACGTGTCATTTTATCATTGAATATTAGTAAAAAATATATACCATGTCAGCGATTGACGTAGTGCTTACTAATTACTAAATATTTTCTCTTAATATTTTCTCTTAAGACTCTATTCGTTTCACGGAAAATATTCTTTCGAAAAATGTTTTCCGAAAATTATGGTGTTCTGGGAGTGAAAAATAATTTGTCAAGGAAAATATTGAAAATATCATTCTTAAAATGAAGAAAATATTTTTTTTTCAAAAAAAAAGAAAACATTTTCCAAGATTGTAACACCTCCATCCCCTCTCTCTCTCTTCCTCCCTTTTCTCTCTCCTCTCTCCTCTCTTTCCCCACTCCAACTGAATTCCTCTCTCTCTCCCTCTCCCTCTCGACACACTCTCTCTCTCTCTCCCCCCCTCCCTAGCCGAACTCCTCCCTCTCTCTCTCTCTCCCCCTCTCACTCTTCTCTCTAACATTTCTCCACTGAACAGCGAAAAATATTTTCCGGTTCATTTTTAAGTTTCAAGCGAATACTAGAAAATATTGTCATTTTTCGAAAAAATGACTTCCTAATGCTATATTTTTCGTGAAACGAACGAAGCCTAAGAGTTCAACAATGACCCGAGCATAGCTGTGCACGTCGTTTTTTTTTTCTGTAAATTGTCTTTGGAGGTAATTATTGGCCTGGGCATGTATATTCCCATAGGCGATAATGCCAGAAAGAGGCCATGTTTCAGGATGTGCGAGGGGATGCGGATCCGCAAACGATGCTGCATCCTAGTCTACATAATAAGACTTGCTACATCGTAGACATATCAAAGCTTGAGGGCCTCAATTGACTTATCTAATTAGAATTGGAAGTCGTCTCTCTCCCCTATTTTTCGCAGAGCCTTCCTTGGACCAGCCAAGAAGTAACATGGTACGTTCGACCGGTCATTTTAGAAGATTTCCACACCAATAGCATAGTTATGGTTTAGCAAGAAAGAAAATTAACGACTTTTTATTGAAAAAAATTAACATAAATAATTCATAATATGCGGTCCAATGTACAATTCCATCCTTTGACTTTGATTTATTTATTATAATTTATATACTAATTCTAAATGGTCAATCTAATTCCTCAACTTTATATAAGGAAATCAGATTAGTCCATCACCATCAGTACTACTTTTAATTTTTCATAATTGCAGTATTGCCCAATCTAAAAAAAAAATCAGTTTATCTCCTAAATCAGCTGAACAAAAATGCTATCTTTTATTATCTTTCTACATTTTTTGTCTATAAAAATATTACTATAGCTCCATTTATGTATATCTTAACTTATTTACTCGTAAACGGTTACCAAAAAAAAACTTATTTACTCATAAAAGTAGAAATATTACCTCTTTTAGGGTTATATCAAATCCATATTATTGTTGTTTAGAAATAAAAAGCTTTCCTGAGAATTTAGTTACGATATAAATTATCCATATTCTTGTCATACTAATATTAATTTAAATTTTTTTCTTTATTGTTTAGATAGATAAAATTTTTGAGATTTTGCATTTTGTGTTTTTTTAGTTAAATTTTGTTAAATTTGTAAATCAAAAAATTAAAATAGCATGAATATTAACTCGATACAACTCTAAACAAGGTTCTACATTTACTATCATAGATATCATAAGCTAAAATATACTCAAATGCAACTATTTTAACATTTACAAAGAATAAGAAGGTAAACAAGTAATAAAAAGATAGTAATTTTTTTTTTGTTGATTTAGGAAACGGATTGAAATGAAAATATATCCAACAATCGGAGGAAAAGTGCAATTATGAAAAGTGTTGACTGGATTAAACAAATAAAAAGTTTAAGAACTAGATTAGACATTTATAAATAGTTTAAAAACCCCACTCAATAGATTGAAAAATTCATGAATGATATTGCATATGGATACAAGTTTAAGGAATATTTGCATCATTTTCCTTTCTTATGATGATCTTTATATTGTTATTAGTCTAATACTAGCTTGATTCTCGATTATTGCCGCAAAGCAAACACACATAAAATTAGATGAAGTAGTACTAGGTAGTTGTATCGCATTATATAATCATTGTACGTGAAAATCATGCTAGCGGAAGGTAGCCATTTTCTCAAATGCTTGACTAGCTTCATTGACCAAGGTGAATCAAAGTGGGAGGTAATTCAACTATGAAATTTTTACACTTGGTACTTGGTAATCTATGAAGCAAACAGAAGAGGCCCAACCGTACACATAAACCAAAACCTGGAGAAATCTTCTTGGATCGCGGTCCGTTGACGGAACATGCAATCATAGTTGTTAAGCAAGTGTGACTCTTAGATGAGGTCCACATGCTTAGCGGTCATGATGGATGGGGTCCTCGTAGACGTGGATGACAACAATAATTCAGCCAAAAAACCTGTGGAAGAACGGTTTAACTCATTTTTCTAACTATATGAAACCAACTTGCACGTAAAGAGACTTGGAAAGATCAGCATGGTGTGAATCAATGGAGGACTTGGAAAGACAGACCATCGAATACGGTGATAGAACAGAGACACTATTGTTCCTTCGCTATTTTTGGTGCTGAAGATGACTTTCCTTAGCCCGACAAGCTTTTTTGGACGTCACTTCCTTGTGGACTTAGACTTCTCCAGAGAGCGCCACATGCATTTCATTGGATGTGGAAGACGTTATTTTTCTCCTCTCTTTTTTTCCAAGAGCCTTCTTTGTGCCAGCCAATATTGGTTGTTTGTTTACAAAATAAATATAGTGAAACATTTCATCAGACCGTATGAAAAAGATGAGAACTTTTGGGTCAATTTATAATTGTCAATAAATTTTATTCTTACAAATAAAAACATTAGGTAAGGTAGAGTGCAGATGCGCGAATAAATGCGCAGCTATTAGGTACTTAATATTTTGTGCCATAATAGGCTATAATGCTATTTTATTATTTTATTCATTTACAAATTTATGACATTTTTTACTAACGAATGTTAGATATTACAATCTTTGGAATGTGATATTAGTATAGATACAGTCTTTGTAGAGTTATGACTATTTACATATAACTTCTTCACCATGAAAGGTTGAAAAATTGTTTATACAAATTATGAAATTCGAAAAAAAAACAAACAAACTATTAATCGATCTAACATGGGTCTGATCAGTGTAGGCTAAATTGAGCCTGATCCGTAATGAGAGAGGCTAATAGATAACTTTATAGATATCACTCGAATATCTTCTTCCTCGCATAAGGAGCTCAAAAGAAAGTGAGTATTGTGAGGAGCAGTCTTATTGAGCCATTGATACAAATGATAATAGAAGATAAGCATTTGAGGTGTGGATTTGTTGTTATTCCGTATTAAGAATGATGAATTCCAAATCAAGTAAATCAATTTTTTTCCATTACTAGATACTAGTTATGACAATCACGAGATACCAAACTTAGAAAGACCGCTTTGGTGGGATCCAATGGACGACATCTTGATAGTGGCCCCTGGGGTCTTCGATTACCGTTATTGCCTGAGAACTTGTATTAGAACAGGCCATTGATTTGACTCAAGTCTCCAACAATTATAGAGTACAGAGAAGATTAGTAGTCCATTGCGAGTTATTGCGCCGAAGATGACTTTCCTTGACCCCCAAGCCTATCCCGATGAGCCGTTTATCGAATCGTTGCAATTGATGTTCGATCCTGAAGAGAAGGAAGAGATCTTCGGAAAGTGGGTTTTTATGATCCGATAAATAATCAAACCTATTTAAATATTCCTGCTATTCTCTAATTTTGACTTTTGGTTCCGACGAACGAATAATCATTGAGTCCTCCTCTTTCCGGACAACACATACAAAGAAACCCGCCAATAGTCAAGTAATTAGTGAACCTATGGGAGGCCCAATTCATTGGGATTTCCCTATTGGGCTAGGTCATTTCGGGGCAAGCGGATCATTTATGATGAAAAGAATGAGCTTCAAGAGAATGACTTTTTTTTATTAGAATTCAAATATTATTTAAATTGAATTTCTTTCTATTATTTAATTATTATTTTCATAATATAAGAAGTTTGTTATTCAAGAAAGTTAGTTTGACCCCTCCCCCATAATTTTTTGGTTTTCTTTAGTTCGTAAAGCATAGCAATTATATGAAATCATCGATCAAATTTTTATTCAACCCTATAGAATTGCTTATTTTTTTGATTTAAGAGAAAAAGCATGAAAAAAAATAGTTTTTTTTCTATTTTTTTTATCCATGGATATAGTGTAAAGAGTAAAGACAAGGAAAGAGACCACCATTAAACTTGGTTAGGTCAGTGGTCTCGTGGCCACCTATCGTCCACGAGATCAATAGTTATCGTTGTGCCATGATCAAGCCTCTGACAATCCAGTGCTTATGGGTACTGCTATCTTATGTGAACAGAATTATGGACCCTTGGCACAACGGGTGGGCCATGTCAGTAAGTTTGTCTCTTCGAATGGTGCTGAGTAGCTATAATTCAAACATACTATTTAGAAGTGGATGCTTGGCTACTCAACCCTTTTGCACATACAATCACGGTTCTATAACTTCTAAGTTTACACAAATGCTTTCACCACTTGATGTATTAAGACTTCGTTCGTTTCACAAAAAGTAACTTTTAGAAAAATATTTTCCGAATTTTTCGGCATTCGTTTCACGAAAAATAAAATAGTCAAGGAAAATATTTTCCATCAATGGAAGAAACATCTTCAAAAATAGGGAAAATATTTTCCATATTTTTTAAAGGGAAAAATATTTTATGTGTTCTTCGTTTACTTTCAAATATCACTCGAGACTGGCAAGCCGGCGGTTTTTGATAAACGAACACTGGAAAATATTATCATTTTCCGGACAAATGACTTTCTGGAAAATATTTTTCAAAAATATTATATTTTCTGTAAAACGAACGGAGCCTAAGAGTCCATGAATTGGAAATGAAGATGCATCTCGAGGATGGCCTCTTGTGAAGATTTACACAGAAAATATCACAACAATGGACAAGTACAAGGACGAAACAAATCAATGCCATTTTCGGGATTTTGATCGAACGAAACAATCCGGTTTTCGATCATGAGATTCTGATCGACAATTCGTATTTCAATTTGAGATTTCGATTCCTGATCATGCCTCTTGGTGGGCCTCGCCCTTTTCTTTGTCTTTTCTAGTCCAGGCGAATGGATGTGGTGGGCTTGAGGGGGCCCTGGCTGCAAGAGATGCCAAAACCACAATTATCGATGTTTTGATCGAGCAGGTTTAATGCACGTGTGAAAATACAATCATCTAAATATAAAAGTTATTACTCAAAGAATTTGGTATGTTTGAAGTTCTAGAGGAAAATAAAAGGATAATACAGGCCAAGAAGCGCATTCACGGAGAGCTTATGCTGTCAAAAAGCAGTGTCTAAAAAAATCGGATACGAAATGTCCATAGCTTATAATTCCACGATTTTGTGCTCGGACATTAAACTAATCTACGATCCTCAAGAATTTTGTGGCGATGAAAAACATGACGTGTGTTTCTTAAGGGCAATAAATCGACATTGGCGGGACTGTTTACGATCGTGGCAAAATCAATGGAAGTAGGGAAAAAAAGAACCAAACATATTCAATACTAAAAGAAGGTGCAAATATCGCTGGAAAAATTAGCCAAAAAGTAATAAACTTATTGTATAGATGCCGATTTAGTCATAAACCTTTCAATTGGACTAATTGAATCCTAAACTTTTCGATAATTTGCTAATTCATTGTTTTTCAGTCGATTTTGATCAAAAACCGCTACCTTGTATGATGATCATGTCACATAGGACAGCCGGCCGGCACCGGCGTTAACAACTGTCTCAATTTTTGTTGTGGTCAGTGTCCATGTTGGTAAGTTCTTGTCAAAGTTGGATTGAATGACTAAATTGATAAATTGTCAAAAAGTTTAGGACCAAATTAGTCAACTAAAAGGTTTATGAGTACATTGATATATGTAAAGTAAATTTAGGACTTCCTTGGTAATTTTCTCAAATATCACTTTATATACGAGTTGGTCCATACGCGATTGATTTTTATCTTTTATTTGTTTTGCTATTGAGAATTGACAAAAAAAAAGGTTGGCTAGGATCGGGAGATAACTCTATTACTAGTGGGGTTATGATGTTGATATATGTAGTTCAGGTGGTGAGTTTGATACACCACATAGTGAAGATTTAAAAGATATCTTGATCGAAGCAGCCCGAGCATCGGCAGATGGCAACAATCTCTCTATGCCACCAGCAATTCACTGTGATCTTCAGGGAAGAGCCGAGCGGGGAAGGCGGGCGCAAGCCACCTTCTTTTCAGCAAGTAACAATCTAATTGAATCGTGAAGCCTGATGCACCGGTGACTAATGTAATTTTTGCAATAATCAGATTGACAGCAAATATTGAAGGATCTCAAGAGGAACGAAAATCACTGCATCACGCTCGAGCTAGATTATTGCAAAATTGGCACATACACGTAAGATAATGCCTAGCTAATTGCAGGTCCTGATTAAATTTGGGATAGGTCTTGACTTCACAATTTATTAATCCCCCACACTGAGAACAAGTTCATTACCGACAGATAACTAACCAAAACCATCCTATTAGTCAACAAACAAGTTTTCCTCCCTTCCCTCTTCTTTCTTTCTTTTGCTCTGAAGACCGTTCTCCATGACAAACGCAGCCATACGACTCATGAGAATAAGAGACGGAACAGATATTCACCACGTCGCACTAGGAAAGAGTGGCTGCACATCCGAAAATGTAATGACATCTGCGCCGATGTTTGACTTGCTAGATTCAAAAGCTACAGTATAAGATTCAGTTGCCTCACGGTCCTCTTGATTTTGCTGAATGCTCGAAGGATTCTGGAGCTTCCTTATCCCCTCCAACTCCAGTGCAACTTCTTTCATCGTAGGCCGGTTCCTCCCATTCAAGTTCAAGCATCTTTTTGCAATGTTGGCAACTGATGCAATCTCTTCCTTCTTACCTTCTTTCAAAACTTGAGCATCCACAATGTCGAACAAGCAATTCTCCTCCATTGAAATAATGAAATAGGTTGCGAGGCTTCTTCCTTCTTGTTCCCTCAGTGACGAGATTGGCATTTGTCCCGTTAAGAGTTCAACAAGGACAACTCCGAAGCTGTACACATCACTTTTGTCTGTAAATTGACTTGATTGGAAATACTCGGGATCTAGATAGCCGAAAGTCCCCTGCACCAACGTGGTCACGTGAGTTTGATCAAGGGAAACGGACTTGGACGTACCGAAATCTGCCACTTTTGCCCGATATTTCTCATCCAAGAGGATGTTGGTAGACTTGATGTCTCGATGATAAATAGGAATGGAGGCCGCTGAATGCAAGTAGAATAAGGCTCCCGCGATTTCAGTTGCAATCCGTAGCCGTGTGTCCCACGATACAGGAAACTCTACATTTGGGTCATGTAGGTATTGGTATAGAGTCCCGTTTGGTATGAACTCATATACTAAAAGCGGGACTTCCGTCTCCAAACAACACCCCAATAACTTAACCACATTCCTATGGTTGATTTGTGAGAGGATGAGGACTTCATTTATGAACTATTCGACTTTCCCCTCGTCTATCACTTTTGATTTCTTAATCGCAACTATTTTCCCATCTGTCAACATTTCCTTGTAAACAGTACCCTGCCCACCTTGCCCGAGTATCCTATCATTGTTGAAATTGTCAGTGGCCTTCTCTAAATCCTTGGAGTTGAACAATTTGCTTTTCTCGACATTGCCTTCTGGTGAAGATAACTCACTTTCCAACAAAAGACCGCCATTGCGTTTGAAGTACTTCTCTTTGAGCTTCATTTCTTTTCTCTTCTTGATATATTTGTACAACCTCCATAGGAAAAGACACAAAAATAGTGCCCCAAGGCCTGACCCAACCCCTGCATTGTCAAAATATAAGGGGCAAAAGTAAAAATAAGTTCCCCGCTTGTCAAGAATCTATAAGGGCACTTGACATCATGAATTTAATTGTATCTGATTATAAGGAAAACATTTAAAATTGATTGACCTGAGTTTTCCTTTCATGTGGATTTATCTTAACAACCATGAAAAATCAATTTGCCTCCACTCTAAGTTCCATCAGGTGATATATTTATATACCTACTTTTGCACAGTACAATTGATCTCCCTTTAAAGGAATTTAGAGAACCACTGATAGGGGTGTGCAATCAGACCGGGTAAACCCGATTCCCTGTTTGGCCCACCTTGAAAACAGGGTCGGGAATAGGGTCCAATGCAAAAGGGTCGGGTACAGAGT
Organism: Melaleuca alternifolia; assembly: GCA_019926035.1. NCBI lineage: Eukaryota > Viridiplantae > Streptophyta > Magnoliopsida > Myrtales > Myrtaceae > Melaleuca > Melaleuca alternifolia. The sequence continues at coordinate 1,296,143 of JAGKPW010002178.1, forward strand.
CCAGTAAAGGGAAACCTGTTATAACATGATCGGATACAAGGTCCAGGTCTGGAACCTACCCTGAACCCGATTATTAAAAAAATAAACTTCATTTAGTTTCTGATTTTGTAAGTAAATATATTTTATTAAATCATAATTTTTGTATATGTCTTTCGTACATGATTTCTTGTTGATTTTTCTTTATAAATGAATTTTAGGTTTTTGTTAGAGATTTTGTACCACACTGATTGGCTCGCCTAATTTCAGTTTTGAAGGATGAGTTATGTTGATTTCATTTTTGGAGAAGTGTTTGCACCAAAGATTTGTTAACCATTTTAGACACATGAAAAATTTCATGTAGTATTGTGTGAATGAGACTAATATTACTAATATATATATATATATATATATAATGTTATGATTTTTGCTTAGACAAATGAAAAATCGTATAGGATGAGCAGTTGCAAAACAGGTTCCAATATAAAACAGGGTTAACCCTGGAACATGACTGGAAAAATAGGGTGGGTTGGGTACAGGGTCCAATGCAAACAAGGTAGGGTACAGGGTCCAAAAAAGGGGAACCGTTTATAACAGGGTCGGGTACAGGGTCCAGGTCTGGAACCTACCCACCCTATTCTTGCTCACCCCTAACCACTGATGAAATTGAAAAAGTTCCTACCAGCATTCATCTTCATTATGATTGTAACAATCCCAATTCAAACGTGACAAGAATAAGTTTATCTTGGATATCTTTTGATAGATACGAAGCGGCAACATTAGAAATGTTAAAGTGCTTTGTCATCCATCAAATGTGAGTATTAGGCTCCATTATTTTCTCAGAAAATAACATCTAGAAAAATATTTTTCAGATTTTTTGGCGTTCGTTTTACGGAAAACAAGATAGTCAAAGAAAATATTTTCCACCAATGGAAAAAACACATTTAAAAGAAAAAACACCTTCAAAAGTGAAAAATATTTTCCATATTCTTTCTTAACCTTTAAACATTTTTCATCTTCTTTCATAAGTAGCTTGTGGTTAGCTGCCAGTTAATGTATAACAAAAAAAAGGAAAGAAAAAAAAATTTAAAATCAATTTTTTAAATAATTTTTCCTAAGTTTCACGAACACCCGAAAATATTGTAATTTTCCAAGAAAATGACTTCCTGGAATATATTTTCCAAAAATGTTACATTTTCCGTGAAATAAACGGAGTCTTAGTATGTGAAGAAAATTTTCAGGTTCATTTTATACTTGAAACTTATCTATGATCATACACCAAGCGAATGGACAATGGCATAAGAACCAAGTGAAAGGTATAACTTCTTTGACAAAATGAGTCATAAATCTTTCGTACAATTGTCAATTCAACCCTAAGCTATTTAGTTTGACAAATTAAGTGATAAATCTTTTGATAATTTGCGTCTCCAGTCCTTTCAACTTAATTTGGCCATCAATCATAGACATGGCATGATAGTTCAGCACTAGTCGTTTTACATGACATGATCAATGCTAATTCGGATGATTTTTACAAATTTTTAATTTTTTTCCTTCTATTTCCTTCCCTTCTTCTTTTCTCTATTTTCCTCCACCGATTACTGAGCGTTAGCGATAATTGGCAAAGGTCATTGGCCTTTGACCAGGGTCACTCGATTTTGTCTAGGAGGTCCTGGCCCTTGTCGACAACTGGCATGCTCTATTGGCCATGGCCAAGGTCTTGGCAACTCGAGAAAGAAAAGGGAAAAAATTAAAGGAAAAAAAATGGAAAATTTGTTCATGTTAGTACCCATCATGTCACACAGGACAACTAGCTTTATTACATGGGAAAATTGCTTGAAAGATTATATTGGTAAATGATCAAAAAGTTTAAGACCGAATTGTCTAAATTGAAATATGTAAGATTGAATTAGCTAACGTACAATAAATTTAGGTACTTTTTGGACAGTCATTATGCTACTCTGTGCTTTTCTTTAACAATACTCAAGAGCGTGAAGCAGTCCTCATTGTTCTAGGTTAAAAGATCTACTTACCAATAAGAATGAACTTGGCTGTCTTTCCACCAGAGACGCAGTCATAGCTGCCCCTTTTGTTCACACAAGTCAAGCCTGACTGGAGACATGGATTTGAATCTTCACATTCATTAATATCTGATGAAAAATGGTAAAATAAATATTTTGTTTGCAAAGTGCATTCAATTGGTATGATTTTGAGCAGGAAAAAAAAAGAGAAGTCATAAAAGCATGTATGGGAAAATTAGACAGTGAGAATGCACTCTTTCAGAGATGGAACTGGAGATGAACAAGCTACTTCGCTTTATGGTGCCCTTGAAAACGGACTGTGATAGCATGAAGTATGTTACCTTGGCATCCTCCAATAAAATAAGGGTTATCACCATACCCCCTACGGCACCAGCACTCCATATATGGCAAGCCAAACGTGTAACACGAGACAACAGTAGAATTCGACGAGCTTCGGGTAAGCGCGAGCGAATAGTCGGTATTGTTTTGGATCCCCCACTGTAACACCACTGGAACCGTATAATTCACTCTCAAATCATATATACCTGTAACGTCTGACCTCGCGAACCATGATCTCTCTGTGAGGAAAGCGTAGGTGCACCCCCGATGTCCGCCTTCTTCCTTGATCTCCACCCTAAAGGCCTGAAGGTCGACAGGAAGCGTAGTCTGGCAGCATCCGTCCCTCCCGGAGCAAGCACTATACTGGCTAACGCTGGTGTTGGTTCCAGCACAACTTGACCTGCAACCGGCCGATGTAAAGACTATACCAGCTGATTCTGTACTAATCACTGTCGCCACGGTGTTGCAACCCACAGATGTAAAGACATTCCATCTCTGCGAGTAGACAAATTTACTTCCTTCTAAGCTCACCGCCTCACTAAGTCCACCCTGGCAGCTTGCATTGAGTTATTTAGTGGAAGACTGACCTCCATCATGCCATATCCATCTGAAGTAAAATTGGGGAGTGAAATGCTGAGAACTCTCAATCCAATCTTATTTAGTCTGGGAACCTTGTTTTGCTGGCAGACAATCTCGTACCAGTCATCCAAGAAACACTCCGTTCCTATTCCGAAGGGGAAGGGAACCGTGACGTTCCCGCAACTTTCAGGACAGTTAGGCTTCGCAAGTCCCGCTGCGGCTCCTGATGCTTGTAACGTGAGGGAAACCAGAAGCAAGAGAAATTGAAACACCGAGTTTGACATGATTTTCACGGTTTGTACGGGCACGAAGCTAAACCTATGGAGAAACGTGACTGGAGCTGAGTCCCTTAAAATTGTTATTTAAGTGGAGGAAGGGAAGAATTTTCAAGTACCGTACAGATAATTCTATTCCAGCTCTGTGATTTCCTAGTATATCTGAGGATGCTTCCTTGAGGATAGAAATATCAAAACTTGATAGGTAGAGGAGACGAATTCAAGCAGCCAAGTGTGACTTTTCCCATCGTTGGGGAATCACCGTTCCCATGAGAAAGATATGAAGCAATACCAAATTGGATGAGTTTCCACAAGCCTTCATCGTGAACCTCGTTAAGCACATTAGATTGAGTCAAAAAAAAAATATTGCACTCGATAATTTTTAACAATTGAAAGCAGAGTTATGCCAATTTGATCATTTCTACTTTGTCAAGATGAACACAAAAATCTAGTGATTATCACAAAAGAAACTAGCTTTTGATGACCCCGCTCTCATATTCCTACTTGTGTTTTTTCCCCACGTTCTTGAAAGAGAACCATTTTCTACAACTAGAGTCTCTTTTTAGACGGCAAAATCATCCGACAAATTTATACTATGTCCACCAAGATTTTTTTTTCTTGAATGAGATGGGTTTTGGCATCTTCCCAGAGAAAGCAAAACTCAGCTTCATTATAGCAAAAGTGGTTTGTTTTTTACTTTCTCTAATCGTAGTGCGATATGCGAGGATCCTAATCTCTCTCATTATCGAGAGAATAGATCGCCTGACATCGTACGAACCTCATCAGGCGGTGACTTGACCTAGTCCCTAGCCATCTGATCTCCATCGAACGACTATGAAAAAAAACAAAAAAAAATCAATTTTTTTTGAATTTTTTGAATTTTTTTTTTTTGAAATTTTTTTTGAAAAATCCCAGCCGTCCGATGAAGAACGGATGGCTGAGATCGCCATGTCACCTGACGTGACGATCTGGGTCCAGCAGGAGTCATCTTTATTGTTCTCGATTGTGGTACATCGTGTAGTTAGTCTATGCTTTCCTTGCTCAAGCCATTATTAAAAGCATTTACAAATTGTTTTGGCCCCACCCAAAAAAGTAAGAAATGTACGTGAATCATGTTTGCCTCCATGAATAAAGAGAGTGCGTCCGCACTTGTGCTGAAGAAAACTAAAAGTGATTTTCGCTTTAAATTGTGAGACACAAGTCAACAACGAAGAGAAGCACATGTGAAGTCCTTATTGACTTGTTTAAAGAGAAGCCCAACGTATGTATCTTATTAGAAATGGAAATCGTTTTCTCTCTCCCCTCTTTTTATTGGAAATCGTTTTCTCTCTCCCCTCTTTTTCCAAGACCTTCTTTGTCCCAGCCCAGATGTAACATGGTCAATTTGATTGATCATTTTTTAAGATTTCCACACTAATGTTGTTACATCGGTACCGGTGTTTGTTGAGTATCTCAAAAAAAGAAATTTCATCACCAATGCTTGTTTCAAGTGAAAATTATCATCATGATTGGTTTGGCTAGATAAGATCATCGACAATTGGTTTGAGTATGCAAGATAGAGATTATAGGTGATACAATCACAAGTAAGCAGTCAACGATGTTTCTAGTGCATACTTGCGAGTGTATTTCAACAACATGGAGATTCAAGTTGAGATAATACCGATGAAGAAGAATATGTAATTTAAGGAGGAGCAAACCTAACACTGAGTTCACTTGTGTGGGAAGGAATTTGAGATATAAATGTGAGTTATATTAGAAAAGCTCCACATTAGAGAATTAATTTGATGTGAAACAGTTAATATATCGTAGTTGTCTCATAACTCATGCTTGGGCATTTGCATAAAGTTGGGTCCAACAAAATATGTTAATGGTTTCAAGCTTAGGCTCACTTTTAGTAATCATCTAGACGAAGTAATAGTCCACCCCTATTTTGGTATTTGTTGAATATCTCAAGGAAGAAATCTCATGTTTTACGCTTGTTTCTGGTGAAAATTTGCCGTCACAGTTAGTCCGGCAAAACCTGGAGAAATCTTCGAGGATCGCAGTTCGTTGACGGAACATGCAGTCACAGCTGTTGAGCAAGTGTAACTCTCAGATGAGGTCCACATGCTTAGCGCTCAAGATGGACGGGGTTCGTGTGGACCTGGATGCCAACAATAATTGTACCCAAAACCTGTGGAAAACGGTTTAACTTAGTTTCTAACTATATGAAACCAACTTGCCCGTAAAGAAACTTGGACAGACCAGCATGGTGCCAATCAATGGATGACTTGGACAAACAGACCATCGACTTCGGTGGTAGAACAGAGAGACTATTGTTACTTCGCTATTTTCTGTGCTGAAGATGACTTTCCTTAGCCCACAAGCTTCTTTTGAATGTCACTTCCTCGTTGAACTAGACTTCTCCAGAGAGCACCACATGTATCTCATTGGATGTGGAAGACGTTATCTTTATCCTCCCTTTTTTCCAAGAGCCATCCTTGGGCCAGCCAAGATGTCACACTGTTGATTTGATTGGTCATGTTAGAAGACTTCCGCACCGATTGCACATTCAAGACAGAATTATGTTTGAGCAGAAAAGATAATCAAAGACTTCGTCGATTCACATCAATGATCCTTATACCGTTAGTAGTCTATTAGCGGTTTGAATTCTCAACCATCACCAGAAATCCATCCCGGATACAAAATAGACGGAGCAGTGCTCCGAGGAGGTATCGCATCACATAAATGATTTTTTTACTCAAACTATATCCGTGGAAAGTTAACTTTTTCTCTGAAATCTCTTCTACTTGATGATTGAAAGTAAGTTTTTAGTAGGTAAGTTTTCCGACGTTCCTGACCTCACAACAAGGGAGTCTTCCCTTAGAACAAGACTAAACAAATGCTTGGACAGCGAGAGCTCCTTTGCTTCAGGGTTTTGGGATTTGCCAATAAACATTTTGTGATTGATTACAACTGAAACCAGTTTTCCTCATGCACTCCTGTTTTGTTCAAGTGAATTAAGATAATCACGACACAAAATTTCTTGTCCTTTTATTATGTCGTCTTGATTTTGCCCTCTCAAAAATCTTCATTCTTCCCGAGTCTGCGGAACTTGAACCTGCAACTTCAGCCATATCAATGCCAACGCCATGAAAGTGAAATTTGAGCAGCAGTCAGTATGGAAAAGCAATGTTTGCGTACAGAAATCGGAGTAATCAATGTAGACCAATTTGCACGGAAACAAACTTGGAAAAACGGGCGTGGTTGGGAACCGAAGGAAAGACTTGTTAATAGTGGCCCCTGTGGTCTTCAAGACGATAATTACCTAAGAACCTATATCAAAACTGGCTATGGAATTGGTCTCTCAACAGCAATAGAATAGAGAGACGACAAATCCTTTGCCAGCTACAGCACTGAAGATGATTTTCCGCAGCCGACGGCTTCATGTTGGTGGGCCACACTGAGCTTGGCTAGGTCAGTGGTGTCGTGGCCGACTATCGTCCACAAGATCAAAAGTTTCTGCTTCGTCGTGATCGAGTTTTTAGCGGACTAGTGTTCATGGGCACTATTAAGTTTGTGTGGAGAGAATTATGAACCGTTGACACGACGGTGAGGCGATGTTGACAAGCTCGTCTCTAAAGTCTCGGGTGACGTTGACTAACTAAAACTCAAACCTGATATTTTGTAATGGATGCAAAACTCCTAAGATAAAGTCCAAAGGAGAATAGACATCGGTCCCTTGTCTAACAAATCCTTGCGCACTCATGGTCGTGTTCCGAATATTCAAGTTGACACAAACACTTGAACCTATTGATAGATTAGGAGATAATGAGTAGGAACTGGACAAACATCTCGCAAATGGCCTCTTCCGAAAGTGCAATTAATGAAAAAGAGGAAAGGAGTAGCATGCCGCTTTAGCCTAGTAGAACGGGAGGGTGAGCACCGGTTCTAGGTATGCCTTGGAATCGGACTGAATCAGTTCTAACCGACCAGCTTTGGTTTGGTTCTCCCAGGAATCAATTTGGCTTCTCGGTTGGAACAGGCAATTACCTCTTTGAGTCTTGGTTTAGGTTCAAGGTGTTATATCGGACTGAACAGGAGAATCGAACCAAAATAACTTTATTGACACCTAATTTTAATTTTTAGCATATAGATTGCATAAAAAAAATAGAAAATAGTAATTTATATTCCTAAAAAAATATATTCATTGCACCTTGCATTTAGGAAAGATCATCGGCGGCACTTGGCAAAGAATTTTGATTGATGAATCAGGAAAAGGAGGTTTGGCAGAATATATTTCGTGCATCAATTTGGCCAAGATTATACACGAGTTGATTGCGTGTGGATTTTGGAAAATACATAATATTGGAAGGAACATCTTGAACAAAGCCATAAAATTGAGCCAGATTCGGTCAAAATGGGGGCAGGAAATTTTGATGATATTCACACAATATTGAAGAAATAAGAAAAGGAAAATCAAGGGGATTGAGAGATTTGTCGAATTGGCACGATCACATAAAATTGGAAAAGAAATCCTCTCCTTTCCTTGGAGAGGACTATTCCTTTCGCCTATAAATAGGGGGTCTTGGCCACATTGAGGAGGAGAGAAAAACATAGGAGAGAAAAAGGGAGAGAGAAAGCGAGAGAGGGAGGAAAAGAGTTCGCCTGAGAGCTTGATCCGTGACGTTCGACAACTTACTTGTAGCAGCCTGTGACCGTAGCTTTTCATCTTTCGAAGGTAAGTTCCGTGGTTGTTTAGCTAAATTGAGTTCTCCCGAGGTTCGTGACCGAGAGTAAAAACGTTTGAGCACCGCTTTGTTTTGAGATTGCTTGAACACATGGGCTCGTCGTAATTCTCGAGTCATGTAGAGAGGTTTCTTCTTTTGTTGTTGATGTTTTTAATTTTCTGCAATAAAGGTAATTTATTATGCTGATTTGTTTATTTTCTTCGTGTTTTTATTTTTATTTAATTTGCTTGTTTTAGGTAATAAGTTTATCAATTGGAATCAATTTCCAATTCGCAACTGCAAAAGTCGATTTTTTATTTCGTCTATAAGGCTTTAGACGAGGTAATTAATTATGCGAGAATCGACAAAATTGATATTTTGATCTTTAAGGTTTAAGATCAACTTATTGATTTTGCTTGTGAGCTTTCATTGGTTAATTTAGGTTTTATTTCTGTGTTAGGTTTATTTGTCTAATTTGACATGTTTCTTTTCTTAGCATTCCATGTTGAATTACATATTAGATAGACTTGCACTTTCATGATTAGATTAAATTGCATTTAGATGGTATTGCATATCATGATTAGATTGCATCCTAAACATAATTTGCATGTTTAAATTAGGTTTTCATGTTTAATTTCAAGTTTAGTATACATGTCATATCATTTTTTTTCTTGGTTTGCACTATTTTTTGTTGCGTGACATTAGTTTAGGCACATTAAATTGCATGTTATTTAGGAATTGCATACAAATTTATATCATGGTAGAACACAACATCTAGATAACTTATGAATCATGTTATGTTATGTTTTCATAATTAATTAGTTTAATTAATTCTGAATTCCATTAAATAAGTAAGAAAAATGTCATAAAAATGCCTTTTTGCTTGTCATTTAATTAGTTAAATAGCATGTCATTTAGCCCAAGTTAATTTAGGAGTTGCATGTTTTAAGCCATGTTAGGTTATGTCATTAGGTTTAGACTTTCATGCATTTGCATATTAGTTTAGTTTCGTATTATATTATCTATAGTTAAGTGAAGATTTTAGTTTAGATTAGAGATTAATTTGGTTTAGTTCATAGTTTAAATTAGATTTTATTTAACTATAGATAATTGGTTTCATTAATTAATTTAGAATTGCATATAGGATTAACTTTCATCACATGCATTGCATACACCTTAAAAAGACCAAAAATAGATCTTTTTGTTGATTTGCTTTATTTTATTTTTTTTGCCTTGTTTATTGTTCTTTGAGCATCTAAATAATTGTTTGCACACCCACGTGATCACCATGCATGTTAGGGAATGAAATCAATTCAAGCTACCTGCAAATTATTTTGAAAATAGAAGAAATAGGTTCTCAAGTCCCCGAATTCAAAATATTTGGTTCGTAGGGGTAAAATACTACTCTCAGTATTTTACATGGATTTCTAATCGACCCACCATAAATAGATTAGTGGCGACTCCAATTGAATTCAATTTTGTATGTTTAAGAATTGAAACATAAGTCGTGAATTGATATGAGCTTGGGAGAGCTCGAGTTAGGCTAGACTTAGCAATCCATTAGCCTAACCTTAGGTGGTGCACCTTCGGGGAGGTCGCGACAAACTTTGATTCTCTCTTTTTACTCTTGCATTGAATTTCAATGCTGCTTCATCATGCATAGACGATGAAGTTATACAAATCTTTGGCTGAATAGTAAACAAAACCACAAAAAACCCTCAACTATGACCATTGTGTCATATTTATCCCTTTTTTTTTTGCGACACCAAAAATCAAAAACTGTACCATGTGACATATTTACCGCCCATCAAGATTAAGTCAATGAGCACTGTTAAAATCTACCTACATGAACGTTGAAAAGCAAATAGTATTGACATGGTGTATGCGTGGCTTAAGTAAAATAAAATAGACGTTGATTTAATTGAAAAATCATCTTGTGGAATGTTGACAGAAGGCAAATATGTCATATAGATACAACTCCGGAGTTTTTTAGTAACAAGAAAAAGTTTAAAGCAAATGTGTCATAGTTGATATAATTTGAGATTTTAGATATTAAAAGAAAAACGGTTCAGGGTAAATTTATCAAAATAGTTTGGAATTTTTTATAATATTTCCTACTCAGTAAAGAAAATAGCGATGGCATAAAACAAGGGAAGTTGCTAAGAAATTAGAAGATGCCAAAAAGATTTTTATTTGCGATAGACATGAAATTGATAAGTGATGCTCATATTTTCATGACATATTATTAAATAAAAACAATGTTTGCTAATGTTTGAGTATAGAAGAATTGAGATCATGTTGGCCACCAGTCATTATCAGCTTTTAACTGTACAGATGAATATTTAGAATGGTGATGAAACATAAAATAAGAAAAAAGGAATTAGCTGGTTCCCAAGTAGATCTTAGAATCAGATCGGATAGACAAGATTAATTCTACGGTGTACCAAGTAAGGTTCAGGTTCCAAAAAATTTAGAACTAGTCTGAACAAGGTAACTTTTAGGTTTTAAGTCCGGAACTTACACATTGGAACCTGCCCACCTTAAAACCACTCACCCATAGTACCTTGTACAACAAATCAATGGAATTTGATCAACTTGCAGTTTTTGGGGTGATAATAAGGTAAACATAGAATCTGAACACTAAGATCAAGAAAGGCAAAATATGATGGATGTTAAAAAGAGATATTTACAAACAGAATTTGATCAACTAAATAGAGAGTCCTCATATATTTTGATATGAGTGAATATATAACTCAAGGACATTATCTAAGGGGAACTTATCTTGTGGACAAGTAGTGTCCGGGAAAATTTGAACTATGAGAAAATATCCATAGTTCAGCGCCCACAATTTTGTGCTTGATTTATAATTCAATATCTAAAACAAAAACTAATTTAAGATCCCTAACAATTTTGTATCGATAACCAATACGCCCTGCATTCCTTAAGAGTAGATTGATCAAACTTTAGGGGATTATTCTTTTCAGGTCAAAGCCAGTATTTTACTATAATGACAAGATCGACGGAAATATGAAGCAGAATAAGATCAAAAAAGGAACATAAGACATCGCATGCCATTCGGGATGAAAGAATTGTCTCTGTTATGCGAATCCTTGTTTTCAATCTCGTTGTGTAGATTATAAAGAACGACTGTGCAGATCCAAATCTTAATATTTGCCCTTCAAAGCGTGTGAAATCGGCTGGGCGGCTTAGCTTGTGGGTGTGGTAACATGATAAATTATTCTTAGTGGTACTCGAGTTACATAACACGAATACTGCTGTTCATGTTAGTAGCTTCCAACCCCACGCCATTTCTACCTAGTTGGTAAGCAACTTAATTTTGTAAATCAAGGATATAGGTGCTACAAGTATGAGAAAGGAATAAAGTAAAGGAAATGGGGGTGATTTTCTTCAGTCCAGTCACAACCTAGACAATAGACACATTTATTCTTGACAAGTCAAGGCCTCTATAGTTTCCGCAGCGAAGCGCGACCCTAATAATGAGAAAGTCTTCCGTTGAGACAAAGACAAACGCAATTGCCTGGACAGCGAGACCTCCTTTGCTTCTAGATTTGCCAATTTCAAATTGATGGAATGGGTTGGAAATTCACCGGAGTATATCTGCATCAAGATGATGAAGCTGTTCCATGGTTTCATCACTCTTCCCCTGAACCCTCCCATGGAAATTTTGAATCCTGCAACTGCCTATGATTTGAAGCAATCATTTTGCGTGACTGAAATTGCAAAGAGTTTTTCTCATAGACTCCTGCTTTCTTCAAGTGAATAAAGATAGTTGCGATGTTTTTTTTCTCATTTTCGAGTCCGATTATTTATGTCTCCTTTATTTTGCCCTCTCAGAATCTCCATTTTTCAGCGTCTTCGAAACTTGTAATCTGCAACTTTGAGGATATCAATGCTCATGCCATGAACGAAAATGAAATTTGAGCAGCAGTCGGTATAAAAGCAATGTTTGCATGCAGAAAGACAAGTCATCAAGCACTTGCCCATTCACTCTATTAATTCATTATGCTTTTGAAACAGTAGGGGAGATGAGCCAGACATAGATGGAGTTTCACCTGGGAGATCATGTCGGATTTGATCACGATATAGATCGAAACATATCTCCTTTGCGTTCTTTTCAATAAAAATTAGATCGAGTGTCAAGAGGCCGAGGCAGCCATGACCACTGAGCATCGGGAGGCCAGGTTAGCGTGGGCCACGGCTCACCCCCTCAGGTTTGTCCCTATGTTTACATGTCCTCCATATTCAAAAGTCTCAAGCAAGCAAAATAATTTATTGACACCCAAATTAGGAAAAAGTACCCAAAAAATTCTAAACCCATTTCATTTGCGTCAATTTATCGCTAAATCTCTCAATTGGGTCAATTTGCTCTTCAATGTGAGTCTATCCAATAAAGTTTGGCCGAAAAACAATGCCGTGAACGTCAATAGTCCTATTTAGCACAACAAGCGCAAATATGGACATTTTTTAATTTTATTTATCCTGAAATTTTTAATAATTTTTACTGTTTTTTCTCATTTTCTTTTCCTTTAATTAATTTTTGGGGGACCTGAGGGCCAACCGGGATCATCACCTGACCTTCGCTGGCACTCGACATTGGATTGGTCATGATCACTCTTCCTCATTTTCAGTTTTGTAGGCGATTATTAGATAAACACATAATCTAAATTTTGAAAGCCACGTCGGACTAAAAATAAATTTGAAATGCCATGTTGGATACATTGCCAGAATAGACACTCAAGTGAACGATTTTACAACGACATAGCATTCAAGTGAGTGAAACAAAAAAGAAAAAGTTATTGCACTCAAATGTGCACTCCTTCCTATTCGACAAAATAAAGAATGCAGTGAGGCGATTAGACACTGTGATGATCGCTCAACCGTTAACATGTCGGATGTTGATTGTTTTGCGATGCAACCCCACCTATGTTTAGTGAAACATGGTGAAGTTATGTCTAGGTGTTGTACGGATAGCTTCCTACTGATGCATCACTCGGAACATGAACGAGTAATTCTGTGATTTTTGTTGCCATATTGAATTGTTTCAATGGCTGAGATAAATTTCACAATTAACGCTGCGTTTCTTTTGGATATTTGCGAATTAAGTTTTTTCTTCTTTTTCCCATCAAGAAAGACCGTGACATACGAAATTATAATTTTCTGTCCTTTGACATTTATGCAAAAACAAAGTCCTGATGTTCTTCTTGAAGTGATAACTCATCGAAAAAAAAAAACATAGATAGAACTGATTTACAAGGATTCACTCCATATGAGTGGTTGCAAGTCCGAGAGTGTATCTATGTCTGCGGACACCACATACTCCGAATGTGTACTCCTCTCCCTCTTCTCTTGAGTATGTCCATGCTTGATGACGGGATTTTCCAGCATTCTAATTCGCTCCAGTTCAATTGCCACTTCTTTCATGGTGGGTCGCACCTTCTCGTGTAACTCCAGGCACCTTCTCGCGAGGTTCGCAAAGGCGACGATCCCTTCTTTCTCACCTTGCTTCAAAACTCAGAGTGTCCACGATGTCCAACCGGCGGTTCCCGTCCGTCGTGAGGAGGAAATAGCGTGCGAGGTTTCTCTCCTTGTTGCCTCCAAGAGACGTGATTGGCTTTTGCCCCATCAAGAGTTCGACAAGGACCACGCCAAAGCTGTACACATCGCTCCTCTGTGAACTTTCCTGATTGAAGATACTCGGGATCTAAGTTACCCAAATGTCCCTTGGACTCTTGTAGTCACGTGAGTTTGATCGACCAAAACCGACTTGGAAGTGCCAAAGTCGGCCACTTTTGTGGTACTTGTCATCCAAGAGAATATTAGTAGATTTGATGTGCCGGTGATAGATCGGGATTGATGCCGAAGAATGTAGATAGCACAAGGCTCCGGCCACTTCAGCAGCAATTCGACCCATGATAGTAGATTGTCGTGTAAATACTGGAAAAAAGAGTCCCTTTCGATATGAATTCGTACACCAAATGCGGCGACTCTGTTTCCAAGCAACAACCCAGTGGCTTAACAATGTTCCTATGGTTGATCTGCAAGAGAATTGCAATCTCATTGATGAACTGTTCAACTATTCTCACATTGATCGCCTCTGACTTCTTAGTGGCGACGATTCCTCCATCCGTGAGCATCCCCTTATAGACGGTTCCTTGCCCGCCTTTTCCGGGATTTTCATCGACTGAAGCAATGCAATTTTCGATCATGAGACTCCGATCGACAGTTCGTATATCAATTTGAGACTTCGATTCCTGGGTTATGCTTGTTGGTCGGCAACGCTTTGCCATTTCCTTTTCTTTGTCGTTTCTAGTCCAAGCGAACGGACGTGGGCTTAAGGGGGCCCTGGCTGCAGGAGGTTTCTGGGAAGAAGATTTGGGTTTCAGAGAAGTACACGACGAGCTGTGTGACCATTACAAAAACGGTTCCAAACTTATGGAAAATAAAGGATTCACCAAGGAAAAAAAAAACATATGCCAGAATTTTATATAAAATCTATAGAAAAAAGAGAAGCCAACATTAGTCATGATTGAAGCCAACATTGGTCATGATCCCTCTTTCTCACTTGTGGTTTTGGAGGTGATTATTAAATAAACATAGAATCTATAAGTTCCAGACGAAAATAAAAGAATTATACGACCCAAAGAACGCAACTAAGGCAGCCTTATGTCGTCAAAAAATGGGAAAGTTCAAAATACGAAAAAAAATCCATAATTTAATTCTATGATTTCGTGCTTAATTTATCAATATTTTAAGACATAAAACTATTCTATGATTCCTAAGATTTTTGTTTCTATGATCGACATGACTTACGTTCCTTAAGGGCAATTAATCAAACGTTAACATCACGACAGAATCAATGAATATATGAAAAAAGAACCTCCAACATCTTCGATACTAAAATGATGAGCAAATATCGCTTATATACGAGAGGGTCCGTGCACGATTGATTTTCATTGTTTTTGTTTTGCTATTGAGAATTGACAAGAAAGGTTCGCTAGGATTGGGAGAGAAAATTCTATAACTAGTCGGGTTCTTTTGATGTTGATGTATGTAGTTCAGGTGGTGAGTTTGATACGACACGTGATGAGGATTTAAATGATATCTTGATCTAAGCAGTCAGAGCATTGTTTGTCGGCAACAATCCCTTTATGCCATTAGCAATTCAGTTTGATCTTCAGGGAAGAGCCCGGCGGGGCGGGCGGATGCCATTTCGCCTTCTTTTCTGGAAGGAAAATATTGGTCTTTCTTTCTTTTTCAGAAAGTAACGATCTAATAGAATCGCGAAGGCTGATGCGCCGTGTAACTGATGGAAGTTCCATCAACAATCGAATTGACAGCAAGTATTCAAGGATCTCAGGATGAACTAAAATCACTGTATCATGCTCGAGCTAGAGGATTTCCAAATTGGCACACACACAGTAAGATAATGCCTAGCTAATTACAGGACCTGAGTAAATTTGGGATAGGTATGACTTCACAGTTTATTGATCCCGAACGCGGACAATAATTTCATTACCAATATATAACTATCCAAGACCCTCCTATTAGGAAATTGACAAGTCTTCCTCCCTTCACTCTTCTCTTTATTTCGCTCTGAAGACCGACTTCGATTATAAAAGGAGCAACATGACTTACCAGAGTAAGAGGCAAAGCGGATCTTCACCACGTCCCACTAGGCAAGAGTGGCTGCACATCCGACAATGTAATGACATCCATATCGATGTTTGACTTGCTAGATTTAGAAGCAGCAGTATAAGATTCAGTTGCCTGACGGTCCCCTTGATTTTGCTGAATGCCCGGAGGATTTTGGAGCTTCCTTATCCTCTCCAACTCCAATGCCACTTCTTTCATTGTCCGCCGGTTCCGCCCATTCAAGTGCAAGCATCTTTTTGCAAGGTTAGCAACTGATGCAATCTCTTCCTTCTTACCTTCTTTCAAAACTTGAGCATCCACAATGTCGATCAAGCAATTCTCCTCCATTGAAATAATGAAATAGGTAGCGAGGCTTCTTCCTTCTTGTTCCCTCAGCGACAAGATTGGCTTTTGTCCCGTTAAGAGTTCAACAAGGACAACTCCAAAGCTGTATACATCGCTTTTGTCTGTAAATTGACTTGATTGGAAATACTCTGGATCTAGATAGCCAAAAGTCCCCTGCACCAACGTGGTCACATGAGTTTGATCAAGGGAAACGGATTTGGATGTACCGAAATCTGCCACTTTTGCCTGATATTTCTCATCCAAGAGGATGTTGGTAGACTTGATGTCTCGATGATAAATGGGAATGGAGGCTGCTGAATGCAAGTAGAATAAGGCTCCTGCGATTTCAGTTGCAATCCGTAGCCGTGTGTCCCACGATACAGGAAACTCTGCATTTGGGTCATGTAGGTATTGGTATAGAGTCCCGTTTGGTATGAACTCATATACTAAAAGCGGGACTTCCGTCTCCAAACAACACCCCAATAACTTAACCACATTCCTATGGTTGATTTGTGAGAGGATGAGGACTTCATTTATGAACTGTTCAACTTTCCCCTCGTCTATCACTTTTGATTTCTTAATCGCAACTATTTTTCCATCTGTCAACATTCCTTTATAAACAGTACCTTGCCCACCTTGCCCAAGTATCCTATCGTCGTTGAAATTGTCAGTGGCCTTCTCTAAATCCTCGGAGTTGAACAATTTGCTTTCCTCAACGTTGCCTTCTGGTGAAGATAACTCACTTTCCAACAAAAGACCGCCATTGCGTTTGAAGTACTTCTCTTTCAGCTTCATTTCTTTTCTCTTATTGATATATTTGTACAACCTCCATAGTAAAAGACACAGAAATAGTGCCCCAAGGCCTGCCCCAACCCCTGCATTACAAAAATATAAGGGGCAAAAGTGAAAAAAAAAAAAAAGGGTTCCCTGCTTGTCAAGAATCTATAAAGGCACTTGACATCAACAATTTAATTTAATCTGATTATAAGGAAAACATTTAAGATTGATTAACCGGAGTTCTCCTTTCATGTGGATTTATCTTAACAACCATGGAAAAATCAATTTGCCTCCATTCTAAGTTCCATGCGGTGAAATATTAATATACATACATTTGCACAGTACAATTGATCTCCCTTTTAAGAAATTTGGAAAACCACTGATGAAACTGAAAAAGTTCCTACCAGCATTCATCTTCATTATGATTGTAATAATCCCATTTCAAAACGTGACAAGAATAGTTTTAATCTTGGTTATCTTTTGATAGATACGAATTGGAGACATTAGAAATGTTAAAGTGCCTTGTTATCCATCAAACATGAGTATTAATGTGTGAAGAAGTATTTCGGGTTCTTTTGATACTTGAAACTTATCTATGATCATACACCAAGCGAATGGACAATGACATTAGAACAAAGGGCAAGGTAGAACTTACTTTTGAAATTTTTTTGAACATAATTTATGTGAAAATGTTGTCCGAAAAGCCATAAGCCTATGATTTGCCTATGTAGTCATTTCGACTAATTTTGGCCAGAAATCATAGACATGGCAAGATAGTTAGACTAGTTGTCCTACGTGACATGATCAATATTAATTCGGATGATTTTTACAATTTTTATAATTTTCTTTCTATTTCCTTCCCTTCTTCATTTTTCTCTATTTCCTTCCATCGATTGTTGGGCCTCAGCGATGGTTAGCGCAGGTCACAAGCTTTTGGTCAAGGTCACTCAATTCTGCCTAAGGGGTTCTAGCCCTTGTTAATGGAAAAGGATCACCTAAACACAAGTCAGGTGACCCTTCCCCCAAAAAAAAAAACATCGGATTAAAAAACCCCTCCCCATTGGATCCCCTGATCTCCCTTGCATGCAAGTCAAGGGATCTAGATCACTTGTCAATAGCCGTCTTCCTCTACGGGCCATGGCCAAGTTCTTGGCATTTGGAGGGTGGAAATAGAAAGAAAAAAGTACGAAAAGAAAAGGAAAAGAATAAAATCAGAAAAATTGTAAAAATAATCCATGTTAGTGCCCCCATCGTGTCATACAGAATAATCAGCATCCACATTGGCTATTTCAGGGGAAAATTGCTCTGAAAAATTATATTGGTAAATCATCAAAAGGTTTAAATTGTCCAAATTAAAATATTTAGAACTGAATTAGCTAACATAGAATATATAGAAGTATTTTTTGGGCAATTGTTATTCTATTCTGTGCTTTTCCTTGACAATACTCATGAACGTGAAGCAGCCCGCATAGTTCTAGGTTAAAAGCTCTACTTACCAATAAGAATGAATTTAGTTCTACCAGGAACGCAGTCATAGCCGCCCATTTTGTTCTCACAAATCCAGCCTGACCGGGGGCATGTATTTGGATCTTCACATTCGTTAATATCTGATGACAAATGGTAAAATAAATATCATGTTTGCAAAGTGCATTCGCTTTGTATAACTTTGGGCAGGAAAAAAAGAAGAAGGCAGAAAAGCATGTACGGGATCATTAAACAGTGATAATGCACTCTTTTCAGAGATGGAACTGGAAATGAACAAGCAACTTCGCTTTATGGTGCCCTTGAAAACGGAATGTGATAGCATGAAGTATGTTACCTTGGCATCCTCCAATAAAATAAGGGTTACCAACATACCCCCTACGGCACCAGCACTCCACATACGGGAAGTCAAACGTGTAACAGTGGACAACATTAGAATTCGACGAGCTTCGGGTAAGCGCGAGCGAATAGTCGGTATTGTTTTGGATTCCCCACTGTAACACCACTGGAACCGTATCATTCATTCTCAAATCATATAAACCTGTAACATCTGACCTCGCGAACCATGATCTCTCTGCGAGGAAAGCGTACGCGCACCCCCGATGTCCGCCTTCTTCCTTGATTTCCACCCTAAAGGCCTGAAGGTTGACAGGGAGCGTAGTCTGGCAGCATCCGTCCCTCCCGGAGCAAGCACTATACTGGCTAACGTTGGTGTTGGTTCCGACACAATTTGACCTGCAACCGGCCGATGTAAAGACTATACCATCTGATTTTGTACTAATCACTGTTGCCACGGTGTCACAACCGACGGATGTAAAGACATTCCATCTCGGCGAGTAGAAAATTTTACTTCCTTCTAAGCTCACCGGCTCAATAAGTCCACCCTGGCAGCTTGCATTTGAGTTATTTAGTGGAAGACTGACCTCCATACTGCCATATACATCTGAAGTAAAATTGGGGAGTGAAATGCTGAGAACTCTCAATCCAGTCTTATTTAATCTGGGAACCTTGTTTTGCTGGCAGACAATCTCGTACCAATCATCCAAGAAACACCCCATTCCTATTCCGAAGGGGAAGGGAACCGTGACGTTCCCGCACCTTTCAACACAGTTAGGCCTTGCGAGTCCGGGTGCGGCTTCTGATGCTTGTAACGTGAGGGAAACCAGAAGCAAGAGAATTTGAAACACCGAGTTTGACATGATTTTCACGGTTTGTACGGGCACGAACCTAAACCTATGGATAAACGTGACTGGAGCTGAGTCCCTTGATATTGTTATTTAAGTGGAGGAAGGGAAGAATTTTCATGGACCGTACAGTTATTTCTATTCCAGCTCTGTAACTTCCTAGTATATCTGAGGATGTTTCCTTGAGGATAGAAATATCAAAGCTTGATAGGTAGAGGAGACGAATTCAAGCAGCCAAGTGTGACTTTTCCCATCGTTGGGGACATAACCATTCGGCTTTTCCCATGAGAAAGATTTGAAGGATGAGTTTCCACAAGCCTTTGTCGTGGACCTCGTCAACAAATTAGATTGAGTCAAAACGAAATATTGTACTTGATAATTTTTAACATTTAAAAGCAGAGTTATGTCAATTTAATAAGTTTTACTCTGTCGAAGTGAACACAAACATCTAGTAATTATCACAAAATGAACTAGCTTTTGATGACCCTGCTCTCATACTCCTACTTGTCTTTATTTTTTCCTGCTTCTTGAAAAAGAACCATTTTCTACAACAAGAATCTCTTTTTAGACGGCAAATTAACTAACAAATTTATACTATTATAATGGCCCATTTTTGGGACTTTTGGAGACTCAAATTTGTGAATTTCGGACTCCCGTACATCGTGGACCTTGAGAATCCCACGGACGAAATCGCAGAAAAAAATTTCGGGGCGGTCCCCTGAAATTTTGGAAATTTCAAAGAAATCTCTCAATTTCTCCAATTTTTCAATTTAGTCCCTGGGAATTTTTCAATTAGGCCCCTCGCATTTTTCGTTTGCACCCCGATCAGCCCAGCCTTCTCCCTTCTGCGTGGGCCGGTCTAGATCCATTAACAGGCCCGGCCCAGATTCTTCTTCCCTTTTCCCCATTTTCTCCAGCCCGTTTGCCCGTCTGCCCGCGCCAGTCAACGCTCCCAGCACGCGTGGCGCCAGCTCGGCACGCCCAGGCCACGTGGCGCACACGGACACGGGCCGCGGCCAC
This sequence comes from Melaleuca alternifolia, assembly GCA_019926035.1. NCBI lineage: Eukaryota > Viridiplantae > Streptophyta > Magnoliopsida > Myrtales > Myrtaceae > Melaleuca > Melaleuca alternifolia. Next base: position 1,316,500 of record JAGKPW010002178.1, read on the forward strand.
GCGGCGGCTCCCCACGCTCCAGCTGGTCTTCCCTGCCACGTCAGTCGTCTCCTTCCTCGCGCAACTCTCTCTCTCTCTCTGCCGAAACCCTAGACGAACGGGGGAAGACCTGGCTGGGCTCGTCGACTGGCCATCTCGCCTGGGAACCACGCCGGCTTGACCGAGAAGCACCGTCTGCCTCACCGGAGCTCTCCATCGCCTCCTTGGACGCCACTGCGCCGTCCAACCCCCCCAAGACCCGAACCCTAACCCCTGTTTAGCCGCCGCCTGAAAATCCACCGTTCGAGCGAGCCGTGGGCCTCGCCGGGACGAATTGAATCTCGCCGTCGCCCTGCGGAGCTCCCAGACGCCGCCAGCAGTCCCACGTAGCCACCGCCGTGCCCATCTCCGTTCCCCAGCTCGCCAGCGCGCCCCCGTTCTGTTTTCCAGCTCGCCGGACATCTCCCTGCCCGTTCCGGCCACAAACGGCCCTGAATCACGCCGTTTAGTCGCCCAATCGAGCCACCCAGCCGTCCCGAAGCTCCCGGCCACCTCAGCTCAGTAACCAACCAGCTTGGCTCTAGAGAGCTCGCCGGATTTTCGCGGGAAAAGCTGCCATTGCCGCTACCTCGTCATGCCGAGCTGTACCATGGAGTTTTGGGCCAATTCGTACGTCCGGAGCGCAAAATTCAAGGACTAATTAGGTTGCCACTAATCGAACCCAAAAGCTCGAACATTGTGAGTTTACCTCTTAATCCTTGATTATAGCGATTTTTCATTTTAGTAGCTAATTATTGACTTATTTTTGATGAAATTGGTTGTCAGATTAGGGGCAAATTGGTGACTTTTGGGCAAGTTAGGGATGATTTGGTAATTTTGATCAATCAGGGAAATTTTGATAAAGTTAGATAACTAGAGAAAAAAATTGATAATTTATTAGCTCTAGTCACTTGGATAATTAGCCGATGGAGTTTGATTTAGTAATTTTGAGAAATTAAAGTTAAATTACTAATTTTGGCTATTTAAGGCCTAATTAGGGGCAAAATAGTAAATTTGGGAATTTAGAGGCAATTTGGTAAATTATTGACTACAGTTAATTTTGATAATTAGTTAGGTGATAATGGATTGTTAATTTGTGGAATTATGACCAATTAATGGGCAAATCAATTAATTTTAGGCATTTATGATAATTTAATAAAAATTGTGGAAATTGAGTGATTGGTCAAATAACTGCCAATTAAGGTGATGATGCCTGTACTTTATCGAACGGAAGATTTTGGATTCGAAATAATGGACCAGAGTGAATCCCTAATTAGCGAGCCCATGCGATTTGACTCTTAGGAATTTTGGGGATTTATTATGGAAATTAACAGTGTGCCCTATTGTATTGAATTATTTAATATTCTTGATTGAGCAATTAATTTTGATTGATTAGCTTGTTGAGTTGTGTTTACTATTTGATTGAATTGATTGTGATTAATTGATCGATTGGGGGCTAGAGTAGAATGAGGGTTGATATAATCGGGCCTGGAAGCTCATAACGCAAGAATTAGGTTACCTAGTTGGATAGAGACTCTAAAGTGAGTTCACTCCTAATTGGGAATTAGGGTGTAAATTTACTAAGATTTATCTCATTTATTGTTTAGCCCTTTTTTACAGGTCTAGACCATAAAGTTCCTCCTTGAGGGCTAGGTAAGGCTCGAAGCGCCTGCTAATGCTTATTTTATTTTGTTGTATCCAATCAGGGATACTTTGGAGAGACACGTGACTACCCTTATCCATAATTTTGATTGTACTATATATGGGTTTGACATCCTTATGGGTCTTTTGTAAACACCGAACTAGTTTATTTTAATTAAGAAGTTTTTCATATACCCGAAATTGTCAGGGTTTATTTATTTTTTATTTTTTCTGAGTATTTATTTAAATATTTATTTAATTGATTTTATCAATTGGCGATCATTTATAATTATTTATTCGATAAATTTTTAATTGGTCTGCGACTACTTCTAAGAACGTCGCAAATTTCTCAATCGGTGATGACTATATTCGAAGAATGTCGTGTGCTCGGATCCGAGGTGTGACAACTATGACCATCAAGATTTTTTTTTTTCCTTGAATGGGATGGGTTTTAGCATTTTCTCAGAGAAGGCAAAACTCAGCTTTATTATAGCAAAAGTGGTTTGTTTTTTACTTTCTTTAATCATAGTGCGATGTGTGAGGATCCTAATCTCTCTCATTATTGAAGCAGGAGTCTATCTTTATTGTTCTCCATTGTGGTACATCGTGTAATAAGTCTAACGCTTTCCTTGCTCAAGCCATTATTTAAAGCACTTAGAAATTGTTTTGGCCCCACCCAAAAAAGTGAGAAATGTACGTGAATCATGTTTGCTTCCGTGAATAAAGAGAGTGCGTCCGCATTTGTACTGAAGAAAACTAAAAGTCATTTTCGCTTTAAATTGTCGGACGCAAGTCAACAACGAAGAGAAGCACATGTGAAGTCCTTATTGACTTGTCCAAAGAGAAGCCCAACGTATGTATTAAATTAGAAATGGAAATCGTTTTCTCCCTCCCCTCTTTTTCCAAGACCTTCTTTGTCCCAGCCCAGATGGAACATGCTCAATTTTTGAAGATTTTCCACACTAATGGTGTTACATCGATACTTGTGTTTGTTGAATATCTCAAAAAAAGAAGTTTCATCATCAATGTTTGTTTCAAGTAAAAATTATCATCATGATTAGTTTGACTAGATAAGATCATCGACAGTTGATTTGAGGATGCAAAATAAAGATTATGGGTGATACAATCACTAGTAAGCAGTCAACCTTGCTAGTGCATTTCAACAATATGAAGATTCAAGTTGAGATAATGCGTTGAAGAAGAATATGTAATTTAAGGAGGAGCAAACCTAACACTGAGTTCACTTGTGTGGGGAGGGATTGTTGAGATATACATGTGAGTTATATTAGAAAAGCTCCACATTAAAGAATTAATTTGATGTGATACAGTTAATATATCGTAGTTGTCTCGTAGCTTATTTGCTTGGGCATTTGTATAAAGGTGAGTCCAACAAAATATGTTAATGGGTTCAAACTTAGGCTTATTCTTAGTGATCATCCAGGTGAAGTAATCGAGCTTCTACCAAGCGCTACCAACAAATGGTATTAAAGTCAATGGTTGATTAGTGCTCCTCCCCTATTTCCGTGTTTGTTGAATATCTCAAGAAAGAAATCTCATGATTTACACTTGTTCCCGGTGAAAATTGCCATCACAGTTAGTCCGGCAAAACCTAGAGAAATCTTCCTGGATCGTGGTTCATTGATGAAACATGTAGTCACAACTGTTGAGCAAGTGTGACTCTCTGAGGTCCACATGCTTAGCGGTCATGATGGATGGGGTCCTCATAGATGTGGATGCCAACAATAATGCAGCAAAAAAACCTGTAGAAGAACGGTTTATCTTAATTTTCTAACTATATGAAACCAACTTGCACGTAAAGAAACTTGGAAAGATCGGCATGGTGTGAATCAATGGATGACTTGGAAAGACAGACCATTGACTACGGTGATAGAACAGAGATACTATTGTTCCTTCGCTATTTCCGATGCTGAAGATGACTTTCCTTAGCCCGACAAGCTTCTTTTGGACGTCACTTCCTCGTTGACTAGACTTCTCCAGAAAGCGCCACATGCATTTCATTGGATGGGGAAGACGTTATTTTTCTCCTCTCTTTTTTTCCAAGAGCCTTCTTTGTGCCAGCCAATATTGGTTGTTTGTTTACGAAACAAATATAGTGAAACATTTCATTGGACCCTATGAAAAAGATGAGAATTTATGGGTCAGTTTATAACTGTCAATAAATTTTATTCTTACAAATAAAGACATTAGGTAAGGTAGGTATGATCTTACTACCCAAGTGCAGATGCACGAATAACTGTGCAGCTATTAGGCACTTAATATTTTGTGCAAAGGCAGTCCATAATAGGCTATAATCCTATTTTGTTATTTTATTTATTTATTCAGAATTTATGACATTTTTTACTAACGAATGTTAGATATTTTACAATCTTTGGAATGTGATATTAGTAAAGATACAGTTTTTAGAGAGTTGTGACTATTTACATATAACTTCTTCGTCATGAGAGGTTGCAATTTTGTTTATACAAATTATGAAATTCGAAATAAAAATAAATTATTTTTTATTCCGTATTTTCTTTGTGACTTTTCAAAAAGTATCTCTTCACTTTATAATTTTTCTCGAAGGGTTACTTCTGTTTTAAGAACGAAAAAATTAATATATCATGTTCTTTTAACATCTTCTTTTAGTTCTTCTTCATTTAATTTCTTTTTTTTTTTGTAAAAGAAATACAGCAATTTTTTGTTTGATTGATCATCTTAGAAGATTTCCACACCAATGGCATATTTAGGACTGAATTATGTTTCACCTGAAAAGATAATCAAAGACTCTGTCGATTCTTAGTAATGATCACGATAATGTCCCTCACCCTAGCAACTTAGATTTGAGTAAATTACTGGAAGACTGATCTTTATCATGCCATCCCCGTCAGAACGAAAATTGGGGAGTGGAATGTTGAGAACTCTCAATCCTAACTTATTTAGCACGGGAACCCTCTTGTTTTGCTGGCAGACGATCTCGTACCAGTCATCCAAGGAACAGCCTGTTCCCATTCCGAAGGGAAGGGAATGGTGACGTTCCCGCATGTTTCAGGACAGTTTCGCCCCACAAGTCCCGTTGCGGCTCCTGCTGCTTGTACCGTGAGGGAAACTGGAAGTAAAAGAATTTGAAACACCGAGTTTGACATGATTTTCACGGTTTGTACGGGCATGAACCTAGATCTATGGGGAAACGTGAATGGAGTTCAGTCCCTTAACATTGTTATCTAAGTGGAGGAAGGGAAGAAAGAAAAACAGTTAGGTCCAACGAAATTTTTAGGCCAATATCCAAAAAAAATGTTCGGTCACAAAAGGTTGTGTGTTGTGATCATGATTAGGCCTCCCCAGAGGAAGGACATTATCAATGGGACATCGCTCGAGCACCTCTTCATAATTTGAGATGCGCTCGAGCTCGACTCCATTAAGAAAGCCGACTCCCTCATGTTTCTGAAACAGAAATCAAATTGCAGCTCATTGCGACCCTAAAAACTAATCTGGGAATCGAACTGGCCAAAGGTCAATGCAAGCAGGATGTTAGTTACCGATAGTACAAGTGCAGCTCTAATGTATCCCTTACAACAAATTGCAACAATTTCATGATAAATCAACGGGAAAATACATTCCATCTTTTTGACTAATTAAAGCAGCAAGTTCCCCCGATTTGTTGACTAGGCCACGAGGTTTCTTCCTTCGTCCTCACTCCGCAAAGAGATTGGGGTTTGTCCCGTTAAGAGTTCAACAAGGTCCACTACATAACTGTACACATCTCTTCTTCTCTGTAAATTGACTTGTTTGGAAGCACTCACTGGCTTTTTCATGTATAACTAGAGATTCCTGTGGGGATAAAGCCAGAAAGAGCTCCCTTCGTGGTTTAGGATGTTTGAATGGCTGCAAATCTGAAACGTTCAGGTCCACATGATAAGACTTGCTCGATCATAAAAATATCTATATTTGAGCATATTATAAGAGTTTTTCCGATGTGAGTTAAATTAATTGAAATTATGATTTACGTTTTACAGAGTTACTCTAATAATATTGGATGTAAAAGATCCTTAATCATTCTAATACATGCCTGGTCATTGTGGGCTAAGTTGAGCCCGGTCCGTAATGAGAGAGGCTAACTGAAAACTTTATAAATATCGCTCGAATCTCTCCTCTAACCCTAATGTACAAATCACCTCGCATAAGGAGCTCAAAAGAAATAAGTATTGGAAGGAGCGGTCTTATTGAGTCATTGATACGAAGGATAATAGAAGAGAAGCATTTGAGGTGTGGATTGCTGTTATACCTTATTAAGAACGATGAATTCCAAATTAAGTAAATCATTTTTTTTCATTACTAGATACTAGTTATGGCGATCACGAGATGCCTTTGTAGCGGCTTACACATGTCAAGTCCAATCTATAGGGAACCAATTTGCACGTAAACAAACTTGGAAAGACCGCCATGGTGGGATCCAATGGATGACTTCTTGATAGTGGCCCTATGGTCTTCGATTACCGTTATCGCCTGAGAACTTGTATTAGAGCAGGCCATTGATTTGACTCAAGTCTCCAAACAATGATAGAATATAGAGAAGATTAGTAGTCCTTTCCTAGTTATTGCGCCGAAGATGACTTTCCTTGACCCCCAAGCTTCACGGTAGTGGGCCACCATTAAACTTGGTTAGGTCAGTGGTCTCGTGGCCACCTAACGGGTGGGTTATGTCAGTAAGTTTGTCTCTAAGGTCTTGAGTGGTGCTGAGTAGCTATAATTCAAACACGATATTTAGGAGTGGATACTTGGCTACTCAACCCTTTTGCTCTTACGATCCCGGTTTCAAAACTTCTAAGCCAACACAAATGCTTTCACCACTTGATATATTAAGAGTCCATGAATTGGAAATGAAGATGCATCTCGCGGCTGGCCTCTTGTGAAGATCTACATACAAAATATCACAACAAATGGACAAGTACAAGGAATGGTGTATTTGGCCGTTTGGACCTAGCAGAACGCGCAGCAAATCAATGCCATTTCCAGGATTTTGATCGAGCGAAACAATCCGGTTTTCAATCATGAGATTCTGATCGAAAATTCGTATTCCAATTTGAGATTTCGATTCCTGATCATGCCTCTTGGTGGGCCTCGTCCTTTTCTTTGTCGTTTCTAGTCCAAGCGAATGGATGTGGGCTTGAGGGGGCCCTGGCTGCAAGAGAGGCCCAATTAGGTGGATAGTGAACTTTTAAGAAGATTTGGGTTTCAGAGAGTTAAACTACAATCTGTGTGACCATTCATGAAACTTTCCATCATAAAAAAGAATGTTCCAAACTTTGGGAAAATAAAGGATTCAGTGAGAAAAAAAAAGCGAACTTAAAAATATATATATTGGAAAAATAGAAGCCAATATTGGTGATCATTAATTAAACATAAAATCTATAATCAGCTGAAAGAAAAGTAGATAAAATATTAATAAAACCACAATTATTGATGTTTTTGATCGAGCAGATTTAATGCACGTGTGAAAATACAATCATCTAAATGGAAAAGTCACTACTCAAAGAATTTGGTATGTTTGAAGTTCTAGAGGAAAGTACAAGATAATGCAAGCCAAGAAGCGCATTCACGGGGAACTTCAGCTTATGCTGTCAAAAAGCAGTGTCCGAAAAAATCGGATACGAAATGTCCATAGCTTAATTCCACGATTTTGTGCTCGGACATTAAACTAATCTACGATCCTCAAGAATTTTGTGGCGATGAAAAACATGACGTGTGTTTCTTAAGGGCAATAAATCGGACATTGGCAGGACTGCTTACTATCTTGACAAAATCAATGGAAGTAGGGAAAAAGAGCACCCAACATATTCAATACTAAAAGGTGTAAATATTGCTGGAAAAATTATAGAAAATGTCATGAACTTATTGTATAGATGCCGATTTAGTCTTAAACCTTCCAATTGGACTAATTTAATCCTAAACCTTTCGATATTTTGCTAATTTATTTTTTCAGTCGATTTTGATCGGAAATCGCTGCCTTGTGTGATGATCATGTTACATAAGACAACTGGGCGGCACCGACTTTAACAATTTTAGCAATCTTTGTTGTGGTCGGTGTCCCTGTCAGTAAGTTTTTGTCAAAATAGGACAAAATGACTAAATTGATAAATTATAAAAAAGTTTATGACTAAATTAGTCAAATTAAAAGGTTTTTTTAGCACATTGATATAAGTAAAGAAAATTAAGGACTTACTTGGTAATTTCTCAAATATCACTTTATATATGAGTTGGTCCATATGCGATTGATTTTTTTATATTTTTTTTGCTATTGAGAATTGACAATAAAGGTTGGCTAGGATCGGGAGATAACTCTATTACTAGTGGGGTTATGATGTTGATATATATATAGTTCAGGTGGTGAGATTGATACATCACATAGTGAGGATTTAAATGATATCTTGATCGAAGCAGCCCGAGTATCGGCAGCTGGCAACAATCCCTCTATGCCACCAGCAATTCACTGTGATCTTCAGGGAAGAGCCGGGCAAGGAAGTCACCTTCTTTTCAGCAAGTAACAATCTAATTGAATCGTGAAGCCTGATGCACCGTGTGACTGATGTAATTTCTGCAATAATCAAATTGACAGCATATATTTAAGGATCTCAAGATGAACTAAGATCACTGCATCATGCTCGAGCTAGATTATTGCATAATTGACACATACACGGTAAGATAATGCCTAGCTAATAATTGCAGGTCCTGGATAAATTTGGGATAGGTCTTGACTTCACAATTTAGTAATCCCCAACACTGAGAACAAGTTCATTACCAACAGATAACTAACCAAAACCATCCTATTAGTCAACAAACAAGTTTTCCTCCCTTCCCTCTTTTCTCTTTCTTTTGCTCTGAAGATCGTTCTCCATGACAAACGCAGCAATACGATTCATAAGGATGAGAGACGGAACAGATGTTCACCACGTCGCACTAGGAAAGAGTGGCTGCACATCCGAAAATGTAATGACATCTGCGCCGATGTTTGACTTGCTAGATTCAAAAGCTACAGTATAAGATTCAGTTGCCTCACGGTCCTCTTGATTTTGCTGAATGCCCGAAGGATTCTGGAGCTTCCTTATCCTTTCCAACTCCATTGCAACTTCTTTCATCGTAGGCCGGTTCCTCCCATTCAAGTTCAAGCATCTTTTCGCAAGGTTAGCAACTGATGCAATCTCTTCCTTCTTACCTTCTTTCAAAACTTGAGCATCCACAATGTCGAACAAGCGATTCTCCTCCATTGAAATGATGAAATAGGTTGCGAGGCTTCTTCCTTCTTGTTCCCTCAGCGACGAGATTGGCTTTTGTCCCGTTAAGAGTTCAGCAAGGACAACTCCGAAGCTGTACACATCGCTTTTGTCTGTAAATTGACTTGATTGGAAATACTCGGGATCTAGATAGCCGAAAGTCCCTGCACCAACGTGGTCACATGAGTTTGATCAAGGGAAACGGACTTGGACGTACTGAAATCTGCCACTTTTGCCCGATATTTCTCATCCAAGAGGATGTTGGTAGACTTGATGTCTCGATGATAAATGGGAATGGAGGCTGCTGAATGCAAGTAGAATAAGGCTCCTGCGATTTCAGTTGCAATCCGTAGCCGAGTGTCCCACGATACAGGAAACTCTGCATTTGGGTCATGTAGGTATTGGTGTAGAGTCCCGTTTGGTATGAACTCATATATTAAAAGCGGGACTTCCGTCTCCAAACAACACCCCAATAACTTAACCACATTCCTATGGTTGATTTGGGAGAGGATGAGGACTTCATTTATGAACTGTTCGACTTTCCCCTCGTCTATCACTTTTGATTTCTTAATCGCAACTATTTTTCCATCTGTTAACATTCCCTTGTAAACAGTACCCTGCCCACCTTGCCCGAGTACTCTATCATTGTTGAAATTGTCAGTGGCCTTCTCTAAATCCTTGGAGTTGAATAATTTGCTTTTCTCGACATTGCCTTATGGTGAAGATAACTCACTTTCCAACAAAAGACCGCCATTGCGTTTGAAGTACTTCTCTTTGAGCTTCATTTCTTTTCTCTTCTTGATATATTTGTACAACCACCATAGGAAAAGACACAAAAATAGTTCCCCAAGGCCTGCCCCAACCCCTGCATTGTCAAAATATAAGGGGCAAAAGTGAAGAAAAATTTCCTACTTGTCAAGACTCTATAAAGGCACTTCACATCAAGAATTTAATCGAATCTGATTATAATAAAAACATTTAAGATTGATTAACCTGAGCTCCTTTCACGTGGATTTATTTTTACAACCATGGAAAAATCAATTTGCCTCCATTCTAAGTTCCATGCGGTGAAATATCTACAAAACTTTACATAGTATCAGAGCAGGAGGTCTTGAGTTCAAATCTTTCCAGGCCCCTCTTCTACCTCCCCAAAAAAAGTATTTCCACACTTAATACTAGCAAAAAGACCAGACTAAGTGTAATGGGGAGTATGAAAGTACATAAATATAAATACAAGCTTTCACCTAACGGTTTAAACTTTTAGGACAATTGGCAGTGGTCCTACAAAACTTCACAAGAACCAAGGGGAAGGTAGAACTTTTTTTAGAAAAAAAATTTGAACATAATTTACGCAAAAGTGTTGGTAAAAAAGTTATAAATCTACCATACAATGACCAATTTAGTCATAAATTCTTCAATTTGACTAATTTAGTCATAAATCTTTTGATAATTCGCCTATGTAGTTCTTTCGACTTATTTTGGCTAGAAATCATAGACATTGCAAGATAGTCAGTATTAGCTATCTTATATCACACGATTGATACTAACTCGGATGATTTTTTTCAATTTTTATCTTCTTTTTTTGCCTTTTGTTTCCTTCCCTTCTTCTTTTTGCTCTCGTTCTTTTTTCTCTATTTCCCTCCACCGGTTGCTAGGCCTTAGCGATGGTTGGAAGAGGTCGTTGGCATTTGGTTAGGGTCACTCAATTTTGCCTAGAGGGTCCTGACCCTTGTCGACAACCAACGTCCTCTGCTGGCCATGGCAAGGTCTTGGCAATTGGAGGATGGAAATAGAAAGAAAAAGGAAGAATAGAAAAGGAATTTGAAACGAATCAGAAAAATTGCAAAAATAATTCGTGTTAGTACCCATCTTGTCACGTAGGATGGATGGCATCCATATGGGCTATTTTAGGGGAAAATTACTCGAAAAAATTATATTGATAATTCGTCAAAATATTTAAGATTAAATTGCCCAAATTGATTGAATTAGCTTACGTAGAATAGATTTAAGTACTTTTTGGGCAACTATTTATCCTATCCTCTGCTTTTCCTTAACAATACTCAAGAGCATGAAGCGGTCCACATAATTCTAGGTTAAAAGATCTACTTACCAATAAAAATGAATTTAGATGTCTTTTTATCAGACACGCAGTCATAGCCGCCTTTGTAGTTCACACAAGTCCAGCCTGACCAGGGGCATGAAGTTGGATCTTCACATTCGTTAATATCTGATGCCAAAAGATAAAATAAGTACATTAGTAGCGAAACCCATCTCCTTGAGTAAAATTAGCAAGACTAGTCGGTCGCATTTCCTCATAAATTGTTCATTCCATGGAAAAATATGATGCTTGTAAAGAAATGACTGTCCTGTTCCCCTTTATTTCCGGTACAATGTTATCGATATTGTTCATTCGGTTTGTTTGAAGGCAGATTCACTTTGTATAATTTTGGGCAGAAAAAAAAAAGGCAGAAAAGCATGTATATGATCATTAAACACTGTGAATGCACATTCCTGTCAGAGAAAAATCGGGGAATGAAGAAACCACTTCGCTGCCTAGTGCCCTTGAATATAGGATGCGTTAGCATGTAGTAAGTTACCTTGGCATCCAATATAAGGGTTACCCCCATACCCCGGTTGGCAATAGCACTCCACAAATGGCATTTCATCTTCGAAACAGTACTGAGCATCAGAATACATGCCGTCTTGGGCAAGCTCAGAGAAATGGGAGCTATCGTTTCGAATCCCCCAGTTTAGCACCACCGGAAACATGTCATTCAATCTCATATCAATTAAATCTGCGACATTCGACCCTGAGAGCCATGATCTATCTGCCAGGAAAGCGTACTTGCACCCCTGCTGTCCACCTGTTTCTTTGATATCCACGCTAAAGTTCTGAAGATATAAGGGGAGAGTAGTCTGGCGGCATCCATTCCGCCCGGAGCAAGCACTATACCAGCTAACGTTGGTGGGGTTTCCAGCACATCTTGACTTGCAACCGGTCGATGTAAAGACTACATCAGCTGATTCTGAACTAGTCAGTGTCGCCACAGCGTCGCAACCAACCGATGTAAAGACATTGAATGACTGGGAGAAGACAAATGGACTTCCTGTTAAATTCGCTGGCACACCAAGTCCATCTTTCTGGCAGCTTGCAGTTGAGTAAATAATTGGAAGACTGACGTTTACTATGCCATCATTAGGGGAATCTGGGAGTGAAATGTTGCGAACTTGTAATCCGATCTTATTTAGTATGGGAACCGTGTTGTTTTGCTGGCAGACGATCACGTACCAGTCATCCAAGGAACACGAGGCTCCTATTCCAAAGGGGAAGGGAATGGTGACGTTCCCGCATGTTTCATTACAGCCAGACCTTGCGAGTGGAGGTGCAGCTCCTGATGCTTGTACTGTGAGAGAAACCAGGAGCAAAAGAATTTGAAACCCCAAGTTCCACATGATTTTCAGGTTTGGTATGTGCAGGGACCTAAACCTACGGAGAAAGGGGATAGGGGCCGAGTCCCTTGATATTGTTATTTAATGGAAGAAGGGAAGAATTTTCACGGACCGTGTTGCATAACCTTATTCAGCTCTGTCACTTCCTAGTATCTCTGAGGGTGCTTCTTTGAGGTTGGAAATGTTCAAGCTTGACGAGTAGGGAACACCAATTTAAGCAGCCAAGTGTGACTTTTCCCGTAGCTGGAAAGACAATTTTGTCATCCTCGTTCTTAAGAGAGAGACTTGAAGCATTATCAGTATGGGTTGACTTTTCGGTACCCTTTGTCGTGAATCCCGTTAAGCCCATTAGAATTGAGATATTCAGTCATTTCCTTGCCGACTTTTATTTTTCTCTGTGCGCCTAGGATCTTTTCAAATTTACTAAGACCGAAATCATATGAATTCTTCCTCTTCGACATTATATTAAATATTTGTTCTACGTCTTTGCTTATTACCACAAAATATCGCATTTCATTGTCAATCTTCTATTTTGTTTTTTTAGTAGTGATCGGCTCGGTCACTTTCAATTTCTGATTTAACATTAATTTGGTCTATCTTTAAATTATGAATATTAATATTAGTTTAGTGTTGTTTAGGTAGTCTAAGAAATTAATTTGAGTTAAACCTCGTATAGTGCCGGGGTTTAGGTTCTTAGCAATGTGTGTTTATGACTTGTTAAGTGGCTATTAACTTTGTCGGTTAGACATAGCTTGGCGGCCTCGACCTCCACCACGTTTCCCATTGTGTGAATGACCGCACATTGAGAAAATTACAGCAAGACTAAAGCTGGCCCTGCCATCCGTATCCCCAGAGGGCAGGAAAATGGCGAGCAATCTGGTATCCAGTCTTGTTCAGTGCAGCGAGCCGTGTTATTTTTGCTGGCACAAAGTCTCCCACCAGTCATCCGAGAAACACCCACCTCCTAATCCAAAGTGGGAAGGAATGACACTGTTTCCGCATTATTCAGTTCAGGTAAGCTTTTCCAGGCGAGGTTTAGCCCGTCATGATTGTATACTGAGGGAATCTGGAACCCGAAATATATGGAACACCAAAATTCTCCATTGTCTTATATGATTCATATGGGTATGAATTGGACCCATGGGGGAAGGAGTTATGTTTTGTATCCTATGAGCTCAGTCCTATTTACCCACTATTTTATGGTTTCATCCCTCTTCCTGTGAACCCTCTCACGGAAACTTTAATCATGCACCTGCCCATTATTTGAAGAAAGTATATTGTGGGATTTGTATTGTCACAAGCTTTTCTTATGGACTGCTCTTTTATTCGAGTGAGTTAAGATAGTCGCGACACGTATACTCAGATTTCGAGTCCTTCCATAATGTTTCCTTGGTTTGGCTCTCTCAAGTTCTCCATTTTTTCAGCGTCCTCGAAACTTAACCTGCAATTTCAGCCATGTCAATGCTGATGCCCTCAATGAAAAATGAAATTTGAGCAGCAGTCATCTCGCCCCCTTAGGTCCATCCTGGTTCATACTTTCGTACACGTACACGTACACGTCCATGATAGGTGACCTTCACCCAAATTATACATGAGGAGCACTCTTTTAAAACAGCAGATGGTCATTGACAACTCCTTGGCATCCATGTAATTACCTTCTTAATAACGAGGAAGTCTTATCTTAAGTAGACAAGTCTTGTAACAGCCCCACTTTTTGACTTTGACCCCCCCTCTCCTTGCTTTTTCTTTCCCCCCACCGAAACCCCCTCTTTCCTCAATCTCTCCTCTCTCCATTTCCCTCTCTCCATTAGGGGTGTGCATGGTCCGGGTTGGGCCGGTCCCGTGCTCAACCCGAGGACCAACCCGCACAGTGTCGGTCCTCAATTTTTGGGACCGTGGACCGACCCGTTAAGCTTGGGACCGTGGACCGACCCGACCCTATCGGTCCGGTCCGGTCCCAGGGTCAACCCGGGACCACTAAAATTTTTGTACAATATATTCTATGAAACAACACATGTTCGATAAAGACGAAGAAGTCACAGAGAGTTTTTGCTTCAAAGGCTTCTTTAGCTTGCGTAAATTCACAGAACAAAACATGAAAGTGGTAAGAGTAAGATGCAAAGAGGCTAAAACAAAGCAAGCTTCTTTAGCTCTGGTGGCAATGTCGTTCCAGAGGACCCATTTTTTATCAGGATCATACAGCAGGTGCTTAGCAATTTGCATATTATATTGCATGCAAATAGTGGTCCACATTCGTGAAAGTTAAAAAGCCAAACAACATGCTCTTAGCACAAACTAAAGCTGCAAGCTCTCAATTATCTTTATCTAAATCACCAATCCACAGCAGACTTAGAGCTAGACAGCCAAAAATTTGCATAACCAAAAGCCACATGTCAATGCAACTTCCCTACAGTTCACCTCGTGCAAGAGCAGGCTTTAGGATATTTGCAGCATCAATAGCCCCCTCTGCTGCCCCTGCTCCAATAAGAGTATGCACCTCATCGATGAAGAGTATGATTTCATCGCTCTGTTTAATTTCCTCCATTAGCTTCTTCAATCTCTCTTTAAAATCTCCACGATACTTCGTTTCAGCAACCAAGAGACCCATGTCCAAGGTAATGACCTGAATCGCAATCATAGAGTCGGGTTTCTTTTTACCCCCATCTCAAAGATATTTCTAAAAATAATGTAATCAGCAATGAGGATCTTCACAGATTATTAACTGCATGTTGATTAGGACCATATTAAAGACAAATATATGCTCCTTATGTGAAAGTGATAGACAATATAATCAAGAGACAAGCTCTTTCTATATAATTGAACTTGTAGAGCCCTATAATAAGGTGGCATATGCATATCTCCCCCAGTAGCCTCTAAAAGGCGTGCCTAAAGATATATGCACATCACATAAATAACATCAAACCTATCAAATCATTGATATATGCCAATTATTAACACCAAATCCCAGAGTCATATAAGATAACAAGGTAACTTTAATACAAACCTAAGGTACAGAGCTCCTCATATGCAGACCAGAGCAATGGATCTATAGACAAAGCTTGCTTGAAGTGATGAATGGCACCTCTCTTTCTATTAGTATATCTGTGAACAGAAGCAAATTTACATGGATAAGGGAGCCTCATATAGATACACCATCAAATCGATCATGCCCTGTACAAACCATCTCCTGTCACGTTGTAGTAGTAAATACATTTTGAGCTATATGATCTTCACACAACACAGTCGAACATCGAAGTAACTCATTGCTGAATCCCTATTCATACCAACTGAACATATTAAGTTCACATCAATATCTTTTTACCTTAACTTTGAAGAGGAAGAATTCGGGAGCAATTAGTTTTCTCTGAGAAGCCCAATTTTGTTCGGTGGCCCTCACAATGCCCTTGCCGAATAAAGGATCCGGCCTCTTTGCAATGGTCAAGGGCTTATCCAAATCCAAAGGCTTATGCAAGTTCAAGAACTTGATTAAATCCGGCCTATTCATGTAGAGGTTCAGCTTCTGCCTCGTCGAGTACATGTACAACAAGCTTGCATAGAAGAACTAGTATGTAAGTCCGAGATGGAACTAGCTTCCGGCCTCCCTCTGAATTCATCTAAGCAGACACTATGGCATGTAAGATCACTTATCGAAGCCATCTATCACCTCAATGGTATCTAAAAGTTCACCAGCCAATGAATATGGCCATATATATTATCAAGATCAAGCGTTTCATGATATGTAGTGAATTCAGCATGTTATGAAGAACCAATGTGTTATGAAGAGGGAACTAATACAAAAAACAAGATAAGAAAGGAATACTAGGAAGCTGCCATGGCTCGCAAGGGTGCAAGTCAATCTCGACCAAAGTGTCCTTCAAGCTCTGCTCATTGGCGATCTTCTTGTTCAGATAATGACAGCAAATCGAGGCAGAGAAGTACAGGGGAGTGTCGTTGCGGCTTCCAGCGTGTCGTCCTCCAGCGACGACGGCGGCGGCAGCAACGGAGCAGAAGCAGAGACAGCAGCTCGACGGACAGCGACTGGTGGCGAGGCAGAGAAGAACAGGGAGTCGCGTCGTGGCTTCTTGCGTGTCATCCTCCGGCGGTGACGATGGCGGCGGCGATGGAGCACAGACAGCGGCGGCGACGGAGCAGAAGCAACAATCGGTAGCGACAAGCAGAAGGAGACACAGAGGAAGACGCGAGCCGAGCGTGAAAACGTTAGGGCATGGAGAGACAAAGTAGGAGACACTAGAAACTAGAAAGGGGATTCGTGCGGTGCGGCTGTGTAACAAAACATAGAAGGAGAAGGAAAATGCGTGGGTTGGGCTGGAATTTATTGGCCCATGGACTCTCTTCTTGATTTGGGCTGAACCTTTCAACCTTATAAAAGTCAAATTGTAAAAGAAATTAACAAAATTTATTATTTTTATGTAATATATTGTCGGGTTGGTCCGGGTTGGACCAACCTGACACCTTAGGACCGAGAACCAACCCATACAGTACCGGGTTGGAGATTTTAGGACCGAGGACCGACCCGTTCGTCTTAAAACCCGCCCAAGACCGGTCGGGTTGGGCCGGTCCTGGGCCGGTCCAGGGTCGACCCTGGACCGTTGCATACCCCTACTCTCCATGCCCCGAATTTTCTCTCTCCTCTTCTCTTCCCATGCACCGACCACTCGGATCCGGATCACCTGCCCAAGAAGATAGGTGACCAAGACTTGCTGAGAAGATATTGGGTGCTCCGGGCACAATACGCCCAGGCCAATGGGGGGCCACTTGCTAGGTGGCCCTCCCCTATCGGTCGGATGCACTACACCCTGAGCGCCTAAAATTTTTTCAGACCTGCCATCATTGGGGGCTGGCTTTTTGCTTTGCTTTTTTTTCCTTCTCTCTCCTCCCTTCTCTTTCTTTCTTTTCCTCTCTCTTTAATCTCTCATCCCTTTCTTTTCCCCGTTTCCCACTGCCCCCTGGCCCTCTGACTTTGACCAGCAGACCCCCACTTCTCTCTCTCTTTCTCTCTCTCTCTCTCTCTCTCTCTCTCTCTCTCTCGCGAAGAGAGCCCACCCCATGTGCGGCCCAATCGAGAAATGGATCCCTTAACGCGTGTACGAACACATTAGGGGTGACAATAGGATGACTGGAAAAAAATTTAAAAAATAAAAAATATATATTTTATGAATTTTTTTGACTTTTTTTTCTATGAAATTCCAGTCGTCCGATTCGAACGGCAGGGATCACTACGTCACTTGACGTGGTCCGTACACCGCGTTAGGTGATCTGGATCCATCCAATCAAAGTAGGTAGCCCTCCTACACTATCACGCCCCAATCAGAGCCTGCAATAGTCTCCGAAAATGTTCCTTACCGGTCAATAAATTTGCGACGTTTCTAGGGCTCGTTGCCAACCCAATCAATAATAATTAAATAAATAGGATCTATGTTTACAATCCATGACAAAACCTGAGGTATCCCAAAAACTCATCAACTCAAATAAATAGGATCAATGTTTACAAAAGACTCACGAAGAGGTTAAACCCATATATTTAAACAACCAAAATTATGGGTTAAGAGTAGTCTCGCGTCTCTCAAAAATACATTAAGTTGGATACAACGTCCACTCCGGCCTCATCTGGCTCTCGAGGAGGGACTCCCTGGTCAGAACCTGTAAAAAGGAGTTAAATAACGAATGAAATAAAATCTTAGTGAGTCTATGTCATAATTTCCAATTAAGATGGCACTCACTTTAGGGTCCCTATTTGGTCCAATCGACTCTCACACGAGCCTCAAAGATACGACTTTGCTTGTCACTCAAGGTACTAGCCGTCACTACCAATATAGGTAAGTTGACTCTCTCGTCATACATGAGACAGCACCGGCCCTCAGGCCTAATCAACCCCTAATTTCTCACCTCGACACTGTCATTTCTTCAAATCTCCATCCAATAGCTCACCAGTCCACACTCCATACCAGCATCAATCATTCAATCAATTGCAATAGCTCAAATAGGTGCCAATCATAGTTCAATCATTAATACCAATCAATCACCAATAAAATGCGCAATCCAAAAATAATAAGCAATTAAATCATATAAATAAACTCCCAGATAATTTTAAATAATCAACCGCCTAGGCACGCCAATTAGGGATTCGCTTGGGTCCTTATTTTGAATTAAAATCCACCATTGGATATTCTATGGGCGCCATTTCCTCAATTAACTACCATTTGGCCGACAACTTCTTATCTAAACCAAATTACCAAAATGCCCCTAATTAGCCAAATTATCAAATTGCACCTAATTAGCCAAAATACCAAATCAGCCCAATCAATTTATTGTCAGCTACTAAAGCAAATAACTGCTCTAATCGAGAATTAGGAGGTAAACTCACTTCCGGTCCAAGCTTTACTCGCTATTAGCAACGACGGTCCACTTCGGGCCCATGAAAAGTTACGATGTTGACCAGAGTCTAGGGCATTTGAAACAATTGGTGAAAGTGGCTGGCCGGGCGGTGTGGTGGCTCCATCGGATGGCGATGGTAGCTGGTGACGTCGAGGGTGGTCCTAGGAGATCCAAGGAGATGTGGACGGAGGCTAGTGGCAACAGAAGGTCACCGGAGATCATCGAAGGTCAGTTACCCATTCTCAGCCACAAGAACAGGGGAATCGGGTCCAGCGAGCAGTAGCCGGGTCGAGGCAAAATTTGAGCTGTCGGTGCAACGCCGAGGGGGCGAGTGACTGGCCTTCGTTTAGGAGACACTCACAGAGGTTTTCAGACTGGTGGCAGTGGCTGAGGTGGTCGAGATGGCGGTGGGTGGCTCGTTGAAGACGCTAGTCAAACTTTTGGGTTCCAGAGGGGCAGCAGCACTTTGGGGCCAAATTCGCCCAAATGAACAATTTTTGACGATAATGACTAGTGGGGCTGTGCTCAGGGAGCTCCCATAGGTGATGGCCATGGCTAAAAGCTTCGAATTTGTAAGTGGTGGCCACAAATAACAAATGAGTGCACAAATTGTGTAACAGAGCTTTACAACAAATGTCTATGGCTGTCAAGACGTTGACAACGGTGGCCAAAGGGCTTGTGGGTGTTCAAGAGATCTCAAGGAACATGGGGATGTCCTTTGTTTTTCCTGGGTGTGATTGAGTCTCAACAATTTTGTATTTTTCCCTCATTGCTCGTGAAAACAGAGCTTCAGGGCGACCCAAGTGATAGACAGTGGAATTTTGGCGACTTGACCGCAAAACTGGGCGACGCGAGGGGTGGGCCAATTGCGAAAATGTGTTGGCCAGCAAATGGTGGCCATGGGCAGCAATTACCTGGGAGAATTGGACAAGATTGCGACGGTGGGCGGAAAGTAGGAGGTGGCAGCTCTTCCTAGGATTGGCCAAAACTGCAGTATCATGTAATAAACCACAGTGAACTAGCCAAAAATCACAGGGAAAGGAGGTGGACCGATCAGTGCACATGGGAAGAAAAGTTAGCATTGACCGTTGACTCCAAGGACCAAAACGCATTTTTAAAAAAATTAAGGGACCTCTTTGAAATTTCCAAAAGTTTGGGAACTGCCTCGAAACAAATTTTTGTGGTTTCGTTCATGGGATTCTCGAGGCCAACGGGCCACAAACAGTAGTCCAAAATTCTTAATTTTGGGCCTCGAATCGACCAAAAATGGACCATTACATGCATTGACTCTCTCTCTCTCTCTCTTCGATCTTCTTCCCCAACCGCGAACGCTCAACGTCTCTACTCACATTCTTCTTCGTGTCTAGCTCTTGCTTCTTTGTGCGGCCTTTTACTTTCGCCATTGCCTCCGTATGCTGCCCAAGAGCTACCACCTAGTCGAGGGCAAAGCCGCTGCTCATCGACGTTGTCGGTCACTACTCGCGAGCCTTGCCACAACCTCTGCCTTTGCTCCCCTATCTTATCAGTTTACCGCACCTCACCAAGCCTCCTCCTCCTCAGCTTCTTCTTCTGCCCTCAGCTCGTTCTTCGTCATTGCTTCAACGAGGACGACGCAGCGCGAAGCCTCTACTGCTTCTACCGTCGTGTCACCCTCCGCCACCATCCTGCTCGGGCCCAGCGTCTGTGTTCCCTCACCGCCTGTTGCACCGAGCTCCACCTCAACCACCATCCGTGCTTTCGCAACGCCATCCAAGCAATACCACCACCTCTCGACACTGTTGCACGCCGCCTTGACGCTTTTCCAACGATTCCCGGAAGCTGGCCGCCTTGCCCAGCCACCGACCAATCGCTACTCGCCGTTAGTTAGGGCCTCCCCGCCATCCAGCCACCTTCGCCACACCACCCAACCGATCGGCCACCTTCTTGCCACCAGAAACCGTGCTTGGAGCCTCATTAGAGACCCGCTCGAAACTCGCCAGAATAGTGCCACCATCGCACAATGCCGTGCTCGATAGCCCATGCCCTCCTTGTACGAGTTAAGCAATGTCACGAGCTCGCCGCCAAGCGTCGTCGTCAATTGCCTAGGACGTACAGACTTAGAAGTGAGTTTACGTCATATTCTTTGATTGGGATCGTTAATCATTTTAGGAGAAATTGTTGGATTAAGTATACTAATAATATGCTTGAACTGCAATTAAGACCAGGTTGGGATCGAGAATCAATTATAGGCATATTGTGGGTAACTTAGATTGGTTAGGTTGATGTCGGTTCAAGGGCGGCCTATTAATATGATCACGCTGTAGAATATCGAACGATGGGTTACCATTCGAATTCGGGAAAAATGAATAGATCCTTAATTGGTGTGTCCCTAATTCACCTCGCCACCGACAATATTGTCCGCTTTAGGCCCCACTGGCCCTCACGGCTTTGTTTTTCCTCTGGAAAACGCGTTGTCGGTGGGTCAAGGGCAGCTTATCCCATAGTCCTTCCTAGGCGATGTGAGACAGGAATGTCACAAACTCCCCCTTAATGGCACAACGTCCTCGCTGTGCTCTACGGCACTAGCGAACGCCCACTGTGGTCACCACATGTAGTCAAGAGTCGACTCTGATACCACTTTGTAATGCCCTCCGCCTCGCTATCGATAATATTATCCGCTTTGGGCCCCATTACCCCTCACAGCTTTTTTTTTCCTTCGGAAAACGCGTTGTCGGTGGGTCAAGGGTAGCTTATCCCATATAAGCTCTCCTAGGACTCACTCCCTAAGCGATGTGAGACAGGGATGTCACAAACTCCAACCAGATAATTAACAAGGAGCTGTCATGCCCCGTACTCGAGCAAATGACAGTCCCGAAGATAGTCTTCACCGGCCGATAAACTTTCGATAATCCCAGGTATTATCGATAATCAATTATATTAACCAAGGATACACAATTAATACATAAAGAAATGCAGTAGAATTTATTAAATAAAACTTCGATCAAAATCCTGAGGTATTTTAATTATTACAATAACTCCAATAAACAATTCACAATCTCTAAAAAGAATCTAAAAGATCAACATTATTTATTAATAACAAACTAAAAGATAATTTGAAAAAACAATTCCCTCATAAGCAAAATCCTCCTAATCAAACATAATTCAAATAAACTATTATCATATGGGTGCTCCTCCTGCTTCACCTGATCCTCGGAGAGGAACTGCAATGTTAGGACCTGTACCAATAATTTTAAGATGAGATAACTCATCGAGTTTGCTCCCTACATCTCAATTAGGTGGATATTCACACTAGGGTCCCTAACCAGATAATTAATTTAGTCCTTAAGTCTCACAACCCGTGATCTTGTCAAGTCATTAACCCCTCATATTAGATTATTCTCCAATTAATTCAATTCAATTGATGCAATAATAATTACTAAGAAAATTCCAACGTAATGTCAATCATAATCATCGCCGAGAATTAAATAAACAAATTCCACTATAAAACAATCATCATTCAATAGGAAATAATAAAACATTCTCAATCAATCCAACAATCAATAATATTAAGTAGATATCCACAACTAAGACATAAACAATTCGAGATAATTTCTCAAAGTATCCAAAATTGACTGCGTGGACCTATAAATTAGGGATTCATCCGGGCCCCTATATCGAATTCAGAATGTTCGATTCGATCAACTATGGGTATCATCACCTTAATTAGTAGCCACTTAGCCAATCACACAATTTCTGGAATTTATTCCAAAATATTGCAAATTACCTAAAACCACAAATTTACCTCTAAATATGCAAAACCAAGTAATTGCCTTTAATTACAAAATTCAACAATCCATTCACTTACCATTAATTGATATATTGACCCACATATATAAATTTTATCATTATGTCACCAATTTATAATTTTGGCCCTGAATCATCAAAATTACACTTTTGCCCCTAAAAACCTTAATAGGTCAAAATTGAACAAAATTAATAAATCGTCCGCAATTATCACGAATATCCAAATTAACTATTAACCGCCAATTGAATATCTACTAAAACTAATTACATTTGCATTCTCTCTCCTAGCCATCCACATTTATTAATTTATCCCCAAATTCATAATTTGGCACCAATTGGATCAAAATTTGTAAATTGTCCCTAACCTTTCAAAATTACAAACTTGCCCCTCAATGACTAATAATCAATTCAACTAAAATTATCAACTTGCCAATTGATCCTCTAACCATTCAATTTCACAATTTACCCCTAAATAACCATACTTACGAAATCGCCTCTATTTCAATAAAAGTCTATAATTAAGCCCTAATCTCCTAATTGACCATCAAACAAGTCCAATCACCACAATTTATAACTACCAGGGCAATTAACTGCCCTAATTAGGAGTTAGGGAGCAAACTCACCCTAAGTCCGAGCTTTTTATCCAATTAATCGTCAATAACGGCTCCTCTAGTGAAATTTCGGCGAAATGGCAAAGATTCTAGCGAGTTCAGGGAGAGTCCAATGGGCTGATTGAACTGCTCGCGAGTGGGTCGGGCTCTTGGATTGGGCTGGACTAGCTGGATCAAGGTCCATAGTGGCTTGATCCAAGTCCAAAGAAGCTATTCACAGCTTTTGTTCCTCACGTCTGATCAGAGGGAGGTTCGGGCGACGGTGAGGCGGCGGGATGGCGTCGACTGCGTGGCTCGACGGCGGCGAAGACTTGAGTCACGACGGTGTTGGACTCTTGGGTTCGTCGCAAACCCAACTCACACGCAGCGGGAAATTCAAAGGCAATTCGAGATGAATTAAGGCTACCCACGCGAAATTAGAGATGGTGAGTTGTTGATTACAAACCAGGGAGCTCTCAGGAGGTTTCTTAGGCGACGGCGGTAGCTGGAAGGGCCTGGGTGGCCGACGGCGACGACGAGCAAAAATTGAGCTTGAAAACAGGGGTTGCGAATCCTGACCTAGGCGGCTAGATTTCGTGGCCGGGAGCAGTTGCGGGCGTCGTCTCGCGAGACCAGGTCGCGGCTCGTCTGAGACTCATAATTTCAGCAAGAGCAGAACAGAGGAGCTTCGGTTCACATTCTCGTTTGATTGAAACGCATGGGAGGTGAGGAAGACAGCGGCTAGGGTTTTCTAGGGGCGTTTGCGCGAGAAATCTGCTGAGTTCGTTGTCGAAAGGAGATCGTGGGGCTAGCTGTTGGCGGAAATCGGGTTGACTAGTTCACCTAGTGGTGGCTAGAGTTTCCTTGCGTGAGCAGAGGAGGAAGACAATGAACAGGGAAGAAAGAAGAGGAAAGAGGTGGGTCGAGCTGGGCCCACGCGTGGAGGAGGGATGTCGGGCTGGCGTAGGCCCATGCGCAAGAACAAAAGGGAAATAGAGAGAAAATGAAGAAAGAAAAGAGGAAGAAAATTATAATATTTTCATTTGATGAATTATTTCCCAAATACTCAAAAATAGGCTGTTACAGAACTCGCGCATGTTAGGTGGTAGCTCGTAGAGATAGTCGAGTTATGTGCACGTACCTAGATTATGAGGTCAGTCACTCTTGGTTGCCAAACAATGTGATGGGTTGGCTACTGACGTTCTTTGTGCCGGCCAATATTGGTTTTTTGTTTATAAAACAAGTCTAGTGAAGCATTTCCTTAGACAAAAAAATATGAGAACTTATAAGCCAATTTATAATTGCAAATATATTGTATTCAAACAAATAAAGACATTGGGTAAGGTAGGTATGATCTTACTCTACCCAAGTGCAAACGCACGAATAATTGCGCAGCTACTAGGCACTTAATATTTTGCGTAGAGGTGATCCATAATAGGCTACAATCCTATTTTAATATTTTATTTATCTATTTGTTTGAAAGTTATGACATTTTTTAGTAACAAATGTTATATTTTTTTAACAATCTTTAGGATGTGATATTAGTACAGATGCAATCTTTGGAGAGTTCTGATTTTTGAAGAGTTCTGACTATATACACATAACTTCTTCGCCATGAAATGTTGCAATTTTATCTTTATAAATTAGGAAATTAAAAAAATATATTATTATTATTATTATTATTATTTATTCCACATTTTCTACGTGACTTTTTAGAAAATGTTTCTCCACTTTATAACTATTCCCCAAGGGTTACTTCTGCTAAGAAGGAAAAAAAATTAAGATATCATGTTCTTTTAACATCTTATTTTAGTTCTTCTTCGTTTCCTTTTTTCTTAAAACACAACAAATTTTCAATTATTTTCCTTGGAGAGTTCTTGGAGAATATAATTGCTATTTGGTATTCTCATTGATATTTGCTAGAAACCATTAGCAACACTGTAGGGTGAATAATTTTAGGGTTAATACCACGAAAAATCTCAAACTTTGTTCATTGTGACATATTTACCATAAACTTTTTTCTGTGAAACTAAAATCCTCAAATTATATTTTTGTGACCCATTTACCCCAAACTATGTTTTTTTTTTCTTTTCTCTTTTTTTTTTTAAAATAAGTGGCCGCCAAGCTCTGCTAGCTGCCGGAGCTCGCTGACCACTTATTTAAAAAAAACCAAAAAAGAAGAGCAAAAGAAAAAAATATATAGTTTGGGGTAAATGTGTCATATAAAATATAGTTTGAGATTTTTTGTAT
The DNA here is from genome assembly GCA_019926035.1 of Melaleuca alternifolia. Classification (NCBI taxonomy): domain Eukaryota; kingdom Viridiplantae; phylum Streptophyta; class Magnoliopsida; order Myrtales; family Myrtaceae; genus Melaleuca; species Melaleuca alternifolia. The sequence continues at coordinate 1,341,896 of JAGKPW010002178.1, forward strand.
CACAGAAAAAAGTTTAGAGTTAATGTATTACAAGATGTAAAGTTTGAGGTTATCGGTGTCACAAAAAAAATGTTAGGATAAATGTGTGATAGTGAGCAAAGTTTAGAGTTTTTTGTGGTATTAACTCATAATTTTAATTATAAAAAGAGTATCATCACGCATCAAAATCCAATTCCGTTACTCTTTCAATTCCTGACTTATTTCCCAATAGCTAAAATGTCATATGGTCAGTTTGATTGTTCGTCTTAGAAGATTTCCACACAAATGGCATATTTAAGACTGAATTATTTTTCACCAAAAAAGATAATCAAAGACTCTGTTGATTCTTAGTAATGACCTTTATAATATCTCTCACCCTCGCAGCTTAGGTTTGAATAAATTATTGGAAGACTGATCTTCATCATGCCATCCCCGTTAGAACGAAAAATTGGGGAGTGGAATGTTGAGAACTCTCAATGCAAACTTATTTAGCACGGGAACAACCTGTTCCAATTCCGAAGGGAAAGGGAATGGTGACGTTTCCGCATGTTTCAGGACAGTTTCGCCTCACAAGTCCCGCTGCGGCTCCTGCTGCTTGAATCGTGAGGGAAACCAGAAGTAAAAATTTTTTGAAACACCGAGTTTGACATGATTTTCACGGTTTGTACGGGCATGAACCTAAACATATGGAGAAACGTGACAGGAGCTGAATCCCTTAATATTGTTATTTAAGTGGAGGAAGGGAAGGATTTTCTGTACTGTCTTACATAGTTTTATTCCAGCTCTGTAACTTCCTAGTATGTCTGAGGATGCTTCCTTGAGGATAGAAATATCAAAGCTTGATAGGCAGAGGAGACGACTTCAAGCAGCGAAGTGTGACTTTTCCCATCGTTGGGGACATAACTAATCACCTTTCCCATGAGAGAGATATGAAGCATTACCAAAATGGATGAGTTTCCACAAGCCTCTGTCGTGAACCTCGTTAAGCACGTTAGATTGAGTAAAAAAGAATTATTGAACTCGATACTTTTTAAAATTTAAAGGCAGAGTTATGCCCATTTGATAATTTCTATTCCGTCGAGGTGAACACAAAAATCTAGTGATTATCACAAATCGAACTAATTAACTTTTGATGATTCCGCTCTCAAATTTCTACTTGTTTTTTTTTTCGCCGCTTCTTGGAAGAGAACCATATTGTACAACAAGAATCTCTTTTTGAACGGCAAAATCATCTGACAAATTTATACTATAACCACCAGGATTTTTTTTCTTGAATGAAATGGGTTTTGGCATCTTGTCAGAAAAAGCAAAGCTCAGCTTGACTATAGCAAAAGTGGTTTGTTTGTTACTTTCTTTAATCGTAGTGCGATGTGCGAGGATCCTAATCTCTCTCATGATTGAAGCAGGAGCCATCCTTATTGTTCTCGATTGTGGTACATCGGGTAATTGGTCTAACGCTTTCCTTGCTCAAGCCACTATTAAAAGCACTTAGAAATTGTTTTGGCCCCGCCCAAAAAAGTAAGAAATGTACGTGAATCGTGTTTGCTTCCATGAATAAAGAGAGCGCGTCCGCCCTTGTACTGAAGAAAACTAAAAGTGATTTTCGCTTTAAATTGTGGGACACAAGTCAACAACGAGGAGAAGCACAAGTCAAGTCCTTATTAACTTGTCCAAAGAGAAGCCCAACGTATGTATTTTATTAGAATTGGAAATCGTTTTCTCCCTCCCCTCTCTTTCCAAGACCTTCTTTGTCCCAGCCCAGATGTAACATGGTCAATTTAATTGGTCATTTTTGAAGATTTCCATACTAATGGTGTTACATCAGTACCGGTATTTGTTGAATATCTAAAAACAAAACAAAAAAAAGAAGAAATTTCATCATTAACGCTTGTTCCAAGTGAAAATTAGCATCATGATTGGTCTGGCTAAAAAAGATCATCGACAGTTGGTTTGAGGACACAAGATAGAGATTATGGGTGATGCAATCTCAAGTGAGCAGTCAACGATGTTTCTAGTGCATAGTTGTGAGTGCATTTCAACAACATGGAGATTCAAGTTGAGACAATGTCGATGAAGAATAATATGTAATTTAAGGAGGAGAAAACCTAACACTGAGTTCACTTGTGTGAGGAGAAATTGTTGAAACACACGTGTGAGTTATATCATAAAAGCCACATATTAGAGAATCAATTTAATATATTGTAGTTGTCTCATAACTCATTTGTTTGGGGCGTTTGTATAAAGGTGGGTCCAACAAAATATATTAATGGGTTCAAACGTAGGCTCTTTCTTATTAATCATCCAGGTGAAGCAATCGAGATCCTTCTAAGCGCTCCTAACAAATGGTATTAAAGTCAATGGTTAATTAGTGCTCTACCCCCATTTCGGTGTTTGTTGAATATCTCAAAGAAGAAATCTCATGATTTACGCTGGTTTCTGTTGAAAATTTCCGTCACAATTAGTCTGGAAAAACCTGGAGAAATCTTCCTGGATCGCGGTTCGTTGACAGAACATACAGTCACAGCTGTTGAGCAAGTGTGACTCCCAGATGAGGTCCACATGCTTAGCGCTCATGATGGACGGGGTCCATTTGGACCTGAATGCCAACAATAATTCTGCCCAAAGCCTGTGGAAAACGGTTCAACTCAATTTTCTCGCATATGAAACCAACATGCACGTCAAGAAACTTAGACAGACCAGCATGGTGCGAATCAATGGATGACTTGGAAAGACAAGACCATAGACTACGGTGATAGAATAGAGACACTTTTTCGGTGCTGAAGATGACCTTCCTTAGCCCTCATGCTCCTTTTGGATGTCACTTCCTCGTTGACTCAGACTTCTCCAGAGAGCACCACATGCATCTCATTGGATGGGGAAGACGTTTTATCCGCCCTTTTTTCCAAGAGCCATCTTTGGGCCAGCCAAGATGTCCCCCGATCGGTATGATTGGTCATGTTAGAAGACTTGGCACCAATAGCACATTCAGGACATAATTATGTTTTAGCAGAAAAGATAATCAAAGACTTCATCGATTCATATCAATGATCTTTATACTGTTAGTAGTCTATTAGTAGTTTGAATTCTCAACCATCACTACAAATCCATCACGTATATAAAATAGACATAGCAGTGCTCCGAGGACGTATCACATCACACAAATGGTTGTTTAGTCAAACCATTTAGGTGGAAAGTCAATTTTTTTTTCTCTGAAATCACTTTTACTTGTCAAGTAAATTTTTAGTAGGTTACTTTTCTGTACGTTCCTGACCTCACAATAAGGGAGTCTTCCCTTAGAACAAGACTAAACAATTGCTTGGACAGCGAGAGCTCCTTTGCTTCTGGGGTTTGGGATTTGCCAACAAACATTTTGTGATTGATTATAAATGAAACTAGTTTTCCTCATGCACTCCTGTTTTGTTCAAGTGAATTAAGATAATCACGATACATAAATTTCTTGTCCTTTTATTATGTTGTCTTGATTTTGCCGTCTCAAAAATCTTCATTCTTCCCGAGTCTGCGGAACTTTAACCTGCAACTTCAGCCATATCAATGCCAACGCCATGAAAGTGAAATTTGAGCAGCAGTCAGTATGGAAAAGCAATGTTTGCGTACAGAAATCGGAGTAATCAAGGTAGACCAATTTGCACGGAAACAAACTTGGAAAGATGGGCGTGGTTGGGAACCGAAGGAAAGACTTGTCATAGTGGCCCCCGTTGTCTTCAAGACGATAATCACATAAGAACCTATATCAAAACTGGCCATGGAATTGGTCTCTAACAGCGATAAGAATAGAGAGACGATGAATCCTTTGCCAGCTACAGCGCTGTTGATGATTTTCCGCAGCCCACGGGCTTCAAGTTGGTGGGCTACCACTGAGCTTGGCTAGGTTAGTGGTGTCATGGCCAACTATCGTCCACAAGATCAAAAGTTTCCGCTACGTCGTGATGGAGTTTTTTTTTTTTTTAGGAGTGTGCAACCGGACCCAGAAAACCCGATTCCCAAACTGGCCCACCCAAAAAATAGGGTCAAGAACCGGTTCCTCGGTTCCCAAAATTCAGAATCAATTTGAACTGGTCTGAGAACTGGTTCCGAGCAATTACCCACGCAGGAACCTGATCGAGCGGACCGGTCTAGGAACCGGTTTGGGTACCGGTTTGTAAGTTAACCCAAAAGTTTAAAGCCCGAATTTGTTCTCCCATTTCTTTCTTTACCTATCGCACTCACAGACTTTACAGCATTTTCCTTCATGCACCAAAGATTTCTTAACCATTTTAGACAAATGAAAAGTTTCATGTAATATTATGAGAATGAGACTAATATTGAATCCATGTTTGTTGCTAATGTTTGCCTTATGATTTTGTGTATGATAATTTGTCTTGTAGATCCTGAGTTTGGTGAAAAAGTTTATTTACTTATTAATTACAAGTGTTTAATGTTTCAATATAAATTAGAAGAATTATGTTGTTTTCTCCCGTATTAATATAGAATTTGAAGTTGTATAAGATGGACGGTTGCAAAACAGGTTCCTATATAAACAGGATTAATCCTGAAAATCAGGGTGGGTCGGGTATATGGTTTAATGCAAATAAGGTCGAGTATATGGTCCAAAAAAGGAGAACCAGTTATAACATGGTCGGGTACATGGTCCAGGTCTGACACTTACCCATCCTGGACCCGATCACCCCTAGAGTTTTTAGCAGACATGTGCTCATAGACACTATAACATTGTGTGGAGAGAATTATGAACCGTTGCCACAACGGTAAGGCTATGTCGACAAGTTCGCCTCTAAAGTCTCAGATGGCATTGATTAGCTAGAACTCAAACCGAATTTTTTGTAATGGGTGCAAAACTCCTAAGACGTCCAAAGGAGAATAGAAATTGGTCCCTTGTCTAACAAATCCTTGCGCACTCATGATCATTGTTCCGAATCTACGAATGGACACAAACACTTTAACCTCACGATAGATTAGGAGATAATGAGTAGGAACTGGAGAAACATCTCGCAAATGGCCTCTTCTGAAATATCCACATAAAAAATATCACAATAAAGGACAGGTGCACGTAATGAAAAAGAGGAATGGAGTAGCATGCCGCTTGGGACTAGTAGAACGGGAGGGTGAGCAACGGTTCTAGGTATGCCTTGGAATGAGGCTGAACCTGCTCTAACCGACCGGCTTTGGTTTGGCTCTCCCAGGGATCAATTTGCTTCCCGAATGGAACGGGCAATTACCTCTTCGATTCTCGGTTTAGGTTCAGGGTTTTGAATCGGACTGAACAGGAGAATCGAACCAAGATGACTTTAATTCTGCTTTTTTACTCTTGCATTGAATTCCACCGCTGCTTCATCGTGCCTAGACGATTAAGTTATACAAATTTTTGGCTGAATAGAGGTCAAAATCACACAAAAAAAAAAAAAAACCTAAACTATAACCATTGTTTCATATTTACTCTTTTTCTTGCAAAGCCAAAAATCCAAACTTCTAATCGTGTGACGTATTTACCATTCATCAAGATTCTGTCAATAAATATCATTAAACTCAACCTTCGTGAACATTGAAAAGCAAATAGTATTGACATGGTGCATGTGTGGCTTAAGTAAAATAAAAGTGACGTATTTTAACTGAAAAATCATCTTATGGAACCTTGACAAGAGGCAAATATGTCATATAAGTAGATGTTTGGAGTTTTTTAGTCACAAGAACAATTTTAAAGCAAAAGCCTCATAGTATGCATAATTTGATATTTTGATATCACAAAAAAAAATTTCAAGATAAATGTGCCACAATATATTTTGTGAATTTTGATAATATTTTCCTACTAAATAAAGAAATTAGCGATGGCATAAAATAACTGAAGTTGCTAAGAAATTAGAAGATGCCAAAAAGATGTCTATTTGTGATAGACATGAAATTGAAAAGTGAGGCTCATATTTTCATGGCCTGTTTGGTAAATAAACAATGTTCACTAATGTTTGAGTACAGAAGAACTGAGATCATGTTGGCCACCAGTCATCATCAGCTTTTAACTCTGCTAGTGAATATTTTGAAGAGTGATAAAACATAGAATAAGAAAAAAGGAATTAGCCGGTTTCCAAGTAGATCGTAGAACCAGATCGGACTAACATGTTTAGTTCTACGATGTATGGGATAAGGTTTAGGTTCCAAAAATTGAGAACTAGTCTTAACAGGGTAAGTTTCAAGTTTTAAGTTTGGAACCTACTCATTTAGAACCTGCCCACCATGAAATCACTCACCCTTAGTACCTTGTACAACAAATCAATGGAATTTGATCAACTTTTTAGTTTTTGGGGTGACTATAAAATAAACATAGAATCTGAACGTTGAGATCAAGAAAGGAAAAATATGATAGGGTCAAAAAGATATTTACAAACAGAATTTGATCAACTGAATAGAGAAGTCCTTATATAATTTGAGATGAGTGAAGTTTGAGACGAAAATACAAGAAATATACAACTCAAGGAGATTATCTAAGGGAAACTTACCTTGAGGACAAGTAGTGTCAGGGAAAATTTGAGCTATGAAAAACAAATCCATATTTTAGCACCCACAATTTAGTGCTTGATTTAAAATTCAATATCTAAAAGATGAAACTAATTTAAGATCCTTAACAAAATTTTGTATCGATAATTAATACAACCTGCACTCCTTGAGAGTATATTGCTCAAACTTTGGCGGGATTATTCTTTTCAGGTCAAAGCCAGTGTTTTACTATAATGGCAAGATCGACGGAAATAGGAAGAAGAATAAGACCAAAAAAGGAATACAAGACATTGCATACCATTCGGGAAGAAAGTATTGTCTTTGTTTTGCTAATCCCTGTTTCTTATCTTATTATGCAGATTATAGAGAACGAATGTGCAGATCCAAATCTTAATAGGTGTCCTTCAAAGCGTGTGAAATCGGCTGGGCGGCTTAGCTTGTGGGTGTGGTAGAATGAAAAATTTATTTTAGCGGTAATCGAATATTTTGTTAAGCTGTAGATTGCGTTCCAAGCCTTTACGAGCATGTGATCACCGTACAAAGAAGACCGACATATCAATATCAAGTGGTTATTAGGTATAGATTTTTCATAACTGCTTCAGCTATGAAAATATGTGTCACAACTTTAATGAGGTGCTAGACAAACTTCTTATGCTTGTAGTACCTCCACAGCTGCGGCAACTTACAACATCTTATTAGAAATCGCCCTCAATCATGCGACGCAACATGAGTAGTATTGTTCATGTTAGTAGCTTCCAACAACATGACATTGAAGCAGTCGACAATAGTCTAACAAGTTGGTTAGTAGCTTAATTTTGTAAATCAAGAATATAGATGCTACAAGTATGAGAAGGAAATAAAGTTAAGGAAATGGGAGGATCTTCTTCAGTCCAGTCACAACATAGACAATAGACACATTTCTTCTTGACAAGTCGAGGCCTCTATAGTTTAAGCAAGCTAAGTTTTCCGTGGAGACAAAGACAAACATGGACGGCGAGATCTCCTTTGCTTCTAGGATTTGCCAATTTAAAATTGACGGAATGGGTCGGAAATTCACCGGAGTATATCTGCATAGAGATGATGAAGCTGTTCCATGGTTTCATATCTCTTCCCCTGACCCCTCTCTGGGAACTTTTGAATCCTGCAACTGCCTATGATTTGAAGTGATCATTTTGCGTGACTGAAATTGTAAAGAATTTTTCTCATAGACTCCTGCTTTCTTCAAGTGTTTAAAGATAATTGCGATGCCTTTTCTCAATGTTGAGTCATTTTTAGTTATGTCTCCTTTATTTTTCCCTCTCAGAATCTCCATTATTCAGCCTCTTCGAAACTTGTATCTGCAACTTTGATGATATCAATGCTCATGCCATGTACGATAATGAAATTGGAGCAGCAGTCGGTATAAAAGCAATGTTTGCATACAGAGAGACAAGTCATCAGGCACTTGGCCATTCTCTCTATAAATTCATCATGCTTTTTAAACAATGGGGGAGATCAGCTAGACATAAATGTAGTTTCACCTGGGAGATCACATCGGATTTGATCACGACATAGATCGAAACATATCTCCTTTGCGTTCTTTTCAATAAAAAGTAGATCGAGTATCAATAGGCCAAGGCAGCGATGGCCACTGAGCATCGGGAGGCCAGGTTAGCGTGGGCCACGGCCCACCTCCTTAGGTTCGTCCCTATGTTTACATGTCCACCATATTCATAAGTCTCAAGCAAACAAAATAATTCATTGACACCCAAATTAGGGAAAATGACCAAAAAATTTTTAAACCCGTTTCATTTGCGTCAATTTAGTCCTAAACCTCTTATTTGGGTCAATTTTCGCTTCAATATGAGTCTATCCAATAAATTTTTGCCGAAAAACAATGTCATGAACGTCAATAGTCCTATTTAGCACAACAAGCGATGACATGGACATTTTTCAATTTTTTTTTATCCTGAACTTTTTATTAATTTTTACTGTTTTTTCTCATTCTCTTTTCCTTTCTTTAAATAATTTTTGGGGACCTGAGGGCCAACCGGGATCATCACCTGACCTTCGCTGGCTCTCGACATGGGATTGGTCATGATCACTCTTCCTCATTTGCAGTTTTGTAGGCGATTATTAGATAAACACATAATCTAAATTTTGAAAGCCACGTCGGATTAAAAATAAATTTGAAATGCCACGTTGGATACATTGCCAGAAAAGACACTCAAGTTAACGATTTTACAACGACATGGCATTCAAGTGAGTGAAACAAAAAAGAAAAAGTTATTGCACTCCAATGCGCACTCCTTCCTATTCAACAAAATAAAGAATGTGTAGTGAGGCGATTAGACACTGTGACGATGGTCGCTCAACCGTTAACATGTCGGCTGTCGATTGTTTTGCGATGTAACCCCACCTATGTTTAGTGAAACATGGTGAAGTTATGTCTAGGTGTTGTACGGATAGCTTCCTAACGATGCATCTCTCGGAACATGAACGAGTAATTCTGTGATTTTTGTTGCCATATTGAATTGTCTCAATGGCTGAGATAAATCTCACAATCAATGCTGCGTTTCTTTTGGATATTTGCGAATTAAGTTTTTTCTTCTTCTTTGTTTCCATCAAGAAAGAGCGCGACATACGAAATTATAATTTTCTGTCCTTTGACATTTACGCAAAAACAAAGTCTTGATGTTCTTCTTGAAGTGATAACTCATAAAAAAAACATAGATAGAACTAATTTACAATGATTCACTCCATATGAGTGGTTGCAAGTCCGAGAGCGTATCTATGTCTGCGGACACCACATACTCCGAATGTCCATATACTCCTCTCCGAATGGGACTCTTTTCCAGTATATACATGACAATCTACTGTCGTGGGACAGGCGCCTTCGAATTGCTACTGAAGTGGCCGGAGCCTTGTGCTATCTACATTCTTCGGTATCAATCCCGATCTATCACCGGGACATCTATGTTTCTATGGTTGATCTGCGAGAGAATGGCAATCTCATTGGTGAACTGTTCAACTGTTCCCACATTGATCGCCTCTGACTTCTTAATGGCGACGATTCCTCCATCCGTGAGCATCCCCTTGTAGACGGTTCCTTGCCCGCCTTGGCCAAGTATTCTGTTCTTGTTGAAATTGTCGGTTGCCAAGTATGGTTTTTTTTTTTTGGTGGATTGGGGGCACTCTCGAAATCAGATCGATTTTAAATTTACATTTAGTGAGTCCGTTTATTGTGGAATGAAAAAGGTTATGATGGACTTAAATTTTGGACTCATTTATAAGTGTTATATATTCTGTTTGTACAAGAAATCATTGTAACGAATTAAGCCGCCGCAAAAATTGAAATTTTTGCAGGTGGTAACCTTATTTTAGATGAATCTGAGTAAACATTCGTGTTATTTTATTTTTGTATGTGTGATTTTTCTGATTTCATTTACAATACAACCCATCAGACGGGCGATTAACTGAGTCTCCAACAGTGATAGAGAGATGAGCGGTCCCTTGCTAGCTATTGAAGATGACTTTCCTTAGCCCACAGGCTTCACAAGATCAGAAGTTATCGCTATGCCATGATTGAGCTTCTAACAAACTTGTGCTCATGGGTGCCACGACCTTGTGAGAACGGAAATATGGATTCTCGACATGTCGGCTGGGCTTTGTTGACTAGCTTGTCTCTAGGGTCTCTGGTGGTGCTAAGTAGCTGTAATTCAAACATAATATTTTGGAGTGGATGATTGGCTACTCAAAACTTTCGTTCTTATAATCACTGTTCCGTAAATTCCAAGGTAACACAAATGCTTTCGCCACTAGATATATTAGTAGTTCATGAATTGGAAATGAAGATGCATCTCGCGGATGGTGTTTTGTGAAAAATCCACGCATATAGTATCACGACAATGGACAAGTACGAGGAATGGAGTAGCGTGCCATTTGGGCCTAGTAGAACGCGAAGCAAATCAATCCCTTTTCCGGGATTTTCATCGACTGAAGCAATGCCATTTTCGATCACGAGACTCCGATCGAATAATTCGTGCTTCAATTTGAGACTTCGATTCCTGGTTATGCTTTGTGGTCGGCAACGCTTTGCCGTACCCTTTTCTTTGTCGTTTCTAGTCCAAGCGAACGGATGTGGGCTTAAGGGGGCCCTGCCTTCAGGAGGTTTCTGGGAAGAAGATTTGAGTTTCAGAGAAGTACACTACGAGCTGTGTGACCATTATAAAAACTGTTCCAAACTTATGGAAATTAAAGGATCCGCAAAGAAAAACATATGCCAGAGTTTTATAAAATGCTATAGAAAAAAAGAGAAGCCAACATTGGTCATGATCCCTCTTTCTCTCTTGTGGCTTTGGAGGTGATTATTAAATAAACATAGAATCAATAATCAACTGAACAGAATAGTATATACAGTATTGAAAAACCATAGTTATAGATGTTTTTCAACGAACAGAATTGATGCACACGTCAAAATGCAATCCTCCAAATAGAAAAGTTTTCACTCGGCGAATTTGGTATGTGTAATGTTCCAGACGAAAATACGAGAATTATACAACCCAAATAACGCATCAAGGCGGCCTTATGTCATCCAAAAGTGGGAAAGTGCGAAATACGAAAAAATCCATTGTTTTATTCCACGATTTTGTGCTCAATTTACAATTCAATGTTTTAAGACATAAAACTAATCTATAATTCCTAAGAATTTTGTTTCTATGAACGACATGACTTACATTCCAACATCTTCGATACTAAATTGAGGAGCAAATATCGCTTTTATACAAGAGGGTCCGTGTGCGATTGATTTTCATTAATTGTCCGCAACAATCCCTTTATGCCATTAGCAATTCAATGATGTTCAGGGAAGAGCCGGGCAGGGCAGGCGGATGCAAATACGCCTTCTTTTCTAGAAGGGAAATGTCGGTCTTTCTTTTTTCTTTATCGACGGCGACTTGGGAGGAAAATTCACTAAATAGGAGAATTTAAATGAAATAAAAATAGATAATTTTTAACCAAATCTTTTCAGCAAGATTTATCGAAATCCTCTTTATTCCAGAGTTAAATGATGATCGTGAGGAATAAGCAAAGTAAGGGGTAGATAAACATTAAAGTTTGATAAATTTCGGTCAAATCTTTGAAAGATTTGACTGAGATTGGGTTTTATCTCTTCGTGAAGGCATCCAAGGTGTATGAAGGAGGGGTCTTCGGCTGGGTGGAGAGTTCTAGAGACAGAGGGCTTCCTTGGACGGACTCACGCACAGAGACTTCCAGAGAGTGAGACCGAGGGAGAGAGAGAGAGAGAAGCAGAGAGAGAGAGACACTGTGAAAGATAAGGAAAACGCGAGGGAGGGATAGAAGGTTTTTTGTCCACCCTTTCATCTGGAGTTTTTTCCTTGGTGATTTTTTTTTTTATTTTGTCGGTAAGTCTCTCGGTTGACTTTTTCCCCCCTTCGTCTTGTTTGTCCTCGGATTGAATCGAGGGTTTGTGGTTTCGATCAATGTCAATGCTGCCGTTGGTTTTGGGTGTTGCATTTTTGTGATTGTTTTGCTACATTTTAGGTTAGATTTCTTTTGCCATTAACCCTGTGTTCGAACCCCTTAGCCATGTTGCATTTTCTGTCGATCTCCTCACGTGTGTTATGTGCTGCTCGTGTGGATGTCGTTGAGAGGCCGTCGGGGAGCTGGTTTTTTTTTTTTTTTTTGCCTCAGCGCCGTCCGCCGGGGCGCTGCCGCGAGCAGGACATCGCCGATTTCCTTCTGCAGGTTGTCTGGTTGCAGGTCACCCATGGAGCAGCGCAAGGAAGAAGAAGGCTCGTTTGTCCATGGGCTGATCGTGTGGACGAGCTGGGCCGTGACTAGGGCTGGATCGCGAGCTGACCCGCGTGGGGAGGAGTCGAGCCGAGACAGAAGCATGGACAGGCCCATGCGCAAGGAAAAAGGGAAAAGAAATCGGATTGGGCCCCTCGTGAGCCCAGTCCGATCTCTTTGCCTCTCTGCGGGCCTTTGCCAGGGGAAGCTTCGCGGGTCGGGTGGGCCAAACTGACCCGGTTCGGTTGCCTGACCCGTTTCATCTTTTTTTTTTTAATTCTTTCTTTTGTTCTTATTTCGTTTAATAATATTCTGATTAAAAAATAATAAAAAAAATAAAAAAAAACATTTTCTTAAATAAAAAAGATCTTTTTTATGCTGATTTATTGATTTGCTCATGCACTTTTTATTATTATTTGCTTGTTTTATATTTACGAAGTTTCTTTTAATTTGCTTGCTTTTTTAGATGATAGGCATTATAATTGTAATTTTATTTTCATTTAATGTGCATTGGTTGATAGTCCGATCTCACGCTCGAGATGTGACTTGTGACCGCACAAAAATCAGCCGATTCGATCTCATACTCGAGATACAATCCGTTGATTTAGTTTTTTTTTAATTCATAAAAATAAAAAAAATTGCATTCCATATTTAATTGCATGTTAGATTAAATTACATTTTTCATGTTTAGATTAAATTGCATTTAGATAGTATTGCATAGCATGATTAGATTGCATTTTAAATATAATTTGCATGTTTAAATTAGTTTTTCATGTTCAATAAAAATAAAAATAAAAACACTCATATGCATATCATAGCATGAACATTCCTTTTTCATTTTAGGTTGCATTATTAGTCATTGCATAATATTTAGTTTAGGCATATTAAATTGCATGTCACTTAGGAATTGTATTTTTGGTCATGTTAGAATAATAGGTCACATTTACATTAGAATTAAAGCCACTTGATGCATGCCATATTAGGTTAGCAACATGTTTAATTTGTGCATTTATTTAATTTTGAATTTTCATTAATAAAACTCAAAATAAAATAAAAAATTCGTACATCATTTAGGTAGTTACATGTAGTTAGTTAATATAATTAAATGTCATTGCATGTCTACTCATACCATGATAGAATAATACATTTTGATAGAATAATACATTTAGAAATCTAGGTATCATGCTAGATTAGGTTTTCACATTTTAATTAGTTTAATTAATTATGAATTTCATAAATAAGAAAATGCTTAAAAAAATATCTTTTTGCATGTCATTTAATTCCTTTAGTTAAATAGCATGTCATTTAGTCTAAGTTAATTTCATATTAGGTCATGTCATTAGGATTAGACTTTCATGTGTTTGCATATTAGTTTAGTTTTCATATTCTAAAGATATTATCCGTAGTTAATATAATGTTTTAGTTTAAATTAGGGATTAATATAGTTTAGTTCCTGGTTTAAATTAGATGTTAATTAACTATAGGTAATTAGTTTCATTAAATAATTTTGGAATTCATAAAGTTGCATTAAGATGTTTGCATATAGAATTAAGTTTTCCATTTCATGTATTGCATTCGTATATAAAACCAAAAAACAAAAATCCTTTTGTCAATTGGTTTCATTTGGTCATCTTTGTCTATTGTTTTGTTTTATTTAGCATTTACATTAATGTTTGTGCACTCGTGTGATCACCGTGCATGTTATGGAATAAGTTCAAAATCAATTCAAGCTGACTGCAAATCATTTTTAAAATAAAAGAAAATAGTTCTCAAGTTCCTGAATTCATGATCTTTGGTTCATAGGGGTAAAATACGACTCTTAGTATTTTACATGGGTTTCTAATCGACCCATTGTAAATAAATTAGTGGCAACTGCCTTTTGAAATTGGCTTTACATGTTTAAAAAGTGAAACCTAAGTCACGAATTGGTATGAGCTTGGGAGAGCTCGAGTTAAGTAATACTTAGCAATCCATTAGCCGAATCTTAGGTGGTGCACATTTGGAATGGTCGCGACAACTTGGCGACTCCGCTGGGGACTTGGTTTAAAAAACTCTAGTGGACTTAGGCTTGTTTTCTTCTTTTCAAGAATTGCTTGGCAATGAAATTTTCATTTATGTCCCTAACACATGTGGTGATTGTTTTTTTTTTTTAGGTTGATCTTTGTTTTGAATGTTTAATTGCTCTATTTCGAATTGATGTTTGATCTAAACTATTGTGCATGCTTTATAGTTTTAGCACTACACTTGGCACACACAACCCACCACCGGACCTAGGCCGCATAGGATCACTTAGGATAGTGTTGAAGTAGATACCACTCCAACCGCATGCTCGCAGTACGAGTCGCCTACCTTAACCCCGAAATTTCTTTCTTGGTGTTGAGAGTATCTACCCCTGTCCGCAAGCCTCGACCCAAGTCGACTCTTTGACTGTGCCAGAATCATAAGGACACGACTTAGTACGCGTGCCTGCGGCTAGGCCAATCATCCTTATGGCTCTACTTTGTTAAGCCTTTTAGAGTAGAAATTGAGCTTCATTTTTCATGCGCATGTGTATGTGATTGCTCTTGATATACCTGTGCAGTAAGTTTCCTAAACTCTCACTTTGCAATTTATTTACATCATTGTAATTTTTGTGCCATGACAATAGGTTGCGCATCAATTTTGGTCTATATATCATGGGAAAACATGACATTCGACTTGTTCCTGCTCCTAAAGCCGAGTTGAGCATGTGGTGGGATAAGTTGGACTGAACTGGCCGCGACTTTGTTGAGTCCAAGATCAGCCGTCTTCTTCCACTAATGAGAATTGAAGTTCACGGGGGTTAAGTTCAAGCTTTGGCCCATTTCTGGTGCCCGGAGACATCCACTTTTATATTTGGTAAGCATGAGCTTACTCCTACTCTGGAAGAATATAGAATTGCCATCAGAAAACCTTTGGGATCGGAATTAATTAGTCCACCTATCGGAGTGGAAGTTGCACCCATTCTATATGATTTTTTTAGAATAAAAAAATCTGAAATAAGAAAAGTTCTGAGAGCAAATCGCAACACTTGCCCTTATTCATTTTTACATGAGTGTTTTAAAAATGCCACATCTTTTCAAATGGGTAAGATTTTTCTCTTGGCTTTCTTTGGGTTCATGATCTTTCCTCATTGCAAAAATGCTATTGCTTCCTCAATTGCTTGGGTGGTCAAACAAGTGTGTGTAGGGGTGGGTTATGTCAATACTATTTTGGCTGAAACATTTCTTTCCTTTACCCGATACAAAGAAAATAGGGATAGGGTCTTACATGCTCCCCCTGAGCTATTGAAAATATGGTTTCTCTCTCATATAAAAGGTTTTGGAATTTTAATGGCCATTCGTGAAGTTAATGATTCATACCACCTGATTTTAAAATTTGAGGAGAGAAAAAAAATGCTCTAGATTATCATTACTCCGAATGGTTAGCTTTCATGAAAAATTCCGATCTCAACAATTTCTTATGGCATACTAAATTGTTCCAAGTTCAAGAAGCAAGGCTTACATGTGCAGGCATCGGACCAGTCCCTTTGTTGGGATTTACTGGTGCAACCGAATATCATCCATCTAGAGTTGTTCATCAATATTAAGTCGTACAAGAACTGCCACCAGCATTAGAAGAAGATCCACTTCGGGCTAATTTCACTCATAAAGACCAAGATGAAGAAGACATGGTCAATTTGGTCAAATCAATGTGGGATATGTGCCCCCAAGACAAATTGACGTGGCCTGAAGAAGAGTTGAAAGGAAGGGAGAGGAAATATTATGCCTCGCTTGAATACATCAAGCAACACAAGATCCCTAAGGAGCTACTTCCAGAAATACCAGATGTACCTGTGAAAGTCACTAATAGGGCAGAGATTGGACGACTCAAGAGAAAGGCGGGACGATATCAAGAATGTGCCATAAAGCTTGCTCAAGCAAATGAGCAGTTGCGGAAGAAAGTCGTTTCCCATGTGTATATAGATCAAGCTAAATGAAAAAGCTTGAATCTTCCGTTTCAATTCTAGCATTATTGTTTAGGAGTTTTGAGTTTTCAATGGCTTTCGTGTAAGAACAATTTCAATAGTTAAAGCAAGATGTTTTGCCTTTTCTCATGGACTATTTATTCTATTCCCTTTTTGAGGCACTATGCTTATCCCTGTCATTTTTCCTTCAATCAGGCGATCACGGGTCAATCTTGTTCCCCAATCCGTACGCGATCACGAGCAAAAATGGCTGATCAAAATGAACTCCGCGATCGCGTCGCTAATATGAAGGAATAAATGAAGCAGTTTCTTGCTGCAATGCAAGAAATGACAGCTGAATTTAGGGCAGCTCGTCTGAACCCGGCCCCGGTGCCTTTGCCAAAGTAGAAAGAGGACATCATCATCAAGCTAGAAGAGGAAATATCTTCCCATCACTACTAATGGGAAGGTTGCTAATGATCTACATAAAACCGAACAGGAGAAATGCCTTGAGAAGCTCGAGGAGAAGCTGAAATAGCTGCAGGGCCTTCAGGACCCGTCCCCGACGGATCTTTCTGTGTACTCTAAGGTAAAGATGCCAAAAACGTTCAAGATGCCGGAATTTGAAAAATATGACGGCATGACTTGCCCAAGGGCCTATCTACAAATGTACTTGGTGAGAATAACTCAGTATGCTGATAATGCTTCTCTAATGATCCAGTCATTCCAGGCGAGTTTGACAGGTCCTGCTTTGAGATGATACATCACGAAAGGGATAAACCTTTGCCAAACCTGGGAAGAGGTTTGCCAAGCTATTTTGAGGTACTATCAATTCGTAACGGACATTACTCCTTCCCGAGACGATCTTGAACGGGCCGAGAAGAAGAGAAGCAAGTTGTTCAAACAATATACAATCCGATGGAGGAATCTGGCTGCTCAGGTTGATCCTAAACCTTCTGACATGGAGCTAAGGAAGATGTTTATCAAAACTCTTCCTTATGAGTACCGTACTCGGATGATAGCTACCACGCTGATACTTTTAATCAGCTTATCCCATTTGGGGAGCAAATCGAGATCGAGATAAGAGATGAGTGGTTTAATGAGCCAACCAAGAAGTTTACTCCGAGGAAGGATAAATAATAGGTTGCAGAAATAAACTTGGCATACTCACAACCAAACTCTGGCGGACCTTCAAATGTTCATGCCTCCACAAATCGGTAGGTCGGAGAGCGATCATTTGCGCCTCGTCAGTTCAACAGGAGGCAATTCACTCCCCTTCCAGGGCCTTTGTCCAAGGTTTTACCTATTCTACAGAAGAAGGGTTTGCTCTCTTAGGAGCTGAAGCGTCCAAATCCTGAGAAATTCCACAACTTCAACTCGTCGAAGAGGTGCGATTACCATATGGGTGAAGTGGGGCATTTGACTGATGATTGTTTCACCCTTAAACACAAGATCCAGGATCTTTTGGATACGAAAGTGTTCTCCTTCAGTGTTGCTCAACCAAATGTTGAAAAAAATCCTCTTCCGGAGCACGAGGGGAGTGTCAATGCAATTTTTGAGGTTGACGTCAATAAGAAGAGGAAATGGAAGCTAGATATTAATGATGTTTATCAAGGGTTGGTTGCAGCTGGCTACTACCCGGCTGAAGAGAGCCCTTCCACTACTTGTCATGAAGAAGAGGATCCAAGAGAGCGTTGAAGCTGGCATAATCATGCAAAGCAACCATGCTGGAGGGATGTCGATGGTCTCCCAAATTGTCATTGATTGGGAGAAAGAATCTATTGCCATTGAAGCTAAGAATCAATCAGACCCCTCACTCGAGGACATGCCACCCTTGGAGGATGTAATTGATAATGAGGTGCAGGTGCCCGATATAGTAATTGAAATACATCAACCCCATGAGTACCGTAATAATAAGGCAGTTCCTTGGTCATACGATTTTGATGTGGACGTGGTGACGAGGTCAGGACGCACCTACGGGCAAGGTAATTCTCTGCCGCCAAAGCATGTCACTGATGAAGAGGCTAAGGAATTTCTAGTTATAATCAAAGCAGTGAATACGATGTGGTTGAACAGCTGTGGAAGATGCCTGCACAAATTTCTCTACTGGAGCTTTTGCAAACGTCAGAGAAACATAAAAAATCACTTGTGAAAATTTTGAGTGAGATACATGTACCCGAGACGATTGATCAGGGCGAGCTAGAAGGATTCATAGGCGCAGTTCTTCTCAAAGATCTTGTTTCTTTTTCTGATGAGCAATTTCCAATTGAAGGGAATGGACTCACAAAGGCGCTATACACCTCTATCAAGTGCAAGGACTCACACGTTGCTCGAGTTCTTATTGATAATGGATCCGCTCTGAATATCTGCCCACTGGCTACTTTGCATCGTCTCGGGGTAGACACTTCAAGGATAAACGTTGCTAAAACTTTTGTCCGTGCTTTTGACAGAACAAAGAAAGAGGTGATGGGCGAGATTCATCTAGATGTGCAAATCGGGCCAATAATGTTCAACATTTTGTTCCAAGTAATGAACATATCTACTGCCTTTAATTTCCTGTTGGGTCGTCCCTAGATCTATACTGCCAAAGCTGTACTTTCAAGTCTACATCAATGCCTGAAGTTCGTGGTTGAAGGGAAGCTAGTCACCGTCCATGCTAAAGAAGACCATCAGATCTATCATGAGATTGCCATTCCATATGTGGAACCCGAAGATGTGTTTGAGTCCAGTTACCAATCGTTCGAACTTGTATCGATGATACATAGGTCTAGGGGATCGCCTGCACCAATCCCCGAATTGTCAAACGCTGCTATCATGGTGGGGAGGATTATGACCCAAAGTCATTTTGTTCCTAGGGAAGGACTTGGAAGAAAAGGTCATGGGATCCGATATCCAATCCAGTCTTCCCAGAGGCGTCGCGTGGCTGGGTTAGGATACCATGGAAGGGATGAGCCTAGAAACGAATTACAAAAGTGTGTAGATAGTAAAACATTGCCTCCCCGTATCGAAGAAACATTCCCAAGTCCATCCATGATGATGCATGAAGAGGAGATTTACGTTCTAGAGGGACCAAACATGAATAATAACTACCATGTAAGATTCTCCTTTCCCCGAGCTTCTATGTTAACCCACGAGACATCGTTCCGGACGAATGGGGAGGCATGGATGTTACGGTTCTTGAGAGCCAGGCTGATCAAGATGAGAGACTCGATGGGATATCAAATCTATTGAAGATCTCTTCATAGGTGCCATTGAGAATGAGTCCTAAGAGGAAATGGGTGCAAACCCACATGAGTAATTTATTTTCGCTTTACTCCCCTGCGAGGGAATTCCTTTTATTTATTGCTTTCCTAGGATTTTTCAATCTTTCACTTGAATTCTGCAGTTTCTTTTCATTAAGTGTTATTCATTCAGAGTTATTCAATAAAATCACCATTTTTGAGGGCATAATGAGGTACATCAAATCAGTCTAGTGATGATATCCAACAATAAAAAAAAAAGTATCGCCCAAGGAGAACTCTAAGGCCTGGACTTCCTCATGCTCTTTTTGTCCAAAGTCTTCAAAGAAATCATTTTTTTAAAAGATAGTAAAAAAATTAACCCTGTTTGTTTTACTGATTACTTTACCTTATGCTTTAGGAATAATCTTGAGGAATACAATAAAAATCCAAACGATTTAGATCATGCTGGAATTCAACGGAGTCTGGAACAACATGAAAAGCCGAAGTCCCTAACAGCCGAGCGCACTATCACAAGCAACTTGAGCGACGCAGAGGACATTAAAGAAGTGAAAATTGGGGCAAATCTCCCCAAAGGAGAAGCCACACACCTTGTCGCCATTTTGAAGGAATATCAAGATATCTTTGATTGGTCTTATGTGGATATACAGGGTCTTGACCCAATGATCGTAGAACATAATTTGCCGACGAATCCACATATACCTCCTAGAAAGCAGAAGTTGCAAAAAACAAAGCCGAAATTATCAAAGAAAATTGAGGAGGAAGTGATGGAACTCTTAAAGGTCGCATTTATAGAAGTCTCACAGTACCTTGATTGGGTAGCCAATATAGTACCAGTAATGAAGAAGGATTGTCGAGTTCGAGTCTGCATCGACTATCGCGACTTGGACAAGGCTAGCCCAAAGGATGAGTTTCTTTTACCCCACATAGATGTCCTTGTGGACAGTATGGCGGGCTTTGAACTGTTCTCTTTCATGGATGGTTTTTCAAGGTATAATCAGATCAGGATGAATGGGGAGGATAAAGAAAAAACTACATTCATCACTGTTGGGTTTCTAAGTTTCTTAAACGCAGCAAAAAAACGAAACCCGAATAGGATCCATGTGTATATTAAAATCGAAGTGAGTTTTCTAGACATACATTTTACTGCATGCAGACAAATTCGCGCTTGGTTGTGTCTGGATTAGCGCCCCAAGTGTTGCGCCTCTACTGGTATCCACACACACGAACTGAGATCTCCAAATCCAAGTGCTAGCTTACAAATTATGGAGTTCCTTTTGCTTGATCACTTGTAATCCTCGAGACTGTCTCGCGGATCAATCAGTACAGGCGCCTCTGTATGTTTTCTCCTTAATGTGTGACTCTCACGAAAAACCTTCTAGGGTTTCTACCACAAAAAGAATATATATATCATCAAGCAAAAAGAGCGGGACCCACTTAAGTTTTTGGGTCATTATCCACCGAATAAAATAAATCAGTTCGATATATTGTGTGCGACCCTATAGGTTCACTAGACATTAGCAGCGTGCTAAAACTCTTTTAGCTCACAAGTCATAAGCGGTCTCTAGCAATATATTATGACTACCTAAGTATAGTGAATGTCGATATTGCCGACACAACCTAAATCACAAATATTGTTAGAGTATCCTTATTAATTGGTTTCTAGGGCATACCACTAACAATATCCCACTTGCACTAGAACCAATCATACAAATTAAGTGTCTTTGTCACTTGATGTCCGAGTAAAGCACAAGGCAAGATAAGTGTCAACCTTATATAGCTCAAACTCTTTTTCCTGATACCGTAGCTGGATTGTCAAACCAAGTAGTTGACTCTTCAACCTACTTGAGATGGCCATTTTTTCACAATCTCAACTCTACGGGAGGCCAGGATATCATACTCTCGTTATATGAAAGGGACAAATTCCATTTTGTCCACACATATCTCTCAGCACGATTCATGACATGCCCAATCAAAACCTTTATAGTCACTTGTTACAGCTGACGTTTGGTAATGTTAAAGCATTACAATTCACATCTAAGAAATCATGGCAGACTCAGGTTAAAAGACTATACTCTATAGTTGTGATGAGAAATACTGATGACATTATATAACAATCCTACAGTATTCTCATAGTGGGTTTCTCCAATACAATGTTCTCTAACATGTATTCCATGTGATCAACTTTATATCTCTTATATTCATGACCCGTGAAACTTGGTCATCAATTGACTCACATGCTAGTCTCAAACGCCATTAATATCCCAATACACAATGACAATTGACTAGGGACATTTAGAATATTAATATCCATTCAATTAATAGAATTTCACGATCAAATCACGCATTTGATTATCTATTAAAGATATTCAATATTCAAGGGATTAATATTCCGCATTTAATAACATAAATAAATCGAAATCAAATATAACATATTTTCCATCAATGAACAATAAAAAGTATATTACATATGTTCTCACTCACATCAAGACCACTCACTAATGTGTCTAAGACCTAAAGCGTTACAATGACGCTCATGCTTAGGCTGTGGAAGAGCCTTTGTCAACGGATCAGCAACATTCAACTCAGTTGCAACTTTGCATATCTTTATATCACCTCTCTCAATGAATTCTCAAATAAGGTGAAATTTCCTGAGTATGTGTTTGGTCTTTTGGTGAGACCTTGGCTCTTTAGCCAAAGATATAGCCCCATTGCTATCACAATAAAGATCCACCGGATTCATACTAGTAGGAATGATTCCCAGTTCTTGTATGAACTTTTGAATCCAAACAGCTTCCTTTGATACTTCTGAAGCAGCAATATACTTAGCTTCTGTTGTAGAATCTACAACAGTTTCCTGTTTGGAACTCTTCCAGTACACCGCTCCACCATTTACGCAGAAAACAAATCCTGACTGCGATCGAAGGTTATCTTTGTCGGTTTGGAAACTAGAATATGTGTAACCACTTACATCTTTGTCTGTTCTTCACCTCCATAGATTAAGAATAGATCCTTAGTTCTTCTTAAGTACTTAAGGATATTTTTAACAACTATCCAGCGAGGTTCTCCTGGATCTGATTGGTATCTACTTGTCATGCTCAAAGCACAAGCAACATCAGGACGAGTGCACAACATCGCATACATGATGGATCCTACAGTTGATGCATAAGGAATCCTACTCATGCGGTCTCGCTCATCTTGTGAGGATGGATACTGAGTCTTGCTAAGACTTATGCCATGTGTCATTGGGAGAAAACCGTTCTTGGAATCTTGCATGTTAAACCTATTGATGACTTTGTCAATATATGTACTTTGACTCAGTCCACTAAGTCTCTTTGATCTATCTCTATAGATCCTAATTCCCAAGATTTAGTTTGCCTCTCCCATGTCTTTCATAGAGAAACACTTTCCTAGCCATGTCTTAACTGACTGAAGCATAGGAATATCGTTTCCAATGAGTAGTATGTCATCCACATACAACACTAGAAACACAATTGCGCTCCCACTAGATTTCTTGTAAACACAAGATTCTTCTTTGTTTCTGATGAAGCCAAACTCTTTGACAGTTTCATCGAAACGAATATTCTAGCTCCGCGATGCCTGCTTTAGTCCATAAATAGAACGTTGAAGATTGCATATGTTCCTGGCATTATCAGGTGATATAAAACCTTCAGGTTGTGTCATATACACATCCTCCTCTAGGTTTCCGTTTAAAAAAGTCGTTTTTACATCCATTTGCCATATCTCATAATCAAAATATGCAGCAAACGCTAGAATAATCCGAATAGACTTAAGCATAGTAACTGGCGAATAGGTCTCTTCATAGTTAATACCATGAGTTTGTTTGAAACCTTTAGCGACAAGTCTTGCTTTATGGATGTGAACCTTTCCATTCATATCGGTTTTTTTCTTGAAAACCACTTACATCCTATAGGTTTGACACCTTCGGGTGGATCAACCAAAATCCAAACTTGATTTTGATACATCGAGTCCATCTCGGATTTCATGGCCTGAAGCCATATATCGGAGTTTGGGCCCATCATAGGTTCTGTATAAGTCGTAGGCTCGTCATGTTCTATAAACAAAAGATGACGATGTTCGGTCACATGAAAACCATATCTCATAGGTTCACTATGTGTTCTTTCAAACCTACGAACTATAGGTGCCACTAGAGTAGACTCTACAACTCTTTGTAGATCTAATCGAGGTTCTTCATGAACCGGAACATCTTCTTGTGGCCTAATAACTTTTTTGAGATTTACCTTATTCCCATTGGTTCTTTTCATAAGAAACTCTTTCTCTAAAAAGACACAATTTTGAGCAACAAACACTTCGGTCTCTGATGGGTTATAAAAGTAATATCCTTTTGTTACCTTAGGATATCCTACAAAGAAGCATTTATTAGATTTGGGTCTAAGCTTATCAGAAATTAAATGCTTTACATAAGCTTCGTAACCCCAAATATTTAGAAAAAACATAGTGGGAACCTTTCCTGTCCACATCTCATATGGCGTCTTCTCTATTGCTTTTGATGGATTTCTATTTAGTGTGAAACCAGCTGTCTCAAGCGCATATCCCCAAAAGAATAATGGAAGATCTGAATGACTCATCATTGATCGAACCATGTCTAATAAAATTCGATTTCTCCTTTCAAAAACACCATTCCATTGTGGTGTTCCAAGTGGAGTAAGCTGTGAAACAATTCCACATTCTTTAAGATGGTCGTTGAATTCTTGGCTTAAATATTCTCCTCCTCTATCAGATCGAAGAGCCTTGATATTCTTGCCAAGTTGATTTTGTACTTCATTTTGAAATTCCCTGAACTTTTCAAAGGATTCGGATTTGTGTTTCATCAAATAAACATATCTGTATCTATTAAAATCATCAGTAAATGTAATGAAGTATTGATAACCTCCTCTGGCAGTAGAACTTAGTGGTCCACACACATCAGTATGTATAAGGGCCAATAACTCTTTTGCCCTTTCACTTTGATTAGTAAAAGGAGATTTTGTCATCTTGCTAATTAAACAAGATTCACATGTATGAAACGATTCAAAATCAAAAGAATTTAATAGCCCATCATTATGGAGCTTGTGAATTCGCTTCTCGTTTATATGACCTAGTCGACAATGCCATAAGTAGGTTGGATTCAAATCATTAGATTTGAACCTGTTTGTATTCATGTTATAAATTGGCACATCAAGATTCAGAACATATAACCTATCCACAATATGGGCGCTACCATAAAATAATCCATTAAAATAAATTGAACAACTATTGTTATATCAAAACAGAAACCATCCTTGTCCAAACAAGAAACAGAAATAATATTCCTGCGTATAGCAGATACATAGTAGCAATTATTTAGTTCTAAAATCATGCCATAAAGTAATTGTTCTACTTTTGCTACATTCCCAACACGTAGCTCCACTTCACATTTTGCAATTGTTCTACTCTGTTTTAGTCCCTGTACATTCATACAAATGTGAGCACCACAACTAGTATATAATACCCATGAAGTAGAATTAGTAATAACATTTACTTCTATAACATAAATACCTGAAGCAGAAGTCTCACTTCCTTTCTTCTTCTTTAGATACTCCAAATATTTCTTGCAATTTCTCTTCCAATGTCCTTTGCCACTACAATGGAAGCAGACATCATCAGCAGCCGGACCTGGCTTGGTTTTGGATTGAGACTTAGGCTTAAAAGTCTTACCTTTTGCCTTGACCTTACCAAATGGCTTCTTAAAGCCTTTCCCCTTTTTCCACCACAATGGAAGCAGACAATATCAGCAGCCAAACCCGACTTGGTCTTGGATTGAGACTTAGGCTTAAAAGTCTTACATTTTTCCTTGACCTTACCAACTGGCTTCTTAAAGCCTTTCCCCTTTTGAACCATGAGGACATTAGGGGTAGGATCCTTCTTAATATTCTGCTCAGCAGTTTTGAGCATCCCATGCAGTTCAGTCAAAGACTTATTTAGATTATGCATGTTATAGTTCATAACAAACGTGTCATAATCATGAGGCAAAGACTGAAGAATAATATCAGTAGCTAACTCTTGACTAATGGGAGAGCCTAGCCGCTTCAGATTTTCAATGAAACCAATCATCTTTATAACATGTGGGCTGACTAAGCTCCCACTAGCTAACCTGCACTCAATTAAGGCCTTTACCGTCTGGTACCTTTTAGTGCGTGCCTGCTCCTGAAATAAACTTTTCAGGCTTGTGATCATATCATAGGCATCCACGTTCTCAAACTGCTTTTAAAGGTCTGAGTTCATTGTAGCTAGCATTAAACAAGATGCATCCAATGCATCATCTTTATGCTTCTAGTAAGCATTCCTTTCAGCATATGAAGCATTGGAAGCAAGTGCCACCTTGGGGAGTGGTTTCTCCAGGACATATTCCTTTTTCTCTTACTTAAGAACAATTCTCAAGCTTCTATACCAATCTAGGAAGTTTGAACCATTCAATCTTTCCTTCTCAAGAACAGATCGCATTGAAAAATTCGATGCAGAATTGCCTGCCATTATCTACAACAGACATGCAAAATAAATTGTTCATTAATGATATTTACAATAAATTTTCACTATACTTATGTAAAATATGTCCCTATCAGTATAGTGGACCAAGATCCATATTTCACAAAAACTCAAGTAAACTTTGGCTTATCGCTCAAGTTTCAGTTATTTAGGTAGACAACTCTTTGTCAATTGTATCAAATACAACTCTTGGTTATTGGGTTTGACATCTCATGTCTTATCCCAAACTCTATGCCTCAAGACCCAAAACTTTTGATAGTCTCGTTAAGTAAACTAATCTTAACAAATTGATAACAATTATCAATTCCATTTTACTCAAATAGTCAAATACACCCTGCTTTGACAGACCCATCTTTTCACGATTCAAGTCATGATAGGAGTATGATTGGAAAAGTATCAATATATTACTTAATTTTATAAGGGACTTTTAATGTTTTTATCAAGTAATGAATATATGCATAACACAAACATGAACAAAAACATCACTTTATCAAAAACATGTGCATAAATCATATTTAAAGTAATAACAAGCGAACGAACAATTCCATATAGAAATCAAACCTAGAAGACAAAATTCATAATTCCGTTTTCTTTGGCCGTTACTGCTTAGAAAGCAAACCTTGAACAGAATTCGTAATTCTCTTTCCTTATTAGATCACATCATAGGAGGAAATCAAATTCTTTACAGAATACAAATTGATCATATAAATCTATATCCTCAATTCGTATAATCCTACTTTCCTTTTATAGACACAAAACGATATCACATAATTGTTTCACATATACATCATATTTTTAAACTATTAGGGTTTGCAATTCAAGACAAAGAACGATATTACATAATCGTTTAACACATACATTATATGTATAAATTATTAGGGTTTGCAATTCAATTCAATCTAATTAAATTGCGGAATTCAACTTCAATATATCACATGATCGGCTCTAATACCACTGTTGGGTTTTTAAGTTTCTTAAACGCATCGGAAAAATGAAACCATAATATGATCCATGTGTATATTAAAATCGAAGTGAGTTTTCTAGACATACTTTTTGCTGCATGCAGAAAAATTCACGTTTGGTTGTCTCTGGATTAGCACCCCAAGTGTTACGCCTCTACCGGTATCCACACACACGAACTGAGATCTCCAAATCCAAGTGCTAGCTTGCAAATTATGGAATTCCTTTTGCTTGATCACCTGTAATCCTCGAGACTATCTCGCGGATCAATCAGTACAGACGCCTCTGTATGTTTTCTCCTTACTATGTGACTCTCACGAAAAACCTTCTAGGGTTTCTACCACAAAAAGAATATATATATCATCAAGCAAAAAGGGCGGGACCTACTTAAGTCTTTGGGTCATTATCCACCGAATAAAATAAATCAGTTCGATATATTGTGTGCGACCCTGTAGGTTCACTAGACATTAGCAGCGTGCTAAAACTCTTTTAGCTCACAAGTCATAAGCGGTCTCTAGCAATACATTATGACTACCTAAGTATAGTGAATGTCGATATTGCCGACACAACCTAAACCACAAATATTGTTAGAGTATCATTATTAATTGGTTCCTAGGGCAAACCACTAACAATCACCCCATAGGGAACCTTCCATTATAGAGTAATGCCATTCGGTCTCAAGAATGTAGAGGCGACATACCAAAGGGCCATGGTTGCATTGTTCCATGACATGATGCATAAAGAAATTGAGGTCTATGTTGATGATATGATTGCCAAGACTCGGCAGGGAGAAAGTCATATTGACACCCCAAAGAAGTTATTTGACCAACTTCGGGAATTTAAACTCCGACTTAACCCCGCAAAATGCAATTCGGGGTAATCTCGAGTAAATTACTCGGGTTCATGGTGAGTAATAAGAGAATTGGAATTGACCCTTCGAAGGTGAAAGCCATATGTGAATTACCGCATCCGAAGACTGCCAAGGAGGTTCGAAGTCTCATAAGGAGATTAAATTACATAGCTCGGTTTATTTCCCATTTGTCAAAAACCGCTAAGCCATTTTTTAAGCTTCTCAAGAAGGATACTTTGATTCGCTGGGATGATGATTGTCAGAAGGTATTTGACAAGCTAAAATCATACTTGTCATGTCCTCCGATCATAGTTCCACCAATAATGGGCCATCCTTTGATTCTCTATCTCACAATTAATAGTGAGCCTTTGGGTGCGATGTTGGCCCAGAAAGGACCCGAGGATGGAAAGGAGCGAGCTATTTACTACTTGAGTAAAAAGTTCACTATATCAAAGCAAAATTATTCCGACGTGGAGAAAACATGTGCTGCTTTGGTTTGGGTCCTGCATCGACTCCGACAGTATACATTGCACTATTAGATATTCCTAGTGACTGAAAGCGATCCAATCAAGTACTTACTTAACCGGCCGGCTTTGGTTGGAAAATTAGCTAAATGGAAAATTCTAACTTCTGAGTTTAATGTACAGATCATGACACAAAAGTCTATTAAAGGTCATGTTATTGCAAACATACTTGTTGAGAATCCCAAACATACTCAGGAGGAGGAGTGTTCTTCGAATGATCGTATCTTGGCCATTAATGAAGATAAGTGGACCATGTTTTTCGACAGGGCGGTAAATGTGTCTGGTTCAGGGACTGGGGCAATATTGATATCTCCAATTGGACAACACTATCCAATTGCAGCAAAATTGGTGTTCCCATGCACCAACAACATCGCCAAGTACGAAGTATGCATTCTCGGTCTTCAGGCTGTGATAGAGATGAAGATTGATAAACTCAAAGTATTTGGGGATTCCGCGTTGATCATCTTTCAAACTGTTGGTAAATGAAAAACATGGGATGCCAAATTGCTTTCGTATCACAAGTATCTTGAGGAATTAGTGAAGGAGTTTGATGAGATCACATTTGAATACTTATCTCGGGCTCATAATCAGTTCGCTGATGCTTTGGCTACATTGTCGTTCATGCTACGAGTCGATGATGGAATGGAGGTAGAGCCTTTATAAATTGATGTTTTGGCGAAACCAGCCCACTACATGATCATAACTGAAGAACTTTATAGGAAATCATGGTATCATTATATCATGAATTACATTAGAAGTCGACAATTTCCCGATGAAAGTAGCCCTGCCGATAGAAAATACATAATGAAGATGGCATCAAAGTTCTTCGTTAGTGGTGAAAATCTATACATAAGATCTCATGATTCAGTGCTATTAAGATGTATAGATGCTACTGAAGCTACACAAATAATGCAGGAAATGCATGAAGGAATGTGTGGTCCACACATGAATGGTCACATACTAACCAAAAAGATCATGAGACTGGGTTACTATTGGCTAACCTTGGAGAGTGATTGCATCAAACATGTGCGGAAGTGTGATCGGTGTCAGATTTATGGAGATAAGATAAATGTTCCCCCAAATGAATTACATCAGTTGTCTGAGCCATGGCATTTCTCAATGTGAGGGATGGATGTTATCGGCCCAATCAACCTTAAGGCGTTGAACGGTCATCAATTCATTTTAGTCGCAATTGACTATTTTTCTAAGTGGATCAAAGCAACTTCTTATGCAAATGTCACTGCTCAAAATGCAGTGAAGTTTGTCAGACGTGACATCATTGCTCGTTACGACGTTCCCGAGGCCATCATCACTAATAATGAGACCAATCTAAATAACAAGCTTGTTGATGGTTTGTTTATTGAGTTCAAGATTCAACATTTAAACTCGTCCCCTTACCGTCTCAAATGAATAGAGCAGCAGAGGCGGCCAACAAAAACATCAAGAAGATTTTGGCGAAGACTGCTGAAAATTACTGTGACTGGCATGAAAGGTTGCCTTTTGCACTAATGACGTACCGAACTTCGATTCGAACCTCGGTAGGGGCGACGCCTTTCTCCCTTGTGTATGGCATGGAAGCAGTGTTGCCTGTGGAATTGGAAATTCCATCATTGCGTGTGTTGTCCCAAATAGAATTGTCTGAAGCTGAATGGATATAGAAAAGGTTTGAGCAGCTGAACTTGATTGATGATAAGCGACTTGAAGCCATCTGCCATAGTTAGTGTTACCAACGAAGGGTAGCCAAGTCGTTCAACCGTAAAGTCCGACCAAGGTAATTTGAAGCAAATGATCTTGTTCTATGAAAGATACTCCCTGTTATTCACTCCAAATTACAGCGGGCCATACATCGTGAAGAAGGTGCTCCTTGGAGGCGCGTTGATCCTAGTGGAAATGGATGGACGAGAATTTTCTAACCCTGTCAATGCAAATGCTCTCAAGAAATACTATCCATGATTGTTTTCTTTCTTCTGTCAATGCTTTGATTCAATTAATAAAATGTTGAATAATGCAATTTCTTGATTTGACATTCCATGAATGATTGAGTTTTTCAATGTGATGTATCGGGATGACGAAAAGCAAGCCCTACCCATACGCCGTCCTTTATCTATACAGTTGTGAGTTGAGCATACGAAAATTCCATGTCGGCAAGGCAAAGATTTCTCTCGCGAATGGTACAATATCCGAAATGATGAGAGGCAGTTCATTTCTCTATATCAAACACTAAAATGATCCATTGATTGCCCATTTTGAGCCTAAACACTTGTGAAATTTCATTTCATATTTCTCCTGTCAAGAACCACCCCACATCGAGGCAAATTAGAGGTACATTTACATTGTTGATGTTAAAAGGAGGAAAATTGATAGAAATTTTCTTACTTTCAATTGCATCAATCTTCGAGTGTTGCTTTTACATATGGAATTGAATATTAAATAAAGTGCCTTAAGGATGATGAAGAGCATTCAATTCTATATCCTAAACACTATTATCTTTTGTTAGCTACTTTGAGCCTGTGATTCCATTTCAAATCTACACTGGGGCATGTCAAAATTAAGACGATCAGAAATAGCATAATACAAGTGTCAAGTCCATAAAAAAATGCAAAAAATGGGGCATGAAAAAGCAGTATGCCTGGTAAAAGTAAGGTCAATACCCAAATTCAAAAGAAAAGTGAAAGAACTTAGGGGCAAGGAAAAAGTAGTGTGCCTAGTAAAAGCAAGGCCGATGCCTATAGAAGTCAGAGCTAAAGGCTCAGTTCTGCAAAAGTTGACTCTCAATGTGGTTGGATTCTAAAAAATGCTCAATCTTATCAATAGTCCTCAGTAAATTTGACATCATATATCATCCCTAGTGAATTAAAGTTTGAGGCTCAAAAGTTGAGTCTGAGGAAAAATTCTCATTTTTTTTTCATCCCATACACACCTTTAAGCCAAACCTGCAAAGTCTCTTCTGATCAGGGCACTTGAATTAATGTGAGGTTCCCAATGTGTTAAGCTTGGCTCGAAGAAGTGCGAGCAAGACTGTTTCTAGTGCATTTGCAAGGTTCTTGTCTTGTAAACCTGGCGACATTTGTTGAAAACTTTCTTTCTAAGCCTTGACTCAAAGAGTCTCCTTTGCTTAACCATTGACCAAGCCCAAATTACGGTCCTATTAAAGACCTCCCTAATTGCTAAGATTGTACCACTTGCGAGAGTACTTGGACCTTTGTTGACATGATGATGGTGAGACTGAGTGTGGGAGCAAAAGCCCTTCTAAATGAGAGTGAGTGAAAAGTCCTTTATGGCTGAATGTCTCTTGTCTCGAAGAAATCTTTCAAATATGAATTGCATTTTATGATGAATGAAATGATTTGATGATGTGGTTATCCCTTCAAGGATCACGAATTCTGAATGCGTGTACTTCAATTTCTATGCCTGTGACTATGTGCAGGTACTTTTCTTTCAATACCGATGGTGATAAATCAGTGTCTCATCTCGAGAGCCTGTGGCGATGTACAGGTCTCTCAGCTTAAGTTCATTTTGAGTCCCAATTGCGATGAATAGGGACTCGAGTTTATTCAAGTATCTTTCATCGTTTTGCCTCTGTGGTGACCGAAGTAAGGATTCAAGCCTCAAGTAATCCAGGTCTCTTTCACCATTTTGCCTCTGTGGTGACCGAAGTGAGGATTCGAGCCTCAAGCAATTCAGGTCTCTTTCATCGTTTGCCTCTGTTGTGACCGAAGTAGGGGTTTGGACCTCAAGCAAATAAGTCAGGTTCTTTCACTATCTTTCTTTTGTGACTGAAGCAAGTGCTCAAGCTTAAGAGGACAGTTCCAAAGCTCATACATACCTTGATCCGTCATTCCAACCAGGTAACTAATTTCAGGTATGTTTTTCCTTCATTTGCATTTATCATGCCATAGTTACATTTGAAAATGACAATGATTTCGACAAAAATATCATGCATAACATTTGCATAGTCAAAATTTAGGTATCGTTGTGTCTTTGAATGCAACCTCTACGAGCTCACCTTCAAAGAGGGGCAGTTGTTGACACCTAAATTTTAGGATTTTAAAATTTGCATAATCATCGGCGGCGACTTGGGAGGAAAATTCAGTGGATAGGAGGATTTGAATGAAATAAAGATAGATAATTTTTAACCAAATCTGTTCAACAAGATTTACCAAAATCCTCTTTATCCCAAAGTTAAATGATGATCGTGAGCAATAAGCAAAGCAAAGGGGTAGATAAACATTAAAGTTTGATAAATTTTGGTCAAATCTTTGGAAGATTTGACTGAGATTGGGTTTTATCTCTTCATGAAGGCGTCCAAGGTGTATAAAGGTGGGGTCTTCGGTTGAGTGGAGGGGGACTTTTTTCTGAAAAAGCACACGCACACACACGCGGAGAGTTCTAGAGACAAAGGGATTCCTTGGACAGACTCACGCACAGAGACTTCCAGAGAGTGAGAGACCGAAGGAGAGAGAGAGAAAGAGACTGTGAAAGAGAAGGAAAACACGAGGGAGGGAGAGAAGGTTTTTTGTCCACCCTATCATCTAGAGTTTTTTCCTTGGTGATTTTTTCTGATTTTGTCGGTAAGTCTCTCGGCTTTGACTTTTCCCCCCTTCATCTTGTTTGTCCTCGAATTGAATCGAGGGTTTGTGGTTTCGATCAATGTCAAAACTTCCGTTGGTTTTAGGTGTTGTTTTTGTGATTGTTTTGCTGTATTTTAGGTTAGATTTCTTTTACCATTAACCCTGTGTTCAAACCCCTTAGCCATGTTTTGGTTTCTGTCGATCTCCTCACGTGTGTTCTATGCTGCTCGTGTGGATGTCATTGAGATGCTGCCAAGGAGCTGGTTTTTTTTTTTTTTTGCCTCGGCGCTACCATGAGCAGGACATCGTCGATTTCCTTCTGCAGGTTGTCTGGTTACATGTCACCCATGGAGCAACGCGAGGAAGAAGAAGGCTGGTTTGTCCATGGGCTGATCGTGTGGACAAGCTAGGCCGTGACTGGGGCTGGATCGCGGGCTGACCCGCGTGGGGAGGAGTCGGGCCGAGACAAAAGCATGGATAGGCCCATGCGCAAGGAAAAAGGGGAAAGAAATCGGATTGGACCCCCCGCGAGCCCAGTCCGATCTCTTTGCCTCTCCGCGGGCCCCTGCCAGGGGAAGCTTCGCGGGTCGAGTGGGCCGAACTGACCCGGTTCGATTGCCTAACCCATTTCATCTTTTTATTTTATTTTATTCTTTCTTTTGTTCTTATTTCGTTTAATAATATTCTGATTAAAAAATAAAAAAAAAACTAATAATAAAAACATTCTCTACAATAAAAAAGATCTTTTCTTTATGCTGATTTATTGTTTTGCTCATGCACTTTTTATTATTATTTGCTTGTTTTATTATTTACGAAGTTTCTTTTAATTTGCTTTTTTTTAGATGATAGGCATTATTAATTGTAATTTCATTTTCATTTAATGTACATTGGTTGATAGTCTGATCTCACGCTTAAGATATGACTCGCGACCGCACAAAAATCAGCTGATCCGATCTTTAGATAGTATTGCATAGCATGATTAGATTGCATTTTAAATATAATTTGCATGTTTCAATTAGGTTTTCATGTTCAATAAAAATCCAAAAAAAAAACACTCATATGCCTATCATAGCATGAACTTTCCTTTTTCATTTTAGTTTGCATTATTAGTCATTGCATAACATTTAGTTTTGGCATATTAAATTGCATGTCACTTAGGAATTGTATTTTTGGTCATGTTAGAATAATAGGTCACATTTACATTAGAATTAAAGCCACTTGATGCATGCCATATTAGGTTAGCAACATGTTAAATTTGTGCATTTATTTAATTTCGAATTTTCATTAGTAAAACTCAAAATAAAATAAAAAATCATTCATACGTCATTTAGGTAGTTACATGTAGTTAGTTAATATAATTAAATGTCATTGCATGTCTACTCATACCATGATAGAATAATACATTTATAAATCTAGGTATCATGCTAGATTAGGCTTTCACATTTTAATTAGTTTAATTAATTCTGAATTTCATAAATAAGAAAATGCTTAAAAAAATACCTTTTTGCATGTCATTTAATTCCTTTAGTTAAATAGCATGTCATTTAGTTCAAGTTAATTTCATATTAGGTCATGTCATTAGGATTAGACTTTCAAGTGTTTGCATATTAGTTTAGTTTTCATATTCTAAAGATATTATCCGTAGTTAAGATAATATTTTAGTTTAAATTAGGGATTAATATAGTTTAGTTCATGGTTTAAATTAGATGTTAATTAACTATAGGTAATTATTTTTATTAAATAATTTTGGAATTCATAAAGTTGCATTAAGATGTTTGCATATAGAATTAAGTTTTCCATTTCATGCATTGCATTCCTATATATATATAAAAAAAATCTAAAATCCTTTTGTTGATTGGTTTCATTAGGTCATCTTTGTCTATTGTTTTGTTTTATTTAGCATTTACATTAATGTTTGCGCACTCGTGTGATCACCGTGCATGTTAGGGAATAAGTTTAAAATCAATTCAAGCTGCCTGCAAATCATTTTTGAAATAAAAGAAAATAGTTCTCAAGTCCCTGAATTCATGATCTTTGGTTCGTAGGGGTAAAATACGACTCTCAGTATTTTACATGGGTTTCTAATCGACCCTTCGTAAATAGATTAGTGGCGACTCCCTTTTGAAATTGGCTTTGCATGTTTAAAAAGTGAAACTTAAGTCGCGAATTGGTATGAGCTTGGGAGAGCTCGAGTTAAGTAATACTTAGCAATCCATTAGCTGAATCTTAGGTGGTGCACCTTTGGAATGGTCGCGACAAGCAAGTAACGATCTAATAGAATCGCGAAGGCTGGTGCACCGTGTAACTGATGGAAGTTCCATCAACAATCGAATTGACAGCAAGTATTCAAGGATCTCGGAATGAACTAAAATCACTGCATCATGCTCGAGCTAGAGGATTTCCAAATTGGCACACACACAGTAAGATAATGCCTAGCTGATTATAGGACCTGAGTAAATTTGGGATAGATATGACTTCACAGTTTATTGATCCCCAACGCGGAGAATAATTTCATTACCAATAAATAACTACCCCGAAACCCTCCTATTATGAAACTGGCAAGTCTTCCTCCCTTCTCTCCTCTTTCTTTTGCTCTGAAGACCGATTTCCATTACAGACGGAGCAACATGACTTACCAGAGTAAGAGGCAAAGCAGATCTTCACCACGTCGCGCTAGGAAAGAGCGGCTGCACATCCGAAAATGTAATGACAGCCATATCGATGTTTGACTTGCTAGAATTAAAAGAAGCAGTATAAGATTCAGTTGCCTCACGGTCCTCTTGATTTTGCTGAATACCCGAAAGATTTTGGAGCTTCCTTATCCCCTCCAACTCCATTGCAACTTCTTTCATTGTAGGCCGGTTCCTCCCATTCAAGTTCAAGCATGTTTTCGCAAGGTTAGCAACTGATGAAATCTCTTCCTTCTTACTTTCTTTCAAAACTTGAGCATCCACAATGTCGAACAAGCAATTCTCCTCCATCAAAATAATGAAATAGGTTGCCAGGCTTCTTCCTTCTTGTTCCCTCAGCGACAAGATTGGCTTTTGTCCCGTTAAGAGTTCAACAAGGACAACTCCAAAGCTGTACACGTCGCTTTTATCTGTAAATTGACTTGATTGGAAATACTCAGGATCTAGATAGCCGAAAGTCCCCTGGACCAATGTGGTCACATGAGTTTGATCGAGGGAAACGGACCTGGAAGTACCGAAATCAGCCACTTTTGCCCGATATTTCTCATCCAAGAGAATGTTGGTGGACTTGATGTCCCGATGATAAATGGGAATGGAGGCTGCTGAATGCAAGTAGAATAAGGCTCCTGCGATTTCAGTTGCAATCCGTAGCCGTGTGTCCCACGATATAGGAAACTCTGCATTTGGGTCATGTAGGTATTGATATAGAGTCCCATTTGGTATGAACTCATATACTAAAAGCGGGACTTCCGTCTCCAAACAGCACCCCAATAACTTAACCACATTTCTATGGTTGATTTGTGAGAGGATGATGAGGACTTCATTAATGAATTGTTCGACTTTTCCCTCGTCTATTACTATTGATTTCTTAATCGCAACTATTTTTCCATCTGTTAACATTCCCTTGAAAACAGTGTAACAGCCGCAATTCTTCTCTCTCTCCTCCCCCCTTCTTTGACTTTTCTTCTCTCTCTCCTCCCCTCTCTTTTCTTCTTCCCCTCCTTTTCTTTTCCTTTCTGCCGCACGCCACCCCCTGCAGACCATGCAGCCCTGTCCCATCTTGCTTTTTCTCTCTCTCTTCTTCCTCTTCCTCCCGCAAAGGCCGAGTCTTCTTCTTCTTCTTTTTCTGCTGCTTCATCGTTCTTCTTGGTCGTTCTTCTTTGTCCACGCCCGAGCCATAGTCGCCACTTCCGGTCTTCCACTCCTACTCCTCCGTCACTGTCTCGACGAGAACAAAAGGGCTTGAAGTCGACGCAGCTCCACCTCCACTTGCTACTTCGTGGACCGCGTCATCGTTGCTCCGCGGCCCGTGACTCGCGCATCCGCTCCGTGTCGCGTTCTGCTCTTTTGTCACCGTTTCAGCTCCGACCACTGCTACTTCGTCACCGCCTGCTGCTCTGAGCTCCGCCTAGACCATTGTCTCACGCCGTCACGCTCTTCCCTAGCCCCGATTGTCCCGTGAGGGTCGCCGGAGCCACCGACCAGCCACCATCCTTCGCTGTTTCGTCTCTCTCTAGCTGTCCGACCACCTCCGCCGCTTCGTCCAAACGACCGACCACCTTATCGCCACTAAAAACCACTATTGGAGCCTCGCCGAACGTCGCCGGAGTCTCGCCGGAGTTTCGCCGGACCGTTGCCGGAAAATCGTTGAAGCCGTTGTTGGACTCCCCGGAGGTTGGGCCATCCAACCGTGCAACCGAATCGGAGATTGGAGGTCCGCATCAAGTCCTAGCGCGACCGAAACTTTGGGAACCGCGTCCCCACCAATTGTTGGAATCATATGAATTAAATGTGAGTAGACCTCCTAAAACTTAATTAGGGATGTTTATTGTCTTAGTAGAATTATTAGGGCAAATTATGTGGATTATAATGTGAGTGGATGAAATTGGTCTAATATGGCCGGGTATCGGAAGCCAAGGAAGCATGATGCGATTAAGTGAGTACGAGGCCAATTGGGTTCGAGATGGATCGAATGTAAGGCCATTGGACCCGAGATATAAATTGGATGTCAAAGGAAGTTCAATTGGATACCGATGGGTTGACCATTAGTGGAGGTTGTACTGTGGTGTGGAGATAAGATAGGAAGGCTAGTTAGGGTTTTAGGCCGGTCGTGTACGGCCTTGAATTATTGATTGCGCAATTTATTTAATTATTGATCTATGGTGCAATTTATTTAATTATTAACTGATTGCGTAATTTATTTAATTATTGATTTATTTGTACAATTTATTTAATTATGATAGTAGGTCTTGGTTAGGCTTAGTGCTATGTGATGATTGGGGACCAGTAGATTCCTGGATATATATATATATATATATATATATATATATATATAGAGAGAGAGAGAGAGAGAGAAGGGGATTACGAGAGCGGATAAGTTTGATGGAAGAACGAGGGAAGATGTGAGATGATTAGGCTTAGTGTCTAATGGCGACTAGGGTCTAATAGACTCATGGATATGATGAGCTCAAAAGAGAAATTATTTGGGTGAGCAAGTGCTATGAAAGGTGAGGAAGGATTAGATTCTAGGCGACTGAGAAGATGTGAGATGCGATTAGGGACCCTAGGACAATTGATAGACCTAGTTTTGGGTTAGGGGGTTGGCTCATTGAGATATTTATATCTAAACCCGTCGTGGTAACCATTTTTTCAGGTATTTGATTGGAGATTGATTTTGGAGGCGAGTTCTGTGGGAGTTGACAGGGCTAAGATTCGCACTTCCGCTGGAGACTCGAAGGCCAGCGACCTGCCTGGGACGTCGCCATTCTATGGCCAAAGAGAAAAGGAAAATTGAGAACCATTGCGCGCTCGGAAAAACGAGGTGTGACAAACAGTACCTTGCCCACCTTGCCCGAGTATCCTATCGTCATTGAAATTGTCAGTGGCCTTCTCTAAATCCTTGGAGTTGAACAATTTGCTTTTCTCGACATTGCCTTCTGGTGAAGATAACTCACTTTCCAACAAAAGACCGCCATTGCATTTGAAGTACTTCTCTTTGAGCTTCATTTCTTTTCTCTTCTTGATATATTTGTACAACCTCCATAGGAAAAGACACAAAAACAGTGCCCCAAGGCCTGCCCCAACCCTTGCATTGAAAAAATATAAGGGGCAAAAGTGAAAATAAAAAATAAGTTCCCTGCTTGTCAAGAATCCATGAAGGCACTTGACATCAAGAATTTAATTGAATCTGATTACAAAGGAATACATTAAGATTGATTAACCCGAGTTCTCCTTTCGTGTGGATTTATCTTAACAACCATGGAAAAATCAATTTGCCCCCATTCTAAGTTCCATGCGGTGAAATATTTATAGACATATATTTGCATAGTACAATTGATCTTCCTTTTAAGAAATTTAGAAAACCACTGATATAACTGAAATGTTCCTACCAGCACTCATCTTCATTATGATTGTAATAAATTCATTTCAAACTTGACAAGAATAAGTTTTAATCTTGGATATCTTTTGATAGATACGAAGTAGCGACATTAGAAATGTTAAAGTGCTTTGTTATCCATCAAACGTGAGTATTAGTGTGTGAAGAAATTTATCAGGTTCTTTTGATACTTGAAACTTATCTATGATCATACACCAAGCAAATGGACAATGACACTAGAGCCAAGGGCAAGGTAGAACTTTCTTTTGAAACTTTTTTGAACTGAATTTATGTGGAAATATTGTCCGAAAAGTCATAAGCCTATCCTATAGTGGTCATTTAGTCATAAACTCTTCAATTTAACTAATTTAGTCATAAATCTTTTGATGATTTGCCTATGTAGTCATTTTGACTAACTTTGGCCAGAAATCATAGAATGGCAAGACAGTTAGCACTAGTTGTTCTACGTGATACGATCGATACTAATTCGAATGATTTTTACAATTTTTATTTTTATTTCTATTTCCTTCCCTTTTTTTTTCTCTATTTCCTTCCATCAATTGCTGGGCCTCAGCGATGGTTAACAGAGGTCGTAGGCTTGGTCAGGGTCACTCGATTCTACCTAGGGGTCCGGGCCCTTGTCAATAGCCGGCTTCCTCTACGGGCCATGGCCAAGTTCTTGGCAATTGGAGGATGGTAATAGAAAGGAAAAAGGTAGAAAGAAATGGAAAAAGAATAAAATCAGAAAAATTGCAAAAATCATCCATGTTAGTGCCCCATCGTGTCATGTAGAATAACCATCATCCACATTGACTATTTCAGGGGAAAATTGCTCGGAAAGATCATATTAGTAAATCATCAAAAGGTTTAAGATTAAATTACCAAATTAAAAGATTTAAAACTGAATTAGGTTAGGTACAATATATAAGTAATTTTTGGGCAATTATTACGGTATTCTGTGCTTTTCCTTGACAATACTCAAGAACGTGAAGCAGCCCACGTAGTTCTAGGTTAAAAGTTCTACTTACCAATAAGAATGAATTTAGTTCTACCAGGAACGCAGTCATAGCCGCCCATTTTGTTCTCACAAATCCAGCCTGACCGGGGGCATGTATTTGGATCTTCACATTCGTTAATATCTGATGACAAATGGTAAAATAAATATCATGTTTGCAAAGTGCATTCGCTTTGTATAACTTTGGGCAGGCAAAAAAAAAAGAAGGCAGAAAAGCATGCACGAGATCATTAAACAGTGATAATGCACTTTTTTCAGAGATGGAACTGGAAATGAACAAGCCACTTCGCTTGGTGCCCTTGAAAACGGAACGTGATAGCATGAAGTATGTTACCTTGGCATCCTCCAGAAATATAAGGGTTACCACCATACCCTCTACGGCACCAGCACTCCACATATGGCAAGTCAGACGTCGTGTAACACGAGACAACATTAGAATTGAATGAGCTCCGGGTAAGCGCGAGCGAATAGTCGGTATTGTTTTGGATTCCAAACTGTAACACCACTGGAACCGTATCATTCATTCTCAAATCATATAAACCTGTAACGTCTGACCTCGCGAACCATGATCTCTCTGTGAGGAAAGCGTACGCACACCCCAGATGTCCACCTTCTTCCTTGATTACCACCTTAAAGGCCTGAAGGTTGACCGGGAGCGAAGTCTGCCAGCATCCGTCCCTCCCGGAGCAAGCACTGTACTGGCTAACGTTGGTGTTGGTTCCAGCACAATTTGACCTGCAACCGGCTGATGTAAAGGTTATACCAGCTGATTCTGTACTAATCACTGTTGCCACGGTGTTGCAACCGACAGATGTAAAGACATTCCATCTCTGCGAGTAAACAAATTTACTTCCTTCTAAGTTCTCCAGCTTACCAGGTCCATCACCCTGGCAGCTTAGATTTGAGTAAATTACTGGAAGACTGACCTTTATCATGCCATCCCCATCGCCACGAAAATTGGGGAGGGAGATGTTGAGAACTCTCAATCCAAACTTTTTTAGCACGGGAACCCTCTTGCTTTGCTGGCAGACAATCTCGTACCAGTCATCCAAAAAACACCCCGATCCTATTCCAAAGGGAAAGGGAACCGTGACGTTCCCGCACCTTTCAACACAGTTAGGCCTTGCAAGTCCCGGTGCGGCTCCTGCTGCTTGTAACGTGAGGGAAACCAGAAGCAGAAGAATTTGACACACCAAGTTCGACATGATTTTCACGGTTTGTACAGACACGAACCTAAACGTATGGAGAAATGTGACTGGAGCTGAGTCCCTTAATATTGTTATTTAAGTGGAGGAAGGGAAGAATTTTCATGTACCGCACACATGGTTTTATTCCAGCTCTGTAATTTCCTAGTATCTCTGAAGATGCTTCCTTGAGGATAGAAATATCAAAGCTTGATAGGTAGAGGAGACGACTTCAAGCAGCCAAGTGTGACTTTTCCCACTGCTGGGGACATAACTAATCACCTTTCCCATGAGAAAGACAAGAAGGATTCCCAAAATGGATGAGCTTCCACAAGCCTTTGTCGTGAACCTAGTTGAGCACATTAGATTGAATCAAAAATAAATATTGCACTCGATAATTTTTAACATTTGAAAGCAGAGTTATGCCCGTTTGATAATTTCTATTCCGTCAAGGCGAGCACAAAAATCTAGTGATTATCACAAAACGAACTAACTTTTGATGACTCTGCTCTCATATTCCTACTCTCTCTTTTTTCGCGCTTCTTGAAAAAGAACCATTTTCTACAACAAAAATCTCTTTCTAAATGGAAAAATCATCTGACAAATTTATACTATGACCACCAAGATTTTTTTTTCTTGAATGAAATGGGTTTTGGCATCTTCTCAGAGAAAGCAAAACTCAGTTTTATTATAGCAAAAGTGGTTTGGTTTTTACTTTCTTTAATCGTAGTGCGATGTGTGAGGATCCTAATCTCTCTCGTGATTGAAGCAGGAGTCATCTTTATTGTTCTCGATTGTGGTACATCGTGTAATTAGTCTAACGCTTTCCTTGCTCAAGCCACTATTAAAAGCACTAAGAAATTATTTTGGCCCCACCCAAAAAAGTAAGGAATGTACGTGAATCATGTTTAATTCCGTAAATAATGAGAGTGCGTCCGCACTTGCACTGAAGAAAACTTACAGTGATTTTCGCTTTAAATTGTGGGAGACAAGTCAACAACGAAGAGAAGCACATGTCAAGTCCTTATTGACTTGTCCAAAGAGAAGCCCAAAGTATATATGTATTTTATTAGAATTGAAAATTGTTTTCTCCCTCCCCTCTCTTTCCAAGACGTTCTTTGTCCCAGCCCAGATGTAACATGGTCAATTTGATTGGTCATTTTTGAAGATTTCCACACTAATGGTGTTATATCGGTGCCGGTGTTTGTTGAATATCTTTAAAAAAAAAATTCATCATCAACGCTTGTTTCAAGTGAAATTTATCATCGTGATTGATCTAGCTAGATAAGATTATCGATAGTTGGTTTAAAGACGCAACATAGGGATAATGGGTGATGCAATCACAAATGAGCAGTCGATGATGTTTCTCATGCATAGTTGTGAGTGCATTTCAACAACATGGAGATTCAAGTTGAGACGACGCTGATGAAGAAGAATATGTAATTTAAAGAGGAGCAAACCTAATGCCGAGTTCATTTGTGTGGGGTGGAATTGTTGAGATATACATGTAAGTTATATTAGAAAAGCTTGAGAATAGAGAATTAATTTGATGTGAAATAATTAATATATCATAGTTTGTCTCATAACTCATTTGATTGGGCGTTTGTATAAAGGTGGGTGCTAACAAAATGTGTTAATGGATTCAAACTTAGGCTCCTTCTTAGTAACCTTCTAGGTGTAGTAATTAAGCTTCTGGTAAGCGCTCCCAACAAATGGTATTAAAGTCAATGATTGATTAGTGCTCCACCCCTATTTCGATGTTTGTTGAATGGCTCAAGGAATAAATCTCATGATTTACGCTTGTTCCCGGTGAAAATTGCTGTCACAGTTAGTCCGGCAAAACCTGGAGAAATCTTCCTGGATCACAGTTCGTTGAGGGAACATGCAGTCACAGCTGTTGAGCAAGTGTGACTCTCAGATGAGGTCCGCATGCTTAGCGCTCATGATGGACGGGGTCCATGTGGACCTGGACGCCAGCAATAATTCTGCCCAAAACCCGTGGAAAACGGTTTAACTTAATTTTCTAACTATATGAAACCAACTTGCACGTAAAGAAACTTGGACAGACCAGCATGGTGCGAATCAATGGATGACTGGAAAGACAGACTGTCGACTACGGTGATAGAAGAGAGAGACCATTGTTCCTTCGCTATGTTCTGTGCTGAAGATGACTTTTTTTAGCACACAAGCTTCTTTTGGATGTCATTTCCTCGTTGAACTAGACTTCTCCAGAGAGCACCACCTGCATCTCATTAAATGGGGAAGACGTTATTTTTCTCCTCTCCCTTTTTTCCAAGAGCCTTCTATGTGCCAGCCAATATTGATTGTCTGTTTATAAAACAAGTATAGTGAAGCATTTCCTTAGACAAAAAAAAAATGAGAACTTACGAGTCAATTTATAATGGCCAATATATTGTTTTCTTACAAATAAAGACATTAGGTAAGGCGGGTATGATCTTACTATACCCAAGTGCGGATGCGCGGATAATTGCGCAGTTACTATGCACTTATATTTTACGCAAAGGCGATCCATAATAGGCTACAATCCCATTTTATTATTTTATTTATTCCGGATTTGACATTTTTTACTAACAAATGTTAAATGTTTTAGAAACTTTAGAATGTGATATTAGTACAAATGCAATCTTTGGAGAGTTGCAATTTTGGAAGAATTCTGACTATTAACACATAACTTCTTCACCATGAAATGTTGCAATTTTATTTTTATAAATTATTATTTTCAAAATAAAAAATAAATTATTATTTTCTTAATACTTTTTATTTCGCGTTTTCTAAACAACTTTTAAAAAAATGTCTCTTCACTTTATAACTTTTCCAGAAGGATTACTTCTATTCTAAGAAGGAAAAAATTAATATGTCATGTTCTTTTAACATCTTACTCTAATTCTTCTTCGTTTTTTTTTAATACATAAATTTTTCAATCATTTTCCTTGGAGAGTTCTTGGAGAATGTATGAAAATTGCTATTTGGTATTCTCATTGATATTTGCTAGAAACCAT
Organism: Melaleuca alternifolia; assembly: GCA_019926035.1. Classification (NCBI taxonomy): domain Eukaryota; kingdom Viridiplantae; phylum Streptophyta; class Magnoliopsida; order Myrtales; family Myrtaceae; genus Melaleuca; species Melaleuca alternifolia. The sequence continues at coordinate 1,386,108 of JAGKPW010002178.1, forward strand.
TAATAACACTTTAGGGTTAATAATTTTTTAAAGAGAGTAACATCACGCCTCAAAATCTGATTCCGTTATTCTTTCCATTCCTGACGTTATTTCCCAACAGCCAAGATGTCACACAGTCAATTTGATTGATCATCTTAGAAGATTTCCACACCAATGGCATATTTAGGACTGAATTATGCTTCACCCGAAAAGATAATTAAAGACTCCGTCGATTCTTACTAATTATCTTTATAATGTCCCTCACCCTAGCAGCTTAGGTTGAGTAAATTATTGGAAGACTGATCCTTATCATGCCATCCCGGTCAAAACGAAAAATTGGGGAATGGAATGTTGAGAACTCCCAATCCTAACTTATTTAGCACGGGAACAGCCTGCTCCCATTTCGAAGGGAAGAGAATGGTGACTTTCCCGCATGTTTCAGGACAGTTTCGCCTCACAAGTCCCGCTGCGGCTCCTGCTGCTTGAACAGTGAGAGAAATCAGAAGTAAAAAAAATTGAAATACCGAGTTTGACATGATTTTCACGGTTGCATGAACCTAAACGTATGGAGAAACGTGATTGGAGCTGAGTCCCTTAAAATTGTTTTTTTAAGTGGAGGAAGGAAAGAATTATCAAGTACCGTACAGATAATTATATGCCAGCTCTGTAATTTCCTAGTATATCTGAGGATGCTTCCTTGAGGATAGAAATATCAAAGCTTGATGGGTAGAGGAGACCAATTCAAGCAGCCGAGTGTGACGTGTCCCATCGTTGGGGACATAACCATTCAGCTTTTCCCATGAGAAAGATTTGAAGCATTACCAAAATAGATGAGTTTCCACAAGCCTCTGCCGTGGACCTCGTTGAGCACATTAGATTGAGTCAAAAAGAAATATTGCACTCAATAATTTTTAAAATTTAAAGATAGTTATGCATTTGATAGTTTCTTCTCCGTTGAGGTGAACACAAAAATCTAGTGATTATCATTTATCACAAAACAAACTAACTTTTAATGAACCCGCTCTCAAATTCCTACTTGTTTTTTTTTCCGCCACTTCTTGAAAGAGAACCTTTTTCTATAACCAAGAATCTCTTTTTGAAGGATTAATACCAAGAAAAATCCCAAATTTTGATCATTGTGACACATTTGCCCTAAACTTTTTTTGTGACACAAAAAATTCCAAACTTTACCTCAACCAGAAACTTCATATTTTGTAACACATTTACGCCAAATTATATATTTTTTCTTTTTTTTTTATTTTTTATTTAAAAAAAATAGTTGACTGGTGAGTTCTGACGCGGGAGGTAGCCCCGCCCAAATCTGTGCGAGGCAGCCTCACCGTCACCGACAAGAGGGGGGAGAGGCCTAACCGACCATCGGTGAGGGCTTCGCCATCCTTTGGCAATGGTTGGCTAACTATTTTTATTTTTATTTTAAAATGACAAGGAGAATGGAAAAAAATAAAAAAGATATAGTGTGGGGTAAATCTGTCGCGGGAGCTAAAATTTGAGGCTTTTCTTGTCACAAAAAATGTTTAGGGTAAATGTGTTATAATGACCAAAATTTGGGATTTTTCATAGTATTAATCATCTCACAAATTTATACTATGATCACCAAGATTTTTTTTCTTGAATGAAATGGGTTTTGGTATCTTCTTAGAGAAAGCAAAACCCAGCATTTTATAGCAAACGTGGCTTGTTTTTACTTTCTTTAGTCGTAGTGCGATGGGCAAGCATCCTAGTCTCTCTCATTATTCAAGCAGGAGTCACTTTTAGGGGTGATTGGTTCCCGGGCGATTCCCAATTCCCCTAGGAACCGGGAACCAAACCAGACATGACTGGGCAATCCGGTCCGGTCCGGTTCTCACCCAGTCCGGTCAGATTCCCGGGTGGGTAATTGTCAATTATCACATACCATCCTAATTATGAGCATGTACTCTAACCTATAGCACAACAACCCCCCAAACCTTCTGCTTGCAGCTCTAAACTATTTATGGGTGCTTCATGATCTGCAAAATGGTTCAATTCAGAAGAATTAGTTCCCTAAAAGAAGACAAAGTTGTAGAACTAATTTATAATTTTAACCGATATCTACCCTTCATCAGGACCAACAGGACAGAGTTCACTCAAGATAACTTTCTCATGAAGCCAAAAACTGCAAGAAGGAATAACGGCTATTCTCATGTAAATATGGGAGCCCAGCCTTCATAAAAACATCATGGCCCCAGAAATCCAGACTCAGTGACTAAATAGTGTAAATAGGATCTTTGTAAACAATGTGTCAAACATTGTGAGTTCTCCAATGGCTAACAAAATTTAAACCTAACATCTGCAAAATACCTCACTCTTCTTCACCCTATCCATGTCAAACATCATCACCATAACTCATTAGGTGATTGAGAAGAAAATCAACTGTGATGTTGCCAATCAGATTTTTTTCATTTCACAGACTTAATGAAGAGTTATCGCTGGTAATTGTTAAGCCCAGAAAAGGAAGTCACAAAGCTGTGCACTGACCCACATCAATAAGACTTCCCAGAAATTGCCTTCTTTTAGATCAAATTTTAAGGATTCATCAGTAAGAAGTATACCTTGACATCTTTTCTTCTTTCCTGGCCATGCTGCTTTGATCAAAAGCATGTGATAAGCCTCCTATGCAGCTAGATCATCCACTGCAGTACCAGATATTCAACCAAAGTTTCACATTAGCGAGCCAAGACACTGTCACACTTTGACTCACACCTAAAAAAGAGACAGAATACCCCGAAACAGTTAATGGTTAAAGTTAGGCAAAGAGTTGTGATTTTTTCCTGAACACAATAGACTTAACAGAATAAGTAGGCATCACAGATGTTGTCTTCATCAACTTGTTCATGAATTTGGCAATCAATGAATGAAACTCTGTACATAAACTCTCTCGTGAAAACAAAACTCCGAACCCCGAAGAATGATTAATAAACTGAAGTAAACTTGCACACAAGCTTGGGTACTTAAGCCTATGCGAATTGGATCTCCAAATCGAAGAGAGAGAGAGCGCTCTCAGTAAACAAGAGGCGCGAGTCGCACGAGCCGCGCTCACTTAGAGAAGTCCAACACGCAAACCCTAGGGATCCGAAAAAACTTCATCCACAGTCGATTGAGCCGATTTGCAGAGCAAATCGGGGCAAGGCAGAGCAACAAAGTAACTTACCAGTGGAATGGCGAGAATAGGTGGAGGAGTCGCGTGCGAGGCGGAGGTTCGGACTCCGGAGGCGACAGAGGAAGCGATCCCTGTCGATTGTCGAGCGGCGCTTCTGTGGAGGTCCGGTCCAGAGAGTCGCGTCTCGCGTGCGAGAGGTAGGGATAGGTTTTCTCTACTCTTGTGGGAGGAAGGAGAAGGGTCGCGAGTTCGCGACTCGCGTGCGCCGTAAGGTGAGAGACTGAGCTGAGAGTAACTGAGACTGAGTGAGAAATGAGAGGCAGGTGAGTTCACAGCGAGTTGAGAGGCTGAGAGCAACATGACGAGAAAGAGAGAAAAAATAAACGGTTAAAAAAACTAATTTTTTTAAACAGTATTGGTCCGATTCTGGGTGGGCAGTTCCACCTCCGGAATAGGGAATCGGACCGAAAATTCCCTATTCCATGTAAATGGAACCGGGAATCGAGCCGATTAGTGTTAGAACTATCCGAAACTGACCGGTTTAGGTGATTTCGAATGGTTCCCGGACAGGCGATTTTACTTGCTCATCCCTAATCACTTTTATTGTTCTTGATAGCGGTACGTCGAGTAATCAGTTCAATGCTTTCCTTGCTCAAGCCATCATTAAAAGTACTTCGGAATTATCTTGGCCCTACCCAAAAAAGCAAGAAACGCACGTGAATCATGTTTGCTTCCATGAATAAAGAAAGTGTGAACACACTCTCACTGAAGAAAAATAAAAGTGACTTATTGTGGGACATGTGTGACTTATTGTGGGACATGTGTCAACAATGAAGAGGAGCACTAAAGGATAAAAAAAGTGACTTATTGTGGGACATATGTCAACAATGAAGAGGAGCACATGTCAAGTCCTTATTTGACTTGTCCAAAGAGAGGCACGACATGCGTATTTTATTAGATTTGGAAATAGTTTTCTCCCTCCCCTCTTTTTCCAAGACGTCCTTTATCCCAGCCCAAATGTTACATGGCCCATTTGATTGGTCATTTTGGAGATTCCCACACTAATGGTGTTGTATCGGTACAGGTGTTTGCTGAATATCTAAAAAAGAAATTTCATCATCAATGCTTATTTTTATAAAAATTATCATTATGATTGGAGTCGTGAGATAAGATCAGGGACAGTTGGTATGGGGATGCAAGATAGAGATGATGGGCGATGCAATCGTAAGTTAGCAGCCATCGATGTTTCTTGTGCAAAGTTGCGAGTGTATTTCAACGACATGGAGATTTGCATTGAGACAATGCTGGTGAAGAAGAATACATAAATAAGGAGGAACAAATCTAACACCGAGTTCACTTGTGTGGGGAGGAATTATTGATATACACATGCGAGTTGTATTAGAAAAATTCCATACGGGAGAATTGATTTGACATGGAATAGTTAATATATCGTAATTGTCTCACGACTCTTTTGTGTAAGTGTTTGAATGAAGGTGAATCCAATATAAAATGTTAAAAAATTCAAACTTAGGCTCCTTCTTAGTAATTTCCCACCTGCTATATACTCTAAACAAATAGTATTAGAGTCAAAAGTTGGTTGGTGCTCCACCCCTAGTCTATTTTTGTATTTGTTGAATATCTCAAGAAAGAAATCTCATTATTAACGCTTGTTTCTGGTGAAAATTGCCATCACAATTAGTTTGGCAAGATAAGACCATGGATAGTTTGTTGGGGATGCAAGATAGAGACCATGGATGATGCAATCTCAAGTTAGCACCTGATAATGTTTGTTTTGCATAGTTGCGAGTGCAAGATAGAGACCAAGGGTGATACAATCCCAAGTTATCACCTAATGATGTTTGTTTTGCATAGTTGTGAGTGCATTGCAACAATGTGGAGATTCGAGTTGAAAGATTGTAGGAGAGAAGACTTAATACTAAGTTCACATGTAAGGAAAGATGCAAGTTTAGAAAAGTCATACATCGTAAAATTGGTATGGTGTCAATTGATTAATATCATTAACTTTAGTTTTTGAGTGAAAGTAGATCTAATTGAATATAGTGATGAAATCGGACTTGAGCTCTCTCTTGGTGATTTCCCCAAGTGAAGCTATGGGGCTTCTACCTTGTGCTCCCAACATATAGCATAGGGCTTTGTCATTTTTAAGCAGACAAGAAAATGAAAGACTTGATCATTACTTATTAGTGATCTTAATACTAACATTGGCTTGTTATTTGTTTGGATTTTCAGTCGTCACCACAAAACAATCACATATACAAACTAAATCGAGTAGCACTCGGAAGAAAGTATCTCATGACATAAATGATCAAATCCACAAATCATTTTAATTTTTTCACAAATATGCTGAAATCACGTTTACCATGATCAACACAAATGCGACGCATGACCAAACTGACATGAGTCCGCGGGACATCTGGTGCACATTTGCGGCAAACTAATTAAATGATGAAGGCTGGTGCAACAAAGACCCTTGTTCACAGGAGTTCTGTGTGATGAACTCCTGTAATAATAAAATTTACAGCAAGTCACTGCATCATGCTTGAGCTAGATGATTAAAATTTGCGAAGTATTTCCAGATTGGCACGTATACTTTTTGATAAGCCTAGATAATTACTGGACCTAAAATAAATTTGGGATAGTTATGACTCAACAATTTATTGATCTTGATCACCGAGAATAAGTTCGTAACTCGTAATTGACTAACCAAAGTCGTATAATACGAACAAGTTTTCCTCCCTCCTCCTCTTTATTTTGCTCTGAAGACCGATTTCCATGACAAAACGGGCAATGCGACTCATAAGAGCAAAAGGCTGAAGATGACTTTCCTTATCCCACAAGATTCTTGGGGATGTCACTTCCTAATTGACTTAGGGTGCATTTGGTTCGGCATTTGCAAAGGACTTTGGGTAAATGGGAATGCTGAAAGCCCAAAACCCCTTGGGAGAATGCAAAATCTGTTTGGTAAATAAGCATTTACAATGGGCTTTGAATTGAATTAGGTGTTTGGCAAACTTAAATTTGGAATAGGCTTTCAACCAATTTTTTTATTTTTTATTTAAAAAAAAAAAGCCAAAGGAGGAAGACAGGTCGGCAAGGTCTGGCCGGCGACCTCAGACGGTGAGGTCGCCGGACTGCGTGACCTCAGATGGCAAGGTCACCAGCGGAGGTGGGAGAAGATGTACAGGCTGAGGACAACACTTAGGTTGGAGAAGATGAACAGTGAGGGCAATTTGGACTTTTGGTAGAAGTTTGAGGGCAAAATAGGTAACTAACAAAAATTCATTAAAATAGAATTTTACCATTTCGAAAATGCTGAAAGCCCAAAGCTCCTTCAACTAGCATTGGGCTTTCAGCATTTCAAATACTGATATTTGGGCAAATGGGCATTTGAAAGCTGAACCAAACACCTAATATTTAGCCAAAGGGGCTTTGAAGGCTGAATGGGCTTTCCAAATGCCAAACCAAACTCACCCTTAGACTTCTCCAGAGAGCACCACGTACGTTGTATTGGATTTTGAAGACGTTATCTTTCTCTTCTCTTTCTTCCAAAGACCGGCCGAGATGTCGCACGGTCAGTTTGATTGGTCATCTTATAAATATTTCCACACTAATAGCATATTTATCCAAAATGTCGATGGCCGGCATGGCTGGGGACTGATGACCCCCACCAGCCGTTCCAACCCTCGCTGACCCTTCCAGGCAATGGTGGGGCGGCAGCAGCAAGGGCTTGCTGCCCTCCCCCTCTGACACCCTCTTTTTTTTAAATAAATTTAACTAATTTTTAATTGAATCTCTAACAAATTGAAAAGCCATATCACATAAAAAGATAAATTAAAAAGCCACATTACTAGATTTTTTTAAAAATAAAAATATCATTTTATAATAAAAATTTAATTATAAATGCTACATATGCAAAGTGGTCAAAATTTTTCATCGTTGGCACTTAAGTAATCGTTTTTCCTCCGATTTGGCACTTAAGTGCTATGACCGAAACTTTTGGTATTTAAATAAGCGTCATATACAAGTTTTGGTACTCATGATGTTTTTCTCCCTATTGATGCATTATTGGGAACATGAACAAGTTATTTGGTGATTTTTTGGACAATTACCAAATAAATCCTAAATAGTTTGCTACTTTGCTGATTAAGTCCTAAACTTTGTTTATGCCAAATAAGTCCTAAATCTTTTGCAACTTTGCCAATTAAGTCTTTCCGACGGATTTTGGCCGGAAAATGCTTACATGGCGAGGATATGGCGCGACCGGACCTCGCCGACGACGGCGTTGCCCAAAAAAAATTCAATAAAATTAAATTAAAAATTAAAAAAATTCAAAGGGGAGGGGGGGGAGGAGGGCGGCCGCCGCCCCATTTCCGGTAGGGCGAAGGCCATGCCCCTAGCCCCGCCGACATCTAGATCTGGACGCCGGCGGGGCTAGGCGAGGGTCACCGGCCTTGCTTGAGGGTCGGTGATCCCTCGCAGGCTGGTGACCCTCGCCTCGCCTAGCGAGGCTCTGCAACTAGGCGAGCTCGCCCGACCCTCGCCGGCTAGGGGCTACCCTCGCCACTGGCTAGCGAGGGCCGGGCGAGGCGAGGGATCGCCGGCCCTCAAGCAAGGCGGGGGGCATGGCCGTTGCCCCACCGATGATGGGGCGATGGCCACAGGTGGAGGGCTGGAGCCACCCCCCTTTTGAATTTTTTTCATTTTTCATTTAATTTTTTATGCCACGTCGCCGCCACATTATCGCTGGTGAGGTCCGGTCACGCCACGTAAGATTTTTCGGCAAAGATCCATCAAAAGGACTTAATTGGCAAAGTTACAAAAGGTTTATGACATATTTGACATAAAAAAAAGTTTATGATTGAATCGGCGAAGTAACAAAAGGTTTAGGATTTATTTGGCAATTGTCCGTGATTTTTGTTGCCATATTGAAGTGTCTCAATGGCTGCGTTATATTTTAGAATCTATGCTGAGTTTCTTTTAGATATTTGATAATTAAGTTTTTTTTTTCCTTTTTTCCATCAAGAAAGAGAGCGACATACCAAATTATAATTTTATGTCCTTTGACATTTAAAAAAAAAAAAACAAAGTCCTGATGTAAGTCCCGATGTTCTTCTTGAAGTGATAACTCATAAAAAAAAAACCACAGATAGAACTAATTTACAATGATTCACTACATATGAGTGGTTGCAAGTCCGAGAGTGTATCTCTGTCTGCCCGACACCACATACTCCGAATGTGTACCCCTCTCCCTCTTCTCTTGAGTATGTCCATGCTTGATGACGGGATTTTCCATCATTCTAATTCGCTCCAGTTCAACTGCCACTTCCTTCATGGCGGGTCGCATCTTCCCGTGTAACTCCAGGCACCTTCTCGCGAGGTTCGCAAAGGCGACGATCCCTTCTTTCTCACCTTGCTTCAGAATTCGAGTATCCACGATGTCCAACAGGCGGTTCTCGTCCATCGTGAAGAGGAAAAAGCGGGCGAGGTTTCTCTCCTTGTTGCCTCCAAGAGATGTGAATGGCTTTTGCCCTGTCAAGAGTTCGACAAGGACCACGCCGAAGCTGTACACATCGCTCTTGGCTGTGAACTGACCTGATTGAAGATACTCGGGATCTAAGTACCCAAATGTCCCTTGGACTCTTGTAGTCACATGAGTTTGATCGACCAAAACCGACTTGGAAGTGCCGAAGTCGGCCACTTTTGCGCGGTACTTTTCATCCAAGAGAATATTAGTAGATTTGATGTCCCCGTGATAGATCGGGATTGATGCCGAAGAATGTAGATAGCACAAGGCTCCGGCCGCTTCAGCAGCTATTCGAAGGCGCGTGTCCCACGAAAGTACATTGTTATGTAAATACTGGAAAAGAGTCCCATTCGATATGAATTCGTACACCAAAAGCGGTGACTCTGTTTCCAAGCAACAACCCAGTAGCTTAACAATATTCCTATGGTTGATCTGCGAGAGAATGGCAATCTCATTGATGAACTGTTCAACTGTTCCCACATTGATCGCCTCTGACTTCTTAATGGCGACGATTCCTCCATCCGTGAGCATCCCCTTGTAGACGGTTCCTTGCGCGCCTTGGCCAAGTATTCTGTTCTTGTTGAAATTGTCGGTGACCTTCTCCAAATCCTTTGAATTGAACAGTTTGCTCTTGTCAACATTGTTCTCGGACGAACACTGTTGTTGCTGCAACAAGAGACCCCCATTCTGTCTGAAGTACCTCTCTTTGAGCTTGATTTCTTTCCTTTCCTTCATGAACTTTTGCGACAGCCATGACAAATGAAGCGAGGGCAGTGCCACTAGGCCTACTCCAATACCTGGTTTATCAGAGGGGTATGAGCATAACCAAAAGCAAGCATCAAGCACTTGCCTCTTGATTTGAAGAGCAGAAAATGCTAGTCTGATACTGGAGAGATTTACCTCAGACATCTGTTGAATATCCATTCATTTCATCAAATAGAACGCTAATGTGATTGGGGCAAAATTAGTCTCCTTATGAAAAACTTTAGCATATAACAGAACAGCCATCTAATCAGTCGAGCAGCAGCCAGAAAATAAAAGGCAGGTATTGGTTGATCGAAATTATGCTGTTCATGCCCCAGGGGCACCAAAGGTAAAAAGGAAAAACCTGGTATTAGGTTTGACATATAGTATGTGTCGATGAATTGATTGAGTTGACAAAGAATGAACTAATTAGGCTACAATTGTACTGAAAAAATGTGCTCCAGTCAAACAGAAAAACTGGATTCCAAAGATTTCCATTGAAACACCCAACATCCGATCCACTGTAGATGCATCATGCTATATGCTTTTCCTAGATTGTGGATTTTATCACTTATAGACTAAAATCGTGCATTTATTGGATGCGATATACGGGAATATCTGGGAGCACAAAAGATCAATAGTCCTTGTTCATAACTCATGACACGATGTAGAAATTTGCTTACCCACGAGGATAAACTTAATTATGTTGCTTTCTTCTACACAGTCATAGTGACCCGGTCGATTCACACACTTTCTGCCAGGGCACCGATCGGTCAGACCTTGGCATTCATCGACATCTGAAAAAAAGACGACAATGAAAATTAGTAGAGCCTTGTCTATTTATGTGGTGTTTAGGATGGCATGAAAAGCCACTTCAGCCTCCAAAGAGCTACTGGTTTTTATTGGTTTTCAATGATTGGTGTGATAAAATGTAACTGATTTTACCTTCGCATCCATTTTTAATATGAGGGTTACCAGTGAAGCCCCTATTGCAAGAACACTGCAAAAATGGCATCTCCATCCGATATGCTAAATCGAAGCTAACCGTGCTGCAGTTATAGGAATCGCAGGAGATAAATCCTTGTCCGTAAATCTCTAAACCAGGTCCTGCGGATTCAGCTATCCCCCATTCTAGCACTGCTGCGAAATGCCCATTTGCCCTCAACTCATTGAAGTCCATAGTCAAAGGTGCGAACTGCGACCTATCTCCCAAAAAGGCATAATCGCATCCATAGACTCCTGGCGTTCTATTGTTGGCCTGGAAAGTGATGGTGAAATCTTGAAGATTTTGGGTAATTGTGGTTTGGCAGCATCCATCGCTGCCCGAACAAGTCTTCCTAACAGTGCTGTCATCTGGTTCACAACTGGACTTGCATCCTGTGATAGCAGACTTCATGTCGTATATCAGAGCAAATATGTTGCAACCGATGGCGGCGAAGACGTTCCTTGAATGAGAGAAGACAAACTGGCTTCCTTTCAAGCTCCCAGGCATGAAGCTTCCATTGCCTCCGCACCTCATATTCGGTGAGTAGATTATAGGAAGAATAACATGGATCATGCCATTTGCTCCGCCATACAAATCAGGTAGCGAAATGTTGAGCACCCTCAAGTTGGCCTTTTTCAGAATTGGGACGGTGCCTTTGCCGCTTCCCTGGCAGACGATCTCATACCACTCGTCCAAGAAACACTGGCTTCCAATCCCGAAGGGGAAGGGAATGGCGACGCCACCACATGTTTGGGTGCAATTACCCTTCACCAGAGGAGCAGCCAGTGATGGTTGTTTATGAAGCAAAAGTGATCCTAGAAGTAGAAGCAGAAGAATCTGAAACATTCTTGTTTTAACTTTTATTGTCAGGAGATCGTTGGACCTATTTGAGGGGAGTGAACAGGACGAGCTGTCACTTAACTCCTTTATCTTCCGTTGTCGTCAACCCTAGCTTATCCTAGGATGCTTCCTGTAGCAAATTGCCAAAGCTTCAGATCCGTCCTGGAATATATATAAATTTCTCCACTGGAGTGGTAGTTTCAGTCAAGCTTGCTCTGATGGCGATCGTGACGTATTGTGTTTCAGTCTCAGCGAAGGATACAACAAAGTGATTAATATAAGAAAGAAACCGTTAGATAATGCCTCAACTTTTAGTTTGTGGACGGAATCCGGCTCGATTGGAAAATGAAGATTAAACTGAATCTATTCGGAAAGAAATCTCAGTATCACACTTTTCTATTTGAATTAGCATTTATCATGAAAGGAATAATCTCATGATGCATACACAGAGAAGGAAGTTTAGGTCTTTGGCGAAGTCTCATTTTGACCAAGATTGACCGTGTGAAAGTTGGACCTCTTCGAAAGCTTCCAGTGGACGTCTCTTCTAGGGATGAGAAGACTATAACTGCTACAAATCTCGTAAGGTTTTCATTAAATGGACATTACTTTTTTTCCTTTGGATTACACGTGCCAGCCATAACTTTCAATTAATCACTTAAATATTCAAATTTTTTTAAAAAGTTCTCTCAAATGTCAGAATTCCAACATGATATGGCCCTTGTTGTGAATATTTTTAGAAAAAATTATGGTATTGATATAATTGATTGAAAAATTATATGATATACAAGTGATCGGAAAAATAAGTTATGACACTTAAATGAGGGTTCTACATAGATTATCACTCTCAAGTGAGCACCATATGAAAGTCATGACACTTGTGATATCATATTCTCCCTTAATATTTATATAAATGTATGTATGTGTGTATCAAAGTGATTAGCCCAAACATCTACATTTATTAGTAAGAAAGGCAATAAAAAATGTGTATTTACTAGCCAAAATAACACAAGAAGTTCTAAGGCTAGATATATTAAATCTAATGAAAAGAATAATTAAAATAGAATGCTAAATAAAATCACGAGCATTGAAAATGATATAAAATGCAAAAGCAATATATGAAATAGCAAGCAAAACGAGACAAAACGTAAAACCAACCATGTAAGCGTGATAGACATATATTGAAGTAATAAGTAGATTACATGTAACAGAAAGGTACATAAAAGTAAAATATCATACCATTCAAGGGTGGTAAGCCGCCGTCAAGGGAGAAATGATATGGTGACTACATGTAGTGTTGGGGTGATTGGATGATTAACCAACTATGCTTTAGTTGGTAAATCTTACATGAAGATAAAAGTAGTCAAAGTGATTGGAAAACTTACTTTGTGATTAAAGATACTAGACTAAGGTTCTAAGGTTTCAAGCTAGAAGATGGAACGAAGAGTTGCTGAGGCAGAGTGAGGGAGAAGGATGTTCTTCCGAAGGGGGTGCATAAAGTTAGTGTCCAGCTCTTTGTGGCGAGAGGGAGTATTTTATAGAGTGATGAACAAAGAAATTATTGCGACAAAAGTTCTACAGTGAAAGTGACATAGCAAAAAGTGTTATGGTGATAAATGTTAGCCACTTCGTTTGCAGCTTTTCTAGTGATGGCCACCTGATATTTTGTCTTCATTCATCATCACTATCAGCCGCTAGATCAATTCCGAGAGTTGTTCCGCAGTTTGATTATTCTACGAACCGTGCAATTGCCAGGTGAGGTTTGGATAGATGATGCTTGTGCGCTGAAGGAACCTGGGATCAAAAGGATCCGACGCTCCAAATTTGACATTTTCTTAGATGTTTCATATGTGCAGGAATCTAACCTATGAAGAAAGGAGTTATAACTTTGCAAGTTACAACCTATGAGCTCTGTCCAATTTGACCACAGGAACGGAAGAAAGTTCAGGATATGGGGGTGATTTTCTTCCCTCCTGTCATATCCTAAACGATAGAAACACCAAAGCTCGATCAGTAACGGCCTCTTTAATTTATGCAGCCAGGTGCAACCCTAATAAACGAGAAAGTCTTCTGTTGAGACAAGAAGAAACATCATTGCTTGGACAGCGAGTTCTTCTTTGCTTCTGGGATATGCCGAATCAAAAGTTAACGGAAGTCCATCTTCATCGAGACGATGAAATCGTTTTATGGTTTCATCTCTCTTCCTATGACCCCTCTCATGGAAACTTTGATCACGCACCTGGCCATGATTTGAAGTAATCATTTTGTTTGCCTAGGACTGTAGAAGTTTTTCTCGTTGACTCCCGCTTTTTTCAGATGAATTATGATAATTGCGATACATTTTCTCAATTTCGAGTCCTTTCATTATGTTTCCTTGATTTGCCTGCTCAAAATCTCCAATTTTTCAGAGCCTTCGAAACTTGTAATCCACAACTTCAACGATGCTAATTCCGTGACGAAAATTGAAATTTGAGCAGCAATCGGTAGTAAAAGCATCGTTTGCATACAGAAAGACAAGTCATTAAGTACTTAGATATTCACTCCGTAAATTCATGGAAGTCAAAAGGAAGTCTCTTGAGACATTTTGCTTTAGCATTCTGGAAGCATTTTGCTCTTGAAACATTAGGGCAGTAGAGCCAGACATGTATGATGTTTCACTAGGAAGAATTTATGGGATTTGATCACGACAAGGATGGAAGAATATATTTGACCCTAGCAAATCCAAGAATGTCAAAGTTTCGAATCGTTCTGTCATGATATATGGATTTTCTTGTACACATGCAGCCTCGTTGCTTCCCATCCGGGCCATCCCTCATCTATCAAAGTTTTCTTCTCCTTTGTGGATAGAGTGACGACCATAACGTTTCCATCAGCTCAATTCATTTGTCAGCCCTAAGGCGCAACGGCTGGAAAGCCAGCAACCTTTTAGGGGTAGATCTTGGCTTGTCTCTTTCTCTGTTGCTTATAGTTGAATCATTTTGGTGAAAATGTGGCTACAAATAGGGAAGAATAACACGGGTTGACCAAACTCTGTTATCGACTGGACCGGCTGGTTTTGGGCTATTCCCAAGGGCATCAGTCCAATTCCCGATTTTATTAAAATGGTAACAGTGGTTTTCAATACAGTCCTCAATTTTGGGGGAACCAAACCACCCAAACCAAATCAAAGATTTTAATTAATTTAAGAAAAGATAATGTGAAGATTCTTTTCCTCTCCTTAACTTGTGAATTGCAATTTTATTTCTAATATGGATATGGAAAGTATATATATTTAAGAAAAGATAATTTAAAGGATCAAAGATTCAATTAATTTGGAAATTGTGATTTTATTTCTCATTCATGGTAATCTTCCATCAGAATTTAACATAGGGTTTTTTTATGGAATTTATCAGGAGAAATTTGATGTTGAAATCATTTTCTAATTTGATTTGCTATACAGAGAGATAGGAGTAGGTAGGATATTTTTGAACATCCAATGTTTTTTTGAAGACTTGTTCTTTCTAAATTGAGAGACTTCATCGTGTACAATTAAGAAAAAGAAGAAATCATATTCCTCTCAATTGTTATTGGGAAGACATTTGCCACTTTCCTTGGAAGTATCAAAATTAAATTATCAAATTACCATAATTTGAAGGGAAGATGAAGAAGGAATCGTAGACCAATATCATAGTTTGTGTTGGAGTATCATTGACGAAAACTCGTGAATGAAAGCATGTTTCACAAAGTTTTATTTTATTTTTATTATAATTCACTGGTTCTATAGTACCGCTGGGGAACCAAAGTCTGTTCCTAATTCTAGAAAGCGGGGAATTGATCCCTGATTTTAGAGAATAGGAGCCAATCCCACCATTTCGGTTCTTGATTTGGGGGGAATTAGAGGGCTTGGCGAATCAATTATCCCTAGCTAGAAACCTAGAAACTTATAAGGATAATTGTACTAAAGATCCTAAATTTTAACACCAGAGTATAATTGAATTTTTAAACTTTCAGAAAATGTCAATTAAGTCCTAAAACTATTAGATCCTAAAACTTTTCAAAAAATTGCCACGACTCTGACCTGAACACGCGACAGTTCCCGAAGATTTTCTCACTTGTCGTCGATACCTCGCGACGTCCCAAGATTCATCATCGACCCAAAAACCACAATAGACAATACGCAGCGGAAGCAATTAAGAAAACCTTAACAAATCTAGGATACCAAAAGAACTTCTCATATACATAAACATTTGCTAGCATTTTACACAAGAACTCGTGATAAGACAGAGCCCATATACATGTTAGTTAGAATAATGGATTATGAGAGGATTTACCTGGTCTCCCTATATAGGATCAGGGCCAGTCAAAATAATCAAAAAGTGATGGTAGGTCTAAGGTTATCCTAAGGATCTATCACAAAACCATCAACGAGGTCGACATGCCACCGGTCGAGGTACCACTCATCATACCCTCTCCAAAGGTTTTCATGACGGTCCATCTCCCTCATTAGTGGTCCTTCCTTAAAACTGGAGTACCTAACCCAGCACTAGTGTGGCACCTAACACAAATAGTCATAGTCAAACTCCCAGATTCTTCTTATGCTGCTTAATAGTGCTAATCACCCGCTCGGCCCTTGTACAGTACCTCCATGCTCAAGACCTGAAAGAAAGGTTATACAACAAATAAGATAAAATCATAGTAAGTTTATGCCATAAGCCCTGGCTAGGAAGGCATTGGCCCTAAGGCTCATAATCAGTTGTAACATTTCTCACATATCACACACGTCTCACATGCTTGTTAATAGTATTGTATTAACGTTTAAGCCACTATACATGTCATTGTCACAATCTTAGGTATACTAACACTTTCGTCATACGGGCAACTATATAGGCATTCAAGCCTGATCAACACATAATTCTACACATCGGCACACGAGTCTCTTGTGTGCCATCCCTGGTTGTGTCTAGACCTCTAGCCTCCAACCTGTCATGATAGTTTCTTCGAATCCTCATCTAATTGCTTATTAGTCCACGACCGAGTGCTGGATTAGGCTACCTGATCAGGCATAATGATATCAAACAAGCACCAATCACAATTTAAATACATGCGCCAATCAATTAATAAGGCAATCCACAACAGGTTTGTAACAATTAATCAAATCAATAGTACATAACAGATAGTATCTAATTCAGACATCACTATATTGCTGACTACTCGACACATCAATTAGGGATTCACCTATTTTCTTAATTTGAATGGTAAACCATCATTCAATATTCTATAGGCACGATCACTTTAATTGGCCACCCTTTGACCGACAATCGCCTAATCAGTCCAATTTGCCTTTGAGGCGCTCTTAATTAATCATTGACTAATAACCCAATTCTAATTACAATTCAAGCATACAGTCAATACAATCGATCCATACATTTCTACTAAAGTGAGTAATAGTCCTAATCGAAAATTATGACGTAAACTCACTTCCTAGTTTGTGCTTCATAGGAAAAACAACAATGACGACTCGTGGCCATCTCACAACGTCGCAAAACTCACATAACAAAAGCATGGATTGTCTGACATGACACGACTTAACACGGCATGGTGTGGTGGCAGCACTATTCGAGCAAGGCTCCAATTGGTGGTTTCAAGAGATGGCAAGGTGGCCAATCAATTGGACAAAGCAGCGGATGCAGGTAGACAACAGAGGCCATGAAAAGTCACTAGAGATGATCAGAACACTAGAAATGGTATTACAACAATTGAAACGAAAAAAATTATGCATATTATTATATACTTTTTTAGATAAGTGTCTTGAAAGTCTTAAAACTTATCATGTAAGTATAATTAAGTTTTAAAACTTTCAAAAAGTGCAATTAAGTGATATAAATTGCCGCAAAGTGTAATTGAGTCCTAAAACTTGTCAAAAGAACAATCAAAATTTAGAACTTGTTAAATTGGTCCAATGAAAAACGAACAAAAGGAAATAGTGATTAAAAGAGAGGGAAATGGGAAAATTGAGAAAATAGGCACTTAAAATAGTCTTAGCCTGTGGGCTTATGTGCGTCAAGTAGAGTTGGGCCGAATCTCTTCTTAGTTATTAGGGGCTTGGTATTTTTAAGAGGATATCGGGCTTTTGAATTTTTCAAGGAAAAAAGAGGCTTCGCGGCCCGTGTCCATCGGAATCCCATATCTTATCTCACACGAGAACGGGCCCAAGAGCCCAGCCCGAGTCCCTGTTTCCACAATATTAAAATAATATTTTACAAAAATTGTAAATTTAAAAAGAATCAGAAAATAGCTTAGAAGCAGGCTTTCATTAGGTTGTTAGATTTAGCTTAGTTTCATTGGCAAATTCATATAACAATCGGTAAATTTAAGGCACAAGTACGATTTTGAGAAATAGAAGTCGGTGATTTACAAATTGACAAAAAGAGTTTGTAATTTCACGGAAACGTCAACAAATTACCGAGAACAAAGCGACAAATGATTTTATTTACCATCTTTTTAAAATTCATCAATTCTTTGAGAAATATACGCACTTTAAGAAGAAACCCTCTTTTTCCATGGAAAATGAAAAGTAGTATCGTCCCTATCTATTAACAGGGAGCCGGACGAGCACCTAACAATTACTTCGAGGAAATGATCTTAGGCCTCTACTGATGACACCATGCTTGGGGGATGCTGTGGAATTTGTTCTTCAAATGCATAACCTGCAGAAACAAATACATGAGAAAAAAAGTAACAACGAATGAAGGAGGAGGTGATGATACCATGCTTGGGCGATGTTGTGGAATTTAGGTTTCTTTACATAGTCAAGGAGGAGGATACAGGTGTGCTGGTCTCTTGATTGATAGGTTCACTCGCTGGTGACCCTGAAAAGTACACCGGAAGATGCCTTGGCCCAGGCCGAGCCGCCACCAGCAGGTCGAGTGATTAACTACTTGCCATCACAGTACACGCTACGCACCGGAACTTGTATTTTCTTACTAGACACGTCCGCCGTGACGAATCAAATTCTCTCCGATGATTGCGAGTCCTCTGCATAATCCTCTTCTGCGTGCGTCCATCTTTGACCGAGTATGATCGACAGCTGAGCATATTTCCGCTTTGATCATATTGCTACGTCCGATTCAGGGATTCGAGTTATAGTCAAATAATGAGCGGTCCACGGTAATATATCTTATTTTAGACTGCTCATCTCGTCATTGGCTACGCCCAGAGTTGTTTATCGTGCTGCACAACTCATATCCTTGAGAATAATTGGACGAAGAACTGAATATTCCCATCAATTCCTGTTCAAATCGGGTCGATGCATATTAAATTAACTTTGGAAAATTGCGTTCCGATGCGGTCAAAGTTCAAACTTGAGCGTGGGCGTAAGCATTGATTGCTTGGAGGTGGTTCTGACCGCATGATGTTTTGACTCTTCGATCCTTTCCTTTGTTGTTTTGGTAAGTTCGATCCTTTCCTTTGTTTATAGCTTCACAGAAGAGAAAATGTCGATCACTGCGGAAGCCGTGTTACCGACCTCAGTAATCATAACAATTCCCATTGAGGAAACATGAGTTTTTTTTCTTCTTCTTTTTTTAACTTTAGACAATGGGAAAGTAACATTTTGCATAACAAATGAAAATGAGATGACATCGTGAAAAATCCCCCACTTGTACCCAACGTGGCATTTGTCCTAAATCAACTTCGCATGTGTAACCATGGCACACTCGCCTCTAACAAATTGTTGTATGACGAAAAATCTTTAATTCATACTCATGACCCAAATTCACCCTCTGCGTCATATCTCAAGTTACTAATAGTGGATAGATTTGGGGTAAATGTGTAATGTTACTAGTTTGGAATTTTTTTTTTCGTGAGGTGCAAATTAGTTTGGATTAATATGTCATGAGCACTGGTCTGGAACTTTTGCGTGAGAAAAAAAATAGTTTGAGAGTTTTAATGTTACTGACCCTGACAAAATCCTATTGTTGACATGAAAAATCAAATTTTAGTCGGATCAGGAAGTTGAACTCCTGAAAAGAAGCAATTTTTGGTAAGTTCAAATGGTGCATTATAGGGGAATTAAAGGAAAGGCCATTTGCTTTTGTTTCACCATAACCAACACTCAAGAATATGGATATCATCTCAACCTGGTCATTCATGATGAAATTCGTACGCAAGATTTAGACTTTCAAGATAATTTCTTGTGATAAATGAATATTATCTTATTTTAACAATCATTGTCGGCCACCTTATTATTATTATTTTCATACAGAATAGTTAACATCATACACATAGTTCGAAATTTCAAAAGGAAATCCCTAAATACAAGTGAACCTTATAAAATAAACTTTTTGATGATCGAATTTTCAGCATTTTACATTGAATAGACAAATTTGTCCTGTTTTCACAATCTTTTGGCCATGATTCGCTCTACCAATCATCGTCAGGCACCTTTAATTACACACAAAATAAATCCACATCATATAAATAGTCTGAAAATTTCAAAAGGGTCATATCCAAATCCCTCAATAACGCTAAATCTTATTAAAATAAAATTGTTGATAATCGAATTTTCAGCGACTTAACCATTGACCGTTGCATTAAATAGACAATTTCGTCATGTATATATTTTTATATACGTACATATATATACCTGGTGAAGTTTTTCTTTGTTTCTTTTGCAATATTTCCCGTTCTTACGTGGTTGAGAAGGTGCACCGGAAAGACCATCAAGCTATTGAGGACTTTGTCTTCAGGAACGCAAATGATTAAATACATATAATCCTACCAATCCATAATCGTCCCTCCTTTCATTAAACAAAAATTATTTGGTGCACGTGAGTAAATTTGAAGATATGGATGGAGAATCTGCGTCAACCTATCTTTCGTAAGTTTCAATATCACTTTGCATCACGGATGACGTACGCCTCGCGACTAATTTATTGTAAAGCAGGCCTGTTCTTTGCGTTTCATGAAGCTGAGGATAATTTCGAATAAGAAATCTTAGGACGGATAATCATCAAGGGCCTAAAGACTTGTTTGGATCATCATCATCATCATCTCTATATGCACACACTCACATCACAAGCTCTTCCATTAACTATGTCTAAGTGCTTTCATTAAACAAGAGAAATACTCGATGCAAGTCCTATTTTCTTTTATCTAAGTAATGCTACCGAGCTCTAGACCTCTCGACTGGTGCAATCGAGCCGAACCATTTTCTAAAAATTAAAGCAAAGTCGCCACTTTGCTCAACATCCAAAGTTGCTTCAACTAGCGATAGGAATTGTCGATGCGACGGCCTCAGATTATTGCATCTTCAGTTCAATGCCTTGAATTTGATTGAACATTTCGATTATTTTCACCAACGAAAAGGTTTCAGACTCAATGGGAGATTGCGAGTTTAAGATTTTGCATTTCTGAAATATTTCCCTTAATGATGGACTTGAATGCCGAGATATATGCGGGCCATGATACAAGATTTAGGACATGAGATCTCTAATTCACCAACGGTGTTATCAAATCTTCTCTGTGATAAATGGGAAATAAAAAATAAAGCAAGAACTGACGTTGCCCAAAATTTGGGGATGTATGATCCACCATGATCCTTTTCTGTTAACCTAAAGCCTCGCACTTAGGCAAGTCTTGATACGACCAACGAAAGACTTTTACCACTAAAAGTCAGTTGACGACATCTTATATTAATTTTAAAGTCCAAAGTGAGCAACTTATGGATTCCCACTTGACATCACCACCAAAGCCTTGCACGTTTGTTCTTTAGTTAAATTGGTTTATCAGGAGTAAGGTCCAAATTGGATTAGGTAGACACTCTGAGTTAAAAGATGGGCGGCTTGAGCTAATCCGATGATTATCTAATTCTTGAAGAGGGTGCACAGATTTGGTTTCTCCTGCCGACGATTTGTGGTCTTGAAACAAGGAATTCTCCGTCACCACCTTTGCAGCTCCTCGTAGCATCCCTCGTGGAAAGTGGGAACAAAACTCTCATTGCATTATCTACTTCGTTTGAGTAGCTATGGAGAAACCTTCACGAAGTATCATATCATGTAATGTACTATAATGATATTCTTAGGATCTGCACATATAGTTGAAGTCAATTATAAAGGTGAGATGACAGATTCATTGGGAAAATGGACGTGAAGTTCGAATGCATTCACAGATAACCGTTTGTTGATCTCAGTAACTAAGTCTACTCGGATCTTTTTACGATGCTTTGATCAAAAGGATTGAGATCCTCTAAGTCAAAGCACAATTACCCCGATGGATTAAAACCCACTTGTGGTTTGAAGAAATTTAACTCTGGTACAAGAAGAACCCTAAATATAGATATTTCTCTCTTTTCCGAATCAAGTAAGGAGCTGGATCACTGTAGCATGACTAGAACGATCGTCGCCATCAAGTGAAATGGTTTCTCTCTCCATCTTCCTCATGTCAAGAGCTCGACTATAGTGGTAGTGACCACAAGGATTGTGACCCTTTAGCAAAATGGTTTCCTTAACTAAAGGCAACCTTAAACTTGAGGTCACTCTAAACTGACGTCGTCATATCTATAATGATGAATTGCTTTGGTACGAGAGTGTGAGAGAGGGGTTAGAACTCGACTCTCTCTAAAGAGGGTTAAAAAAAAAACTCCCATTATTAAAATTTAAATTTTTTCATCAATTATCTTGCCCCTAACTATTTGTAAGTATCCAACTTTCCCGCCGCTCAACTACTCACACGGCTTATAAACAGACAATTCCTTTAATAGACCTTCCGGATAATGTATTCTAATTTCTTTGAAAAAGCGACACCTCCTTTGAAAAAAATTCAATGATTACGCAAAAGAATATACAGATTTGCGGGCAACGGATGACTATGATGACTTCAGCAGGGCGTGGTCCAATGAGGACCAAGTGAAGAGGGCGCGTGTCTAGAGATTACCGAAGAGGATGGAGTGGAATCACATGGGACTGGCCTTACTCGTCCAACTATTCTGCCGCCATCTCTTTTGTCTTTTTTATAGATTCCTCGGGGGATCGCGGGATTACGAAACTGAGGGACTTGGATCACCAAAACTGTAGGATATACAGGTCAAGTGATCTACTTTTGAGAGCCGTCCGATATCAGATCAAACGACTCTCATCAAATGTGGGGCTTTTTTCTTCTTTTTTTTCCTTTTTTCGAAAAAATATATTTTTACCTCGAGATCGGACTGTTGGGAGCAAAAGCAGGTCACTTGACCTGCATACCCTGCAGGTCAAGTGATCCAAGTCCCGAAACGAGTCGCCCACATGCGGAAAAGCTCTTGCCTGGTACGCTTTCATAAGAACCATTCAGTCCTAATTTCATATCTTTTAGCATTCGATGTTCTCCATGTAACTTATCGATTACCCTTGCGCATTCATTAACATGACTCGTGTCGCCTGCAAGATTTCTTCGTCGGTATATAATATATATGATCAACAACCGATTTGTTTTGTGACTCATTTTTGTCCTTTTGCTGTGTGTGCGCACGCGAGTATATGAGAAGATGTATATGAGCCTTTCTTTAAAGATTTCGTGTCCCTATGACTATCTTTGGGGTACTTCATTTTTAATGATTAGTTCTAAAAGGAAGCCAATTAGGATTGATGGATCTCATCAAGAGAAGAACGATACAACGATCTACATGGTCTTTGGCTAGTTCACGTTGTGGGATCACTCCCCAGAACATGTAATACACTAGATTGACGTGGAGCAGTGACTTTTGATATCGGTTGGAGAGATGGACTATTCGAGGTGTACGAAAGCTGATTGAGACATCATGTGGTTGTTAAAACTAGGAAAAGAGGTGAAGTATAGTGCTAGTTCGAGTATTGGCCGTCGAACTTGAAAAATTTCCAAGGCTTGTTTGTTTCAACTCATGTAAAGCAAAATATACTTTGTCACTTTTCCGTCAAAATATAAATATTATTCAAATTGTGAGAAAGTATGAAAAGTTGCATGAAAATCTACATAGCAACAAGTGCATTCTTATGAAAGTTTCAAGCATCACAGATTTAAAAAAAAAAAAACGAAGTCAAAGTGCCTTAATCCAAGCAATATGAATAACACCTTCAGTTTAAAATAAGAGATGATCGAGGCGATAGAGATGAAGTCTACATAACAATAATTAAACTTTTTCAGTTGATTTCTTCTCATCTCTTGGATGTTTTCCCATGTAAGAGCAAGCTCCCACAACTATAAAAGGCGCTTTCCTGCTTCCCCTCTCCCAATAGAGAAATCAAACTTGTCTTTCTCCTAAGTAGGATCATAGCTTTAACTTGTCCTGATCATTGACAGGTTTGACATCTTGCGATCTAGTTCTTAAGCTAGCCCCAAAGAAAGAAAGCCAAGATTTTGAAATTTTGCTTCATCAAGGATGAAGAGTGGTCTCCAACCAAATCTCCCACCAGGTTTCAGGTTTCATCCAACAGATGAAGAACTCATCCTCCATTACCTCAGAAAAAAGATGACCTCCAGTCCTCTTCCTGTCTCCATCATTGCTGAAGTTGATCTCTACAAGTTTGATCCATGGGAATTACCAGGTAACTTTTTTTATCTTCTAATAATAACTACTTCTCTCTCTTTTTTCCGGGTAATTCTTCACATATATACACAGTTACGTGAGTTGAGTGGTGATGGTGAATATTTCTGAACGTTATTAGGCAAGGCAGCGTTTGGGGAGACGGAATGGTACTTCTTCAGTCCAAGGGACCGCAAGTACCCGAATGGTGCGAGGCCGAACAGGGCAGCGGCATCGGGGTACTGGAAGGCGACCGGGACGGACAAGATCGTCGTGGACTCATCCACCGGCGAGAATCTCGGCGTGAAGAAGGCGCTCGTGTTCTACAAGGGGAAACCTCCCAAAGGAATCAAGAGCCGGTGGATCATGCATGAGTATCGCCTAGCAAATTCTCCGGTTCCAATCTACGGCAACAAAGCCATCAAGCTTAAAGAGTTGTCCATGCGAGTACGTACATCGATCTCTTACATTGACGTATAATCAACGCATGCTTAAGACCGATTCATAAGTTTTCACGCCACAAGAGTTCTTTATTGGGCATTGACCTCGGTGCGATAATATTGGACGTTAGGTGATTGTGAGACATGTCTGAACACATTGCGTGTGATGGATCTATCATGATGTGTATTAATTAAATAACTCTATGCCAAGCAGTGTCGTCAATCTATTGGTCTCTACATGCATTATTGGAACAATACCACCTCAGACCTTGACATGAGATTTTTTTCATTAAACAAAGGAATTACTTCAAAGGGGACAAACACATGTCCCATTAATGGAAGCATTAGTTCTGATCCCTTCTAGACAAAGTTAAATACCCAAAAAAAAAAATTATATTCGCCAAGCCAGCAAGGTAACAATATTCTCAATTATGAGCTCACCTTACTTTATGTGGGCAAGGAGGCAATTAGCTAATGGACCCCATAATCTATTTCTAGAGACTTGCTTTCATCATCAGCACCTTCTGGGGACCATACAGTTTAGTGCTAATCTCACTACCTGGAGCTGACATGAGCCATCCTTATCCTAAAGTTTTTTAGGAAATTATTGAAGTGATTATTACTATAAATAATTGAGGGTTTTATTCTAAAGTATAGGATTAATAGCCCCGCACCATTTACGGAGAAACTCTTTCGCCACGTGACTTTGATCCTTAAATTAATCAAATGCACTAATCTCCGTCTCAGTTGGACGAGTGGGTTCTCTGTCGCATCTACAAAAGATCAAGTGCGGCATATTCCACAACACCAATGGCGGCAGCAAATGATGATGGAGAACAAGAACAGCACTTCACGCAAGAAAGCATCAATAACGACCCCAACAACGTCGACGCGACTAAGCCCATGATGATGAACTGTTCTTCTTCCTTCTCCAACTTGTTCGATGCCGTGGACTTCTCCATGCTGAGGAACATCATGTCGGACGATTATAATGGGCACTGCGGCAATGCTGATGATGTTGGTGACTTATTGGTCTCAACTCAGGGTGCGAATCAAGTGAGTTTGGATCAGAAGATGTTTCAGAGTCTTCCTCAGTTGACAAGCTACTCGGCTTCGCAGAATCCACTCAAGCGCAAGTATTCATCGAACGCAGACTTTGAAGCGGCGAACTCGCCGAAGAAAAATTTGATGAGCCAGACATTCTTGGATCAGCATTTGCTCTTGAGCCCACATCTGCATCATCACTTTCAAGGGTTTTGAATTGGAAGATCGCTAGAAAATTGAGGGGGGGAAAAGGAAGAGTTATTGTGAACAGAGATTCATGGGAATGTTATTTATTTAGCATATTGTCAAAGTCCAGCATTAGTTTTGTATGTTTATATCTATCAGATTTAACGATTATGTTGTTTCATCACCCAACTCGAAAAACGATAAGAAGATCAAGATATGTTTATAAAGGAAATGATGGCCTGGTCTTGCTTCGGGCATGACCTTGTCAATCGCTGGCTCGGTTGTAACTTAGGTCCTATTTGATTCAGCATTTGAAATAGGTTTTGAGGTTCTAAAGTCCATTGCCAAATACAAATGACAGATTGATCTATTGGGTGACTTGGGGAAAATGGATGCAAGTCAGAAAGTACTTTGAAAAGGTGCATCTCCAGAATGTAAATAAACTTTTTTTTCTTCCAACATTATCCTCGCTCAACTTTCATAATTTTGGAAATGCCCTCGTATTTCCCAACATAGCTATCGGATGCCTTAGCCACCAGCAAGCCGCAGGCAATCAATTGGCGACCGACCGATGGAACATCCACACCCTTGCCTAAACTCATACAACCTTAGGCAAGATGGCCTAAGGTCGCATGACCCAAGTGTCATTGGAGGTCACGTGTCCCAAAGTCCCACTAGAGGTCATCTAGGGTCGCGTGACCCAAGCCGATGCTGCCCAGCATTGCGTGACCTAGGCAATGCCACTTGGGGTCTGGCAACCATAGGCAAGGCTACTTGGCAAATAGATCCAGCCGTCAACCAACCACCAGTGGAACTCAACCACAGATAAATAGTTTGGGATATTTTTTTTTAAAGAAAGTGTAGTTTTAACCAAATCACATTTAGGTCAAAGTTGTTCTCCAATATATTTTTAAAATATACTTTACTAAACGCTACTTGCATTTCGAAAAACTCATTCAGCGCAAATGCAAAGACATTCCCCAAAAAGAAACCACACAGAGCCTTGGTCGTGGTTGCCTCGTTGTGATCGAGCGATGGCCCAAGCCATACCTAGGTCATAGTATCGTCGTGGTCAGGCGATGGCCTGGTCATGCCTCGATCATGGTTGAGGTCATGGATGAGTGCATCTGATCGTGGATTGATCGTAACCTGGTCTTGATCAAGCAAGCGGCTAAGGGTGCGCATGATAACGCTTCTTTTTTGAGGAAGGGTTTTTTTTTTCAGAAACATTTATTTTTCATTTCTATTCCCCGAAATAATTTCTGAGTAAAATAAGGCGTTTGGTAATTATATAGAATTTCTACTCTTGGAATAGAAAAAGAATAGGACTGTGTTTAATACGATTCAAGATTTTTTTTACTTTTTTTTATTTTTCTTAATGCTCAAGAACAACAGACGGCAACCGGCGATCGGGCGAGTAGCGACCAACGGCTACAAGAGATAAAAATAAAAATAAAAATAAAAAAATCTTATTTCTAAAATTGTTCCCAGGAACAAGAAGCAACTTCTTTTTGCTTCTTGTTTCTATTTCTGGGAACAAAAAAACAAGTTAACGTTATCAAATGGATTTCTATTCTTTTTTTGTTCAAGGGAACAAAAGAACAAAAATTTGAAGAAATTGGGACATTACCATGCGCACCCTTAGTCACTTGGTTGTAGTCAGACTATAGGGCCTGGACGAAGGTCGTAGCCAAATTCACCACGAGTTATCGTTCAGCACTTGTTCTTTGAGTTTAGCCTTGATAAATAATACGCAAGGCATATCCCTCTCTAGTCTCCAATTTTCAGATGGGCCTAACAATCTTTAATGAAATTAATGGACCTCACACGATATCCTAAGTTCATGCAGGGTACTTCAGATGGGCCAGGGTTTCGGCCTCTATCTTTCTATCCTGTTTTGGGGATCCACCAAGGACAACGTCAAAACCTGTCTCCCATAATTGATAAATCCAACGACAAAAGAAGAAAGACTTCTGCAGACAAGCTTAGAATCAGTCCAAAGAAATGATCTGCGCATCGCATAATGTCGACAATGCAGAAGTCAATCATTGTGCCATCTCGATTTCGTACATGATAAACCTCTTTCTTATCACGTAACCTTCAGTAAACAAATAATTGAAGATGTGGTCCTCGAAATGACCGGGAGCTCGTTTTGACCTCCCTTAGGCACAACGAATACCCATCGATTCGTTGGATTTGAATGCAAGTCTCCTGCATCAAGGTGGATACATCGGCACTCTTCCCAGATCGTAAGCAACGCCTCGCCGTGGCTTTCTGGTGCTTTTTTACGTAAGGCCCGAGAGATGTCGAGGTCTTCGTAGCCGAAGGATCCGCGGGATTTATCGTCGACTCGGAAAGAATGCAAATTATATTTGGAAAGACACAAGAACGAGTTCCATAGCTTGACCATGATCAAGATTTATGGCCATGGCAAGAATTCATGTTTCGAACCTGCTGTTGGGTCTCTGTGTATATTTTAAAGCTTCGTTGTGAACAATAATGGAAAGAGAATAAATTTGAGAAAACCACAAATCAACACACTACTGGATTTTGCATGGTCCGGCCATTAAAGTAAAATGACTTGTTGCGCACTTCATTCTGGTCAGTAATACTTCCGGCAATCATTTCACGTATAAAGAAGATAAAACTGTATAAATATATGTACATGAATTTGAAGAGTGAGAAAAGTCTATATAAATTGATTCTAATTTCAAACTTTATTGAATTTTTGCAGCTCTTGTAATTTAACTTTTATTGCACATGGAAGACTTTAAGTAGTTGGACTTTTTACGAATATTGACATCGAAGATTTTGCATCTGTTTCTTTTCTGTTTTAAAATCAAACTATTTTTCCAATTAAAAGTCAAAGGTAGAAGTCATAATTATAATTCAGTCCCGTGCTAAACTTCACAAGTGAAACGAAAAGATAAACGAGGTATGACGAATTTGCATACGAAATGGTAAATGATATACAAACAACACCGCTACATGTATACTACTACAGGTCCCCGGTATTCCTCTAACGATAAGAACAGAAGTGCGGCCTAGCTAGCCCATGATCATCACTAAAGATGATCGGAAGATTCTTCGCATCGCTCTAGATTATGCGTATCTCTAATCAATCGATCAGGAATAACCATTACTTGTTCATCAGTGGGTTAAGCTTAAACTTTGAAAACGTGGCAACAGACGTGAAAGGGTGCGCAAAATCTCTTGTCCTTGTCCATCCCTTTTCTCCCAAAAATGAAAACAGCCTCAGTTATCAGGAAGATGACACATATTAGAGCAAGCCCATTTTGCTGTTGCTTTCTCCTCGCGTTGGCCACTGTTAGTTGATGTATGGTTAGGGTAGTTAGGTGTAGAACGAGAGAGAGAGAGGGAGAGAGAGAGAGAGAGAGAGAGAGACTACCAACTGGAAAAAGAAAAGTCATGAATGATGACTTTATGAAGTTTTTTCTTCAGAGTCCCCACCTTCAAATTGATCAAGAAAAGAGATAAGATGGAAAAGTGTAGCTTATCTCTTTTTTTCAAAGGCGACATGTGACCAACAAGCGAAGCTTTTCAATTGCACAAGCAGTAAACAACTGCTTTCTCCCGAGTCAATAATCCCATCTGTCCCCATTGCAGCCAACTGTCTCGAGTCTTGAAACAGTGGCGGGTCCTTGGACTGTTCTGCCAAGGTCCGAGAACGTGTCGATCCTTCATTAAATCGAGGCCCCGGTTCCACTTGGATCCCAAGTTGATGATTTTTAAGGTTGGTGTCGTCACCAGCTCGCGTACAGTCGGACGCTTCGCATATGATTGTTGATGACATGATTCGCCCTCGCTTCTTGCAAGTTGCCTCATTTGTTTATCTGATCCATGTTCCACGAACTCATAGACAAGTGATTATGATTTGGGATATGATTCACGAGACAAACCCTTTTCCTTTCTTCTTAAGAAAATCAAACACCGGGAGCATAGACAACGGAAATATGTCTTATCTATTTATTATTGAGTTTGCGTTCGCGTAGAAATGAACTTTACATGCGAAATACGAGATTTAGACGAAATCGCATTGGATAGGCTATCGAAAGCGGACAAAATTAAACTTAAGTTTATAAAGATTATATGAATTTGACTCTGATATCATGTTAGGATGGCCATCAAAATCTTATGCGATATCAAATGTATACAAAGAGCATGTAAATCTTTCTTTGTTTTTAGAAATAACAAGGTGTGCTAATATCCTAACTAGTGAGACAATTGTTATTAGGGACAGGGACGAGCAACATGGACCAATCCGATCAAGAGCCACTCAAACTGGGCTTGATTGGCCGGTTTTGGGCAGTTCCTATAGGCGTTGGTCCGATTCCATAAAATTGGAATCGGTGATTTCCAGTCCGATTATTGATTCCAAGGGAAAATGGACCAACATGACCGCCGGGACTGAATCAATGATTTTTTTATGTTATTTTCATATTTTTATTTCTCAAAAAAAAATATTTTCCTTCCCTTCTCACGTGTCTTGCTCTGCTCACTTTTCTTCTCCTCGCCTCTCCTCTCCTCTCTCATCTCATCTCATGAGTCTCCTCTCACAATTTTTATTTAAAGTTTTCCTTTGATTCATTGGTTTTATTGGACCACCCACGAATCGGACCATTCCCATCCCGTCTTAGGACTAATTGGTTTGATTTCCAATTCCGAAGGAAAATTATACTACTCGGGAAATCAATCATCCCTAATGGTTATTATTTTCAAAAGATAAAGCTGCATATATCATATCTTTAATGAGTTAGAACCCATTGATTTAATGGAATAGGAAAACGCGCTTTCGAACCATTAGGCAATCGAAAATCTTCTTTCACGATATTTACACGCCACAATTTCCTCTGAAACTTCACGCGGTTTTCGACTCGGTCCAAACAAATCAAATGGGTTTGAATCACTTCAACACAAACTCCGGCTCGTGAATTTACCTACTCACCACCCATTCACTCGCCGGAATTGATCTCTCAATAAATAACAATTCTCAAACGGAGGATCAAGCAAGTCACCTTCCATATTCGTTTTCCCTGCCCAACTCTAAACAACAACAAATCAAAGGAAAAGAAAAAATCACGGATATGCAATTCAAAGCGATCCGATCAAATAATATTAAACAATGTCGTCATCAACTCGTCACCACCGTGGGGCCAAACTCCGAGTCCCTTTTCTTTCATCCGCAGCTTTCGCGGTGGCAAAAGTCGTCACGAGTGACAGTGATGACGATCAAGGCAATGTTTTGTTCCTTTCTATCTTCCAATCCCCCGCCACGAGTGACAGTGATGACGATCAAGGCAATGTTTTGTTCCTTTCTATCTTCCAATCCCCCGCCATGTTACGGGTCTACGTGATCTTCTGAATCATGAATTTAAATAACACATCATATCCACAGAAGTTTGGAAGGCCTCAAACTCTTTTATTATATGTATAGATATCTTGAATCTTTAGAAATTTACTCCACGATTCCGCTACAAAGACATTGCTCGTTTTCTTTTTAATTTCTTTTGACTGAGTTTCTGCTCAAGTTTTCTCCTCCCTCATTTCCTCCGATTTCCGAAAACATGGCATAAGCAATAAAGGGAACGGACTCACCGCGTACATCTAGCATGTTCTTCATACCCTTTCTTGTACGAAAGCCGGGTATTACATAGGAAATGCAAGACGATGACGTTTATAGCCAAATCAAAACACGACCAGCCTAATAGCCAAAAAGAATAATACAAAATGACAACAATCGAGTAGCTAAGAATTCGAGAGTCACTCAAAACTCCGATGCCATCTTCGATAGTTATTGGGAAACCTTATCAATCCTATTAATCGGTACATCTTGAGCATTTGCTATGTATACTAAATAAGGAATTACCCTTTTTAGAAATTATCGATTACGTGTAACTCGGGATAACCAGTAAATCAAAAACCGTAGAATTCTCTGATTAGATACTTAATGAGTACGTATAGGACATTCGTCGACGTAATCGTATGTTTAAAAAGAATAAAATAAGGAGGTAATTAGGTGGCGAGGGAACTGAGACGTGTGCTCCAACCCTCCTCGGGAATTACAGGAGCATATTCCTCTCGGGAGAAGCGTCGAGACAAGAAACCATGTCCTGCTCGAAGACTTTCGTTCTTGTCTCTCTCTCATTCTCTCTAATACAATTCCAACACGTGTGATGGATCCGTGCGGGGCCCCCTCTCCAGCATGATTAATTCTAATTCGACGTTAGCGCCTACATAGTTAAGACTTAATCGAGGTGGGATTAGTATAATCGAGCTGTTCAGTTTTGATTTGTTGGGAGATCGGTGTGGGGGGTGTTGCGTCGCCCACGAATTCAAAGCCGATCGATAGAAGAAAAATAGAGAGAGGCGAGGAGCTGGCGCTGGAACCGCATTTGACGGCGCCGGAATGTTTACTTTTTCGGGTGACGTCACGGCGTATGTCTTCTTTCCTGGGGGCGGCTCGAGCCGAGCCGGGTGGGCTCCCCGGAGCTGGCTCTTCGAGCTGGTGGCCGTGGGTGGTGGGGGGGGGGGGGGGGGGGGGGGGGGTGGGGGGGGGGGGGGGGTTGTGCTCCGCGGCTGATGGAACGTTGATGACGACTGCAGTTCAGTCATCTCTGCAGCCCCACCACCCGATTTTGATTTTCAGCAGTCTCTCAATTGTTTTGAACTTCTCCTCGTTTTGTCTTCTTTCCCGAACGAGCCGTGATCGGGAGGAGTTCTGATGCGACGATAATTGCTTTCCCGTCGGAGCCAGAACTTGGCGACTCTGATCACGGAGTCCTCATAAGTTCAGTAGCTAGTTGTAGAAGCTTGGATTGAGACATAGGAAAGGACACCTGGGCGACTACAGGATGATTTCACATCGATCAAAATATCTTGAGTTAGACAAACTCCGTGTACAATTTCGATGGCGCCAATCATATTCGATGCCTCGATGCGCTTGAGTACACATGGCGATGGCTCGGTGAGACGGAAAAATTAGATTCTTCTCTTGTTAGACTATAGATATACCATATCCGAGTTACCTACATGCGAGCACGACACGTGGCGCATCAAAGATCTACTACCCTACAAGTGTTTTTACGTGGAATATGAGAGCAAACCTTGGACACCGACATCCACCGTCTTGTCGTTGCCCCCTCCCACTGTCCATTGCCTTTGCCAACCCTCCACCTTGGCCACACACATTCACTGTCCCCTCTCTTGGAAAGGGGGGGGGGGGGGGGGGAGGACGACGGTGATGGCGACGTTAGGGAGCGAGCCATGGGATGACAATGAGAGAGTAATGAAGTAGCATAGGTGCATGATGGAAGCCGAATAGAAAGAAAAGAGGGTTTGGCAAGACGAGTAGAGATTCGAGGATTCGTGTGTAAATTCACAAAGTATGGTTATTTTTGATAAATCTGAAATAAGTTTATGCTGCGGAGGATCCTAACATGACCCACATTAGCAATCTTTCATCCATGTGCATCGACTAAAAGAAGATAACGCGTTTCTCCATTCTTAATTGACAAAACTTTCGTCGAAGCAACCTTTGGATTGGCGAATTCGAAATATGTACGTCGCCTACGCGAAAAATTCACTAAAAATAATATGTGCGCGTGACCCGACTCTTCGGCCTTTTGCTCACCAGCAAACAGAAAGAATCTCGAACAATGAATAGTCCTTCCAAAATCCGTCATTGTATAAAGATTACCTGGTCGAGGCACATAAGCAGTTCGAATGGCACCGGTCCCGTGTTCAAAGTATTTGAATCACATCCCCCATTCAAAGTAATGACGAAGGTAATGTCGGCCAGCCACCTGTGAAGTAAAGTCTTGTTGGATGTACGAGGTCGGGGCGGTTTGTCGAGTTAAAAAGTTTGAAACTCTCCATGCTACGAATCTGTACAGCAGTCATTTATGCACGCTATGTTTGACCAGCGCATGAGTCATGAACTCCAGCGGACACACGACTTTCTTTCTTTTTTCTGGTCTAATCTTTGAGTTCTTATTGCATGTGCCAACCCATAAGGTTGGCCAACTAAAAACAGTGTTAACAAAGTCGTATCCGGAAAACTCACACCACTAGAAAAAGTGCACCATGGTCAAACCAAATTATAATAATAACAACGAGATATGCACTGGCAAAGAAATTGTTTATTGTTTTCTTCGGCTGCATTGATAAAGTCATAATGGAGTTGTTACATCAATTATTAATAGAGCACAAAGGTAAATGATTATTTTGTTTTCAATGGTTTTAGTTTCACTTGATTTCTTATCTAAAATGTTTGGTAGGTGATTTTATGGACGTCGGTGGTGGGAACGTGTGCGGTGGACACAGAGCAGGCTTTTTCTTTTTAAGGAAGAGAAGACACAATCGATTTCAACTCTTGTTTGCAAGAGTAGAAATTCCAAGGTTACTCATTTCTGGTCGGTCCACCCAAAAAGGGTTTTGTCTATGTATGGCCGCTTGAGATGGCTCTTTCCACGCGGTTGTGTGATTTCTATGGTCATGATTTCATAAGGAAACAAATGAATCAATCGGGTTGAAATATGACCGCACTCACTAGTTATCTTTCTTTTTTGTTGCAAAAAATTGATAATAAGGGGGTGAGCAAATGAGCCGATCCAGTCGGGAGTCGGAACCAAGCTGGTCTTATCGACCATTTCCGAGGTGGCCCTTTCCATGCGCTTGTGTGATTTCCTATGCTCGTGATTTCATAAGGAAACGAATGGATCAACTAGGTTGAAATATGACCGCACTCAATAGTTATCTTTTTTTTTGGGGGGGGGGGGGGGGATTGCTAGTTAGGGGGTGAGCAAATGAGCCGATTCAATCAGGAGTCAAAACTAAGCTGGTCTTACCGACCATTTCCGAGGTGGCCCTTTGGTGGACTGGTGGACTCTAGGCTGAAAAATTGGTGAATTGGTTTTGATCAGTTCAGTTCTCGATTTTACAATGTGAACCATATATCTACTTCATAATTGGTCTATTAGTTTTGAACCAATTTTCAGCTCTGTCTCTCTTTTTTTTTAAAAAAAAATATTGCTTACAAAGGAGAGCTATACTGGAGATGGGTATATAAATTAGGAATTCCATTCAATACCTTAACTATTATGCAATAAATTTTTCGCATAATCTATTTTTCTAAAGTTAGGTTGGGTTATCAGAGATTTCGAATTTTCAGTCTAGAACTTACTTATCTTAAAATCGATCCATCCCTATTATTAATCATTGTAATAATTGGCTTAAACTCATAACTCGACATTTGATGTGATAATTAAAAAATTCTAACATCTACTAGCTCTTCCACGTGTCAGCAAATTCTTTAACAAATTGTCATAGACATGTTTGATTTCTCTCCATGGATTCGTCCATGCAAGCTAGGCTATCTCGTTCAATCTTATAGCACAAGCGAAAGGAGGAAAGTGGGGGTTGGAACTTGCCAAAAAGGAGGCCAGCTGGATATTGAACGTGTCACCACTCGCATGGGACCAAGTGTCCTCGGCTCGCCAACCCCCCTGCTTCTGCTCTTTCGCGTTGTGCACGTGTCGTATGTCATCTCTCCACACGAATGACCAGCTAACCACGTGCGCTTCATATACATTACATTTAAACAACACGCTTAGCTCTTAATCCCAAATCACTTCAGAACCACTAGAACCGAGACAGATAGTCTGAATCCCACTTGGTTTCTCAAGCCCGAGATTTCTAAGCAACTTCTGATAAATTTAATACATATTTAGAAAGACCAAATCAGTTAATTGGCTCGAGAAAGTTTTAGAGTATATCAAGTACCTATCTCATATAACACTTCTAGAATTTTCTTGGTAATTTCTCCCTCATATACCCTAGGGGGTTAATACAAAAGAACCATCCAAAGCCAAAATCTAAATTGAACCGAACCATTCGGAACAAAAAATTTCACCTCTTTTTGAGTCGGGTTTCTTGAAATTACTAAAATCATATAAAATGGAATGAATCGAAAGCACATTAGGCATCTGAAGTCTGGTTTCCACACGCCAGAATTGAATGTGTATTTGTGCATACACATCGCGCTTTGAATTTGAATCCATCCAAATTCTAACTACACAAGTTGCGTCTGGTCCGCATAAAACAACTACTAAATAAAACCTCTTTCTTGTTGAGATAACCCCGTCCCCCTCCTCCGGTGACGCAGCCCCTGACGAGCTCGCTAGCTGTGCAAACTACGATTCTCCCCCTTTTCGGACAATCATCATCCCCTCGTGCGCAAACCTGTCGAGCCGCTCGGTCCAGCCCAAGCCGACACGAGCCGCGCCGCCGCCATTCACCCACATGTAGCGTTGACCGTTGACAATTCCTCCTCCTCCTCCCCACCTCGGGTTTGAACAGAGACCCGGTCGAAGTTTTAACTGCGCCTGGGGAACAGGGAATCATCCGGCGGATACATAAAAAAAAAAAAGGAGGAGTTGGAGGAGGCGGTGAAGGGAGGCGACTTTGATGTCAAAGGGACTGAAAAAGGGAGTGGGTCCATTTCCACGAAGGAACCTCCTCCTTAACCCATTTCTTTTTGTGGGGAAAGTCCATTCCGGTGCTCAGCTTTCAAACCCTGGAGATGGATGGATGGATGGATAAGTAGCCACGTGAGATCTGAATAATTTAATACCCTTTCGTCCCGCAATTAATGCGAGGTTAGAATCGATCTTATTACTGCAAAAGGGTGAGAAGGGTAAGGCGTCCTCTAACGATATGTCACTGTTGATTTTAGTGCTGATTAATTCGGTTTACAGATTATTTTTCGTTGTGTTACGGTATGCGATCAGCTCAGGCGAGGGGAGCGAGTACGTGTCGGGAGATTAGATCGCGGTTTAGCTGAATTAAACAAATTGGAAAATCCTCTGGAAAAACAAGGGAAGGGGAGAACATAGGCGTCTTGAAGAAGATGCCTTGCAGGCCACGGAACTTCAAGAAATGCGACTGCGGAAGAAGCTCCATCTATTTATGCCCCCGCTCCTCCCTCCTTTTTCATTTTCTTAGCTTCGCTCCTCCTCTCTCTCTCTCTCTTTCTCCTCGCAATCTTCTTCTCCACAGTACTCTCTTTTGTGTTCGGATCACTTTGATCTCGTCCTTTCCCATATTGGGTGCCGCCTCTGTGCTGCAAAACACTTTCGACAGTTTGTGAGCCTTTGAGGGACGATCTGTCAGAATTTTAGCTGCCATGGAAGACGACATCGTAGACTTGCCTCCAGGCTTCAGATTCCACCCGACTGACGAGGAGATCATCACTCACTACCTCACCAAGAAAGTCCTCAACCCCAATTTCAGGGCTTGTGCCGTTGGAGAGGCTGATCTAAACAAGTGTGAACCCTGGGATTTGCCTAGTAAGTCCTCATATCTCCATTCTCTCCTCCTTTTTGCCCCGGGGCGAAAGACAGATCGAACGAATGCGTGTTCCAGTTTTCCTTACCCGCCGGTTTTTGGAATCTGCGTTCCTTTCAGGGATAGCACATATGGGGGAAAAGGAGCGGTACTTCTTCAACCAGAAGGATAGGAAGTACCCGACGGGGATGAGGACGAACCGCGCGACTGAGTCCGGTTACTGGAAGGCCACAGGCAAGGACAAGGAGATATACCGAGGGAAGAACAACCTGGTGGGCATGAAGAAGACCCTCGTCTTCTACAAGGGAAGGGCTCCTAAGGGAGAGAAGACCAACTGGGTCATGCACGAGTACCGCCTCGAAGGCAAATTCTCCTACTACAATCTCCCCAAGGTCTCAAAGGTGCATGTTCTTTATTAACTGCTCCTCGTCTCTTTTGATGGATCTCGTCCTTTTTCGATTTTTCAGAACCTTTCTATGTCGGTACTTTTTATTAGATGCTTTCGGGGCATCTATGTATTTTGCTTAGACAAAGGAGACGTTTACAATTGGTTCTCATGGCTTTTACTCAACCCGAGAGCTTGTAGGATGAACCTTATTGCTTCGTGCATCCGGTGTTTCTTTCTTTGGTGCAAACTGCTGATTTTGATCCAAGCCCAGAAAAGGTCTGAACTTTGTGACATGTTCATCGTGCAGGATGAGTGGGTCGTGTCGAGGATTTTCCACAAGAGCACAGGGATCAAGAAGATTATCACCAGTCCGATGTCGGGCCTGTTTCCAATGGACCCTTCGGGTGATGATGAGCTGCTGAATCCTTCTTCTTCGCTCCCTCCTCTCATGGATGACTCTTATTTCGCGAGGCCAAGCTCAAGCTTCGCGAACAGTGAGAATGCATTCCCAGGCATGACTAGCGTATCTGCCCTGAGATCAGCCGAGGGAAATTACGCGGACGAGTTTAATCAATTCCAAAGAATCAATCCAACCAATACCAACTACCCAATGGACCCGAGTAGCTCCGCGTTCACCTCGATGTTCTCTGGGCAAGTTCCAATCCCCATCCCGTCATTTCAAGGCTCAGTGAATCAGGACTACTTCGGATTCGGCTACGGGGGCAGTAATGATCAGGCGATCATCCGAGGGATGGCAGCGAGCCAACACGAGACGCCAGGCCTGGCGAAGATACTGATCAAGGGAGAGCAGTTCTCTATATCGAACAACAAGTCCGTGGTCAGCCACTCGCAGGACACTGGGCTGAGCACCGACGCCAACGCCGAGATATCCTCGTCGGCCATCTCGAAGCAAGAAGTCGGGAACTTCTCCGATTATCTCGAGTATTCATGGGAATAGCAGATAGCCCAGCTGGCCTCGTCGCCGTATACATGTGATTCATAGATCCAGCAGTCTCTTTGTTTCGTAGGAATATAGCTAGATGATGAGTTGATTGGATTTGCAGTTGTGTTGTACAGATTGATGATAATTTGTGGACATTCTTCAGATTCTCTTCTCACTGACAGATGATTGACAAGCGAAAAAAGAAAAAAATATTAACTGTTCTCATTTAAAAAGTAGGTTTTACACTAGCTGAATAATCTTCATTCCTCATTAGGAATCCTAATAAAGACCGCCGGAGAAATGCATCAGCTACTTTGATGAGCCACGGCTGATGCGTAGGTGATATTGGCAGATCTGCGCGTGTACGGAATCTTCTTGTGTCGATCATCAATCATTGATCAACGTCAGATTAAAATCAAATCAAGACACGGTATGAATTAATTAATGCAGGAGCATGTATGTGCGCTGTAATCATCGGCAGACCTAATTGATATAATGAACCGAGTCATCAAGACCACGAGTAATTCCCCGATTTTGTGCCGCATCAGATGCCACCTCTCGTTATTATTATGCAAATTGGAGATAATCAAGTCGTTAGGCTTGCAATTCGCCACCTTATGGATGAATCTTGGGTCATCGCTTATTAATATTTTCTTGAATTATATGCAGCCGGCCGCGTATAGAACATAAAAAATAATACGGCACATCTTAGAATTCATTCTTTGGTCGACCATAAGGACTTCGAGGCCTCTATAATTTAGCATCTTCGAACTTTGATCTCAGAGTGAGGAAAATCGTGACATCCCCGATATGCACTAATCTAATTTTTCGTGTGGAACAATTCTTTCGTCATTTTCATGAGCTTTTTGTCTAATTATAATTATGGGGTAGGTCCATTTATATTGCGTGTGATGATGCAAGCGCTTCTGTTTGTAGATATTTAGCTCAAGGCTTAAAAGAGAGATGACAGAGGACAGCAACGTATATATAATGAGAATGGTTTAATTAATGTGAAGCTGACACATCAGGAAAACATTTCTTATCATTGGTTTGTTTCACGAGGGGAAAAAAAATTAGCAAACTCTTCGGCCCAAGCAAGGCGAAGAAGCAATCGCAAAGGCATATTCCTCCTCCTCCTCTTCCTCCTTGCTTATCTGAAGCGCCAAGAGACCCAGATTTGCTGCATGAAAATATGGGAGCTGAGGCACCCTCGCAAGCCACCCCACGTACTAATTAAGTGCGAGTTTGCATTGGATACACCTTCGATAAGCAAAGCAAATTTTCTTGCCCATGATGGCGAAAGATTGGCATACACATCATCAGATCGTTTTCAAGGGATGGTTGTTCATTCTCCATTTTGATTCAATCTCCAAATTATGTCCCTTCGGACTAACGGGACGCCGCCAAACGGAACCAACGGAGAGAGGATAATCGGACATTGCCGGACGAAATATGCTTGGATGCACAACCTGTGACGGGAACCGGTGGAAGCGTCGAGCCGAAGTTGGCGTAGTTTATTGACAAATATGGAGTGTGAATTGCGGATACGATCAGGATATATACGTAATTGGAAAAAAAAAATTCATCATTTGTTCTAGAAGTGAGCTACAATTTTGCCCCTTACGAAAGGGAATGGTGCTACTTTCACAGCTTGCCTCATTCTTATGTCATCTCTTCTCTTGACACCTCCACCAACGTTGAAGATCATATTATTTGGAGAAATCCAAGATATGGCAAATCCGTTAGCATCTACAAGACCCGTTCGTTGGTGATTTTTTCAAGCTCCCAAAGGAGACAAGGAGGGACAAATTGGGCTGGCCCCGATACCTCGGTTACCCAAAAAAAAAAAAAACTCGACATGGGTGCACCTGTTGATCACCTCTAGTCAAGACACACAATTAGTTAGACTTTCCCCGTGACAATTCTCGGTTGTGAGTATGAGCAATTTATCTTTTATAAGATAAATGACGAATTTTTCATATCCGCGACACTTCTTTACTATGTTTCTTTTAGGTATATTTTTGTACGAATTAGAAAAATGCTGCAGAAGACGCTGCAACCGCGCCCACATCAAGTCCGGGTGAGGCAGTTTTCTATAGAGGAGCTTGGCAAACACCTTAAAAAGTCGTCGAGCCGTCGTCACGTACGTAAATTACAATACTTTCCGTCTAGCGATACAGTAACATTTATTTCTATAACTAAAGTAATACCAAATAGGTTCTCGACATTTGACTAAGCTAACGAGTTTTAAAGATGGGAAATAGCGATCTTCCCTTGATGATACCAAAAGGGAAGATGCTTCCGATGAGTGTCACGCACGATTCTTACGTTGACGGACGCCGCACACCCTGGAAATGTCACTCGTTCCATGTTCTTTCACATATGCTGAGGTGATCCTAGAGCTCGCATCCCTCCTTCTTTCAAATCAACATCACTTTTCATTCAACTGTGCCATTATTCCTTAGGTGATCAATCGCATTCGTCTCACTCAATTGATCCAAAAGGGTCGCTTTAAAGTTCCAAAAGGACGTCCTTAACCCTGGAAAAAAGAAATATACACCATGTGTACATATCAAGCTTGAAGATATGGTTAACCTAATTACGAGTTCGATAAGTTTTTATATTGTTTGATACTTACTGGTACACAACTATTGGCATACGCGTAATTTATAGCGATCGAGATGTCTATTCTGGAAGATACACGTTAGTAAGAGGAGGAATTCATCTAGAAGTCTTGATCAGATCGGACATGCACATCAAGTTTTGATCTTCGCATGGACCCTCCGATGGTCATCTCAGTGTCGCACAAATAAGAGAAATGAGACAGTATTAGTTATAATATGTGTATTATCGCATGAAGAGAATGATGGTGCTGAGCGTTCTTGATATGTGGCCACATGCCAACTAATATTAACAGCTCATCCTTAGACTGGTTAATTCGTCGAAACTGAATAACTTGAAAAATATTTTTCGAAAAAAAATAAAACAATTTATATGGTAATACATTCGTAAAACTTTGAAAATATTTTTATGTTCATTCATTTTGACAGACGGTGCAAATAAATATCTTTAGAAAAATACTTTTGACATCATTTATTTATTGCGCAAGAACTGCCCCTTTTAATGCGCCAAACTTATAGATCTATTGATCTTGCAAATTGGTTTGATGGCTCACCAAATAAGCGCAAAAGTTGTAAACCCAAATAAATAAGAGAGAGAGATAGAGAGGGAGTAATCAAAAGACATTCGAGGGCTCGTTCGCGACTATTCGTGGCGAATGAGAAGCTTCCTTGAAATTTCCTGGAAACAGAGATGAATAGGGTCTGTCTGAAAAATCCGCAAATAAAGTATCAATTTGTTCGTTGAGGATCGAATTCGGGGACGGTCGTTGGTAAGACTCTTTCACATTGCACCAAGGGGGGAGAACCATGAAGACAAAAGTGTGTTCTAACCTTTGAGTTTTCTGTTCGATTAGGATTGAGATCGAATCCGATGAGAAAGATCGTTTTCAAAGCGATTGAATCCGAGACGAAGATCATTCGAAAAAGGCCATACTTGATGAGAAAAAAAAATAGATAAGAAGAAGGAAAAAAAAGAGAGAGAGAAATAAAAGAAGGGTCTTGGAATAGTCCTAAGAACGCTCGTGTCCTAAAAATAGTTCTCATGGGAGATGACCAGTTTAAGACAAAGGAACAGACGGTAAAAAAGACGTGCGGGGCTTTTATACTTGAAAAAGAAAGAATAAGAAGAAGAAGAAGAGCAAAGACGTGTGGGGCTCGGACAGATCAATAGCCCATGGAAGGACGCATCACGTTTTTCCTCGCTGCTTGGACCCAAAAAAGATAACATTGATAATGAAAAAACACACGTTCTCTTTAGTACCACAAAAAATTCCAAAGAATCCTAGACTAATATGTTCGTGCGTGCCACTTTTATCCCCAGATTAACTTCGCATCACAGAATATTCCTAAGCCAATACATTCATGTTACAATTGTCTCGGAATTTTTGCTCATATCTCGGTAGATTTGTCCCCGATGTGCTGAGGTAGGATTTTTTTGGTTGGCACGAGAATTAGTTCGGGGTAGTTGCGGCATGGATGCACTGGTTTTGGATCTTTTGTGAAAACAAAATTCAATTCGGGATAAATGTGACACAAGTGCACATGACTGAAATTTATCATGACATAAAAAATCATAAGTTTCCTGACATTTAAATCAATTTGAGGCAACTGGATTATGGGTGCACCGATTTGGGTTTCTCAATGGCATGAACCTTAAAATTATGTTTGTTTGATTGAAAGAATTTTTTGCAAATCAAATTTATCAGATTTTCGTATATTTAGTTTGCTTTAAATGATCGGTTGATAGAAAAACCATTTACAGTGAACAAAAATACGTATACATAAAGTCAGGAAAACGAATTCCCTAATCTGAAAGGAGGAAAATATTTCCCTGAAAAGGGATCTCCCGAAAAGGTTTTTCTTTTCCTATAGCACGAAACTTTCTTGGAAATGGACGGGTCCTCAAATCCGGACAAGTTTACATTATCTTTATTAGATGAAGTCCATAGGGAAATAGAGACGTCGCCACCACTCGTGTGGGCTGAAAGCCGCCGCAGCCACCACCAGGCTCGAGACCCGTGCTGCTGGCCCATCACTTTACGAAGGAAAAGGATTGATGGGCTAAAATAGCAATTTCTAGTGGGGCATGGCCCTTCGAGTCTATCCATTAATCACTTGCCCTTCTTACTTCCAATTTTAGAAACCCTTTATCCACTGATTTCCTCTTCTTCTTCTTCTTCTTCTTTTTCTCTTCTTTGTTGTTGAAAAGGATGTTTGTGTAGTTTTCGTAATTTCTTTGTGGCCCCCCAAGAAACGGGACTGATCATTCAGCCAAGTGCCCCCTGTGAATAGTTTATATGGTCCATCAGCTCGTGGACCCTTTCCAACTGATGATTCCTAAGTCTTGCTCGCAGCTACAGCCAGGAACGTCAGTAGAATGATGGGGACACTTCGTTGCCCTCCAATTGTAAATGTCTGTCATTTGCATGAAGGAAATCGGAAAGGACAAAGCCCCGTGGGGCGACGCGCGCTCCACGCTCACGTGCCAAGTTTGGACCGGTCTTCGAGCATCCTGAATGAAGTGGCGGGTCCCTGTTTCCGTATCTGAAGGGTCGTTACCCATGATGACCGGCATGACTAGGGATGGCGCCCGCGTGCCAAGTTCGGACCCATCTTCGAGCATCCTAAATACAGTGGCGGGTCCCTACTTCTGTATCTAAAGGGTCGTTACCTGACCGGCATAACTAGGGATGGTGCGAATTTTCTCGTCGGTCACTTAAAAATGGGAAAAATTTATCGTCTTATTTAGTCAGAAGATGAAAAATATATAGCCCCTCAATTTTTTTTTTCTTTTGTTTCTCTCGATTCTTGTGCAAAAATTTCCAATAGCCCTATGCCAGCATTTCACCGAGCTCTAATCTTGTTCCTTGTAAGCGTCGTCCATCAACTGCTATACTCCCGTTCACAATAGCACATACAAGAGCAGAAGGTAACTCACGAGTACAGAAGAATCAGAACACTAAGATGAATCCGGCCTTCCATTTTCCAGCCTCAATGCCCAATGACCTTTTATTACTGTGTTAAGGCTTTTCTGGGGAGAGATTCAACAGTATTTCAGCGAAGCTAAGAGACGAAGATGAAACTCCCGGCGTCTGAGGGAGACAAGTATGTCATCTCAGTTATTCTTATTTCACTCGATGTGATCGACATATATAATCAGGGTTGCATTAGGAAGTGTCCTGTTTGAAACACGGGTCGTTTCTTCATCGTCCTTATTAGAAATGGCTTAACTGGTCTCATTTTGTCGCTTAACAAATGCTCCGAGGATACTCATTTACGATATCAATTAAATTCCGTCTGGCATTTTCCATGAAATTTCACATTCAGTTTGTTCTCTAGCAGTATATAGCTCTATATACACGTATACCCTTTTAGATCAAGTAC
Source organism: Melaleuca alternifolia (assembly GCA_019926035.1). NCBI lineage: Eukaryota > Viridiplantae > Streptophyta > Magnoliopsida > Myrtales > Myrtaceae > Melaleuca > Melaleuca alternifolia. Next base: position 1,430,221 of record JAGKPW010002178.1, read on the forward strand.
CTACTACATCTTTATGATTCATCTGAATGTAAAAGTCCAAAGTTATAATTTTAAGCAACAGCTCCATAATTAATACTTTTTTCCTAGAATCAGCCATCACTACACGAGAGAGATGCAAATTCGTAAGTCAATGACCAGAAGTCAATAGATGATTGATTCCATTCGAATGATCTGATCCAATGAAGGGGTCCATAATGTCGATGATTTGGCTAAAAATATACATACATCGCCTTGTGCAGTTCCTATCTGGCCGAGAGAAAGAAAAAATAATCCTCTCAAGAGATCTGAACCGCAAAAAAAATATGTACCAGAGATAGGTAATGTGAGCCTTGACTTGTTTAAGGTGCTCTTCCGCCATCACTAGATGTGCCTAATGCCAAATTCCCAAAGCAACAGCGACACCAAAGAGTAACAGAAGAGCAACATTTCCTCCCGGTAGAATTGCCGACCTGTAATATGCAGATGAATGATGATGAGTATTGAGGGGCGACCTTTTGTTGAAATCATTTTGCATGGTCATCCAAGAATGTTCGCGTGTTACTCCATTGTTTTCCACTATACCACATACACCATTGGTTCAAAGCAAGCTCAACAAAGAAGAACCAAACCACTTAACAATCACATACTTTCACCACCCATGAACTTGAATGGAAAGGATGAAGCAGCTGGCATGTAATCTAAATATGAGTAAATTACAATACAAGCATATATACTAAGCACCGGATTCTCTAGATACAGAATATCAGTAGAATCTTCCTGTCGCCTCATGATGCACATGCAGAGAAATAAGAGAGATTACAACAAGATCAGGAGCTTGTTAAAGAGTTTGTCTTGTGCTTTAATCAGAAGTACATGGAAATTTTCATCTCTGCAACTTGGCAGATCTCACTGATGTCTATCTCATTGTTTTATTGATTTAAACAAACTGAAACTATAACCGTATGAATCAATTGGTCCAGCAATCTCCAAGCAACAATTAGAACTAATGACTTATTGGTCTCCATCTGCCCACCTTGCTAACTTTATGTACTGCCATTTTTATTATTAGTTGTACTACAGAGAATATTTTCGAACATCCTTGATGTTTATCTCGGACCAAATATTCATCTAATTATCCGTCATATTTGTAGCTTTTCCAAAGGATGAGATTAGTGACATTGGCAACTGCAAAATACAGAGGTTGCAATGTGAAAAATGAATGTGCCGGGTGAATAAGTATTTCTACAGACCATGTTTTGCTCTTAAGGATAATAATTCGATCCATGAAAACCATTTATATGGATGAAAGTAAAACCAGCTTGAGATTTGGGGCTGTACCTGAGCTTCTTCCTAGATTGCTGAATGTATGCCATCAATGGAGGAAGGATGCCAAACAGGAGACAGTTAGCATATATACCAGCAAAATCAAGTGCTCTTGAAAAAGTCGAGCGAAATAAGGACGCTATAAGAACCGAAGCACCAAGTACCACTGGCAATACAAGAACTTCAATGGAATCAAATGCCCTAATGGTCGATATTGCATAAATTTCTGGAGCTGATGAATATTGTAATCCACTGAATGAGATGATTCCAGGACAACCATCATAATCCAACCTCGAATAACCTAGAGAACCAACTCTGCCAGCTCCATTTCCATCACAGATTGTCTGAGTTGGACTCAAATCCTTCCCTCTGTAGTTCTTCTGGAAAATCAAGTCTAGGGTATCAACGAGCTGTTTTGGGAAACTTACAGCATAGCCTATCAAGCTAGTAGCAAGAGCAGAAAATGCGAAACCTTGAACTGCTGCCAGAGCAGAGGACTTCACGGAGAGCAAAAGGGATATGGGATCTCCAGATGAAGCAGCAGGATTAGTCCCAGAAAGTCCCAGAACAATCAAATTCCACGAAAAAACCATAACCAATGGAATAAACCCACCAATCAGAATAGCTTTCCTAGCATCATGCACCGAATTTCCGGCAATCTTGCATATGAAAGGAGTGATCACATGGAACCCCAGCGTCAGTACCATGACTGGTATGGCTGGCAAAATTGATGATACACTCCAAGAGGCATGAGAAAAGGAAGCAACCACATTACTCCTAGCCACAGACAAACCAATCACCACCAGTGCACTTATAGACATGAGCATAACAAAGCACAAGAGCCTATTTGCAGCATCAATTGCATAAAAGGGGAAGAACCCGACGACGATCCCAACAGCCAGAGGGAACAATCCAAAGGCCAATGCAACATCCATCCATGGGAACCACTGAGAGACAATGGAACCAATTCCAGAAACACATGCCACCAACAGGGAAAAGCTCAAGGAAGCATACACAATGGCCACCAGAGCCCCAAAACCACTCCCCAAGGCCTTAGTAGCAAGGCCAGTGAAGCTCACTTCCCCAACCCCATCTTCCTCCATGGCTGCAAAAGTGAGCTCTGTAACAAGTACTATGGAGGACACAACATAAACCCATGATAAGAAAATGGCAATGGTTGAAGGGAATGGACCTGATTTGAGGGTGAGGGCAGGGAGGCCCAGCATTCCTGGTCCCACTGCCGTGCCAACGATTAAGCTGACAGCTCCCCAGAAGCTCTTCTTCTGGGTCTGCTTTTGAGTTTTTGAGGGTTGTGAAAGATGCAGAGACTCGCTAGGGTCTGCGCAGTTTGGGACCAAAGTGGGTTTCTGGGTTTCTGAGGTACAGACTGGGTTTTTCGTCCATGATGGAGTTGGATTGGGAAGTGGGGTTTTATCTGGGATGAAGAGAATGTGGAGATGGGTGGTGGGAGTGCGAGAGTGATTGAGGTTGTGTCTGGAGAGGTTGAATCTTGACGCTCTGATTGGGCTTGTGAGTCTGGATGAAAGGGAGAGAGACATTTTCTGAACTGAAGAAAACTTGTTAGGGTGTTCTGTCTTCTGTGAGGTTCCGTTAAATAATGCTTCCCTCCGCCCAGGAGAATCAGTTAGGAAGACTTGCCCGAGATTCTAGGAAGCATGCGCCCGCTGCCCTGCCCATACGGACCTCCTTTTTCACCACAATCACAATGATTCTAGAGTGGAAAACCTCCCGAAGAGAAAAAACTTTGAAGGTGATACAAATGGTGGGAATGTCAATATGAAACTCTTTGATCTTAACATCAAGTCTTTATTTAATTTAATGATGGAGATTATATCTCTCCATCTACCAACTACCCGCATTAGTTACAAAACCCTGTTAAGTAATATATAATTTTCATATTACTCACTCCAATGAATATTTTAGAGTACATAAGAAATCCTAGAACTCAAAGACTCATATAGTGTTCTTAAATAATAGACGGTTCTTTGTACATTGGAAACCCGTGGACAATGACTTTCTCTCCCACTAATTTGGTGACACCCTCGTCGCATCTTTGGCTTGGAAGACATCAATTTGCTTCTTGAATTGTCAAAAGAGCTTCCGCGGATTCCTACCTTGCTTCGATCTTTCATAGACCCTTCCAGGGGATCGAATACTCTTGCTTTGATGCACAATGTCGCTTCCATATGACTTGATCTGCCATGATGAATTCAACATCTCGGTCATAAGAGATTTTCGTATCAAGAGGTGCACGTTGTGATTCTCCTTAATCCGGATCATCCTCATCTACATGATTAAAATAATTATATGGAACACTGAATGTAGCTTTAATTTTGGCAGAACCTCCAACTTGTGTGCCACTTTTCCGACTTGCTACAACACTCAGAACGGGACTTCGTAGGTACAGATTAACCCGTTGTGCATGTATCAATATCAAAAAACCTAGTGTAACTTGTATAAAAACCAAGTCCATGCCTTGGTATTTCACATGCCTTCGATTCTTATCGGTTCATTTCTTCGTGCACTTCATGGCCTTGGTAGGCAAGTCCGTGCCAAAGTTCACCTGTTCATGCCACACTTAGCAAACTTATAGGTGGATAGGCTGCTACGAGTGAGTGGTTGTTGACCCATCATGACCTCAAAAGGACTCTTTCTTGGTACATTCGGTCCACTGCAAGTTATCAAAACATTAGGTTACATCGATCCGCTTCGCACAATCTTTCTGCCTTGTGCTCACATAATGTCACAACTACAAGAGTGCATTCACCTTCTTCATTTGACCATTGGTTTGGTGATATAGTCTCCTGGAGAAATTGAGGTTAGACCCAAGCAACTTGAATAGCTCGGTCAAGAATCTCCCAGTGAAACAAGGATCACAATAGCTCACGATAGTCTGTGGTACGCCCCAATACTCGACATGTGCTTCAAAAATAGCCAAGCCACCCCCTTAGCTGTCCAGTCCTTTGTAGCTGGCACGAGTATCGCGTATTTGGAGAACCAATTCATTGCGACCATGAGAGTTTAACACTCTTCAGATTTACACAAGTTCACAATCAAATCCACGGAGACACTCTCTCATGGATGCTCCGAGATGGGTAGTGCCTCAAGAAGCCCCGCCAACAATTGTTGCTCGAGCTTGTCTTATTGGCACACAAGACACGGTCTCACATGAGTCTCAGCATCATCGCATAGGTGCGATGAAAAGTATTGATCCTCCACAAGTGACATAGTATAAGGAATTCTCGAATGACCTGAGTAGACTGCCCTCACACCAAGATTGCCGAGTATTACCCTCCTATGCATACTTCAGATGGGCCTTAGCAGTTTGATCGTGTTGTAGCTCCTCCTTGATTCGCTTGGTTCATGGGCACTGGGGTCAACTGATAATTGCTTTTTTGACTAAGTACATCAGCCATGAAATTAGCCTTCCTAGGATTGTACTCTAGCACATAATCAAATTATGCAATGAAATCTTGCCAATGAACTTGCTTTGAGCTCAACTTCTTCTGCACTTGGAAGTAGCTCGTGCAAAATTATCCGTCAATGAGGCTCAATATCAAACATGGATTGAGCCTATGGTTCCTCAGCCCTTTTGTGTATGAGCAAAGCACTATTTTAACTCCATCGATTCAATCCATCAAGATTTGAAAGGCTTTTTAGAGTAGAACAATTATGGTGGTGGATAGATTATGGAAATTCATTTAGGGGTTTGTATGTCTTTCAAAATTGGATAATTTAAAAAATATTTATCTTAAAATGACCACTTATATCGCTTACAATAATTAGTCAATAAAAGAAAATTCGTTGTACAACAAGTTATGTCTCAATGTTTTTATAGACAATAAATTTTTTTCACTTATCTATTTTTGTAAGCTATACAAGCGATTATATTTAGGAAAATGTTGTTCAAACCATTCAAAATCCACATCATAAAAAGAGCCTAAATGTCTTTGTATTTGATAGAAGAGCACTGTGGTGAAAAAAGTTGTAAGTGTGAGAAGAGAACATTAATTAGTTTAGCAAACATTATTAATGATAACAAGATTAGGGTGATTAACATCTAATTTTGAAAAATGAGAACTTCTTAGGTCTTGACTACTGAAGTTGGGAAGTCGCGGTCCATCCGATCGTATCATAACTAACATAAGGGCACGTGGAACAATGCTAGACATGCCAAGGCTTATTTTTAATTCCTTAGCGTTGCCTCATTGAGACTTTGAGAAAAATGTTTTAAGAGGAGAAATTAATTATGCAAACGTGCTTTGCATAATCTTCTCTCTATGATGACGCAAATTCAGAGCAATTTCAACCTTAAATCTTTTACCGATGAATTATACTAAAGGCCTTCACTACTGTCCGACATTGATTATGGATAAAACCTTCGTAATCCAAAAGTAGCCAAAGATGACTATCATTTGCATCGCGGCGAGCCATCATCACATGCACCGATCGTATTTAATTTAATCAATGCGCAAGCCCCAGTTGGCCGTACGTAGTATTGAATCTAAAATCCTTCCTTGGTTAAGAAAATTCTCAATCTTTCACGTAATTAGGAGGGAATGACTTGCTCATACTCTGTCCATTCTAGCCTTTCGGTCAATCGAGCTTAAGTGGCCCGTATTCACCTCCGACGCCATGGACACATGCCTAAATGCATTCCGTACGCGTTATATGAGTTTACCTACTTTACGCAGAACAATATCGAGTGCCTACACTCTCGGCCAATGATATTAAACGGTTTTTGCACATTCTCGAATTATGCAAGCATGATTTGAACGCAATTGCTCGATGATGTGACTATTATATTTGTGACGGCCCAGGCAGCGGTGCGCATGAAAGAGGGACGGCGGTGCATTCGCGCCTCGATCCTCGGATGCGCTCAGGGAGGGGCATGTCTCTTGTCCCACATCATCATCATCATCGAGAGAGAGGCATATAAGACAATGGGTCCTCTAACTGTGCATGTGTTTTTTCTTGGAATAGTATGAGCTGCTTTGAGAAAAATAAAATCGTGAGGTTTTAGTGTCCAAAACGGACTATATATGTACAGTGAAAATCCATGATGTTGCAATATGAGATTCACATGATTCAATAGCATCATTGATTGAGCTTATGTCTATTATTTTAATTCCAATAGCTCCATTTCATTGAATTAACGGGATTAACTGGGCTCACTTTCATCATCTAGGGATTTTTTTTTTTCCTTCGTGTTCAATTCGACGAGGTGGAAAGGGGAGCCGCCAATCAGGCAATCGCGAGTTTATCCGGGAAGAGTATCCAAATCCAATGGCTTCTCCTTTCATCGTCCTTGGCCCGACCTCCGAATGCCGCCACGTGTGTGATCGTCCCCTGCTCACGTGTACCCGCCACCGCCCCACGCGACTCCCTACTTAAACGACTTTAACGGCTTGTCGTGTAGTAAAATCTCAACGTCTCACTCCGCCGATCACCACCGTCGGATTCACGTCCTAGCAACTGCCAAGTGCCAACGGCCAATCCAACGGTCACCCCGAATTTTCAGTTTTTGCCTTATTAATCCACTGGGAAAAAAATCATATTTTTTTTTTAATTCCTCTCTCTCTCTCTCTCTCTCTCTCTCTCTCTCTCTCTCTGTGAAGTGTGAATACGGGAAAAATTGCTTTCAACGGGACCCTTGACCTTGTTGAACGAGCAAATCGGTCAAATCCAGCTCCTTTCGTTTGCAGTTCGATCAACAGGCCGAAAGAAAATCTGGGTTTGTTCCTTTTTCTTTGTGTTGTGAGGAAATGGCCGAATTCATGAGCAGATCGAGCTTGTGTTCGTCGCGCCATCATCCAGTCGCCGGCGAAAGCTGCGTCTCGGTGCTCCCTAAAAGCTTCAAGTCCGGCAGATTCGCGGGGTTCCAGCTCAGGTTCCGCCCCGTCGCGAGGTTGAAGTCTCTGGGGCTGAGGTCTTCCGTCTCCAGATCGAGGAGCGGTATCTTCGGCGACGGAGTCGTGCACAAGCAACCTGAATGCGTGCCAAAGAGAAGGGTATCGCGAAATTACTCCTCGACCGTGCAGGTTTGGACTTTCCCCCCCTCATGGCGATTCATCTGTTACTTGGATATTGGTCAGATTGTTCTGTACATTTGGGTGCTTTCTTGAGAAGTTCTTGTGGGAGGTCACCATCGATTTTGTATCTGTCCAATCTTGCGTATCCATTTATGGTGATATATCTTTTTTTTTTTTTGGTAAAGAATGGTGGTATATCTTTCTGATGTTCTTTTTTAGTTTTCTTGAAAGAGTGGAATAATTTTTCAGTTGAATAATGATATTTCAAAATTGGTCTAGAAACGCAGATTTCTTGTTGAGTTTCAGAATATAATCCTTTTCTTTGATTGCTTGCTTACGGTTTGGGACGCTAGTTTGTAAGTCGGAGCATATTAGTTAATAGTAAATTTTCAGTTTTCTTCTCACCAATCATTGTGAAGAAAGTGTAGATACTTGAAATAATGGAGTTTCTCTTGCAATAATGGCACAGGGCAATTTAAGAATAGGGAAGGCTCAGAAATGGTGGGAGAAGGGGCTTCAACCGAACACGAGAGAGGTCAATGGTGCGCAAGACCTCGTGGACTGTCTGTTGAGTGCTGGAGATAAGCTGGTGGTTGTCGACTTTTTCTCCCCAGGTTGCGGCGGATGTAGGGCTCTGCATCCAAAGATATGCCAATTGGCGGAGACAAACCCGGACGTCCAGTTCCTTCAGGTGAACTACGAGGATCACAAGTCCATGTGTTATAGCCTCAACGTTCATGTTCTCCCTTTTTTCCGATTATATAGAGGCGCTCATGGCCGGCTCTGCAGCTTCAGCTGCACTAATGCCACGGTTAGTTTCTTGTGATCTCTTCCATCTCTGCTGATGGTCCAGTTATTGGTGCTTTTCTTTGGTAGTGGCCTGACTGGTGGGGTTTTGGCTTTGCTTGTCAGTCTTAACCAATCTGCTGAGTTTATATCTGTTGCTTTATGGGTTTATAAAGTTCTAATGACTGTGAGGCTGTAAAGTGCAAATGTTATGGACTGAAGGAAGATCTTGTGCCATAGCCCTTAGCTTCAGACATGGCTAGTGTTGCTGGATTATGTTGTTATCAAGTGTTATTGTCTATGCTCATTTTTAGGGGTATGGAGAAGGTTTAACCGTTGTCTTCTATTACTTCGATTACAAAGAATTTGAAAATATTTTCTGCTTCAAGTTGTCAATTTTTGAAAGAGACACTCGTCCTTTTTTTGTCCCAACATCATCATCTTAGATCGGAAGTTAACGTCATCGTGCTTCTTGAACTTTCCTTTTCTACTTGAGATGGTTAGAAAATGATGTGAAATAGATATTGTCGTTCTCTGGAAACTGCTCTTCCTATTCTTAACCATAGGCACTCGTAAAGAAGACCCATAACGTTAATTAGCCTTTCTTTTCTAGCCAAAACATTAATCAAATGACTCTTAGGATCATCTTTCTTGCCAATAAATCCTGAAACATTTTGGCTACCATGTTGCTTTCATCGACCGTTGGATGATGATATGCTATGCATACTTTTTTGTCTGGTCCTGTGTAGTTTATGGCTGATGTACTGCTTGTGTTTTGTGTTTCGCAGATAAAGAAATTCAAAGATGCATTGGCCAAGCACACTCCAGATCGTTGTGGCCTCGGCCCAACAATAGGTCTGGAAGAGAAAGAGCTCCTGGCACTCGCAGCCAACAAAGATTTATCCTTCAACTACACGCCAAAGCCAGAACCTGTCATGGAGCAGGAAGAAGCAGTGGCTGAACCTGTGGTATCTCCCACTGATTCGGACCTTCCTTTCCCTGTTTCACTTCATCTTCCCCCATCGACCTCTTTGGACCAACAACCTATGGTTAATACAGCAAGATGAGGTCGTCAACTATAGTATCTGCCCTTCATCTCTCCTCTTCCTCTTGTACAGGCATTTTTCTGTTTTTCTTTTTGCGGGACTTGTTTCTTGCTTTACGGTGATTACAAAGCAAGAAGCTGGTAAAGATAATAGATAGGACTTAGATATACATGTATAGCCAGTGATTTGCGAGCTGTGGATTTATTTTTTTGGATCCAAGCTCGCTGGTCTCTCAGTACCTGATAGAATCCCGGTGAGTTTGAGTTGGTTGTTGTTCTCTTTTTAAGCTTAGAGGAAGGAGCTGTTGTAATGTGAACATCTTATCATTCTATATTCTAGTGTAATGTGCCTTGCATCTTCGTCTGGTGGCCAGAATGGCTGTGGCATGTGTCGCGACTTGAGTATGTCGCTGCTTGCTTGTTTTAGAAAGAAGCCACCGTTTTCTGTTTGACGCATCCGCCTACATACGTTGGAGACATTGTCGGGGTTGTTTTTTGCGTACATGGACCGTGCTCAGCCAGGGGTGAGGAATTTTACCTCAGATGGAATAGCAAAACCCAAGCGGTCGGAACATCGATCACTTGAGTTTTGAAGTGCTTAATCTTGCAATGAGGAAGCAAGTATAGAGGACATCTGAAGGAGGAAATGACGACGATGTAAGAACTGCGATTACTCATGAAAGCAGCAGATTTTTCTATCCCTCTAATTAACTTCTCTCCGAGCTCGTCGCCAAGGTGGTGGTGCTCATAGGCAAGCAGGCTGAGAAAAATAACCAAGAAATTTATTATTTTTATAAAGCTCTATACAAAACCATCGAAGGCTCTTAATAACAATCTCAAGGACCTCTGGTACAAAGTCGAGCTTTGCAAAAAGGTCAAGTCTCAATGCAACATGGGAGCAGTTTTGGCTTCCTTCATTCTGAAAATGTCATTTGATGGGCTGAATGAATTTCTTTTTTCATTCTAATCTTACCCTCACTAATATTTTCGTAACCTCGTTTTACCCCTCCTTCTACGCTAGGCACTATTCCTCGTCTCTCTTAATAGAGACAATCCTCGCTCCATATCTAACTCGACGGCCTTTGGTCGGCGCTCATCGGGGGTTGCACGAGCATCTTTGAGGGTTAACGCTTGCCTCTAGTCTTCAAATTTAGCTCACTTCGAGGTTGTGCAATGCTCGCCAAGGGTCACCAAGGATCAGCGAGGGTCGACGCTCACCTCTTATCTCCAGATCTAGCATGCCTAAGGCTGCGTGACCCTGGCAGCCTATTGCCTGGTGCTGCATGATCTCAGCAGCCCTTCGCTCAGGCTTTCCTCCGTCTCCTGTGCTCGTCCATTCTACCTTTTTCTTAATTCTAAATTTATTTTACATTATCTATTTTTACAAACGTTCACTAAACACTATTCTCTTTTCATAAAATTCCTCTTGTATGAAGGACTTTACATAATTGCAAACTCTTTGAGCAAGAGCTAAACCGAACTTAACCCACTGTTATCGAGCTTTTAACTCTCGTCTGGCATTTTTGGATTCCTGCGTCTTCGAGAAATTGCAATAGCTAGAGAGTTTTAGTGAACGCTACTCAAAATGAAAGCAAAGTGAAGAATCATCACTGTAAGTTGAATTGCAAGATGTGATAGTAGAGATGCTTTTTCAAATCGGACCCAAAATATATGAGAGAGATGAGGAATAGTGCCTAGCATATAAGGAGGGGTCCGGCGCGCCACGTTATTGCCACGTAGGCATTTTCCGGCCAAAATCCGCCGGAATGACTTAACCGGCAAAGTTGCAAAAGGTTTAGAACTTATTTGGCATAAAAAAAGGTTTAGGACTGAATCGGCAAAGTAGCAAAAGGTTTAGGACTTATTTGGCAATTATCCCTAATTAATATACTGCCCGTCTAATCGTAAAAGCTTACGCTTCATTAATCATTGCTTCTTGTGAAAGAGCTGCTTGCCATATATCTACTATTTAGTCCTAGATTAGCACGAATATACAACAAAACAAGGTTACACAATGTATAATCTCAAAAGCTAATTAGAGAATGCCAAAGGAAGGGAGAGTTACAAACCATCTAAGGTTGCAAAAGTGTGAATTGCTAATATAGAGACAACCCTATTTGCATCCATGAGTATGACGGGGGGATGCAAAGACAATGTATAAAACCCGGTTAGTAGACTTGCGATAATTTAGTTTAAAAAAACAAAAGTGACGTCATAAAGTTGACCGCAACAACGACTTTCCCTAGGATCACTATAGCTAGAATTTAGAACTGAATAATCGAGAAGAGTTGATTTACTTACTTGATTTGGAACTCATCATTCTTGATGCGAAATACGAGGATCCAAAGTTCTCCTCTATGACCCATCGTACTGGCCCAATGAGACCGCCCTTAGCGTCACTGGTAACCTTATGCGTTCGACGTGATTGTGGTATTTTGTGCATCAGGGCTAGATAAGGGACTTGAGCACTATTTATAGAGTTTCCAACCAGACTCTCTCTCATTACAGGCCAGGCTCAACTCGGCCCATACTAGCCAAGCCCGTGTTTGACTGATTAAGAATCCTTATATCTAATCTTATTAGACCAAGCAGGTAATTTGGTTAGTTACAATCTCAATTTATTTAGCCTACATTAGAAAAACTCTTTCAATAAACTAGATCTCTTTGCCACTACGTTTGTAGACCGAGCTTTATTCGGCTCTAATGAGGGAATACATTAAAATTCAATAGTGGTTTTAGAAGCACTAGCAATGATCCTATTCGGCCGATGTATATTGCTAGTGTCAGGAAATGGAGCAAACTCGAGTACCTAGCCAAGCCACAAAAGATGAAGCTAAAGTTTTGATAAATCCCATTAGGGAGGAATTAGATTTCCATTAGGTCCACATATGCAGGTAAAGAAAGGATTAGACCGAGCTTCCAAGTCACAGTTTTCCTGTCATTCTATCTACGTAGAGCCTCTTGGCTGGTGATTCACTTACTCAGCTCTATACAATAATAAACTGTGATATACGAGAAAATCAATATGAAAACAACAAATGAAAATCATAAATCAGTGTATGGAGGCGGTCTACATAAAAAAAGGAGAAAGAGCGACTCGGAAGGCATGGAAAGAATTGGTGACAATCAACAATGAATGTCTCATATCCGCTACCTACACTGATTGCCCTCTAATCCTAACCCATTGGATTGAGGGCAAGACCAATAGATAAAGCAAAAGACGCAAGATAAGCAGACTCTTGTAGACATATGATATCATTATTATGTTTGCACATATAGAAAAGAAAAAGCAGTTTTACTGGCGGGAACGAACAATCCCATTAAACAGATCTTCATAATCGCGTTATTCTTAGTTGAATCAGCATTTCTATCCTACTGAAGGCTGATGAAAATCCACCATAAATAGAAATGATTGGAACTGTCAGGATAGGACATGGACAATCTGCAATAAGTACATTGCTGAAATGAAAATCTCAGGCAAAGAAAGCTTTTTGAGGTAGCATATATTGTATGTAATGGAAAATTTTTATATCCCTAGTTTTCCGCTTCTCTGCAGCAAGTACTGATTCTCCTTCTCAAGACTAAGTACAGACATATCTATCTCAGTAGTTAATGTCGGTAAGACCGCACAAGTATGCGTTATTGCTGGATCAACCTTCACTTTCACTAGATCGCACTGTTGCATTCTCGAACAAAGAATGCTAGGATTGTGCGTCTACACTACTTAAAATTTAGTATGACGAGTCAGACAACAATATAACAAAGTATATTCTCATGCCCGGTAAGAATAAAAACAACTTTTAGGATTGGAAATCATGAAAAATTTCCTGTTTTCCAAGCGATGTATCAGTTTCATAAGATTCTTTTTGGGGCGAGCTGGAGTAGGCTTATGTTTAAATGAAAATCGAATGTCTGAGCATGTAAGAGCGTACCAGGTGAAGAATCAAGAATGTCGGAGAAGCACCGGGTGAAGATCATGGCCGTGAGTAGTTAGTGACGATCACCAAGAGTCAAACATGAGGATCAAGAAAGAAGCATGTAGCCAAGAACAACTTGCCGATTGATCTTCAAAAAATTGTCCGTGTAGTTCGTCAAAGAATCAACTCAAGGTTAGACTGGAAAGGGTGTTTTCCAGAAAGAAAGAAATGTAATTCGGCAAGTCATCCTTGGCTGCATCATTCTCTCTGGGCCATCATGCGAGGTTCTTGATGAGAGATGACGAGACGCGAAAACTCGGTCGCCGAAATGCCAAAGCTCCTCTCTCCATCCTCGCCTTACTCTATTATCCACAAATGTCCACACCCATCCATTGAGAGAGAGAGAAAGAGAGAGAGAGAGAGAGAGAGAGAGAGAGAGAGAGAGAGAGGAGTTAAGATAAGGTCTTCAAGGTTCGACAGAGGTTGCTCCAAAGATTTACAGATACTATGAATTCATCTCGATGTTTATTATATGCATTAGTGGCCACAAATATCAGTGACACGTGTGTATTCGAGCAACCTGGTATTTCACAGATAAAGTGCGATGTCCTTATTTGAGAAATCAATGTGTATATGCTCTCTATTCGTGAGATTTATCTACCATGGTGCATCAATATAAAAATACTAATGTCTACATCGGGAAAGCTAGTCAATAGTGATTGGCGCCGTGGGCTTTTCATCACAGAGTTGGAATTTTTCCCTTTTTTTGAACTGTCTCCTAAGGAGGCGATGGGGACAGCTCCATGGATGCATCTTATCCCACGGCCCTATCGTCAGGTGGATGGATAAGAATTGCTTGCATCACTATCTCGTTCTTCAACATAATTGTAACAAATACAGTGCAACATGTGCAGATTACTGGTTGGCTTGAATGGGTTTTACCCTCTCCTTTCACTACTCCAATGGAGAAAGCTAAAGATGAGCAATATTGGCACTCATACATGGAGTGCCCATCTTCAATCGGCTTAGCACATGCAAGAGGAAAAAAGTAAAATCAAACGAATCATATGGAGCGAAATTTTTTTTATCTTTAATTGAAAAAACGAAACTTATTGAGATAAAATATGCTGCGAATTTGATTGGTCGGTTATACCATATCAATCGTATAAACGATACATAATATATTCTTTTGATTGAAGCAAGAGTTAAGACATATTATGATCGTTAGGTAAAAGTCAAGATTTATTGCGATTGTTAGGTGGAGCAGGTGATATGAATCAATGAAGTATCATAAAAATCTCTATATATCCAGCAACTGCATTGCCACCAAAAGTCTCGTCTTAATAAAATAGGAGCCTCCATATATGGACGTGGCCTAGCAATGACTCACTTTCCAATGATATTACTTGTTGCAGATGGCGAGTAAAGAACGCTATTTGCCTGTGGTGACAGCCTAGGGTTTCATCAACCATGCATGTGTCTTTGAGAGAGAGAACAAGGTGACCCATGCTTCCATGGCCAGCGAATCCCTGCAAGGAGATTAAATCTTTGGAAGTGAAGAAAACTCGTAGATCAAGGGCTCCGTGGGGGCACTCAAAACAATGTGCAGTCCAGATTCCTCCGTTTTGCTCTGACCTTGGCTTGCAGAACTGTCTCCCTCTCCTCAACTGCTTTGCCATCCAGATCTTCTCTCGTATCACATGGAGTGATCTGGATCATAGAAAAGGCCATTCTTCAATAATGGTGATACCGTTCCATCTCAGCCAAATTCATTGATCGAGTATTAAAATCTTTGAAGTTTCCCGTACCGTAAGAAGCGTGCGGTTTCATATTGAGCTGACTCGGCCATGTCATAAAATAATATTGAATGAAGCTCCCATTCTGATATGGATGGATTGCCTTTGATCGGACTTAGGTGATGGATTTAATCCAACAAGTGAAACGCCACACTTGACTGTTACATCAGAAAGGAACAAAGTGAGGAATCAACCTCCTCGTAATATTTCCTACAATTGACATGACATACAAGAATATGGAGTGCAGTTTGCACAAAGTCCAGTTACTTAGCTTAGAAACCTACACTGATAAAGTTTCATCTATATTCCCTTTCTTTCATTTTCCCATTCATAGTAAATAAGTTAAAACATTCATTGTCGGGGCAGTTATGTTGACTAAGACATCTCTTTTTAGTTAGTTGATCGGAATACCCTTTCTTTCTCTTTTCATTTAACTGTTTTTAATTTGTCGGAGTAATCAACGAGAGATTAATAAACATATAATTAGTTTAATTGGTTAGCTTAACTAAGATAAAGTAAGAAACAACAAATTGAAGAGATGGTCAGAATATTTTGATCAGTCAACTCAAAAACGAGAATATCTTAATCAAAATAAGGATGAGATAACGCAACTCAATCGCTATTTAATTCTTTCAATTAGAGAAAAGAAGCAAAGACCAGTAAAAAGGCGGAATTCTTAGCTTTTATATTAATGAATCTACTGGCAAACATCATGATGGAGTTGACGTCATAAGATTTTATTTAAAAATGCCTCTATTAAACAACTTAATATAAAAGTACTCAATTTGCCGGCGCACCGACTTTATCCATTGCGTTGAGAATCAAATAATCTTTTAACCAGACCCAAGATCATAAACCTAATAATTAGCTCGCGAGTTGGCGGGTATCGGCTGCGTGCGTTCGATCACAAGGGTGTCATTCCCAGTGCAAGCATCGAAACCCAAGCTTAATAATTTGCGCAGGGCTTAGGAACCGCGGCTGCCGAACAATCATATGGAGCGTATGACCTAAATGTGCTAAGCCTGAGAAAACAATAACATGATGCTTCTTGGAAATTGTACCGCCTGCTTTCTTGTACAATCGACAGAACATTAAAGGATCAGCATCAGAACTTGCACATGATAATAAATATGTCAACCCAACAGGGTTTTTAAAACATGTTGCACAGTAAAATCAGAAAGACCAGAAGCCTACTAATTTTCTTTTCTCCTCTTCCCAAGAGATGAATGAAAAGAAACTGTGGCATAAGCTAGTACACCATCAATCGTAGAATACTCTCAAGTCTCAACCGGTCATTTATAGATCACACAACCAGGAAACCGGCACAGAAGAGTACTTCTGTGCAGATACAGATCACTACCACAGAAAAAGCACAGACCAACTCGTACGACGATGAAATGCTTCCATTCCTCTGGATTCTGGGTGTGCTATTCTAGTTGCCCAAGTTGTACTTCTGCCCTTTGCATCACAAACATATTTAGAGCACTAGCCCACGTATTGACATCCCCTGCAAGCTTCGGTTCACTGGAACTCATAGGTGGAAAAACTGAACCCCGATCTCCCTGCATTTGTAGCCTTAAGCTCGAGCTTCTGAAATGGACTGCGCTTAAGGCAAGGGCACAAGTCGTTCATATTAATCCCAAAAATGAAGAAGTAAATGAAAGAAAGAGGACTCTGATCCTGAATAATTAGATAATTGACACAACACACTGCAATTCTCTCCCAAATATTTTGCCTTCCAAATTTTGGCGATTGTGGCATGATAATAACAGTTTAAGACCAAAGCAAGACATAGGAGAGGAATGATGTATCACTTTCTAGGCTACCTGCTTTTAGGATCATAATAGAATCCACTGATGGATCCATCACTGCAGGAGAAGCAAACATAGTAAAAGCCAGCTATTGTCAATCCACAGTCCTCTCCAACATTCACAAAGTACTGCTCCTTCCATCTCTGGCCAACACAAGCAAGAAAGTGAGAAAATGAATCAAAGCAGACAAGAAACTCCACAACTGATGGTCACTGATGTAGCTTTAAACTTGTTACCATAAATATGTACTGATAACTGCTCAGGTCCAAAGTTTTGCCACCATCTGCTTCCACCTGGCTCTAGAAGAAACATGGCCAATATTGGAGAAGATTAATGCCAGATCACAGATCAATGATTGATATATCCATCCGGATTAATCTAAGCAACTCGTGGAAGTGCATTAGGCAAGTATGCAAATATATCTATGTAAAGGAATATATTGCATATGTACTGATTATTTGTAGCTTCTATGTTGAATAAACATAACATCACACAGGTGTTCTGAATACTTGTGGCTTCGTTGTATGAATATACATATGCATGCATATGTTTCTGAAGTCTTGACTACTTACAAGAAGGGGTGAGAAAGATGGGAACTTGGTCCAGTGCCGTATATCATCCTCTGGCCTAATAAATAGTTCCAATCATTAGAAGATCTTCTATACAGGATCCTAGTCCTAATAATGAAAAGAGGGGCACAGCTTTGTCCTCCCATTTCCACAAGCCTGGCAGAAGCCACGTGTGGGGAAGCATCAGGTTTGAAGCAAGAGAAAAAATGGACATACATTGCTTCCCACTTGCCAGTGAAGAATGTATAATTCTTGCTGTCAACAATCTCTCCTTCCCAGAAGGTCACTACCTGATAATATTGCAAATAAAGCGAATCATAAAGTGGAGCCATGTTGGTGAAAGAGCACTACAACTTAACTCATAAGCACCCTGTTTTGAGAGGCAAACAGATGCATATATCTATAGGGATTTCCATGACCTTGGTAAATAAAATACAGCAATCTCTATCAAAGCTTAAACTCCACTAAAAGATGATTAAGATTAAACAGGATTCAAAAAAATTACAAATTCCAATCTTTACCTCACAAAGCAGTTGCTTCCACCAGACAGCAGAACCTTAATTAAAAAATTACAGAGTGCACAAAGTTATTCAAGAATTTAAATTGGTTTGGTGGAAAATCCATCTTACTGGTGTGTCTGCCATGGGAACATTCAGGGCTTCCATGGTACCACAGAGATAACCATGATCCAGGTCACATCCTTGAATACAGACATTAACTCTCCAAGCTTCATCTTTCTCATTTTGCACACTAGAGACATTCTGAGTGCCAGAGAAGGTCTGAGTAATTTGTGAAGAAGAGACAATCAGAACATAACCTTCACGTAGACATAGATTATGCATTTGAAGTCCCATCATTAATAGTTAGAGAATCATTAAGAAATAAGTATGTATGGAATCTTCATCTGTAGCAGTAAAATGAAAAAGGTAGAGGCCTCATGCAAATGCATAAGCCTACCACCAAATAAAAGTCATCAGATGCAAATGTCCTTAATCTAGACTTCACATGTTCCTTTTACTTGAGAGGGGCAACTGCATAACGTCCAGAGATCAGCATGCTAGTTGAGTGTATAATTGGATCCTTAAATAGGTCAATTCGAAGCCTTTATGTTTTTCCCGAAAATGCTTTTGCAAATACAAGCAGAAAGGATTATCCCTTCAATATTGCTGGCAGAACCTAGCTGCCAAGCAGAAAGATCTATATCTATGTATTATTGGGAAAAACCTCAAAAAGCATGTTATAGTCTTGTTAAAATGAATATAAAAGAGCAAAAAGTACAAAAACTTCTAGTTTACATAGGGTTTATGTCCATACTTAGCATTCATTCCATGAACAAATAAGCAAGAATGTGGAACAGCAAGAGGACATAAATGGTCATAGCTACAGTCAGAATGCAGCTCTGCCACAATTTAAGACATTATTGGAGCAATTCCTTGAAAAGCTTGTCTAAGCGGCCATTAATTGGAATATTTCCATCAAATGTATAGCTACAGCATTCATTTGATCAAGAATGAAGATTCACCTGTCCAACAGTTAAAAGTGAACAAGCTTGGGGCAACGTATTTCCAGAATTTGCACCTTCAAAGTCAAGTAATCTCACATCAACACCTCAAAGAGTTCAATTACCATCAAAGCCAAATATAAGAAGGTGATAATGTGGTCAGCCACAATGAGCACTGAGGATATGTTTCACTGAAAGCTTCATGGTAAAGGAAGATATTTTCTGTGAAAACTATTTTCAATGAAAATAGTTAATTTTCATTTGTTTGGTGGTATGCTGAAAAAACAAAAACTCTATCTTAAGATAGAAGGTGAAGAAGTTACTAAACGTTTGTGGTAAGAGAACTGTTATGTTTGAAAAATGACTTTCCCTATTAAACATCGGGAATTCGTTTTCCTCATTTTAAATGTAGATGTTCTCTCTAACTATAAATGTTTGTCCATTGACTAATCATGTTTAATCAACCAAGCAAGTAGAAGTCCGGCAAACTTATTCGCAAAATGCTCTTTTAGTGAAATAAACAAGCCCTAAGTTCAAAGCACAACTATACAAATAACTAGACCTCTAAAGGTCCGTATTAATTAATAAAAGAAGCAACTGGCCCACAAAGAGATCTAAATTCCACATTTTAGCATTTGAAAGAGCCTCAGGACAGGGGATGTTGTTTAAGCTAGGAGCCAATCAGTACACGAAAGAGAAAAGAAACGATCAATAAACATTTGTGTGCAAAACACTCACAAAATTAGGTTTGTCTAGCAGTCAGCTGCAGAGGCAAGGAAACCATCAATGCAGCAGAGAAACAACCTATGATTGATTTGTCCATAGCAGTTGCCCAATAGCATAACTCAATTGACTTTCTAAATGGAAGAGGGGGCAAATGAGGTACAATGCAGAGGAAAGAACCACGCATTCTTCTGATGAGATGGTCTTGTACCATTTCATAACTAAAGTTCCCATGCTTCAAAATAGCAGCTGCTAGATGTGATCACATTTAGCACCAATGCATCCTCCATCAGTCTCTCAGCCTCAGACGGTCACCGATCGATCTTCATCGAGGCCATTCGGTCTAAGGACATCACCAGTTGGTAACAGGTGACTTTAAATTCATCTTGGGTCCATACTTATCGATTTCAGTAGCTTCATTCCTAAGTCTCTTACGTCAAGGGTTAGCTTGGGTTGGGTTGATCCCTGCTAACCGTTAATTAGTCCACAGTTGTTGTCTATTGACCCAGCTGTCATTAATACTTACAGAGTATTCATTGTGGTTCAGAGTATATGATTAATTCGATTGGATACACTTTAACAGAGCCTAGGGGTGAAATGACCAAAAAAAAAAAAAATAAGGTACTTCCAGGCCCATTTTGAACTCTAGCACCGTAACTTCACCATTATATCATTATCATAGCATCATCCAACCTGCCATCACTCATACTGTGGCCACCATTCAGGAAAAGAATAAGATTGGCGGGCAAGTTCAACAAAGTAGGTCTAGTCGAAGGCTCAAATTTTCGTGTCTTACACACACACAAAAAAGAAGGAGGGGGGGTGTTCAATCTAATAGAGATTATATTTATCGTGAACATATATATGTCTGGAGGCTACATTGAGATTCATAAGTAACATTAGTTCCTTGCAGATTGATCCAACAACTGAAGGTAAGGCATTGCAATAGAGAACCCCCAAAAACCAGCAACCGGAAGTGAAATAGCAAACACCCTCCAACAGATTTAACTCCTTTGCAAAAGCAACCGCGACTTCACTACGTATCAACCCAACACAGCACAACGCGCGAATCCCCATGGTGTGCGTACACAATTCTAACGCCAAGACCGACTCAAGCAACATGTAAAGGCGACGGACTCGTGGAAACGCAAGAAACCGCACCCCCATCGAGGGCAGAAACTAAAGATTTATACCCGTCACTTGAGAAGGCGTTGAGCTCTCCACAACTCTCACCGGCATCTTCCCCGACTCCCTTCTCAAAACATAGATAATCGATGATCAAGAAGAAGATGGGTGTGCGTGGTTTTTGTCTGAAACTTTCACGCGACGTTGGAATGCTAAAATGGCGATGGAGTCCCATGACATGGAGGCCATTTCGAGGTCCAGTTCTCTTTCTCTCGCGGTTCATCGCTGTACCCCCACTTGGGCTTTCGAATGCACTCTGTTTTCAGTCCGAACAGCAACCGCAAGCCCACGATGGTGGTGAACTATTCCTTATTTTCTTTTGCAAGAAGTGATATTCCTTTTCTTGTTGTACCTTTCGGATCGAACGTTTACGAAGTTCTCTATCTCATAGTCGGCAATAGCATGGCTTTTCTCGGCCCTTTCGTCATTGCACATTCGAGCCATAATGTCATTGCCACATTTGTTGAATACGTTACGTTTTTTCATAGATTTATTCTGTACAGAGGAAAAGGAGATTCTTTCTTTAGAAAAGTTTCAAGTTTTACCGACGAATCACTTCACACCGTCTACTTTTAAAGCCGCCACTCCATGACGTAAACTTTTATTGCTATTTAACACCTTTTATTTGGGGAGAAAATCCTTGAGTTAAAGGCACGAATCTGGTCACAGGCAATTGGGAATCCGGAACTTAAATTCACATTCTTGGTCAGGGCAAAGTGTCCAAGCTTTGAATCAATTCTAAACTCGTTTAATTTCAAGGTGAAGGCGTGCCGGCTCTTAAGAACAAGATAAAATATATTTTCATTGTTTACGAAAATATTTAGATGCAAATTATTTTCAATAGCGAAATTATTTTTCATTGACTAATCATTTTAGGCTATATAAGTGAATATTTTTAAGAAAATATTTTCTAGATTTTTTGCGAAACAAATAAAACCTATGCTAATTAATTTCATTTTTTAATTAGGAAAATGACACAAATGGTGTACGAACTTTGGTCAAATGTGTAAACTTAAATTAAAATTATCATCTTGAACATTTTCATATAATTTAAGAACAAGTTTAAATATGTATCAAAAGATCATAGATCCATATCAAACGAAATGAAAGTTTATGAGTTATATTATACATTGGGCTAAAGTTCATGGATCATATTACATATTTGGCTAGAGTTCATTGATCATTTGGTCATTCTCCCCTTTTAAATATATATCTTAGAATCATTCTCTTTCTATCCGATATACAACTTAACTTGTTCCTACCCCTTTCACTATTCTAGAAGCCTGTAAAGAGTTGTTCCACATCCAGGCACTTTTAACTCTGGTCCTCTATAAACCCTGTCGTTACAGGTCCACTAATTTCCACATGGTTCATCCTCAAAACATGTACCCACTAGAGAGGGTTTTGTTTTGATACTATATTGTGACATCCCAAATCAACTTGTTGAGATATTGTTCATTTTAACCTTTTTTTCAATCCGAGCCTCAAAGTTCTGTTGTCTAGTGTATAGGTGAGGGGAATCCCAAAAGGTAACCCATCTTGGGAATGCTCTCATTTGAGCACACTTAATTTTAGAGTTAAGTAGTCCTGTTATGTCAAAAAGCGTTTAAGCAAGTTATTTCCAATTTCAAATATATTTCTTAGAATTGCTCTCCTCATACATTCCTAGAAGTTTACTAGTTGCCGTCCCTTGTCCGATCACTCTAGTCCTAGCGGCCACTCTCGCCCATGTTGAACTTAGTTGTTACAAACTTGACAATCCTTAAAACTATCACTAACTGTTTTGCGCCTAGATTCAACTATCATCTTAACCTAATCACATCGAAATAGTTACCAAATCAAACTTAGATCTATTGTAATGTTGCTTTAGTCCTAAACTTTAAGGGTTTAACAATGTAATACTAAATTTTTATATGAAATTCCAATGTGATTTCTTTGATCAATTGCCGCTGGAAATTGCTTAAGTGGCATCCATATATCATCAATTGTCCAACGTGAAGAACTTTGCTCAAAATCACATAAGCAATATCCTAAGGTAATTGGCCGAAAAGACTATATTGAAATTCAGTGCAAAAGTTTGAAAATATATATGCAAAATAGAGAAGTTTGGACTGAATTAGTATCTGTACGATGAGTTTAACCCTTAAGTTGTAATGTTCTCCTTCACATCCCCAAACAATTATCAAGTCTTGTGTCAAATTATGCACATCCCCACAATATGTGCTCAGCTTGTAACCGCCTTAGCAATCTAGAATTAGTAGGTCGAGTTTCTCACCCTCTTCCTTGGTCAAGTTTTGCTGTGGGTCGAGGATCCTGCTGAGTCAAGTTCTCGACAGCTGAGTGTATTTTCTGAGCAATTGTCAACCACGCCTCATTTGATTATGGACAGAGATCTTGACCCCTAATTATTTCAAGGTCAGAAAAAAAGTTTAGATTTTTTCCCACGTGACACCAATACTTCTATTTTTTCTTTCTAATTCAGCCTTAAGATGCAAATAAACTAAAAAACTTAATACAAGTTTTCGGGTTTGATTAGCCCAATTTGTCAAGTACTTGATTCCAAAGGAATGCGCAAGCTCAAGGAACAAAAAGAAAAAGGACTTTGACCTTTCTTTCATTATGCAGATCGAGAAATTATCGTCTCCTAATGCAAGAGTCGGTGCAACTCCTGATCATCGCAAGATAAAAGGGAGGGAAAAGTAGGAAAGAGAAGAGAAGGGTAAAATGAAACTGGACCACAACCTAGGATTGGTACTAAGGACATGGTATAGTATCTAAAACAACTTGGCAAGTGAGCAACACATATACATAAAGAAACGAAGAAAGAAAGAGGAAAACTAAAGGAATGGTGGGGGAATATATGCACGAAACGGACATCTTGACTTGTGACAAACTGTACAGAAAAGGGTTTGTTCTGGTATCGAGCTAGCCATTTGTCTCCAGTGCTTATCCACAAGCTAATTTTAGGGAATTTCAAAAGGAGGAATTAAAAATATGAAGAGGGATGGTGATTGGTGGGTAATCACGAAGATGAGGGGTTTTTGAGTTCTCTTCCTAGGCACAAAGGTGACAAGAAGGACTACGCAAAGCACCAGAACACAGAAACACTAACGCGAATGGGCATCTCAGGAACAAATCCTGCTTATAATATTGAGAGATCTTATGCAATTGAACATGGGTTAAGCTGATAGTTCTTTTTATCTTTCTTATGTGGTTGAAACACACCCAGTTGAAAAAGTGCAGCAGATTTTGTTGAAGATGCTCTTTTTTTCTCACATGAATAGACCCCTATTTTGAAGGAATAAGGATTTGTGCACTGACATAAAAAATAAAAAATAAAGAGGAAAGAGGGAATAAGAGGGCTGTGCATTCATAGGCGAATGACAATTTTGTATATTGTGAGACCACTTTATGCTGTTAAGCCTGCTAGACAAGTGTGAGATTTGACATGAAAATGTTACAACATACCCCCATGTATATATAGATTCTGGCTTGGCCTATAATCAAAGCATCAGTGTTTGTTGTAAAAGAGTTATGGGCGATGTGAAAATGCAACATCTTCTATTTAGATATTATGTGGAAATTTGAGATTTATGTGTTTAACTGTCTACTAAAAATTTTTAAATTATTACAGTGCGACATTGAATGTATATCATATCACAATGCCCAACCTCATCCAATGAAGATCTATGTATGCAAACTTGGTTTGAATGGGTGAAAGAATTGTGGAAGCCCTTATTCCATAATGATAAAAATTCCTCAAATAGGTGAAAGAGGCGTCCAGAGAATCAAACTCCAGACCTTGCCCTTGATCTACATAACTATTTACCCAAAAAGTTTAAGTTATTGAGTCACAACATGGAATATTTCGTATACCTGTACGGAAACTTTAAGAAGTTAAGTGCAGAAGAATCCCAAGTCAAGTGCATCAAGTGAAAGAGAATCAATTTACATATCTAGTTGCCTAATACTTTGATAGCTTAAGTGTTTTTGTCAATTTAGTTTCAGCTGCATATGCTAGTGGGCTCAAGCTTTGGCCTCACTTTTAATGATGGTATCGGACCATTGTGGCTCTTCCTTATCACAAGGCTATTGTCGATATAGTTGTGTATTTGTGTTCACATGTTAAATTTTATTATGGATTCATGTAAAATATTGACATTACCGATTTGTCTGTCAATTTTAATTTCTCAGATCGGACCTCTTAATGATAAAGAAATCGCTTTTTTAAAATTTCAAGTTATTAGAAAATCAAATTATAATGTATGGAAGACATATTGTTCAATATTCCTCGTATGTAAATCGGTCCTTCCATGCAGCATGCAATGTGGGCATGATCATTTGAAAGTTGAAACTAGAGACGAATGTAATATAGCAGTAAGAGATGGTAGAAAGATAAAGAGAGGGTGTGAGACTTCAGACTCTTGATATGTACTCTAATATCATGTTAGATAATTTATTTTTACAGAAGTTAAGTTGTTAGGAAACGGGCAACAATATGTTAACAATTTGTTAGATGCCAAACTTGCATGGTTCAATGGCAAGATGCTCTTAAGACTAATCTACTGGGAAATCAAGCAAATTTATTGCAGCACTTCAAACTTGTGGTTCAGCAAAACATCAACTAGCTGATCATTCAGTTGCCATATTCCCACCCCCAAGTTTCCTTTCTCCTCCATTTCTTTGAATAATCCAATTACTCTTATCCCTGAAAGTATATATTGCCTTAATAGTGCCCGAAAGAAGCTTAAGTTTTTCTCCTAGGTTTTATTAGGAAATAATTATTTTCAATTTCTAAATTTGTCCTGCCAATGACAAGCTTCATCTTTTCTCTGTCAGTGGCGTCATGCTGATCTCTGGGAAACGTCTTAGTAAGTTGGGAGAGAAAAAGGGTGCTACTTCAACCACTTGAAGCTTACAGTTCAGTTCACATACATTTATTCTTTTGTCCTGGCAGTGATGTTTTCTTCACATTCTCTCTCTCTCTCTCTCTCTCTCTCTCTCTGAGCATTGCTCATCTTTCCTTTTCCAAACAAAAGGTGACATGTTTCAAAGCACTTTCTTTGCCTAATACTTAAATTTATCTTCACCCACAAGGGATCAAAAAACTTAAAGACAACACAAAATGGGGGAATATCGGTGTGGCAATTTAGAATACATGGCTCTTCGGATGCTTGAAATTATAGCAGATCTTAAGCCTTTGGACACCATTATGCGTGGCTATGTCTGCATGATATGCTTTTATTCACTTAACACACTTGACATGCTTGAGTTCAGAATAATATCTTAATAGTACTCTCACAACTGTGCATTAATGAGTATCGGTTCATTATCTTAACTTCGGTGTGCTATGATAAAATGAGGTGCTTATGAGGACATGATTCTGATCAGGGGTTAATGAAAAGCACCCCAATTAAATTTGCTAAAAGGGATAAAGTTGCGGAAGAGAACCCATTTTATGTGGTTTTGGGTAGAGAGGAATAATTCAATTCTTGACTTGAGAATAAGACTTGTCGCTTTATAGGTTTTAAGTTAAGATTCTCATATTCTATTCCATTGGAATTGGAATCTGCTAACTTTTTCTTTCCTTTCGCTACTCCTCATAACTTTTCTCCCTTCTCCACAAGGAATAACATTCCGTGGTCATTTCTCACTTTCCGTCGGAGCCAAAGCAATCCCCTGTGGTCAGAAATTTGCAACCAATCAGAGTTTCACGAGTTTTTTGTTTTTCCTTGTGATGGACTAGTCTTATGTGATTCTCATATATTATTATATTGCTTCTCTTTACAGGGCTTGGTCTCATCCCAAAAGTAGCATTACATATTAGTGTATAAGCCCACAAAAGCATATGTAAGTTGTAGGTACAAAGCAGGAACAATGTAAGTCCCTGTTCTGTCTAAAAAGTGTGAGAATAACATCAATGGATGTGGAAGACAAACGACCGTTAGTTACCGGTAGTCAACCACGGGCGCTCCTCTGTTTCGGGCAATGTAATGTGGAGCTCAGTGCTCTCGGTGTGCCCTTTTGGTCATCAAGTGTTCAGAGACATGAAGTGATAGCCACAGTACCCTTATTGTTCTGTTCTTGCTTTGAGATGACTCTGGAACAGTTCGTGGGGTATGGCGATTCGGTCAAACCAATCATTGAATATTGCAAGCGGGATAAGAACCGTTATGCTAATTGACAAGGATTCATCAAAGTTCCATCTGCTCCTGCTCTTTCTAAAAGGCGCAACCTGTTGCGTATAGATCTATGGTTTGGGCACATTCAATAGTTCAACTTTTTGAGACAGAGTTGTTTATCAGCCTTGCAAATTTATAGAAATGAGAGCTGCATTGTGCAATTCTGGTGCGCGCCCTATAGTTTGTGTGCAGGGCTTAGCTTAAAACAGATGGATCATGAAGAAATAAGCCTTGCTGTACCGTTCTTGGCCATCTCGTGACAACTAAAGAGTTCGTGGTTGTTTGATGGTGTCAACTTTAGGGCACGCTTTTGGTTTTCGGAAATGCCCTGTTCGTTTAATGCATTGCTGGCTCCTGCTCTCAGTGTCGTTTCTATCTGGTCGATTTTACACACCATAATTCAGAGAGTCATGTTTTTCACTTGTTTGGGTTTTAAGCGACAAACAATTGCCATCCGGATCTAGTAGGACACATCGATTTCTACAATCTCTTTCATTTAATGTTACGTTGCATGATTAAGCATTGTTCTCTCTTTCTAGGGTGCGTGCATGTTATCTCCCAGTCAATTGTTTTTTTGAATTAATATCATAAAAAATCTCAAATTATAATCATCAAATTTTTTTGCGTCACTAAAAACTCGAAACTTGCCAATTATGGCATAAATATCCTAAACTTTTTTCCATGTCATAAAAAATCCCAAACTTATATTAATGTAACAAGTGTACGATAGATACAACCAAAACAAGGAATATCTGCGTCACGCATGTATAAATTTGGGTTTTTCTATGACAAAAAAAAAAACATATTTGGAGTATTTGTGTCATAATGAGCAAGTTTAGGGCTTTTGGTGACATGAAAAATTTGGGATATTTGTGTTGTGGTATGCATAATTTGAGGGTTTTGGTGATATTTGTCCCTTATTATTTGTAGAACACAAGCAAATTGAACAGTGGAGAAGAGGGCAAGCATATTTTAGCCTGTCAGAGATATCTTACATGTGACATTCATGTTTATCTTTCATTAAGCATGATAAAAGTGCAAAACCATTTGGCAAAATCCAATGCCAAATACATTATGTTGCAGAAAAAGTCGACAATCAGATGGAACTGAGTCTGCAGAGCAGCTGCAATTTCATGGTTGCGACTGGCAGCGTATCGGAACATGCAATGTACAGCTTAATACTTATTCCTTTCCACATGCCTGGCTACTGTTCAGGAATTCCACCTTTAAGAAGCTTTAGCAAAAGCCTGTCGCTTCAGGGGATTCTCCCCATCTGCATAAATATCTTTGCAATATCAAGAATTGAATGATTTTCCAGAGGAGGCCTTTTCGAGCTAATGGGACGGTGTGGTTCTGGCGATGCGGCTGTAAATCATGATTTCTTTTGTCTATTGTTGAGCAATGTTCCACTTTGTGAGTTCGCAGGTGTTCTTCGATGGATTACGATGCAAAGTTTTTCCTCAAGACATGCTTTAAGTAGATATCATCTATAAAAACCCACCAATCGTTCAATTTCAGGAAGCATCAGATGCTTACAGACAATGCAAATGTGACTGTTTGACAATGGAACACTGCGCAGCAACATTTCCCTCAGCGGATAACTTATAGACGTGATTTCTAGAATTTAAGCAGATTATCTGTGTCTTTCCGCACTTTTTCTATGCACAGGTAATGCAAAAGGTTTTAGAAATGAGTAACTTTATATTCGGTGGCAACCAGCAGCCCTGCGCTCCGATACAAGTCCCTGTGAAACAGCATATAAACATCAAAAAAAAGGGGGAAAAAACAGCAAGCGAAAAGTGTAGAGATTCACGCAATGCAAGAGAATCCGAAAAGCCAAGGGCCAGGAGTCAAGGGCAAGGTCATGGGTACTCTCAATGCCAGAGGTTGTCTTGGCTTTCATCAACTGCAAGTATGGAAGCAAGTACAATTCCTTTGGCCCCACCTTCCTCCTCTCCAATGGGTCCCAGGATTTTAGGATTCTCCAATTCGCCAATGCGGGGCCGGCTGCTTTATGCCAATTGAGGTATGAAATTTTTTTGGACCAGCTTCCTTCTGATATTATGTGTTTTGCGAGCTGAATAAGTACCAAACTTCTGAAGAAGACAAAGTGGGAATGTATTCCCTATTCCATGCCTTGCTTCCGACACTCCAAGGAAAAGCATCTCATCACCGAATTTTTAATCTCCATTTTGTAATGTATCCATTTCCAATGCTCCAGTCAACTGAATCTATTAACATTCTGCAATTGCGGCCAGTGAAATCATTTTCTGAGGGTCTCAATTAGAATGAAGAAACAAAAAAAAAAAATCCTATCACAATCAGATTTTCACTTAGTTACTTGAGATCGCGTGACACCAAGATGAAGATAAAAAAATGTTTGTGAGTTCTTCAGAATCTTCCCTAAAGGTGAGAAGGCGAAACAAGGTCTTTGGAGCTTTCAAGGCACACAGAAGTAGTGGATTCCCCTAATCCAAGTCAGAAATTCCCCTATAAAAATCCGGGAATCGGGTTCCTGCCTTTGCCAGGCGGAGAAATATGAATCGCCTAGGAAAATAAAATGTTAGACGGAGGGATCGATTCCGGTGCTCTTTGCGAGGCTCAAGGGGCTATTGAAAGGTGTATTGAAGAGGAATTCAAACTGGTGGGCACGGTCTGAGAATGGAAACTAAAGAAGGCGCGTAGGGCCTGGCGCTTGACAAAGCAGGAAGGACAATATCTTTTTTTGATGTCGCTATGAATATTGGATTGGGTCCAGCCCTCCCCATGGCTCTGTCGAAGATTCTCTCCTGTCTCGCTATCCTCCCTTTATAAAAGGTCCTTCCCTGGCAGAACCTTTCATTGAGCAAGATCAGAAGGCCAAAGACCAACAGTATAAGGCGAGAGAGATAATAGGAAGTTGTCTGAATTTACTCCAATTCAGGACTAGAAGTCACGGGGCATAGAAGATAGAATAAGTGAGTTTGGTTTGGAGCATAAACATTTCGATCACAAGAAAAGTGAAGTGCAATTCAGGTAAATCCTAGAGCTCATTTTTAATTGGGCAATTTCGTTGCCTGAGCTCGTGCATTGAGTTTGACATGAGCCAGGGTCATTTTGCTACAGAAAAGGTAACATGTACCATCATAACCAGCATCTGGCAAAGAACATCAATCCTTCTTCAAGAATGCCGATTTCTTCAGACAGGCATTTGTTTCTACAAGGTGGTAATGGTCCTGGAGATTCGGGACTTGTCCTATCGACTGATGCGAAGCCTAGACTAAAATGGACACCCGATCTTCACGAGAGATTTGTAGAAGCAGTCAACCAGCTTGGTGGAGCAGATAGTGAGTAAAGAAACTTTATGATATCGAGTTCCTCCTGAAATTTATTCAGCAAAAAATGCTGTGAACATCTTCTGATGCAAGTATTATCCTTTAATATTGCAGAGGCCACTCCCAAAACAGTCATGAAGCTTATGGGAATTCCAGGCCTCACCCTATACCACTTGAAGAGTCATCTCCAGGTAAATTGTTCATCTTCACCGAGCACGGCTTCTGTTGCTTTCAGTGACTGACTTCCATTTCCCACTCTTTGGTTAAGCCATTTCAAACTCATGGCGTGTTACTTTATAGCTCATCAATTAATGGACAAGTCACTCTTCTTACTGTTGAAATCTCTATATTTTCCAAGATTATTGAGAATGAGAAAGTTGGGATATGTGAACAATTTCAAGTCCTTATTTGATTGCAAATGATTATAAGGTCAAGCGCCTAACATTATAGCATGATGTTTCCAAAAAAGACACATATTTAGGTATTTCGTATGTTATTACTTCGTAAACTAAACTCATCCTTTTTCTGGCGTAGAAATACAGGCTTAGTAAGAATCTACATGGACAAGCAAATAGTGCAAACAACAAAATCGGTATGTGGAGATTATTCTATTCTCTGCAGATTCTTTACATGACAAGAAATCTAGAGATTTGTGGGGGATCCTCACAGAGAAAATCTAACTGGAACAAATCGCCTGACACAGGTACTGTCGCTCTTGGAGGAGACAGAGTACCCGAGACAAATGGATCTCACATCCACAATTTAAACATCGTACCACAAACGAACAAGTAAGAACACAAACATTCTCTAAGTAGCAATGATTTTTGTAAACATTTGAAGCCGGCACATATATACTTGCACTAGAATCTTTCCTGAGTAAACCTTTTCCAACACAGAAACTTGCATTTCAGTGAGGCGCTCCAGATGCAAATTGAAGTGCAGAGAAGACTCCATGAGCAGCTGGAGGTAAAGAAAATTTCAAGCTTTTCTCTTACATATCATTCTTTATGAGCATTAGTAGTGAGTCATGAAGGAAAGAACCAAAGGAGTCGCGAAGATAATAATGATCATGCCGGTGTACTACTGCCATTAGAAGCAGAAATAGGAGAACCTAGAAAGAGCCAAAAACCAAAAAATGGTTTGGATTGATATGTGAACATGGATAGACCAACTTGTGGCAAAACTTACTATCGAAGGTCACAGTCCGATCACTTGTATCAAGATTTTGTAACGACAGTCAATTCTGTTTCCATCTAAATTCAAATTTCCTCGCAACTCTTCACATGTAGATGTCATTATTAGGATAAAGTTCACGACCTCCCTGCTCTGGATGTCATTCTCCTGTCTTTATTGGTACAAAAACATCCTGAGAAACCTGTCCAAACTCACTCAGGTACAGAGACACTTGCAGCTCCGAATAGAGGCTCAAGGGAAGTATCTCCAGTCCGTCCTCGAGAAAGCTCAAGAGACATTAGGGAGACAAAACTTGGGCTCAGCAGGCCTCGAAGCCGCCAAGCTTCAGCTCTCTGAGCTGGTGTCCAGAGTATCTACACAAAGCTTGAACTCCGCATTCCCGGACTTGAAGGAACTTCAGGGCTTATGTGCACAGCAAGTGCAGACAAACCCGCCTACCGATTGTTCTGTTGACAGCTGCCTCACCTCCTGCGAAGGACCACATAAAGACCAAGAGATTCACAACGGCATCGGACTGAGACCTTATAGTGGTGGTAGCATGCTCTTGGACCCGAAAGAAATTACAGACAAGCCCAGAACAGAGAAAATTGATTTCAAGTGGGGTGGGGATGTGAAAGAAGACAGGACGTTTCTTTCCTATGGAGTGAAGGAATTGGAGAGATCTTTCGCTGGAGGACTAGGACAAAACCACTTGTCCATGAGCATAGGCCTTGAAGGAGGACTAGGCTGTTCCGAGGTGAAAAACAAAGCCAAAGAAGGCGGAAGTGGCGTGGATTTCCTTGAAAGACTACACTCTAGAGCAGATTCGGTGAAGCTGGATAACGATGAGAGGTCCTGTGGAGACCAAATGCATTTCTTCGAGGCAAAACTTGACCTCAATGCCCACGAAGAGAACGACATCGCCTCCAGCTGCAAACAGTTCGATTTGAATGGATTCAGCTGGGGCTGAGAATGGTCTATCTCGGGCTAAACCAGATTGATTTAAAGGACAAACGCTTCCCAAGCTCACTTTCCCCCGTAGTGAAGGATTGGCAGCTGGGAAGCCGGCCAGCCACAGGCTGTTCAGTCAGGCAATAATATGCATCACCCAAATGCATACACTATCCATAAGTAGATAAGCAACTGGGGGCTTCTGCAGGATGCAAAACTATATCGTCATAGATAATTTTCAAGAATGCCAAGTTATATAATGGAGCATAATTCGTGCTTGATTAATCTGAATAGAAATTGTTGACGCCATGCATCCTCAACCATTGAACTGCAGATCACAAGTGTTAAGTCTCTTCAGATAGGAAAAGGAAAGGGGTAACAGCCCCTTTCTCAAATTTCCAAGGATCTTAAAAGCAGACAACATATGCAAAATGGTCATTTCATTGTGTCAAAGCTCAGCAACATGAGATTCCTCTGTTCTAGGGTATTAGAAAACCTTTCGTTCTGATACGCGCACATCAATCACCACTGAGAAAATGATTACTTCATCTAAAAGTTCATCTCTAGCATCAGAAGCTATTTATCAACCAGTATATGGCGATTAGCTTGATCATCACTCAGAGAGCTCTTCTTCACCGTTCACAGCTGGTGAGCTATCCAGGATACATCCGACACCGTCGGTACCAGTATGCTCATTAGGGTTCTCACATGATCATTCGCGTGGTTATTTTCGCAGATAGAGCAAGGACACGTGATTCGGGGGGACATAGTTTCCTTCTCTGCTAGGTACCACTGGAGTTAGGCTTTGCCTGCGTTGCTTGGTGCGTTTTCTGCTTCTCCTGCACCTGTTCATGCTCGTTCAAATCGAAGCCTTCCCATGTACAGAACTCTCATGGGGGGCAAGCTAGAAGCAAGAATTATTGCAACGACCATAACTTTTGATCACGATGGAGTTACAAAACTCTAGTAAAGACTAGAAAACGAATCCAGAGTCTGGAGTTGCGTGGGAAACCTTCAAACCATTATTTTTAGTAAGCGAAGGGGTCGAGTCTGATAATTACATCTTTACTTTCTTAATAAAACATGATACAATCCAATCCTCTTATAACAAAGGAAGCAGACCTACTGGTGACCTATCTAATACATAATCGTCACTCGCATTGTTGGGTTGGATAACTCAATCTGCTAGCCAATCTGCGCATGCATTTGCATCCTCAAAATTATAGAGAATCTCAATATGTCGAAAGCACGTGAGCATACTTGCGATTTGAGAAACCGTCCAACCTTTTATATCCGTTCCTTTTTCATGGATTTCAGGGTCATTTTCTTATTTAGGCATACTCACAAAGATATTTAGACATAAATTATCATCAATAATGAAAACGTATTTTCATCAATTAATTATTTCGAGCAACATAAAATATCACCTTTGAGGAAATATTTTCTTAATCATCGCGAAGGCTAGCGTCTATGCTAATGTTTAGAGTATGCAACTTTGCCGAAGCCCCTCATTCGTGCGCCCTTTATGACCTCCTGGGACAAGTTAACAATCATAGACAATGACTAAATACATTGTTAGTGAAATCAATATATCAAGAGAAAATATGTAGGCTCTATTCATTTTATGGAAAATATAGTATTTTGGAAATTATTTTTCTAGAAAATGATAATATTTTTCGGGTGATCATTTGAAATTTAAGGAAAATTATAAAAAAAATAGATTTTTAATTTTTCTTTCTTTTTTTTGTTATATATTGACATGTCGCTGGTCACAAATATCGCCAAGCTCCCATGAGCTCCTGGCTTGCCACTAGAGGCCATGAAAAGGCAAGCATCGAGCTCACCTCTAGAAGTTACGAGCTCTCTGTCAAAGGCCGCAGGAGGCGAGATCGAGGAACGCTATTAGAAACCGCAATATTTAAATATAAACAAAAAGAGGGAAAATGTTTTCCGCTTTCAAAAAAAGCGGAAAACATTTTCCCTATTTTTGAAAGTGTTTTTTTTTTCCATTGGTGAAAAATATTTTCCTTAACTATTTTGTTTTCCATGAAACGAAAATATTTTTTATGAAAAAAACGGAACCGTGAAACACTCACACTTTTGTTAATAATAGCTACATTATATATTTTTCTTACTTTCTTACTCAATGACGTGCCAAGACCACATTCGACACCAACATAGCAAAACTTGCCACGTCATTCAATAAAGAAAGTTATGGGCTCCATTTATTTTATGGAAAAATAAATAATTTGAAAAAATATTATTTTAAAGCTGAGCACTTATATTGTTTCAAATGATTAACAAAAAAAAATTGTTTAGTAATCAATAACAATTTTGTCTGAATATTTTCATGAATGACAAGAAAATCTTTCGTTTACCATAAAACGAGCAATTAGCATAATAATAATAAAAAGACTTGTTCAATAAGAAGTGAAAATATAAACCCTAAAAATTCTATTTCTAAATTTCAAAAAACGACAACGTTCCACGGCTAAAATGGAAATGATTTTTGTTTTGGTGTTTGTTAAACATAGAATGTAGATTTTGATTCTAAGTAATCAAGGATATGATCGACGATTTTAGTAATATAGTTTCTAACATCCCAACTTACATTCGGTATCTTTTATTTTCGAGAGATTAACTAAACCTTATCTTATTTTGAAAAAAGTACGGAATGTTATACGGAACGCTCTTATATTTCAAACCAAAATAGCTGAAGCTACCAAAATCGTGTTAATAATAATCCATGCTGAATACTTTAATTTTTCAACATATAATAAAGTCACCTAGGGTGACCTGAATGCATCGAATTAGTAGATTCGGTTGAAATAGTCATAAGCTTGAGAATCAAAATCAATTTGTCATATGGCAAAAACATTTACTAAATCAATATACGATACGACAAACAAAGAAAGTAATTTCTTTTTCAATTTTAAACTCCATTCGTTTCACGGAAAATATAATATTTCTACTAGAAAATCATTTTCCTGGAAAATGATAATATTTTTGAGTGTACGTTTGAAACTTAAGGAAAATTGTAAAAATAGTTTTTTAATCTTTCGTTATTGTTATACATTGACATGTTACCGACCACAAGTCTCGTTGGGTTTCCATAAGTTTCCAGTTTGCCACTAGAGGTCATGAACTTGCCAATTCAAGGTAAGCCTCAAACTCGCCTCTAGAGGTTACGAGCTCACTGTCCAAGGCAGCCAACTCGCCAGCCTCGGGCGAGATTGATACACGCTACTAGAAGTCGCGATATTTAAAGGTAAACAAATAAGACAAAAAATATATTCCACCTTCAAAAAAGTGGAAAACATTTTCCCCATTTTTGAAGGTGTTTTTTCCATCGATGAAAATCATTTTCCTTGACTATTTTGTTTTCCGTAAAATGATTTTGAAAATATTTTATTAGAAGTTATTTTCCATGAAATGAACTGAGCCTTAATCTCAATAAATAAGTAGATCCTCTCATGCGATAGGCACATGTGGATGTAAATGTCATAGAGTATATATGTTTAAAAGATATATTAGATTCAATTAGATTTCAAGTGGTAATACAGAATCAAGAGCCTTTCTAAATGACTTTTTTAAAATCCAAAAAAAAAATTTACTTCAACATTATACCAATGATCCAAAAAAATAAAAAGCTTCTAAGAATAAGGAAAATAAATGCGTTGTTATAATTTCATGAAAATAGCTCGAGGTGATTTATATTAACCAAAAAAAAAGTCACTAAAGCTATACTTGGAAGTAAGAACCGCTCCAATAAATAACAACACCCCCTTTTGCCCAAAGACTAATATCATGGAAAAGAAAAATAACACCAACGGTCCCAAATGACATAAGATGATTCCTACTCAATATCTAAGATGATCATGAACTTTTAACTTATTAAATATAGTTGTTGCATTTTACCTCACTATGCAACGTCGAGCTTTGATATTGCTTAACGTGGTCTTTGGACTTTACGTACACGTTCAATTTAATCCCTATGCTATATAAAGACGTTCACTATTGTAGAACGGCATTGGACATTCTTTATAGTTCATGGACTAAATTAAGTATGTACCAAATGTTTCGAGACTATATTGAACAAAGTTAAAAGTTAAGAAATCATATTATACATTGGATCAAAATATAGCGATAACTTCGTGTCGTTTATCCTTTTATGGAAAAACAGATGTAATTCTTTAATATTTGGGCTGGGGAGATTGTTCTTCCCGTTTTCGCTGCGTCGCCTCCCCCAAAGACCAAAAGGAGAAAAGCGGATCCGAGTGGGGTGGGGCCCGCGGTTTGACCCCATGCAGTGGGGCCCCGCAGCGACGTCGTCCGCCTCCCTCGCTCGCTCGCTCGCTTCCTTCCCGGAGCGAACAGAATCCTCCTCGTTTGGCGTTACGAGCGTTCGAGGGCAAACACTCCCCCGAACCGCTCGCTCAAATCCCAAAACTCTCTCCTCTTCTCTCTCTCTCTCTCTCTCTCTCTCTCTCCGTCGTCGGACGGTAGAACCGCGACTGGTCCGCTCGAGCCTGACCGGAATTCGCAATGGGAGCGAGCCGGAAGCTTCAGGCGGAGATCGACCGCGTGCTGAAGAAGGTCCAGGAAGGCGTCGAAGTCTTCGACGGCATATGGAACAAGGTCGGGCGGGAACCGGGACCGATCGCCTCGCCGCCGCCGCTGCTGCGCGCGCTGAGAAGTTCTCGCTTTCGTGTCGTCGTTTCTCTTTCGCGCTCGGGAACGTGTTGATCGTCCGTTGATTTTGTTCTGTCTGGCCTTCGCTTCAGGTTTACGACACGGACAATGCGAACCAGAAGGAGAAGCTGGAGGCGGACTTGAAGAAGGAGATTAAGAAGCTGCAGAGGTACCGCGACCAGATTAAGACGTGGACGCAGTCCAGTGAGATCAAGGATAAGAAGGTCTCTCTCTCTCTCTCTCTCTCTCTCTCTCTCTCTCTCTCTCTCTCTCTCTCTCTCTCTCTCTCTCTCCTCCTCTTGAGCTTGTGTTCGTCCTCGATTATCGTCGTTTTGTTTTCTTTCTTTGTGGCGCAAGCGCGATCAGCGATCACATCGTGCGACCGTTTCTGTTCGATGGTGACATTATCATCGGCGTCGTTTAGTTTGTTCTTAGCTACTGATTGTTGTAATAATATGCATGCAGGGTGGCTTTCTTCATATGTCGTGCGGCCAGAATAGTGGTTCTCGCATTTGGAGTTTTCTCGATGGCTGAATTTTTGTAGCCTGTGATTATTCATCGTGTAATTCTTTTTCCGTGCATATGATAACTCGATTTCATAAGTCGTAGGTGATCCAGAAATTTGGATTGGCACAGACACTTTTCTCTGTTTGATTTTTTAGTCCTCGTAAACTTTTCAAAGCAGAGTGAATTGAGCATTACTTCCCAGGAATAGGCATTTGCATATTGATGTATGACACCCAACATCTGCTATCCTGAAAATTAGCTTTTATCATTGACTTGTCCTCGTAGATTCGGGTGGATGTTAATCAAAGCTATGTGATGATCTTAGGGCAGAGCAACCGAGGTGAATAGTGACATCATACCTTAGTTGAAGCTCTTGGAGTCAGTTGGGGTAAATATATCGCTTCTGCAGTAAGGTTGGCAACCAGTAGTTTTTGGTGGATGTGTATGAAGCATGGTGTGGGCCATATGCCCATAAGAACATCTACATTGTTTGTGGACCTGACTTTTTTGTCATTCCGTGGCTGGTGGCTAACGGATTCCACTAAGTTTGTATGTATTCAGTAGGCAGCTTATGGTTTGGAAGTTTAATGTTCTTTCTAAGTAACATTTTGTGTGTGTGTGTGTGTGTTTTGGCATTTCCCATGTCACTGGAAGAGGATTGGTATCATGAGAACTATTTTGTTTCACGAGCTTTGGTAGTTCTCAAAATAGTCTAAGTTGAAATTCTGTAGTAATTTAGCATTTAATGTAAATAACAGGAAGCATTGCTGACCTCGTCAGAGAATTAGTCTTTGAGCTATGGTAATAAATCATGCTCGAAATTAATGGCTACTTCTTCCTTGACTTCATTGTGAAATATTCATTCAAGGATATTGACACAAAATTTTTGCATCTCTCTCTCTCTCTCTCTCTCTCACATGCACCTGGAGTTGCACGCTTGCTCTCAGCCATCTAAGATCTGCTGTTGTATTGAAAGTTGCATTCATATAGCCGCCCAGCGAAAAATAGTTTTTCCATTGTACCATATCTTCAGCAATGGTTTTTCTATGGCATCCGCCAAACGTCTATTCCTCAACCTAGATTGTGGAATAACAATGAATAGTTCTTCAATAATTCCTAATATTTGTGTGTTTATTTCTGAATTAAACTAATATCCACTTCATCGGATATCAACAAGGCACTAACTAATTCGAAGTGCAATTCCGGTTCCTCACTTTTACAAGGGGTATTTGGTAAACATTACAATAAATCTTTTCTGTCAGGTCAGAGGTCTAATTAGAAGTAATTTTAAATTATTAGGTAAAGAAACAATGTGAACTAGGTTCCCCTAGGATGTATAATGGGAACAAATCTAGGATCATAGGGGACTTTTCTATTTCTTCTTGGCAAGGCTTTTGGTCTTAATAATGAGAGACTGAATTCGTCCCCTCTTTTTATTTCTCTCTCTATTTTCGTCCTTTTGAGGGGTGTGGTTATGGATACTGCAGTCAATTTGCTCGTGCTGGTGGCTTGAATGTTTCAGTTGAAGATTGAACAACAAGCTATCACTTGACTATTCAGTTTGTTTGGTTGCTCACATGATTTCCATTTATGTTTGCTTATTCTTCTATATGAGATTTGCATGAAACAATGTTTGGTTGTGGATCTTTTAATGCTCTCTAAAGGTAACAATGAGTCCCATTAATGAGCTAAAAGCAAAGAGGCAAGCTTTTGGACGTCCTTATATTTGAACAGGAGTTGTTGAATGAGCTCTTTTAGATTGTAAATTTATTTATCAGGGAAAGGGTTGATCAAAAT
Source organism: Melaleuca alternifolia (assembly GCA_019926035.1). Classification (NCBI taxonomy): domain Eukaryota; kingdom Viridiplantae; phylum Streptophyta; class Magnoliopsida; order Myrtales; family Myrtaceae; genus Melaleuca; species Melaleuca alternifolia. Next base: position 1,469,525 of record JAGKPW010002178.1, read on the forward strand.
AATTGAAACGATGATACCTAATTTTCATCCAATCAGAAATATTCACATAAAATATTCATAGGTGTTTGTATCATGATTAGTTACTTATATAGGATGGTATATGTGTTGGCTGAAGACTGGAAATTGGGTGGACAGTGTAGAGAACGTATTACTGATTACTACAAACCACATTAATCAGGCATTTATATCTTCTTGATTTTCTTGTGAATGTTTTCAGTTTTCTCGTATGTTTTGAGGCTAAAAGTTTACATTCTGTACACTAGCATTTATATAGAAAGGAGACAGTAATTTTAATAATTTCCAATCATTTTATCGAGTTAATTTTTTTGAAATATCATCCCCCACAAAGCAAAAGAAGAAGTTCAGTGATGTGTCATATTATTTGGTAGTTTGTTCATAATAGGGAGGAAATATAGTCACGACAATGCGAATAAATTATGCCCTTGAGTTTCTTCTTAAAAGAGTTAACAGATAATTGTGGAAAACCTGGAAAACTTTCTGCTTCATGTAGCCCATTTTGGTGTAAAGTTGTCTGCATGAGTCCGATTGAAAGATCAAATGATTATATTCAATAACAAACATAATCCTGATGTTGGATTAAAAGAAATTACATGCTTCATTAGTAAATGTCCCTTGCTGAATAAATAATCTGATATGGTTTTAGTTCTGAATGGATGTGCTTAATCAAGTGATACCATAGTAAATGAAATCATAATTATGATGCTTTTGGAGTTTCTTTCCTTTAAGACGGACTACATGACTATATTTCTGAGTGCATTTCTGGTACTGTGCTTTGAAACTGATGATGTTCATTTCGGAACTACAAGTCTATCACTATTGTACCCTTTATTGTCCATCTTGCTGCATTATCACACCTTTTGGTGTGCGTGTATCATCTGCATTATACCTTTTCCTTTGCATTGTGTCTCTTTAAGGTAGCAAATGTACTAACTAGACTGGTTTTCTATTTTTGACCTCGCTGGTGAGACTAAATGATGGGTTCCTTTTGAGGTTCAGGTGCCGCTTGAGATGGTCTTTTAGTCGTAACATTGGTTCTTGTAGCCAAACTCATTTTTTTTAGTTAATTGACTAAACATACTTTCTTTTGTTGATCTAGGTTAGTGCCTCTTATGAGCAGTCTCTGATGGATGCTCGAAAACTTATCGAGCGTGAAATGGAAAGATTCAAGATCTGCGAGAAGGAAACAAAGACGAAAGCATTCTCTAAAGAAGGCCTTGGTCAACAACCTAGAACTGTAAGAATTGCACACTTGCACTGCCCTTTTGCTTGCGTTTAAAAGAACTAGTCCTCTCTTAGTGGGCCATGAGGTTTTTTTTTTTTTTGGTAATGTAAGTATAGTGGGCCATGAGGTTAATTTGGCTATATATACAAAAATGTTAATTCCAGTAGATAAGCTTCGTGACTTATTTCTGGGCTTCTTTTTTTCTGTTTTTAGCCAATCCTCGAAGAATTAGTGCAACTTTTGTCTAGTTGATGCTACTCTCTATTTGAAAAGAATAGAACTTGAGAAATCTCAAAGGCATTGGCTGTTTTTAAGTTATGATGAATGTCTGTTATTACCACTATAAAACTCTTATGAAAAAAATTAATTCAGGTTGAAAAGGAGTTGCTAGTAATACGGGGAAATTACTGTTGGGCTAAATTTGAAGAAACTCTTTAGTGTATTCTGTTATCCTTTCTTTGAGTTCTCTCTGGAAATTCCTCTACTCATCGTTTGTTTCTTTATTATTTTTAATAATACTTCATGGCAGTTTCCATTTTGGTTGCTATAAAGATAAGGATGCTTGAAGAACATGTCTGATGTTCAAGTCTCTTACGCTTTGTTTGTGGAACGTGGAGGGTAGGAAATGGGAAAGAAAATTTAAAATCTTCCTTAGTTTCTCCTCAGAGAAATATTTAGATTTTCAAATTTTCTACATCCACCTCCCATTTTCTGCCCCTCCCCTTGTTCCCAAACGAAGCATTGATCTTACTTTTCTTGGCCTGCCCATTACTCCATCTTAGTGAGAACGGACATCTATTTGCTTAATTGAGCCCCTGTAATATTTGTGTGTTTGGTTGCCTATTCATCTTCTTGCAATAGGATCCAAAGGAGAAAGCTAAATCAGAGACAAGGGATTGGATAAACAATGTGGTAAGGGATTAATCTTTTGTTCCTTTACTTTTTTATTCTGCTTCAGCACCTGAGAAAACTAAGTCACATGAAAATGCTACTTGCCTTGCAAGATCTATATGCAGTGCTCTTGTAAAGAACTTCTAACTCTCTCCTTGGACAGGTTGGCGAGTTGGAAACCCAGATTGATATTTTTGAAGCTGAGATTGAGGGGCTTTCTATAAAGAAAGGAAAGACAAGGCCTCCTAGACTGGTAGAAACTATAAGAAAAAATCCAGTGTTCTGTTAGGGATTTGGCTGAGTGTCGATTCACTTGGTTGATGTTGCTCTTTTACAGACACATTTAGAGACATCCATTGCTCGCCATAAGGCTCATATTATGAAGTTGGAATTGATTTTGAGGCTGCTGGATAATGATGAATTGAGTCCTGAGCAAGTTAATGATGTCAAAGACTTTTTGGATGACTATGTGGAACGAAATCAGGTTAGTTTTCAGTTTCTTATGTTGCTCATTATTGGTGGACTTGGCTGCTAATATGATAGCACTGATCCTACAACATATGCGTACACATATTAATGAAAACATTTTTCTGCCCTGTTCTTTCACTTTGTTTTCTTCTAAAGAAGAGCATCGCATGAACTGGGGATAGGATTGTTAGTGTACACAAAGGCAAACTATGCTTGAACACAGTCATGCTATTGCATGTTTAAAGAATGCAGGTAATCCTTGCAGACATTATTAGTTTGTGCATGGTTTATTTTCCATTGAATAGTATTCAGATAGATTGCAACTCATTTCTGAACCTTATAAATGTTATGATATTTTGGCGAAGTCATTTGAAGAAGCAATGATTTTTCAATCAAGTAAATCTGACAGCATGCAGTATTCGTCATTGATTTTCTTTAAACAAGAATACCTTCCAATTCGTATTGAACCAAAAAGTTATCATGCTCCTCTATATTTTTAAGAAGACACCATTTTCTTCGGTTGATGCGTCTGTTCATAATGGACTAGCATCTCCTATAATACTTGATCTTTTTCTTTGGCACTCCTATGGAATTTTTAATGTAATACAGAAACTTTCAGCCTGTGGCACAAGTTGTATTTTTCACGTCACTTTAGTATAACGAGTGCTGTGCCACCCAGATAATGGGACAATCATTGATAAAGCAAGTAGCCCTGGAGCACCAACTGTTATAAGGTCTGCAGTGCTTGCATTGTAGACTTAATTGTTTACAAACATTCTAATCTGATTTCACTTTCCTTTGATTTGTGGCTGCCAATTTATGTTGTATAGTCAAGTAAATATTCTTGGAAATTGTAGTTGGGAAGGCATATGAATGAAGTGGCAATTTCCGTTTCCTTTTTGGATGTACAACAGTACCTACCTGGCCATGTTTTTCCTCAATAAAGATTTGTGCTTTTCTAAATATAACAACATAGTATGGAGACATTAGAGCCTAGTCATTTTCTATATAAGACAATTGCAGATACATCTGACAACTTTACCTGATACAGTAATTTTAGTCCTCGTTTAAGGTGTTTGGCAGGTGGGGCATTTCTCTCTTTATTTATTTCTATTATAGCTCGGACAAATTAAGTCCTTGCTTTAAGTTGACATATACTCATTTTGTTGTTTACACTGGACAACTATCTCTGCAGGATGACTTTGATGAATTTGATGATGTAGATGAGTTTTACGACTCGTTACCATTGGAGAAGGTGGAAGCTCTTGAAGAGCTGGTGACCGTTGGTCCTCCTGGTCTCTTGAAGGTGTACTAGCCATGCTATTTATACTTTCAAGCTTCAGAATTATATTTTTTCTTTCTTCTGTTATGAGGTGCTGTACTATGAATGATGCAGGCAGCCATTGATACGAAATGGTTAAATCCATTTCAAAAGAACTCATAACATGGTGTATGTGGATAGGTCTTCATGTATGTCAAGTGTTATTATTTGTTTAGAAACTGGCTGACATTTCCTTTTCTTTGCTTCGCATGCTTGTTGGAGTCCGGGGATTAATGTCTTGAAAATATGTGACTGAAGAAGTTCTATCATTTGACAGGCAGCACCAGTTCTGGTCTTGAAGAGTTCTCCAATGGCAGCAGCAGCTCACCTGGAGGTAAATCTTTATTGTTCTATCTACAATTTAATGACAGGATTGTAGATTTTATGATAAAACCATGATTATGCAGCCGAAGTTTTCCTTATTTCCTTCAAAATTGTGCTTCATATTTATTTTAATGTTGCCTGCTGATTTCTTCTTCAGGATACTACTACAGCTGCTCATCAAGAAGAAGGTTCCTTGGTCCAAGAGGAAGTTGAAGACACAAGCTCTAAAGATGCCAATTCAGATATTACTTCAGGAATTCAGCCAACCAAAACTAGTACCATAACTAGTGCTGTTTCAACACCTATGGGAATTCATGCTGATTCTGTTTCATCAAACATTCTTTCTCATAGCCCATCTGGTGTATCAACTGCTTCAACAGTTCTTCCTGGTCGTACTCAAGTTTGTGGTGTCCTGGCAAATGCAGGTTCTGCCAATTCATCTGCTTTAAATTTTTCTACTTCAGGCGAGGAGGAAGAATATGTGAACTTCCCAAGTCACCAACCGTCTCCCTCTCTATATGAGGCTGGCATTTTGAGTGGAATGGCTGGGTGTGCTCTATCCAGTCAATCGTCATCTAGTATAACTTCAGCGGACACGGTTTCTGGTAGTGGAACCAATATTGTGCCCCCTTCTACCTCGGACATAGCAAAGAGGAATATTTTACAAGCTGAGGAAAGACTTGGAAGTAGTGGAACAATGAAGTCTCTAGTGTCCCCATTGGACAATAGAATCATCTTAACTCAGGGGCTGAAGGATAATGAAGTAACTGGATTTGTTGATTCTAGTAGCGGTGCTGAGGGTGCATCTATGGCTGGCAGGATTTTTTCACCTCCTGTAGTTAATGGCATGGAGTGGAGGCCTGGAAGTTCTTTTAACCAGAATCAATCGGTATGCTATTGTGTCCCTTTTTTAATGCTTAATTGCATGTTGTGTCCCTTTTTAATTCTTCATTATGCTTTGCCAACTCATGTTCCAAATTTGCAACCATAATTCCTATTTGGTTTCTCGAATTCGATAGTACGGCAGAAATCTATCCCGTGCATGCCGGCCCTTCTGTCAACTGAATCCTTAGGTTTGTATCATTTTGCAAGTGTGTGAAAGAGTTTGCTCTGGGGTTGTGCAAGAATATAAAACTTACTTTTGATTTCCGATTATCCGTTTGCCTAACCATGTGTAGATATCTGTGTAGCCACTTTTGACTGCCATGACTATTGGCATATATTTGATCTTTGTCTGAGAGTAATGCAAGAATTCATCTCGGACTCTGGTCTCATTTATCTTTTGTTGTTTTTATCTGTCACATTTGAGGTGTATTTACACCCTATCATATGTTTATAGTGTCATGGCCTGCATATGTTTTTTTAGATTCGGAATTTCTCCCTCTTTCTTTTCTTGGAGGTGGCGAAATAGTCATATTTTACTGCATCTGCTTCGCCATAATTATTTCTCTTCAAAATGATTAGTTCAACATCAGTAGTACTTACCAAAGACACTCTTGGAGTTTTTTTTTTTTTTTTTGCAAACAAAGGGATCCCTTGAGGTTGCTTTTCTTGTGTCGAAGATGGCTTGAGACGATATGGAGGGTTATTAGCTACAAATGATTCGAGAAGGGTTGAATAGTAGTCAACAGAATATAGTCAGCACAACTGATGGAACTTGTTACTCTATTTTCCATTGACCAGAGATCCAGAAAGTGAACCAGTTAGGACTTACTCTTTCCATGCAGAACTTTGGTACACAAAAGTCTTTTCAGAAGTTAGAGAAAAATAGAAAGAGATTTTTTCCTTAATGCTCTCTCTGCTTGTAATGGCTGAGTTTTTAAGGGGAAAGAGACGTAATTAGAGAAAGATGGTTAGGGAGTCCTCATTGGGTTGGTGACTGAGCATTTTGTATATAGAGAAGCTACCACTGCGAAGGCTGGCACTCAGTTGATGATGCTTAATATAAATGCTCATAGAGCTTATTGTACTACACTCTACCAGGGGCATGCTCGCGGGAGAACTGAAATAGCCCCTGATCAAAGGGAGAAATTTTTACAGCGTTTCCAGCAAATGCAGCAACATGGTCAAAGCATCTTTTTGGGCATGGCTCCCTTGGCTGGAGGAAATCAGAAGCAGTTTTCTGCACAACAGCAAGGCCCACCATTTCAGCAGGTTATTCTTTCTATTTTTATTATGTGTATTCTTTCTTTTGTATGTTGATGATCTCTCTATGGATTCCAACCATTCACTCAATAGTGAGTTTATTACGACTCGATCTTCAGTTATTGCTGGAAATAATTTGTTCTGGGATAGATTTTTAATCTCTCTCGGGTACTTGGTGGACATGCCTACTATGTGCATTTGACAGTAATTTGTGTTGGATAATTTGTGTTTCTTTAACCATTCTAATCAAAATAATCAATCCACACGAGCAACCACAACTACTGCCTTTCGATTACTGGGAATACACTGGGATTAAGTAATTACATGCCACCATAAGAATGTGCTTCACATTATGTATTATGGCTGAAATTGTTATGCTTCAACCTGTCATTTCATGCTATTGTACTGTTTGAATGATGGTTGCCATACGTTTCTTGAATGTCTATTATTGTCTGTCAAATCAAGATTACCTATAGCATAACGGAAAAACCACCCTATAGAAAAGTCTTATTGGTGTTTCCAACTTTCTTCCTATTTCCAAAAACACCCTTACTCTGGTTAAATCTTATGGATTGTTTGAACTTCGCTAAAGCAACCAATAAGCAGGAGCACTTTTACATGCATTACAACTTTCCCATACTTATATTGCGTTGAGGTAATATCTATCACCTGCTGAAGTTCTATGATTAAATACCTTGTTCTTAATCATGAGTAGCATGTCTTGTCATTTTCGAACAATCTATTGAGCCAACACTTGAATTTGGTAACCTAGTAAGTTCATTTTACACTTGCCATCTATTCCATACTCTTATTACCTATTGAGGATACAATTGTATATTCTAGCCCTGCCTTGAAGTAGGATCACTGTACTCACTGCTCATGAGACGGATTTTACCTAACAGTTTACAACAATTTTATATGCTGTAATCTTTGTGTTGTACTTTTTAGTATTTGTCCGATAAAAGTAGCATGTCTTTTTTTTTTTTTTTTGTGGTGTGTGATCATTTTAGACTTTGTTCTGAAGCTCAATTACTCTTTTTATATCCTCTCTACAAAACTGTGCAGTTCAACTCTCAAAGCTCATCCATCTCTCCTCAAGTCAGCATAGGGCTTGGATTACAAATGTCAGGTCCTAACATGGTATCAGGCTTGGCTCAGCAACAACAACTGGGTTCCATCCATCAACAGTTCAGTCAGCAATCTCTCGCAATTTCAGGTCCAAGAAATTCCGGTACATAGATCTTATTTTCAGCAATACAGATTTCAATTTTTATATTGGAGTTTTTGAATTATTGGAGGCATATAATGGCTCCAATTTCTGAAATGTGGTCTTCTTTTCTATCTCCGGGCTCTTAGCTCTGGGAGGAAGGGCCTGATGTGCAGCTATTGGGTCGTGAACATTTATAGTTGCTAACTCTATACTCTTGCTGGTCTGCACAGTTGTCCATTGAGGCATGGAGCTTTATTATTCAATTTAGAAACTTAAAGTGAATATTCTTAAATGGTTAAGATTGCATGGTGGCAGCCTAACACAATCCTGAATACTTCTTCCATGAAAGGACGTAATGAGGAAAATTAACAGTAGATGGAACGGACTGTGTTATTGTTTTTTATATGTATATAATATTAATGTTGGTCATATAATTCTTTGATTCATTGCCCATTTCTTCAGATTATTGTCTTTTTTCCTCATAATCTGACTTATCAAAGAAATTGCTCTCACTTCAATTGCGAATTGCGCAAAGCTACTCAAATAAAATATGGGTATACCTATCGTTTGATCAAATGTGAAACTAGCATGCTGATTGTCTAATGCATAACCAGGATTCTTGAGAAACTAACTTCATGTAATATTTTTGCCTCAAGGAACTTAAGATTCCCAAATTACATTTTCTGATACTCGCAGAGCTTTTATGCTTGGCATCTTATATTAAACTCACAATATTTGTCTTTCTTTTCAAAAGGTGATGTACCTCGTATAAACCATCGATACTCAAATGGGTAAACCTGTTTCTGTACTACGGCTTTAAACTATTGCTATATCTTATGTTTTATTTATTTATCAGATGATTGTGCATACAAAGACCTTGCAACTCTTCTTCACAGAGCAATTCTCAATCTATATCTGTTAAAAACTCCAACAATCCACTGTTTTTTGTAATTTTGTGTGTTTGGATTGACTTATGTTTTCAGCCTTTTTTTTGTTTGTTTGTGTGCAGAGACTTGTGCACTGGGACTCCCTTACTTTTACTTCAATGTCGAATACATTAAAACTTTGGAATATATAAATGTCAGTTTCTAAAATCATGTTTTCTCATCATTATTTTCTTTGTTCTGCAACCAAAGTCAAATGTTTGTATTTGACCTTTTTATTTCCTTATGTTGGTGAAAAATCTCAGGTAAATGATTGGGTGTGAGGCCACGTTAAACTCCAATTGGAGTTATTTTAAGATCAGGGGGTTTTACTTTGAAAATATTTTTGTCAGCCTGTAATGCAAACCAGAGTTAGTTAACATCAGGCATGCATCATGCAGAAGTTGGCAACGGGCAAATTGGTGAGCAGCTGGGGGAGCAGAATCTACCTGATTATTCAGGTGCTGATTCTGCTGTTAGGTCTGAAGTGGGCAAGAATACAATGAATGAGGATGATCTGATGTTCCCACCAGCCTTAGATGTACGTTAATACATTTAAATATTGATGAAGCTGCTTTTCTATCCAATCTTCAGTTTCTGTTTTTTCCAACAACTAGAATGCCTTTTTGTATATTTCTTTGAAGATCAATGTACACCGTTTCCTTTTTCTTCATCATGTAAGGTCATATGAAGCTGTGGTGTCAACTTAGAGAATAGTACTTCTCATCTGAAGTCATGCACAATCTAAGTCGAGCCATGTGGTTCAGCGATTAGCTAGGTGACATTAATCCAAGCATCTGGTTTTCTTATTCCATCATGCTGGACCACTGGTTTTGCCTCTTTTTTATCAATACAACAGAGTCATGTTGTCTGGCAGATTATCTAATGACCACCAACTTTTGGCTTTGCTCATGATGGCTTGTGTCCCTGTTTTTCTTCCCAATGCCCATGTGGATTGCTTGTGCTGTTTCAAGCTATTGCATCTTGAGGTTTAAGTGCTTCTAGCTCTATGAGTCTTAAAAAAGAAAATGATTTTTCTTGCCCAGAAAAAACATGTTTCTGGTGGACCTTATGAAACTGTAGTATAGTTTTGACAATGTGATACTTCAAAAGATACTACTGTGAATTGCTTTTTCATTATATTCTTGTGAGGGAAAATACGTAAATGTGCTATTTTTAATAGCCATGGACCCTTGGAGGTCTCAAATTGGTAACTGTAAGAGGTGAACTTGCTAATGTCAATGGTGGAGCGCCTTATAATGTATTCTATTTTTTGGATTACACAGTACAACATATGCTTAAGTGCTAGGAACCTTATCACAAAAGTCCGACCTTATCTAGCGTTAGTTATCTAGCTGTAGATGGATCCAATCTGATTGGATCATACATATACCTGGGGTAATTTGTGTGATTGAATCAATACTTATGACCCTAGACTCATAGGATGCAGGAATTATATCGGAGGATTTTGTTTTACTCTTAATAGCATCTAATCTTTTGTATTTTTTTGGTTATTCACTTTATTTTATTGCTTACTGGAGTTGGAATCCTGATCCAGTTGACTATGCTTGAAGTTGTTTGCTTCCCAATATGACATCCACTTATATTCTTCAAACAGAATGAATAGTGAAATAACCTGGTAAGTTAGGTGGTTACTCCGGTCGGTCAATGCAGACTTGTGACTCAGCGTTGGGCAGGCAGAGGTTCTTGACAAGTGGGCTTGAACTATAATTGAGCAAACATTAGTAAGCCGACCATGAATTTCTGATCCATAGAGGGAAACCATCTGAGTGATGAGGGTAACATTAAATCTTTCTGGGGAAAATACTCACCTCTTGGTGCTATAACAGCTGGTTTCATATGTAAAGAGTCTAATGGATTGTTAACTGTAGTGAGATTGGTCTGATGTAGTGGATCTTGTGATCTAGTTCTCTTGATTAAGGTTTCTGATGTTTATTGAGCTTCATACATGTGCTGTCTTTTGGTGCATTCTATGAATGCTTCAACAGTATCACCTAAACACAACTGCACCAACATTCATGTCCATCTAATGTAGATGCATACGTGCTTTTATAAGTTTTTGGGTGCTAAACATGGCGTGAAAATAGATTCTTGTATCTGTTTTATGCCACAGGCTGCATTAGTGGGCTCTTTTGCAGAGCCTGCTCTGGTTCCTAGAGATACTGACCTGTCCCCTGGGCAACCTTATCGGCCCACTCAATCTACTCGAAACCTTGGATTTATCGGGCAAAGAAGTATCTCTGACCTTGGCGCCATTGGTGATAATTTTGGTTCGTCAAGTTTCAGTCATGGAGGCTATCATGATCAGATATACAACCAGGCGATGCTTGAGGCTGCGTTTCATAAGCTTCCTCAATCTAAGGACTCAGACAGGGCAAGTTATATACCCGTATTATACAGTTTTATGTTACATTTTGTCTATAAAAGTTACGGTAATTCTAGTTTATGCTCATACGAGGATCTGTATGTCTGTCTACTACAGAGGCGCCCTGTTGACACACCTCTTAGCTTTCCTCAAGTACAAGCGCCCATTGTGAAGACAAGGGCTTTCTGGGAACGATTAGGCAGGCGCCCTTGTTCTGTCGATACCCTTTTCTTTGCATTTTACTATCAACAGGTATCTCCTTACATAGATGTCATATATATTTACGCCTTACATGCGCATGCCCTAGAAGGTGTGCTTTCTTAAGTCCTCTTCCATAAGGTAATACTTTCTCTGATTCACTCAAATCGTAACTTGCTGGAATGGTGTTCTGCAGAATACCTTTCAACAATCTATGGCTGCAAAGGAGTTGAAGAAGCAATCTTGGAGATATCACAAGAAACACAACACATGGTTTCAGCGGCATGAGGAGCCAACAGTAGCCACAGCTCAATATGAACAGGGGAGTTACATTTACTTTGACTTTCATGCTTCAGAAGACAACATGCAGCCTGGATGGTGAGCTTAATTGACTTGCTAGTTACATACGTGATCCATGTGGTAGCCTTCCCTTGACAAATAACATACACATTATTACCTTTGTATGAGCCATTCATCTTTTAAATGTTATATGAGGATGTTGATTAAAGGGGTCCTAACCCCAAGAGCTTACTCAAGTAGTAAGTGCGTTTGTTCTCCTCACTCATATCTTGGGATTTAGTCACCATGCTTGCACATTTCATGTGGCCGCACTTAAGAGAACTGACTTATGTGTCTCTGGTAATTAGGCAGTGTGTATGGGTGGGGAGACTATAACACCCAATGTATCAGGTGCTTAAAGAACCCCAAAGACCCATTGATATTGACAAAGAAGAAAAGATTGTATCGGTTCCATTCAATGTAGATAGTTTATATCCTTATCGTGGTAAATTTCAAACCAGTTATTTTGAGTCAGTGAGAAAATTTTGTAGATTTATTCCTGTCGGTGCAATGTGGTTAGACATATACTATACGCATGCAATAGATTCGGATATCCACTTAGTTGCCTACGTCATAGTTCACTTGGCTTTGATGTTGTAAATATGAGATTCCTCTTGCTTGCACCTGTCTTATAATTAGAGTTTGATTGAAGTTATTGACTCATGAAAGTTTCTCCTCTATTACACCACGTCTGCTTTTTTGGACTTGCTGCTGCAAGCTTTGGGATAAAGTCTGGAAGCAATATCCTGATTATAAAATCTTTACCTCTTCCTCTTTCTAAGAAATTTTGTGTTAGTTTCAAAATTGCGTACCCTTAGGGAGTGTGGTGCATGCTTGTGTGGTGCATGCTTGTGTGTCGCAAGGCATGTGCCTGAACATGCTCGGCTGGTCAATTTGCCCGAGCCACGCATGCTCAGTGCATGTTTGTGTGACTGTTTTCTACAGTCTTGGTGAACAGCTAAGCTATGTTGATTTCCAAGCCATAAATTGTTTGGAAAAAAATGCAATATAGACCTTCTACTGACCGTTTGCATACCTTCGTCAATTTGATATCCAGGTGCCAGAGGATCAAGAAGGACTTCACATTTGACTACCGTTACCTTGAAGACGACCTAGTGTTATAGGTGACCTTCAGATTCTGCTGCAGTGGTTTTCAACCCTGACTTCGTTGTTCATATCATACTGATTTTACTGGTAATTTTAAAAAAGCTTTCTGTTTTTCTTAAATATGCAGAGAGAGTCTTGTTCTTCTTACATTCTGTTTTCAAGCTCAGCTCTATGGCGTTTGCTTTCCCTGTGCTTGCTCACACGACCTTTTGGCTTTGCCAGTGCAGATAGCCAGAAACATTCCGTCTCCTCATGTGCATAACAATCCGGTTGCAGGTTCACTGCTACATCGAGATTCATTGCTTTCTCCTTTCTCCTTGGACCATTCGACTTTCACTGGGTGCTGAAATGCCATCCTTTTCCACAGCAACTAGTACCTCGATCTTGAAACTGTTCTGTAAATTTTGATCCCCGTGTCTTCATGCACTTATATGACAAGTAGTTCGATCAGCTACCCTAACCTTTGACTTTCTCTGGACAGCTTGAATTTGAGGGGAGAAACTTTTCTGCATTCGACTGGACCGCTCCATCATTCAGATATTTACTTTTGGGCCGTGATAATGAATTTTTGAGGAGCGGTTACAGAGATCTTGTTTAATGCGTATTGGAATTAGCGTTGGCTTAGTCGCTAGAGGAGGAAACATACAAAGTCTGCAGTGCTTTCTTTCCTGCAGATGCATAAAACACCGTCAGTCAACAGTGTGTACGGGCAGATTGCTTTGGTTTCATGTTGGTAAATCAACGATAATAGCGTGGGTGGCTTGTTTCGCGCGATCAGATTTCGAATGGCGATTCGTTTAGTCCGTCACGCAACGGTAAGTTACCGGCATGTTGGATTCACTAATTAGGTGGTCAGTGGAGCGATCCAAGAGTTGGTTTGTAAGCTAAAGGTCCCTGATTTGAATTTGATTCCTCGGTCTATCCTTGGTCCGAAAGACTGGGTTAGTCTATGGGCACTTGGTGGGTCGTTGGTCTTTGGCATCCTCGTTTGCTTATGGTGGGCTACGATGATGGACTTATCCAATGGGCCGCTGTTGCTTCGCCGGACCTTAACATTCGAGGAACGGGTGGGTTAGGTCCTAATCTCGTCTAAGTCCTTTCATATACGCAATTAAACATAAAAAGAAAAATATCTACCGACAAAATTTGAGAAGTAATTGTCCATTGTTTGACGAGCTCGTCAACATTCATATGTGTAGCTTACTAACGTGTTAAAAAGTTATTACTACTGTACGAATTTGTTTTTCGACCGGAAGACCGAGAGCTAACTGTCGAGAGTTTGGGCTTTCCGGACATATACTTCGGGAAATGGTTCAGGCATGTTTGTTGCCAGGGGCAACAAGATCAAGTTGGTAAGGATTCAAAAATTCCTTCATTTTTCTATTCATTTCCTATGGTCATAGGGGCCCCTTTACCATTCTGTATAAATGGGCTATTCTATTTATACATATATGTGAGAGGGGCCCATTCAAGCCCTTTTCTTGTTTATTTATTAGGGCCTGCTTCTTATCGTATCTTCATCGCGGGGTAGAGTAGTGTCGCAAATATTATTTTAGTCGCTTTCCAAACTTTATTTAATTTTTTCTAATGTAGTAACTATTTCCATAATTATATTAACATTTATTTTGACATCTGATTAACATGTTAAAGTTACTAAGTCCGAGATGAGAACACTCGGAGTATCATAAGCTTCGCATAGTAGCCACTTGAGCTGTTATCTACTTTCCAATAATTTACCAACTCACATTTGCGGAATTTAAGTTGTTAACTTTGATATGAAACTAATAACTTAATTTGGATCAGTTATTAACTTTTATTTAATTTTTATCATGATGACCAATTGTTCCCATGATCTTTTAACACATGAAGCTACCTTGTAACTTCTCTATGAAATTGTCAACCCTCATTTGATAAGTTTAAGATGCCGGTAAAGGACATAGTTAATGTTGATAAATTGAAAAAAAAAATCAGATAAATATCAACAAGTAACTAAAATTGCTGTTGGTAATTTTGTAACAAGTAAGTCAATCTATCACGTTGGTAACTTTAACAAATTAGATTCTACTAATTTAATGATCCACACAAAACCATCATGCTTGCATAAATCATAGAGATTATACAATGATTTAGACAAGACAATCATGCCTTTATTTTCATTGCATTTGAGTTGCATTTCGCATCCCATGAAATTATCATTTTATCCGTTTTCTTGAACTCACTCCTTAAAGAGTTCAATTGGAGAGTTGAAATCATCTATCCATGGAACAACGACGGCATGTATTTATTCAAGATATATTATGTAAGAACGACAGCATTTGATGGAACAAAGTTAACGGGGCCTCACACAATTTCAAGCTCGAGGATGGGGAGCTCCAAATTTGTAAATGAAATTTCATAAATTGTAGCATATGCTTCATTATAATTGCACCAAGAACCAACTGGTCAATAGGGTCGGCAATCCTTAAGGCTGGCCCAGGTATTGTGGTGAATGATTAGTTTCAAATTCGACCTAAGACGAAGACACCTTGGTAACATGTTGGGCTACTATGTCGAAAAAAATATAAAAATATGTATATAAATAAAGAAAAAAAAACCGACATGAATCAGGTCCAGTAAGATGGATCTATGGAATTGAGATGACGTTGATAGTCAACTTTTGGCATTGCCGCGAGAGTGATTTTGATCACACCACAGCATGCAGCAAAGCGTTGTCTTCTTTGGCCATTCAGGGGCTGCATGATAAGGAAAATTTCTGTTCCAGAATGAGTTCTGGAGCTCCAGAACTCATTCTGGAATAGTTTAGCGCGTCAGTAGAATTTTGCAATTTTTCAGTTTCTGAAACTGATTTCTGTTTCTGACTTTTTCTATTTCTGGATTTGGGGGCCAAAAGAGAACCGGTTCTCTTCTCTTCATTGCAAAATGAATAAAAAATAAACAAAACAAAATAGAAAACAAAAATTCCGAAAATAAATAAATAGCAATAGAAATAATAGAAAATTAGAAAATCATTAAAAATAATAAAAATTAGAAAATCATGAAAAATTAGAAAATCACTAGAATATAAAAATTAGAAAGTCATTAGGAAATCATAAAAATCCCGACAAAAAAATAAAATAGAAAATTTCTAAAACATCCTATTGAAAATTGTGCGGGCGGTTAAATGCTGAGGAGTCAATCTTGTGGTTTCGATGCTTGAGGGATTGCCCTTGACGTCGATCGGTGTCAAAACATGAGGTTAATGTAGAGCTTTAAGGAATGTGGGGGCCAAAAAGAACCGGTTCTCTTCTCTTCATTGCATAAAATGAATAAAAATAAACAAAACAAAATAGAAAACAAAAATTCCGAAAAAATAAATAGATAATAGAAAACAGAAAATAAAAAAGTAGAAAATCATTAAAAGATAATAGAAAATTAAAAAATCAATAAAAATAATAGAAAATTAAAAAAATCATTAAAATAATAAAAAATTAGAAAATCACCATCAAAAATTAGAAAATCACTAGAATATAAAAATTAGAAAGTCATTAGGAAATCATAAAAATTAGAAAATGATAAAAAGGACGACAAAAAAAATAGAAAATGTTTAAAAATAATAATAAGATTTGGCTGAGGAGTCAATCTTGTGGTTTCGATGCTTGAGGGATTGCCCTTGACGTCGTGATGCTGTTGGATTTTGCGGTATCAATGTTGTCCAACTACGCAAATCTAAATCATTTTGGAAACAGTGAAGCACACAGAGAGAGATTTTGCGGTATCAATGTTGTCCAACTACGCAAATCTAAATCATTTTGGAAACAGTGAAGCAGAGAGTCTTGGCGAGCTCTAATTCATGCAACGTGTGACCTCACCAGAGGTAGGGAGGGGCAGGGAGTCCACCATCTCTTAAAAGTTTTCCTCCGTCCCTGTTTCTATGACCATCTGACAACTCAGTTCGCACTTTTTTTCTGATTCTCACACTATCCTAAGCAAAAAGGGTGGCAAATATCACGGATGGAGAAGTTAGAAAAGGAGCGGTAGTGGAGTTCCTTCCCCTTCGCCCAAAAAAATAAAAGAGAGAACTTCCACGAAAATTCTCCACCATTTTCTATCGACACGAAAAATTCAGAAGGAGCGGTCAAGTGTAAGTAAAATAGGCAGAGCAACTGCAACTTCTGTAGAGACCCAACTTCATACCAATTCGCTCCTAAAAAATATCAATAAAGAATAATTGATATATTAAATTCAAGCCTTTCTAATTTCAATTCGAAAATTTATGAATTCACCAGTTCACTAAAATCTCGTTTGCGCACTTTTGTGGGGGTGTCATATAGTAAAGCAAATCTCGATTGCTCTTGAATGATCTGAAATCGACGGTACTCCAATTTTCATCAACAGAAAAATCAAAAGGGAGCGCAGATCAGCAAATGTAAGAAGCGAAAGACAAATAAGTCATATTTGGTGGGGGCTCTTTCTCTTGAATCTCTCCTCCTGTCAATTGTATTAGATTATATCGTGGCCGCGGGTGGTTTTCTATGAACCCTCTTTTTAATGGACTAACAGCGTCACCGCTTTTCTTTCTCAGGACGAGAACTTTCCTTGCCCCTCTTCTCGCAGGTCAAAGTTTCCTCGAGAGAAGCAACAGATAAAATTTATAGCCGTTGCATTGCGGAGGCTCCATTTTGTCTGCTCCTGCGACGCGCATGACAATGACACCTTCCCGCTGATTATGGACAGAGATGACGAATGATGATGTCTCAGTTGCTCGAACCTTTTGTTCTCTCTCTCTCTCTGTATCAGCTGTTTCCATTTATGAGCTTATTGTCTCCCTTTTTATCTTTCTGGTAAGAAATGAGGGCAAATCTTCGAATTACGCTGGTGCTTTGATTTCTTTTCAATAAAGAAAGTAAATCTTTCGTTCGTCTATCTAATGTTTAAATGTCATTTACAGTACCATTTAAGTATTCGATTTGCTAATTAATGTAAAAAGCTTTCTTGCCCAAAGGCATCCTACCATTCACTTCCAAGTTCCTTCCTTCGCTTCTCTAGGGAAGCTCCCTGCTTTCGGCGCTTAACGCGGTGTCGGGTTTCATGCGTGTTCTGCTTTCCCTTCATTCTGTCTCTGTTCTTTTTTCCTTCGTTGTGGGGGAACCTCCTCTGTTCTTCATCTTATAATTCTCTCGAGTCTCGGCTTCTCACATTTGTTCTCTCTCTCGCTCTCTACTTTTGGTCGGTTGCGTCGTATCTTCCTGTGGTAGTTGTTGCGTTCTCCCATTCTGTTCAGTTGCTTCGCTGGTTCAACCATAACGTTTTTGCTCTTTCATTCAATACCTTCATTACTTCTCTCTCTCGCTCGCTCGCTCTCTCTCTCTCTCTCTCTCTCTCTCTCTCTCTCTTTCTCTCTCTCTCAACCTCTATAAACCTACAAATACACAAGCAAGAGTTCGACGTTTCACGCAACCCCACCATTTCTCTACTTCTCTTCTTCTGTTCTTTTCTTTTATACTCCGAAATCGCTTCATCCTCATCGCATTCCTCCTTTCCGTCAGTTACCCGTGATTCTTCCTCCTCTTTTTCTCTCTCTCTATATATATACAACAATTCGCATATTATTTTCCTCTGTTTCTGTTACATTTATTCCTGTAATGACTTTTTCAGCGTCGGGATCTCTCTCTCGCGTTCCTCCACGATCTCACTTTACGTGCGTGTGAATCGCGCACTTTTCGCCTATATTCCAAACCCCACCTCACGGAAAGCCGTTCTTTTCTCCCCCCTTTCTCTTTCTCAATTGAATCTGTCAATAAAGAGGAGCTCATCTTTCGCTTTTTTCCGTTGCCTCCCTCTCTTTCCGAGAACATCCCCTGCATCTCCCGGGAAATATTAAGGCGGGGAAGATGGAAAAATTCGATCTTTTCAAGCGGGTCTTGTGCGGCAGCATTGTCCTCTTCGGGTTCAGTTGTAATTATGTCGATGGGCTCGGCGTGAATTGGGGGACAATGGCGACCCACAAATTGCCTCCCAAGACAGTGGTGCAAATGTTGAAGGACAATGGGATTCAAAAGGTGAAGCTTTTCGACGCGGATTCATCCACAATGAAAGCCCTTGCAGGGAGCGGGATCGAAGTCATGGTCGCGATTCCGAACGATCAGCTCGCTGCCATGAACAGCTATGATCGAGCCCAAGAATGGGTGAAGAAAAATGTTACCGTCTATAACTTCACTGGAGGAGTTGATATCAGGTGAGTCTCTCTTAGGCCCTTGTGATAATTGACTTGGAATTTGCTGGTCCGAATCAATGACCTGCCTTAATCTCAAGTCTAACCGTAATTGATATTTCATGCGGTAGTTGCTCGTTTTTGCTTTCTTTGTACGTCGGCATAGTAGCTTATGAATCATAAGCTGTGGCAATAGTTTATCCATACCTGGAACTTGTGATTTTGTCGCTTGAAGTGAGGTATGTGGATAAGCATTGCTCATCCCTTCTGTGCTATGAATCGGAATCTTTATCATCTCGTTCTGCATTCTCCGTAGGCGTCGTGCTTTCTATTTGTTGCTAAAGATTTTTTCTATCGATGTGGACTAAAGATTATAATCTTTCTGAAGCCGGCGTTAAAGATGGGCACTGTGTCGTTGGATCGGAAGTAGTCTTATTTTGTAACTGAGGCTGCTTTTTGCGGTCGCAGTAGCTTCAATTAACATGCATCCCCGTTCGGACGCAACTTGCTCGACATGTCTATATAAAAGTAATGAAGCTTTCTTCATTCTTCTGACGAATTGACGGAATGCGGGCCAATGTTAATTCTCTTGACTCTTGTGCGCCGCATCTGACTCGATGTTATGCATGAACTGTGTTGGTTTGATTTGTTTCAAGTGGTAATTAAGACGAAGAAATGTGAATCTTTTTTTTTTCTTGTTGCGATTGCTGAGACAATTCCGGAGTCGGATTTTATGGCATTTGTCTCTGAAAAGGAGCACGTGACTACCAAATGTTTTTATCTTACCCCTTAATTGGATAGCAGTGATGTTCATGATGTCTAATCTGCAGTAGATACAAAGTGAGAAGACTAAAATGACACGCCGATCTGCATTTGATGTTCCCTAATGTTGTTGGCTTGGTCCTGACATATTTCCTGGTTTGTTCAGATATGTAGCTGTTGGCAATGAGCCTTTCCTCAAATCCTACAATGGCTCATTTTTGAATGTCACCTTTCCAGCCCTTCAGAACATTCAAAATGCCCTCAATGAGGCCGGGCTGGGAGACACTGTGAAGGCGACAATTCCACTAAATGCCGATGTTTACAACTCACCGGTAAACAAGCCAGTTCCATCCGCCGGCACATTCCGAAGTGATGTAAGTGAAGTTGTGACCCAAGTTGTGAAGTTCTTGGGCAAGAACAACGCTCCCTTCACCGTGAACATTTACCCGTTTCTGAGTCTTTACGGCAATAACGACTTCCCATTCAATTACGCTTTCTTCGACGGTGCAACTCCGATTGTCGACAATGGGATTCAGTATACCAATGTCTTTGATGCTAACTTCGACACTTTGGTGTCAGCTCTTAAAGCGGTTGGATATGGGAACATGACCATCATAGTAGGGGAGGTGGGTTGGCCTACAGAAGGTGACATAAATGCCAACAACGGTAATGCGTTCAGGTTTTACAATGGGCTCTTAACAAGACTTGGATCGAGTACGGGGACTCCACTTCGGCCAGGTTATATAGAAGTGTATTTGTTCGCTCTTATTGACGAGGACGCCAAGAGCGTTGCACCAGGCAACTTCGAGCGGCACTGGGGACTTTTCAGATACGACGGACAGCCTAAGTTTCAGATCGATCTCTCTGGTCGGGGTCAAAATAAGTTGCTAATTCCTGCGCAGAACGTGGAATATCAGCCTCAGAAGTGGTGCACATTTAATCCGAACGCCAAGGACCTGAGCAAACTAACAGATAATATAAAATATGCGTGCGCGCATGCAGACTGCACAACTCTCGGATACGGGTCCTCCTGTAACACTCTGGATGCCAATGGGAACGCTTCGTACGCGTTCAATGTGTATTTCCAGGTTCAGAATCAGGATCCTGAGAGCTGTAACTTCCAAGGTTTGGCCATGGTTACCACTCAAAACATATCACAAGGGAGCTGCAATTTCACAATTCAGCTAGTTTCATCCTCCACATACATGTTGCCTCCAATGATTGCATTGACAGCGATTTGTATGGCTTTTGCCCTTTTGTTACCATTGTTTTGATTGTAAATATCGGTGTGATGATTTATTCGTTAAAGTATCGTTCTCTATAGTGTCTCCCATTTGATTGATATGCAGTTTGACATTACAATGTTAAAAGAATTCATCTTCCTTCTATTTCTAATGGTCAATGGATTGCATTCCGGTCCCACTGAAGCTGCCTGTGCAAGAAGATTGGGTTTGCGGCCATTCGAGCTCGATGTTAGAGCTTCGGATCTGAGTGCATGAAATCATGATGTAAGATTTCAATGAAGGTGGCGTACTTCGAACGGCTAATCCTGGTGGGTTGGACTTTGACTAATATTTTGGCGAAACAAAGCCAAATCTCCTCGCTGTGGCTTTTGAAATCATACATGAAGTCAGGGTCATACGGTGGTAATTGGATTTCATTGCTGAATCAGTGCAGTCTAAAATATTAGGGTGAATGCTCGCTTACTCGTATGTTAGAGCATTTGCCTTATTAACCCTATGGTACAGCTGCTAGTGCAGTCCTCCCTAGTCTAAGGCATTTCTTATTGCTCAATCCTCACTGCTGGAGTTCGACAACATGGGAAATCTGACTGCTTCTACTTGTTCCCGTAAGGACATAGAGAGGCATCGTTTTGTCGCATTCTCGCGCGAAAATGCCGCATTCTTGCTTCAAGCTTTGCAATTCCATCCCTTAAATTAGGACGTCCGTTTCCTTCCCCAAGTTCGATGCTCTTTGACAAGAATATGTGTCAATGTGAAGCTTAAAAGCCCCTAAAAGCACTCCACTCCAGATTCTAAGTGCGATTAGTTCAGTATTTAGAAAGCTTCTTGGTGCCCGAAGGCTGTCAAGGAAATGTTAGTTCAGCATTTCAAAGAATTTTAAAGTGAAAGTTAAACATCAAAAATGCTGAAAGCCCACAATTAGTTCAACCTTAAACTGAATGCTAAATTTAGATTTTTTCTTCCCATTTTACTCCCACTAGATTTCTCATATTTCTATCTTGCTCTTACTTTTTCTTTTCTTTTTTTTATAGGTTTGATTAGTCGTCGGTATAAAGATCGTACAATACCCTCATTGACGACCCTAAGCAGCACGCAACAGCCACCGAGGTCATGCCACCTTGGGCTTTGTTGCACAACTCTAGACAATAGCCATCAAGGTCACGTGACCTTGAGTCTCACTTAGGTCGCGCCACCCAATCTACCTCACTCGGGTCACACTACCTAATACTATGGGCGATGGCCATCAAGGTCGTTCCACCTTAGACTTTGTCGCATAGGGTTGTCCAAGTTCGTGCAACCTCTGATCATGAACACCGATGAAGGGTTTGATCTTTTTAAATAAAATTAAAAAATTGTGGCCAAAGACTTTTGCAATTCTTTTTTGCCAAACATTACTTAAAACTCAAAATTATTTCATAAATGAGTTTTTATCAAATATAATTTGCATTTCCCCAAGGGTATCTTTCGGAATTTGCATTGCACCCAGAACCCACCTCTAAAATTGAGCCAAACAAAATTATGTTGCCACTGCTTTTAAGGGACAGTTACCGAAACGAAAAGTATCACTTTTGCCCTTCCTGGTCCTTGAGAGTACAATCTTATGTCAACCCATCAAGGCCATGCATTAATTGCTTTTCATTTCCATTCTTCAGCTGAAAACCCGAAGGAAGTGCCAATATTCCTGTTCTCACCATGACAGGCGACACACCTGACAGAGAGGGGTGGGTCAAAATCGTTTCCCTAGCGTTCCATTCATTTCAATGAGTGAAGATAAGGGATGACAACTTACTGATGTTAGCCCAGTACACGAGATGGGCCAAGGGCCAAGATTGAGAACCATAGTGTTTCATCATAAAAGAAAGCATAAATTCCAGTTTACCGTCCTTTTCAAGCCAATCTAGGGCTTCATCGAATTCTCTGTGCCTCCACGAATCCTTGACACTTGAAATACAACATTAACATACTGCGATATCCACTGACAGCAACGAATGATAAATGAAGTCAAAAAGAAATGATAAATGCAATAATGGAGAGGCCTCAATTACCAGGCTCAGAACATTGCAGTTCTTTTCTTCCTGGTGACCAAAAGCATCCAATTGAGGGCCAAAGACTCCGGAAAGATGAACAAAAATTTCCCAAGACTACTCAATTTTTCATTTTTTTTAAGTTAACAATCATCCTTGTGGCGTCCCCACAAAAGCAGATGAGTCAGAGAGGGCCAATAAATACTTCCTACCCCAATGGCAGATATGCGGTATCATAGACCCCAGCAAAGAGAACTCTATTCCATTAACATGACTACCTGATGCAATTACAAGGGACATCAATGTACAAGTGCCATCATATATAATTATGGCTATGATGAACGCTTTGCTAGATATTGAAGCCACTCTTCAGGTGTTTCCTTCCTCATTTTCAGCATCTTTATCGTGGCACTTGTCAGGGGTATGGCTAGTATCTCATAGTCTTTTGGAACCTGCAACATGAGTTACACTTTTGAGTTATTAGGACAAAATCATGAGCAGCCCATTCAATCGAGACTGAAAAAAGTTCATCAAAACTAAAATTAAACAAAACTAAAATGTCAAGTTTTGCCACGGCAGCAACCTTCTTCTGCAAATGGACTTGTGATGACAATGAAACTGATCCATGAAATAAAACCAGCTTGAAAAAGTTCATACAATTAGCTTTCTCAAGTTAATACAGCAAGGACATGG
This sequence comes from Melaleuca alternifolia, assembly GCA_019926035.1. Taxonomy (NCBI): domain Eukaryota; kingdom Viridiplantae; phylum Streptophyta; class Magnoliopsida; order Myrtales; family Myrtaceae; genus Melaleuca; species Melaleuca alternifolia. The sequence goes on from JAGKPW010002178.1 coordinate 1,492,993, forward strand.
AGAGTGAGTTCACATAGCTCGGTCAAAAGTCAAGTTTTAAAAATCAGGAATCCATTTTATACAGTGCATAAGCTTCTTCTGCAAATGCACTTGTGACAAGAGTGGAACCAATCAATGAAATGAAACCAGCACGATAAAGTTTGTACAATCAGCTTTCTCAAATTAATTAGCAAGGACATGGAGAGTGAGTTCGCACAGCTCGGTCAAAAGATGAGTTTTAAACATCAGGAAACCATTTGACATCAGGTGCATCAGTCATCTTCCAGGTAAAGGTCATAGATTCATAGCCAAAAATATCATTCTACGATTTTTTGATGAGTTCAGGCAAAGTAAATTTTGGAGAATTTGTGTTCTCTGTGCTCCACCGACAGCACTAGGAAGAGTTAACATCTTACAGCAGTAATGGTCTTAGCTATAAACCTTGGGGATATTAACCAGCTTCATATTGGCTTCCTCCAATGTTTTCTGACCTTTCCTTGAGTTGCATCTGGCACAAGCCGTGACCTGTAAAAATCAAGCACCTCAATAAAGAGTCCTTGGGTTCTCTTTAAAATAGAAATTTGTGTAATTGATGCTTTACATATTATTCAGTTTCAAACAAAAGGGTAATGATTTTCTTCAGAGCATCAAGATGGAAACATTTTTGCAATCACATCTACAATGTGGTATATTATCCTACACTTACAGGACCTACCTTATTAGACCTCTTTCTTATGTTTTCACAAAAACATTTCCCCAGGCATCGTCTTCAAATTTTTGTGTTTAATTTGTCATTGAAATGAAGGCAATGCATGTACGCAGATACACGATGAAGAAGATACAGGCCATAAAATTTCCAGTCACAAGAACACTCTAAGCAAATGGTCAAATCCAAAATAAAAGTAAGCTACAATCAGACTTCTCAATAGACAGTCATACTGAGCATATTATTTTACCAAATTTTCCCATTTCCATTCTCCACCTTGTGCAATTGGAAGAACATGATCAATTGTCAAATTCTCACTTGATGAGCAGTACCTGTGGAATGACAAAGCATCATGTCAACATGCAGAAACTTCAAATGGTAGAAGCGTAGAGTCCCTGCAGGGATAATCTTTTCTCTTCAGTGCTAAAGAATATGAAGTTGTATCCAGCTAAAATGATTTTGTTTGATTACTCTACAAGAAATAAATTGCAGCTAATTGCCATGATAAATCAAATAGAATTTACCAAAAGAAACAGCATATTACTAAATTCCAGTTTGCAAAGTTCAGGAATCCAGCCTCAGAAAGAATGATTAAATGGTGTAGAAGAAAAATTAAGAACAAAAAAATCACGCTTGATGATTTTGAAAGAGAACGTTTGCAATGACTTCATTTTGGCCAAATTTATAAATGACCTGAGTCTAAATTCTTTAAGCTTTTAGTTTCTCCTCTCTTTGGGAAACAATAGTGTACTACTCTAATACGAGGATCAAAGTTCTCATCCCATCTCATTTTAGCAATAGTACAATATTACAAAGGTAGACCAGAGACATGACTCCAAAGGGCAGATTAGGCATCCATTTCCTCTAACAGTCATAAAATTGCAGCCTTTTGTCCCAGAAGCAGATTATCACCAAATCTAGACAATGAGTTGCAGCACCTTTCCTGATGTTCTACCGACTACCACCAATTAAAATATGAGGGAAAACGAAATGCTTTGAAAAGAAAATACTTACTGGCATTTATAACTGTCTCGACAGAATATGTTTTTACGGATAAGATTAGTTCTGATTCTTCTCCTCTTGACAACTTGCAGTAGATGATGAACCTAAATCAGAATGGATATGGCATTTAAGCAATTAAGAGAATACAGTAGGAGATAGGATCAATATTCAACTTAAAAAAAAAAAAGAATCGCCTACCAGAAGTAAAAGTGGACAAGTGGAAAACACAGAAGGAAGCTCAAAAGAGCTCCTTTGAGTTCATACCCTTAAAACAGCTGGTATGTAGAATGAACCGCTTGGCGAGTCTACAGTCTGATCATAATACTCCAGCACATCAGCCTGGAATAAAGGCCCAAGCACTCAACTTTAGGAAGCTAAATCTTTGAATATCGGCTTGTATGAAGTAGCCATTGATAGGGCAAGATGGACAAGCAGGCATTTGTTGAGATAGATTGAGAAAAAAAGACAGATGGCAAACTGGAAGCCCATCAAATGCCAACCACTGCACTTATGATGCTTCCTATAGCCTCACTACTAGTCTTGCAGGAAATAACAAAGGAGTTCTTCTTCAGTTGACTCTAAATAACCAAGAACTTCCTTGGTAATTAACTTTGAATGATAAAGCAATTAATGTTATTACAAAAGACCTTCTAGCACAACACCTAAGCAAGATACAAGTTAACTTTTTCTGTTCATAAAAACAACAACGGTCTGACCTTCTCCATGAATTCCAAGCAAATAGCACGTTTCCAGCTGACAACGTCAACAGGCCTGGAGCAGGGTAAAAGCAGTTTGAACATCTCTTTTTCATGGATAAGAAGCAATTTGGACTTCAAGGAAGCAACTAGTCACCTATCCTCCTCACAGAAAGCACAGACACAGTATCGTAACACAAAAGGGCAGAAGAACTTGTCAACAACTTATGCATATAAGCAACCTCACGAGAATCGTTGCTTCTTCTAAAACCAACTACCTCCTAATGGGTAATGGCACAGAGAATTAAAGAGTACTTTCAGCCAAAGAAACTGTACATTTTCTTCTTCAACTGATGTGCTCAGGAAGCGAAACACTAGCCAATAATTACGTGGGAGAATGCCATGCGTGAGTTCTTACTCCCGTTTACTCTCTGAATACTTCCTCAATTCTACCAAGCTCGTACAACAAACAAATGATAGTGGACGTAACAAGCGAGCCGAACGATCCACTATCAAGCAGGTTATGAGTTCCCCACGAACAGGGGAAATCAACCAGTTGACCTATCCCAACGTAATATCAAACTAAAGAGACAATGAGCATCAAAGCTGTGATTTTGCATGGGTCTAAAGCAGGAGAAATGCAAACCTCGTGGTTTAGATAACAGAAGCAACGGAAATTGGAGAAATTAACAAGGGGACCTGTAAGCGATGTCCAAGACGAGGCCTCGGAAGCACGCCAGGTCGTCGGTCTCGGCGTCACTGTCGTAATCGTAGTCGTCGAAACTGCCGGCCCCGACGCTCGCGTGCGCGAACTCCGCTCTGAGACGTCGAGATTCGCTCGCAGCGGAGCGCGAGCTAAGTCTCGCAGAAGACGACCGGAGAAACCCGAGGCCGTGCCTCCGAAGCTGAGCCGACGCGAGATTGTTGCAGAAAAACCAGTCTTTCGGCTCAAATGCGGCGGCGGAAGAGGAGGAGGAGGAGGAGGAGGACACTCGTTCACCATTGAAGAGGAGCTTGACGCGTCCTTGAGCCGCGAACTGAGCCATTTGTCAAGCCGAAGAGCTCTTGCTCGCTGACTTAGAAACTTCTTAGAGATAGAAAGCGACAGAGCTCTCCGTCCTCGACGATTCCATTCACGTCCCTAGCAGTGACAAACATCTCTCCCTCTATGAGACCCCATGAACATGTCTGCATCGGCATATCCACATCACCCGCCGCTTGCTTTCTTCAGGCGATGCCTGCGCGAGCTGCAATGGTGGATTTGCCAATCTTCAAGCCCACTTCCGGCCCAAGAAAATCAAGCCCATTTTGCACCGGGAGTTTGCGGTTGCAGAGCAAATTGAAAGGAAGGAGCACCACCTTCGTTTCCCTCCGAACCGCTTCTCGCTAGCGCAACAATGGCCGTCTACGTATGACTCACGAGAAACTCGAAAAATTAACCTCTCTGTGTGTGACTTTGCGAATGCTGAACTTAAAGTCAGAGCTCAGATATGTTTCGGTAAAAGAGAGAGCAGCAACAGCGACGTCTAAGGCTATATTTGGCCCCTGTTTCTGCTTCAGAATGAGGTTTTTGGGTTTCAGAATGAGTTTTGGAGCCAAAAACCTCATTCTGAAATAGTTTAGCGTTTGGTAAAAAACTTTTTATTTTCTATTTCTGAAATAGATTTCTATATCAGAAATCAATTTTGGGCAAAAAACAGAAATCAAAAATTTGTTGTTTCTGGTTCTGGGTCACCAATTGAGAATCAGTTCTCTCTCTCTCCTTTATTTTCCTTTGTCCCAATCTACGTTCTCTGCTCTTCCTCATCGAAGAAGACCGCCTCTCCTCTTCTCCACACGACCGCGCCTCTTCCACCTCGTTCGCGCACCTCCGCCGCCGCCTCCCTCCGCCTCTTTTGCCGAACTCGGAACTAGAGGGCTCCGTTGTTCCCGTATCTCTCTTTCTCCCCCTCCGCGCGAGACACAGCTATCGACATCGACCCTCCCTCTCTCTCTTTCTCCTCTGCTCTTCTTGCTGCTCTCGCCCTCACTCTTGCTCACATAATCCGCCATTGGAGTGAACTGGGGCGCTATCTCCTTCCACAGGCTGAGACCATCCGCGGTGGTGGATCTCTTGCAGCAGAACAAGATACAGAAGGTGAAGCTATTTGTTGCAGACCCAAGTGTGCTCAGGGCTCTTGAAGGGAGTGGAATTGAGGTGATGGTGGGGATACCCAATGAGATGATGGTCGTGTTAAGCTCTTCGACTGTTGCCTCTGATCTCTGGGTTCGCCAGAATGTGTCTACCTTTGTTGGTAAAGGAGGTGTTGCCATCGGTTATGATGATGCGACAAATTCTCGTTTTTACCTTTTTTCTTTGTTTGGGGTTTCGTTTGTGTTGAATTGATTGATTGTTTGATTGAGAGAAGATGAATGGATGAGTTCAATACGGTAGAGCTACGTATGTCTTCCTCATTATATGATGATCTTGGGTTGTTAGGTGAAACTAAAGCGAGCTGGTGAGATCATGCTCTGTTTAGAAGTGAAAGAGTGGAGATACAGCTTTTTCCTAGCATTCCTTTCCCCACAACTATCCTTCAAGAAGTGATATTAGCTTAATTGCGGCACCTAGCTTAATTGCATCACCTTGCAATTAAATCCTCCCACCTTGCGTTGCTATTAGCTCCTTGCAGGTTGAATTTTTCAGGTCCGGATTCTTCAGTCCTCTTGTTATGCCAAATTAAAATTGCATCTGCATTTAGGTCATTGGTTTGAGATGGGGGGAGGTGGTTGTGTGGACGATTCTAGTCTAATCCATAATGGTAGATCTCTACTCATCTCAATATCGAGGGTGAGAGCATAGTTTTTGTGGCTTGCTTAAACCTTTTGTAGAGTCAAATCAAAAGGACAAAAATTAGTCTGGTCTCGATGTTGCTTTAACATATGTAGCAAGCGGAGATATATGTTTTAGTGTTAAAGCAATTGACGTGTTGATGTGTGAGCTATATTTTCTTGACTATTCACATAAATTGAAATGACAAAATGACAGGTATGTCGTGGTAAGCAGTGAGCCCTCCTCTCAAGCTATGCGGGTCAGTTTCATATCAAACAAGTATTTATCAAAATGACAATAGAAAATGTGATGAGATTCATCAATTTTTTGCACTAAATAATTATTTGATCTTTATTAAAATGAACATCTTGCAAACTCAAAATTGATGAAAAACATAATCATAAACAAAAAAATTTTATCATATCAAATAGATTTCTGTTTCTGAAATAGAAATTGTTTGTTCTTATCAAACGCATTTTTTTCCTCAAAAACTCATTCTGAAACAGAAATAGAAAAATCTATTTCTGTTTCAGAACTCAATTTCTAGCCAGAAATTGAATCATACGCAACCTAAGGAGCTCGTCGTGGTGGTCGCGCAAACGGCTTTCCTAGGATCGTCATAGCTAGCATTTAGAAACGAACAATCGAAAAGAGTTGATTTTAGTTATTTGATTTGGAATCTATTGTTCTTGATGTGAAATATGAGCGTTCTTGATGTGAAATACAAAGACTCGCAGCTCTAAATCTTCTCTTCTATGACCCACCATATCACTGGCTCAATGAGACTACCACTCATGACGCTTGTAACCTTATGCGCTCTTTATGCAAGATATTTGTGCATTTGAATTAAATGAGAGATTTGAGCGCTATTTATAGAGGTTCTAGTCAGGCCCTCTCATTACAAGCCGAACTTAACTCGGCCCACACTAACCAGACTAATATTAGACTGATTTAGAATCTTTATATCCGGCCTTATTAGACCAAGCCCATAATATGGTTAATTACTATTTCAATTAATAGAAGCCCACGTTAGAAAAACTCTTACATGTCGTCTTCCGACCCTCTCGTCGTCTTCAGGTGGCGATGTCAGGTAATTTAAGCTTTTGAAACGAGCTTTCTAACACAACATGTTGCAGCAGTTGTGTTTTAAAGGTACAGCGAATGGTATTCTCCGTTCTGGTCAACATAAAGAAGCTCCTGTCTCGACGCGAGTTTATTTCAAGGTAATTGAATTGCGAGTTTATCTAGATGTTCCTGTTCTGCCTGCAACGTTGTAGCTGGATTTGGTTTTCATTTGAGGTTGTTAACATGTCTGCATTCAAATGCATTACGTGTGCTGTCCAGTCAGTACTTTTATCTATGATGCGGAAGTGTTAGCTTATTCCACTGAAGTCGAGTTGAGCCACTTTGCGAGTTGGACCTTCTTAACTAACTCCAACCTTGTTTCCCTTTCTTTTATCATCTTGATGGAGACCTATTGATCTTGAACTGTTGCGTTGACTATAGAACTTGTGGAGAAGATCAAATATGCCAGATGCCAACAGCATGATCAAAGTGATTCAGATAATGTCTGACCTATAAGTTAATCCCTGCTAAAAACAGTGACCCCCTCCAAGTCAATTTAACACTGAATAAACCGAATGTCGAAATCTAGGAGGTAAGTTTGAAGGGTGTATGAATCAGTAGAATATCTAAGAGACAAGCAGGAGGTTACGATGTACAAGAAGGTAAGGGAGGTTAAGATAAAGAGTATGCGAGGTGAGGGAGGCAGCCCTCTTCAGCAGCCTCCGTACAAGCGACAAGTAGGAGAGCATGAGTTCAGCTATCATGGCAAGGCCGTGTGCTGAAGCCAGAGGCCATACTGGGTATTTGACTTTCGCGAGACTCAAATGATCCGCATAAAACCTGAAGCATGCCCCAGATACTATGAAGAGTATGAGAGGAAAACTCAGTCTATATATACAAATAAACCCTAAAGCCTTAAAGATCAATTTACCTTTTTTATACCTCTAACATCCCCACTTAAGCCGGAGCATATAATCATGCCCAACTTGTTACAAATATTTTCTATCCTCCCATTACTTAGCCCATTACTTAGAGGTTTAGTTGTGGAAAGAATCATTTTGCTCTGCAATTTCTCTCAGTTAAATGACAATCAACGTCAATATATTTTGTTCTCTCATGAAATATAGGGTTGAAAGTTATACATGTTGTTGCCTTATTATCACACTATAGAGACATAAGATTTAAAGCCTTAAAGTCAAAACAAGTCAACAGTTGCTAAATCCACACTAGTTCACATGCATGTCTGGAGTAAGTGACAACACTTTTTTTCTTACTCTTCCGTAACATTAGATTTCCTCCAATCAAGGTATAATGGCCATTGGTTGATTTCCTATCATCTAGAAAACTTGCCTACTGAGCATAAGAGAATCATTCAACTCTACCATAAACATGATTTTGATAAAGAGCTCATTATCCTAGAGCCTTCTTAAAATATCTCCAAAACCGTATAATTACATCCCAATAAGATGTACAAGAAGAAGACAAGAACTGGCTTACCAAGGCAATATATGGTCAAGTAATTGTGAGATAGCATGCAGTTAATACCTTTAACAAAGAGTTATGCCTGAATATTGAATTTTACCCAGGATTCCCCTTTTCGGAAAAACTGTGGTTGGTTGGTGGCTTTTGTCTGTTCTTACTCGGGCAACCTAGAAATGCCGCCTCCTGTATGAAAGGAGCTAAGATATTTGCTTAAGGAGTGCTTGTTCAAAGGTGCTCTATGAAGAAGCTCCAGAATCGCATCTCAAATCAGGGAACTTCAGCCCCGTGGAGTCTTCTCCATTCTGCCAATCCTCATCTCTGTAATACTTACATTTCGCATTCTCATTTGTAATATCCAAGGTTTAGCGGAGTTGAGGTCGGTGCCACTGCTCCAAGTACTGCATCGCAGTTGATGATAAGAAACTCGATCCTTTTTACATCTCTTTTGTCCCAACTCCAATATCGGTGTTAATTGTTGTAGCAACTTGTCGTACGATATAATTTTCATACGCCGCAAAATGGAGGACGTCTGTCAACACCTGGATTTGTAATGCCAATGACTAGTTCGTCCTCGTTCTAATATGCTGACATTAATGGCAACAGCAACATGTTGCGCAAGATATAATCTATATCCCTATCATCGATTGAGGATCAATGACTAGTTGGACGTGGAAATTTGTCTCAAGGCGTCCGATATTGAAGGTTATACTTATTCTCTTCTTGTGATCTAGATTATTTCCTTCGAGGGAAGTCGCTACTCAAGTTTTTGCGCTACCTTTTGGGTGATTGTATAAGGTGGCATAAGGTGAGCCAAAGTTTTCCTTAGAAGATGTTTGAATTGGATATTGCCATAATATGCTGACATTAATGGCAACAGCAACATGTTGCGCAAGATCTAATCTATATCCCTATCATCGATTGAGGATCAATGACTAGTTGGACGTGGAAATTTGTCTCAAGGCGTCCGATATTGAAGGTTATACTTATTCTCTTCTTGTGATCTAGATTATTTCCTTCGAGGGAAGTCGCTACTCAAGTTTTTGCGCTACCTTTTGGGTGATTGTATAAGGTGGCATAAGGTGAGCCAAAGTTTTCCTTAGAAGATGTTTGAATTGGATATTGCCATAATTTTCTCATCCCTTGGGATCCTTCCTCACATACAGGAGCGAATAAGAAAAGGATTGGAAATTGAGAGCAAATTATATGCTCACAGTTGAGAGAGGAGAAATCGTGTAGTAAAAAATCAAACTAGTTCCAGAAAAGGTGCTGCCGCATATGTCTCGCAAAGTAAGTGCCATTAATGGGTTTAATGATCCTCATGACCCAATAGTACCCAAAACAAAGTTCAGCTCTAAGGGGCACCTCCTAATTAAAGATGGGGTTGTCGCCTTTCTAAGCAAATCATCTCACCATGCTGATTCAGCAACAAAAGTAGTAACTAAAAGTATAGCAATTAGTGTCCTTGGTAGTTTTTCCTAGTCGGGAATGCATTTCAAACTTCAGACGCGCATAAGGTAGGGGATCAATCGAAGCTAAAGAATCGAAAATTAATTCAAACTGCACTTTTATCATATGATCTTTCCAGAGTTACAATATCTTTTCACCGATGTGTGCATCTATGACGCGAAAGGGTCAAACAAAAGTTCTATTGTTAGAGAATTTCCAACTTCCGAACTTTACAACCATTCTGTAGCTTCTTTTGTGACTAAAGGAGGTAGGGTTTCATAATTTCCTGAAAAGAGAAGTAAATCAAGAGACTCTCTCTCTCTGTAGAAATTACATGCTATTTTTTTCTCAAATAATACTTCAATTCCATTAGTTTTTAAAGGAGGTAGGGTTTAATCATTTCCTGAAAAGAGAAGTAAATCAAGAGACTCTCTCTCTGTAGAAATTACATGCCTATTTTTTTTATCAAATAATACTTCAATTCCATTAGTTTTTCTTTTTTGTTTCCATCTAGCAAACTAGTTAACATTAACAGATAGCGACGGGAGCCTAAATCTATGATTGAAACTGTCAACGCAAACACAGAATAACTAAAGCTGAACACATGCAGATGCAATAGTATTAGACCTCGCCCAGGACTATAGCATAACTAAGATGGTTTCCACATAGAGAAGTATAAAAAGTACAGAAAAAGTCTCTATCTCACATGCTATTACTAGAAGAACAACATAAGATCTCAGATAAGCAAACTGGGAGAAACCCACAATATTATACTACCTACTGGGTCTTTTATGAATTCGGAATTAGCCACTTCGCTGAGCGATCATCTCGAGCAAGTCCAGCTCCTTCTTCTCCTGATGGTGATGGTGATCAGGTTGAGGATGGCGATGATGGTGGTGGCGATCGCCAATCTCCAAGCTCATCTCCAAGTCCAACTCATCGTTATTATAATCGCCCTCTTTGTTCCCCCTACCACCACCACTCTGCACCCGATAATGGTGATTGTGATGATAAAACTGATGCTCTTCCACCAGATAAAGCCCAAGATTCCCATTCCCATCGACCATAGGAAATCCCAAGACACCGCCGGCCGGCCTCTGAGGTGGCGGTGGCTGGTGGAGGGGAAGGGTTTCTGGCACCAGTTGGGGGTAGTTGGCCACTTCAGGCTGCACGCTAGAGCCAGGGAAAATGGCCGGTGCTGACAAGGACACAGACTGCTTTTCGGTTTTGTGGCAGTGGCGGTCACCGGAATCATGACTGCGAGCTGGAGCCAACCGTTTCGGAGGAGATGTAGTGGTGACACTCCTGATGTAGTTTTGCAAGAGGTTGGAAGTATTGGTGTGGGGGAGCAACTTGCGCCTACAGTATTGCCTGCGCTTAATGGCATTCCAGTGATTCTTGATGGTGTTTTCGGTCCTTCCAGGCAATCTCTTGGCTATCTCGGCCCATCTGTTCCCGATCTCCTTGTGTGACTGGATCAAGATCATGTCTTCCTCGATGCTCCACGAGTCCTTCTGCTAAGAAAATGATGAGAGCCAAACGAAGAAGAGGAGGAGGAGGAGAGAGAAAAACTTACGCTAGGATTTGAGTTTGGGTTTTTAGCGGAGTCTTAGTGTGTCTTTGATTATACTTAACTAGTGCAATCAACAGTAATTGGGATTTTCAGTTTGAATTGATCAAATAGATTACAAATTATTTGTATTTACCGTAGATTGTATGTTTTCTTGATACATATAACAATGAAGTTTCTTTGAAGGGAAGAACACTGAAGATTTATAGTGAATATATCTACACACTTTTAATATAATTCGGTGGATCTTATTTATATAAGGCTTATTTGTGCTGCTTTCCCAGATGTGCGTTTCGGGCTACTTACATAAGTATGTATTGTGTGCTAAATGGAAGCATTTGGGGCTCATCAAATGGATATAAACTTTTGTTTTGTTCTTAACTAGCTGCCAAGCTGGGTGTGGAAGTGTATGAAGGTTTCACGCAATTTTTTCTTCACTAAAAATAGAAATGTAAAACTATTTACGTTCAACATGTATCAAAGGCATCTTTTGACATTTTTACGGGTCATGTTTATCAGGCATGGGTTCCGGTAAATCCGCCCGCATGAGCACTCGTCACCATGCATGCATGTGCTTTGTCACACACGGACTTACCGTTACAAGAGGAGGAGCACACCGACAAACTTTTAAAAAAGTGCGTTAATGAGAAACTTAATACTGGCAAAAGAAAAGAGATACCGACAAAGAAAACGAGATAGTGTCACGCGTTCTACGCACTAGACGACAGGAGTCGTTAAAGTAAGAAAATAAAGTCATTTTTTTTTCAGTTGAGAGGTAATGAAAGAAACGCGTGCTGTCGATTATGGTGTGTATGGTGATGTTATTATTGCATCCTGTCATGATAAATCAATTATGCCAAATTGCAAAAGACTGTTGAATGCTCACATCCCCAAGCCTATATGCATATCATAGGGATGTGTCCAGATACACATCCCATATTTAAGTGATCATTAATCAAGTCTAACTATGATTCTTTTGAGGAATGTATGCCTAAATGAGTATGATGTTATATGTAAGTACAGGAAATGGAAGGTTTGATGGTGGCAGAGTCCAAAGCAGGAGCGAATTATGGGCAAGAAAAAACATTATCAAACAATAAAAAAGGGAAAATAAAAGAAAAATCCTTAATATCATGTCTTAAATCGTTGTGTCATCTCTCCCTGCACTGTTCTCCGACTCTTCCATTCAGCATCTGAGCAATCGGACACCAATTTTTCGTTCCATGCGTCTGAACCAAGCTCCTCAAGAGCCTGCACAAAAATGAGAAGAAGATGATAGATAAAGAACTACAGAACTTCAACAGGGAGAAAAAAAAAGTAAACACACCCGGAAACCCTTATAAAGAAATTAAGCTAACAAGATAGACATCAATAAAAAGGACATTCAAAACCACACACGCAAAATTTAGAGGACGAAGTAGAAAGAAAATGAAGGGAACTTTCAAGTCCTAACCTGTCTTCCTTAGGAGTCCATTGACCTTTTACGACGACGGGCTTCTTGTTAACATTGTCATTTCCATTCTCTCTCTTCTTCTTCGCCGTTGTCTTCTGCTGCTGCTGCTGCGGCAGACCTATCACCACCGTTCTCTTGCTCTGATCATTGTTGCCGATGTCCGGCTCACGATCCCGTTTGCTGTGTAAGGTCACGCCACCTGTGGTGACCTCCTCACCGAGCCTCGCGTTCAGCGATCCGAGGTCATTAATGTCGAGCGAAGGCTTGATCTGGTGGTCCACCGTCATTGGATCATGAGGAAGATGGCGATCAACCGGAGCGCTACACCGAGAGCAGTCGAAGAGGCTCTTGAACTCAAGCTCACCATGCGCCGCATAGCCGACGCTGTCACCCCCGCTCCGTGGCGAGGTGTGCCAGAACGGAGGAAGAGGGGGTGTCGTCTGCGGCGGTGGCGCGTGGAGGTCGAACCCTCCGGGGAACGTCACGGTCGGGCGAGGATCGGGGGTTGGGCGATAAAGCGGCAGGTCGAGCCGTGGGGTCGCGACCACGGGAGCAAAAGAGTTCGACGAGGAGCCCTCACCGGTGAAGTAGAGGTCATGGTCGACATGGTCGACATGGTCGGCAGTAGGGTTGTTGAGGAGTCTGTAGAAGAAGCCATTCGGGTTCGGAGGAGGCGGAGGAGGAGCCTCGAGGTCAAGAGAGAAGCCGACCCCGGGTTTAGGGGGGGATTTTTCCAGGAAGAAGCTGGAGAGGAAAGGGAAATCTTCTCGGAAGGTTATGGAGGGAGTGGAGGAGGAGGAAAGGTTGAGGTCCATGCAGACAGAGAGGGAGAGAGAGAAAGGAAGGAGTGGTCTGATGCTGGTTTTGGCTTTGCGATTGCGGAGTGAGGGAACTGCGTGTGAGCGAGATGGGAGCTGGGGCTTTTTAATGAAGGGGAAAACAGGGGGTCTACCTTTTCCCATGTTTCACTAGGAATCCGACGGTCAGGATTGAGTGCTACGGGTTGGATGTTGGGCCCCACCCTGAAACGTGGCGCAATCTCGAACCCCTAGTCAAGGAAGAGTGCGAGGAAAGCGCGAGATCTGTGCTCCGATCTATAGATGTTCGTTGATATTAAGCTGTTTTACAAAGAAGTAAAGAAGTTGTCAAAAATGAATCTCCCTTTTCTGCTGAAAACTATCTATATATCTCTATTCTTGGAAAATACCTATTAGGTACTTGAGTTTTATTTTTATTTTTGGAAAGCACTTTGCCCTTTCAGATAAACTTTCTTCATATAATTGCATAAAAAAATGAACTTATTGTACAACGGTCAATTCTATAAAAAAAAAATTCAAATTAGTCGATTTAGCCCTAAACATTTTTGGTGATTTTTCAATATGATTTTTCTAGCCAATTTTGATCGGAAATTGCTGAGATCAATACTTTCACAATTTCTTTAGGGTGCGTTGTAATTTTCTTTCCTTTTTTTTTACTTTCTTTTTCTTTTTCTATTCTTTTTTTTCTTTTTATGCTTCTTCGTCAATTGCCAACCACAATTAAGGGAGTCACGGCACTCGCTTAGATGTGGCGATGCCCTCGTCTCACCTAGGTGCGATGCTGCCTCACCTAGCCACAATGCCCTTGCTTGTGGCCAACGATCGGCAGAAAAACAAGATAAGGAAGAAAGAAAAGGAAAGGAAACATGGAAAAAAAAATCAGAAAATAAGAAAAATGCAAAATTCATTCATGTCAATGTCGGCCATACGTTAACTAAACCACCACATCAACAATTTCAGGCCAAATGGACTAATTGAAAAATTATCAAAAGTTTTGGACTAAATTAACTCGTGCACAAAAGGTTCATGAATTTTAGATAATTGTTTATTATCTTTGAATCCATAATTACAAAAATGTTATTGTCTTTACAAAATTGCCTATCCTAAAATCCTAAATTCTGACCCCCATTCTATACTCTCGAAATCAATTGTAAACTAAATCACTCAGACCCCAAGTTAGATGATTAGGACAAGTTTGCAAAGAGATGGGATTTGGTCTCTTCAATATGGGTTTTGCTTAGAAGCGTACTACAAGTGGCTATTGAGTCAAAAAGTAAGGTGACTCTTTTGGTATTTTTCTTAGCAAGAATTGTACAATCAAAGTTTTAACGAAACTTTTGTCTCCTTAAATAATTGGGTTAATACCACAAAAAACCCCCAAATTTTAGCTTAGTATCCTAGTACTTCCCTTTGGCCAAAGCAGAAGCTTAATTTTCATCTGCAGCTCGAAAACTTCATCAACAATAACTGTTTTTCTTTTTTTATCAGGCGTTGCTCACGTCATGAAGAACTCATCTTCATTCATTTTCCATCTATAAGCATCATTATCCTCAGCCTGCCTAAATCAATTTTGTTTCCTCTTTCTATTATGGCCACAAAAATGGTCGATGCCAACGAGGACACGGACTGCTTCTGTAACGTTCTCTAGTCCCACATTGCCTAGGGAGTAATCCTTGGAATGACTTATATGTGGGAGGTCCACCTTTAAACATCAACAACGCGTTTTCCTGGGTTGTGCGCTCGTGAGTTGCCACCGAGGGCCGCGAGGATGGTGAACCCAAGGAAAAACAAAGCCGTGAGGTCGAGACCGTAGCTGGGATGGCGGTGTGTCCGCGCCAGTGCGATAGGGCCAAAGCGGACAATATTGTTGGTGGTGGGATGAGAAGGACATTACAGTTTCTTAGTATTGGGGTAGTGGCGGTCACCGAGATCATGACTGCGAGCCGGTTCCGACCGTTTCAGAGGAGATGGAGTGGTGACACTCGTGCAAGAGGTTGGAACTATTGGCGTGCGGGGTGCAACTTGCGCTTACAATGTTGCTTGTGCTTGATGGCTTTCCGGTGGTTCTTGACGGTGTTTTCGGTCCTTCCAAGCGATCGCCTGGCTATCTCGTCCCGTCTTTTCTCATTCTCCTCGCGTGATAGAATCAGGATCTTGTCTTCGTCGACGCTCCACGAGTCCTTTTGCTAAGAAAATGACGAGAGCCAAACAAAGAAGAAGAGGAGGAGGAGGAGACGTAGAAGGAGAGAGAATTAACTTCTTTAGGGTTTGAGTTTGGCTTTTCAATGGAGTCTTAGATATTGGTAATGTATCTTTGATTACACTTAATTGTACAACCAATAGTAATTGGGATTTTCAGTTTGAATTGATCAAATAGATTATAAAGTACTTGTATTTACCATGTAAATATAGCTGAGTTATATATATTTTCTTCATACATATAACAGTGAAGGGAAAAACAAGAAATTCATAGTGACTACATATACCCCCTTTAAGTATAATTTGGCGGATCTTATTCATGTAAGGTTTATTTGTGCTGCTTTCCCAAATGTACGTTTTAGGCTTGTTACATATATATATGTTGTGTGCTGAATGGAAGCATTTGGGGTTCATCAAATGGATTTAAACTTTTGCTTTGTTCTTAATTACCTGCTGAGCTGGGCATGGAAGTGTAAGAAGATTTCACGCAATTTTTTCGTCACTAAAACTTAGTAAAGTAAAACTATTTACGTTTGGGACAATTGCCAAATAAGTCCTAAACCTTTTGCTACTTTGCCGATTCAGTCTTAAACCTTTTTTTATGCCAAATAAGTCCTAAGCCTTTTGCAACTTTGCCGGTTAAGTCATTCCGGCGGATTTTGGCTAGAAAATGCCTACGTGGCGATGACATGGTGCACCGGTGACGACGTGGTGATGACCGGACCCCAAAATTTTTTTTCTTTTTTTTCCTTGTTTTTCTTAAAAAAACATACTTGGCCGGTGAGGGCGGGGGCGAGCTCGCCGGCCACTCCTAAGGGTGGCCTCGCCCTCACCGACCGCAAGCAAGGGCGGGGGAGGCCTCCGCCGCCCTCGCCTGTGGCCGGCGAGGGCCGGCGCCAGCCACGGGCGAGCTCGCCCCTGCACTGCAGTTTGCAGATCTACAAGGGGTGAGCTCGCCCTTGCAATTTGCAAATCTGCAAACTGCAGTGCAGGGGCAAGCTTGTCGGCCAAGTAAGTTTTTTTAAGAAAAACAAGGAAAAAAAAAAGAAAAAAATTTAAGGGTCCGTTCATCGCCACGTCGTTGTCACATTATCACCGGCGCGCCACGTCATCGCCACGTAGGCATTTTCCTGCCAAAATCCGCCAGAAGGATTTAACCAGCAAAGTTGCAAAAGGTTTAGGACTTATTTGGTATAAAAGAAAGGTTTGGGACTGAATCGGCAAAGTAGCAAAAGGTTTATGACTTATTTGGTCAAAGCATCTTTTGATATTTTCAGAACCATGCTTATCATGCATGAGTTTCGGTAAACTCGGTCTGCCTGAGCACCTGTCGCCATGCATGCCTATGTGTTGTTGCACATGGACTTACCGTTACAGGATGAGGAGCACAACGGCAAACTTTAGAAAAAGTGCATTAATGAGAAACTTACTACCGACAAAAGAAAGGAGATAGAGACAAAGAAAATGAGACAGTGTCACGAGTTCCACGCACTAGATGACATGCATCATTAAAATAAGAAAATAAAGTCATTTTTAAGTTGAGAGGCAATGAAAGAAACACATATCAGTGATTATGGTGTTCATGGGTGGTGTTCTTATTGCATTCTATTGGGATAAATCAAACTATGTCAAGTCATAGAAGACCGTCGAATACTCATATCCTCAAGTCTATATGCATATCGTATGTATATGTCTGTGATCACTTATCAAATCTAACTATGATCCTTTTTGTGAATATACACCTAAGTGAGTATGACGGTCTCTGTAATTTCAAGAAATGGAAGGTTTGATGGTGGTAGAGTCTAAAGCAGGAGCGAATTATGGGCAAGAAAAAACATTATCAAACAATAAAAAAGGGAAAATAAAAGAAAAATCCTTAATATCATGTCTTAAATCGTTGTGTCATCTCTCCCTGCACTGTTCTCCGACTCTTCCATTCAGCATCTGAGCAATCGGACACCAATTTTTCGTTCCATGCGTCTGAACCAAGCTCCTCAAGAGCCTGCACAAAAATGAGAAGAAGATGATAGATAAAGAACTACAGAACTTCAACAGGGAGAAAAAAAAAGTAAACACACCCGGAAACCCTTATAAAGAAATTAAGCTAACAAGATAGACATCAATAAAAAGGACATTCAAAACCACACACGCAAAATTTAGAGGACGAAGTAGAAAGAAAATGAAGGGAACTTTCAAGTCCTAACCTGTCTTCCTTAGGAGTCCATTGACCTTTGACGACCAAGGGCTTCTTGTCAACCTTGTTATCCCCATTCTCTCTTTTCTTATTCACCGTTGCCTTCTTCTTCTTCTTCTTCTTCTTCTGCGGCAGACCTATGACCACCGTTCTCTGCTCTGATCATTGCTGCCGATGTCCCGCTCATGACCCAAACTACATTCGAAAATATTTATAAGATGTAGGACTCAAATGGCCAAATTGAACAGTTAAGAACTAAATTGGCCGCGGTACATCAGATTTAAATTTTTTTTTTTTACAATTTATCCATTCTCCTTGTATTTAAATGTATAGAAAAAGCCTATAATAATGTTCTAAATTCGCACACCCATTCTAAACACTCAAAACCAAATGAAAAACCAAACCACTCAAACTCCAAACAAGATGCTAAGGCTGAGTTTGCAAAGAGGGGAAATTTGGTCTTTTCAATATGGGTTTTGTTTAGAGTCCTGTAAGTGGCGATTAAGCCGGTGGCAATTGAGTCAGAAACTGAGATAATTTCTTTTGTTGGCATTTTTCCTAAAAAGAATATACAATCAAAGTTCTGGCGAAACTCGTCTCTCTGAATAATTTCTATCATATTATTTTCTTTGGCCAAGCCAAATGCTTAAATGTCATCTGCAAGCCAGAAAACTACATCAACAATGATCTTCTATTTAAGCAGGCAGTGCTCTCCGGCTATGAAAGAGTCATTTTTCAATCATTTTCCATCTTTGAGCATCATTATCATCTGCCTCCCTAAATCAATTTTCTTTTATCCTTTATCTATGACGGCCACCAAAAAAAAATTGAGGTTATGTTTTAAGAGTGCAACAAATTCAATGTTTGCAAGAACAAGGAGGTTTTTCTAGCTATCCAGAGTTCTATTTGCCCTCATGAAAGGTGGTTCTTTAGGAGAGCTATAGCCTATAACACAAAAGTATTCATATATATCATTATTTCGTATGAATCCCCATCTTTGAAACGAAATAAATGTGGAATTCGTAGTTCATACCACACACAAATGTAAAACGTAAGGACTCCATAACAGCTGAAAAAATTCTCACTGTGGTTGTTCCATGAGATAAGGAAATTTCACATGGAATGTTACCAACTACATCGAGAGAAAATAGTGAAAATCTTTGAAGAAAATATATAATTGAAAGAGTTACAAGTAAGGTGATGACAGATGTAGTAGAGTCTCACCGTCTCCCCTTTCACCGATCCAATTTGGGTATAAATCAAAAATTTAAAAGACGCTTTCTATGCTATTTCAACCTTTTGATGTTATTGTGTTATCTACACAGATGATAGTATTAGAGATGTCAAACCTAAGTATGCATGCCTTTTGACAAAGTCATACTTCCTGGATAGGGATTTCTCGACATGTAGTTATCATTGATAATGATACGAAATTTGGTGATAGGCAGCGGCTGTGATTTAATGTCATGACAAATTCTCCTTCCTCAAATGAGCGAGTTTTTGCACATTGTATCAAGTTGATTCACTTTCCAAATTTATTTGATTTGTGGGATTTGCATCTTTATCTTAAAATTATGTTCCTCATTTTCAAATGAAATGAAAATTTTCCTTCCAACCAAAAAAAAAAAATAGTGTCGCTTTTTGCGGCTCAACCAGAAGTAGCAAACCGCGTTCGCAAACATTATAATATTCCTCCCCAGTCAAGAATGGAGACCGTCATCTCAAGACACAGCAGGTCCAAAACTGCAAAACCGCTTAAAACAACATTTAAACTTCGTTCATTTCACAAAAAATAACTTCCAGAAAAATATTTTTCGACATTCGTTTCATGAAAAATAAAATAATCAAGGAAAATATTTTCCACCAATGAAAAAAACGCCTTCAAAAATGGAGAAAACATTTTCCGTATTCTTCGTTTACCTTTAAATGTCACAGTTTCTAACAGCGTGTTTCGACCTCATTCGAGACCAGCATGCCAACCTTAGCAGAAATGCTATATTTTTTGTTAAACGAACGAAGCCTTAGCAGAAAAAATTTTATCGGGTACTTCAATACAACATTCACAAAGATGGATTGCGTTCAGCGCCGGCAAAGATGTAAAAGAAGCTACGCAAAATAAACCAGTTCTAGGACATCATGGGTCAAGCATCTTAGATACTGTGATTCCACGGAAACCAAGTTCTTCACAACTCCCCCGGTTTCCATCCCATTACTTAGCAAACAAACAAATAAAGAAGGCAAACAGAAGGACCGGCCCTGACCTGAGAAAGAATGAGGGGGATCTTCACCTGCACCACTTACCAGCCTTTGTCGACAGGAATCATACCTTCCTCTTCTTCCACGAAAAAGAAGAGTGGGACTCACCGCCATATCCTCTATCCCAGTTCAATGGAGCGTCACTATGCGATCCCCTAAACTTGGCTCTCTCGTTATCCTTCCCATGGAGAGGAGAACTTGCACGCTGCAGGCTCCGGGGACTCTCTATTGTTTCTTCACTGTGGAAGGAAGGTGCAGCCGGGCAAAGAGATTGGCTTCTCCCAATCATTGCTTGGTGGAAGCAGCAAACTGGAAAACATGCCCCGTCCAGACCTATCAGGACTACGGCTGTAGCTGCAGTCGGGACTCTAGCACTATCAACCCAACCGCCTGATCCACCGGGACTCTTGACTTCTGGATCTCTCGTATTCATCATGGCCACTGCCAAATCTCTTTTATCTTAGGAGAGGACATCTTCAGCATCATGATCTTCCAATTAAAGTTTATCCAGCCAAAAAACAAAACTTCCAACTATGGAAGTTGCTGCCAACATCACCTATCACATGGCTCGAACTTAGCCACGAACACCACCACCCTTATCTGGTCTGCTGGGAGCAGAAGCAGAAAATAACCATCCTCCCCTTTCCACCATAACAAGAATCACCACATTTGCCTCAGTCTCCGTTGCTACCACCAGCATCAGAGCTCCAGCATGTCTCATTCCATGACCTTGAGAAGCCATATCACGAATTTCTGGTGAGACTCAATGGTTTGCCCCCTCAAGAAATTTGGTGAATTCTGCTGGATATTCACATCCTGGTCATCGAAGAACGTATACGCTACTCCACTAGCTCATGCCCTTCCATTTCTTCCAATCCAATGGACATAATCCTCCACATGAGCAGAGGAAGTCATACTTTGCCCAACCGCCATAATGCAATTATCTTCCATTCATATTAAAAAACATTCTCTATACCAATCTTTATACCCCTAATTTCCTACCGCTTTCAATATACATGCAACCTTTTGACCAAACATTACAAGCATGAGTTGCTCCACAGCCTATCTGCAGACAAAAAAAAAAAAGCCCTCGATATCAAATAAAATCAAATTTTGATTCTTTCCTTTTTCTTCTTCAACAGTACAGAGAGATCCATAGTGTATCATGGCACATTGAGTTCACTAAATTTCGCAAATTCAGAAAAATTGATGTAGCACTACTCCATATACAGCTCCTCAAACGAAAATCATTCACAAAAGGATGACCATCTAACATCTTTCCATTAGGCACTTTCCTCTCAACCATAGCTAACTAATTACAACAAAATTTTTGGAGAACCCACTGTAGTGCAATTGTGGTTCTACCCACTGAGACCCCAAAAGACTTCAAGTTCTCGAGTCAATCCTTTCAAAGATAGACCATCTCTGCTCCTCTTCTCTTCGAGTATTTACACTTGAAACTACTTCGTTTCACGGCTGACGCAAATATATTTTGCCCTAAGAATTTCTGCCAGAAAGAGTTAAACCCATTTCAGAGATCTGCCGCCACAAAAGTTTACTAATTTTCATATACACACACTTGTAAGAATATCAAGCCCACATTCAAAGTTCAAATCAGTGTTTTCAATAACCAAAACAGTAGAGCGATATGTACCATTGTTGGACCTTCCTGAACTCAGTCAGGACAGGATATATGTTTTCAAATGCAGTGTAAATCTCATCCCTCACCTAAACCAGCCAAAGAAGCAAGGTCAGTCCATTTATCACATCAAAATAGAGAGCAGACAAGTCAGGGAAGAGGCTGATCACCTTTGCCCCGGTAAGCACAATCTTCCCAGAAACGAAAATTAAGAGCACTATCTTGGGCTGTTTCATGCGATATATTAAACCAGGGAAGAGTTCGGGCTCATACTGCATCAGAGTGAGAAAGAGATAAGTCCTCATTGAGTAAATAAATGACATGCCTTGTAGTGTTGTTGATGGCAGAGCAGCCACATGGCAATATGTAGATTCTACTTAAAGGAAGCATTCGACTCCTTAGCTGGAAATTATAAGTAAAAATAAAACCTGAGGACAAATTTTGACTGAAATTGATTGATTATAAGCACTTCCTATATGATTGAGAGAGAAGAGATATCCACGAAATGAAATTGAAAGGAGACTTGTGAAATGTTCTTTGAAGTTTATGGCAAGCTAATCAAATTGAGAATGCTACTGATGCAAAGGGTGTTTTACAAGTCAAAAAACAAAACAGCAAGAGATTTAACACTTTTTCACAGATCTCATTTGGCACTCTGGTAATGCTGGTTACAAACTTTTTGTTAGGTGCAGAACCAGGGGAGAAGGACTTACGCTTGAAAAGGCACCATGAGAGTATGCAAGACCTTCAAGTCTGACCGGAAATTTCACATCACAGGAGCCAACAATGTTCTGAATCTTAAAGTCCTGCCAGTCATTGTAAACAAAAGCACATTTATAACAGCAACAGCTCCACAAAGTGGCCAGAATGATAGCCTGGAAAAAGTGTATATCAATGCCAGAGAGTGCAAGAGGAAGGACAATACCTTAAATTTGGCAGGAAACCCAAGCTTTTGGATAATCCTTGCATACTGGAAGAAAGCATAACATCTTCAGATGTGATACTTGGAAAGTAAATGCTCTTCTAATTTAACCTAAACAGACTAATGACCATCACAGACGGCAATAAAGACGAGATCCTGCCTAGTTTTGGTAATGATTAAAATCTGCCAAAGTTGATGATAGCTAAATCTACTTTAATCATGCCATTTTCTTCAGGGGAAAAATGATGGGTCTTTGTGAAAAGTCGAAGTACCTTTCTTGCAGCCAACTTTGATTGTTGTTCACTTTTGGCCCCGGTGCAAACCTGAAGCAGTGCAATTGTAGCTTTTAAAATCCTCATAATCATCATACATCAATAGGCCCACAAAGATACAATATCCATCGATACAAGCACAACCACAGAGGTATCTCGAAGATATATAAAGAAAGATGCTATCTTCAGTTTTTATAATAACAACCTAAATTCACTTACCATCTTTCCAGAAGCAAAAATCAAAGCTGTCGTTTTTGGTTCCCTAATCCTCATGATGACTGCAGCAAAACGCTGCATTGTCAAGACAAGAAAGAAGTTAGGCCCAAACCTAAGCTCGACCAAATTCTGAGCACCAACTCTGTGTTGGCCAGATCTTAAATGAACAACAAAAGCAGCCCCCTATAGCAAGGAGAGTAGCTATGAATAAAGCCCATAACCATAATGAGGGGAAAACAGAGAGAAGTTCTTTTGCCATGAATCGCTCCGTAGGATGACATGTTTAGGAAAAGCAACTCAATAGGTTTGATTTAAAACACAATTTTCAAAGCTCTATTTCTCGACATCCACCACCTCTAAAATTTAATGGACTTTTCAAAGAAAGGGTACCACAATAGAGTAGCTTCATCACAAAATTTCAAGTACCTTTGGGTTATATTCAGCATTCCGAGCTTGCAGTGCTATAGCTTTAAGATCCAATTTGCAATCCAGATTGACAGTTGAGACAATGTTCCTATGAACGTGTGATCACAAATAAACATTGAAGTTTACTTGAGCTATAATGTTTGTATTGTAGTCATAATTTTATAGTGATATATCAAACTATTTGAAAGACAGATGCTGTTGTCATAGCCTCACAGGTCATTCTTGAGAGCCCAACCCATTCAGGATCAAACTACTCTAACATAGATAAAGTAGATCCAAAGTCGTTGCGAGTCAACAAATGGAAATCACAAGTTTATATCGATGGTTTTAACAGTTGAAACAATTGGGAACAAGTTTAAAAAATTAGACTCGATACATATCCTGGCTAATAAATATAAAATAGAATGGTCAATAGAGAATCTGGTAGAAAGGATATCATGCCATGACGAAACAGTCTAAAGTCTAAAGTACTACCAAGCATTGCACAAAAGCACCAAGCTCTCACATTAAGTAATTTGCCTCATATAATACTGTATTTGCTCCAGTAAAAAGGAAACAAAAGCTTAGCCCCCCATCTACTCTTCAATATATTTCCAAGCCACACTTCAGAAATATGGTCCCATTGCAATAAAAAAGCTTAGTCCCCTATCTACTCTTCAATATATTTCCAAGCTCCTCTTAACAAGAGGCGCATTCTGGCCATTATATTTTTTTCAAGTGCATTTTTGAAATTGGGTACTCTATTCACAAAGTATACAGTAATGATTTCAGCTGCCTAAGAAATTCATGAAGCCCAGTAAACAATTGGCACCGTGAAGCAACCTTCAATGGCAGCTAGTACTCAAATTAATTGCACGTGAAAAATGACTGACAACACATCCTTATCAGCTGATTTCTATTTTCATTTTAATGAGGAGGAACTCCGAGATATGTGGTCAAAACTATGCCCTCGAGCTGACTACTTTTTCCATTTTCACTCATACTTGCTGAAACCAGCACGCAGGGATCTTTAATAGACTCCCAGCTCACCAAAGGAGGAACACTCGCAAACTCCCATCGGGAGACAGAGACACAAATAATAAAGACAGACATACTGGAGGGTGGGAACAATGCCAGAGGGATGCTTGGTGAGATCCACCGGTTGGCTCCCTTCAAGCCCCTCCACTTGTGCAGCCATGACAGAAAATTTTAAATTCCTCCTCTCTTCCCCAAGAATCTCTCACACGCCAATCAAGCGAAGAAACAGCAAATTTTGGCTCGTAAACCCTCTATTTACAGCCAGAAAATTCAGCAAAGCCCTCTTCACCCTAGTTGTAAGAACTTAAGTTCGATATTCCTCCTCGTTAGTCTCCGCGATTAGGACGAGTTTGGGGAGAAATGAAATCGACCCAGTTACTAATTTCTCGAGATCAATCGACCTTTTGCGGATCTGGGACCAGATGGGTCGAATCTGAATCATTCGAACATTCAAAAATTCCAACGGAACCACGGCGACACGAGATCAAGAACGGAATTCGGAGGACCCAAGAGCTGATAGATCACTGAGTAGGAAGAGGACGGAGTGGAAGGGATCGAAGAGGGAAAAAATTTTCAAAGGATGAGGGCTTTTATAGGTTTGGTATCAAAGGGCATTCTGATTCAGGGAGAGAGAGAGAGAGAGAGAGAGAGACGTCTGTCTCTGTGTGGTTTTGAACGTAGAGAGTCGAGACGAGGAAGCTGGTGATTAGGCGAGATGCCGCATCACGTGTCCAACCAGCTCTATACATGGAGCCCTCGTCCAACTTCGCCGGCTGCAGCCGGTTGAAGGCGACCATGCCACCGGTTATAGCCGGTCGTGGGATCCTCCAGAGCTTTCTGACCGGATCTTGAATCATGCATGGTACGGGGCCTGGGGCCTTCGGTTGGAAACCCCATCTAATGCCCATAGTAAATCGAGTAGGGAAATTAGGGACGACCCATATGTTTTTTTCCTGGACATAGTGCTAATAGAGACAGATTCGGAATTAGAGTTAAAATTGCATGATTTTTCTATAGATGGAAAAAGTTCCGCGTAAATTGGAGAATAAACGAGAAGTTTGAGATTTTCTTTGAAACAACAAAAATTAACTCGAGATGAAATTGAGATTGGATTTAGAATAGCATATCTCTCTCTTCATTTCAAAGAAAACCATGTCGTCTTATCACAAACAACACGAACCCCCATTCATTAGGACGATGCAAGAGACAACGTACTTATCAAAGTTATAGGGTGGAAATACGAGTTTTTGCTTATTGACTTGCTCACCACTCAGCTTTGTCTTCCTAAAGTTCAGTAGCCTCCTAACCTCCGGGACCTGCGAAGCTGATCGTGTAGGCCCACAACCCCGGGATGACGAGTCCGTGGTTCATGTTAGCCATACACATTGGATGTGTCGACGCAATCCGAGATCACCCGCGGCGGCATGCCGTCGCCGAACGGGCCGACCCGTTTGAGGGCCCAAAAGAATGTGGCGTGCAGGAGATTGCCATCGGGCTCCTGCCCGCTTCCCTTGGATGGACAGACTCCATCACTTCCGGCAAGGCCAACTCCGCCCCAAGCTGCATGGAACGAGCCACTGCGCAGGTGTAAGAACAGCTCCTTTGGCCAGTAACCAACCTTTCTCAGCGGATCACCGCAACGCAGCCACCAGTTTCCAATGTCTCTATCCCAGATAAGAGAAAGAGAAAAGGAGATAAAAAGAAACTTGCTCAACAGTCTACATATTATGCATGTTATTGTCATGATGCTTGGGCTGACACATATGTATTTCAACAGATCCGTCACAAAAATATTTTTCTACTGTACACTACTCCGTTAAGTTATCTTTTTTCGACAGTAAACAAAGTTACAATTAGCGTGAGTTCTTCAAGGTAGTAAACATTATTACAATAAGCTTAAAACAAATAAAACTATATTTTGCGTGTAAACGAAATCGATAGAGAATAAATTCAAGTGGTACCTAAATATCTGAATAATCGATGTTTGGGTCAATTGCTCGATAAACCCTTGAACTTCGACATCATTGTATAATCGTCTTCAAATTTTGAAAAGTTAAGGACAACCCTTCGAAGTTTCGATTTTTATGCTGTCGGTAAAAAAATTTCCGTTTGCGCAGCCATCGGATGTTGCATGGATAAGTCAATTTTCAGATTACACTTCAAGGCCATGCAGACCGAAAGGTGACGTCCGCAACAAGAATCAATTCAGATGGGTGCTGTGTAACTTTTCGAAGTTCAGGAGTTATTGTGCTACGATGTCAAAATTAAGAGGGGAAACCCGCAACTTTTCTAAAATTCGGGGGCTATTGTGCGATTATGCTAAAATTCAAGGGGGTTTGGGGAAATCACCCTTAGGTTTTTTATGAATGCCTTTTCCACCGACACCTTTTATAAGATTCATACGACAGAACTTTCCTCACGCAAGCCATGAAACCCGCAGCAGAGGTCTAGGCTCTCTCCCTTGAAATAATGCATGTTCACCATTTGCTCTTCTGGCACCATGATCGAAAAACTTGCACCAGGAGTTTTACATCTTATGTCTGTATTTCTAAACTTTTCAGCATTTCAATTGTAATCACCATGATCATGTCTTTCGCCATGATCTACATGTGTCCACCATTAACCGTCATCACCTGTCCATTGACCCACTCAGCGGCATCGGTGGCGATATCCTTGGTCTCGCCGAGCCGCCCATGCAAGCACTGGTCGATTGCCCTATTGATCATCTCCTTAGTCTTCCCGGCGAAGAACATCTCGGTCGCAACGGCGCCCGGCGCGACACAGTTGGCAGTGATGCCGGTGCCCTTGAGCTCCTTGGCGAGGATCTTGACCATCGTCTCCACAGCTGCCTTCGAGGCGGTGTATGCTGACAGATTCGGCCTCAGCGACCCGACCAGCGACGACGACAGCATAATGATCCTGCCTCCGCCGCCCCGCTTTAGCCGGTTCGCGGCCTCTCTGCAGCACAAGAATGCCCCTCTTGCATTGACACTGAAAGACATGAAAGAGGAATCATCGGCTCTAAATGTTCTTCCCATTATCGTGTGCAATCATCACAAAAAATCAAAAATCGAAATTCTAACGTGGATAACTTAATTCAATGACTTGGTCGATGTGATTGTTCCATTCCATCAAATCATAAGAAATTTTTGTCTCAATGAATATTATTATAACGCGGGCTTCGTCGTTCATGGAAGCAACTGTCTCTGTCTCTCTGCCGCTCTATACTCTTCATCAGAATTATAAGCAGACGCTTAAAAAAATCAATTAGGATCGATGTTTATTAGCCTAAAAGTGATGAGCAAGAATGAATCATGAACCGTCACCTGAAGATCTTATCGAAGTCGTCCACGGAGGTGTTGGCGATGGTGGGATACTTGGAGTCGAAGACGGCGGCGGAGTTCACCAGGATGTAGATCGGCGACCCGAAGGCCTTCTCGGTGGCGTCGAAGAGCGACTTCACCTGGTCCGGGTCCGAGACGTCGGCACGGACGGAGACAGCAGAACCGGGGGACGAGGAGTTGATCTCCGCGGCGACGGCGTCGGCCCGGGCGGATGAACTGGGGGAGGTGTAGTTGACGACGAGCTTGGCGCCGAGGGTAGCGAGGTGGAGGGCAACGGAGCGGCCGATCCCTCGGGAGGAGCCGGCGACGATGGCCACCCTGCCTTTCAGAGGGAGCGCCGCGTCGGCGTCGGCCGTGGCCATGGAGTTCGGGAGAGAGAAGATGCTGGATAGGTGCTGGAAGAGTGAAGGATTACTGATGTACTTTTAAAGCTCTCTTTTCTAGGCAAACCAACGAGCCCAAAAAGAGAAGAACAAGAATCTGGGTGTACAAATGGACGGCTTCGCCGTTTGTTTCTTGGAGAGTGACGCAGGGAGTGAAGTCACGGCGAGCTTTCCTTTCATGGCGGATCTTGATAAATTCAGGGAGCAAGTTATCGTCCCCAAGCATGAGCACGATCACGACCACCAACAAACCCATCATGGGATTATGCTGGGTAACATTGGGCCCGAGGCCCGACCCGTTTATAAGCACGAACCCGAAAAGCAAAGAGAATGCACGGATAAGACATTACGTGCAACTTGATTCTTTCGTCGGTCGAAACTCAAAACTTCTTCCTCGTAATTCAATGGCTCGACTTGTAGCATAGACAATTATAACGACATAGAAAATTGACATCAATCATGACCATGGAATGCTGACATAATTTTACAACCACAATCCATTGAGAGGTGAAAATCGAGCTAGCACGAAATAAGAGCTAGAATAAATTTAGCATATCAAGCATTACCTGATAATTCTTTCAACCCCAATGATCTACGTATTTCCAAATTGTTGATGCAAATGTGTGTCAAGGGTCTAACTTAGATCTTCTTCCTTAATTTTTTTCGTCTGTTCAACATAGCTCACATTCTATTTGATATTCCTATACGTCTAGTTTGTAGGAGACAATTCGACCCAAGAATTTACAGAGTTGATCACCTCATAGGATTCGTTGTGGAATTCAGTCTACCATCCTTCCGATTTGAAGCAAATCTTAGAATAATCAAAACTACGGTTCAATCGCTCGGTAAGTTCATTAGGATCAAGATGCAATCGGGCATCAGCAAAGTCCCTTGCAAAACTTATACGAGCAATCTAGATCTTTGATCTATCTTTTCCATCCTGTCCAAGTGCTAAGACAAGCTCGTTCTCTCTTGCATCTTGCTTGGAAAGAACGTTGCCGAAGAAATCTTATGTTTACCATTGACCCATACATTCTCGGCAGTCTCCCACTGAAACTAGTAACTTGTCCTTGACTGCCATTAGCATCGGATCCGCTTGCTTCTCTTTCTCAAGTATGAACATATAAACATGTTTGTTGAGAAAGAATTGCGTTCTCATCTTCCAAACATCTGCATTTCAAGGAAAAATATTGCCATACTTGACAATGGTATGCGTTAATGCAGTAACCATATCAACAACCAACCACAGATCTTAAAGACGATAGCATGACTCCAAACGACAAATCCGTAAATCCACGCATACTCCCAAATATATTGAGTTCTCAAACCAACAAGGGAACATCAAAAGACCAGACGATTTGATCACAGGCTCTCTCCGGGGAACCTTCCGAGCTTTTAGAGAAAAACCAAGCTGAATTTTTGCGATAATTTGGAACAATTTTGTTTCATCAAAGCAGTAAAACCTCGAGGATACTTTCTTCAGCAAGCCTGAGACTCGCGACTACTCGACTCCTGCAAGTCCTCGTCTCGACAAACTCTCATTATAAGTCTATTCTATCTTGGATTCTATCTTAAAACAAAAAGAATCTACCAATAGCCCTACAATTGATTGAATTACATAGCGCCACCCAAGTTCGAAACCCACTCTTTAGAAGTTTTGGTCGGTGGTCCAAAGGGGTCCAACAACGAAAATCTTCTTTCTCTATATGTAGATTATCAATTCTTGTTAGTATAAGGCTAGAGGAGAAAAAACGGGCCTATCTTTTTCCACTTCGTGGCCCATACCTCTACCATCAGAGGTTTGATGCGAGACAACCTTCCGACAGCTTTCAACCGAGAAAGTAATATTCCGCAAAGGAGCAAGGAGAAGGCGTCGAATGATCTTCGACCATGGACAGTTTCGCAGACATGAATGATCATGACCCGTATCATTTCGAGGCCACACATTTAACTTTGCCCCCGATTCGAGCCTCATCTAATCCCAACGCTTATGCCATGATTGATGGAATCCATCATATTAACGACAGATGAAAGACCATCGCAAGTATTACGCGTCGATTACTCTCCACCTCCGTCCGAACCTTCAATGCTGGAGGGTCTGCAGGAAAAAAAAGGATTCACCTGCGAAGAACATGGCGACCTCAACTCTCTCTGCGCTAGAGATATTGATCCTAGTTACCCATGAACCAGCTTCTATCGATTCCACAGCTTACAGAGCATTGGAGCTTGAGTTTCGGCCATATCTCAGTCCGTTTTGAAGAACTGATGGATCAACATTTCAATCGAACATAAAGAGAAAGCCGCACAGTATTCCAGAAGCAAAGGTCGCACGCTTCACGCAATCTTTCTATACGATAATGATATGGTTCTGAGCTTCAATTGATCAACCTAGACATATCCACCGTTAACTCTAATCACCTGTCCATTGACCCATTCGGCAGCATCGGTGGCCAAGAACCCAACAAGAGGCGCGACATCCTTGGTCTCGCCGAGCCGGCTGAGTGGGCACTCGTCGATCACCTTATTGATCATCTCCTCGGTCTTCCCGGTGAAAAACATCTCGGTAGCGATGGGGCCCGGCGCGACACAGTTGGCAGTGATGCGGGTGCCCTTGAGCTCCTTGGCCAAGATCTTGACCATCGTCTCCACCGCCGCCTTCGAGGCAGTGTACGCCCCGTAATTCGGCTTCAGCGCGGCCGCCAGCGACGAAGACAGCATTATGATCCTGCCTCCTCCCCCCTGCTTTAGCCGGTTCGCAGCCTCTCTGCAGCATAGGAATGCCCCTCTAGCATTGACACTGACAGATATTGAAAAGAATCATCAGCCCTAAATTTCCTTGTGATTACTCTATGAAATCATCACAGAAACACAAACAAAAATCAGAAAATCCTAACATAGAGAACATAATCCAATGACTTGGTTGATGTAATCATCCTATTCCATTAAACTATAAGAAATTTTATCTCGATTAACATATGTTCCGCGTGGGTTTTGCCGTCAATAGAAAAAGCAATTCTGTCTCTCTGCCACTCTACTCTCTCATCGGGATCATAAGCAAGAATCGATTCCAGACGAAACCCATTATACTCGAGGGTCGTCACCTGAAGATCTTATCGAAGTCGTCCACGGAGGTGTTGGCGATGGTGGGGTACTTCGAGTCGAGCACGGCGGCGGAGTTCACCAGGACGTAGATAGGCGACCTGAAGGCCTCCTCGGCGGCGTCGAAGAGGGACTTAACCTGGGCCGGGTCCGAGATGTCGGCTCGGACCGAGACGGCGGAGTCGGGGAACGAGGAGTTGATCTCCGCGGCGACGGCGTCGGCTTGGGCGGAGGAGCCGGGGGAGGTGTAGTTGACAACGACCTTGGCGCCAAGGGAGGCGAGGTGAAGGGCGATGGCGCGGCCGATCCCGCGGGAGGAGCCGGTGACGATGGCCACCCGGTCTTTCAGAGGGAGCGCTGCGTCGGCGACGGCGGCGGGGGCAGCGGCGGCGGTCGTGGCCATGGAGTTTCGGAGAGAGAAGATGCCCCAAAGATATAGAGGAAGCGAAGGATTACCAATTTGCTAGAAGCTGTTTCCTTTCCCAAGCAAAGGAACGAGCCCAGAAGAGAACGACACTGTTTCTAGGAGAGTGATCCAGTGAAAGAAGTAGTCACGGCGAGCTTTTCTTTCATGGCGGCTTCTGAATTCTTCAAGAATTTTTGGGGGACAAGAATAGTTCCACGGGGCAAGATGAGGACCACTAACAAGGGGCGTGCACCGATCCGGTTCAACTCGAAAGCCGGTTCGGTTCCCGAAACCGGTTCTATTCCTTCGAAGCCTCTTCTGGAAAGGGACAATGCTAATCATCGGATCGTAATTTTCAAGATAAACAAACCATATATTTTTGTAACCGTGACGAAATGGTGCAACTTTTTATATTTGATCCTGGAAACTCGCCTATTTAATTTTCTAATCGAAAAAATCGAGAATCGACTTACCTAAAAATCGATCACCATTACGTTTAACTAATCAGTGAGAATGCTCGGAAACACTGGGCCAAGCCCGATTATAATGAACTTAAAATGTAAGAAGAATACGAAATTGACTTGATTCATTTATTATTAGAAACTAAAACGTCTTTCTCGTAACTCAATGATATGCGACTCGTGAGTCAAATAGAAAATGAAAATATCGAGATAAAAAGGGATATGAATCATACATAAAATGCTAATATGATTTGCGATGACAAGCCGTCGTGGATAACCAAGACTCTAGTTTGCCCCCTACTGAAATTCCTTGAGGGTCAACATGATTGACCGGTCATGTTATAAAGCGAAAATATAAACAAGCTTGTACCGCTCAAACCATGTACAGCACACCCGAAGAGCTTTTCTGAAATGTGGTGTAAGAGGCAAAGACCATACACGAACACCCGTTTGCGCATCTCTACTTTTGAGGAGACGATATTGTATCTGCAGCCATTATTCCCATCTCCGCAGCTAGTTTAGGCAAAGACCATGGCAAGTTGCAAAAACATGCTCCTTTAGACGTTTGGAGCAATTCATGTGGAAAGATACAAGGCGCAGGCGGATAAATCTTGATCTCACGAATTGCCTTCTTCTCCACTCCACATAAGCTTTCTCCTCATGATTTTCTATGAGGATCTCTTTTTCTGCTTTTCTTTTATCAGAGCAAATGGAAGAAGTCAGTGTTGATCATTTTCCAGCATAACCTGATGTAAATTGCACGTACCGAGCAGTGCATAGGAAAATTTCATTAGCCTCTTAACTAGAAAGGATTCGGTTGGCATACTTCACCTCCATAGCTGCTGCGGCTCATTTACCTTCTCTTCGGGACATCCAGGCTGCAGGGGTGACATTTCCTAGAAGCATTAGTCTTGCCAAGGCCAATCCAACAATTCACTCCCACCTTCACACATCAAACCATTTAGCCGCCACTTAATACAGAAGAAGAACACATCATAGGGTATCTGCTGAATGTGGCAGGCCTGCAGCATTACTTCTGTAAGTGGCAGAGACATAAATTATAAGTTGTATCAACCAAGCCTGCACAGGTTCAAGGACTAGGAACTAAATAAGATTGGATAAATTCTGACTTCTGAGGGAAATAACAGTTTCCAAATCATCACCACACTCAACATCAACAAGGATCTTGTGGGACTGAATAGGGTTTACTGAGCCAGGAATTATGTGCTTAAGTAGAGCTACAGCATTGAGAAAATTTGAGAAGGGACATCGGGATGCTATATTCAGTTAGAGTTGAACATTACACTAACTCCTAAGAAGCCTATTGCAGCATGAATGGACCTGAATATCAAGAGAAAAGTAGATAGCAATGGAGGAGGTCGAAAGTTACCTCGGTAATTTCTCTGGCCATCGTTTCAGTAATATCAGAGTATCAGAGAAAATAGAGCTCTCGTAGGCGCACCGACTATGCTGAGAGAGGGAAAATGCATTTGATAATTTCCTGGATGTCAACAGCAAAGTAAATAGCACAAGAGGAGGTCGAATGTTACCAGGTAATTTCTCCGGCCATAGTTTTGGTGAGCATCAGAGCATCAGAGTGAAAAGAGCTGTCGTTATGACCAGAGCATGTCAAGGTGCACAGACTGTGTTGAGAGAGGGAAAAACGCATTTGATAATTTCCTCCCTCACCTGGGAAGGGGAAAAAAATGAAGTCACAAAAGCACAAGCAAAATTGGCAGTGAGGGCCTGTTTTACTGCGGCGGCTACAAATGATAAAAACGGGGTTGCTCATCTCTCTTTGTGGTTTTATGGCTTAAGAACAAAATTTTCATTATCATATTTTGCTCAGAGAGAGAAGCCATACAAGCTAGGCGTCCACAAGTTCATCAAGTGGCTTACCAAAGCAATTGGAGTCCTTATTTGAAAAGGGGTGATTGTGAGCTATATCTAAATCCTGTTGAGATAGATAATCGAAAGGAGAATGTGATTTTCTGCCGCTACAAATGCAATACAGCAGATAAAGACTTAAAAGAGGCCTGATCTTTTGTCCATGAGAAACAATCAAGAGATGGGATTTATTACCTCAAACTCCCAATCAAAAGGCTCGGAAAGTGCCTCTCGTCCTAGAGAGTTAGAATGTCGTACTGTTCCCATGCATTAGTCATCTCCCTGATTAACATTTTGCTTTCATTCATTACCAATAGTCCCTACATGAACAAAGACCACCACTGAAGTGATGAAAGCGATATGCATCTCGCACAATGATAATTCGGCTTGATATCTTTGAGACAAATTTGATCCAATTGTGACAGTCATCACAGATACGAATATTTTTTATTACACGGATTGGTATTAGCTCAGGCAAGCTCAGAAGACCAAAAGCAATGGCAAGTTTCTCGCTGTGAACAAATGCCATAGGTTCTTTCTGTCCTTGCTCAGCATCACTCCACAGGCTACATTGTTTTCCCACATAACCAATTTCTGCTGCCCGTGAATTCAAATCCCCCAGGTTTTTATAGATGTCATCTGTCAATGGGTGTCGTCTATCACCCGCATAGAAGGCATGGACCAAGTTCTTGACCTCTATCCAGCTACGACCTGGTTCTTTCTTCACTCCTCTCTCTTTCATTACTCGCCTCGTTGAATCTCTAAGATCCCATTTACCAGTTAATGCATACATATTAGATAAAAGAACATAAGCAGCTGAATCTTCAGGTTCCATTCCTTGAAGATGATGGGCAGCAAATTCACCAATTTCCACATGCTTATGAATTGTGCAGGCACTTAATAAAGTCCTCCAAATCATGGCATCCGGTTCTATCGGCATCTCCTCCACAAACTTCTTGGCACGCCTCAGATGGCCTGCACGACCAAGAAGATCTACAATGCAGACATAATGTTCAGGTTCTGGCACCAAACAAAAATCTACTTTCATTGACTCAAAATACTCGAGTCCTTTCTCTACCAATCCAACATGGCTGCAGGCCGACAAAGCTCCCACAAAGGTAATGGAATTGGGTGTCATTCCTTGCCGTATCATCTTATCGAACAAATTCACTGCTTCTATACCAAATCCATGCTGAGAATAACCATTTATCATGGCATTCCAAGAAACCTCATTTTTCTCAGGCATGTCATCAAATTCCCTTCTGGCATCACTAATGCTGCCAGATTTAGAATACAATGTGATCAAGACATTAGAAGCCTCTGTTTCAGCATAATAACCTGCTTTTATCATAGCAGCATGTATCTGCCTCCCAAATATCATATTTGCTGTGCTAGCAGCAGCTTTTACTGCAGAGCAAAAGGTGTACAAGTTAGCTTTAACTCCAGCTCTACGCATCCGAGTGAAAACCTGCAGTGCCTCCTCATGACAACCGCTCTGTCCAAACCCAGATATCAGCGCATTCCACGATACATTATCTTCAATATCAACCTTCTCAAATACTGAATATGCTTCTTTTATTCTACCACATCTACTGTAAAGACTGAGAAGTGCATTTCCAATAGAAAGATCAAGTGAGAAACCATAGATCCAGCACCGAGCATGTATCTGGCGTCCTGGATTGAGTGCTGGGATACCAGCACTTGCAGTGATGGCACTTGATAATCCAATATTATCTAATTGGATTCCTCGGTTCTGCATTTCTTTGAAAAGTTGTAAAGCTGCAGCGAATAAATCATGCTGTACATACCCCGCTATCATTGTCGTCCAAGAGACAACATCTTCTTCGGTAAGTCTACTAAGTATACTGCGAGCAGTATCTAACTTTCCACATTTGGCGTACATCTCTAATAACACGCTGCAGACATACACATTATGCTGAAATCCCCTCTTGATGACATGAGAGTGTATCTGTTCTCCTTGGTAGAGAGTTCCCAAAGAGATGCAGGTTTTAAGTATGCTTGGGTATGTATATTGATTTGGCACAATGCCTTCAATCTGCATTGTTCTAAGTATCTTGAACAATTCAATCAAATTGCCTGACTGACCAAAAGCAACAAGCATCAGATTCCATAGGACCACATTCTGTCTATTAGTTAAGAGAAAGCATTTATGTGCAGTTTTTATGTCAGAGCACTTCACGTACAGATCAAGCAGGGAACCTTCAATGACAACATTGGATAGAATTCCAGTTTTTTCTGCATACGAGTGAAGTTGTTTTCCTATCTGGAGATACCCTGCATCAGCACAAGCACTCAGGAGGGTTGCCACAGTAACATGGTTTGGTTTCAAGCAATCAGCCAGCATACTATCAAATAGCTTTATAGCCTCATCGCAGAGCGCATGTTGAGCTAGCCCGGCTATAAGCGAGTTATATGACACGCCATCTCTAGATTCCATCCCACTAAATATCAGCTCAGCAGATACCCAATCTTCTGCTCGGCAGTACAAAGTTAAGAGAGCATTGCATATGCAAATTTGAGCGAAGAATCCCCCCCTTAAAATGAGACCATGGACCTGCTCTCCAAGTTTGAACTGCTCAATCTTTGTGCAGGCACTCAGTGTACTGGAGAGAAGATACGGTGTCGGCCGAACTGCATCATTATGCATTAAACAGAATAAAAGAAGAGCTTCTCTCTCACGACCATTTTGAGAAAAGCCAGAAATCATAGCGACCCAAGAAATGCTGTCCCTTGAGTGCAACATTTCGAAAACCCCTTTGGCATTATCGATGAACCCATTTTTGGAATACAGATCGATCAGCGGATTACACACCAATGGACTAGTCCCAAAACCATGACAAACAACTTTACCATGAATCTCTTTGACAAAATGGAGGCCAATTCTATTTCCAGAGCAGGCTTTCAAAACCGAAGCGAATGTGTTCTCATCAGGACGAATATTTTCAGCTGTCATCCGGCAAAACAGACCCACTGCTTCACCACTCAGCTTGTTGGCAACACAGGCAGATATTATCTTATTCCACGAGGACGCGCTTCTCGTAAGCATATCATCAAAGACCTTATGCGCGTCATGCATGTCACGACCCGAGAGATTAATTTCTAGAATCCGCTCGCTCAAAGTGAATGGACCAGTCTTCAAGATCCTAGACTCGCCGTTTTTCAATGATAAAGACTCGACACTCGGAGACCCTTCGAGGAGCGACGGCTCGTCCTCGTGATTGGTCCGGCAACTACCCACTTGCTTGGAGTCCAAGCTGCTTGAGCTCCAACGGAGACACTGCGCAAAAAGATGGCGGGCACAGATTATGACGTCGTGTGGACTCTCGTGCAGATGAAGTAGCGACAAGAAACGAGTCACAATACCTTCAACCGCGACAGCCGCTGTGTCGGAGCAATGCGCACGACCAAGGAACGTGAAGAACCCGACCGGCGGAACAGGGCAGTGATTCGAACCATACGAGTCTCATCAGCTCCGGCGGCGGTCAGGACTACGCGGTATGATTACATGCGGATGTAATAAAATTTTGGACCGATGCAAAATTGTAGGACAATCGCAAATGCTGCTCCGATAAAGGGAAAGGAGAGAACAATATTTACTAAGGAAAATGATACACAAATTTTAACTTAATATTTTGTATAATCTCTTAATTTTTAATTAACTCAAAGTAATTTATTAACTATCTCCATATATAACGTGATCCATTAATTTTTAAATTATTCTATATGATCATTGAACTTTTGGTACATGTTCAATTTAATTTATAAATTATATATTATCCTTGAACTTGAAAAGATAGAAAACTAATATCGAATATTTTCACATTGAACTTGAAATAATAGAAAATTAATATCGAATATTTTCACGTTGTTTGTGAACTAAACTGAATATACACCAGAAGCTCATGATTCAAATTATACAATTTTATGGACTAAATTAAACATTGAACCAAAATTCACATATCATCATTATCCCTTTTCTACATAAATTAAAACCACTAGTCACAAAAGAAACCCCAAAGAAGGAATTATTTTTTTCCTCCATTAAATTATATTTCACCAATCGATTAAAGGAAAAATGACACTAAGTGTCCACAAATTTTAGCACAATATGCGATGTGTTCTATGACTTTTTATTCCTTCCATATGATTTTTACACTGTTCCTAAGTATTCAATGTATCCCTTTTATTTGATAAAACATGGGAAAAAGCTACCATTAGTCCTCAAAAAATTGTGGCAAGTACGATTTAGTCTCTAAATCATTGCAATAAATTCAATCTAGTCTCACAACTTTCGAAATTATTTATTCTAATCCTCAACTTTCGCAAGAAACGTCAACTAAATCCTTTGATACCAATGACAAGTTTTTATGATTATACTATTTCCTAGGTTTTATAATATATTTTTCATTTCAATCCATTTCCTAAATCACTATAAAAATTTCCTTTTTTAGAGTTAGTATCACGAAAGTCCCAAATTATATCAACCATGACATAAATATGTTGAATTTTTTTTTGTCGCTAAAATTTCCAAATTTGCCCATTGTTATACAAATATCTCGAACTTCTTTTAGTATTAAAAACCTTTTACTTGTACAAATACAATAAATATACCCTACATAAAACTAATATAGATGACATATGCGTCACATATGTATAAGTACGGATTTTTTCATAACACAAAAAAAAGTTAAGAGTACTTGTATTACAATGAGAAAATTTAGGGTATTTGTGTTCCCACATAATTATGGATTTTTTTTTTTTGGTGTTTACCCTTCTTTTTATTAACTTTTTATCAATTGGTATGTGTAGATGTTACGAAAGTTCTAGGGACAATTGTCATTTAAGTCATAAACTTTTGGTTACTTTGCTGATTCAGTCCTAAACTTTTTTATGCCAAATAAGTCCTAAACCTTTTGCAACTTTGCCGATTAAGTCATTTCGGTAGATTTTGACCGGAAAATGCCTACGTGGCGCAACCAGTGATGACGTGGCAAAAACAATGTCGTTTTAGCTAAAAATTCATTTTCTCCCCACAGCATTATTCATCGTCTTCCTCCTCCCCCCTTCCCTCTCATGCCAGCCCCATAAACCCTAGCTACTATTCGGAGACTTGACGGCCATGATGGTGGCGGCGACGGCGAGAGATGTGCGGAGGAGGGAGCTTGCCGGCGAGGCTCCCGATTTGGGCAGGCAAGGGAGCGTTGTCGATCTGTTGCAATCTCCCTCGCCCAGATGCAGGTGAGGGAGCCTGCACGGCGAGGAGCTCCC
Organism: Melaleuca alternifolia; assembly: GCA_019926035.1. Lineage (NCBI taxonomy): Eukaryota > Viridiplantae > Streptophyta > Magnoliopsida > Myrtales > Myrtaceae > Melaleuca > Melaleuca alternifolia. Next base: position 1,532,031 of record JAGKPW010002178.1, read on the forward strand.
TCCACCTGCATCGCGAAGGAGCCTTGCAGTGCAAATCTGCAAGGCCGCCTGCATCGCGAGGGAGCCTTGCAGATCTCCCTTGCCCAAATCTGGGCGAGCAGAGAATTTGGGCGAGCTTGGGCGGAGGCCGGCCATGGCAGCCCCTACCACCCTCGCTCACGATCGACGAGGGCTTGACCTCTCTTTGGAGTGGCCGGCGAGCTCCAACGGCCAAGTATGTTTTTAAGAAAAAGAAGAGAAAAAAATTAGAAATAAAAATTAGAATTGAAAGTTTGTCGCCACGTCGTCGCTAACGAGATCCGATCGCGCCACGTAAACATTTTCCGGCCAAAATCAGCTGAAAGGACTTAATCAACAAAATTGTAAAAGGTTTAAGACTTATTTGGTATAAAAAAAGGTTTATGACTGAATCGGCAAAGAAGCTAAAGTTTTAGGATTTAAATGGCAATGCTCCCGAAAGTTCTATTTAAAAATATTTTAGCTTATGATCTCTACAAAAGTAAAGTAGTAGAATAATTTAGAGTTGTATCGAACTGATATTTTTGCTATTTAAAGTAATGGCCAAACGGTGACATGACCATTGATTCGGCTGCCGGACTTGGATTGACGTCTGTGATGAATGTTAAGAGGAATATATCTATGTAGCGTATTTAGGCATTTGTAGCGTATTTAGGCATTAGGAAGCGGGGAGAACGGCGAATAGGGGAAAGCACTAAGAGGAAGAAAACACGAGGGAAAAGGAAAAAAGAAGTCCAGACTTTCGAAATTCCAATGTGACGACCTATCTAAACCTATAAATGCTCTAATTAGGGATGATCCATTCTTGATCCGGTCGAGTCCCATTTAGGAATCAAACCATCTAGTCCGAAAACTAGACCGAACTCGTCCAACTAATTCTGGTCTGCTTCTCCGATTCTCAAATGATCTAATGAAACTGGTTGCATTGGAATGCTTGATGTATTTCCTCAAAGCTGAAATTTTCTTAGTAGAAGATATGAACATCTAAGTAAGTTAAATTAAACAGCTCGACATAGTCCAATAGAGTTGACTAATATCAACATGAACGATAGGTCGATTATACGAGTTAAATTCCGATCATCAGATCATACGAGAAGATGATATTTTTCAGTCACTTTGAACAAATTGATAAGATTACGACATAATTGCGAACAACATGTACCTATACAGCTCGTTTCGAATTGCAATGAAAATGTTTCTTTATCGTCATGTAAATTATCGTCACCCAAATTAGATTATCACGGCTCCGGATGTGAGTCTTCCTTATATTTTTTTGTCCTTTTCCTCCGCTTGATTCAATTCAAGCCAAAAAAGCAAAGGGGCAATTAGGCACGCTTAATTTACGCAACTCGCCGTTGTAAACATGCATAACCTCGTAACGTAACACGTCGCGACCAGCATAATTGAATAGAAAGGTGTGATTATGCGACCTCGAAAATTTCCCCGGCGATTCTGCATCGAGAGTTGCGGCTTCGCTTGGGAGAAGAGGCCATCGCAAGAGACAAAAAGCCGAGGAGGAGAAAAGGACAAAGTGGGCTTTTCCAAGGGGAGATGCCCTCCATTTCCCGCGGGCCGGAATGGCGGGAAACGGTCCCTTAAGCCAAAGCGTTTGAATTGACCGGTGCCGAAATGACAAGTCTACCCTCCATGGCACTTGGTATTTACGGCCCGCCTCATTTTCCTTAGTCTGGTGATTTTGCACCCGTTTTTTTCTTTTAATTTCAATTGCGTCCCCGAACCTTTCTTTTTGTTGTAAATCGAGTCCCATGACTTTCAAGATCGATGTTTAGATATCTGAAAATTTCGCGAATTTCACATTATATACATGACATAAAAATACAAAAAACTTATAAGAAGTAATTACTAATGTGAAATATGATGCAAAGAACCTTCATCCGGACAAAAAATGTAGCATATGCGGATCGAGATTTACCATCGCAAGTGGCGATGTGAAAATCTTTTAGCGCGATGATCGATAACTCTCCCGACATGCCCTTCGAGATTTGTCAATATGGATTCTACTTTTCATTCAATTGGAAATGAAATTATCAATTATCTCAGATTGTCCCTTCCGAGCAAGAAGCAAAAGGTAAAAAGTATCTTCCAATCGCTCGCAAGTAACCACATGAGAGGATGGTTTCCAAATTTGGCCCGTTTCACATGGTCTAATGTGGTCAATATGAATTCTACTTTTCATTCAATTGAAAAGGAAATTATTAATTATCTCAGATTATTCCTTCCAAACAAGAAACAAAAGGTAAAAAGTATCTTTCGATCGCTCGCGAGTAACCACATGAGAGGATGGTTTCCAAATTTGGCCCGTTTCACGTGGTCTAATGTGGTCAAAGTCTCCGAAATTCAAATCCTAATGTACTAAAGCTTTAATGTATTCAAGAACTCACCAAGAGCGCTCGACGGACGAGGGCACAATGGTCTTTTGCAAAAGCGAAAATGAAATCCAAAGTGGGGCCCCTGTTGGCGGGGGGATAGCGGTGAGATTTTAAAGAAAGATTTGAATTCCTCTCTCTCTCTCCTCTTCTTGCCAGTATATAACATATACATCTCCGAAGACAATATACGCAAGTTTCAGACAGTTGTCGCAGTCCCGTGAATCCCGCCATTGATTGAAGAACCCCCCAGTGAGTATACCTCGCCTCCCCCCCTTCTCCCTCCCTCTCTCTCTCTCTCTCTCTCTCTCTCTCTCTCTCTCTCTCTCGGGTTACTTCATCTCTCCGGTGGTGGTGGGAATGGTGGGAACCCACTCGCTGATGATGGCGAATTGATGATTCTCATGCTGCACTGTCGACTTTCTTGAAAAGAAATTACTTCCCCCTTCTGTGTTCTTTCTTTTATCGTTCCTTTTTCTTGTTTTTACCATTTTTTTCCCTTTCTTGTTCTGTTCGTTGCATTGGGTGGCCGTGGGTTCGGTTCCTGGGTGCAGGGGTGCCTGACGTTTCATTTGCGCAGAGATCTGAGGATTCGGGCGGTGGAGTGCCAAAATTAATGCGTTGAAGAGGCAGCGAAAGAAGGGGACCCTGAACTTGAAGTCGCTTCTAACCAGTAATTTCTGCTTCCATCCGATTTCTTTATTGCAATTAGTTTTCTTGCTTTCTTGAATCTGCCTCACGTCGGCGACGAGATTCGGCGAGTTGGATTGATTTGGGCAACTGGGATTGGAAAATCTTTATTATGGTTTGTCTCTGTTAATGTGTTTCACTGATAAGAGTATCGACAACGTCCAAAGAATTGAGATTTGGTCGCGAGTGGTGGTTTTTTTTTTGTGGATTCTGAAACATACCACGCTGCTTCCGTTGGGTGAAATGGATGTCTAATACTAGGATTTAAGGAAACTCGAAATTGAAGAACGGGGGTAGTTCAGTGGAAGTCGTCGACTCATGACTTCTCAGTATGTTTCGGAAGCACTGTAAATAAAGATATATAATTTTCTATGTTTCCATGGGGTGAGATGATGATATTGCGCTGGGCAATTAGGCTTCGACCATGAAATTCGAATTTTATAAAATGACTGTTGGTCTTGGAGTAAGATACATAAACTGTGAAGAGATTTTGAGATTTGGTCATAAACAAATAGGTTTATCTCAGATTCTGAGACACCCAAATGCTTCAATAGATTGAAAATGCACGTTCATTCAGGAAAATCATTGTTCTTAGAAACATTTCTCGGCAGTCATCGTTCATATAGTTTAGAAAATTTAGTGAACGGAAATTTTTTTTAATGATTCATGACTATTTATGCTCAAACATTTTTATAGATGATGAAGATATCTTTTTCGTGAGTCGTTTTTATAAGTAACATAAGCGATCGTTATGGAAAATTATAAGTCAAATAGTTCCTTTTTCATGAAACAAATACAGCCATGTTTTTATTCTATAAATCAGCAAAAGTTGCTCCCTTTGACTGGTGCAATAGCTAATTGAAGAGTCCAACTTAATGGAATACTAATGACACAGCTTCTGTCTAAATTGCCTTATTTCATCTCGTGTCATGTGATTTTAGGTGAAAATGGTTAGACTTCTCAGCCCAGTACTACGTAAAGAGTTGGCTAATTTGGATAAGGATGCTGACAGTCGTAAATCTGCAATGAAAGCACTGGAGTCATATGTTAGTGATATGGATTCAAAGAGTATCCCGCTCTTCCTAGCACAAGTATCGGAAACCAAAGAAACAGGGTTTGTATCAGGAGAGTACACAATTTCTCTCTTTGAAGTACTTGCCCGTGTCCACGGGGTTAACATCGTTCCTCAGATAGATAGCATCATGTCAACCATTGTCAAAACCTTAGCTTCAAGTGCAGGCTCGTTCCCTCTTCAGCAGGCCTGCTCGAAAGTAGTTCCAGCAATCGCACGGTATGGAATTGACCCCACCATGGCAGAAAACAAGAAGAGGCACATAATTCATGCTTTGTGTAAGCCTCTTTCAGAATCTCTTTTGGGTTCTCAGGAGAGTTTAGCTTCTGGTGCCGCCCTTTGTCTAAGAGCCCTCGTGGACTCTGATAATTGGCGGTTTGCTTCAGACGATATGGTGAATAGAGTCTGTCAAAATGTCACCGTTGCTTTGGAGGAGAGACCTACTCAAACTAATTCGCATATGGGTCTTGTAATGTCCTTGGCAAAGCATAATGCCTTCATTGTTGAAGCTTATGCAAGACTTTTAATACATTCGGGACTGCGGATCTTGCACATTGGAATTAGTGAGGGGAATTCACAGAAACGATTATCTGCCATTCAAATGGTGAATTTCCTCATGAAGAGTTTAGATCCAAGGAGCATATATTCTGAGCTTGATTTGATCATTGATGAGATGGAAAAGTGTCAGTCAGATCAGATGGCTTTTGTGAGTGGGGCTGCATTTGAAGCTTGGCAAACTGCTAGGAGAGTTGCTGAAGAGGAAGGATTAAAATCGGAGAGAGAGTCCAGTTCAGTCACTGGGTCAAATTTTGGCAGAAGACAGCATGGTAGGAGAAGAGGTTGTTGGGGCTCCGGCGAGCAGTCATCTGCATCGGCCTCGCCTGAATCACAGACCCTCAATTCATTCAGTGGATGTGATTCCCTGTTTGAGTCACCGATTTCATCAAGGCAGGTTTCCCCTGATCTGGATTATAATTGTAGAAGTATGAACAGGAAGTTATGGAGGTCTGAGAATGGAGGGGCAGATGTGTCTCTGAAGGATGGTTTGTTCTCTCAGTTGGCTCATGGGAGTGACGTCTCCTGCATAAATTCTGAATGCATGAGGAACTGTGAGTCGGGTCATAGAGGAGGAAATTACAGGGATGAATTTGATGGTTTCATGCAGGTAAGTCTCTCTGATGGAGCAGCGGAAGAGAGTCCAATTTTAACTCCCCAGGTATGAACAAGTTGATATACTCAGTGACTTCAACTATGATTTGCCATGGAAATGAGAGCATTTCATAGTCTAATTTCTTTGCCTTCTCTGGAGTGCATAATCTTGTTTAGTCATTGTCAGCAGTCTAGTATAGTGCTGAACTATTGTTTCCTTTTCTTGCTTCAGAGTTCACCCTACAATCACGGTTCTCCCTGTGATGCGAACAAGGTCAAAGCACATGAAAAGGTTGGTGTTGAACAGTTTCAAGGCGGATTACAGTCAGTATCACCAACTGTCCATTCTTCGGGGTCTCATGATGTGATCTCTAAAGATGCAAGAGCAAGTCAGATACACGACGTTAAGAAGGCTCCGAAGAGAACTTACCTAGCAGTGATGTTTGCCCTGTTTTTGATTTTTCTTGCATTTGGCCCTTCACTAGTCTGGAATGATGTTAACTATGAGACTGGCCATCTTGTACCAACTTAGATGTTTATTAGTTGCTTTCAGGATAGACAGAACATTTTACAAGGTACTCAACAAAAATAATTTTCTTTTTTCTAATAAGCAGTAAGCCAATTCTATCATGATAGCTTGCAAAGCAATTTTACCTTGCAAATGATGAACTTATGTTAACCAACCGCAGTAAACCAAAGGATCCGACTAGGTGTCTGTATTAATTTTTGTAGTTGATTGAGCATCCAATAACTAGCATTACAGCCTTGTGAATTGCGGTCATGCTGTCGAATTGGGCATAATCATTTTGTCATTTTGGTGAAGCCGATCAGGATGGCGAATAGTGAAGGGAATAACTCGCTCTGATATGTGCTTCCACTAATTGTTTGAGGCCCTCCCTTTTTCGTTTTTTTCAAATTCAATTATAGAGGGGTTTGTGAATAGCTTTCAGAAGGCTCAAATATTCAGATGGCATTATAAATTCTACAGAGGCATATCAATTTATGCTCTCAAGTTACCTAAAGCTGCTCTTTTTATGCCTTCAATGATCGGACTCGCTCCAGGACTCTAAAGGTTTGGATTGTGTAAATCTTGCCCTCCTCTCCAGACTTCTCCAGGACCAATAACCACTGGTTTAAGGAGAGCTGACTGTCCCACACAGATGTATGCATACTTGCCATAGTGTTCATGCCGAGAACCAGGACTGTACAAGTATAGTTCGTCGTAACCGTCCCTTCCTACTACCACTGAGTTCCTCCTTCCCTGTTACAAATAGGAAAAGACAATCGTTAAGGCAGAAAAGTGGTTTCCTAGTGTTTATGGATGAATGAAATGAAGCAAAGTAATGAGTCTGTTATAAAAAAACAAATGAAGAATAAGCAGTGAAGACTCAAGAAGCTATTAGGTCATAAGGCTCTCGGAGCAGTTGTTAAAGCTAAAAATTTTATGAAGAGAGTCGGTGAAAAATGGTCTTGTATTGATGGCAGAAAGCAGTATCTATATGCCGTTCTAGTCTCTAGATAAACAATGAGCAAATCATTTTCCTTTGGTTTATCCTTGATGTTAAAAGGAGTAAATCAGAGCTCCTTGCAAATATTGAGTATAAATAAATTTCATTAACAGAGGGGTTCAGGATGTGCATCGCAAATAATATAAGGAAAAGCTTTATGAGTAGGTGATCTGATTCAGGTGATCCCACTGCAGTATGTTAAGATCATCAAAGGGACAATATACCTAGAAGAGTTGCAACTGCAAAATCACCGCCCAGCTAGAGATGCTTATATAGCATTATATTCTCCACAAAAATGCAATTAGCTACTTCAGTCAATGCCATTTTCCTTCCAGAAAAAGCAATCAGAGCAACAGCTAACCACTTCAACGTCAGTTATATTCTTCATGCCGCATGTGGTGAAGAACACCAGACAAAGTGATGACACACGAGCTTACAGTTCTGAAGCCATACCCTGTCAATTATCGTCAGGTTTGTCGGGGCACTGGTGTATATAAGGCTCATTTCCTCTGTTAGGCGCTTATAATTGTCGTCTTCTTCACCTTCCATTTCTTCCTCCATTCCATAATCATTTCCAGAGGCAAATCCTTGAGGTTTGAACTTCTCCAACAGCTTGCCCAAACCTACTTTGCTTTTCTGGTTGACTCCTGGAGGAACTATTCTGAAATTCGACAAGAAAGGAGGCCTCTTGAAGAAATCCGAACCTTCTAATCCAACGGCATAGGTGGCATCTGGCGTGCTCACGTTTAGATGGCTCAAGATTGAACCCCTCATTTCGATCGGCGTTGCTCCTGTATTGAAGACTTCCATTTCTGTGCTTAAGACTTGTTCTTCAAGGGTCAATACGTATCTTACATCAATCATGCCCTTCGAATCACGGCTAATAAGTTCCACCTGCAACTCACGATTCCATACATTCTCTTTGATTAACGCAGATTCTCAGAATCTACAACAGATTCACATAAATCATCTCATCTTTCTGTCTCTTTTCGAGATGATGAAGAGGTAATGTGATTGGTTCAACATTAGAACGGATCTCCCCCTTCCTTATCTCTTTTTCTTTGTGAAGAACAAATGAGAATTTCCATATCTCCTCAGTAAACTTATCTAATTTTTCTCTGCTATTCCAATCAGCAGCAGCAATGAAAAGAAAGAATCAGAAAAAAAAAAAAATCAAACCTGAACAGAGTCTCCCGAATTTCCTCGAACATCGCGAACGGCCCAATCCCTTGGACGCCACGAGACTCGCCCGTCCTCACCTTCTCCCTCCACGCTGATGTCGACGCACACGCCGCCTCGCACCTCGGCCCCTCCGCCGTCCTCGCCCTCCGTGACCACCGTCTGCAGTAGCTCCATCCTCTCCCCGTGCCACATCGGAGCCTTGTACGACGTCACCAGGCCGGAAGGGAGCATCAGGACCGCCGAACTCCCGCCATCGAGGCTCAGCCTGGCGACGCAGTCGTCCCCAATGGCCTCGAACGCCACCCCGCGCCCGCTGAACTCGCCCGCCAGGTAGTCGGCGTTCACCGGCGGGAAAGGGATGGAGGCGACTCGCGGCGAGGGAAGCGCGAGCTTCGATCTGGTGGCGGAGTGGAGAGAATCGGAGAAGAGGAAGTGCTTGGTCGGCAATGAGATCGTCGAGGAGGAGGAGGAGGAGGGAACGACGGGAGTGACGAAGTTGAGCGACGAGATAGCGCTGCAAGCCATTACGCTTCGAGGCTCGCACTGTTCTGCTCCGCCAACACTTGCCTGATATTGCGAAAGCAGTTGGTCGGAGAAGGGGGCCCACTTTATCTACGGATTTTACAATATTGTTTTCCCAGATATACCCCGGAGATATTTTGTCTGGAAAATGCCACGACTGTTTTTACGAAGACGATGATGGCAGTTAATCTCGTTACTCCATCCAGCAACCACCACTCGAGAGGATCGAGCTGCACAATCGGATGAGAAGACGAGGAGCGCTTTTCTTAGGTCGTCCTCCATCCTGAGGTGAAGACGAAGGGGAATGATGTGGCAGGATTCGCGAAGAAGTCAGCAGCTTCGAGCCACTGCCAACTCGATGATTTCTCCATCGTCGACTAACTTTCATTGCCGCAACGACTAGGCCCGGAGCGCAGAAACCGAGCCCCTCGCTTTCAGAATGATTGCAGAGACGTCTGTTGGAAGAACATGTTACTACAAAATTGAAGAGATGGTCCTTTTACAAGTATGTACCATGGACAAGATCCTATAGCGAGACTGAATACAAAATGAATGATGGCCGTGTCGATGAGGCTCGGTTCTATAGTTACAAGTTATCGTGCTCGATCACTTGCGCTCCTCTCCAATCTTCACCTGGCTTTACAACCACAGGTACCAGCATTGAGGCGGGTCCGGTGCAGATGAAGTAGTCCTTCCCAAACTTCTCCGAGAAAGAGCCTGGACTGGCTACGTATATGTCTTCGAAGCCCATCCTTATCATCCTGAAGAACAGCTCGCGTCCCTGGATGAAATAGGATGGAACAAGTATGATTAATTGGACGAACTGCCTGACGTCATCCTTTAGGAAGATTATTCAGGAAAAGTAACCATAAACCCAGCAAAGGTTAAGTAGATCCGAGATCACCTAACTAAGAGAAAATGCATGGAAGTTTCCGCACAAGATATTTTTTCCTGTCAAATTTGAATACAGGCATGATATTGATCGTGTCGCGATAACATCTATAAGGCATTCACATGAGGCCTGTATTCAATGATGAAAGATGAATCGCCAATTAACAGGCATTTGGAGGACCATCTTTTCGTTTTCCAAGCTTTGATCATGATGAAAGAAAAGCTGCTCTTTGAACACCACATGTGAGTTTGGAGCGCTGGTTCACTAATCCAACTTAAAACATAAGTTGAGATTGGCAAAAAAGCACCAATCATGTCCGGTGATTTTCGTCAAAACCTTTTTATATATTATCAATGAGGGAAAACTATTCATCTACGAATCCTTTTATGAGAAGCAGTAGAGCAATATCCTTTTCGCCATTTTCAGCAAGGAAGAACCACTAGTTGGGAACTGTACCTGGTCCACAGTTTCATATTTTGAGGGTAAGGTGTTGTAGAAAGCTTTTAGTCTCTCCGTCGGCAGAGCCGCATATACCCTACTAAGCTTATCCTTTAAAATGGTGATTGGCAGGTCTTGCACAGTCCATGACCCGGGCTTTTCTTGAGGCTCTGAGGAGAACCATCCAGAGGACTCAGTTTTCATTGCCTCAGCAGGAGAAAGGAGCTCAAAGGGAGAAGAGAGAGGAGGGTGCATGCAGTAGGAGCATCCACGGAGCCCCTGGATCGCTGTCCCTCCCCGTTTCTTGAATCTGAGGTGACTAAGTATAGCGCTGTTCAGCTTCACTTCCTTTCGACCCTTGTTCCTTACAATCACTGCAGTTGCCATGCTCAATGGATACAAGGAGACAACGTAAGTGATCTCAAGCGTTCCTGACGTGCAGCTCAACTCAACCTGCAGCAAAGCAAGGGAAAATGCACTTCTGAAATTCAAGCAAGAAGGACAATTCCATCAAAAAACCAAACGGTGGCAGCATAAGATGTGCAAAGCCCGAAAGCCATTACTTCTAAGGACAATAGCTACTAGGAATACCTTTGACAATGCCAATTCCACAGTATCGGGATTTAGTCTAATGCAGACATTTTCTAACTAAGAGATGGCAGAGTTTCTGGTCTTCCAGAGCAAAGGTTTTCTTTTTTTGACACAGGCGAAGAAGTATTTTAGAGAAACCTACCATTTAGAAATGAGCATGAACAACCATTTGCATTTTCTCCGTTTTTTAGCTGAATCCTTGCAATGTTTACGGACATCGCCATGGTTAACATGTCATTCTTACACAGACAATCTCTCTTCAAGTAGAACCCTGGCGCAGATGTTCTCAACTAACTCATAACTACAATTACCAATCTCGATCTTAAACCGAAACAAAAATCAAGATATCCCTCAAACTAGCAATCATCCGTAAGTGTCTGCATTGATCAACCAGACAAAGACAATTCAGAGACCAGCATACGAGTAGTAGAACACACATCATAAGCAAAGCTAAACGACCATAAAGCAAGAAACACAGAGAGAGAGAGAGAGAGAGAGAGAGAGAGCGAGAGAGAGAGAGAGAGAGAGCGTAAGTCTGTTAATGCAACAAGCACCTGGACTGCATCGATGGAGTCCGAGTCCACATCCTTCACGGTCCACTCCGAAGCGGCGACGGGCGACCCTTTCGACGGGGACCCTGCTTCCGCCAATTCGTTGATCACCAAACCCACCCCACCCCTGACCCTGCTCGGCGAGTTCACCGTGTACAGAACCTCCTCGAACCCGTCGTCCTTCCAAAACACCTTGGGCCTGTACGAGGTGACGTGGGCGTCTGGTATCGTGAGCTTCAGGGAGCTTCCGTTCCTGACGGTGAGCTCCACCGCGGGGACGCTGCCGTCCGTCTCCGAGAACTTGATCCCCTTCCGACCGAACCTGTCATTGAGGCTTTCGGGGGCGGAGGCGGCGGCCGCCGTTGCGGCGGCGGAGGGCCTTAAGGGGGTGGTGGGCTTGGGGAGATTGAAGGAGAGGAGGGAAGCAGCCATGGAGGATGAGAAATGGGAAGGAGCGGTTTCCACCCACACACACTCTCTGAGATCATCCTCTGTTTAATCTGCACCAGCAACAGCAAGTGTTTCTGTCTGGATTTGTGTAGGCCCCACCATTGTGCGCTTTTCTATTCCAAGATTTTATTTATTATTTTTTGCAAAATAATTTATTTTTAACTCGATCATTTATATTAAAAATTACTGTCATTATCGATAATAATCTATGGCTATACCTTTTCATAGATAATTAGATAAATTTATTTATTTTTATAAGTAATATAAAAGGTTATTTTTAGAAAGTATTTTTCCATTCATTCATTTTTCACAAAACATTCCATTCATTTTAAGGAAAATATGTTTCAAGGAAAATGAATGATTTGAAAAAGCATTATTCAAAAAATAGTCTATCATGCTGCATGAAATAATTAATCGAATCATAATAAATTCTATAATGGGAAAAATTTATGTAGAAGGACCTTGCACCATTCAATTTGGCCTTTTCATTTTATTTTGTGATAAATTTGATCTATGAACTAATTTATCGTCCGGATTGCACGACAAATTCTATACATGTGATCATACATTGACTAAAGCTCAATTGCCAATCGGCAGCTAGTTGACTTGTGATTTTAGTCTATTTATCGAGTCAATTTGTGATTTTACTCTAATTTCACCTAGAAAACAATTTTAAAGCAATCATACAATTTTGCAAGGTGATCGGCAACCTTAACATGGACTAATATGGCAAACAAAAAGTTTCAAGAGTCATTACAATCAAATAAGTAATTCCTGTACTATCACCCTTCTTTAAGTTTGGTCTCAATGCAAACAAAAACTAACTCTGGCGAAGCAATAAACATTAACATGAGCTATATTTAGTGCAAAAACTGCTAGCCCTTGAAGCAATTCTACCTATATGGTCGCCACTCCTTTGGGCCAGAATATGATCACATCTTGAAAATTGCTTCTAGCGGAACGGCCCATGTGGATCAAAATAGATCATCACAACTCCAGATTTAGATCATTTAACTTTCTATTGTTACCAAGAAAATTATCTAGAAAATCATAAATTTATTACACGACGATTAATTCAATTATAAACAGTTTAATTATTTATCAATTTAGTCTTATTAGCCACCCTACAATAAACATTAGGTGGTTTAAATAATTATCGGGTTGTTTATCCAATGTCAAATTATTTGTCGACCTTCGACACATATGCTTTAATATGACATATATCCAGACATCAGAGGGAAAGATTAGTTTATAGATGAAATTTGTAGCAAGATAAAGTATGACAATCGAAAAAACTCAGACAAAATAGTGCCGTCAAAATTTTTTATAGTTTAAATTCACGTTAACGTCACGCGATCCTCTCATACGCGTCATTCGACATTTCTCGCCAATATTCGGACGGGATGCACTCATAAAATTGCGAATGGAGATGTTAAGGATCACTCCGATCGCTCGATGAAGCACGAGGACTAGAATTGAATAAATGAAAGATCCTCAGGCACAACTTTCATGACTTCCTCTTCACAGATTTTTAATTAATAAGGTTTTCTCGTTCGATATATGAACACCTGTTTAACATCGACGACAGGGAGGAACCAACGAGGAGTCGGGACGGAAAAGATGATTGAATCTTCTCTCAACAAGAACATCAGGATACAAAAGCAATTAATATAAGAAAAAAATCAAAGCGTGAGAAAAGAAAACGAATCGAATTGAGAATCATTGAAGAAGTCTTCCTACGTCAGAAGGAAGCTCCCGAGAAGATTAGCAAAAGGACCGCAAGCCACGGAGCAGCAACGTGCAAAACGTTGTTCGGATGAATAACCAAGCCTGTCAATTTCCACGTGAGAATTATTGAAATTCTGCGCAATGAGACGGAAGAGTGCGGGCGGACCCAACAGAAAAGGTGTAAAAATGAAGAGAAAGCGACACCGTGCTTCCACCTGAAACAATCTTTCAGTTAATGACGTTGGCAACCATTACCTCGAATCAAATTCAAAGCACTAGTCCCCATCCATTCCAGCCGGTGTTCTCTCCTTGGGTCAACAGCTGGTTTTGCCATCACGATCTGACAATGCAACAATTGCCATTCAGGTCAGGGCTGACACCTCATGCTTTGTGTCGCCGACTTCATCGAGAAACTCAAATGTAAAAAGCACTCAAAAGGTGGAAAGGCTTAGATGGACTATAAACATCCACAGCACCCAGAGCCGGGCACATTTAGCTGTGAGGATGTCACAACACAGACCAGACCGTTGCACATTACACGAAGCTACTGTTCATCCTACTAACAGTTGATCTCTAAAACATCTATTTTCCTGCTTCAATTGATCACTGGAATCAGGTACATAATCTTAAGTACACATATCTTGCCCTTAGCAATTAATGTACAACCATATCCTGACCCCCCTGCTCATACAAAATCCACTTATACCATAATCTCAAAATCACAAGAATTGAGAATCAATGATTACAAGATGATCAAAATGAAAAATCAATCACCACACAACTGAAAAATCTACTTTCACACCCCAGTGGATATTTTCTTACTCCAGGGACCATGGGTTTTGTAGCAACTCGATCTATGCATATACAAGTTTAGCAAAACCGCTTCCATATTAATACACAAATTATACTAATTGACCGTCCTTTTGTTCTGAAGAACCACACAACCGAAACACATCTAAGAGCAAACCTAAGTAATACACAATATAATGATTTGATCACAATGGCTAAGAATTCCTAGCAATCTGTTTTCAGTGCAAGCTTTTGCTTCTAGGGAATTCACTCAATGCACAGACTGATCGATAATCTCAGAAATTTACCTGATCAACCTGAAGCACAGTACATGCAGCCTCAGCAGCACATTTAAGAGCAAAAAAACTGCAGAAAAGCACATTGTAAGCAATATGCTAGTTATAATAATGCATGACATGTTAAGATCTCCTGTTATATAAAGCAAAACAAAAATGTTGATAATGTATATCCCAATTAATTTGCATGGCTTACAGTCCATGCATTTTCAGCTAAAGCCTTCACTCAGTACATCCGACTTGATCTTACATGAGTGGAAGACAGGTTGATGACACCCAAACCCAGACTCATTATATGTAGTCCATTCACAGCAAAACTAAGCTGTTCCTTGGAGAATGATCACTTTGTTTACAACTTTAACATAGTTTACCCATAAAGCATAGGAATGGGTTGCCACCTCAACAGATACAGTAAATATGGTCACCTTAATTCCAGTAAATACTTCAATTAGTACAATTCCAGGAAAAACCAGTGCGACCAAAGCAGATGGATATGGAAAGTCAGGCAAGCAGCAAACTTGGTGAAGTAGAGGTCCCAGACATCCATGGCCAAAACATCCTCACAAGTGCCTTCCTCTTAATTGTTACCCACTTTGACATTTCCATTCGATGTTCAGCATGTAGAGATGATATAATGTCAACAGCATTAAGCCCAGCACTCTCAACAAGTTTCTTTAGCACCATCTTCAGATTCTCAGCAGATTTCCCAATAGCATAATGAGCCAACCTGCAACGCCAGTGGAAGCCCAGTCAATAATTCGTATCCAAAGCATCCTTACAAATTAAAGTGTAAGTCATATTTCTTGAAAAGAGAAGATATAGACTACCGAACTTCGGTTACAAAATTCAAGCAGGAAGAAATCCTGAAACTGCTTTAAATCAGCCTATTATGCAACAGGAAAGACTCTACAAAAGCCGTTCTTCAGGGAACGAAGCATTCTTCCTTTGGTGGACACAAAAGGGAATATTAAAAATGAAGGAACAATGTCTAGCAACCAAAATTGATGACTACTAATATGTGAAAAGGAAAGAAGTATCAGTGTCAAAACCCCAAACAGCTGTGCTATTCTGCAGCCTTCCCCCCAAAAGCCTGGGAACTAGGACATATCACCATTGAAGTTTGCTGGGTTTTTGGGGTGGACTTGGATGCATTCCTAGTGACTACGCGACACCTCAAACACAGCAGGTCTACTTGTCCAAATTGCTTACTGGCAACAGCAGCTTTTATCCACATAAAGACTTGCTCTTTATTTAGTACATCCATCATTTCAGAACTAATCCATCTAAAGATCTCAGTTGTCTGATAGATTCAACATACCAGAAGAAGATTCTTGACCTCCTTAGGTCACAAGTGGGCCAGCCACTGAGCACTTTCAAACACAAACCTTGTTGATCCCTCCATTATAATCACGAATGATCTCACTTGGAAGCAATCCCATCCTAATAAGCTCCTCAGCATTTCAGGGCAGCTCTCCAGCAAACAAGATTAGCAATGTAACCAATCACCAAAAACTTGGCAGCAGATGCTGAACCTCCATTCATTGACAATGGTTGCGGCATCATCAACGACAAAGCTCTTCCCTAGGTGATCTCTAACCATCTTTTTTCATCCCGATCAAATATGCAGGCATAAGAAACTCATCAGAATTACTCCAACACTTCAAAAATTTACAGACCTAAATGAAAAAAATGCATTCTGTCACATAACCCCTCGTTCATCATCAAAACCATAAAACTTTTATCAGTCGGTAGCATTGAGGCAACAATGACCAAACCGACCGGCATTAATGATCAGACCAAACGCCGCCACAGCACTTCAACGAAGTAATCAATCCATCGGAAGCAGCCGACCACTCGCATATAGTGAATTCGATCACTTACCCATTAAATTTTCAGATTCCCGCACCGAAATGGAGCATAGAGAGAGCCAAAAGTAGAGCAGACACTGGCAACTATAGACAAATGAGCAAGACAACAAGCTAAGGAGCCAAGGAGGATTCACCATTGGGGCCTGGAGAAGTGCACGCGCGATAGCAGATGACTGCTTGCAGGCCTCGTCGTTCTGGAGAACGGCCATCGCCGAGGCCTGAGAGGTGCTTGTGCCCTTCTTTTCTCTGAGCGTCGATTGCGCTCCGCATGGCTGAAACGAGTACCCCATCTTCCCGAGCTTTTTCTGCCGCTTCTTCTTTGGGATCGAGACGAAACCGAGAAGAAGAGCTCTTCGGAGAGATCACCAATCGGATGCTTGCTTCTCGGGAACCACCGCAGCAACGCCAAGAGATCGCACATTCATCCTCGAGTTCTCCTCTCTGCCGGTGGAATTCAAGAATTTCCCAGAAAACCCTAGAAGCGAACCTCGAGGCGCCACACCACACAGAGGGAGAGAGAGAGAGAGAGCCGTTCAGAGGGGCGACGCTCTAGTGACGGGACCGTGAATGTCGAAAAAAATGACAGACGAATCGAAGCTCGGGATTTTGAAGTTTCCTCGATATTTTTAGGGAAAAAGTGTCCGTCGCAGAGCAGCTTCCTGGAATTCGCTAGATTTTGTAATTGCAAGGACAGAGTTTCTCTTTTTTTCCAATTTTGCCCCTAATTGCGAGTGGGAAGATAATTTAACTTATCCCCCTCTCTCTCTTCCTCTACCATGTTCTTCGCATTTCCCTCATCATACCCAACTTCCATTTTCCTCTCCTTCCCCTACAACTCCAAACAAAAGTCGCATGACATCTTTTACAGCATCCCTTTTTACTCCTCCTTAGATTGAATGTATTTTGAATCCGATATAATCCCATTATCGAAGAAAACAGGTCCAAACAGATTCAAATGAGACATGACTTCTGTTTGTTTCAGAAAATTTTAGTATTTAATAATTTCGAAGAAATCATTCTTTTAAAAAATAACAATTGCAAGTGCAGATAAACTGTGACAATTGAACATACAAACTGTGTTAGGGATTGGACTAAAACCCTTATCAAATTACATTGGATGACTAAAGTGGTTGAGAAGCCATGGTGAGGAGGACCATGATGTTGTTTATTTATCATTCATGGTGCCCTTTTTTTAGTTGATTATCTAGGCTTCTTTTAAGTGCACGGTTCCTCTGCTTTTATAGAAGCTTTATGATTAAGTTCTCTTAGCAAATATCATTTCCACGCAATACACAATGCTCTTATCATTGAAGGTATGTTGACCACTTTCATGCGTTCATATAAATTATATCATGCCATCTACATCTAATAAAATTATCAATTCCCATTACGATTCAAACCGAAGTATCGTAATTAACTCATAATCTCTAGCATATCGATATGTCAATTTATCGTAGCTAAACTCTCTCGGTTCACATTGCGGTTCCATGTATTCATGCCTCGACTTATATATTGAAGGGCAAAAGTGTACATTTACATTTGGGAGAGGGCATATTCTCAATTTTTTTTGTCATTGACTTTATCAATAAGCTAGGACTATAATACCACAGAAATAAATTTAGACAATCGGAGAAGTTCAAGAGCGTCTACCTAGGCTTGCTCATTTATTAGGCATTATATCGCCTTAAGTAGGACAGATTTTTTATTTTGGTATAAGCCCATCAATGTTAGGCCCCATTGGTCTATCTCTAATTCATGTTGCCATTTAATTTGATCCTCTAACTTACTATGCAATCAATTTCTCCACCTTATAAAACTTTTAGAATTAAATTCTATCGGCAGGAAAACAAATATCCCCTAGTAAACACCAATTAACATAGGGATGAATGCATAGGCATGATCGAAGATTTTGATTGTTGATCAACTAGAGAGTTGAAAAGACGTGAATATAGTATCGACTTTACTCTTGGTGGAATTCAAACAATTTGGAGATTCAACATGGCTCTGTAGAACATTTGGTCATTTGCACATGCGTCATTCTCGGCACCCAAATTCCACCCACGACTAATTCGAGACTTGGTCGATCGTGGCTTTTCTAAAACCTCGATTAATATGGTTAAATCTTATTTATGCAATTATCCCATTTAACATACACACATAACCATATGTATCGACCACTTTCTCACACTAATTTAGAAGAAGAAAAATCAAATCATACACACAAGCATAAATATCAAGGCTTACGTTTTTTGTCCCACAAACATATCAACTTACCCTTTTGAGCATAGTGCAAATGAAAAGATAGGCTAGTAGATCGACTATGGTCACCACTAGAGGGATCAATCACAGTGCAGGCAAGATGTGATTAAGGAATCGATCACGAATCAAAATACCATGTAACAACTCACGAGATATCGTTTTTGCTTGCCTAATCGTAATGGAACTCCGCACATTTAAATCGTGCTCTCGTGTCCAGATTAAGACCTAAATTTGCCATTCGAGAGTTAGGTGATCTCCTTGCCGGTCAAGCCTGTCAACGCCCACAAAAACTTCGACCTCACTACAGAATCAAACCATGGCCATCGACGCAAGACCCCATCTTGGAGTTGCTCCCCCAAAAAGCTAGGTGCCTCATCCGAAACCCCACACATCTCCAAGAGGATGACCACAGTGTGCGAGCTTTTGTTGACTCGCCCCACCTCGGCACCCGAGGCTAATTCAGGAAGAAAAAAACCCTAGACAAGACATTATTCACAGCAAGAAACATGAAAAAAAAGATATTATGTGTGTACATATAAATATTCAAATAAAATACAATAAATACAGATAAAATAATATTAAAAAAGTGGGGAAATGCTTCATGGTCATCACAATGCCACAACTTTAGCAAATGCCCGTATGTCTCCCACACCCACATCCTCCACCCACAAAGGCAGATAAAGACTTGGAATCACACCGCAGATGGAAAGAAACGAAGAGAGAGAGAGAACCAGCAAACACGAACCCAAACACGAACACAGACACAGACACAGACACATTCCCACATTCCTACATTCCTACATTCCCACATTCACCCCTCTTTTTTTACTTTTTTACATTTCGTTCCTCCATCTTTTGAAGAGATTTTCAATTTTTTTCCACCCCGGCTTCCTTTCTTGATGGCTCATGATGACAAATTGAGAAAAAAGTTGAGAAATTTGAGCAAATTAACACCTTTCAAATCAAATGTCCACCGATTGAAATAAATATCAGTCTTTTAAAAAATCTCTCCTTTCCATTTTATCTTGCTGCATATATAGGGTGCTCCTCCCCTCATCGTCGTCTCTCCCCGTCTCTCTCTCTTCTCTAGCGACGCTTTCGCTAACTTTATCGCCAACGAAAGAAATTTTTTTTTTTTTTGCCCTCTTTTCCCATTTTATTTTTTTGGGACAAGGGGAGGAGGGGCAGATAATAATGCAGTCTTCTCATGTCCGTACGTGTGTGTGCATAGTGTGAACATCAGAGACCCAA
The DNA here is from genome assembly GCA_019926035.1 of Melaleuca alternifolia. Classification (NCBI taxonomy): domain Eukaryota; kingdom Viridiplantae; phylum Streptophyta; class Magnoliopsida; order Myrtales; family Myrtaceae; genus Melaleuca; species Melaleuca alternifolia. The sequence goes on from JAGKPW010002178.1 coordinate 1,551,672, forward strand.
GAAGGAGGAGGAGGAGGAGGAGGAGGTGGTGTGGGAAAGATCTGAGCTCGATCGGCCGTTCGAATGCGCCGATTCTCGCCGGTTGCGGTGCCCGATCATCTTGCTTTTCGCGATTCTCGAGGGTCGATCTGTGAGTCGGGTCTTTCTTTGGGTCTTGGGTTTGTTGAAATTTTTGAACTTGTGGATGTTTGTTGTGGATGGTGGCGGTGGCGGTGGCGTCATCGGCTGCAGGCTTTGTTGGGCGATCGGTTTTGTTGTTCCTTTGAGTCTTTCTTGAATGATCGGACTGGTTGAGTCGGTGGTCGATGATGATTTGATTCAACATTGAGCACAAAAAATCATTTTGGTTTGCTGAAACCGATGTAGAAATCGTCATGTTCGACGCCGATGATGGCTTGGAGGTGGAGAGGGGTTCATTTGGTTGGTGCTAGTTCGGTATTAGGGATGAGGAGACATATGGAATGTGCAAGTGATATATTTTTTTCAGTTTTGATTTTTTGATTAACTTTAGGTGCATTTGTTTTTGTCAACGGGGCATCTCAGCTAATGAGATCTTCTAGGTGTATTGACAGAAAAATTCTATCCTGTTGATATTGCCTTTTTGGTGCATGCTTATTATCAATCTCGCTCCACTTCTGACCATCTTCAGTATTCTGGCAAATCTTCTCAGGGGTTCTGTTTGTACCTTATTTAGCATGTATGGAAAAACTTTTTCATTGTAAAGTTGAAATGCCTGTGTTTCGTGTGATCAGAAAAAAGGGATTTTTTTTGGTGGTACACGCGGCAATATGCATTTCTTGCTGTTGGTTCTTTTGTAGCTTTCTCTTGATCGTGGATTTCTGTGACAATTGACTTCTATTCTTGGGGTTTCAGAAGGCCGGAAGGGTTAGTTGGTGAACTTAGGGGAATGTGATTTGCATGGGGTGACGATGCCTGAGTTGCGAAGTGGAGCAAGGAGATCAAAGAGGCTCGACAATATACAACCAAACCCACAACAAATTGAACAAGCGGATAATTGGGCACTGCCTACGCAAAACAAAACTAGGAGGAGAGGAGGTGGTGGAAGAGGAAGGGGTAATGCGACAGCTGTAGGGAGAGGGAGGGCAACTGGCGCTGGTCGAGGTCGGGGAATAAGATTTATAGATTTAGACCCTGAACCTTGTGAAGTGGTTCCTGAAGTTGCAGCTTTAGGAGCTGCTGCCGACCCTGCTTATAATCGAGTTGAGGTTGTTGGAGAGAAAGATATTGCAATGGAAGGAGGAAGTGCAGAGAAAGCGATGGGAGTCGAGGAAGAAGCTAGCACCACACCTGTTCCAGAGAGGGTAGCTCCTTTTCTCCCTGTTTTGTCGTTTAAACTTTTAGCTAGCTTCTCATTTTTTTCATCTGTCTTCTTTGGTGTTGATGTTCTACTCCAGTTTAGAGGTTACCTTCATCTGTGATCAAACAAAGTGCTAAGACCGATGGTTCTAATTTGGCAATCGACATTCTTAATTATACTTTTGTTGAGTGAACTTGTTTTGGAAATTGCTGATCCCCAAGTTCTCATCGTCTCTTGCTTATGCTTTAGTAGTTTCCTTTTAAAGTTTTAGCTTTCAATGATTTTCTTAATGTTAAAGATTATTGAGCATTTTTCTCAACTTATCATGTATAGGGCTGAAAGTGGTCTTTTCTTGTCACTGTCATTTTATCTGAGGAATCCCAATGCGATACTCTGCTCTCAATTGATGCAGGTACAAGTGGGTAACTCTCCTGTATATAAGACAGAAAGGAAACTGGGAAAAGGTGGCTTTGGCCAAGTGTATGTTGGCAGAAGAGTAAGTGGTGGAAGTGATAGAACAGGACCAGATGCAATAGAGGTATGACTTTACACCAAATGCATTCTCTCTCTCTTTCCCCTTTTTGGTTTGTGGCAGAGATATCGAATTTTTTATGCTTTGTGGTTCATTCATTTCAGGTTGCCTTGAAGTTTGAGCATCGCAACAGCAAAGGTTGCAACTATGGCCCTCCTTACGAGTGGCAAGTGTACAAGTATGTGTAACATTGATTTGTTTTTGTCATATTTCCCTTGAGAGAGTGGATATTATGAATTTTCAATTCAACATCTGATTTCAATTACATTTTGGAACGGGAAGTACTCTAAATGGATGCTATGGAATCCCTTGGGTTCATTATAAGGGTCGACAGGGGGATTTCTACATTCTGGTAAGATTTGATTTTTGACTTTTCTTGTCATTCAGGTTGCTCTCTTTGAGGAAAATTAACTTAGAAGTAATATATATTTCAGGTTATGGATATGCTTGGGCCCAGCCTTTGGGACGTCTGGAACTCTCTAGGGCAATCGTAAGATCTGGATTCTTAAACTTTTCTTAAACTGTGTTTCGCATGATACCCATCTCTATGTAGTTGCTGATGATTTTTTTCTGTGATAAATGCATAATAACATCTGGGAACAGAATGTCGCCAAATATGGTGGCTTGTTTTGCAGTGGAGGCAATATCTATACTGGAAAAGCTTCACTTAAAGGGGTAACTGTACTTATTATTTTAATTCTTGAACTTTCTGCCTTATCAAAAGACTTTATAGTTGCAATTAGCTGCTTTTGTTGACATGTTCCTTCTTCTGCTAGCTTTGTGCATGGAGATGTCAAACCAGAGAATTTTCTGCTTGGTCAACCGGGAACAGCTGATGAGAAGAAGCTTTACCTCATTGATCTTGGCTTAGGTATGTTCATTTTCCTGGATTATTTGTTTCCGCATGCTGCTTCCCACCCAGATGCAGGTGACACAATGCGTTCTTGGGTTTGTCTTTATGGATCGTAACATGTCCCCCTCCTTCCCCAACGAAGAAATATAAGTGTGTGCTTAGCTTTTGGTCTTTTGAATTTAACAGCCTTCCATCTATGGTATTAACAATGTTGCTAGTGCTCCCCCAACAATCTGTGTTTTGGAAACTTTTAACGAGGAATCTTAACTTACCTGGCCTGGCTGACAAAATGTCTTTTTATGCAGCGTCAAGGTGGAAAGATTCGACATCTGGTCAACATGTCGATTATGATCAAAGACCTGATGTATTCAGGTTGATAGGTTATTTATTATTTCCATGATTTTGTTGGTTGTCTGCTTATCAAATCTCTTGTTTTGGCAGGGGAACAATAAGATACGCAAGTGTGCATGCTCATTTAGGACGGACCGGAAGTCGACGGGACGATCTCGAGTCATTGGCATATACATTGATTTTCCTTCTAAAAGGAAGGTTACCGTGGCAGGGATATCAGGTGCATTGATGTTTTAATGGTGTGTGAAGATGTAGGTTATGGTTATATATCACCAAATGACTGTTTTCCTATTGCAGGGGGACAACAAGAGCTTTCTTGTCTGTAAGAAAAAGATGGCTACTTCTCCAGAGATAATGTGTTGCTTTTGCCCTGCCCCATTCAAGCAATTTCTTGAAGCTGTAACAAACATGAAATTTGACGAGGAGCCAAATTACTCAAAGCTGATATCTTTTTTTGAAAGCCTAATTGAGCAATGCACATCTTTGAGACCAATCAGAATTGATGGAGCTCTAAAGGTATCTCAGTCTTCTTCCTTTTCTTGATTTGAATGGAATATTAGACTACTTATAAATTACAATACCATCACTCTTAGCCTTTGACAGACTGAGATATGTAGAAAGCTAGAGTTACTTGTAATTAACATCATCAGAAAAGCCTAACAATAAGTGAGTTTTTCTGTAATGTTTAAATAGGTTGGTCAAAAGAGAGGCAGATTGCTCATCAATTTGGAAGAAGATGAGCAGCCAAAGAAGAAGGTTCGATTGGGTAATCCGGCCACCCAGTGGATTTCAGTTTATAATGCACGTCGGCCCATGAAACAGAGGTAATCGCTCTTCCTTAAGTTATACCTCAATCAGGACTTACTGATTAAAGATTCCACCTTTCTATATGGCATTATTTGATCTGTGAGGCTGATGTTATGAGCCGACAGTTCAATGGCCACGGAGTAGCCCATGTGGTGCCTAATGAGCTGAAAATACTGGGCCAACCTTTATTTCCTGGTTGTTCCAAAGAAGAATACGGCAAATAACATCCTCGCATTGTATTGTACCATGCCCATCCGCTTGAGCGTCTAGTTCCTCGATCAACTCGCAAAACCCTTTAGGCACAACAACTAGTTTCGGCTTGCCATGGCCTCATTAGGAGAGCAGCATCAGCTCCTGACCAGTTTGTGCATGGGAGGCTAATCCCGCCTTTAGAGCTCCTTAGAGATATAATTTTCTATCTTAAAACTCTTAACACAAACCAGCTTGATGCCAGTCCCATGAGCCAGTTGTATCTTCCCTTTTGCATCTCAAGCTCAAAATGATGACGCCCCTAGCTCCACTCACGAGGGTACACAAGTATGGGAGAACTTGCATCACTTCGGTCTGCAACACTCGGCTGTCACTATTGTCTGTTTTGGCATGTTCAAGATGTTTTAATACTTTTAACTCAATTGTAGACAATTATGCATGTGAACATATGGCAAATCTGACATAAACGTAATATTGAAGTGGTTAATTTAAAAGAATCGTATTAATCTCTTGCACCTCAAACTAATAGCTTGATTAATTTTAAGCGACTATAAGAGACGTGCCAAAAAGTCTTGGCATTTATACAATATTTATTCTGATGATACATTGAGTAACTCATCTGTTCCATTATGATGCTTATAAATCATTCTTACTTACAATGCGAGCCTTTTCTGTGATATGCTTGTGTTACATGCTACTAAATGTGTTCTCTAGTAACTTTCTCAAAAGCTCTATTAGTGTACTTTATTCTTCAATAACTAGCATTAAAATTGTGCCTGAGGTTTTGTGTCAGGAATCTGTTTGGAACGTGCCAAGAAGTCCAAGCAATTATGCACTATATAGTATAGTCTAACAATATGTGGAGCAACGAAATTCATTAGCTGTATTATGATGCTCATAGAATTGTCTCACTTGTGAGCATTTTCTTGACATGCTACTACCCTACACTACTAAATGTTCTCTCTAGGCGACTTCCTAAATTGGTTAGGTCTACGTTATTCTTCTATATCTTGTATTTAAATGGTATCCGATGTTTAGGTCAGGAACCATAGGTAGAATGTTAAATGTAATGTAAGACTGGTACTTTTGCTGTTGGTTCCTTCATTAATCAAGTATCTGCACTGTTGTCCATCCTCAGGTTTGATGTTTTCACATGTCGTTAAAAGGATGGATGACGAGTTGTAGAAAATCAGACTCTTGATTGTTTAATATGGGGAATAGCATAGTGTTTACCTTTTTCTCATGTAACATGCACCATGTTCACCTAAATTTGACCGCACTAGCATTTTGCGCCTTTGTTAACATTTGTTTGAATTGGACTAGTACTCAGCCAGGAATGGTTAAAGGTTTATCTAGTCTAACTTTTATTTGGATAGTCTCCGTGTCATCTATATATTTTTTCTAGCAGCCATTGTAATGTTCTATTAGCTTTCTAGCAAACATTGAAATGTGCTTTTGCCTAGAATATGCTAATTAGGTTCTTTGAACTGCAGATATCATTACAATGTAGCAGATACAAGATTACGCCAGCATGTAGAGAAGGGAAATGAAGATGGGCTTTTTATCAGCTGTGTGGCATCTTCATCAAATTTGTGGGCTTTAATCATGGATGCAGGAACCGGTTTCTCTTCACAGGTTTATGAGTTATCTGCTGTTTTTCTGCATAAGGTACATCTTGTCAATTGACTTCAATTATTTTGGAGTGGTCTTCGTTGAATTGCGTCATTTCTTACCTTTTCCATATGATCTTACTTGAAGGATTGGATCATGGAACAGTGGGAAAAAAACTACTATATCAGTTCAATAGCCGGTGCATCTAACGGGAGTTCCTTGGTTGTCATGTCCAAGGGTGGGTGAAACCTGTCTTATATATTAGAAATTGAACTATTGGTCTGTGAAAATAACGAGTAAAAGAAATTCAATTAACAACTGAAGTTAGCACATGACTGGATCAACAGCATGAACAATCAAAGCTATAGAAGCGTGAAGCATGATTTTCAGTCGGATGATCTTTCATTGCAGCATGTACAATTATAGACTTGTGAAAGAATCTAACATTTGATGCTGTCCTTTTACATTCTGATTAACATTATATTTCACTCTTCTATATTGTTTGGAACCTGTGTATTTTTTATGGATTGCTATCTGGCAACAAACATTCTATGTGAACTATGCTAATGTCAATTAACATGCATTCTGTTCTTGCACGGACTAGTGTTCAGAATGTACTAGATCTGTGGATTCTTCTGTTCCTTTTCTGTATGTCTTATTTGACTCCTTTAATGATTCTGCTCTTGAATTGGATTTTAGCCTCTGGTATAACACGATGTGCTTCTTTATAAGTTTAACATCATACTATTATTGAGGTTCATCAACTTTATACTCTTAAAATGGATTTTTCATCTGTATTTTGAGCTGAAATTTCTGTCAGCAAGCATGTGTTACCCTTCTCGGTCATCCACCTTTTGATCACCAGTATCGGGCAAGCTGGATATTTTTTTAATTGAATTGCTTTTGCTTCTGTTGCTGTTCTTTGTATATGGTGCTTTCATGTGATGACTCAGATCTCCTCAATAAGCTCACTTGCACCTGAATGGGTCAATTGCATGGACCCTTATATCTGTTGAACTTCACCACTTCCATGAATTTCATCTCATTCATTTCGTTGTCCACCAATTCTTTCCATTTTTTAATGGTTTCCGGCCAACTGCTTTGGCGCATCCACTTGGATCACATTGTTCAGTCTGCAGAATGTTACTGCCTATTGCGTGTGTCAAATCAACCTCGTAACTCTCCTTTAGTTCATCTGATCAATTCATTTTCATGCTGTGAGGTGTTCAGTTAGTTTCTTCTGTTCTTTTTTGTGATAAGGATTGGCACAGAAGTTTAACTTGCTGATTATTTTCCATAATCTGCAGGAACCCCATATACCCAGCAGTCCTACAAAGTGAGTGAAGCCTTTCCTTTCAAGTGGATTAATAAGAAGTGGAAAGAAGGTTTTCATGTCACTTCCATGACTACGGCGGGCAGTCGCTGGGGTGTGGTAATGTCTAGAAATTCTGGGTTTTCTGACCAGGTATGAGTTTCCCTTAATCTTTTTATAGAAGTAGTTTCTGGAGTTAAAAAAATGTTGGAAATGAGGGCATAAGCATCTAAGAATGGGGCAAATAATTTCATAGTCCTATTTCAAGTATTCCTTTTTCTTTTTACCTCATTGAACTTCTTATTTACTTATGCAAGGTTGTGGAGCTTGATTTTCTATACCCAAGTGAAGGTATACACCGAAGATGGGAGAGCGGCTACAGAATAACATCTATGGCTGCCACTGCTGATCAAGCAGCATTCATACTGAGCATACCTAAAAGAAAAGTGATGGATGAAACTCAAGAAACCCTGCGAACATCTGCATTCCCAAGCACACATGTGAAGGTAAGGTCGATTCTTCTTGCGATTCATCATGTGCTTATGTGAGACTATCTTCGACAGTTCCTTATTGCTTCTAATCTAATGATATGTCAGTTTCATTGGACCTTTAATTTTTTTTCACATAGGCTGGTTCGTTCATGGGTACTATTCTTTTAATTACTTCTCTGTGTTGAGATCCATTGACTGGACATGATTGCTCACTGTTATGGATGCACTTGTTTGAGCTACCATGCTATTTATTCTCTTTTGTACCTGTTTACAGAAATCTCATTTGGATGCATTTTGTTTCTGGCAGGAAAAATGGTCTAAAAATCTCTACATTGCATCAATTTGTTATGGCCGGACTGTTTGTTGATTTGGTCTTGCTCTATTCCTGTACGGGAAGTGTTTTGGCCGGAATTTTTCAAAGCTGAGACGGCTTCTACAAATTTGATTTTCCAGCGACTAAAGAAAGGCACCCAACACCCCCTCCCCCTCCCCCACGCCACGAAACAATTCTCACAGGCGAATGTAAAGGCAAAAAAGCGAGCCAAGATAGCAGTTATAAGTGTGAGTTGAAAAAGCATTGTACGCTGAACCAATCTGATTGATAGGGTACTTCGATATCACGAAAGATGGTTTGTTTGTAGCACCCTGCAATTTGCAGGCGGACTTGTGGTTCATCGCACCGAATTGTTGTATGAACTTGCAACCATTTATTAACAACACTGTTGTAAACTATTTGATGGGCGCTAATAGCTGCCTGTCAACCTCTTATTCGAAGGGCGTCAGAATTCTGAATTTGCGAAGGTAGTATTGCTTGTCAGGTGTTCTGTATTGGGTCTGCTTCTGCTGTCATAATTAGTCCTCCGTATAACGGAGGTTCTATATCAGTCTCTGCCGGTAAAATCTGGTCAACGATCGTGCCCCCTTGGAAGTATGACATAGTTTTCAGAATTGGCTCAAATCATATCTGGGAATTTCCGTGGATAATTGTCCTTGAAAGTTTTTGAGTAGTGGGTGTTTTTTCCAGTGTATCCTTGATTTCTCTTGCAGTCAGGTCACTTGCCCTTGGGTTTGGCATGAGAACTGGACATTGATGAAAAGATCTCGGACCTTGTTTTACCAGCTCCAAGTTTAGTCACCGAAATTTGCCGTGTTTGCCTCGCGCGGTCGCCAGATTTGTTCATTAGAAAGGCTTTTCCATCTGGTGGTGCGGCATCTCGACCGCGGCTCTTTAAGATTATGCGTTGGTAAGAACACTGCTGTAAAAGACATCGCTTTGGTTTTTCTACTGTGAGTTGATTCCCTTTTAAACCAGTAGAAGAAGCTCTGACCTCATCCTGAATAAGCAAGAATCCAAATGTATACCGGGAATTGCTAGTAAAATGTCAAATGCCTGCTTGTGGCCTAACCAAAGATACAAAACCTGTGTTTGTATTTCTTGATTTTTGGGATCATGATGAAGTCTCAATTGAAGGAATTGAGTCACGTGCATCGATATTGCTGCGTGTAATAATAAATCACGGATCCGAGTCGATTTTGATGCCTGATAAACATTAATATTTTCTCAATTAAGATGAAAATTCTCCATACATGTAGTAAGCGCAATTATTTTCTTTTTTAATAAATCAAGGACGATAATGATTAATTGAGCTAATGTGATCTACTAAGTAAAGGTGTTAATTTGATTTTGACGCATTTTCCTTCTCAACATTCTCAATCATTCAAGTGTTATCACAAAATTTAGAGCTTAGCATATCCAATGTCGCACTAATATTTTAAATGAATTCAGTGGACATTTCGGACAAAGGCTGAGGGTCGTTTTGGTCATTTTGCAGGAACCAGATCGCGCGATGAATAAATTACAGGAACTTAAAACCCTAAACCCTCCTGCTTCGCTCGCCAGTACCACTCTCCTTCAGCGGCCTCCCTTCGACAGCTTCAACTTCGCACTCTCCCTCTCCCTCTCCCTCTCTAGAGCTTCGTCAACGGTCGAACCATGCGACCTCCGAGGGGTGGCGGCGGGTTCAGGGGCGGCAGGGACGGCGGTCGCGGAAGGGGAGGCGGCGGGCGCTTCGGCGGTCGCGGCGGCGGCCGAGGAGGTGGCGGCGGGTTTCGCGACGAAGGGCCTCCGAGTGAAGTCGTAGGTGCGTTTGCTCACGTTGTCTCTGGTCTGTGCCTTATGTTCTGTTTGCTAGAAGATGGATTTTAGAGAGAAATGGTGCGAGTCCTGTCTTCGTTGATGCTACATGGTGCGAATTCGTGAAAGTGCGCGTTTTTTTTTTTTCAGTTACTTAGGATGTATTGTCTCCTTTATCTACTTGGGTGTTTGACAACAACAGTATATATGGTGGTTGAAGGGTCATAGCATTTTGTTAACTAGCCTTTTATACTGGTTCAATGGCAAGTCACTGTAGGATTACGCTTATTACTATGATGTGCGACCTTGATGGTTGAGTTGGCTTGCGATCGGCTTGATCACTGAGGTCGGAGCGAGCTAAAATTGGTGGATCTCGATTTCTCTCTCACAGCAGTGTGAACTTAACTTAGAAGAGCCACTTTTCAGAAATGCGTGAATCCATGAACGAATGTTGGTTAAGGAATGTATTGACCATCAACTGTTTGCTCTGTCTTCTGTTATTTTACAGAGGTTTCTTCGTTTCTCCATGCATGCGAGGGCGACGCAGTCACTAAGCTTACCAATGAGAAAATCCCCTACTTCAATGCTCCAATTTATTTGCAGAACAAGACTCAAATTGGCAAAGTCGATGAGATATTTGGTCCCATCAACGAATCTGTAAGTCTTTTTTGAGATACGTGAGTTGCTCCTTCTGCCTTGGCATGTTTGTTCACAATTTGCTTGACGTGTTGGTATTAATGGCAGTACTTCTCTATCAAGATGATGGAAGGTATTGTTGCTACTTCATACTCACATGGTGATAAGTTCTATATTGACCCGGCTAAGCTCTTGCCACTTGCAAGATTCCTTACGCAGCCAAAGTACGTGTGCCTCTCTCTGTGTACATCGTTTAAGGCTTTTTGGAAATCTCAAAAGATAGTTCTGTATGTTCTACTTTTGGTGAATTGTCAAATTCTTATACTCAATTCATTTTGAGTGTTTGGAAAATATAAATTCTACATTAACTAATGCTAAACGAGTACCCTGAGAACACTCTCTTGACATACTTATTTAGTTTTTAGCTTGCAGAAATTAAAGGGGTGTAGACACTAAATTGAGTACCCTGAGCGCACTCTATTGTCCTCATTGAATTTGTGGTTGAATCCGCAATCTAATGTGTTCACCTGAGTAAAAGCAATCTGAGTACTATATTCATCTTCTGCAGAATCTGCAATTTTTTCTTGGAAATATCTGAAGTGATCTATGAACTGTCGTATCAATTAGACGTCTTAATAGCTAATCCAGTCTTTGTCCAAATTTATTGGTGATCTTTTGCATCTGATTTCTAGAGATACTCTTCTGCATATTGAATTAGCTTATAACGATTGTGGTTGCTCGTGATCACAGATTGTGGTGGAGTTATTTGCAACTCACTTGTCCCTTTGTATGTTTACCACCTGCAGGGGACCGCAAACTGCTGGTAGAGGTGGAGGTCGTGGTGGAGGCAGAGGAGGTGGTAGAGGTGGTGGCCGTGGAGGCGGTGGTTTTCGTGGACGGGGTCCTCCAAGGGGTGGGAGAGGTGGCCCTAGGGGTGGTCGTGGTGGTGGTTTCCGGGGCAGAGGGAGATTTTAGGCTGTCTTCTCCTTGTATTACCCGTGCTCTTCTCATTTCGAGTTGTCATTTATGCATACAGCAGATCAAGCTTTGCCGATGTTCTTCGTAATGCTCTCTGTCTGTCTGTCTCTTCTTTTTTGTAGCGAACAAGCAGCCTGTCCACAAAATTATGGTGATTATCCTTATGTTCATTAGGTTCAGAAGCATGCTTTCCTCGACTAAGATTTTGCGATTTGCTCGTCCTGCTGCTGTATTATACTGCACCGAATTTTGTTATGATGGTTTGGCCGGGAAAAGTAAAATAAGGAATATGGAGGCTGCGTGATGCAAATAGTCCCATATCAGAATACCTTAGATAAGCCAAGAAGCACGTCTTTGGACGATGAGATAACTAATGACGGCTTACGCACCAGTAGAAAGTTGAGAGATGGTATTGCCATCGACAGAAATCTAAGAAGCTGGATTCTTGCGATGGTGCCATGGCTCTTCTTGCAAGTATTAAATTTCTTTTTTCTCACTCGACCTTTACCAGTGTAGTTTTATGGCCGCTTATGGACGAGAATTTCGTAGTTGATTTTGCATTAGCTAATATTCATGAATGAAAAGGATGTACAAATTAATTGAATCATCATGACATAAGGTAAGAATCCTAGCTGATGCAAATTGTCTCCGAGCGCTGTCTTCTAGCTTTTTGATGAATTTAATATAAAAAGAATGGATTGTGTTATTCAATTTGTCTTAAAGTCAATCTTGTATTTTCGATGTTTCTAATCCTTGCAATCATATAGAGCTAACTATAGTGTCCTTCAGGATCCGTCGCCGTGGATCTATCAAGAATGCCGATACCTTTATGTCAGACAGTGTTGAGTTATTTCTACTGGACAGATTTAGCTCTTGGATCCGTTAGCTTTTGAGAGTGGCGACAACTTCGCCACTTTAGCCACAATAACGGGCTCCACCTTACATCCACAAGTGATAATTTAGCAGCCCAACCAAAGATATTCTCGAGTAACTCTCCTCTGTAGTAGCAATAGATCCGAAGGAAGGAGCAGCAGCGACATGTTTAAGGCCTGTAAATAGCCAAACTTAAAATCCTGGAGCGCATTATGGGCTCTTAGTGGAGGAGTCTCTTCGAGGTTTAAATAAGCCATCTTGCTCTCCATGATATGCTTTGCTTAGGCAACCTGTATTCTCTGGTAATTAACCCACGTCTTTGTGATGGGAGACAGTCGCACCGAGTGAAGGACTTGTCAAATTCTCAACTAGCATTGAACATCCCCAATGGTATGAAAGACTAAACTAAAGTAGCCAGAGACCCAATAATTTGGACAAACAACAACATCAGTTGGCAAGTATTTATAATGGCAATGGAGCTGGATTTCATAATTCAGAAACAAGAGTTGAAATTACAGCTTTAGGATGATTTCAACCAGTCTCTGGTACAGGCTTAGCAGCACATTAATTGTCTAAGCATAAACCCTCTAACAAGAACAACTGTACAGCACTGTAGTAATGATTAATCAGTGACAACAAGCAACCAGTCTAGTTTAGATCAACTTGTAGCTTAATAGACATGTACAGCAGTGTTAGAAGAGCACCTTGAGGAAGTGGTGCATACCTTGCAAGATTGGAGCCAACCCACATAGCAACCACCACAAGAACAACTACATTACTGCTGCTTTTCCCACAAACCCAACTTGCAAAATAGAGGCATAAAGTCAGCAAAATGCCACCTCTCCCACCCAAAATCCAGGCAATTACGTAACCAATCTTATACCCCGCATCTAGTTTCCTGTCAAGTAATGCAGTAAAGCTGCTAAAGGTAAGGGATATCCGACAGCCAAGTGTCTGCACAAAGAATAATAGCAGGAAGGCAGATCTAAGTACTTCCATAAAAGCACCCCTTTCTTGGCCAAAGTTCTCCTTTCCAACTTCTTCTGTTTCACTGCAAAAAGAAGATTCGCCTTGGTTGGCTTTATGTCTTTCTCTGTAAATTTCATGTTGCATCTTCCGCCTCAGTTCAGCCCACCTGTAGATCCGAACCCCATCTTCATATTCAGGGTTATAATACCATTTACCTTTGTAATGTCTGCCAGAGTTTTCCTGGAATTTGAGTGCCTTGTCATAATGAGTTCTTGCGTCTTCATTCGATAATACCTGTTTGAAAAGGGAGGATACTTTGAAGGTGCAACCATGTTAATGCAAAGAATATCAGAAAGCATAGAGTACTCCCACAGGGAATAAAACGCCTTCAAGACATTTTCCTACCTGGTACTGTTTTGTTTTTAACTACAATTTAATTACTAGAGAATAAGCTTGGTGGCCACTTTCAATCATAATGTTATGGTTCCAAAGATCAACGAGTTGATGGACAAAGGGTTGCTATATAAGCAATCCTCTGCCGAATTTTTTTTCCTTGGGTCATTCTTATAAAAATCCAACCTTTAAGTACTAAACTCCTCATAATCAAATTCCTCTTACATGAGAAAATCTAGACACAAGTATACTCACTTCATATGCCCGGCGGATGGTCTTGAAAACCTCGCCAGCTTGCAGATCTTTGCTAACATCGGGATGATACTGTGATAAAGAGATGCAATCACGAAAATGCAAGGAATGGTAAATACATGTCCAAAGAAAGATTCGTGAAGAGTATCAAATTCAAGAGTTCGAGGACAGGCCACAGTTAGTACTCCCAGTCCTCATAATTAATAGGAGATTGAAAAAAAAGACTGCTTTAATTGGAGCACTGTCAGCATAAGGAGATCGTAAGTTCGCTGCAATAAGAAGGAAGCACGAAAACTGAATAGTCATTTGAATCAGAAAACTCTGCGATTTAGTGGGTATAGTAAATTTAGCTCAAAATCGATCTTCCTCATATCTTTCTTGTAGACAAGTGACAGTACAAACACGGCACCATGTCACGTTCTGAAGTTGTGAGACTTCAAAAAATCCATGTGAATATAAGGATGCATGAGATCGCAAGGTGCTGTGTCCTTTTCTCTTCACAAACCCAGAGTTTGTCATTGGGTTGGCTCAAACACTCGTTGAAACCAATTAGGAGTTGCCTTATTACTTTGAACACCAATCTTTTCCCCCATAACACTCAAGATGCCTCCTTTAAATCTGATCGTTAAGCTCCACCATATCCATTATAGAGCTGATCCACACAATACTTTTTCCTTCTAAAGGCACAGTGTTTTGGGGCTCTCAACTGAAAAACTTAAATCGCTCAATTTGCACAACGACAACACAAACAAAGCTCGCACAAAATCGTCAGGACTCCCAACCTCCACGTATAGCAGAAAAATGGCCAGATACACTTCAGTGCTCCCGACATTTCTTCATAAAATCCTTACCTCTACTTATTACCATAGCAAAAGAAAAAAATCCGACATGGAATGTCAGTCAGCTCGTCGAAATCCGATCAATCAATCTTCCCTCTTTAAGGGCCCAATTGTTACTGCTTCGAGCATGCACCCGCTTCCACGACACCGGAACACGAACGAAAAACAGAGCTTTGCGAGATTAGGCAGCGTTCGCCGGAAATACCTTGCGAGCTAGAAGGCGATAAGCCCTTTTGATGTCGCCGGCGGTTGCGTGGCGCGTGAGGCCCAGCACGTCGTAGTGGTTCTCCTCGCCGTCTATCGCCGTCCGTGACGAAGACGACGACGAAGATATCGGCCGCCACCGGTGGCGGTAACGGTGCGTTCTAGAGCTCTGGGGGTGGCACCGCGACGGGATGATCGGGACAGGTCCCACGAAATGGTGCGCCTGCATTATTTTTTATCCATCGGAGGAGATTCGGATCTTGTCTTGTAGTTTCTCTTTGCCGTCGGCCTCTTCAATGGAGGAGGGAAAGCGGCTGTCGGGTCGGGTCGGGTCTCGGGCCAAGTTATTGCCCAGGTTCTCCCACGTCAAGTAGCTCTGCATAAATTTGAACCATTCGAGCAGGCTTTGATGTGCACGTTAAGACAGAGCAGGTTTATATGTTGTTACCGAACATTCATATTTATTTATGAACGTGGCAGTTTAGTCGTTTTATATCATAGAATAGCCTCAATTCTGTTCTTACCGACAATATCGATAACAAGTATGCTTAAAATAAGTAATAATTATGGTTCAAATCGAACAATACGCCGTAAAATGAAACTTGTCTAATAATAACTTGATCCCGTCTTTTTATTGATAACACGAAAATTGCATCCCTTTTCAAGCAAAGTAAGGTTAATGTAAAAATACTTGGTCGGAGATTGTAATTATGAATTTAGTTATGGGCCGTGTTATCTCACGTGTCCATGACTAAATCTACTCCTATTTACACTAGAAACCCATAATTACCCTACATTTTTAATTTTTCCGATCAAAGTCCTGAATCACTTAACTGCAGTAAAGTGATAGCCCCATTCCTTCTTTTTCTTCTTCTTCCTATATTTGTATGTATGATCTAGTTGCCATAATTAAATACTTCAGATGTTTTTCTAGTGTGTTAAATAATTTTTTTGCTGTATTCCTAGGTATTTCTATAACATTTTACACGTTCCGTGTAACAATACCTCGTGAGTAGTAAATAAATTTAAAATAGGAAATAAAGGGTCATATCATTTTATTTTTTATTTAGTGAAAGTTGGCTAAATTTTGTCCGAGATGGAAATTGCGAAGGTCCTAAATTATATGAAGAGGTAAAAAAAGAAGAAAGGAGTGAAAGTTCTCTCCCATTTGTCGGGGGACACTTTTGTTGTTCCAAACAAAATGAAGAGGAAAAAAGATTGGTTTTTTAGAGATGTAAGGAGGAGGGGCAGGTGGTGGTGCACGAGGCAGTGTAGTAGAATTGTGCGTGAAGCAACCGAAGATGAGGACTCTGGCATCGCCCTGGTCGTCCTTGCTCTCTCTATATATTCGCGTGAATGGCGGTCCGGCCCCACTCTCCCCTCTTCGTCTCCGGGTCTGCCCTCCCAAACCTCCCAAGTTCTCCCCTTTCCTACGCCCTCTTTCCATGGCCTCTTCCACTCAGGTTCGTTTACTTCACTTCTGCTGCTCCTCCAAAGCTCCTTCCTTTTTAATTTCTTGTTGTCTTTCCCGGTTTTCAATTACTTTTCGGTGTTGGTGTGCGTGTACAGAGATAAAAAACGATTCGTGGGTCAACGCGATTTGATGGAAATGGAAGTTCTTTCTAATCCTTGGTTTTTGAATGTGTGTGTGTGTGTGGCTATAGCAGACCGTGTCGCCTGGAGATGCCAAGAGCGAGGTCGATGTTTTCAAATTAGTTCAAGCTCATCAGGTGATTGATCGATCATTGACTTGTAGTTCATTGGTTTGGCTTCGATAAGTCCGCATTCATCGTTACCTTTTGATGTGGATTGTGGATGTCCTCATTCTGGAGTTGTCCTTCTGTGTTTGAGGGGGTTCTCTGATTACAGCGATTGCTGGGTGTTTGGTATTGCAGGAAAAGGCAGCTCGGCTTCCGCCCATGGAGGAGATCCGGACGGTGCTTGATGGCAGTGTGCGCGGCATGCTCTCCACGATTTCTCATGTGAGTTTTTGCTGGAAGATTCACTGTTATTGGAAAAATATTCACTTGAGTGCACAAATACAGTAAAACTTAGTTGGGTTCTTCTCTGTTTTTGACAATTCTGATTGGACTTGGCAGCATGTTCTGACGTTCTCAGGCAATGTTCATGCATTTTTCTTCTTTGCCATGTCACACCATTTCTTTTAGCCCACTTAACATGTTGTAAACGTTCATCGTCAAGTCCTTCCTGGCAAGAAACTGTGTTTCCTGATTGATATCTGATGTTGCGCCTGTTGCCTTTTCATGTTATAAATTGATGATGTCCATGTCCTTAGGGCTCATGGGGAACTGATTGCACCTTCTTTTTTATCTGCAGAGGATTGAGGGTTATCCATCTGGTTCAATGGTTGACTTTGCTTGTGATGCAGATGGATCTCCAATAATAGCAATCAGCAGCCTGGCATACCATTCCAAGGTTTCATCTTTATATCTCAACTTTGACAAACAAGTCTCTATATAATCTCCATGTTAGAGGATTTCTGTATATGCTTCCCATGACAGTGTATAAGTTTCGTGCGTGGGAATCTTATTAGATGGTTCCTAAACGTAGCATGAGCGAGTGTGTGTAAAATGGGTATAGTTAGTGCGTTTAAAATGGATCTAGTTAATTTGATGAATGAGTAAAATGTCCTGTTACATTGGTTCGTTAAGATAGCATGTGTGCTTCTAGCGCATATACATCTTAATATAGGCCCAGTTAATCTGATGATTAAAATGAGTAAGAAAAATCACTAGCCATTTTTATTAGATTGGAAACCTGTAATTTTGGCTGGCAGTCGGCTTTTTCTTGGTGCTAGTCATATGGACATTTTTTTTATAGGTAGAGCTGCTTGTTGAAGTTTCTTGCTTCTTTGATTTAATTTCTCTATCCCTGTTTCTAGAAGTCACTCTAATCTATCGAGAGCTTACTTAATGCAGGACCTTTTGGCTAATTCCAAGTGCTCTCTCCTAGTTGCTAGAGATCCTGAAGATAGGACTGATCTGGTAATCACTCTGCATGGTGATGCCATCAACGTGAGTTTTGTAGTCAATTGGACTTCTTTTTGCTACTGCTGCTAAAAGTGTCATGTTTATGTCCAGAGTTGGTAAATGTGAGCCGTCAATTGTGTAGGTCCCTGAGAAAGATAGGGAAAGCGTCCGCACTGCATATCTGTCAAAGCATCCAACTGCTTTCTGGGTAATCTATCCCTTCTAATCTGGTACACTTTTCCAATTGAACTATTCTAAAGTTGCTTCTTATTTTTTCCTTCTAATATGAAGGTGGATTTCGGTGACTTCCAATTTATGCGCATCGAACCAAGGGCTGTGCGATATGTTTCTGGGGTGGCAACAGCTCTGTTAGGTTCTGGAGGTACGTGTCCTGGCTTTCTCTGTACTAGTCTATGTGTTTGAAGAATGAGAGGAAGTCCTCCTAATTTTTAGTATCACATGCATTTTCATGCTGCTTCATTTGGCACCTAGAGACCTTTCATTATTGATCTACCAACTGAAATATATAAATTTTCATTACACTCAGAGTTTGTCAGGGAGGAATACAAGGCTGCAAAAGTGGACCCAATTGCACAGTTTGCTAAGCCTGTTACGGTAAACACAAACTGTATATTTTTCTGATCCCTGTTGATAATGATCATTTTCCCCCATTTAACCCGATTTCCTCAATTGTCAGTCTCACATGAATAGGGACCATGCTGAAGATACCAAGCTCATTGTGAGACACTCAACCTCTATTCCGGTACGGATCTTAAACCTTGATTTTATATATTAGATAATGACATGAGCAATTAATGTGATTGGAAAACAAATCTTGCTGGCTGATAAGTTGCTGCTTGTATTGTGTCATTTGGTGGATCAAAGGCTCATAAGTCTAGTCACTAGATAAAGACATGGATGTAAAGTTTAAACCTTTAATATGAACACGCAGGATGATAGTGCGTGTTGATCAGTTGAAAGGCATGAAAACGAGTAACGCGAGAATATTTTTGGATACCTCTGAGATAATTCTGGAGTACCTTTATAGTATATCCACTAGTCTGGGGTACAAGGTTATTTTTTTCTTTTGGTATGTCTAATCTATTTCTGTCTTGGGATGATCATTTCTCCTACTAATCATTTCACTTAACTCTGTCTGCTCAGGCATAGGAAATCTCCTGTTCTAACAAAAATGATCACTATGTGGTTCACTGTGGTTTATATACTGATTATAGACCCAGAATATGCCTTCTACTAAATAATAGGCTTGTTGATTATGTACTTAGGAATTGCCAAAATATTTGGATCATATGCTAAAAGCAGTTTGAGCTTAGGAACCGTATACATATAGTTTTTAAGATTGAACACATCACCACTATACTGTATATTCATGATATTCCCAATGTTGCCATATCATCATGGACGAAATTCGTATTGATGATACATAGACTTGCAAATTTAAGGTATTCCTGGTGTCTGAGACAAACATTCAAGGTTCTGACTCTTTGCAAATTTAAATACTTGTGCAACCTTGACATGCATATTCGTGCTCCTGGTGTAAAAGAATGAGGTCAAGATATGTAATTTTGTCGTATTGTGGTAAAACTTAATGGCATGAAACAGCATATGAATTTGGCACCTCTGGGATGTAAAGTTTTTGAAACAGAGGTACGTTTTCGTGTAGGTGGACTCTGCTTACATGTTGGATCTGGATAGCCTGGGTTTTAATGTCAAGGTTTTCTCTTTTCCCCAGCATCTTCTTTCATA
Source organism: Melaleuca alternifolia (assembly GCA_019926035.1). NCBI lineage: Eukaryota > Viridiplantae > Streptophyta > Magnoliopsida > Myrtales > Myrtaceae > Melaleuca > Melaleuca alternifolia. Next base: position 1,571,192 of record JAGKPW010002178.1, read on the forward strand.
GTTCAAAAAATTCAATTATTGTTGTGTTCATTGTGGCTTGTACAAATAATGCTTCAATTTTCGTCGACTCTCAGCTAACTTGCATTGTTCTACTGCTTGGTTTTCTCCTTTTCTCTCACATAGTGTTTTGTTTTTTATTTTTCTTTGTCAGGCAACATGTCAAGGAACTAATTTCAAGCTTCGAATCCCTTTTCCGCGTCAAGCTGCAGATAGAAAGTAAGGGATTTACATTTAACATATCTCCTAGACCTTCATTTAAGGTTGATTTTCTGGTTTAGGTTGCTCTTTAAAACATCTTGAGCAATGTTGCATTCTTGTATAAATGGACTTCTGAGCTTCTCTTCAATTTGTTGTTGCATGTGATGCAATAGATATAGGACAAGGGTAGTTATGCAATTCGCTTAACTATGTTGCAGTTGCCAAAGCACAATACATAAGGTGGTAGATAAGTCTTCCTGGATTAGTGAAGAGTTTTGTTCATGTTCTCATATCCTGGTGCAGAACTTCTGAACAGTCCCTCTGTCAATGTCAACCTATGCTTTTTGTATATGCTCCACTTAATTTTAAGGGCAAACCAAGTGAATCAGTGCATGGGACTGAATTTCTTAAGTTATTTAAGATTGGAACTCAGGACTAGGTCTGCTCTGATACTATAATGAAATATATAAATAATAAGCACATCTTCATTTAACAAGTTTAGTTTTTAGAATAGTTGGTCCTGCAAAATCTGACATGGTATTGGAATATAAAGTTTTGAGTTCAAACCTTTCCAAACTTCTATTTGCCTTCCAAATGAAATATTTTTACGCTTAGTGCTAGGTAAAAGACCAGTTCGTGAAGAGGAGCGGTAGCTATTTAAATAATAAATCACTCCTTCTTATAACAACTTAAGCTGTTAAAACAGTTTGCATTGGTTCCCCCCAAAATTTCATGCCTTTATTAGTAGTTGACTTCAGATAGTTGGTCCCACTTTCTGTTAAAAGCTGTTGTTCTTGGGGTTAGGCTATACATGGTCAAATGTTGCCTTCTTTCTCGGAGGGTGTGCGAATTTCGATGGATAGGTGTAAAGATCTCCATCTTAATGCATGTGGGTTAGTTATATTAGAGTGAGTAGAACTTTTCACGCAATATAGATATTAGAAAACTTTTGGAGGCTTTTATTTGCAAATCTATTGCGGAAAGGGTGGTAGCTTTTTGATCCTGTATATGCCTAGTCTATGTTGTCATCTTTATATTAGACCTTTTCTTTTTCGAACTTTCAGTTATCTTTTTCCAGGAATTCCTGTATTCATTGATTTTGCTCTCTCTTTTCCTTGCACCAAGAAAGGGGGGGAGAAAGAACGGTCAGCTTCACTTGGTCAGCAAAAACAGGACTAATTTTGTCAAGATTTTCTTTTCATGATCTCTTGATCATTGATTATTCTTCTGCAAAACTTCATTTTATTGTGGTTATAACAAGTACACACAACTATGCCAGAACACTAGGCAATAAAAAAGTTTGGGTGGAACCTTAGCTTCTTAGTTCATTAGTGAACCAACACAAGCACCTCTCTGATGGAAGTTGAATTAATCTTGCATATCTCAGGGATGTGAAGACCCTCGTAGTGGAAATGCTTGAAGCTGCGAAGGCAGACAGTTGATAGTGCAGTTGAAGGATAAAGAGCTGCAAATGTCTTGGTAATATTTCTCTGGTATCTGTTCGCTTCAGCATGTCATAAAGCAGGTGGCTCCCTTATTGTCTCATTCCAAATATAAAAAAAAATAGGAAAAAAAAGGGCTTTGAGTATGGTTCATATAGTTCACATTCGGCATTATGCCAACTATTATGCGGATATAACTGTTCTTATCCCCTTATATGACTGGTCTTATCTGGTAATTGGACATTGTGTTTGAAGTCTGTGATGTTTAGTTGAGGCCATCGAGATTATTGACTATTCTCTTCACCTGAAGTTACTTTACTTTATGTAAATGTTCTGGAGCACTTTTTCTCAAATTTTTGTGGATCTTCAAACTCTTGCTGTAAAGATCGTGTCCTCTATGCCATTCGTATTGGAAGTTTAAATGGTCAACTGTTTTTACTGATAAAATGTCTTCATCCTGCAGGATCCAGCCCAGAATAAGAATTATATGCGTTGGTTAGACCGCAATCTCTCGAAGCCACAAAAAAGTTATTTGTTATCCTGATAGAAAATTTACCATGTATAGTTGGCTCGCTCATCTCACTGCCTGTTGTATATGTGGATACGTACAGTTATAATGATGAAATGGCACGTCAGGGTTCCTTTCTCTTTGAATTTTATCCAGCAATGAATGAAATGGCACTTTATAGTTCCTTTCTCTACGATTTTTATGCAGCAATTATGAAATGGCACATGTGCATTGCAATCATCTGTAGGTATATTCTAACATAAACATAGGTAAGTGCATACTGACAGAATCCAACAAGGAGAACATTAGAAAGAAACCAAGAATAAAAAAACTTCGTACCTAGTCAGTCTTTGCCACAACAAAGTATGAAACCGATGCTTATACATTGAAAGATGTATCTCTCTCTTTTGATTGATCATTAAAAACATGAAGCTGGAGGTGGTGGGATCTTATTTGTTAGAAAGATGTTATGGTTTGGTGTCAAAATAGCTGTCTTAACACTAAAAAGCCTGCGGACAACACCCTGTCTTCCAACCATAATCAGGCCTTAAAAAAGAACCGCCAAAAGAGAACCACACCCCATGTGATCTCTCTCTCTCTCTCTCTCTCTCTTCGCCTCCTCGTTTTGCATATATAATCTCACATTCCTCACCCAATAGCTATCATTAAGTTGCAAGCTTGCTCTCTAGAATCGAGCCTAAAGCAAGCCTTTCATTTGCTATTGCCAGTTCTTGCCAAGAGCAATCATCTGCAATGGAGACGATGAAGATGAGATTGTTCTTGGCCATGGTGATTGCCGTGATGGCTGTGTCGGCCATCCAAAGTGTATCGGCTGCTGAAGCGCCCGCGCCTAGCCCAACTTCGGATGCTCCTGCCTTCGTGCCCGCCGTTCTTGCTTCTCTGATCGGCACTCTTGCTTTCGGGCTATTCATCTAAGTTGGCCAGGCCTCTGTCTTATTTGGCTTTCATTTCAACGAATTAGCGCACGGATTTCCCTCAATGTCTTTCTCACAAATTTGGGCGCTCCGTTTGGTGCATCATTTCACTCTCGAAAGCCGAAAGAGAATCAGCAATGACTTGGGATTGATGTCTCCGTACTTCGGTCCTTTTTATCTTCTGCTTATTCTTTTTGCTCTCTCTTTTCGCTTTGTCCCCCTTCCTCACTAGTCAATTCTAATAATGACATTTTCTCTTTATGTGATGGTTGCTGAATCTTATTGATGGTCATTGCATCCAATTACCGTCTTTCGCAAGCAAGATCAACTAAATGCATGCCGATCGCCGACCCATCTTTCAAACATCTAGTACTATAAAATCATGCCATCATATAGTCAAAACCACATCGATATGAGAAAGATTACTATCCAAGGGGTCAGATGTTTGATATCCAACGACCGGCATATATCGTATTGTTGGACCACCTAAGCATAGTATTGGCAACAGGATTTTGAGGATGGCCTTCGTCGATGCCATTGTCCATGAACATGTGTTGGTATAAGCAGTTCCTCTTTTTGAAGTGCTCTTGATGGTGTTGCTCAAAACAATCGTCTATCGTGTCCAACACGGGATCTTTGTCCTTGGCAATTTCCATGTGTTGTCTGCTAGCATTTAGGTTTTGAGAAACAAATCGATACCATATTGTTTTGGCATGCCAAATGATTTCTTGCACCGTGTACAACAATAAACAAACGGAGGGATGTAATTTCGATCATCAACGAAAATGTTTAGGTGCGATTGTTATTGATGTGAAAAATCTTTCCGTTAATTAATTTTTTGACGCCATGTAAACGCATGTTATCTAGATAATGTTTTTCAAATCTCAATTTTCCATAGAATGAAGAACGAGCTAGCTTAGCTTTGACAAGTTATGCAGACTTGTAAATGTGAGACGGGGGAGCAACGTTGTAATATGTACCATCTAGATATTCACCCGTGTCGTGCAGGATTTCAAATTTACTAGGAAAATTAAGAAGGAAGAACCGATGCATAAGGAACTTATTAGGAAAACCAAGAATGGAGATAAAAATAGCTAAAAAAAAGATGGCGCGAAAGCAAAACTCGACGCAAGATGGAAACTACGGACAGCGGAGGAGCAACGAACCACAACCAACACATGAAATCGATCCACTCATGACATCCATCACTTTTTATCTGAAAAGTGTTAAGGTTTCCATATATGATTTGGAGTAGGAGAAGAGGGAATGAACAATTTGGGATACCTAGAATTATGTCGAGGACCATTAGCATCAGTCGCGATAAGTACATACAATAACTCGAAATGAACATCAATGGAATAGACAAATGTCGCGGGAGCGACTTCTTATTTTGTAAAATGAGGAGAGACCTGTTCTTAACGCTTCGTAACTTTTTCGAACGGTTCCCCCCAGGAACACCCTTCACTCCAACAATCGGAACATGTTCCTTACTTCATTCTTTACAGAGATCTCTACAGACGTCCTTCATTCATTCGAGTTCTTTCTTGTTTCTTTCCCTTTCCTGCTTCAATCTACAGTAGTTCCTCTCACATGAACAATCCCGCAACCGCGTCTAGCTTCACCCCACCACCACCCACATCACATAATCTGCAGAAACTGACCTTGACTGGCAATTGAACAAGCTCGTCTCGTTAAATAGGCGGGACTCTGCTCATCTCGGCAAGACATGGACTCAAGATTAAAACCCATTGGGTCGGATCTCTCCCTCCTTCAACCGGATAACTACACAGGGCAGAGTTCACGAACTGTCTGCAATGGCTGTGTAGGTTTGATCTTAGAAGCTCAGTTAATTCATCATTGGCGTTCATACCATTTCATGGGGATTCCTCATGGGCTGAATTGACCATTTGAATAAGTGATAAAAGCCATTATGCACCTAAACTAGATAAACATGTCGTACGAGCTTTATGCAACTCATTATCATTGCTTAAACAAGAAGAATCAACACGCAAGCTACAGACAATTGCCAACTCATGTCCCACTAAACTTCCTCCAACGCGAGTCATCAAAGCAATCAGGACATGCCTCCACCCTCCAATATCCTACAAAACCTTTATGACTTGTCGACATGAAACTAAAAAGCCGGACGGATGCGTTTTCAAGCAGATATATGGCTTCAATCAGCTCCCAACATAAAGCACTAGAAATATTGCTGAGTCCAGATATGGATGCTGCAGATGATAATCCGATCAATGATATACAGTTCGGAATATATACAACCATGGCATATTTGATTTACTATATGATGCTGGAAATTTTCACTGCTACTATACATACGAATAGAGCAAAGTTTCACGTACGAATAAGATGGGGATCCCATATATATATAAGGAGGATCCAGAGACCTGACTGAGCACTACCTTGCAACACACTTTAAAGAGTATCATAATAGCCACCAACAATGATATGAGCACGGGTGTGAGGGACTCCTCTCACTGCAGATATTGCTTCGTTCAGTTTGGTTGCATGATGGACAACCTTCTTGATTCTCTGCACCACAAGTTCCGAGCTACTCAGAATCAATAGGTTTTGAGCATACAAAAAAACCTAATTTATACGTCTGCTCTAGACCAAGATGCGAATTATGATGTTTAACAAGCGCCTTTGTCAGAACTATATGCTTCGAGTATATTAAAACAGAGACCTTTCTCTGCACGTTAAGTTTTCTTATAATATGTTGAATTAAGCCGCAAGTCTTGTTTCTACTTTCAAGGAAACACACAAACTGTCTTCCTCAACCTTCCTCTCAATGTGAAAACATCACCGACCACATGCATATTTCGTTGTTGACCATATGCTCAGTTGAGGATTATCCTTCTGGCCATTTAAGGACTCGGCTCTCATCATATAGCTGTACTCTGTTTTCCAGCACAACTTCTTTAAGGACTAATCTAAAGGGCCAGCCAAGTTGGTCGCGACTCATCGCCAAGCTGAGCCAGCAGGAGGCGGCCCTTAAGGCCGCTGCGGGAATCTCTTATCTTGATAATTAGCAATCGCGGGGTGATCCCTGAAGCCTAGACACCCGACGTGTCGCGAAAACAATCTCTACATTCACAATTACCACAACTACTTGGTGGGAAAAGCCAAGCTATGTATTGCATTCTAAGTGATATGCAACGTGCACTGACAAATGGAACGTAATTCTCGTTTCTTGTTCTGACCTTATCATCACTGTAGATCTGAAAGCGCAGATTCTGCTTTTGCTGGCTCTGCCTGTTGTTCTCCTGACGGCTTCCAAGAATCAGGACGCAAAACGTCGCCGCCGCGGCCACTCCAAACGAGCACAGAGCTCCGATCCCTGTGAAGCCCCTCTTCAATATGTTATTCACCCCATTACTTTCACCCTCACTTTGGCTCCCCTTCTCTTCCCACAGGACCTCTCCCACTTCACGCTCGGCGTCGTTCTCGTCCTTCACCACCACCACCGCCTCCCTCTCGCCCCTCATCCTCGGCGGCGAGCACAGGCTCTCCCTCTCCGCCGCCGCCTCCCCCATTGTCATGTCGACGAATTCGTTTTTGTCCATCGCGACCTTCTTGAAGAAGACGCGGGACGTCGCTTCCCGCTCCGAGCCCGACCCTCCCAAGCTCGGAGCTTTGAATTTCTCAGCGGGTAGACCGGCGACTCCCTTGGCCGCCGCCGGATGCTCCGCGGCGGCCTCCTGCTCGAGGCCGATCGAGACTGGGACGACCCAGCTCGCCGGCGGAGAGGGGCAGCGGAAGTGGTCCATGTCGAGGACGCTCTCGGAGTGGCAGCTCCGGCGGCGGGAGTAGATCTTGCCGCCGTGGCCGTCCTCTTGGAAGTCGAGGAGGCCGTCGTCGGCGAGGAGCTCCCACTCATCAGTGTCCATCTCTCGACGGGGCGCGGGTGGCCGGGGGGCTGCGATCGGGTGCTGCTTCGGCGTCGGAGGTGGGTATCATGGAGGAAGCGCGCTCATTCATGAATTCACCACCATCGTCGGTTGGTCGTTTCTCCGGTGAGTTGAGGTGAAGAATGTAGAAGAAGTTAGAGAGAGAGAGAGAGAGAGAGAGAGAGAGAGAGAGAGAGGTTGGGCTTGTTGTTGCAGAAGACGACGGATTAGAGGGGGGTCCAAGCAGGTGGGCCCACATTGGATAATGTGTGCCTCCTTGATTGGGCTCCATAGATCTTTCGTTTTCCTATTTTTCTCCTTAATTTTATTTTCTTAGAAGGATTTCTCCCCAATTATTACTATTATTATTACAATTACCTGAATTTTTTATTCACAAATGCTTCAATTTTTTTGTGTGATATGAAGAAACTCAATGTTGTACATGTACATTATCTATTAAATCTATTTTGGTTATATTCGTGGTATATTTTTCACATTAATATAAATTCGGAGTTTGTTTTATAATGCAAAAAATTAAAGTATATCACTTTAAGGTTTTTTATGACACCAAGAAATAAATTCAGAATATTCGTATCACCGTGTGTATAACTTAAAGTCCTTTGTGGTGTTTTCAAGCAAATAATAGCATGCCCAAATTAGGAATTACCCTTATAAGCTTGTAATTAGCCTGTAATAAGCGCCGTAATTAGCTTATAACAATTAGAAGGGCCACATGTGTTGGAGATCAAATATGACAGCGTTGTGTTCACTGTGTCACGTCCTATTCCATTTTTTCGATGGTATTTCGTACTTCTTCTTATATTCTAATAGCGTCGATTTCGATGTGAATTCAATTCATTGAAATCAAACTACATAGGGGGATCTCTCTATTCTTATACACACAAAGAACTTACCGAGTTTGAAAACATAAACTTGTCTTTTCGGTGTTGGTCAACCGTATGGCCTTTTTGTTTTTTGTTTTTGGGCCCGACATTTCCAAATTGGCACATGCAATTCATTCAACATGAAGTGTTTCTAGACATAAGAAGAAGATAAATGTGGCAATAGTTAGAGGTGGTCCTTGACACCTCTGAAGAGCGTTTTCTAAGGAGACAAAAGAAGGGCACTCTTGAAGGGTAGATAAAAAGATGATGATGCTCCAAAACGGGTCTCCCTCTCGTGAGGGAGGTTACTGAAAATGAATTGTGCTTGCTGGACTTGGCAAGTGCGTGAAAAGGACAGATAACAAAGAGGAGCTAGAAAGCGATGGCCCTCCCCATCCGCCCATCCACTCTGCATCTTCCTTGGTCTCTTCAATCTTCCCGTGGGCTACTTGAATATTCCTCCTTAATTTTGGCCCAATCAGCCAATAAAGTGGACCAATCTGAAATCGGGCTGTCAACCTTAAACATCCCAAGCTAGAACTAATGTTGCTCTCCTCACAGAAAATCTCAAACCTGTACCCATGATGCATCTGGTCCGAACATACCATCCTTTAGCGATTTTGATTTGACATGAATGGTAGACTTAGGGTGGAGATACTGGTTTATATTCTTTAGATGAAAATTAGTTCAGAATAACCGTGTCATGCATTTTCTGAGATTCTCAATGGTAATAATTCTCTGAAATTCTCTTTTCACATAAGCCTTCTCGAAATTAAAGTACATATCCATTTAGATACTAGAAAACTATCCATATGTCCACACGTCTTAATCAGAAGGTTGCTAGTGCAAAAGAAAGAAAAAAAATGATACTCATTATATAGAATATACCCTTCAAATAAACCCAAACTTTTGCTTGCTAATCTCTTGTTTTTCTTTCTTGGGTGTAACTCCCTAACTTCGAGGTTTCTCTATCTTTGGGGTCTCGCTTGTCCTTTTCATTGATGATAATATTTGAGATCTGAAACGTGAACGCAAAACAGCAGAGAATGAATAATGAGAGATCATTCAATTCTGGCACATCACAACTCGTTCAAGCTTAGAATAACAATTACAAACAATGTTCATGTCTGTTCAGTAAGTAAGATAGGAATTGCATAAGTGTCAAACGCTAACATGGGTTGACATGAAACCAAATCAACAGTCTGGCATACTATATCAGGACAGCACCGAGGCTTTACATTCCTCAACAACTGATCGCAGTATCAAAACACAAACGTCTGGTCTTTCAACATGATGCAGAAGGTCTGGGTGGAGAATGACTGAGTTTGGGTAAAGAGACCGGTCTCGCCACTCCGAGCATAGGTTCCAACACGCGAATACGATTGCCTAGTCACGTTTGAAGAATGAAGTCTAAACACAACAAATGATCGCCCTCGCCGCTCATAAACTAAAATCAGCAACTGTCTTTCTAGATGTCGCAAAGATGGTAAACACTACTTTGAGAAAGACGCAAAACATCTCGAAGCTCACATGCTCATGCCTCCAAGCAACTAGCGTCACTGGATGCCTCAAAATCAACACATGCATATATATATATATATATATATATATATATATATATAGAGAGAGAGAGAGAGAGAGAGAGAGAGAGAGAGAGAGAGAGAGAGATGTAATTATACACCCAATCTATGATTTATTCTCTTGCCATTCATTCAGCACAGAAAGAATTTATGTTCCAGACCTAAGATTCATGATATAACTGCCGGAGATTCACAGGGTGGGCATTCCTAGCGCTTACATGGAAGTTACTGCTCTTGCAGAGTCTCAGTTTCCTCCAAGCCTTTCTCACATAAATCATGTGAAGCATACGCAAAGATTCCAAAAACCTGAGGACCCTCAGACAGAGGAATAATACAGATAGAGATAAGAAAGGATCCTTCATTATCATCTCCTTCATAGATGTCCTGCCAGTCCTATTCCAAGATGTGGAGCTTAATTCTTTACTGCTACTTAAACCCGTCAGTCGATCCTCCATGGAATCTAGAACTGGTTCAAACCCTGCATTATGATCAGAAAGGTAGATGTCACATTGATGTTCGGTAAATTTTGCTTTATGGAGCTAATTATACAAGGCAAATTCATGGAAGTGACAATTAAAAAGAAAATAAAAAGTAAAGTGGCTTCAACAACTAGAGTTTTCCTTTAACAGTTAAGTCCACAATGGCTTCAACAACTAGAGTTTTCCTTTAACAGTTAAGTCTACAATCTTTGACTTTGTTAACCAAATGGAGGATGAGCGTGCTCTAGCAGAAGTGCCTGCAAACAAATCATCCTCAACATTTTTATCGAATAAAATAAAATAAAGCAAAAATTTACCAGTGTTTCTCTCATAAAACCGCACCAGAGAGAGGAGGGTTTTTGAACCGTGATATTTCACCATTGAAGTCTGATTCACTACCAATATTGAGGGCAAGCTAAGGATTCCATAACTTGAAAGCACACTGAAATGGAAAATGATAATGAGCAAGCATGACATGGTAACTCGCCAATTTGAACATAAGCAAGTACTCGATATTTTGCAAAATAAAGCATATTGTCAATAGATAAAAGGATTCAAGGAGAAAGCCTTACGGGAAAGACGTACATTAATTTTCAAGAGATTTATTAGGCTATAATGGATCGGGCATTATTATCAGTGATAAATGTGCATATTAGACTCTAATGGGATCAAAGGCTCTACAAATGCTCAATTGATCCAAGGTATGCATGTCACCCCCCCAGACTGGACAAAAGGAGAAAATGAGGGGACACTATGACACCTTGATGGACTGACTACCTTAAAGGCCCCAAATGCAAGTGAGTTCAAAACCAATCGAATACAATGTCGAAGTATAATTTCACAGAGGACAATGAACTCACATGGAAATGCCGACTACTTATTATCCCTGCCCCCCATGCCCACTCACCCAAAGGATTAATGCACATGCATCCTAGCTAGTCAACTGACAGCAGATATCACCCTCTATTACACCCATGTGCAAGGTCTTCAAATGCAAATAGGAGGATTGCTATCATGGAAGCATTGAGGTCTGCACCATCCCATGCACTTGATTTCAAATCATGTACTAAGGATGTTATCTAAATGACTCTCGACTGTCAAAGAGACAAAGCCATACACTTAAAGAGGTGACGTGATGCAATTCCAATCTCATAAAGGAAATTGCACTTCCCCTTTCCTATAAAACCAAGTGTGACCCTTCCTTTCCCAATGATAAACTTAAAAAAAAAGAAAAAAAATACTCATTAAACCTTGAAAAAGATGGTGCAGCGTTCACCCCAACCTAGAAATTTGTCAAAAATCTACCATCCAGAGTTGAGGCCAACAAAAAGCAATGGAACATGTGAAGATCTTCCAGTGGTAAACAAAAAACAAAGGAGGCTTGACGCATATCATTAAGCAGTATTGCACCTTGACACAGCTGAAGATTGCTCAACTAACAAATGATCCATCTGAGGAAACATGAAGCTGAGGACATCAAAAATAGGAAGCAATTTCTGCGAAAATGGACACCAAGAAGCATAAAAGAGCAAAGCGGTATTTCCATTTTTGTCTTTGGAAGAAAAAATGCTCTTGAGGAGGTCTCCGTCCACCTGAAGTAGACAGGGGAACAAGGTTAAAGGATAAAGCGTAAGATCGAGAAAACACAGGGATTCCTTAATATTGAGAAATTTGCGTTTATCAAGTTGAAAGAACTATAATTGCAGGCACTTACGTATACAGATGCACAAGCTCTCATCATAACATCTACCCCATTTAAATAGAAGTGATAAGTCAGTAAGAAGATCTATACTGAAGCTACACAAGAACAAGCACAGTTGGCATGAAAAATCTCAAGGGCCATGTTTAAGTAAAATGACAAAAAAATCTACAAAAAAACATGGCACTAAGAGAGGACTAAAGAGTAATGCCTCCAATGATAGAGGGTCTTAACAAATGAATCAACCTAACCTCAACTTTTAGGGAAAAGCAAAAGGCCAATCTCAAATTATAGAGTTTCATAAGTTATTGTGCCTCTGCATTTGAACACAGGGCATATACAAATTTCTCCGATTGAATGTTTTTTTTAATATGGATGATTGGCAGAATCAATAGACAGAGCCGCATTGTGGTGGGCCACATGGCTGGCAGCAGGAGCATTAGTTGAGAAATTCTCTAACCGCTTCCTCTTAATCTAGATTGCTTTTTAAATTCTACAAGTTGGATTATTCCCTTTTTGGCCAAATGCATGTTTGGTTCCCACTGACGGTATCGTGTTGCCATTGATATGTCAAACTTGATCCTAAGTTGTGCTTGATAAGTGGACTGGCTTTATGCCTGAAAATCATGATTTAGTTCAATCATTCATGCATAGATGAATAGAAAGCAAAAGCAACTTATTTACTCTCCAGGTCTAAGAAGAAGCACCTAAGAAACCTTTCCTGCGATAAAAAAATTTCACTTTGCCCATTACAGGGAGACTGATTTCAGTACAGGAATAAAAGCGACTCTGCATGGAGACCCAACGAGCCTCAAATCCTCCAACACAGATAAGTATTATAGAGGTTGTCCTTGACAGCCATAGAAAATCTCACCCTGGCTCAAAAATAAATTCCACTGTTCAAGTTCAACAGAAGTGCAGATCATCGCATGTTGGCAGGGAATAAGATTTTCAGTACCCTTCTCCTTTCTTATTTTGATTATATAGACGATAAGGAAAATTGATGGCTTCATATTCTACTCATTGGTACTTCTATTTTACAGTTACAACTAGATTTAGTGTTTGGGAAATATGATCTCTGCCATCCTATGTCGGATGGGATCAAGAGCACATGTGCTGAGTCCGTACTCATCAGTGGCTCATCATGACAGGAACACCCAATATAACCGAATTTCCTTCACTCATCTGGAGAAAAAAAGAAAAAACCAAAACTTTTCTTCCAGATGTCATTAGACATTGACTGTTTCAAGCTGGTAGTTTTGCAAAGTAATCTATAACCAATGTAACAGAATGAACTAAGTCGAGCCTTCTAGAACAGGGCAAACATCGTCTACTGGGCTTCGGTTCCCTCAAAAGTCAGATGAGAAAGAAAGAATCACCACTTTGAAGAAAGACAGAGGAACCACCATTTCAGATTCCACAGTGTCTAAGTGATCCTCCTAGTAAAGCCCATATGCATCCGATACTTGAATAGCTCGTAAACTTTTAGCCAAAAGCTGATTAATGACAATAATTCAAACCGCAATCTTTATCACGAATCTCCATATTCTCGGACCTCATTCACCCAGAAAGAAAATTAAACAAAACTAACAATTCCAAAAATATTAAGGATCAGCCGACCCAAAATAGAGAGAGAGAGAGAGAGAGAGAGAGAGAGAGAGAGGCGAGTTTTCATTTCAACATCCAAAGGAAATGATCAATGAATTAATTACCAGCAGGAAAAGCAAAAGCCATCGAAGAACACAATCAGAGGAACAAAACACCCAGATAAACCATAAAGACGCAAACTTTCAGCCCAACCAGATATAATCTCAAAGCATTGCGGCACGCAGAACGAAGCAAAGCATCGGAATTCAGCGAAAAAAGCTCATGCACCTGAAGAGGCAAACTGGGCGAAATCGAAGTGGAGCACCAGGGCATTAAGCTGCGGAGGAACGGAAAGGACTCGATGGGGCAGGAGGCCGGCGACCCCGCCGACGCGAGCAGCGTGAGCTCCAAGAAGGCGGTCATGCAGATCAACAGAGCGGAAGCCACCGAAGATGGAGAAGCCATTAGAGGGGAATGCACGGACCCTCGAACCCAGATAGGGATCAAAGGTTAGAGATTCACGCGAGAGAGCGAGAGAGAGAGAGAGAAGGGGCGGCGCCGAGTTTGAGGGCGTCTCCAAGTGATGATTCAAGAAATGGTTGCGAACCCACTTTGGAGTTCGACGGGAGGGTCGAGATAAGAGCAGGGCAGGTGAGATCGAGCCCCTCTTTTTGGGTCATCCAAGCGTCCCGTTTTTTTCCAAAATCGAACAGGCTCTGCCATTTTTACGTACGCGCGCGCGCGCGAAAGGTCGTCTCATCGTCATCCCCGTCCTCGTCAACTGAAGCGAGGACGGCAATCTGAAAAATGACTGAACTGGGAGCTCCACTTCTCAAAGTTACGACCCAACCTTTTCTTTTCTTTTCTTTTCTTCTACGAGATTTGTTCGGACTCTGATTTGAGTGGCAAGTAAGCACGAGCATTTTGACTCAGTAACACTAAATTCCTCGCTGGTCTGGTCATTTCCTCAAACACCACGTGAACTTGATCAACTACAGCTCAATAGTCCAATTGGTCCTGTGCTCGTCACCGCCGAACAACAAAGGCGGCGCATCTCGTGCATGTTTCGTCCCTTCTCGAGGGGCACTTCAGTCCCCAAACCACTTGTCTGCACGCCTAAAATGTTAAGAAGTCTCGAATGTGCCCCAACTCTATAGAAGAGAAAGAAAGGGTTACAGTTTCTCGAGCATAGATCGGAAGAAATGGAGATGGCTATAACTAGAACATTGTGGGTCGAAACAATTTGAGCTAGGCCCTCTCTAGCCCGCGAGGAATTCGGGGTAGGGTCATCGGATTCCTTTTAAATCGGGGGTTCAAATTATGATGGGTTTTTTTGGACGAAAACGCAGTTTGCAAAGTTGCAAAGCCACACTTCATGAGTACAAGTTCGTTGATCGGCCATTATTTATTATCGTGACGACTTTAGGGGACTATCGAATCAAGATGATCAAGTTCGCTCTGTATTTTGAAAAATATCAAATTAGTTTGGAACTCCGAAAAAAACAGAGGTGCCAATTCAGAGGAGTCATCGGCTCAGAGGGATCAATTTCAAGGAGGTATTTTGACATAAAGTCGACTCCGAGGGTAATTAGTATATGACTTACGTTGAAAGAATGATGCGGGAGTAGACTTATGGAGAGAATCGAGTTAACTAGGGGAAGAATCGAGCGACCCAATTCCATGGCTCCATGAGTCTTCCACCTAACACGTGAAAAATTAGTAGCAAGCAGCAAAAAGATGGAGAGAGAGAGAGAGAGAGAGAGAGAGAGAGAGAGAGAGAGAGAGTGGCACAGTATCTCCAAATGTTAAGAAGCAAGAACCAGCCGTGAACATCAATTTCCCGAGCACAAATATACAACTCATATCCGAGCTCGTCAACAAGGATATATGCACAATGAGCGGGCATAAATTTCACGAGTTGATATCTGTAAATTTATTTAAATACCAAATCATGTTTTTCTTTCATAATTTAAACTTTCAGGACAATCAAGAATGATCTCGTTAAATTGGTGCGGCGTGATAGTGGATGGTGAAGTGGTCGAAGAGGGTCATGGGACAAGAGACAAGTGTTCTATGGTCGAGCCATTTCTTTTTGAAGATACTAGTTGCACGTGCATTGCGCACAATGCCTCATCATTCTTGGAAATGTTTACTTAAATGTAAGTAGGGGATGATAAACTAAATCATATTAATTTCGAATTTATTCCATCTATTCTTATTTATTATACTTGCATCTCAATTTGACATGATGAAGTCACATGTTCATGTGATTAGTTTGCAAAAGCACGCCCTCTTTAGACATAAATGCTGAGATATCGAACATTCGTTTAAATCAATGATCAAAGCGAGCACCAACATCACGTCGAGCAATCTTACTAGCATATTAACAAAAGTAGGTACGGACATTTGCTCTGAAACATTCATTTAAGCGGATCGATTAAAGGAATAAAAACGAATTATCTTGATCTAACCTCTAGCAAAAGGGTTGACAAGATTCAATGAAAATCAAATGCATCCAAGAGACTTAGCGAGGGCGGCAAGTTATCTAATTCAAAGAGAGGCGGAGGTCGAAAATTCCATATGAAGGCATCGACGTGGATGAAGAGCTGGAGAACTTATCCAAGATTACGACGTGGTGGATGAGGGGAAGAGATCCATCTTTACACCTCCTTTTCTTTTTCTTTTTTTTGTTGCCTCCACTTTCAGTTTCATGTAAACCCACCTCGCATATTTAATTTCCATGCTCATGCATTCCATATCTATGTAATTTCAACGTCATTGAGGGAAATTACTAGGTGAGTTTTAAATTTATTGCATAGACATCAATTCGACTCTGAACTTTTCAATCTCGCCGATGTAATCCGAAATCTTTATGCGAAATTTCAATGTGATTATTCTGGCTAATCATTGCTTGAGATTATTGACACGGCGATTCGTAGGTTATTTATGCCATAGTTCCATGTAGGACTTGATGATTACAAGACATTAGGTTTGGCACCACATCAGCAAAATAACACATGTAGGCTTTTTGGCAAATTATCTTTCAGTTTTTGTGTTCCGGTGATTATTGGATGTCATGTCAGGTTTAGCAGGGAGAAGATCACCAGAAGTGCCAAAAGTTGTGTACGGGTGCCAAAAGTTCAAAATCGCTCATTTCAGTGCCAATTTCGGAAAAACCAGAACTTTTAAATGCTAACTCCGGTATACCTGCCACTAAATCCGACATGGCCTATTGTTTATTAATTTTCAGGTCCAATGTGGCTCCCCGGAGGCATAGTCAGCATATACACATCAAAACGACGTAGTATAGTCGACTTTCCCAAAAATAATAACCCTAAATCAAAAAATAAAAAAAGATAAGAAAATAGAAAAAAAATAGAGGGGGGAGGGCCGGCGAGGCAGAGCGCGGCGAAGCCCTCGCCGGCGGCCGGCTGGGGCGAGGCCTACGCGAGGCCGGCCTCGCCCAGATCTGGGCGAGGGCGAGGCTAGTTCCTGGCCAGGGCGAGGCCGGCAGCGGCCTCCCCCGCCCCCATCGGCCTCGCCCAAGGCAGGCGAGGCCTGCGCGAGGCTGGCCTCGCCCAGATCTGGGCAAGAGCAAGGCTAGGGCAAGGCCAGCCCCGCCCAAATCTTGGCGAGGCAGCCTTGCCCAGGCTCGCCCTCGCCGGCAAGGCCTGCGCGAGACCAGCCCTCCCCAGATATGGGCGAGGCCGGCTTTGCCCTTGCCGGCCAGAGGGCGGCGAACCCTGGCCGGCCCCTGGCGAGGGCTTCGCCGCCCTCTTCCTCGCCGGCCCTTCCCCCTTTATTTTCTTTTATTTTCTATTTTCTTATCTTTTTTGATTTTTTGATTTAGGGTTATTATTTTTGGGAAAGTCGACTATACTACTTCGTTTTGATGTGTATATGCTGACTGTGCCTCCGGCGAACCATATTGGACTTGAAAATTAATAAACAATAGGCCACGTCGGATTTCCGGCAGGTATACCAGAGTTGGCACTTAAAAGTTCTGGTTTTTTCGAAATTGGCATTAAAATGAACGATTTGAAACTTTTGGCACTAAAGTGTGCGCCGTACACAACTTTTGGCACTTCTAGTAATCTTCTCCCGGTTTAGCACTATATTGGAAAAATTAATAAATTTAGGGTTGAATTGACATTCATACTATAAGATTAGGATTGATCGGGTGATTCTCCCATTTCATTGTACTTTTACATTTCTCATACTTAGGCTCAAATAGATTCGCAATCCATTGGATTCCCACTCTGTGCGTTTAATGTGGAACGAAGGAGCGATCTCGATCATCAGGTGGAGATCTTTCATTCGAAAACTTAAAATGTGTTTACCAGCGATACAACGCATACAATGATCATAATACGTGAACATATGAAACTATATTCAAGCGTAGCTCAATTGCACCCTACATAATTCTTGACATACAATTGATTCGATCAATAGACTGAATTCAGGCAACACTTGCTCGAAGCCTGATTCACTGTGTCAATGCTCCTAAGACCCTGGACAGTTTGCAAGCTTTCAACTCGGAGACTATTTTTTTTCAAGGGAAAAAGTATGAAAAAAAGTCATAAACATATTGAATTGGTACCAATTCATTTATAAACATTTTAATTTGACCACTTTAGTCCTACATATTTTCGTACCGATTAAGTTAATATGGCCAATTTAAGCTGGAAATCGCTAATATGAAGCCATCTTACATTACATGATAGACACCGACGTGAAATTTTTTTTCTTTGTTCCTTTTTTTTTCTTCTTTTTCTTTCCCTTCTTTCCATTGGTGGCCGATAAGGATGATGCCGGTGAGGTCACCCTCGCCAGATTTGCGGATACTAGGCAACGGCCAGGCGGGGGTGGCTAGATCGACCCTCGCCATGCTAACGTGGCCTTGTCGACATTGCCTGTGGGAGGTTTGGCCTTACAGGTGCTCGCCCTCACTTAGGTGAGGCCTACCCTCATCAGCCATAGCCTTACTGGCCATTGTCGGGAAAAAAATGAAAAAGAAAAAGAAGAAAAAAATTAAAAAAATTATTAAAAATTTAGAAAAATCCCATAGTAATGTTAGTTGTGCTACGTAGAAATAATATTGTCCATGTCAACAATTTAGCTTAAATTGATCGGATTCAATATGAAGATGTTTATGATTAAATTGATCGAACTGAAAGGTTTTTGAGATTAAATTAGTACGAATTCAATAAGTTTAAGATTTTTTTTTGGTATTTTTCGATTTTTTAAAGTACGGGAGACAAAGTACACGAGGGGAAAAAGAAAAGCACTGCCAGAAAGCCTCCACGCGCCGTTGACTCGACGAGCCCACCATTCGTGTCCAAAATAGCGGCAGGATGAGCCCAGAGAGCACTCATCCTTTTGCCTTCCATTTGCTGTTTTATATATACGTATCCATCTCGATTTCCATAGACTTTTCAAATTCATATCATAACTATATCTCTTCCGGAGACCGAAAGCTGGCAACTAGAGCACGTTGAATTCAAAGGCGGGCAAAAAAGGGCGAAATTAGGCATCTTCCTATCGTCTTCATCCGGCCATTCTTCATCAGGTGCAGAAAAAAGTAAATACACGGGGGGTCCTTACCTTACCTTACATTACGTGAGTTCTTCATGCACGCTGACTGGAGACGGTCAATCTTTCCTCCGCCAAACCAGAACAGAAGACGGGGGGGAAATCGTATGACCTGCTGTCTGAATGAGCCTGACGTCATGGTTTCTGTGTACTGTTTAGGAGTCCAAAAATGGTCGAGGTACATGGAGCTAGATCCATGCTCGTATAAACGAGTCGGGTATAGTTCATATTCGTCCCGGTGTACTAAAGGAAGAACATATACAGGACGTTGGTTTCAATCTTGTTATAACGTGGTGCGATGATGGTTAGTCCTTCACATCTCCAATGTGTATATACTATATGCCTGCTTCGACATCTTTCATGGCACCAGGAACCATTCTTCATGGAAACTTCCCTTGGTCGCGTTGGAATGCACAGTTTCCACTTCTTAGTCTAATTCAGTGGACAGTCTCTCTCGTCAAAGATTACGTTATGTGGAACCCTCGAGCTCTAGAGCGAAAACTATTTGCGGCGACACACGATGAATGTAATCATTCCTTGATATATCAACGATGGGACCTTTCAGGGTTTAGGAGTTTTGACATGCCACAAACCTGGAGGACGTGTGCCTCATGAATATGAAACCCTAAAATCTTTCTCACCAAATAAAACTGGCTGTCCATATATATTTTAGATAGGAAAGGGAATTAATCGAATGATTAGGCGCTTCGCGTCGGGTGCGGCAGATTATGCACTCGAATCAAACATGTCTCATCCAAAACGATCTTGGAGTATGCTAAGTTCGTCATCTTGTAGAGAGAGTCACACCTAATGTTGTCCAGAAAAAGGCGTCACAAATTCTCCACCACACAAAGTCCTTTGCTCCGTCACAATCAATTTTAACCGTCGACGTATACTTCGTTTATATTCATTAATGATGTTAGAGAAACCAAGGAAGAAGCCGTCGTGTCTAACACACAAGCACTCCCATGGTTATTTCAACCAACTTAAAGAGATGATCCATATGATAGTTGACATTGATTGTGATGTGAATTGTGGCAACAAAGGAAGATACTAAAAAAAAGTTTTAAATTTATTGTACGGGGGTTAATTCAATTTTAAAATTTTCAAATGTGCCAAATTGTCATATATATTTTGACCATTTGTCCAGTTAATCCATATTAATGATTTGTCAATTTAATCTTATAGTTATTTGCTAGGTTATGTTACTAGCGGGCATTTGACTAGAGGTTTATATTGTAGTAATCTACCGTTGTATGATTCCTATTGAAGCATATATTGGGAGGGTGGGTGCGGGATGAACGATTTCAAAGCGGACTCCCCATTCAAAAGATAAAGAAGATTGCCAAGATTTCGTGATCTGCTGCCCACCTTATTCCAATTCAATGAGTATTCTCAATATTATACCTTGAAGATGTTTTAATGATTTGCTAATGTAGTTTTTCTGACTAAATATCTAAATAATAGGTTTAGGACTAAATTTGGAAATTTTGAATAGTTTAAGACTAAATTGATACAAAGAAAGGTTCATGATTAAATTTGCAAATTGTTCAAATGCCTAGAACTAAATTAGTACAATTGAAAAGTTTAGAATTGAAGTGGTTGCCTTACAATAAACTTATGACTTTTTGGATAATTATTACTCGAGTATAAGGTCTTGAGATCTCTTAAAGAATAGAAGATGCCATGGATAATCAAGAGAGAAATTCAAAGAATGACGGATGCTTGGGTAATCAAGAGAGAATTTTTCTGTGTATCCCGTTGTTGTTGCCACTTTTGCTGATCTTTTGTCCCCTGGTAAGCACTAAGTATCTGCGGATCCAAATCTTTTTCTTTAAGTTACCAAAACATGCGCAGGGGAAGATGAGCCAAGCCGTAACGTCCAAGCGATCATTTTTTCTTTTATTTGGATAACATTAAGTAAAGACAAGGAGGTATGCTTTCCATCTCACTCTTTCATTCTGGGCATATGACCCGACGTTGAACCTCTCGAGTCTCACATCCATTTCTTTTCAGCGCGACACGAGCCAAAGATGGCCGCCCCATGCAATCAAACACTCGATATAAAAACAATCGCACCCCACGTGTTGAGAACTCATTGGCCATTCGATGTCCCTACTTCATTCTAAATGAAGGCTGTCGAGTGTGCGCTCTTTGTACTTTTCCTCCCTGCCTTATTCGACATCGTCATCTCCCTACATATAGTGCCCCCCTCCATGGAACCCTAATTCACTTTATCCACGATCAATCATCCTTCGCACGCAGAGAGAGAAAGCAAGAAGAGAGAGAGGGAGAGAGAGAGAGAGAGGAAGGGAGGGAAGGAGGGATATGAGGAATCCACAGTCGTCCTCGTCGTCGTCGACTTCGCTGAGCAAGCCGACGCCGTGCTGTAGCAAAGTGGGAATCAAGAGAGGCCCGTGGACGCCTGAGGAAGACGAGATTCTGGCGAGTTACGTAAAGAAGGAAGGGGAAGGGAGGTGGAGGACTCTGCCGAAGCGGGCGGGGCTTATGCGCTGTGGCAAGAGCTGCCGCCTCCGGTGGATGAACTATCTCCGGCCATCTGTTAAGAGAGGGCAGATCGCACCGGATGAGGAAGATCTCATCCTGAGGCTCCACCGATTGCTTGGCAACAGGTGAGCACTATTACTCCACAACTACGGCAAAAACCCTATCCATTTCGGAGATACGTTGAACCTCCACATGCATAATCTAAAAGATTTCTACACCTTCTTAGCTAGGCTTTCACTTAATTTAACTCTCTCTTTCCCGTGCACGAAATGAAGTTGATGATGTTACTCTCTCACGCATCTACCAATCGCTAGTTAGCGTGAATGATCTGGGTGCTTAACAATATACAAACCAATGATCTTGTAGATATCTGTCTAAATAATATCTGATGTTGTTTTCTATCCAATTAGTTTGGCTGAGCTTGATTTCAGGTGGTCCCTGATAGCCGGGAGAATTCCAGGAAGGACAGACAACGAGATCAAGAACTACTGGAACACTCATCTAAGCAAGAAACTCATCAGCCAAGGAATCGATCCGAGGACCCACAAGCCCTTAGAGCTTCTCCCCAACATTCCAACATCAGATCACCATTATGTTGCCCCAGCTTCGTTCTCCCCACAAAAACCTAGTGCTTCTGAGTTTCAAGTGACTAATGACAATCACTATCAAGTCGCCTTAACTGATGACACCCAGGATCCTAAAGAAGTGATGACGAACCTGCAAGATCTGCGTCAAAACCCTAGGGTTGATCATCAGGGTGGCATCAATCAGAATTGGCAGAATCTTGATGGGTCAGCGATGATGGCCGCATCTTCCTTACACCACAGCGAAGCGCAAAACCATGCTCAATTCTACATGGACAACAACAATGAGGACATCTTCTCTTCATTCTTGGACTCCCTGATGAATGACGATGGGTACACGAATCAGCATCAGCGTGCAGCTTCTTTCGTTCCTCTGGTTTCGTCTGCTATGAATACCTTCAATAATCAAGGACCCATCTGGGAAGCTGAATTGAGAGCTGCAATGGGGCCATCAGCTGATCAGCAAAAATGGAACCTATAATCACTGCATGCAAGTCCAAAAGAAAGGGTACAAATATGTAGTTCTATAGCTTAATTTCTCGAGTTTTTGTTCTGTCCAAATCGTCGATGGAAAAGATGAACTTGTCATAAATGATGCTAGCACGTTGCCATGCGCGCATCTATGGTTAAAGAAACACTTAAGTATATTTGAGATGCACACCGGCAGCTAGTATGCAAGTATTGTGCGTGGAAGTTGATTTTTTCACTGGCGGGGGACAGCAAAAATCTTCAAATCAGACTCTTATTTCAAGCAAAGAGAGTCATTTTCTTTCTTATTTCATTTGTTAATGTCTTCGTTTCTTTTGTAAGAAAACTTTATTGCTTCTCTAGGTGTGAATGTGTGTACTCATAATGACAACGTTACTGCATTTCATTACCTTTCGTGCATATGAATCTTCCCCTGGCTGATAGTACATCAAAAAATTATGTGAAGTTAAGCCTTCAAAATATTATTTGAAGTTAAGCCTTTACTATCTTAGCATCAAGTTTCCTTGTTGCTCAATATTTCAGCACGGTGCTCTTTATTTCCTAGAATAGCAACCCAAATCCAATTATCCTTATTTTAAAGGTAATTTTGAAACTGAAATACCACAATGACAGGTTCATCGACAAAAACCGTTTAAAAAGTTTTTTGAGTAATGATTAAAAGCAACAAATCTAATTGAAGAAGTGATATACAATCTATCTTAGAAAGAGCATAGATATATAGGAGCTTCAATCATATTCATGCAGCTAGAAATGGTATATACGTTTGACTCCACAGATTAGTGGACACTCTATCTATCAGGGCAGAGTCTTTTACTTGTAGTTATAATAGTTTTATTACAAGAAATGCGCATGCCTTTTTTTGTCATTCTGACATGTAACTAAGGGTGTAGATTTCCTCGACAGTTTACTCACTTAATTGACATATCAGACTATGTCGAGAACGTTTACTGCTAGATTTCCATAATTACTAGGTGACAAGGCTTTACTTTTATCAACATATAGACAAGTCCAACTTTTTTTTTTTGTTGGTACAAATTGGGTGCTGGGGAAAAAAGTAATCCCCGAATGAAGCAATTCCAGTAAAGACATAGCAATGAATCTCAATAAAAAATCATCTCTACATATGTAGCATCTCTTACATAGATTAGACATCACAAGGTGTTCTGGTGACATAATGAAGTATCAAAGCTGGGACATTTTAAAGTGGCAACAAGAATCCACGCATGTTCGTGATGAAGCACATTTTGATTCTTCACTCTCGAATTTAGGAATATGTAGACTTTATGGGAGCGTTATTTTATCCATGATGCCTCATGCATGCGAAGCCATCGCATTTAGAAAGCACCAAGATCGTCAGGATGTTATGTTTCATATATAAAACTCCCCTGAAGAAAGTGTCATCGGCGAACTTCTAGCTGAGTCTTAATGGTTGAGCTAGTTCAACATCAATATCGCTCTCTTTCTCGTGTCCCACATTTATCTCCCAATACACCATTGTGGTAGTAATTGCACACTATAATCAAAATATCTCATTGGCGATTTTTCCAATTACATACTAGCATGGATTTTATTAATTTAAGTGGTGAGGAGGTTCATCATAGAGAATAGATGTAAAGCAACAAACTCAGCTCATACGCGAACACATTTGAGATGCAAGTAAGCTTAATCTAGAGCATCTGCAAGCAAGATATTGCGGCAACTTTTCAGCCTTTTAAAGTCAAGGAATAAGCTTGAATTTCTAGCTACTTACCTATGGATATTCTAGAACTGAAAATCAGGTTTACTATATATGGATATTTATAATCTCGTAAGGCCCATGCAAACGAAGAAAACTTCGTCAGGTCATAATACATCGCAACCATTCCATTAAATTTTGTAACCCTTCGTTTTTCTTTTCTTTGAATTTCACTTTCCGCTGATTGTGTTGTCCGTTAGAAGGAACATCACGTTCTATCAATGGCCACGTTGTTTCTAATGGTATAGACTTTCCATAGATCGACCTTGACTATAAGAAATGAGGACATTTGCGCTTGAGCTTAACAAGGTGAAAACTTGGCGAGGTTCTCATAAATCTCTCGCGTATACTTATCACAATCACAGAGCATACACGAATACCGAAGAACACTTTTAAGGGTAAGTTGCTATGGGGGTAAAGAAACATGAAGTGTCCATACCTAACAAGTTGGGATCCGGATAAGACAAGTGACCTGATCGAGGGGGCCTTGATAACCATCCAATTTCAGATCGGACGGTCCTCATTAATAGGGGGATTTTTTTTTATGGAAAAAATCGCAGCCGTGCAATTCAGATCGAAGGGCTGCAGTCGGAATCGGGTCACATGTCCTTAGAATAGGTGATCCATTTCCACAAGTTGAAAATGCACTTGAATGTAGGGCTGCTCAACTGGATCGGTTCAACCAGAGAATCGGACTAAATTGTTCCATAAATCGATCCAGTTCTAAGTTCTTCGTTCCAAGTGAAAAGCCATTTAGGAATCAGATATATTGGACTGAGTTTGGAACCGGTTTTATAAAGTTTATAAACTCTTATTTTTCTCTTGACATCTTTTTCTCTATTCTCTCTAACTTTACTTAGACGCTTCACTACTCTCTCTCGCTTGCAACTCACCCTCTTCCTTGCTCGTTCGTGGCTAGTTCTCGCTTGTTTGAGCCTCACAACCGTTGTTTGTTCTTGACTCATCTTTGCTCGCTCGCCCTCTTTCATCTTTTGTTTTGAACAATTTCGTTGCTCATATTATTCTGCTATAAAAAATGAAACCAAAAAAGGGAACAAAATACATATAAATTCTCAAGTTGATTCCAGAGTCGGACTGGAAAAATATGATAAGTTTTAAGTTATAATTGATCACCCCTTCTCATATATGCTATCTTATACAGAAAAAGGAGGCCTACCAATGCTTCTTTACAAAATAACTAAGCGATTGCAGAATATTACATACGAAATATGAATTTGGGGGGAGAGGCTCCAAATGTCAATTGTTTTTTTTTTTTTTTGTTTTCTCATCAGACAAGAATAGGCTTAGTGTGGAATACCTTCATGAGCAAAAGTGCCATGCCGGCTTGGGTTGTGCGGTCTAAGAAACATCGCACATGCCTTCACGTTTGGCTCTGTATGCTCTAAAACCTCTCTACATGATGTCGATTTCCGCTCTCCCTCATCAAAGTAGAGGAGGTCTAGTGTTGAGTACTCCTATGGCCAAAAACCCACACCAGTTATGGGTGAGGAGCTCGGGTGGCATATCTAACCCTAGTTCTGCTCTATCTAAAAAGTCATCTATGCAAATTTTTTGGGGCTTGAACTTTATGCTCAGTGTGCCCCTGAACTTCTCTCTCCCGTATTAATTTTTCATTTTCGTTCGCCAGGAAAGTACTATCACAAATGTCCTCCATATAACAAGATATTGGAGGAAAGAAGTTATATAGTGTAATGGCAATGCATCATCAACATTTATAAGAGGAAGACGCATGGAAAAGTTTCACTTAGACATTCAAATACACTTATATACAATGACGGACAAAGGAGGCTGATGGTGGTGCTTACACTTGCAAAAGCAATATGGCGTTTTACGTAAAATGTGAATTTAGCTAAGGTGTCTATTCTAGAACTTATGATATTTTCTCGTAAAGTTTGAACTAGATAAGGTATGGCAAAGACATTCTCGTGTTGTTGCCTCCAAATTTAAGTTTCAGCATACATCAGTGTGCATGTCCATGTAAAAGCAATGTGAAAATGTCCATAATTGTTTATTTATGTATGTGTATCTATCAATCTATCAATCTATCTATCTTCATATACACACACACACATATATCTATATATATCATGCATACGTGGAGGCTCAGTAGGGAACTAGTAGGTAAAAATCTTATAAATTTTCTTTTGATAAAGTAGGAATAAATTTGGTGCCTAAAGGGGTGGGGTCACCGGTGGCCTCATTGACCTAGTGACGTGTCAAAGAGATGCGGTACTATCCTATCTGGACCTGTATAAACTGAGTGAATTACAGAAATTGATTATGTCAATCTCACACAAGACTAAGTCCAGAAAAGGAAAAAATTACCTCAAATCCGATCCCAAAGCAGATAATTTGTTTCCGTCTATGATGACAAGAAAGTTTGTTTTAGACGGATAATTCTCGGGGGCTTGAGAAACCTGGCCTCATAACTCCAAGAGCAAAGTAAAATGCGAGCCAAAAATCAAGTGGGTGTCTAAAAGTAGGAGCGTTTGCATTTAGACAGTACGGGAACGAGCCCAGTTCTTCTTGTTCAATCCATAAATGCAAGTCCATTTGGAACTACTAAGCCAACCGCAAAGGTGAGGCAAAGCATATCCTTTATCATCGTCCAATGAACAAGACTCACGTCCGTCCAAGGTTGGTGCTTGAGGGTTGACATTAAGCTGAGATAAAATTTCACGCTTAGTCTATCTGAGCTACCCCAGGAGGCGAGTGGAAGTCAAAACTTAAAAGAAAAGAGAGAACAACTGGTGGTGGGCTAAATTATAAGAGGATACAGCAGAAGAGGCAACCATAGTTCAGAAGCTCCTCTACATTTCCTTCGTCACTATTATTAATCGCTCTCAAGTGGCAGCTCATCCCTACCAGTTTGAGCTATACCTTTTCCTCACTCAGAACTTTTTAACCTCATCCCAAGCAAATTATGAAGAACTGGTTTCAAATAATGAAGCCTGAAAAGTTGTTCTCGGAAACAAATATATGAACCAAAACGAAAAAAAAGAAAGAAGCAAAAAGGAAAGTGACGGAAGTTAGATGCGTGATGAGTTAAGGGAAGATATAGCTACTAACCGTTTGAAATGCAAAAGCTTGACCAACAACGAGGACCCCCATTTGCAAGACATATAGAATCTCCACGGAACTCCATATAAATAGAGAGAGAGAGAGAGAGAGAGAGAGAGAGAGAGAGAGAGAGAGAGAGAGAGGAGAGAGGGTGGGGGGGTGGGGAATGGGAGAGAGAGTCTTAGAACAAAACCAGGATCTTTTGAACTGAAATTCAATAGCGACAATCCAGACGAAGGCTTAAAAACCCTTGGAAAATGTGGGAATGTAGAGAGCGAGGGAGGGGGAGGAGAGGTAGACAGTGCCAATTCACGTGCCAATAGGCTTAGGAAGTGGACCGACCATCACCAACCAGACATCCTAGTAGGTGAAGCATAGTTTAGAATGAGTATACACATGTTGATGTATGCACCTACCTTTCTTCTGAATCATTTTTCGCCTGCCCCTAAGTGAAGTTGGCTCTTGAAAGTCCATGCGAAAAGTTCACCGCATCTCCCGTCAGATAGGGCTCCAAGGCGATCGGGGGAGGAAGGGCTGATAGGACGTGCCTTTGGCTTTTCCTTATAGTTATATATCCGGGGTTAGGTGGTAGGTGATTGTTACTTCTTTCTAATAGAAAATTTGCTGGTGAAGGAATGATCACTATCAGTTCTGGCCACAAAACATACGACGGGGAAAAGGGAATAATAGAGTGTCCCATGAATTTCCCCCAGGGAAATGACAAAGCTCAGTGGCTGTGCGGTATACATTAAAACTAACGGTGGCTTGTCCACCACTAATTTTCTCAACCCAAAAAAAAAAAATGGAAGCCCTCGCTGGGTGGGATTTCGTCAAATCCCACGAAGTTAGATGTCTTGAACATGAAGAAAGAAGAAAACAATACAAGGAAAACGTAGGTGAATATCACTTCGCCCATTGCTGACAAATTTGAAACCGTGAAACGAAAGATAATCACAAGTAGTATCAATAATCTCGGGCAATCAGGAGAGAAGTCATTGACGTGGCACGCCTGAGAGGCGAGGAGAACGAGGAGAGTTTGGTGACGTGGCAGAGAAGAAGTGACGTGGAGACATTCTTTTCTTTGGGTTTCGACAGAAAGTTACCACAACATCTTAGAGTAGGATAAAAAAAGGTGAAAGAAATTGGAAAAGTAAGAGGAGATGTTTCCAATTGCCCATCTCCTCGTAAACTTAAATTTATGGTCACAAGAAGAGATCGAATCACTTGACCTTGTATTTTTCAAGGTTAAGCGACCTAATATTTGGGCCATCCGATTTGAGATCAGATGACCGCATTAAATAGGGCTCCAATTTTTCTAAGCTCAGAGCTTGACTCCGAAGAGGGAGACTGCACAACTGTCTCCACCAGCTATCGTACTGTACTTTTAGTTTCTCAACATATAATCCATCTCTTAAAAGGTCAAAAGAGATGGAAATAATTAATGTTGTTGTAAGATTCAAACAAGCTGGAAATTCCCCATTGACTGAACTGTCTCCTTCAGCTCTCGTACTACCTCTTTTAGTTTCTCAACATATTCTATCTTGGCAGTTGTTGAATTTGCTGATAATCCAAGGTAGCTGCAACCTTATGCTAGCACCGCTCCAGCTTTTCTAAGCTCGAGCTTGACCCCGTAATCAAAAGGTACACTTTGGTTTAGGTTCAGTTGTGCCCCCAATCAATTTTATGAAAGCATAATTAACAAAAATGTGTTTTTACTCGTGTGTGTGGCATGCCCAACTGAAATACAACGAAATTGGGTGCTTGAACTCGAAATGGGCCGAGCCCCGATTTGAATATTACAATCGAATTTGAGCGGCTCCCCAGTGTTTTTGACCCTGTTTCAATCCTTGGGCAAGTAATTGTAATACTAATTTTTTGTTTTTGTTTGGTGTTATCAAGTGAATATCATTCATCATATCAATGTACATAAGCTCAGGAGTACTCCCAGCATTACAAATAACGTTAATTATGCGAGAAAATGGAGGAAGGAGGTCTCCGTGCATTTTGCCAATGAAGCAGTTATCGGGTGATGGGTTGTATCGCACAAGAAAAATCAACGAAAAAAAAAAATATGATATAAGAGTTTACTCAAGTTCATCTAGAATATGGTTACGTTTTACAAAGGATTCATTATAATTTTGCAGCCGTACAATACAATTATAATAATATAGTGTACAAGCATAATATATAAGACTTATACGTGGGCTTAAAACCTAAGCTTGTCCTAATCTCTTTGATCCAATAATAAACAGACCAACTTCAACAAAAAGTCTAAATCTGAGTGTTGGTTCATACTTTGCACATAGTATTCACCAACTCGAACACCGGAGAAGGCCTACGGTTTTGGTAGAGACATGCTCCACCACGTTACGACCTTATGAATTCTGAACCAACAGAACATAAGGCTCAATTGAGTTGTTTTGAAACTGTCCACGGTTGCGCTCCAACAAAATACATTAGATAATCACGCATCCAAGTTTTTAACCCGGTGGCCCAGATCATACATCATGGCAATAACTATTGGCAGGCTGAATTTTGGTGTGATTCATAGTTTCGTTCGGCACTTCTCTTTGCAAGACATCACTCGTCTTTTACTGTCTTTTTTTTCTTTTTGCAGAGAAAGGACAGGGCTTCTATTGCTAATGACATCGACAAGGATTTGGAAGCTTGTGAGGTCCATGAGATATTTAGGGCTCGCGAGAGAGCAAGGTGAGAGGAAGGACAGCCCCGACTTCTTTTGTTTCTTCCCCTTTCTGTCTCTTTTGAACGGTGGCTACAGTGGAGGAGGGATCAACCAAGAAGTCAAGCCTTGGAGAAAAATTCATGGGCCGAAAGAAAAAAAAAAAACAGAGAGAGAGAGAGAGAGAGACAGACAGACAGACGAAGGAAGCAGGAACTCAATAGTACATCGGAATGTCGTTGAGGGAAGGGACCTTTCAGAGCCGCACTTCCCTTCTCCTCCACCGCGCGGTTCTATAATGTCGATCATTCATGTGATTACACCAGTCGGTGATAAAGAGTCAGAGCGACCGACCGGCGTTGACAATGCCTTTAAGATGCAGCAATCATTGGAGTTCCGTTCCTCGCGATTGGCATGCTTGGCTTGATTTACAATTACTGCTTATTCAGGCGAGCTCGTGGTCACCCACCACCAATTACGAGTTGGGATAAAACTAGATTAATTTTCATACTCGGTACACAAGCCTAACCTACACCTACTTGCAACTGCGAATTTCTTGATATCAAAAGGCGATTAGGGATTCGAACCCTCAGGGAAAGAGAGGTTTCAAACAATTTCGGTGTAAACTCGGCCATAATATGTTTCTTTTTGTTTAACATTTATATAATTAGGTACGGTTTTTTCTATATAACAAACGTTGTAATTCAAAGAGTTTTATTCTAAAATATAAGCCTTTCTCTGTTTATGATACAATCGATGTCAAATCACGGCTCCCCGTGGTTTGGTGATTCTCTATTACAATAGTAAAGCCGAATTTTTTCAATCTACTTTTGAGGAAAACGATGACGTACAGCCGTTTGTATCCGGACCGTATAATAATTTTCCCAATCCCGTATATGACTACTCTTACATGTAATTCACTTGATGGGGTTTGGGCCGGAACATTCAACTGGCTTGCATCTGTCCCGCACTTGCTCTTCATGGGCGTGGGCGTCCAGAGTAATCTTTGGGCCTTCCCTTTGCATCTCGACTGCGGCCTATGTTATATATAATAGGATTAATACCATAATTTATAGGATTAAGATCATAAAAACTACAAATTATAACAATTATAAGATAAATATGTAAATTTTTTCTATCATTGACAATCCTAAACTTGCTCAATCTAATGCAAATACCCCAAATTCTTTGTGTTATAAAAAGTCATAAATTTTTATATCAGTGTGACGCATATATCTTAGATATAATATAATGTATTTATGTCACATGTATGTATTTAGATTTTTCGTGGCGTAACAACAAAGTCAAAGGTATTGGTAAGTTTAGGATTTTCAATAACACATAAATAAAAGTTAAGGATATTTGTGTGCATAATGTGGATTTCTTTTTTGTAGTATTTGCCCTAAAAATGTAAATAGTTTATGTTTGTGCTTGGATCCCGGAACAGGAAGTCAACGACAAAGACAGAGACTCGCCCGGATCCGGATCACCTGCCTTGAGGCTGTCCGATTCCACCATTAAATAGGGGGGCTTTCTTATTTTTTATTTGAAAAAAATGCTTTTTTGTCCACAGACGTCCGGGACAAAAACTGGGCATCCCTACCTGTAAGTGCGCAGGAAAGGGGATCCAAATCCTCCCGGGCTAACCCCCGAATGTACGTCATGCCGGATTCTGGGTACTGCATTAAATATGCAAACCGATAGCTCCTTTCTCCCAGCAGCAAAAGTTGGAATGAGCTTAACTGGGTGGCAGTCTCCTGGACTGAGCACATCCGCTTGCCCAGTGATGAGCAAACCAATAGTTTCTTTCTCCGTGCGGCAAAAGTGGGAATCGGCTATCTGGGCAGCAGTCTCCTGGACTGAGCACATCTGGTAGCAGAGTACTGAGTTCGAGTAAGCTATTAGCGTAATGCCACTGTAATCACAGCTTGTTATGATGGGGGTAAACACGTTCTCGTTAGTGCACTACCATCGCAAACGATTTTAATCTCAAGACCAAAAAGGAGTCCTTAACATGAGCTTCCACCTCCAGTGAGCGCCCGTAGATATGACTTCTTCTTTTGGCGCACTAATGTAATGATTTTGACAAGGTTGTTCCATCTATCGTTGCTTTCATAAAAGTTTCTTCCTCGTTGTGCTAAACTGGGTTTTTGCCGGGCGCATTAGGTTCGGCCGTCGGAGAATTGGCTATTGAGGCGAGTCAAATCGTGTCGCAAATAGGGTTTATGTATATATAGCGTCTGTTTACTCCAATGCCCAATAAAAACTTCGGAGTTGAGCTCATTGGGTGGCAATGCATTGGCTTTCTTGCTCCTGTCCACATCTTTGGGGAATGATTCCACTGAAAGGAAGGCTATTGAATGATCTGGTTCAATGGTCTTTGAAAGGATCTTCCTCTCCTACACATTCGCCATCTGCTCAAAGGTTAGGGACCAGCGAGAACGTCATCCTCTGAGTTGTTATTACACTGTTTGACAACGACAAAATTAAAACATTAAATTGGACATGGCCTCCTCCAGTTACTTACCTTCGTATCTAAGGAGAAGCTTAAAGATATGATAATTTATCAGCTGGTTTTTTCTTTTCTTCCTCGCTAGCTGGTGGAGGATTTTTAGAAATGCCTGAATCGCGGGAAAAAGAGCAACCGAGGTCGGTGCTGGTCGAGGGAGTGTGTCTCGCGCGTTCTTGTCTGAAGTGTTCTCCTTCTCTGCACGTAACCCCACTTTACTTCACAATCCAATCCGCGAAC
Source organism: Melaleuca alternifolia (assembly GCA_019926035.1). Taxonomy (NCBI): domain Eukaryota; kingdom Viridiplantae; phylum Streptophyta; class Magnoliopsida; order Myrtales; family Myrtaceae; genus Melaleuca; species Melaleuca alternifolia. The sequence goes on from JAGKPW010002178.1 coordinate 1,603,830, forward strand.
TTTTCCAATTCAAATTTTGGTCTATTTAAGGCCTCTCAATCTAATGTCAAAGGAGCAAATTTTGCATCCTCAAAATCCTGAGGAATCCGGTGGCTCTCTAGAAGATAGATCAACCCCATATGACCCTCCTTTCTTGATCGATCACATATGACTCTCCTTTCTTGATCGACCACTCTTCATTGGAGAAGACGAGAAGGTACGAAATAAAACGGACTTCTGGTTCTTATTTTGCTGTCGGTGTCTGTTAGATGCTCCGGTTTCTTGATTTTTGCATTGGATTTAGTCTCTCATTCTTTGTCATGGGTCTTCCTTTGATGTTTTGGGAACTATTACAGAGCTCTTCGCTGATCATTTCTTGATCTTTGGCCATCGTTGTTCGGACTTTGATTTGCAAACTTCATTGATGTCGGTCTTTGCTTCAGTCAAAGGTTCCTTTTCTTTTGTTAGCTCTGTGCTTCAATCGAAGTGTTTTTACCAGCAATTGCTCCTTTCTTTTCATGCTGCCTCGATAATTTTTCCTTTGGTGTAATTAATGATTGTTTTGCTTGTTTGGCTACTTAGTCATTACCTTACCCTTCAAATCCCAGCGATTCATTAATATTACGAGATACGCACCCTAACTAATTGGATTATAATCGGAGGGAGTGTTCACTATCATGTTCAAAATAACAAGTTCGTTTTTTTTTTTTTGGTCGAAGATGTACAGATTTGAAAACATAGTTTTCATTCCCAAATGTTGTATACATTCCTATTGTTTTTCTCATTTTTACTTTTCTCTTTGTCAATCTCCGATAGCGATAAGGATGCTGAACTTCTTTGTCATAGTAGTGTTCTATCAGTGTCCCCTGTGAAATGTTGCATATTCACCGGCATTAGTTTACTTTCTGGATTCTTATATGCTGAACTGTGCCTTTGCCTCAGTGAAATTTAGGGACGGGAGCTAATCTCAAACTTCAGAAAGTTCACTGAGAGATCCAATCCACCAAGCAAGAAGGAAGACATGGCAAAGCCACAAAAACCAGAGGAAGTGGAGGAAATAACCGAAGTTGGAGTGAAGGTTTTGAAAGAGGAGAAGAAAGAATGGCGTGACGAATCAGGTGACAAACTTAAGGAAAATGAAGAGACCAAGAAAGAAGAGAAAAGCAAGGAAATAGTAGATGGAAAGGAGATGGGAAAGGAAGAGGGCAAGAAAATGGAAAAGAAGAAGAAGAAGAAGAAACCCAAAACTGATGAGGAATTAGAGGACCTGTACAAGGACATAGGCAAGTTGAAGCAAAGGCTTGAGAAGATCGATGGCAAAATTGAAGCTCTTCTGGAGAAGAAAGCATTATTCTCCAGGAAAATAGAGGAGGCCGAGGCTGAGAACGGGAAGGCTTCAGAGAAGCCCGACCTGAAAGAAGTTGCTGCAGCTGATTCAGCATAGTGTCTCCCCCGGTAGATGTTTTCCCCATAGCCTATGTCAACCATGTTTGGTCGTGGATTCGTGATGCAGTGTTTCTATAAATAAATCGCCCAGTTGGATGCGTTGATGTTACTTCTCTTTGATGCCACAGCCATTTTGCCTTATCAATCTCGTGAACAAACTTCAGGACAAGAGTTGCTGCAGCATGATGCACTTCTTCATTACACATGTTACACGGAGGCCGTTTTTGTGCAATCCGTTTTCTGTTTTACTCTTCTCTCTTCTGCTATTGATCTCAGATTGTGGGAAGTACTCGTTCTCTATCGTTAGTTTCCATGTTCTAGTAGTCATCTGTAACTAACCATGCTTTCATGTTATACTCAGGAATTAACGAGATTCTTAAATAAAAATTTCGGAAACAACGCTATTGCTTAACTTACAAGAAAACACTTGATTTTATAGAGTAAATGGAATTATACATGTACAAGACACATGTTATAGGGGCCATGGCGGTGGGTTGCTGTGCTCGTCTCCCCCGATGAATAGTCGAAATACGCGCAAGCTGGCCCGAACACCTTGGTTACAAAAAAACAAAAAACAAACACATGTTATGTCCAGATAAAAGTCCTTCAATTTTGAATTTATTTCATGTCTTTTCTTCAGTCAATTAATTATGTGACACGTCAAGAATTCATTTATATGCTTAGGCTCCATTCGTTTCATGAAAAATAACTTTCAGGAAAACATTATCTTGATTTTCCGGCGTTCGTTTCACGGAAAATAAAGTAATTAAGGAAAATATTTTCCACCATTGAAAAAAAACATCTTCAAAAAGTAGGGAACATATTTTCCTTTTTTTTAAAGTGAAAAATATTTTCCGTCTTCTTTATTTACTTTTAAATATTGTGGCCTCTAACAGCGTGCCTCGAACTTACTCGAGACCTCGCTCGAGGCCAGCGAGCCGATAGCTTTTGACAAATAAACACCAGAAAATATTATCATTTTTCAGGAAAATAATTTCCCAAGAAATAATTTCCAGAAATATTATATTTTTCGTGAAACGAACGGAGCCTTAAAGTATGATTACTTTTTATTTCATATCCAAAAAATTTGTCATTCTTGTGATTTTCCATCAGGTAGCATGGGTTATTAATAAAATTAAATTATCATATGCTTTATTTTATAAAAATGGAGAAATTTAAGTAGTTCTATCCACAATGTAAGCTTTTCTCGTGTATAATACAATCGATGCAAAATCATGACAACGTCATTTGAAGATTCGATTATTTTCGATTCATTTATAAGGAGAATGATGATATATACTTGTATATGTCTCGAACCGTTTAATTTTCCACTTTGCATATGATTAAAAAAAATTATTTGCATGTGGATACATTGCAATATATGTCATGCTGCATTTGGCGACTGCATTGCATAAGCAAAACAAATCGATCCTTTTTCCGGACAGCAAAAGCGGGAGTGAGCTAACTGAGGAGCAAGCAATCCATTTGACTAATCACATGCAAGCTAATGATCGTGCCGCCATTGTAGCCATAAACTTTTTCAGAGGGAAGGTCGATCCATACCATAGTCGGCGTGCTGTCGTTGAAACGATTTCAGCCTCGAGATCCAAAAGGAGTCAGAGCGCCGATGCTTATGAATACTTCTTTCGACAAACTGATGTAATGGTCTTAACAAGGTTGCTCCATCAGTCTGCTATTTTTTCAAGAGTTGCTTTCCCCTTGAGCTAAACTAAAGCTTTTGCTGGGCGTAATGGGTTGGGGGCGTCGGGGGATTGAGCAATAGGGTCTATGAATATATGGCGTCTTGTCTATTCACGAGGCCCAATAAAGACTTTGGCTTTGGCTTTCTTGCTCCTGTCGACATCTTTCGGGTAGGGGAATTAAATGACAGGAAGGCTAGGGAAGGAGCCGATTCTACGTAATCTCTGGAAAGATCTTCCTCGCCTGCACATTCACCATTTGCGTAATGGCTAAGGACCAGCCAAAAACGTCATCCTTCGCGTTGCTATAACGTTGTTCGACAGTGACAGAAGAAACGCACGGGTCCTCCTACTTCTCCAGTTACCTAGCACCTCCCCCATCTCCAACCCAGTCCTCTGGGTAGATCGACCAGTTACATAGTCCTTCTCCTTCCACAAAGTCACGTATAGAGAAAGCTTAAAGATCCTAGTTTTCTTTATCCTTAACCGCGGGAAAGACAGCGACCGACGTCGGTGCGTGTCGGCGCTGCGTGTCTGTCGCGCGTTCTTGCCTAAAATTTTCTCCTCCTCTGCATGGGAGCCCATTTTATTTCTTCACCTTATCCGCGACCTTTCCCAACTGTCTATTTAAGGCTTCAATCCAATGTGAAAGGAGCGAACTTTGCATCCCCTGCATCCTGAGGAAAACCGAGGCTCCTCTAGATTTCGTCATCGATCACTCTTCGTCGGAGAAGAAGCGAAGGTACACGAGAAAACGGACTTCTGATTCTTTGTTGCCGTCGGTGTCTGTTAGATGCTCCAGTTTCTTAGTTTTGCATTAGATTCAGTCCCTGATTTGTTGTCGTGGGTCTGTGTTTGATGCTCCAGTTTCTTCAGTCCAAGTTACGTTTTTTCGGGTTAGCTATGTGCTAATGCTTTGGAGGGTGGTTTGAGTTGAATGGGTATTGCTGAGGTTGGGATAATCCAGCGCGAGGTATCGCTTTACAAGCTGGTCTCCCTTCTGGTTTTCGCCAGCAATCGTTCCTTTCGTTTTGTGTTGTCTGGACAAGTTTCTCCTGTCTTCTTATTAGTGATTGTTTTGCTTGATTGGCTAGGTAGATTGTCATTATCTTACCCTCTTAGTCACAGTGATTCATTAATTCTACGTGGTACACGCCCTGACTTACTGGATTATAATCAAAGTTTTCATTATCATGTTCAATCTCTGTACTGGTATGCTAGCTAGAATAGGTTAGATGAATTTAATGGTGTACAAACTTGAAACCACAGTTCTGATCATCGCGTGTTTAATGCATCCCGTTGTTGTTTCTTACCTTTTAACTATCCTCTTGGTCGTATCTCTCCATTTACTAACTGATTGTTCGTCATTTCATTAGTGTCTTGATAGCGTATGAAGGTGCCAAACGTCTTTGCCTGATAATGCTCTACCGGTGTCACTTGTGAAATGTTGCATGATTACCTGCATTAGATTACTTCCTGGATTCTCAGAGACTGAACTGCACCTTTGCCTTTGTGAAATTCAGGTACCGGAGCTCAAATCTCGAACTTCAGCAAGGAAGTCACCATGGAAGAGAAATGCGGATCCACCATCAAAGGAGAAGTACCGGTGAGAAATGAAGAGCTCAATGCCAAAACAGAACCCAAGGATGTGTTGAGTGACTTCAAGGAAGAGAAGATTGAGGTGGTTGAATCACCTTACGAGTGCAATGATAGATCCAATCCACCACATCAGAAGGAAGGCATGGCAGAGGAACAAAAAGCTGAGGAAGGGAAGGAATTGGACTATGCTGAGAAGGAGACGAGGGGTGAAGACAAGGAGGAGATAACAAAAGATGGAGAGAAGGTTTTGAGCGAGGAGAAGAAAGAATGTCATGACGAAATAGGCGACAAACTTGAGGAGGATGAAGAGACCTGGAAAGAAGAGAAAACCAAGGACATCGTAGACGGAAAAGAGGAGGGAAACGAAGAGAAAAAGAAAAAGGATGAGAAAGAGGAAAAGAAGAAGAAGAAGAAAAAACCCGAAGCAGATGCGGGAGAAGAAGAGGACAAGAAAAAGGACAAGAAAGAGAAGAACGAGAAGAAGAAGGACAAGGACGAAAAGAAGAAAGAATATGGGAAGGACAAGTACAAGGACATTGGTAAGTTGAAGCATAAGCTTGAGAAGATCAATGGCAAGATCGAAGCTCTTCTGGAGAAGAAAGCATTCATCTTCGGCAAAATAAAGGATGCTGAGGCTAAGAACGGCGAGGCTTCCGAGAAGCCTGCCCCTGAAGAAGTTGCTGCAGCTGATGTGGCATAGTGCGTCCTGATAAACGTTTCCCACTTAGCTTATGCCGACGTCGTTCGGTCACAGACTCATAGTGCAGTGTGTTTATGCACAAACAAGCCAGTTGGAATCGTCGATGTGTCTTCTCTTTGATGCCAGCCATTATCTATCTTATTTTCAGAACCAGAGCTGATGCGTGATGTACTACTTCGTTATAACTTATATGGGGAGGTCGCTTCTGTACACTTCGCTTCCTGTTCTACTCTGCTCTCTTCTTGTGTTGAGCTTCCCACCTCCGTCGAGCTTACTACAGTTATGAATGCTCATTTTGACATACTAATTTGTAACAAAGTCTCTCCATGAATCACTATCCTTTGAAAAGATTCTTTGTCCTCGTAGTCGTCGCGCTAAATTAGGATTTGCCTGGCAAGAGGGTCCCGGTGTTGGAACATTGACAATTGATGTGAGTAAAATCATGCCAGAATAATCACATAGTTTATCGAAAAGAAAAAAGAAATTATTGTGTTAGCCTTTTACAAGGCTGAAATTTTTTTTGAATGATATCCTACTCAAAAGCTTAAATTTTGTAAGTAGAGATATGTAACATGTATACATAAGCTAGATTAGAAGCGACGTGCGAAAATTTAACTATCAAGGTGGACGCACGATGGCGTAAGCTAAATTAAGAATGGCACATGAAAATTTAACTTTTAGGTTGACTCACTCATGAAATAAGTAAAATTTAAGTGCATTATAAAGACAATTGGTGTATAAGAAGTATATAAATCCAATGTCCAGCCGTTTCTTATGTATTTTTCTTGAAATTCAATGAAAGGAAGGCTATAGAAGTGCCGGTTCGACGTCATCTTCGGAAAGATCATTCTCACCTACCCCTTCACCATTTGCTTAGCGGCTAAGGACCTGCAAGACCCTCATCCTCGGAGTTGCCATCACTTGACATTGTTTGTCAATGGCGAAAGAAAAAACATTAGAGTGGGACATGTCCTCTTCCTCCGGTTACTTAGCACTAGAGATATGCATCGATCCTAATCCAACGAACCAATCAATTGGTTCGATTCCTTGCGTGAACCCGAAAAATCTTCAAAAAAAAAAAAAATCGTCCGATCCTACTCGAAACCAGACAAGATGGGTCGATTTTCGATTTCACGATGATGGATCATGCCCGGTCGGATTTTAAATTTCAGAGGTGGATGGGTTTGACCAGTTGCATGGCCCTCCTCCTGCCACGAGTCGGGGATGGAGAAGGTCACAGTTCCCAGCTTTTATCATCCTTGACGGCGGGAAAGAGTGCAGCCCACGTCGGTGCCTGTCGGGGCTGCGCGTGTCTCGCGCGTTTCTTGCCTGGCGTTTTCTTCGCCTCCGCATGTGACCCCACTTTACTTCGCGACCCATGCCGCGACCTTTTCCAATTCGTGTTCTTGTCTATTTAAAGGCTTCGATCCAATGTCAAAAGGAGCGAACTTTGCATCCCCAACATCCTGAGGGGAAAAACCGAGGCTCTCTTGATTTTCTTGATCGATCACTCTCCTTCGGAGAAGACGCGAAGGTACGCTAGAAAACGGATTGCTGATTCTTTGTCGCCGGCTTTGTCCGTAAGATGATCTCCGGTTTCTTGGTTTTTGCATTAGATTTAGTCGCCCGTTCGTTGTCCCGGGTCCGCCTTTGATGATTTCGGAGCTGAGACAGAACAGATGTCTTAAGCTAATTCTTCGTTGAACTTTAGCCAGTCGTTACTCGCACTTTGATTTACGAGCTTAACTGATGTTAGTGTTTGCCTCAGTCAAAGTTTTCTTCTTCTTCTTCATCTTCTTCTTCTCCTGTTAGATCTGTGCTAATCGTTTTGTTGGGTGGTTCGAGTCTGTTGGGAATTATACTCGGGTTGAGATGATTCAGTGCAAGGTACAGCTTCACAAGTTGGTCTACCCTTCTGGGTTTTCGCCAGCAATCGTTTCTTTCTGCTTGTGTTGTCTGATAAATTTCTCCTGTCATACTCTGAGTGATTATTTTGGTTGATTGGCCACTTTAGTTTGTTAGGATTTCACCCTGCAAATCCCAGTGACTCGTCAATTCTATGAGATACGCTCCCGACTTTTGGATTATAATCAGAGGATTCATTATCATGTTCAATATCTTGATTGGAGAAGGTTTCACTAGGGCCGATGCTTGTTAGAACAGGCCAGGTGAATCAGCATTAGAAGACAATTAGTGGTGTACAGACTTGAAACCACACTAGTGAACCCAGATTTCTATGCATTCCGATTGTTGTTCTTACCATTTACCTTTTTTCTCTGTCGAATCTCTGCGTTTTCTAAATGATTGTTCTTCATAAACGTCATTTTCTTGATAGCATATGAGGATGCTGGACTTCTTTGTCTAGTAATGCTCTTTCAATGTCATCTGTGAAATGTTGCATAATCACCCGCATTAAATTACTTCCTGGATTTTCAGTGGCTGAGCTGTGCCTTTGCCTTTGTGAATTCTAGGGACGGCAACTCAAATCTTGAACTTCGGCAAGGAAATCACCATGGAAGAGAAATGCAAATCCACCATCGAAGGAGAAGTAGCAGTGAAAAATGAAGAGCTCAATGCCAAAAAAGAAACCAGGGATGTGTTGATTAGTGACATCAAGGAAGAAAAGATTGAGGAGGTTGTATTATCTTACGAGTCCACTGAAAGATCCACTCCATCGCACCAGAAGGAAAGCCTAGCAAAGGAACAAAAAGCTGAGGAAGGGGAGGAATTAAACTATGCAGAGAAGGAGACAAGGAATGAAGACGAAGAGGACATAACAAAAGATGGAGAGAAGGCTTCGAATGAGGGGAAGAAAGAATGTCATGATGAATCAAGCGACAAACTTGAGGGGCATGAAGAGACCAAGAAAGAAGAGAAAAGCAAGGAAATAGTAGATGGAAAGGAGAAGGGAAAGGAAGATAAAAAGAAAAAGGATAAGAAAGAGGAAAAGAAGAAGAAGAAACCCGAAGCTGACGAGAAAGAAGAAGAGGAGAAGAAAAGGAAGGACAAGAAAGAGGAGAAGAAGGACAAGAAGTGCTCTGGATCTGGTGAGGGAACAGAAGCTGAAGACACAGAAAAGGAAGAGAAAAAGGAGAAGAAAAAACATCAAATGAAGAAAGAGAAGAAGCACATGGAGAAAAGCAACGAGGAAAAAGGAGGCGGTGATAATTCGAAGGAGGATGAGGAGGAGACGGAAGGATGCCCCGATGTCACATCGAGGGAAGTCAACGTACAAGAGCATCTTAGCAAGTCGGAGGGAGAAACGGAGAAGCAGATGAAGTGGAAACACAAAGAAGGGAAGGAAAAGAAGTGGAAGCATAAGGAGATGGGTGAAAAGAAGAAAGAATGTGGGAAGGACAGGTACAAGGGCATTAAGGACAAGTACAAGGACATAGGTAAGTTGAAGCACAAGCTTGAGAAGATCAATGGCAAAATCGAAGCCCTTCTAGAGAAGAAAGCATTTATCTTTGGGAAAATACAGGAAGCTGAGGATAAGAACAGCAAGACTTCTGAGGAGCCTGCCCCTAAAGAAGTTGCTGCAGCTGATGGAGCATAGTGCATCATGATAAATGTTTCCCACTAAGCTGGTCGTGGACTCACAGTGCAGTATGTTTATGCATAAACCACCCAGTTAGAGCTATTGATGTTTCTTCTCTTTGATGCCAGCCATTTTGCCTATCAATCTTGTGAATAACTTCAGGCCAATAACTGATGCATGATGTACTACTTCGTTATACATATTACGTGGAGTTCAATTTTGTACAAAAGTTTTACTGTCCTCTTTTCTTCTGTCGAGCTTTTAACCTCGGATCTTGGGAAGTAGTTGTTCTCTCACATTTTAGTAGTAAGAAGAGCTATCTAGATGGGGCGGAGGCATAGGATCAGCAGCTTTGATGGTAGTATTGAATGCGAAAAAGTAATGAAGCACTTCGCAACGATGGTCTGCCTATGAAAAACTGCTTTAGGGACATCAAAAGTGCATTATGGATGTGTAGGGTAAAATATGGTAAACTCTCTGATGGGCTTGACCAGAAAAGGGACTGAACTAAAAGAACTACATCTAACCTTCTCCTCTGGATTGTCGAGGCACTTGGAATCTAATATGGACAAGCCATATCTATATGACTCAAGTATCCTTAGGTTCTGGAGTCTCTGAATGGTGGCTCAAGTGCCATGTTCACCGAAACTGACTCGTGTCACCTTCCTTCGCATAAGCACACTAATGCTGAAGTGAGCTTCATCTAATTTCTGAGAAGTTCAGAAAGTTTGATGGGTGTTACCCAGACCTTGAGCATGTCAGACCTTTTCATTGGGCCGAGCGGGCGTAAACACCAGCTCTATTCTCTCTCGCACAATCTTGTCCATTTAAAAGTGTGCTTAGGAAATCCGTCTTGAGATTGTGCTCAAGCGTACATGCGTGCATGTTCCTGTGCAACGGCAAGGTTCGTTTGGCATGACGTTGATTCTAATTCTCTCCCTACCACACAGCAAAGTCCCTAGAGTGCCAATTACTGAAGCAATGCCTAATCAAGTCAGTTTGTGTATATGAAGATGCTATGCCAGCATAGAATCTCCACATTCTCTGGTACGTAAGGAACTTATTATTATCATCTGCTCATGCCTGAAAAAAAAGGCTCGGCTGAATATTCCTCTCAAGTGGTGCACAAGGGAAGATACCAGGAATTCAAAAGATTACAGTAGCTACTAGCGAAGGCAAGTGGAAAAGAGATGGAACTAAAGAAAATTAAAGGAGAACAGAGAGCCTAGTGTTATAAGCTACTAATGTGATGTGCTCTGCAAAAGCACGAAGGAAAATAAAGCCTTACCGAGCCCTAACTCTCTATTTTGAAGTGCTCTTACATCATTCGGTCAGAAAGCGAAGGCAACCTCCGGAAGAAGTTCAAAGCCGGGGACGGCATCCTATCTCGGAATATTGGGTGCCGGAAATAATAGAACCCCGATGCCATCGCCACCATCTTCGTCGGCACCAAGTACAGTATCACCGCCACCACGAAGCACAGCATTATGAAGATCCCTGTGGCCCTCGGGTCTCGCCACGTCACTAGCGCCTGCATCCGCTCCCCCTGTGTGGCGAGGTCCCCGAGCATCGACTGGACGCGTGCCCCGATTGCGCGCAGCTTGTCGTACCTCATGCGCACGACCTCCGGTGGCCTCGCGCTTGGCACCTGGTCGAACTCCTCGTCGAGTTCCTCACGGTCCGCAGCCTCGGCCAATGACATCCTTGGATCGAAGTGCGGGAGCGGGTCCCGGGCCCTGAATCGGTAGTTCCACGCCCCGATCACAAACACATAGAACGCGATCGTGGGGACGATCAGGTCTGGGAACCAGACCAGCATGATCAGCAACGCGTGCACGAGCGGCGTAGCAGTCGGGTTCTTCCACCCGCGTGTGTCCTCTATCCATCGGGCCACGTCGATCAGCCCGGCGAGCGTGTTGATGATCCTCAACCAGTTCGCGCGCACCTTGCGCATGCTGAACGTGTGCGAGTCAGCGTCGAGCATGTACAGCACCACCTCGCGCTTGAGCGGCGGTTCGGACCGAGACAGATGCGCAGCCACGATCTTCACTGCGGCGCTCCTCAGCAGCTCCTGCTGGGCGATTCCTAGGGGCTTCACATGATGCATCAATGGCAACAGAGGCTGCAAGTACGCATTTAGCATGTCGAGTGTCGGAGCCGTCCGCGCGAACCTTATGGCGATCTCAACCTCCCCCATTTTCTTCATGCCGGCGTTCGTCAACACGAGCAGCGGATACGAATTGCGGTACACTCTGTTAGCCTGGAGCGTAGATATACGTATCCGTACTTTGCCGATACGAAAATCAGTAGGCGGGGCTTCTTGAGGACTGTCCGACTCGAACGCTCCCCAGCTATCGAAGACTCCAATTGTCAGGACCGTGCACGGGTCGTAGACCCGCCACGTGTACTGCTCGTTCCACTTGGGATCCAACGTGTCGCAGACGGTGCGGGTGCGTACCCACTTGGGGCCGTACTTTGCCACGCAATACGCGTCCGTAGATCCCTTGCCGTTCGCGGTCTTCATCGGCAGCAAGTTCTTGCACCCGATTATCCCGAGCTCCACCGATCCGATGGGCGGCTTCCAAAGCTGCCTCGCCGTTGGGCGGTAGTCGCTGCACACGTGCGCCGCCTCGTCCATCACGTGATATCCCCCGTCGAAGCACAGCCTCAGGTGGACCCTGGCCTTGCACATGGTGTTCTCGTCGCAGATGTCAACCCACCGCGACGTCACCTTACGGTCATCCACGCGCCTCTCGATGGCCATGAGAGGGACAGCCACCGTGCCGATCACAACTGGCCCTCTGGGTAGCCGGTTCTCTATGGTGAATTCCAGTTGCTCACCGAAAGGCTCGGCCGCCACGAACAGCAAGTCCTCGTTCCATGACGGAGTGCCGTGGCGGCTGACGGAGGCCTTTGTCTTCTGTATTTGGAATCCGAGCTGAGCTTTGATCTGAAAGGAGAACTCCCTCAACGCCCCCGCCGTCAACGGTAAGACGTCCTGAGCCTCGAGCACGGTTGCTCTCAAATACCAGAGCTTCGGCGACTGGTACACCTTGGCGCGCGCGTTCACGTCGCCGGCCGCATCGGTCTTCCATGCGTCGGGAAAGGACTCGTCGGCCTGGGTGCCGACCCACGTGGCAAGCATCAGATCACCATGGAGGGCCCCGCTGCCTTCTAGCCGGTACCACTGCGGGGCCAGCGGGCTGTCCGGCGGGTCCCGCAGGGGGATCTCTGAGGCGTCAAAGCAGATGCCACCGAAAAACTTGTGGCCCGCCGCGTCGAACGAAGAGCGGTGGTCCACGTGGGTGGATGGCGGGTCCCAGACGGAGACTTCCAAGATGGAGGAAGACTCGGGGGCATCGCGGCCGAAAGCAAATGTTTGGTCCCACTCAAAGAAAGCCGTGGACGCGTTCTTGCGCGCGGGCTTGGACTTGACTTGAGCGCCGGAGACGACGATCTTCACGACGGCGCTCCCGTTGGTCGGCAAGTGCCGGGCTTTGACCACCCTGACGAAGAGGTAGTGCATCTTCTCCACCAGATCGAACGACGAACGTTCGATGACGACGCTGTCCAGCGAGTCCATCGTGTAGGTCCTGGTCATCGCCTGCCTCGGTGGCATCGGAGGATGAGGACCATTGAGCCCCGCGAATTTCACTTGGGGGACGGATGTCGAGACGGAAGCCGCCATCAGATCCGGTGGCGGCGGAGGCGCCCACTGAGAGGCTGCATCCATTTCGGGCTCCACGGAAGTTCGCGATGGTGCCGGCGACGGTGGCTGCGCTTGCGAGTCCTCGGAAGTTGTCTCTGCTGTTTTCGGCGGTTCAGCTTTTACAGCAGTATCGACGTCTGGAGGAGCATTTTCAGTCGATGGTGGCGCCGGCGGCGGCACATCTTCGTTAGGTGGCTGCTCATTAGGCGGTGCGCCCTCAGCCGGTGGTGTGGCTTCAGATGTGGAACCGGCGGCTGCCGCCCCATCTGGTGGAGGCAGCGACTGCTCGGCAGACTTGGGCGGCTGGGATTCAGCCTCCTGCGGCGGCGAAGTCTGTGCCGCGTCGGCTTCCACCGGCTTCGCTTCCTCCGCCGGGGGCGGATTCGGCGGCTGAGGTGGCGGCAAGAGCTCAACCGTGTAATAGATCTTCAGCCCGATATCACCCTGGACCCAGCTGAACAAGCTCTTACTGCGGAGAGAGTAATAGATGAGGGCCTCCTCGCCCTTCCAGACGAACTGGGAGGAGCTGAGGCGGACGCGGCCGAGGGAGTTGTTGCGGGTGGTGGGGCCGTAGGCCTTGTCGTGGAGGACGTCGATCTCGAGTGTGTTGCCAAAGAAGTCGGGGGACCGGACGGCGAACTCGAGCACCTCGCCCCACCGGGGGCAGAGGTCCTTGACGAGGGTACGGGTGCGCTTGCGCTGGCCGTGGAAGTGGGCAACCACGTAAGGGCTCGACGTGCCCTGTCCGTCCTTAGGGGAGAGGTCGACGGCCTCCACCACCTCCACGACCAGCTTTCGAACCGTGGCCATAATGGTCGGGAGCTGATGACGATCCGACGTCGAGACACGTGTGCTAACTGACCACAATTCGTGGACGACGATGTTGCATCTCCCTCGCGCTCTCTCGTGGGGAAGATAGAGATTTTAGTGAGAGAGAGAGAGAGAGAGAGAGAGAGGAGATGAAGGTGGTGGGGGAAGTAAATTCTAAACTTGAAGCGGAAGCAGCAGCTTTTAAGTAGGGGGAGTCATACGGCTTTAGGGTGCTTTGCTTGTCAAGATGGTGCTTTTGGTTTTGCTTCTTTATTAAGCTGAAGATTCCCTGTTCTCGCCATTGCCACCGCTTTCTTTCCGGCCACCCCCATTTGACGAGAGAGAGAGAGAGAGAGAGAGAGAGAGAGAGAGCGTAAACATTTTTCAAATCATTATGATGAGTGGAGTGCAGTTGCGGCCAGAGATTAAGGGAGGGGGGTCGCGTTTGCTTTTTTCCGAAAGATGGGAGTCGTAGACTAAGCTTTTTGAATCGCCGACCGAGATCTTGTCGCGCCCATTTATCATCTCACTCAACCGTGGATCTCACGTCAGACCTATCAAATCCGACGGTCCACATTCATCTATTGTTGGTGGCGTTTCTGGATTTCGGTGGCTCGTTGGCTTTCGAGTGAGGCTTTGCTTCACTGGACATGGAGGAGTCACAATTGAGCTCGTGAACAACCATGGCACAGCGGCCGGCAACCATGAAGGTCATTGGACCACAACAACGCCAGAGTTTATTCTCCATGAATCAAGGACGGTCCACAAAGTTACCATAAAAGTTTTAAATATATTATATTTATCGATCCGTTGTGCAACATTTCAATTATCTCAATTCAACTCAAGACATTTTTACATTTTGCCAATTGAGTTTATCCAGTCGTTTTCCATTGAAATTGTTGATGTGAATGCTAGTTATCCCGCACCAAAGGTGAGCAAGGGCTTGAAGGCCGTCACCCAAGGCCTTCACGACCACAATCGCCCATGGGCAATGCAACCTTCGCTCGGATCTAGTGAGATCCTAGAATGGCTAAAATGAAAGGAAAAAAGCATAATAATTTTTAAAGTTTTGTCATGTTTGTCTACGTTAGCATGGGTCATGCGTCGCTCATGCCAAGTATTACAGTCGACAGCCAATTCAGTGATTTTTTATCAAAATTAATCGGTTAGACTTAAATAGCAAAATATGAACAGGTTTAGGGCTAACTTGGCACAACTAAAAGATTTAGATCTAAATAGGCACAAAGTTTATGACTTTTTTTATATCTTTCCCATTTAACAATCGAGAGGGCAACTCAATAGTGGATAGCCGTGCTGGTTAAGAGTTTGTCCCTTATCGCCGAGATTAAGGATTTGAAACCCAAAACTGCTAGCGTCTTAAGTGGGGGACCTTGGTGTTGGGGCATATGCTAGTCTCTCCCGAGATATAGAGGTCCAGTCCTTTAGTACTGTCCAAGCACGGGGGGCTCGTGGTGGAGTCCTCAATTACTGAAAAAAAAAAAAACAATCAAGGGGGCATAAAGGTTTCATCGAGCACCGACAAGGAACTATCAGGTGATTCTTGCAGTTAATTTGCTGATCATGGTATTCAACCATCAATAACAAGATAGAACATTGTGCATGTGACTGTGGTAACGTCCAATCACCTTGAGATTCTAGGGTCTTATGAAGAAATGCATAAGCACGTCCTAAAAAAGATCATCAATTAAAAGGGTATTGCATGATATATTTTGATCATATGCTAGCGGATAATCTAATTGATTATTGTGTCACTACTCAAATCACATTAAAAGTGAATGTTCCCAAAAAATTTACAATAAAGAAGCAGGAGTGGAATGCCACTGAGCACGGTGGCTAGCTCCAACAAAGCAAACCACCGGCTAAGTCAAGATCAACTTGAGCGATCGCCTGCTGATGGCGACAATCTTGAGGTGGTCTCTCTCTCTCTCTCTCTCTCTCTCTCTCTCTCTCGTTTGCATACATCAACGTTGCTTTCTCTCGTTTTTCCATTTCTTCAACTCATCCTGATGAACCAAAAAATCACTCTTCCCATCTGATTCCAAACTCTAATTTCGTTTTGGCTGGATTGTGGTCGACGCATCTAATCGACTCCGCGAACGCAAAGTGGAGCGCCTCTATCTTCCGTAGAAACAATTGGCCTGTGAACTTTTTGCCATATGCTTGAGCAGCATAGGAATAACATTAACATAATCTAGTGGCAGAAGTTGCGGGATACGCTAATGATGTCGTCCCGACTACTGGCAAAGAAATGGGTCAAAAGGGATATGATCATGGAAGCTGAAAGAACGCATTGAACGGACCAAGATACGAGGCATCGATTGCACGAGGCAACGAATCACCTCATCAATTTCGTCCCCAAAGAGATCAGCATTCATGTGCGGCTCTCGGATTTGTCGTGGAGAAAGTAAAATTTCCAGCTTTTTGCCTTCCTTGCAACCCTCTGTAATCCTATGCGGCCTACGCATCGTACACCACTTACTTTTCCCTTCCTTTTTGATCTTCCTTTACCCGTCTTTCACACGTAATTGGACATACTTTATTATGCGAGAGAGAGGGAGAGGGAGAGGGAGAGGGAGACTTAGCCAAGGGATCGTTGTTCACACGCCTTTTTGACGAAATTCACGTCTCCTTTACGTAGGATTCCCCGTCCTTCTGCCCATGATTCCGATAATGTAATTGGTCCTTTATATCACCTTTTCTTCTCTAAGATGAACTTCGCTCTGGTGGAGATCCACAATCCACATGTTCTTGAATTTTCTACCCCATGCACCCCCACGCCTCCGGTCTTTTACCGGAACCATGACCTGGAAATCACGACAAATACCAAAAGAGCTGCCAGATGACAAGGCTATCTTGATCTGCACTCGCAGATCGCTTAACCTTCATTTCATTTGATTTGAGATATCGCCCAAGATATGTCAGAGGAAGGGGAGTCGCCCATACACTCCCGGCCATTTGTGACTCGAAAGACACGTCCAAATTGATTCGAACGACAGCCAGTTTCATCGCGTTGTGATTGTAATAGGAATGAAATCGCAAAAAAGAAAAAAAAAACTTTCTTTCTTTATGTTGCTAATGGTACAAAGACTAAACACCCTGCATTCGAAGCACTTCTCATAGTGACCGGAAGATAGTTTGTATGGGGTACACTTATGTACTAAGGAAACTAACCCCTGAATCCCTAACAGGTCCAACCAAGCTTTCCAAGTTCGTATTTACAAGGGCATTGCCTCTACTTTTACTAGACAAAGTTATCTTAGATGGCCACGCTAAGATCAGACGCAACCAATTACAATGCTACGCCTTTCTTTTCTTAGTCTGTGGGCTCTCCTCATTACTGCCCACCGCCTCCTCTTCTTTATCTTGTTCCGGCACATTTTCATCTTCGTGTCTGTCATCTATAACTAATCCATCCTTCTCGTGCTCCTGTCCCCCTTCTGCCAATGCAGAAACAGGATGTTAACCCTATAGACTTGAGCTAAACAGGAGAATTAACAGACAATTGCACAAAGAGACATGATCTAGAGTTCAAAAGCAAAGGTAGGCACGAGGACGAGCTGGTTCGTCAGGATGATTTTCCAGTCACTTACTGTAATGATCATATCAACCAAAGCCACTGGTGCTAACGAGGGCACTACACGCCTGGGGTACACCTCAGCGTTGAGATCGCTCACAATACAAAGGCTCAAAAGTGCCATGAATAATCACGTGAAAGCAATAAAGTTCCCGCAAACAAGGGCTAATGGCATTACATTGGCCTCTTGCTTTTAAAGATAGTGACTAACTGCTCGAAATAACAAGATGAGACGATGACACAATCCAAGTTATGCATGCCTACTAAGAAAAATCACCATCAAAACGCTAACTGCCAAAGCCAAGTACTTGAGAGCATCCATGGGAACATTGCTATAAGTTGTAGGATTTTCCATAGTTTGCTTGAATGGTATCAAAGAAACTTACCATATATGACCCGGGCTCCATGATTTAAAGAAATTTACATCACCAGAGAGATGACATCTTTAAAATGAGGAAAGGCTGTAAAAGAAAGGGGAGTTGTCATGGGATCACAAAAGGAGAAGATTTTGTGATCCACCAGACAAGATGATTCGGATGTTCAACCATCCACTCAAATACATCATTCTTTATTGAAATTCAAAAAGAATGCTAATGGACTGGGGAAATTTAGATTTAATACATGGAAACTAAAGTTTCCAATTTCGTAACGAAATTAACAGTGAACTAACAAGTATGGCTGGTATAGTATTTCAACAAAATCCTGTACTCTTAATACTTACATCATCAATGACATCAAGCAGTCCTGTTACTGAAAAGAGCCTCTCATAAGCTTCAAGCACAAAAGCAACCTCCAAAAAAGGACTTTTTCTACGCAGTCAAAACCATCTGCCATAGAGGAAACTTCCACTTTCACCCATCGCATATCCTTTTCCATCCATCTACTTATAGAGAATGATTAAAGTAGATCTCCTTAAAAAAATGCAGACACTTATGAGTCTTGAACAACCATGACCTGTAAGATATTTCATTAAGTTCAGGGTGCATGGCCCCTCTAACTTGGATCAGCAACTACAGCAACCCAGTTTTCATCACTCAGAACTTTTCTCTGCCCAGGAAATCTCATGTTAGATGCGTGTGGATACACCCTAACCACATTGTCTGACAAGCCATTGAAATCAGTTGGCAGCGGAACAATGGACTCGATAACCACATCGGTGGAATGGGGGAGGGAAGAGGATGAGGATGAAGCATCTTCAGACGAAGAGGGAACAGCTAGAGACAGATCCCTCAGAGGAGCATTTGATATGTTTGGCATGAATTGACCAGTAGATCCCCTCATGAATATATCTAATCCACTATATGGACCAGGGAGATTGTGATCGCTAGCTTCAACATTCTCTGCCATCCAATTTGTATCAGAATTCTTGTGAGATAATGACTTCATCTAAAATTCACGGAGACATATTATGCACATATTGCTAGTATATAGCATTGGCATTGACAATACCAGGCTACATCCCCTGCAAAAGAAAGCAACAAGCTTCTAGAAAACCTAATCATCTTGATTCACTTAATCATCTCTCTAGTTTATTAAGAAAGTACATGACTGCACATCAATGTAAGTCACTTTACTACATGACTGCACATCAATGTAAGTCACTTTAGAAGGTCAAGGTCTCCATATCACAGATACTTGGCCTGAGTCCGGCCACTTGTCAGTAGCATCAACTCTAATTTTGCCAAATCGAATACTCTCCAACTTATAATGAGTCTATTACTTTGATAATTGAAGAGCAATTGTCACCTTCAATATTTGAGGTTGAGAGTCACAAAATGCATGCAGATAATATCTTTTGCAAGTCTCCACTTTCAACAACATAAGATGTTTATCTCAGTCAGCATTTGAAATATTGTTCACTCATGCACATGTATTTATAAAGTTAACGATAGAAACTTTCTCAACTTTGTCGGTAACTATTAGACCTGTCAAAGAGGTGGGTCGGGTCAAAAAGGGTCTCATTCAAATTGAACCATTTTCATACAGTAAAAATCTAGTGACCCACACCCACCCTAACCCATATTGTTAAAACACCGCCATATTTAACACAATCTTGTTCTCCCCCCCCCCCCCCCAAAAAAAAAAAAAAACCCTTAATCTAGGAAAACCCATACCCAAACGGCAGTGAGTGCAAAGTGAGCAAGTGCGAGACCAAGTCAAGGCAAAGAAAGAGTAAAGAAAAAATCATAGAGGTAGGTTTGGTCTAAGTAAATTATAAACCCATTTAACATCCATATTATTTTGAGCTTTACCATTCCAAACTCATAAATGACCCATGTACTGAATACGACTATCACATATAACAACTCAGCCCATCAAATATGAGTCAAGAAATGGGTCTATGATCCATTTTGACAAGTCTAGTAAATATGACTGTCACCAATTTTTTCTACATTTTGTCAAACCTCAACAATTCAACAGTGAGACAGAATATCCACATTTTTTAACCTTCAGAAACTTCAAATTATATTGCAAGTGCATAATCTTCCATCTTCTTTTCACAATTCAGAGACAGCAGTAGAAACAAGGAGTTATGAACAACCACAAGGAGTTCACAATGCCAGCAAAAACTCGAGAGACAATCTAGAATATTTCTCCATGACTATCTTTATGTTTATGCTGTTCAAGAGCAATGAAGAGCTAATAGCATGCAGATCTGACAATGTCAATTCAGATAACTGTGAAAGACGAGACAACAATAAAGCACAAAAAAAAAATTATTACCATCATCATCAAACTGTTTTCTGTGGGAGCCACTATGATTTGAGATCACGTTAGGAATAGGTCCACTTGTGACCTTCTGCTGGTACCAAGCAGCATCATCTACTGGCGAACAATATGATAACATAGCCGCCTTTTCTCTTTGAAGCACGGGGGATTGGGAAGAAGAGCTTAAACTTTCTTTCCCTGAACAAATCATTAGCAAAGAAGTCATTTTATTAATATATTTTTCATAACTCAAGAATGTGAATATAGATGTCCACAAACATTAAATTTAATTCTAATAGTATAATTGCGTTCAAGCAACAAATTCTACTTAATCACTCAGCATCAAACCAATTCTAAATCTCAGTTGAAAGCAATACGGTATTATTTTCTTTTACAACATTAAAAGGTCGTCATCTTTAAAAGTTTCAAAACTCTCATTTCTCGCATCAAAGTTCTCAAAGAAGACTAATTAGGTTTAGCTGCCATTAGTGTGTAATATTTCTTTGACTGAGTAAAAGATGTGCCCCCTAATATCAATTAACATAACTGGAAATAGTGGAAAAAGAGACTCCAAGGATGCAACCTCTTCTTTCCATGTGTCCTTTGCACCTCCCTTTAGTCCAGGGGTTGACATGTGGACCGGTGTTATGAGCAATAGAGGTGCAAATTAGAAACCTGGTGGTGGGGCCACAACCAGTTGGAGAAAAATCTCATTTGTGATTTATAGTCATACAACACTACTGTCTTCCAAACATTTTAGAAAATTCCTATAGAGAAAGGTGTTAGGTGTGAATCTAACTATATATACAGATAGATGCATGATAAATTGAGGACCTTTTCCAAAAAAAGTAGAAAATAGCATAGTTCCAGAGGACAGCATTAGCTAAAGACTACAGTAAAAAGGGTTTGGTCTTGCACACATCCTACTGATCTAAGGGATGAGCTACAAAGGTCACAAAACAAAGCAACATTCAGCTTACAGAAAAACCTGATACTGAAGTATTATCCATACACAGAAAATGTTTTACTACAATGAGTCAATTGTTTATCCGCACACTGAAAATGTTCTTACAGAAAACCTAGTACTGCAGCATTGTCTGTACCGAAGGCAAATTACTAATTTTTTAAGACAAGTGCTTTACATGACAGTTTGGAAAAGAAGCAAGAAGTAGTTACTAGATAGATTTCTCTCACTCCATAAAGACACCACTGCATGTCATGATGTAGATAACAACAATAATGGTCTCAATTAATGTCAAAGCAAGTTGTCTTTTTCCAGTAGTTAATCCAAGATAATACCACACTGACTGCTTAAAGATGAGTAATGCGAAAAAGAAATTAGTAACTTACCGGGTGTACGCTCTTTGAGAATGGTATAAGCAACTTTTGCAGCACTAGTCTCTGCCATCTTTTTGGTTCTTGCTTCTTGCCCTATAAAACTCTCTCCTTCTATCTCCACAGTTGAAACAAAAAATGGTATATGACTTTCCCCACATTTGACTGTATCATAAATTGGCAGGCAATAACCTTGTTTCTGAGTAAATTCTTGCAAAAGACTCTTGTATAAACCACAATCAACCTGGAAAATAAAGAAAGCACAAAGTGACAGACAGACAAAAAAACTTGAAGAGATTCTGCACTCATATGGATACAACCATAATCAGCAACAACAGCATTTTTATATTACCTCCTGAACCGTATCAGACGACAATGACATCAGAGCAATCCTGGCAGCAGCATGTTCAGCTTCTTTCAATGTATTATAAAACTTCCCAGTTTCATAGGTTCTTCCATCTATTGAAACTTGGCACCGAAAGCGACGAGCATGTGGTGGACCCTCATGCTCAGAACAATATATAGGCAGAGCAAGACACC
This sequence comes from Melaleuca alternifolia, assembly GCA_019926035.1. Classification (NCBI taxonomy): domain Eukaryota; kingdom Viridiplantae; phylum Streptophyta; class Magnoliopsida; order Myrtales; family Myrtaceae; genus Melaleuca; species Melaleuca alternifolia. Next base: position 1,625,490 of record JAGKPW010002178.1, read on the forward strand.
TCTTTTGAGCAAATGTTTGCAGTTGGTTCTTATACAAATGCCGCATGTCTATAATGTCAAACAAGTTCAGGAGTTAGGAAGTTAGGCTTTCACGCCACAGAAACCCCAAGTATGCCTTAAACATGCAATGCAATAAATGACTGTATTCTTAAACGCAGTGAAAAGGCAAGACAGTTTGAGCACATTCTAGACAATCCTTTTTCTTTGGGGTGGGTTGGGGAAGGAGGCAACAAGGGTAAAGGGAAGGTTCAAGCAATCCAATCCCACCAATGATCCATATATTATGGAGGGCAACAAAAATGTCACCATCAGATCTCCCACAAGATCTTTGCAGTTGACTCCTTGCCTACTCTGTGAATCAGCAAAAAGAATCACTTCATTGATCCAGTACCTGTTTAACTATCGAATGTTTGTCTTTTAAGGAGAGCAACTTTCAATATACTCAAAAGAATACTATGTTGACATCAACATCATTAGTTGGAATAGACAGAGACAGATCATCTTGCTCATGGCATGAACACCCAATCATCCTGCAACTGACCTTTAACAGTTGTATTATCGTCGATGGTTGAGCTGCTCTCAGCGGCTTTAGAAAGTTCATTGCTCTCTGGTGGTTTTGGCTGCACTTTTTCCAAATTGGCAAGTGAATGGCTCTCAGTGACTTTTGATATTTCGTTTCTATCTGGTAGTTTTGGCTGCACTGTCTCTAAACTGGCCAGTATATGGTGTAAACTAGCGCCTGCATAAGTAGACCCAATGAGAGAAGTATATAAGTGACAAAACAAAAGTGCTTGTCAATACCCTGTACTTCATTACCCTTGCGACTTTAGTAGAACATTCAATCATTGCACCACTTTCTGTGAGTTCTTTTTCTAAACTTCTTTAGCACCAGCTAGGATCATAAAGCGGATTGGGATAACGGAAAGGGAGGAGTCATCGACATATTAATCTATAAACACAGCATCCTTCACCAACCATAACACACCAACATCATTATGGCTGCATCCATTTCATCTTAAATATATCGTTACATAATAAATCTAAGCAGTGATGATAATAGCCAACACTCAAAGAACAAGTCTCTAGATTTAATAGAATGTAGGCAATATCAGAGACATGTATACACATGATCACTCCAGCAATGGGAACATGTAAAATAAGGTGTGACATGATGATTTACATGCCGCTACTACAAAGACATACATTTTTCTTATCATATCTTGAAGCAATGTTCTATGATCTAATGCTAACCAGCTGAGCTACCACACAAAGGAGCATAAAAGATATGTATGCCCAATAATTGGATGAGAATTTCCCCTAAAAATTTATAACTTTAACAGATGCTGGACAACTGCTGAGGAATATGCACATACGTGGTAAGTCAATGTCCTAACGAATTATACTTTTTCAAAAAAGTGGTGTGTAACACGGTGTCATAGCACATGTCAAAAATTAGAACTTGCACTCCCTCTGATTATAGTTGTGCGTGTTCTCCTGTTATTGTGTACTTATCTCCTGCTATTTGTTTGGTGGGGTTCATTATCAACATGTCATGATCATAGATAATCTCCGGCTTAGATGCAATCAAGAAATGTTTTTATATACACCATAGGCTTGCCCGCTTCCTATCAACTTAAACTTTTGGAATGACTTGTAACCTGACATTGGAAAACATAAAAGGGAAGGATATATTGATACTCAGCAGGCAATGATATAATGACAACCACCAATACTTAGGTTCTCCATTCTTCCTACACTTAAACCAAAGGGACAGTATTCTAACTTATTTATTGTTCCCTTTAGCCAATTTCTCAATGGAAAATCAAAAGCTTTGGCTCAACTTCCAAGAAATGACGATTCTTGACACGTCATCAAGTCTGTGTCATAATACTTTCATGTAGCCTATTGCCATGATAATGGCTCAAATAGTATTATAAGCTTAGCATTTTAGTTTTATCAAAAGGTCAATTTGTAACATTGTATGTCAGTTTCGAGTTAGTTGTGCCACATCGTGTTAGTTTTCCATTTCCCTCGGTAAACAATTCAATTCCCATCGTAAGTAAAATAGCTCACTGATATTCAAATAATTAAGATATAGGTTTTGCCAAGGGATATGAATAAGCTGCGTCAGATTTGAGTTAGTTGTGGCATGCTAATGTTCGTTTTGGCTTAAACTTGTACTACTCATATTGCCATCGGATCGGTGCGAAAAAAACGTCTAAGAATACTTGCTCAACATTGGTTTGATCTCACGCATACTAGCAGCTAGCGATACATTTTCAGTCTCTACTCCTAAGAAGGATTCACAATAGCAAAATGTGGATCAGGATCCCACAATGAACTCCACTTCCACTTCTCGAAAAATTATGGACAGAGTAACTTTGACAAGAGTTTCAAACGTACACAATTCGGTTAAAGGAACAAAAATCGACGTAGTGTCAAATTTCGTCACCCTCTCGCATTGGTTTCATCTCCGCCCACAAGGTCCTACCAATATCCCCAAGCGCAAAAGATACTCGAAGCAATCGTTCGTGACCGCGTCAGTAGACATATAAAATTTCGCCACACCGTCAACCACAATCGCAACAGTGACACAGAACACACTCATCCAAAAAAAAAAAAAAACTCTCGAATTCGCACTTCAAAATCACAAGTCATTGGGACTTACGCATGCCGGCAGCGTCGTCGCCGCCGTCGCCGGAAGGTGGAGGAGGAGGAGGAGGCTGAGGCGCGACCCGGGGCGGCTCCCTAGGAGGAGTCCGCGGCGCGGAGAAGTGATCGAAGGCGAGCCTGGCGACCTCGTTCTGGGCCTCCTTGGAGGATCGACAGGGGGTCGGAGTCTGGAAAGGGAGGCCGTTCACGGAGACGGTGCCAGTGAAGCGAGGCATGTGGTCGGGGCCATCCTTCACGACGGCGTACTCCGGCAAGCTCCATAATCGCTGGTGGCAGAGCTCTTGCAGCTTCGTTTTGTACATTCTTCTTCGGTCTGATCGCGCGAGCAAGGCCGCCCTCCGGTGCCGTTCGCAGAATCTCAGGCGTTTTATTTTTGGAAGGGGGAAGGAAGAGAGAGAGAGAGAGAGAGAGAGAGGAGGAACTGACGAGTGAAAAAGATCTTCGGCATATATATAGTCCAGAATAATAACCATTATTTATTTCTTTTTTGTTATGTTAGGAAAATAATTAATATAATATTTCTCGAATTTTCTTTTTTCCTCATCGTATGCTCTTCCGACAAGTAACGTGGAATGAACCACGCAAAGGATTTAACCCCCATCGTGTCACAATTGCTGGGTAAAAGAAACTGTCGATGCTCGTTAGGTTTTTATTTAGTAAATACGCTCGCTTTTTAACTGTAATAATACTCTTTCGAGATAAAAGAAACTGTCGATGCTCTAAAATCAAATAGGAATGAATAATTTGCCCGTTGAAACGGTCCAATTGTACAATCTGAGTAACATCAGTTAGATTCGAGAAGAAGATCGGCTCCTTCAGAATGGAATGTCATCTTTGGAAATGTATGATTCCCGCCGGGCAAAGTCGTAGCACTAGTCAGGTTCCTGGGGTTGAGGAGGCTTTGGCTTTGGACACCAACGATAATTTCCCTAGAAAAAACCAAATTATATATTTTCTTACTGCATCTTAAGCGGTTGGGACAAGCATAGTTTGTATGAAAAAGGTTCGTAAGTCCACAGTAGACCAGCTTGTTTGGTCCGGTTTCCTCTTCGCAAGGTCTATTCTTTACTTTAGTGTGTTCCTGCCACCCTATTGCCCATGACATGAATTGCATACGTGCTTCCTTTAAGAAGCATCCGCGCCCTCTAAACTCTTCCTTTAATTTGAGCTTCGTCCTTACGCACAGGTGCTGGTCCTTGACATACACATTTTAGTTTCATTTATATACTACGAAAGGATAAGCCGCGTCCCAGTGCCTAAACCTATCATGGATGGGAATTTTTATTACCCATTTATACCATAAAACCAATAAGTTGATTTGAGATCTCACTAGTAACCTCTTTGATAGGTGTGAGATATCATATTGTTCGCGGAACTCTATCAAGACCATTTACCAAAGGCTGTGTATGAAAATATTTTGACAGTTCCCCAGCTATGCTAAAAGCAAAGGGTTTCAATTGAATCGCCCATTTGCTATAGATATGAGATGATCCATATCCAACATGCTTTTATTTCAACCATGCACCCATACTCTATACACGGTCTAGGAAAACTAAAAGTATTATTGCAAGGTAAGGGCCGATATGATGGCAATCCATTGTAATGCAGAAGCATTCAGTGCATATTTTTAAATTACATCCACATAATGTCGCTACCTACATCTGTCTAGTAGGTTGCCAACAAGCTTACCGTGCGATGAAGTCATTTTCTTTTCTTTTCTTTTTCTTTTGTTATCAGTGTGCAACTGAATCTACTTTAAAATTGACTCTATACTAACAAGGTGCAGCATAAAATTTGCAGTTATCACTCTCAGTTAACGATGAGGCCAAAAAGAAATTAATGAAACAACTCGAGCAAGAAAGGACACAAGCACTAAATGTTTTGTGTTTATTGTGTGATTTCCTTCCATAAGGTCAGATTATGTCGACGATTTTGCTAAAAATGCCCCGATAGACACTAAATAAGAAGCACTAATCATGCTTTGGAAGTCATGTTTCCATTTATCTTCGAAATCCAATGTTTCCTAATCTGCATTTACAATCGCTCCTTTCTTTTCTAGGTTCTTGTTATGTGCCCACCTGTTAGTAAGACCAGTTGAGGATTTTAAACAGAATGAAAGAGCAGGCTGAGTACTGGAATTCGTTCTCTTTTCCTTCTCCGGTGACATAAATCTTAGTAATGCTGAGAGAGAGAGAGAGAGAGAGAGAGACAGTTTAATGGTTAGGGCTCAAGGGAGACAAAGCAGCGACGGCGATGGAGGAAATGGACAGCGATGAAAGAGGGTGATGATGATGATGGCGATTGTGAACGTGATGCTGATGGTGGTGATGCCCCGCGACGCCAACTTGTTAGAAAGAAGAAGAAGAAAGGGAACCAAAAAAAAAGATAAGGGAAAAAATGAAGACATGCTTACTTTGCAAACTAAAAAGGACGTGGCCAGCGTTTGACCAAGTCAAAGAAAATTACAAATTACCTAAAATCTCAGCCGTTCGATTGAGATGAAACAGCTGAGATTTTATTTAAAAAAAATCAAAAAAAAGTATTTTTTTCTTAACCGTCCGATCGGGATGGGACAATGTCATCCATAACTTTATGTCATGGGAGCTAAAGGTGAACAACGTTGAATTGATTTTTCAAAGCTTTATGGACTAAATTTCATGAACCGCATTTCGAGCATTACCGGTGTTAATTTTTTCCCTTCAATAGGAGGGTTACTTGAGTTGCAATCCACTGGTCATATGAGCATTACCGGTGTTAATTTTTTTCCCTTCAATAAGAGGGTTACTCGAGTTGCAATCCACGGGTCATATTCGATTTGACCTATTTAACTATAAGTCATTAGTTTTTTCTCGTTTTCTTTTTTGGCCAAGTTTAAATGTTAGCTTAACTTCAAGGCAGAATTAATGAATTACTTGGGCATCATAAACAATAAAAATACTTAAAGTCGTGTAAATTGTTAAACTACATAACCATGTATTAGGGGTAATTTTCAACAAATGAAGTAGCTGTGTTTTATCGCTTTTGTCAAATCAAAATTTCGTAATTCACGTGGATGAACAAGTAGTGAATACTTAAGTGTACATATATGATTTTCATAATGCGAGATGTTCGAATTTTTCGACTCAACTCACCTCGTGGGATGAATGCAAAGTCGTCTTTGTTCGAGTGTGTTGGATAAAGCTCTACTCATGAAACGACGGACATTGCCGAACATTACTATGAGCAGGGGAAGCCAAGATTTCACCAAAAGAAAATATGAACGGCTTCTTTGGTCAAAACAGTTGGTTCCACTACCGACGTATCACATCACCTTCTTAAATTTTTCCAGATATATGAACCGAACGACAGAGCATTCCGATTTTACTAAGGTTACACGTCTTACAATTTGTATCAGCAAACGCAGAACTGTAGCTTGTGCCGTCGGCCGATCACCATTCTAACTCGGAACAGGAAACGAGTTGTTTCCCTCCTGATTTTTTTAACTTCTCTTGCTGGCATCCTGATTTGAACTTTTATTCTGTCAAACCGATCAACATTTGAATAGTGAGATTTCGAAAGCCTCTCGATGTTATAGTTATTGATTCAGGATAAATTTCACGAGGAATGCTGGTTTATATTTACCCACTATGGGCGAGCATTAAGGGTGTCGAGAACACCTGAACAAACCCGGACCGGCCTGCATCTGGCAGCAGACATCAGAGGTTTTCCAAATGAAATAGTAGGAAAGATTCTTCCGAAGAGACAGTACCCATCAAACTCAAACAGAAGTTGAAAGCATGACGTTGATGCGCAAGAGGTAATGATAGTTTACTCATTTTCCATCCTCTTACATACACAAAACATTTTCATGGAGAGAGAGGGAGAGAAAGAGAGGAAAGAGAGAATACCAAGGACAAAAATTAGAAAAACCCAAAGAGAATATCATGGCTCCTAATATTCCATAATAATAAAAAACACAGTTATTAAATCAATCATGAAATATAGGAATGCATTGTTGTGTGTAGGAAGAATCGATTGCCTTGGGAAGTTTTTCTTTCTCAAATCCGTATGACGCTTACTTCGCACTGGCGAGTTGGGTGCGAAGGAGCTTGGCAGCGGCGACCATGTTCTTGAGGGCGGGCTTGACCTCGGTGTACTTGCGAGTCTTGAGTCCACAGTCAGGGTTAACCCACAATATGTTGGTCTCAAGCACAGCAAGCATCTTGGTGATTCTCTCAGCGATCTCTTCAGTTGATGGTATTCTGGGAGAGTGGATGTCGTAGACACCGGGGCCAATGCCAGCACCGTACTTGACTCCCTCACGGAAAACTGAGAGAAGCTTCTCATCAGAGCGAGAGTTCTCGATCGTGATGACGTCGGCATCCATGTCGATGATTGAGTGGATGATGTCATTGAAGTGGGAGTAGCACATGTGAGTGTGGATCTGCCAGTCGATAAAAGCCACCAAGTCGAATCAGCTTTCGGAGGAAACAGCTTCCCATAACAATCAAAAAACCAAAAAGGATGAAAATGAAGGGAGCTATGAACGAACCTGGGTAGTATCCTCGACACCACAGTTAGTGATTCTGAAAGAGTGGACAGCCCAATCCAAGTAGAAAGATTGCTCAGACTTCCTCAGTGGCAGGCCCTCTCTCAAAGCTGCCTCATCAATCTGAATGACATTAATGCCTGCCTTCTCGAGATCCTCAACTTCGTCCTTGATGGCCAAGGCAATTTGATAGCAAGTTTCGAATCTGTGCAATAAATATATATATATTATTCTAGTCGCAAAAGGAGAAATGCAGATTACGTTATTTCATCGATCACATGTACACATGCATTCCGTACCTGGGTTGGTCATTTCGGACAAAGGACCAGTTGAGAATGGTGACAGGACCTGTGAGCATTCCCTTCATCGGGCGAGCAGTCATGCTCTGGGCCATGGTGGACCAGAAGACAGTCATCGGATTGGGGCGGCTCACATCACCATAGATGATGGGTGGTTTCACACAACGAGATCCATAAGATTGCACCCACCCGTTAACTGTGAAAGCAAAACCCGACAACTGCTCCCCAAAGTATTCAACCATATCATTCCTCTGCATTGGATAAATCCAGATCAAGATGTTAAAGAAAGAAATCATAGCTAATAAGATGCTACCTGTTTATCCGACATAATCTGTCTTAATTACAATACCAGATTCAAGGACTGTCTTACCTCAGGCTCCCCATGAACCAAGACATCTATGTCAAGCTCCTCTTGAAGCTTGACAACTTTGTTAATTTCCTCCTTGATGGCCACAACGTAATCTTCCTCAGAGATCCTATACAGTCGAGGAATGATGAGGGTCATAACGAAAAAATAGGAGCCCACGTCATATCCAACAACTTTTAATTAGAAAAGGAAGATCTAGTTTACTCACTTTTTAGCCTTGTACTCACGGCGCACTCTTCTGAGTTCTATGGTCTGAGGGAAGGAGCCAATCGTGGTTGTTGGGAGGACGGGCAAATTAAGCTTCTTTTGCTGGGCATCAAGTCTAGCACTCACATTTGTGGCACGGCGGTGATCAGAGCCCCTCAAAGCAGCAGCCTGAGAGAGAAGAGAATATCAAGAGTTCAACACAGCAGTAATATCATTTAATTGGTAGCATCGGAATGCATAAAAGATGAGAAGTAACTAAGCCAAGAAACATACAGCCTTTTGGACAGCTTCGTTTGTAACTCTTGGAGAGCACTTTCTTGAGGCCAGAGCGGCAGCATTAGCAGAGAAGAATGCCTGAAAACAGAGCCATCAGCAGTAAGCATAGAAATATCCTCTCACGACATTAGTAATCAAAACTTTGGAAATTAAATATTATGTTTATCTAACACCCTAAACGTGCTAGTTAACAGGCCTACTTTAAACGAAGGACTTTGCATCCCAGTGACCATATTTACCCTGTCTGTTGCCATATGTGTGTAACTCTGTACAGTCAGTCATTAAAGAGACCTACCACAAGGTAACCCCATTGGTTTCTGCCGATGACAATTCAGAAAAGAGTAAAAGCAACTAATTCTGGAAAACAAGCTAACTATACGGATTACCACCCGCTGCTGAGACTACCTAATGGCAACAATAATAGTGTGGGCATATTATGCTGCTTTTCAGCATCATCTTTGACAAAAAGGTAACGAACCATACCTCATCCTTGTGTCCAGCCAATGCCTTGGCCAAGGCATTGACTTCAACGACCTTCTGGGCAGCAAAAGCAAGCCATGACTTGATTTCCTTGTCCAACTTAGTCTCATTAACTAGGTCAACAGCAGTGTGCAAAAGAGAGCAAGAGGTGGAGACCACAAGTTTGTCTGCAGATAAATAAGAAATTTCAGCTATCAACTTAAGGATACATAACATGCAGGTCATTAAAACATGCTATGCTGAAAAAGAAAGCAGAAAGTAGTACCTTTCCCCACAATGCTCTCAAGAGCATGGAGGGTGGTGAGTGATCCAGCAAGATCATTGGCCCAGATGTTCCTCCCATCAACAACTCCAGCAAAGAGATACTTGCCTGTGGGGAACCCACCCTTGATTAAATCAAGGGTCTTGGTTCCACGGACCAAGTCGAATCCAAATCCGGTGACACCCTTCAAGCAAGTAAGAACTTCATATGCCTCTGCAGGAACATCGGCAAAATAGGTTTCGATGACAACATTCACGCCAGAAAGACATGATTCTAGTTCCGAGTATGCTTCAGTGAATGCTTGCAGTTTGTGAGAATCAAGATCCATCACTAGGGTGGGCTCATCAAACTGAATCCATGAAGCACCAGCTGCCTTAAGTTCGGACACAACCTCCCTGAATGGTTTATTTGGTCAGGAAAGGTATTCAAAACTTGAGCAAATGAAAACTGCTAGAGAAGAGTTAATTTCTTACTTGTAGATGGGAAGTATTTTTCCAAGAAGGGACAGAAGAGAAAAGGTCTTCTCAACACCCTTTGCAGGCTTGGATAGAAGCAGATAGGACACAGGGCCAACAAGGACTGGAACAGTGTCTACCCCAAGCTGGAAATTAGCAAATAGATTAAAAAGCAGTTTAGCTTTAAAAAAAGGCTAAAATTGTGCAAAAGCACTAGGAAAACAAAAAACTATGAGCTGACAAAAATATACAAGAGATTATGAAGTAACTCCAACCAACAAAGATCAGAATTTCCTCAAAAAGGCAGACCCAACTGCACCCCCCTCCAAATTGTTATAAGAGAAGGAAGAATGCCATGTTTTTATGAAGACATTTAATTCCCATCCCATCTCACCTCTTATACTTTTCCCCACAAAATGTGAAAACTAGAGTTTCTGTCAATATTTGGTTAAGTAAGTCTTTGCTGAAATTCTTCCTTAGTATAAATCTCAGAAGCTCGTAAAGCTTTGACCCACAGTAAAGGTTCAGATAATTAAATAAGGAATTGGACATAAGCTTTCATCGGAAACCAACTACTTGTTTAATAATTAGCCAACAAGCCAATCTACTATGTGGTATATGATCCATCAAATATTGCTTATATTCCCCATGCCCAGAAAAAAAAAAGACAAGTAAGTTCAAGAACAATCATTTCATTGCTTTGGCTTTTCTAGATCTCATAAGACAGCATGAATGAAGAGATAATAAGACCAGCGCATACCGCCTTGGCCTCCTTGTACTCGGTGACAGCCTTGTGAGAAGCGTAAGAGAACTTGACGTCAGGACCCAATTCAGGCACAATGTAGTGGCTGGAACAGATGAGATGGATGGGTTAGTTAAACATCAAAACAAGACGATTCATTCATACTTCTCTGAGATCCATCACTTACTAGTTCGTGTCAAACCACTTGGTCATTTCCATAGCAGGGACAGAGGCATTTCCTCTGGCCATCGAGAAGTAAACATCGAATCCAATCTCCCCACCGCACCAACCATATCTGGGAGGAACAGCACCAAGCATCGCGGTGGTGTCGAGCACCTGATCGTAGTATGCAAAGGTGTTGCTGGGAATGTACTTGATGCCAGCATCAGCCATCTGCTTCCAGATAGATGACCTGAGATCAGCTGCAACTTTCTGCAAATCCTCCGCACTGCTCTTTCCATCCCAGAATGATTCCAGGGCGAACTTGAGCTCCCTCTTGGGGCCCATGCGAGGATATCCAACGATGTGAGACGCCATTTCTCTGGATCACCACGCAAACACAAACAAGAGGTAAGTAACCTAGTCTAACTCACTCATGCATCTGAATAACGCAAGTAGCTGATGCAATGGCTATATCATTCTGTTTCTTTTGTGTAGATCTGGTAAGAAAACCAACACCGACACGAAAATTGATTTCCCTAAGTAGATCCAACCATACTTGAAAGAAGTTTTGAGTGAATGAGTAAGTATAGTAGTTATAAACACACATCCAGATGGCTTAAAACTTGGAAGATATTGATTGGAAGGAAGTCCTTTTGGAAAATGGTGACATCATCAAGTGGAATTTAAGATCCTCTGTTCGCACATCAAAACCAGAACCACGCATAAATAGGTGGAAGTGACGAAACAAACATACGGAACCAAACTAATCGCTGGGGTCGGCACAAATGCAGATCTGCCATTAAAAACAAAAAGGAAAATGATTCAAAACAAACGGTCTTCCATCATCCGCATACATAGATGGACCAGCGAGATCAGATCGAACAAGACGAAGTAACACCAAGATCCGCCGAAGATCTACACGCGACACAACCACGACACGCGAGATCCAACAGCCCGAGGAGCACTGGACTTCGATCCGAACGGAAAGCCACCGGAGCTAACGCGTCCGACTCCAAGGTCAAGACAAGCTAACACTCCCCAGTCGATCTCGATCACTTCCAACATCAACAAGAAGACGGCAGAAACAGAGAGTCCAACAATCTAATGGTGAAAAGGGAACTAAGCGAATGCGACACTGAATCAGAGCAGGACTCCAGTTACGGAACCCACCATGTGCGAGCAAAAACCATATTAAGTATCAGCTCAAATCTAGTGTCTATCGTGACCGAAAACGAGCAGGCAACACGGGGAAAAGAATGGAGGGACACAAGCGACGCGAGGACGCTACCTTCGTGGAGATTGAACCGGGGGAGAGGAACGAGACGGAGAAGTTCTCTCTCTCTCTCTCTCGCGGAGTGACGAGATGACGCAGGGGATAGAGAGAACGGCGCGAGGAAGAAGAAGAGGTGGCCTGGTTATTTATAAAGCCGAAGCGGGTGGGAGTTAGATAGATCTGGTTTTTTATTTTTACAGGGGGCTGCGCGCAAAGGGCCTGGTTCGACCCCTGTTGTCTTGCATCTCGTGATCCACAGCCCCCCCACGCGCTGCTGGAGTGCGTGGGAGCTAGATCTGGATCTCGACGGTCGTCGGTTGGTGTGCCCACATTGTCGGAACAAGAGGCCTGAAAAAAAATAAAATAGAAGGCACTTCGATTCCAATCTTCGTCAATTTTTTTCTTTTTTCTTTTTATTTTCGCTTTGATTTTTGTAAGTGATCTTCCTCAAATTCTACTAGCAAACGAAAATGGTAAGACTTTGAATATAAGTAACAAAATGATCTTTTGATTGACCCAATGAATCTAACCCGACTTTTGTTACATATTTATCATCAAGCTTTCTAATTAATTCCTTTGTTCGGACCCCGACGAACTGTCTCGGAGCACCTCGAGCTTCGGTCTGCCGAAGTCGCGATCCTTAGTCCCGGTTTCGTGACCCGAACGGGGCGGGGTGGGGAAGTAGCTAAATGCTTGACATTTGCCCTCCTTAATTGAAGTCTTACTTTAGCCTATGTTGAAGGATTTATCATTGACAGCAATAAGACAGTTGCTTCTAATGCGCGTAACCTTGGGAATTGGGAAAAAAACAAAAATTGAAGCGTCAATTTCTTGATTAGATCCTCGATCGAGGATTGGTCTTTTAGGCCCGCGGATGAACAGGAATGCTATCTTTGGATCCTTACAACAAAAAAGGGTGTCGGTGCATTGGGAAATGAATCGAATGTGAATGAATAAGCTTGGTTAACAGAATTCCATCGGGACATACCACACTAGACGCTACCGTGTTTGCAAGAAAGGCTAAACCGAGTATCTCTTGTCGTAATAACAACTTGTAAATAGTTATACGCACTAAAAGATGTTCATATCTGTGTATGATTGTCGAGATATGGATAAGAATCGGATATGATAAGATAGAATAAGGTGTGATAAGGAATTAACCGAAAAAAAAAATTCAATTATATTGATATGTTAAGACATAATTATAGAAAAATGAGAAATTCGATAAAATATTTCAAAAGGCAAACCAAAAAAGAAACATATACTATAAGCAAGAGAGTTCGAGTAAGCGTCTTGACTTATCGCATAGTACATGATATTAAGTAAACTCTCGAATTTTGGCGTCTTTCCAAATTCTAAACCATACTCTCCTACTTCATGTTACACTAGAGGCTCTAGTATAACAAACGAGGTCTATTATTATTCATGAAATTCTAAAATATAATTGGTTATCTATTTTGTGTCGAATATATATATTACAAATTGTATCGTGTCATTAAATGAGGTACATTGATTGTAAGTATTTATTATTTATTCAAAACAAGTTCTTCAAAAAAAAAAAGTGCATGAAATGACACGAAGCATTTATCTATGTATTGTTTATAAGAGAAATTTAAAGTCTATGGGATGAGAAAGAGAGTGAAAAACTAAAGTGTATTGGGAAACTTCGTAGGTGTGAAAAGTCTATGGATTAAACTTCAAAATTTGGAAATGCGTGGAGGCCAAAAGGTTTCGTTTCTCTTCTACTTCGAAATTATTTAAGACCCATATAATCGATTGATGGATGACATAATCAAAATCATCTAAATAAATAATTTATTTGTTTCTCGAAAAATAAATCGTTTGAAATTTTTATAAGAAAATATCACGTCTATTTCTTGAAATAATTAGTTAACGAGAAATTTTTCATTTTATCGATAATAAATGGTGTATAAAAATTTCATGAATGATGATAAAAAGAAATATTTTATTTATTTTTTTATAAGTGATATGAGCAATTATTTTTAAGAAAATATTTTTTTAATTCATAAGTTTTTCATAAAACAAACACACTTAGAATATTATCTCTAATCACATATCTAATGCACTTCCATGCTTCTCAGTTTTGTCCGTGTACATATCATCTGAAAGAATAAGTTACCGTCAGTCTCTTATTTAAAGATGTCCTTTTATAAATTACAAATTTCAAACTTTACCATTCACGCGCATCATTCAATTCGATTATTTTATGTTCACAATTTTTCCAACATCGATACCGATTGCAAATTTGAAAGAGCGCGAAGGCAGCCGTCCAGAGTAGCAATTCCAGATTTTTTTTAATTTTAAAATCTTTCCTTTTACGGATTTTCTAAAATGATGATTTGGAAAGTCAACAACGATCGCCGCGAGTCAGAAAGAACGAGCCACGTTAGCCGCGTGCGATCACGCGCCGCAGCGGCGCCCGTACGTAGGGGCTAGAGCCGTCTCTTGTAAGAAAATAGAAGGAGGGGTTGGTGGCCGGAGTTGGTGGGGGGGATTGGTAGTGGTGGGATTACACTCCTCTGCACTACTACGGTTTGCATGAACGCTGTCTTCATTATTTAATCACAGACCGATTTGGATTTTACCCGATTTGCCCTTCCGTTGACGAGGAATGGCACGGGGTTGGTCGAGCGAGCCAGATAGTTGGTGAAGAGGAGGGTGTGGGACCCCCCCACTCAACGCACTGAAACACATGCCGATTTGCTCGCATGTCCTTTCGTTCTTTATTAAAAAATATTTTCATTATTGAATGAATTCTTATATTTAAAAATATTTTCAAACATTTTATAAATCGCTTGATTTTCGTGAAATAAATGGAGCATTGATCTCCATCGCCTCTCCATTTTTGCTAAATATCAAAGCCAACCGTATAATTTGTTTTCTTTCGTCTTTGCCACAACGTCGAGATCCACTCGGCGGAATTGGATGTGGTGAGTTTAATATTTAATGAACGAGGTCCCCATAGACTTGGTTGTTAGAATCCATGTGGTGGGTCTAGCTTCACAAAAGTCGTAAGGCTGATTTACAATGATCAATTTACCAAATGATATGCCGGATTTTCAACAAATTAAAAAAAAAACACATTGCTTAGTAAATCAATTTTGTGAATTAGTTTTGATGGATTCGGTATTTTCATTCGGGTAAACAAATTGAATACAAGTCGAAATCTAATGGATTTAGAGGAGTCATTTCATCAAGAATACGTCACATGAGGGAATGACTAAGAATTGGTACCCCTCTCTCTCTTCTCTCTCTCTCCACGTATAAGGGAACTTTTGACGTTGGCCTCCAAACTTGAGATCTAGGGACAAGGGCGCCACCAGTCCAAGGAACAACATGCAAGGATCGGTAGTAGCGTCGCCGGATTTGAAGGGAAGGAGGGAAAGGATACCGGAGGCGCCGCTACCATTGCAGATGCCGATAGTGTTGTTGCGAGAGAGAGAGAGACCACTTTGAGATCAAACAACGAAGATTATGGCGACGGCGACTCAAAGGAGACTCGACGACGGCTAGTGGCCGGCAATGGTGGCACGCGACGGCTCCAAGATCTCCACGTGGCGGTAGCCACGCAAAGACATACAGAGAGTAAAAAAGGTAAGAAGGAGATAAGGTTTGGTGAAAAGGGTAGTGCTCCCTAGTTAGGTAACATATGGTCTCCTCCCAACTTTCTTCTTCTTTTTTGTCTTGCCCGTGGGCTTAGCCTCTTAGGTTCCGCTTAAAGCATAAGTTTGGGCCTCAGTTGAGTCAAACATTTGCTCATTTATTCAGTTTTTGTTCATTTACCATGTAAGTTAGGTAATTTTATAATATAGTATGATGAATCGGGTAAATTTTTTTAATTCACCCCATAGCTCGCACTTTGTATATATCCCAGGACATTCAATTTAGGATCATATTACTTGAGCAACGAGATGAACTGTTTTTGTGTTGTGTGTCCATGTGTGTGTGTGTGTTTTTTTTACTTCTTACATCGAGGAATGCATCATGATGTTAGTATGTAAAATTACGATGTGCACCCGCAAAGTTATATGTCATTATAGATTTGATTATTTTTCCGTAACAATGTAATCTTGCATTCGCACGATGTATTCAAGAGTAATGATCATCACAACAGAGTGTATAAATCATTGTGTGACATGACTTAAATACGATGCGATAAGATATTGTGGCACACATGATGAAGTCGAATCATCACATCAAGTGATGATGTGTTGTGTAAATTGATGTGGCTAGAAAACAAAAAGTTAGCTGAAAGAGAGATATCACCCGTTAATGAGGAAAATAAACGAGATATACTCTGATTCATTAGATTATTAAGGCATCTCATAGCTTGTACTTTACATAATTCCTTGTCATTCAGGAAAAAAAATGAAGAAGCACCATTTAAAGGCAATTTACACTGTATACGTAAGGCTGGATTCTGCTAAATCCACTAATCAAACTTCCCGTGCTTTGAAGATAAAATAAGCCCTCATACTAACTTTGTATTCAGACTTAGCCCAGGCCTGTTAAACCGATGGGTTAAGCCGTATTTGGGTTGGACCATAAGTAGTTCTACTCAAATTGACACACGTAACTTGTTTTGACTCATTTATCTGTAATGCAAATTTCTCGATCCCATATCTTCACCCGTTTTTGGATTCATCTTTTATCATATTCTCTTTATTCATGGATTCTCTGGACATGAAGCACCCCCCTTTCAATTGCGGACCTACTACTACACCAATGGACCTTCTTCCCGCCCTCCGCGACTTCCGGCAACCTTGACAAGATCCTCCGCATTGGCGACGAGTTCCGGTTCGGCTCTGGCTACTCCTTCCCCTGCGTCGCCGAGACCATCTAACGCTTCAAACAGGGGCAACCTCTACACCCCCCGGAGACCCTTCCCCTTCTTCGTCACCCGCCATCACCTCAAGCACGCCGGCTAAGATCGACAGTCTCGCCTCGATGGCACTCGTTCAGCTAAATGAATTCACCGAACGCCCTGTCTCGTCCCCCATCATGACCGTTCGTTACTTCGCTCGGTTAATCCTCCGAATCCGAAAACAGACACAACAATGTCGAGAAAAGAAGCGAACCGCGACGAGAAGCAATCATCTCTTTCTCGAACGGTACAATTCAACCCATTGTCGGAGAAAAAAAGCTACAGTTCTAAACTCTGGTGAAGAGATCGGATTTGAGAGAGAAAATTCGCCTGCTGCGAAAATGTGGAAGACTGAAGACGAGGGAAGGGGGAAGAGAGAGAGAGAGAGAGAGAGAGAGAGTGATGTGGCGAAGCAATGAGGGGTTTTGGTTGGGGGGTTGTGAAGGCGGAGCGGCGGTGGCGGTTTTGGGCATGGCGAACTTGGAGGTGACGGCGGAGGAGGAAAAGGGGAAGAGCTGGATGATGTCGGAGTAGATCTCCGGTGGTGACCTCAAGATGGTATGATTTCCCGTAAACTTTGAGAGATTGTACAACGAGAGCATGCGAAATGAAGTATGACGAGGCGAGGATGGTGAACATTCATCAATTTTTTACAAAATCCTACCGATCCTCTCGTGTCGTCATCGTCATCAAACGCAAGCCAAAAAAAAAAAAGAAACGAAATTGTTTTACAGTCGATCGTTTCGACTCCTTTTCTCTGTACTTGTCCAACTTAGCCACCCCGAAAAGAAAGAGAAAAGAAAAGCAGCAGCTCGAGCCGATCCAGTTCGAATCCCGACGAGCCATGATGACTCACAACACGGCCGTTGCCATTGACGACCTGTCGAAGCTGCTCCGGATCGGCCTCTCCCTTGCCTGCCTCTTCTTCTTCGTCGCCTTCATCTTCAACCCTCCGTTGATCTCTTCGTCCCTCGGCTCACTCGTTTTCGCGAACCGAGCGACCCCCGCCGCTTGCCTGCCCCCGTCCTTAAGCGCGCCGCCGTGGACGAGTATCCTCGCGATCCCCGCGTACTGCAGCGACTCCGCCACCTGCAGCGCCGTTGCCCCCTTGTTCGTCCTTGCCTCCACGTCGGCCCCCTTCTTCACCAGCAGCTCCACCGCGTCGAACTGCCCCGACTCCGCCGCGCAGTGCAGCGCCGTGTATCCTTCCTCGTCCCTCGCGTCGACGTCCACGCCTTTGTCGAGGAGCGTCCTCACGGCGTTGGTTCGGCCTTTGAACGCGGCCCGGTGCAGCGCGGTCCAGCCGTGCTGGTCCCGGCCATTCACGGCGGCTCCGCCCTCCAGGAGCCGGTTAATTGTCCGGACGTCGCCCTTCCGGGCCGCGGCACAGAGCCTGTCGCCCAGCTTGAGTGCGTCGAAGAGCCGCGCGTGGCCGTGCTCCGCCGCCAAGTCGTAGGCCGTCTTGCCGTACCGGCTCCGGACGTCCTTGTTCGCTCCCTTCTGCAGGAGGACCTTCACCATCTGCTCGTCGCCGAGGCGCGCTGCCGCGTGCAGCGGCGTCTCGCCGTCGCCGGAGCTCCGTACATCTGTCCTCGCGCCGTTCGCGAGCAGCAGCCTCGCGCAGTCCCTCCGCCGCTCCTCGACGGCGAGGTGGAGCGCTGTGCTGCCGTCCCTCGCCAGGGAGTCTGGATCGGCCCCCTTCAACAGCAGCAGTCGCAGGACGTCCATGTGGCCGCCCCCGGCGGCGAGGTGGATCGCGCCGTACGTGGAGCCCTCCGACCGCTCCGTTCTCGTCCGCCGCGCCAGCAGCAGCTCCGCGATCAGCGCCTCCCCTGCCGACGCGGCCGCCTCGAGCGGCGTCGATCCGGAGCCGCCTGGAGCCTCGACGTTCGCCCCGAACTCGAGCAGCAGCTGCACGAGGTCGGGCCTCGCTTGGGCGACGGCGAGGTGGAGCAGCGTCTGGCCCTGCGCGTCCGCCGCGTCGGCGGACCCCCAAGACGGGTCGCTCCGCTCGAGCACTTCCCTCACCTCGTCCATCGAACCTTCCTTGACCAGCCGGACCAGAACCGGCGACCCCACGAACATCACCTTCACTCCGCTATCAATGAAGACCTGCTTCTTCTTGGTGGTGAACCAGTCGCTCGGGACCGAGTCCAGAGTGGAGCTCGAGTCCTTCACGGCGGCGCCGGGGACGACGACGCTGTGGAGCTGGAACGAGTCCTCGGAGAGAGGGAACGAACCGGGGAGGGTCGAGCCGGGCTGGAGGTGGTAGGTGACCTCGACCGTCAGGGTCTGGAGGGGGGCGATGATCCCGGACTGTGGCCTGATGGTGTAGCGCGGCTTGTTCAAGGCTTGGAGCCGGAAAGCGACCGGCATGGTGTACATGACGTTGCGGAGGACGAGGTGGCCGCAGCTCTTTTGGCCCGGTTCGATCCGGACCGCCACGACGTTCGACGGCTCAAGGCTTATGAGCCGGTCCATGTTCCAAATTTTTATGTCCGAATATGTTCCAGATCTCTTTCTCGGTACAGGCGAGTCGAGTTTCAGTTTTGGGGTTTGGTTTTCGAAGGGATTAAGGAGGAGACGAGAGGGGATTAATTAAGGAAGTCTCGAAGGGGGAGACGAGAGGGGGGTTTAATACGAGGGCGGAGGAGGCCGGGGCGAACGACAGAGCGCCACGTGGCGGCGTCGAAACCGATGCAGACCTTGTACCCAATCGGCGTCGCGACTCCTAAAGGACACAGGCCGAGTTAAAGTCGAGAGGAAGAGAAAAAAAAACTGAAGTCGCTTTCGGGAGTGGGTCGTGCGCCTTGTCATTTTCACCGTAGCAATTGAAAATTGCATGTTAATGAGAAAAGCACACTCTTTTTTTTTTGGGAGTATGCTATGAGATGACGTGGGCATTTAAAGGATCTTCCTTGGAAACGAAGTGAGGCATATAAGGGTTAAAAGGGGTGTAGATTCTCTTAATTTGTTTCATTAAGAAATAATGGTTTCTTGTTACTGAACTAATTCCGCTAGGGACAAGACGTTCGTGTGGTGATGGTCTTGTCTATGTTGAAACATTCTCGTGGCGGCCAGAGATTTTTAGGTTCCCCCCCCCCCTCTTTCGGCCACAGTTGGGAGCAAGTTTCATTTTCATAAGCCCAAGTACATGAAGGACCAAGGGGTAGCTAAATCCCAAAGTCTCTTTTAGGTCATTCAATCAAAGAGGATAGAACACTAAAAGATCGAATGTCTACTTGGGTTTGGCGAACTTTTTCAATTGTTCGTGATGTGGTTTTTCCATCGGTTATGTGAACTTTCCTTTTGATACGTAACGGGTAAATAAATCAAGTTAAACAACGGATATATCAAGTTTCAATAGTGTAAGAATTGGAGGAGTGCCTTTTGTTTTCAGCTTTACCCAATACATCACGCACAATAGTCAAAATTTGCACTAGAATGAGCCAACCATACGAAGAAAATGACGAGAGAGTATAGCTATCATGTAAAAGTGTAGTCTTTCGTATATTGAGTTAATGTGGATTAAGCATATTGTAAACAAGAAAAACCACGTGGGTGGCTATTAATTACTAACGTTGGAAGTAATTTATGTTGCACTCGTTATTTTAGAACAAATTACATTATGCAATCTCTGCTTAAAAATCCTATAGTTTAGTTTGAACGGAAAAATTAATGGATTATATTCTTGTCCATCAAGTAGCAATCATGCATTTACCAACAAATTGTGCGGCTTAAGATGCTAAGAAAGTTTATATTTATCATTAGGTTCAAGTTTTGTTAAGAGTGCACGAGAATAAAATCTCAAATGTATCGAGTTGAAATGAGAGAGCATATCTTTGAAATAGTCCAAGTAAGTCGACGACTTGAATATGCAAAATTGATCCGAATATTACCCGACAACTAAACCAAAAAAAAAAATATTCTTGCATTTTTTTCCCAAATCGTTTGAAAACATGTATATTATTATCTCGGGGGTAAAGTTAATACTTTTTTCTTTCTTTTTAAATCAAGAAATTGCACGTGCCCTTGCGGAGGATTTGAAGTGAAGTCACTGGGGACAAACGAAGTGGGGCCCAAGTGTTAAACAAAGTTCCTTAACAAATAATTAACTGTAGATACCTTTAGAAACACTCCTCCATACACAAAATTCTCTCTATAGTAGGAGAAAACGATACAAAACGATGCATAAAATTTGATATGATACATAATATAGTTCATGAACTTTTACTTTGCTCAATATGATTTTTCAATCGCTAATCTTTTGATTCATGTTCAATTTCGTCCATAAACCATAACATCAATTCAAATTCAGGAATAACATCAGAATTTTCCATGCAGTTCATATATTCAAAAATCTATAATTGTATCGAATGAATTAAAAATCGAAAGATCACATTATACATCGAACTAAAGTTTATGAATTATTTATGTCATTATTTTATCACCCTACATTAGTTTGATATTTATTTACTAGAGGAAACGACGGTAGACAGGTTCGATGTCCACAATGCATGGGAGGGGGGAATAACCGAAAGCATCCCGCGCCGTGGTAGACGACTTAAGAGGAGACAACGGCATGGACAAAACGATGAGGCTTTGTCCCGTTTGTTTGACTTACAAGAGAAAAGGGAATTCAGAATCTGGAAAACCAGGGGCACCTGAATATCATTGACTTACAAGCTGCGAGGATATTCGCCATTTTGACAGAATTCAAGATTAACAACAGCCCTCTTCCCTTATGTACCAAAGCATATCTCTCTCTCTCACTCACAATGTTGTTGTGAACATTGATCAAATGACGTGACAATCGCGCCGAAGTAGGCCCTTGTCAAGGTTGGCGAGGCCTCATCCAAGGTCGATGACTTACGCCACTTGATGTTGGGTGGCACTGTCCCACTGGCAGAGCCCTGTCATTCTTCTTTTCATCGATGTTTTTTCAATGAAATTTTAGATCGTGTTTTTCTGGAGAAAAGTATTTTTTGAGAATTGGTTCTCTGGACTTTCATATGTTTAATTCGTCGAAAATGAGTAGTAAAGTGAAAGTGCTTTCCTATGAATAAAAACATTCAAG
Organism: Melaleuca alternifolia; assembly: GCA_019926035.1. Lineage (NCBI taxonomy): Eukaryota > Viridiplantae > Streptophyta > Magnoliopsida > Myrtales > Myrtaceae > Melaleuca > Melaleuca alternifolia. The sequence goes on from JAGKPW010002178.1 coordinate 1,647,176, forward strand.
TATTAAATTAGGAAAGTGATTCTCAAATCTTAAAAGTTAAAAACATTTTTCACAATTGCCATTCTCAATTTTCTTTATATCGTAATTTTCTTTTTCTTTTTCCTTCTTTCTTTGCCAAAAAGTTGACCATGGCAATGGCCGTTAGCTAGCCACAAGTGAGGGACGAGATATCCATCTCGGGCGAGGCTGAGCCTCGCCATTTTAATCTAATTCAAAAATTATTTGAAGAAAAAATAATAAAAAATATATTATGTAAGAGAGAGAGGGATTAATTTCAAAATGTTCTACCGGCATTTCTCGTTCGATTTGAGCTCGCCCAGAGGCCTATAAGGATTCAATCTCGCCATATCCATGAGCTCGTCCCTTGCTTGTGGCTAGCCACTAGGAGAGAAAGAAGGAAAAAAAAAGAATAGCATATTTCAATAATCAAAAAGTTCGAGATGAGCAATTTTCATAAGTGTTTTCCCTTTTTTAGATTTAGGAATTCATTTTTCTAATATTAAATAAGAATATTATCATTGATAGGAAAAGTTTGTCCAATTGACCGATCATCTTCGACCAGCTAAACGAGTGAAAATCTAGAACAATAATTCCGAGAAAACACATTCCCCTAAACAAAAGCGTCGTAAGATTCAATTATACTTTGATGATAAGTTTTAGGACTTCAAGTTGCATTTGATCTGAAAAATAAAGTTCATTGAAATCCCCAAGTTCTAATTCGTAGCTAAAGAGATCTGAGGCAGAGTTCTTTCTGACTTATCGCTTGTCTTTGCTGTAGTTGGCTCCAAAACATTCAATCATCGAGTTGATGCACAAACGATTCGAGGAGGATTTGTTGCAGAAGAGACGAATAGAATCAGGCCACCATGCTTTCCGGAGGAGTTTAAAACTGTCGATGTTGTTTAATCAAAGTTCTGGTACTGCTTTGTAATTGAATATTGCAATCGCGATAGCTTCGGCGTTTCCGAAGCCGGAAACAGCACGAATTACTTTTTCAAAAGCTCGAATGGGAGGTCAAAACGAGGACATACGCACAAAGTTCCTTGGCTTTATTATGAGACAGGCTGCCGTCATCTAATGCATACGTGACGCCATGCAAAAGTCTCGGTCTGAACTGGTTTTCAAGCCCTCTTTCAACCTCTTTTGGATTCATCATGCGCTGAAGCCCATCTGGTTTACTCACCAGGTTCACATGATAATCCAGCAAATAAATGAAAGAGCGTAGAGGAGCGACGATGATGGTGGTGATGGAGAGTGAAGACGATGACCGCAATGATGGACGGACACTGCAATGATTGTGGCGATGTCAGACGATGTCCGGAGATGCCAACTGATTAGGAGGAAGAAGAAGAAAAGATAAGAAAAAACTAACAAAGGAGAAGAAATGCTTGCTATGTTATCATCATCAGCAGCAAGTAGTCCAAGGTTCGAAAACCCATCTGTTGAATCACGAGAATATATGCAAGTCGCAGAGAGTATGCTGCGGGCATATTTGCTGGTTCAAATCAAGATCTTTCAGGGCACAATCGACAAGAAAGGCTTAAGCCGACGATACACATGTCCGCAACCCCTTATTTTCGTAATGGCCAGGCCCACCCCGGCACAGGCCCAAATCATGTCGAGCCAACGCGGACCGTCGATAATTACTAATAAGTCGTACATCATCAATCTCGAATAGACTAGACTAGACTTAGACTAGACGGGTGCGCACTCGTCCACTACCTAGTGAAGATTTCTTTCACTTCATCATATGACGCATTGACATGAGATTTACATACTAGATACTCGATTGTTCTGGACATACTTCGTAAGGTTTTATTCCATAAGGATTGAGTGCCTTTGGACAAGCAATCGAGTGGTGATCAAACATTTAATTGGGCATCTGAAATATTTTTTTAAGTTAAAAAGTTTTTTTTTTTTTATGTAGATCTTAAATTAGGTGATCTCCACGGTCGGATCCATGTGAAATCTACGACAATTCAAAAAGGGTTGCATTCATTCGTTTCAACGTAGATTGGACGGTAGAAGCAATAGAATTGTGGACCGTAACATTGTTCATGCTGTTCTCCGACAGAACCATTTTCATCAAATTCATTTTACATCGCTTCCGATCAAATCCAGACCTAGCAAAACGCGTACCATGGCGAGAACCCATCGTGACCAAGAATTCATCGCCCGGCTATAAATAGAACGGATCGTGATCATCATTTATAACGTGAGTCCGATCATGAAATCCATGAAAGTAGCTGTTTAGATTGATGATTCGTATGATTTAGAAGGGCTTTCGTGAACATCAAGAGCTCAAAAGAGAAGGAGAACATCATGACCACATTTTATTTCAGGGACCACAGTTGTTTTACATCGGACTAAGCAAAAGCGGCTAAGTACAAGCTTTTTCAGGTCGATATGGCATGACAAGACGAGAAACATAAAAGTCAGTCGGCGCGCCATCGCTCCGATCCGACGCCGTTCACCTGCAAAAGACCGAACACGCCCCTCAGATCTCGACAACTTCAAACGAAACGAAACGAAAAAAGGGAAAATATCAACAGCGATCGGTCCAGCAACGACATGGTACTCTCGATGTATGATGCGGTCGGATGAAGGAATGAACGAGATGACGTCACCTGGCTGCGAATCGGGGGGGCTCAGTCGCTGTCGCTGCTGCTGCTGCTGTCGCCGCCGTGCTCGTCCTTCTTCTTGTCCTTCTTCTTCTTCTTGTCCTTCTTCTCGTGACCCTCCTTGCTGTCGTGGTGGTCGCCGCTGCCGCCGTGGCCGTGCATCTGGTCCTCCTTCTTGTGCTGCTCGCCCTTGTGCTCCTCCTTCTTGTGCTGCTCCCCCTTGTGCTCCTCCTTCTCTTGCTCCCCTTCTTTGTGGCCTCCTCCCATGTGGAGGGTCTCTCCGATCTTGTGGATGATTCCCGACATTCTCTCTCCTTCTCCTTCTGCTTCTTCTGTTCTCTCTATAAGTTTTGATCTGATGGGAACGAGTACGGAATGTGATTCTGGTTTACGTCTCGCGTTGGCTCCCCTATTTATGGGCGACTCGAGTGATCAGACGGAGGAAGGAAAACGACGACGTCGGAGCAGGGCAAAGATCGCGGATCTTTATCCTCCGTTGATTTTTTGGAAAGTCGTGCATTGAATCATATCAGCGGGGACCACGTGTACGCGGCGCGTAGTTAATGGATAGGATAGATTCTCGATAAGTAACCTAATTTCCAAATAAAGAAAAGGCTCGATATTTCCTTTGGGGATATTTCAGTATTGTGCTATTTTGTGGTCATTTGATTTAAATGTAATAAAGAAGTTTAGAGAATTTGCAAACGTGTGATGTTCGGAGCTAAAACGGTTCACCAACTCACCTTATTCGCTCCCTGATTGTTAATGATGACGTGCTGATCAAGCTGAATTGATAATTTTCAAAGAGTAAGAGAACTATTGAGTCCAATTTGAAAAGCATTCTCGTATCATAATTGGTTTAGATTGCTTTAACGAGTATATCGAAAATACTCGTTAAATATATCTCACTTGGAACAATTCGATTCTCGAGAGGCTAGTCGTGCATGCGGCGAGGCCGTCACTATGTTCACATAAAACATTTGGTGTATAATATAATTGTTGATACGAGATCAGTAAATAGTTTTTGTTATTTTTTTATTAGTTGCGGAATCTGTGGATCTAGACAACGTTCACGCGCATCTGACACGGAACACACCGTCCAATCTGGACACTGCTCTCTCTCTCTCTCTCTCTCTTTCAATTTTGGAAAGTCGACTCGTCGGTCATCGAAGAGCTCGTCAGCTTTGAATTTGTGTGGTTGCCGACAGTTTAGAGGAAGATGTATGGATCCGGTGACGTGGGGCAATTCTTTCTTCTTCTTCTTCTTCTTCTTTCTCTATCAAATGATGACCATTATTCTGTAAATAATCGAGGAAAATGAGTGCATCGCAAGAAGTAGAAGTACGGCACGTTTGCTTAGCTTCGGCAAATTCAAAAGTTTGCATTCATGCGTCGAAATTCATAGGTAGTGAAAGTTTCCAATGTTGTGAGCTAGGAAAAAATCGTAGACGTCTATCTTGAGATTTTATATCAAGTAAGAAATGAAAGTTAAATGTCTATCCAAAAACATATACCCAATAGAGCAAACGGTAAAAAGTAGAAAGGAATCCAGACGGGTGCTTACGGAATTCGAGAACACGATCTTAAAAGCTGATTTGCTCGCAGCATCTAATACTGGTGAAGGCAGGGGCGAACAAATACCAAGTGGAGGACAAGTTTATGGCATAGGAAACGAGCATTTGATCAAACACCAGTTCATTTTTTCCTCTTGTTTTCTTGGCCAAACCAGCTGATTAGGGCAGAAACATCAGCCAAAGAAATTTCATCCTAGTGGATGATAGCGTAGGGTGACTAGAGTATCAAGTTAGGTCAAGTTTATGTACTAGTGCCTTGTCAGCAAAGTCAGCACCAATCAACATCGGAGTGGGATCATTGATCGGGGTGACCGGAGACAAAATGCGCCAAAGCGACCAGAGCAACAAGACCTCCCTTACTAGCGGCTGGATTAACACTCAAGTTCCCACATGTAAAATGAAGTCGATAGTAATGATCTAGATAGATAGGCTGAGACTAGACGACCTGATGGGCAAGCAGCGAACATCCATCAGTGTTCTATTGGCGCTTCCCAGCATATGCTGAACCTCCTCAGGTGCACCGACAGTGGATACCGGAACAGTACTTCCCATGCTACTTCTTTACTAGTTTCCTCTAGCCTTCTCCAAGTCTGGAAGATCTGCAAAACAGGGGGCATAATTAGAAATGAATAACTTTGACCTCTTGACAATGTGAACCGGCAGTCACGATCAAGGCTAAGGAAAAGGCCATCATTGACCAACAGCAGTAACGGTGAAGGCCACAATACAGATTCTTTCCTTTTTCCAGCGATAGCAAAAAATGAGATCATTTAGACACAAGCAATGACAATAGGTATATATAAACAGACATATTAAAGTAAAACGCGAACAAGTTTCTCAACAAGACAAAAGGCTCAATTTGCCACTGCTTAATAAAGCTCAAAGAAGCAGAGAGAAGCTGACCATTACTGCCAGATAAAGAACATTAAAAATAAACAATCAATACTAAACATACTAAGACTCATTTACTAAGTTACGTAGCACAACTTGTTGGACGAGCTGGCACTCTAACTTAAATAAACAACTATAGAGTATTGCGTTACTAAGTAAAGCAATCTAGTGAACTGGTTTCAGCATCACCCGCGTTGCTCTGAACTCCAAATGCATATGGATTTTGTGAAGAGGGAAACAGAATTCAACAAAAACACAACACGCAACCAATAACGTCTTTGAGTCAGTAAGGAATAACTTCATTATAATAGAACCAAGTTCAGTTGAACTCACAGAGCATTCCTTCATCATCACTGCTTTCATCATCTTCACCTCCATTCTGCATTGGAACAAATAGCATTATAAATTTGTCTACCCTTTGAAATATATTCAAACAGAGACAAAGTAACTGTCCATCAAATTACCGTAGCATCATCACCATCAGATCCTAAATCAGCTGCCAAAAAATAAAAAAGAGACAATTCAGATGAGTGAAAAATCCACTGAATAATCCAAACATTTCATGGATGCAACATGCAATATTTAACTCGTGAGCAATAGGACCCTAAAGGCCCAAAAGGAAGTAATATCAAGTCTAGCTCCTGAAGTATGCCATTCTAGATGATACTAGCATTTACAAGGAACCTAAAGCTGAGTCATCCATATTCTTAATCTCACAGTAGACATACTTGAGGAGGAAAGACCAATATTACACAGTTAAGCACAAGGCTTTCTAAGGCATTTACCACAAGCCAGAAAACAGTGATATAAGGCCTTTATACAAGGAAAAAAATTTAAAACATCAAGATAGACAATTAAACTTTGTAAGCCACGTGTAATCATATATTTGTGGTCAAAGGACGTAAAGAATACTCAAATTCAAAACAACAAGACAAACTATGAGTATTCAACCGAGCAATTATATTTGATTAGGTCAAGGAGCTTTAAGAATTTTCAATAAGCTTACTAAACTGTTGAAGTGTTTCCAACTTGGTTACTGAATTGAATAAGTAATTTCTTGGCTCTTAACAGAAGCTACTATAGCAATTTATCTGTCTGCACATGCCATAGTCCAATGACAAAGTGGCTTGATTTAAACTTAAAAGCACCTTGAAAGTATAGTGACCAAACTGAAAGTAGCCTCACCGTTTGGAGCTAAAAAGCAGCTGTTCCGATAAAATTTTGCTAATGACAAGCCTTCTTCTTAGCATCTAGTACATAATCCTGGCATATCAATGCTTCCACCTAAGAGAATGAAGGACAAAGCTACAGCTATAAAATTCTAAAGAAGGTAGCTTTAGAATGATAGTGGGCCTAGAATTACTAGCTTGCTTGCAGCCGAGAGAGAGAGAGAGAGCTGTTTAATCGCGCACGTCATCTACCTTTCACTTCCAAAGAAATTCTGAAATTTATCTTCAGTTTTTTAATTTCTGTGATTATGAGCTTGGTGTTTTATATTCTATTTCCAAAATACATAGTTTCAAACTCTTTTTTAGCTCATATATGCTGAAAGTGAATGGTCAGCAACAGATACTGAATTAAGTTAACTTTTCTATCTGTGCAGAAGGGTAGGTCCCAGTACATTTACACAGCCAAGAACATGGAAAACCTTCTTCTTCTTTTTTATAATTGTCCTTCGTTAATAGAAACTGAAGACAAGGCTAGCAACATGACAAATTTCTTCTTCTTACTTTTCTTTGGGCATGAAATTTTCTCATTAAATAATGAGTCATTACAAGGTACAGAAGGGTTGTTTAAAACTCCATAATCCACTAAATTATCTGTCTTAGCCATACAAGTTGAATAGGTTAAATAAGTGACCTTCACAATTAAATGCTATGCAGAAAAGGAAGACATGCAAAATAAAACAGAAACATGTCAAGAAAATAAATACAGGTATGTCAGACAGCAGCCATCTTACTTCACATAAGACCTTTCGACAATTACCCTTCTTTCAAATCTACATTTCAATTGCGAAGAAGTCTTCGGATATAGTTCCCAGGCAACAAAATAATCAACTACAAACTCCATAGGCGCCACCAATAGAGTCAACAATACTACAGGAGGAAGCTATTGTGAACTTACAAGGTAATTCCTCATCCTCATCACACCATTTGTTCCAGTCAACCTTCAGGTAAGGTGCAGGTTTTTCTTCTGACTTTAATAGTCTTTTCCACCAACCTTTTTGCTCTTTCTGGATTGTGCATATTATATTCCTAAGCCCCATTTTCGTCTTACAGCCCTGGTAAAATTCAAACATAACTCAAAGCTTGAGAGCTGAAGGTTCAGCCAAAAGAACCACTGGGCAATAAAACTCCTCAATATATCAAAAGAAGGAAAACATCCCACATAATCAATATATCTCGACCACAGCATCTGCATATGGTTTTGGGGGAGCAACTCCAAGGGAAGTGTCAGAGGAGGGACAAAGAAAAATTTATCGGTAGGTATGAAACTACCTGATAACAATCGTTAGTCTCTCTTTTTTGGATAAGTAACAATTGAGTTGTCTCTTATGATAGTAATATAGCAGGATGAGAAGATAATTTATTATACCCTTTGCTTTCATGCTCATCTCCATATTAAAGAAGAAAGCTGGTTTTTTTAGGTTTCTGTCAAAAATTATACTTGAACTTTAAATTCATTGCATGGATTACAGTGTCTGCAAGTTCAAAGTTAAACCTCAACTCAGGCAGGGTACCACCACAGTTTCTTTTGAAATTCAGGGAAGAATTTGCAGGTTATAATCCCATGAGAGTACTTCCTTGAGCAGAGGCTCGTTATCAAGTAAGTAGAACTAACTTGTTACTACTTTGGATTATCATATCAGCATAGCTATCCTCTTGTGTCTGACATAGCTCCCCTAGCCAAACCATCAGCTCGTTTAACAAAAGTAGCGTGTAAATGTAACATTGCTTAACATCTTAAACAAAGGGTAAAGGCAGATGAAACAAAGTCCCATCACTTCTACATACCGCTCTCGAAGTAGTATAATGTCCTCCCAGCCACTTATATTGATCGTTACAAATCAAAAGAAGGACACTTGACATTTGATATAGACTATGCATTGTGCAATGTGAGTTGAACTAAATGAATTTATGAACAGCTGACCAGTTAATCTGTGTGCTAGATCAATGGGAACTCTTGGAAAGTGACAAGTAATAGATTGGACACGAGAACAACAAGGCCAATGCATATCATCTGAACTGTAGAAAATAAAAGCAGGAAATGGCATACAGCCCCACCTCCGGTACTATGGCTCCATATAGTTGTAAGCTGAAACTGAAGGGCTCCCCCTGCACCCCAAGGGCTGAGAAACTGAAAGAACCCTGTTGCTCGCATTTCACTGAGATATCCTTTGCATCGGGTAAAGAAATGGTAAGGTACACCCTGTCTGACCTCTGCGCCCAAAGAACCTCGGGTTGACGACTGCATGTGGAAGCATAATCAACATTATATGAAAATGCCAAAGCAAGCTCTAAATTCATTGCATATAATGTTAAAAAGCCAAAGAGGCCTACAAAAACCAAACTTCATCATCGCACAACATGGAGGAACTGATCTCTTGTCCTATACAGTAACCCAAAGAGGCCGAACTTTCGCTAGCAACATCATTCACCGATGATCGAACAAGAGCAAAACCAGCAGTCGACACACATGCGCACACACGCCGCAGCCTTTCCCGTCTGCTTGCAAAACCTAAAACATATTTGCTTCACGAAATGCACATCTGAATCATCAAGGCACCGCAGAACCAGAACCACTGAAACCGTACACGGACGAAAAACAAAAACAAAAAACGCAATCGCCTGAAGCTGAAGCAGCCCTAATCTTCGCGTGACTCAGGCAAGCGCGGGTAGCGAGAGGACCATCTCATCGACGAACACGGCCGATTTCTTAAAGCACACAAAGGAAGAGAGAGCACGATCGCCAGCGACTTCACCTCATTCTCTGACGGAGGATCGAAGACCGAATGCAAGTGAGATTGATGCGGAACGGCGGAGTAGGGCCGGAGGGAGGGGGAGAAGGAGGAGGAGGAGGAGGAGGAGGAAGCAGCAGGAGCTCGCGACTCTCGGCGGTGGCGTCGTTTGGAACGTCGCTTTCCAGCAAGGAATATCAGCTAGGCAGTCAACGGGTCAAACCACTTGTCTCGCATTAGTTTATAATTTCAGCTTTAGATTCTCCGTTTGTTTTTTTCTAACGCAAAAAATAAATAAAACCATAGAATAAAATCGTCCGCTAGGTTATCTTATTCTATAAAATTTAGAGTTCGACATATATGCGAAGGTTTGTAAAAACTAGGGATGAGCATAATGGATTGCACAATCCAAGAATCGCCTGGACAAGATCGGATCAGATCGGCCGAGTTGGTCCGATTTTTCGAAATTTTAGTCCAGTCCACGATTTCTAAAAATGAAACCGGTTCTCAGATCCTGCTAGATTATCGAGACCTGACCATTTCTTTGAGTTGTTTAATTGTTTAGGGTCGAGAGAGCAAAAAGAAAAGTGACATGTTGAGTCCAATCTTGATGAACCCAATGAATTTCTCTCTTCAACGTCTCATATTCAAGGCCCCAAACTCTCCGCTCTCGTTCATGTATAGTGAATAGCTCAAAGAGTCAAAGTCGAGCCGTCTCGTAAATTTCTCTTTCTCAACCTGGTCAAAGAGCTAAGAGACAATTGACGGGACAATTGCCAAATAAGTCCTAAACCTTTTGCTACTTTGCCGACTCAGTCATAAACCTTTTTTTTTTATGCCAAATAAGTGCTAAACCTTTTGCAACTTTGCCGGTTAAGTCATTTTGGCGGATTTTGGTCAGAAAATGCCTGCGTGGCGTGCCGGACCTTGCCGGTGATGAGGTGGCGATGACCGGACCCAAAAATTTTTTTCTTTTTTTTTCCATGTTTTTTTTTTAAAAAACCTTACTTGGTTGGCGAGCTCCGGTGACCGGCGGAGCTCATAGGCCACTCTAGAGGCCGGGTCGGCCCTCGTCGGCCGCGGGCGAGGGCGGAGGAGGCGGCCGCCACCCTCGCCCGCAGCCGGCGACGGAGCTCCTCCCTCGCTCAGATCTGCAGCGAGGGAGGTCAACTCCCTTGCAGATCAGCGAGGCTCCTCCCTCGCTGCCCAGACTATAGTGAGGGAGGAGCTCCTCCCTTGCACAAGCAGTGAGGGAGTCGCATATCAGCGAGGCTTGCTGCCTGCACGAGGGAGGAGCCTCGCAGATCTGCGAGGGAGGAGCTCCCTTGCCAGCCGCGGGCGAGGGCGGCGGCGGCCTCCCCCGTCCCGCCGGCCCGGCCTCTGGAGTGGCTGGTGAGCTCCGCCGGCCAAGTAAGATTTTTTTATAGAAAAACCTGAAAAAAAGAAAAAAAATTTGTTGGGTCCGGTCATCGCCATGTCGTCGCCATATCATCATTGGCGAGGTCCGGCGCGCCACGTCATCGCCACGCAGACATTTTCCGCCCAAAATCCGCTGGAAGGACTTAACCGGTAAAGTTGCAAAAGGTTTAGGACTTATTTGGCATAAAAAAATGTTTATGACTGAATCGGCAAAGTAGCAAAATGTTTATGACTTATTTGGCAATTGTCCCGATAATTGACTGTTTTTTAAGTCTTTGCGCTTAAGAATCGCATTGTGTACACTATAAACCGAATCAAACCGGTTGGTCCGGTCTAGGTCTAGTCATCAGTCATAAAAACTGGAGACTGGTCCCATCGGTCAGGTTCCCGATTCCAGGAGAACTGAACAGCTGTGAATTATCCACATCTACATTAAAACATTGATATTTGCAGCATTGATAAATTCATTCTTTATGAATTATCTGAAAATGACGCGATGTTAGATAAACATATTTCATATTTATATGACTATATTTAGAGGCCTATACAAAAATGAGATTAAGAAGAAGGAAAAATAAATAAATAAAAATAGTCGTGCTTCGAAGGCGGATCGAAGCCTGGCCTGAACTAAGCAAAGCCCGAAAACGGCCACTGATCTTTCCATCACAAAAGAAGAAAAAGCAAAACTAAAAGTCGCGCCTACGCGTGGGAAATCTGAATCGCGATCACTTCCCGACGACGGCGCGATGGACGGAGCTGGCGGTGGAGGGACGTTGTCGGAGGTTTACCAGAGCGCGAAGAGGCTGCTCCTGCGGACGAGGGACGCGCTCGAGCGGCTGGAGAGGCTTGAGTGCTCCGCCACCGCCGCCGCGGCGACCGGCGGGTTGGACCCTCCGGAGCTGTCGACCTCGATCAGGAGAGACATCGTCCAGATTCAGTCCCTCTGCATCGAGATGGACCGGCTCTGGCGGTTCCTAGGGGCCAAGTCTCAGCGCGATCTCTGGAGGAGGTAATCGATTCTCTCCCGCGTGAGCTTGAATCCGCTGACTCCTGTCGTTGAATTTTGTGGTTATCGGGTAGTTTCCGTGTATGCGAATTTGAATTGGTGCCTTGCACTTTTCATTTGAACCAAATGCGAAGAATTTTGGTGCAGTTGTCTCTGTGTTTATATCGGATGTTTCGATGTTGAAGCTGTGTTTGATAGGATGGTTGAATTACAAGTCAGGCTTTCGGCGAGGGTGGTGGTTGTTTCAGTTTAATTCATCTTGATCTTAGGTCTATCTTTTTGAGTGCCAAAATGCTTTGAAGTTTCTTCTGCGATCCCATGGTGATGGAAAGTACCTTTACTTTTCTTCTATTACGATAGTGGTATGGGACAATCATATATTGCTCTTTCCTGATAAATTCTACTATATGTGAAGACTAGTCGAGTTACACCGGCCTTGATTTTGGGCCTTGGCATAATTGTACACTGGACGATTGCATAGTTTGGGAGATCAATGGATCCTTTCTGTGTTGTTTTTCCAATTATTGTCGCGGTTCTTAGTCAAGGAAAATAAAATTTTGAGGCTACATTGCTTAGCCATTGTGGAACCTCTGTAAGTAATTGATTTCAGTAGTCAAACCGTATATGGTCACTTAATTGAAACAAAAACAAATGATTCTACAGTTAGGCAATCCCCACTATCAGGGAACTATGGAGCTGTATCACCTTAAGCGGTTAAAATGTGTCAGCAAAGTCGGATGAACTATATTCTTCATGCACTTGGATATCAAACAGATGTACATTGGGAGCAGTTCCAATGGTGTATACTTATCCTTTAAACTTTTTTCATTTCCTTTCTAGGTTGAGTTAACTTCCGTCGTCCTTTGATTTCATCTAGGTTCTTTAACACTTTCTTATTAACGCAGATTTCTTATTTTTTGCGAAATTTCGAACTGTGATTTTTGTTAATGTTTGTTCATCTCACAATCTCATTGAGTTTTGATTTGATTGCTATTGTGATGTAATGGCACAGAAAGGTGGAACAAGTAGCTGAAGAGGCTGAGTCATTGAAAGTGAGCCTAGACAAGTACTCCTCAAGAAATCAGCAAAGAATGATGGAAGCTAAAGAGAGGGCAGAATTGCTTGGACGAGCTGTATGTCATCTTTTATCTACCATACAACATCAAGTCAAGTGTTCTATTTCAGTGAAGCTATCTTTACTCGGCATCTAATGGGTTTGTGTTCCAGGATGGGGATTCTGCTCACTTTTTAAGAACGTTTGATGAGGAAGCACAAGCAATGCAATCTGCTCGTAATTCATCTAGGATGCTGGAAGAATCCTATTCTACTGGAGTAGCCATACTTTCTAAATATTCTGAGCAAAGGGAACGCCTCAAGGTATCTGGAAGCTTACTTTTTATGTACCATGTGTAAATAAGGTCTTCTATTCATGGGTACACTGGCAAGAATAAAATGATGAATGGAGAATCCTTTTAGAAGATGAATTCTTCAGAGATGTTACTTGGTTTTTGAAGTCACAAACTGAACATCTGGTGATTGATGAGACAAATAAAAAACAGTAGGATCAGGGAAAATCAGTTATAAATGACTAAGGTTGAACCTTCATTGCTTAAATATCAAAGACATGAGTATATTGTGCTGCCTGTCTGTTATCAATTGGTTTATATGTTTTCCCTAACTATCCAGTTAGCCAAAGGCCAGAAAATAATTTTGGAGATCTAGGATGCTAAAGGCACGAAGCACAAGATTGTTTTTAACTTTGGACTGTAATTTTTTAATATAATATCTTTAAAAGTGACAGTCAGTTCTTTATTTTTCCAGAAAGCTCAACGAAGAGCATTGGACATTCTTAACACAGTGGGACTCTCTAACTCTGTACTGAAACTCATTGAGAAGCGGCATCATGTTGACAAGTGGATCAAGTATGCGGGCATGATCTTGACAGTCATCATATTGTATGCCTTTTGGAGATGGACAAGGTGATCTAGCTTACATGTTCGGATGGTCATACTGTAATTTTCCCAATTTTTTCAATTGTATTATTTTCCTCCTGTGATGAGTGTACTTGTACTTGCCCTTCTTTTCTTTAGAGGGATAGTTTTTTCTGTTTAGATTCAAATGCAAACTATGAACTTCATACTTGTATAGTTGATGTAAATTTGGTTATATCAATGATTTGCTGGTTGTGAGGGGGAAAGTACGCCTGATTGAAACGGGGGAAAAGAAGAAAATAGATGCTTGCAATCTGCTTGGTTGTCACTCTTAATCGATTTTTGGGTGTGATCCATGAATATTTCCTGTTTATTAAATCGTCAGGACAGTTACCCCAGAAAGTAAGGACCTGTTTGGCAATGTTTAAAAGCAGGCCTGTTTCTGTTTTTTTTGTTCCTGGGAACACATTTGGACCCAAAACTTGTTTCTTGTTTTTGAACAGTTTACAAAAAAGCACTTTTTCTTTTTTCTCTCTCTTGCCCTTTAACCTTGGGTCGGTCGCCACCACCACCACCACCGCCACCACCCTCCCCCCCCCGGTCGCCGGCCGCCGCAGCCGCCGGACACCATGAAAAAGAAGAAAAAACCGAAAAAAATAAACCATCTTTCAATTTTACCAAACACATTTCTATTCTTTTTCTATTTCAAGAACATTTTTACCAAACATTCAATTTTACTCAAGAATTGTTCCATGGAGTAGAAATACAAAAAAATGTTTTTGTTCAAAAATTGTTCCCTGGAATAGAAACGTTGCCAAACGCGCCCTAAGCCTCTGAGTGGATTTTGGGAAATTGAATTTTTGCTGGAATCCCTTAACTATTTTCCCATCCCTGCCTTTTCTGTCCTTGGATAGTTTTTTTTTTCTTTCTATTTCTATTAGTAGGTGCTAAATGGCTTGGGAGTTTGAAATTAAACAGTTGATTCGTCGTCTCTACCCCCGATTGCTAACCACTAGAGTTAATGCCTAGTGGCATCAGAATTGGACAATTGAGTTAGTCTGAATTGACAATAGAATGCGCGGTCCCTTGTCCTAGGCTATAAGAGAATGTTCAGTCGGGGACGAACACTATGCTATTGGCCCGATGTTGTATGCGACTATTTTGTCACGGGAAACGATCTTTGTCCTTTTTTTAAGAATGAGGTCCACAACATTTGCTAGAGGCATGCGTTGCATGCTGTTGTTGGTCGTCACACACCCCTTCATTGTGACAACGTGGTGTGTGATGTTCATTCCATGTCCTCCTCTAGTTCCGAAATTTTCCCGTGACTCGGGATTCCACAGACAAATGGGTAAATGACCGTATGAGGTATGACCATGTGAGCAGTGTCGAAAGCCAAATCTGAAATACGAGACTATTGGGTCTATCGTGTTTTCAGAATATATGTCCCTTCGTCAGTCAAGAACATGGCTTCAGGGTGACGCATCAGTTCTACCTCTTTCCCTGGAATCTCCTCTCAGTTCCCATGTTGCCGTCTGCTATTTTACTTTGATTTCATTCACACTCCCGAGTTCCTTTTTTTCCTGGGGCCAAGCGCGGTGGACTTGATTCCTAAGCTTGCTTGCCCTTCTTGGGATCCGAACGGTCCTGCTTGAGATTGTTTATGCTCTGGAGCCCATGCCGAATCTGGTTCTGAGTCATTGCAGGTCTCAATACCCTTAGAAATGAATAGAAGGTCCGCGTTTCTCCACCATAATCCATGAACGCTTCACGATGCTTCGACAGAGGAACGTGCTCTCGCATTCAGGGCACTTGCTTTCCTAGTTTTCGTCATTATGCATAGATACAGACGGCATCGATGCTGATGTCCATGTGAGGAAAGAAACTCGAGTTCTCGCCCCGTTTCTTATGGCGCAGGCAACGGAGGCGAAATCAACTCGAGTTGAGTTGGCGTCATGGTAAGCCATTTAGGGCCCTCACCGCTAGAGACTAGACGGAAGGCCTCCAGTGCAATCCTCCATCTACTGTTGTTTACCTTCAAGAGTCACACGTCTTATGGATCCAGCTTGCTCTGGACATAAAATTAACTAGTGCAGAACGTTCTTAGCAACATTATAAAAGCAAGTCGCGAACTTTTTGAAAATCATCCCTAGACCTCATGATGATTTCTCTCATGTAAATCACCCTCCAAGAAAAATCATCCACATCATTCTTTCAATAATTATGATGGGATTGAAAAGGAGCATGCACTTCTTCCTCCGTGCAATTATGGGCAGTGGGCACGACGGTGCGCGTCAAGTAGGGAGGTTGGTGACGGGTGACCATGAAGTTGTTACTTCATTCCGTCGCTTTAGCAAGTAGGCCCATGAGTTCCACCCCCAAAAAAGATCCTGGTAATCACCAAACAAATTGGACATCTGACTTTTGAATCAAACATAGTTATCATCCTCTTCATATGTGTTTGGTGGGACTTCGCTTTTCTTGCGCCGACAGTTTTCCGATTGAATGAAGAATCTATTCTGATTGACTTTTCATTTTTTAAATTCTTTGGTCGATCCAAAATTTTACTGCATATTTTAATCCGTAATACCCGGAGAGATTTGTGTCTTTTCAAAGAAAAATAGCTTATTATTGAATTCCAGTGTTCGCATAAACATGTGAATTGTCGACTGAAGACACGATATTCCGGAGATGAATCGCGGAATGAGGAATTTTATTATCGCGTAGTATATTGAACATAGGTTCTCTTTATTGTGAAGCATTTGAATTTGCATAATTATCAATTATCTATCACATGGCAAGTTAAAGAAGTCGCCTGCAAATGTTGAACAGATCTTCACAAACACAAGTATAAGTCTGTATCGTGAAAGTTCATGCAGAAACTTCTTCCTAGGACCGTCTTGTACTGTTATATGCCTCCTCCATCACGAGAAAATATTGGGTTGCCCTAAACCTCCATGCCAATCCACTCCACTTACTGATCGCCACACGTCCAGATGAGTGCCATTTGTTGTTGCTTTCAAGATTCCCTCTCTTCTGTCTTCACGGACGCACGTTCTCTCTTTTTTCTATAGCTAACGTGGAGGTGAAAGACTACCCAGTATTTTCTCCTACCGTCACTCATTACTTGAAAATTGCGAAGGCCTGACTCGTTATTGGACAAAACAAAAGATGGGATTAAGAAAGATTTGTTGTTATTGTTCATCGCCATGGCAAATATTATTTAGTGACAGATAAGTTTTCCTCTGTTTATAACAAATGCTCTCGCTACAGTCTTCTATCCCCCACAAATTTTATTTTTTTATTTATGAATTGATGCTAATTATAGATCTCCGATCCAGCGTGCTAGTGGAAGACAACTGAGTACAAGATTTCCAGGCGACAGATAAGTTTCGTTGGTGATAAAGGAGCCGCAGGAAATGCTAAAATCTTCCAACTTCGACTTTCAATCGATTGATGCATTGAATTATCATGCGACTGAGATTGGCGTGCTTCTGCATAGGCAACTTTCCAGGATGTCGCACTGTTGTCATGTGGCGACCGTGCCAGTATTTCGGAAGATGATCTGACTCTAGTTGAGAGGGCCAATACTAAAGAAATGATTTCTAATTGTTCAAAAGAGTGAAATCAAATTAGCGACCCAGTGGAATGTCATCCGCTTAAAGACGAACGAATGATATGGGTCACTAAGATCATTGTCACGTGGCAACCACGTCCACATTTTAAAAAGATCTAATCCAGGTAAGGGGTGGTTACGATAATTGAATTTGATCCATTTGATATTGCAATGAAATTAATGAATCGACGAAATATCTTCCATATAGTTAAATGGATGATATAGATCGAAGATATTATAGAAAATGTTGGGACAATCAGTTGGCGACATATTCATAGATATATTCATATGTTTGCAGTATACTGAACTATCTATGAATGCGATGGATCGCACATAAATATCACATGATCTAAAGCCAGACCCGAATCTGAGCCATTCAAAGTTTTTCCTTTTGACGTGGGAGACAGGAAGGCAAACGGCAGGAAGCATTGCTATTCAGGATTCACTTGTGGTAATAACCGTCAATTCTACACTGGTTGTCTCTTTCGTTCAAATGAGCATCGACTCGACTCACTGTTGAGAGCACTGCGGAGGGAGAGGCGCCAAACGCAAACGAGTAGGAAGGGGATTGGAGGGTCCACCTCGATGGCACAGAATCACAGCAATGACGGGACAACAGAAAGAAAGCCGAGCCTCACCAGACATCGAAAGCGAAAGCTTACGTTGAACCATCTGTGCAAGCCCCGCCCTCTTGTCATTCTTTTACAATTTCAAAAACTCTCCCTTTATTGCCTTTTTTTTTTATGTTTTTCTTACGGAGAACTTGTAGCTCCATCGAAATGGGTTGGCCTCCACGTACGAAAAAGAGAGAGACGGAGACAAGAGAGTGATGTGTTATTGCTCCGAAAGTGAGA
This sequence comes from Melaleuca alternifolia, assembly GCA_019926035.1. Classification (NCBI taxonomy): domain Eukaryota; kingdom Viridiplantae; phylum Streptophyta; class Magnoliopsida; order Myrtales; family Myrtaceae; genus Melaleuca; species Melaleuca alternifolia. The sequence goes on from JAGKPW010002178.1 coordinate 1,665,046, forward strand.
GGAATAAAGGGTCATCTTCTGGTAGAATCTCCCTCCTCTCTCTCTCTCTCTGTCTCTCTCCACATACATGCCACAGAAAGTGTAAAATTATAGCGAAAATGGTTTAAAGGAAGGGAGGGATTTACGTTCTTTTTCTTTACTTCTTTTTCTTTTGAAGGGGTCTTGAGAAGAAAGTGACAGAAATGTCGGTTTGTGGGATTTCCAGGCCACCCTCTCGTGTTGTGTTATGGGTGCTTTGAATTGCCATTAGACAACCCGTGTCACTCTGTTGTCTTGCTATCAGGCATTGTAACGAGAGAGCGTCCCTGAAGCCCTGAGGAAAACACAGTCTCTGTGTCTGTGGGGAAGAATCACATGACCCTGGTTTGAAGGAAAAAGGATAGTAAAGCTGCTTACAAGTGTATATCGTGGATGAGGTTTCATTTTTTTCAGGGCTTCGTTATGGTAAGCCATATGGGTTTCTTCGTCCTGGAATTTTACATCAGGGTCTGTTTTTTCTTAGTTGAAGTGGAAAGCTTAATTTAAGTTCTTATTCTTTATCTTCCCTTACCCTCCTGTAACCAGGTGAAATTATGAGCCTGGGTAAGAGTTGGTCTCTGCAGATTGTGTTGGGATTCTGATGCTTGCTGCTGAAAATTTGTGTGCTTTCTGAAGTTTGTTTTAGGGGCTGCTGCTTCTGCTTTAAGAATGCTATTGAAGGAGCTCGGCTATTAAGTGGATCCATTTGTTCATGTTCACTGGCGACACAAAGGTGAACCTTTTACTCGAGCATTTAATGTTATCTGAACTAAAATAATAGCTTGAGGACGAGCAAATGTGGTATTTATGAGTTAGGCGAAGTACAGCCTTGAAAGAGAGGTCTCGGCTCTCTTGAAGTTGGCCAAATTGGACCAGACCTTGGAAGAGAAATAGAAACTCTCGCTCTCTCAATGGACAAGTTATACAAAAAATCTTCTTTAAGTTTTTGAGCTATCGTTTTTTTTCTGTCAGTTTAATTAACAAGATCCTTGATACTCATGCTTGCAAACCTCTCTTTTAGTCCCTTAGACCAAAAGTTCAGAGTTCACAAGGACATAGTTTCATAAATTTTGTAGAACCCACAAGGGTGTCTCAATTTTCCATCTGCTATTCCTGCAGGTGTTTGGTCTGCATTATATTTATCTTTGGTCTTGAAGGAACTATGTGATGTCTTGTGTGTTCTGCTGTGTCAGAGCAATGGCAAAAGCATGCAGTGGATCTGCACTTCTGGCTCTTGCCATTATTTTCCTCTCAATGCGCCCCACAGAACAGCTTCAGTCTTCCCAGGCCCAGACCCTTCTGAGAATTCAATATCTTTTGGACAATCCACCTGTTTTGAGTGGCTGGACTGACGGCACAGATTTCTGCAACACTGATCCTAATTCATCTCTCACGGTCGTGTGCTATGAAGAAAGTGTGACGCAGCTTATTATAATAGGTCAGAATGGAGCTCCTGCATTGCCTCAAAATTTTTCCATGGATTCCTTTGTAACAACGCTGGTAAAGCTTCCTAGTTTGAAGGTCCTCACGCTAGTTTCTCTGGGCTTGTGGGGGCCATTGTCCGGTAAAATTGCAAGGCTTTCATCACTTGAGATATTCAATGTGAGCTCTAATTTCTTATATGCTGCACTTCCCCCTGAGCTTTCATCTTTGAAAAGCCTGCAAACGCTCATCCTTGACAAGAACATGTTATCCGGTCCACTACCGGATTGGACTGGAGAGCTCCTGAATTTGACTGTGCTAAGTCTGAGACAAAATTCATTTAACGGGTCTCTGCCTGATGCTTTGGGTAATTTGGAGAATCTCAGAGTTCTGTCGCTGTCTCATAATCATTTCTCCGACGAAGTGCCAGACTTAAGCAGTTTGAGAAATCTTCAAGTTCTTGACTTGGAAGATAATGCTTTTGAAGGTCAATTTCCAAAACTTGACAATAGGTTGGTTACTCTCATACTCAGCAAGAACAAGTTCAGATCTGGGATTCCTTCTGAACTAGGCTCATATTATCAGCTTGAGCATCTAGATATCTCCTTTAATAGTTTCATTGGGCCATTTCCACACTCTTTGCTAGTTCTCCCCTCCCTTATTTATCTAAATATTGCGGGAAATAAATTGACGGGCATGCTTTCTGAAAATCAGTCTTGCAATGATGAATTGACATTTGTGGATTTATCATCCAATCTTTTGACGGGAAGCTTACCTGATTGCCTGTCCGATTCAAAGAAGCGCAACATCTCATATGCTAAGAATTGTTTGGCTTCTGAAGATCAAGATCAGCAGCCACTTGCATTTTGCAGCAATGAGGCTTTAGCTGTTGGCATAGTGCCTGGCCAGAAGAAGCAAAAACAAGCGGCTAAAACAGTGCTTACCTTGGGAATTGTCGGAGGGATTTTGGGAGGAGTTTTGCTTGTTGGTCTGATATTTTTAGCTATCAGAAGAGCCAATGCCAGGAAGGCAAATAAATCACCTCCTACAAGGCTGATAACCGAGAATGCGTCGACTGGGTCTGGGTACACCTCCAAGTTGCTCACCGATGCCAGTGAGCTCTCTCTCTCTCTCTCTGTGCATCGCACTATGCTTGTTCTTGAAATACACACGAAAGAATATCTGTGCAAATAAGAGGCAATAAATGCATCTGTATGCCTCTTTGGTTTCTCATATTAGGTATTAACCTGTAGTGATGTCTAAGGGGCACCAAGCAGTTTAGAAGAGTTTTAGTTCTCGTGAACCTTTAGAAGAATGAAATTACTAACGGCAGTACATTAAGTAGTTGTTTGCTAGTCCAAAAGAATTTATAATAGTAAAAAGAACAACATGGTGGTGCAGAAATGAGTAAGTGCAGTCCTACTAGTCAATGTAATACAGCTTATCCTTGATTCTTTTCTAATTGAACCAGTGGTGCAGAAGAGGTTTCTCAGCATTGCTTGTGTGGTTGTAAAATTAATCTTGCCAAACATGATAGGAAGTAACCACCTAATTCAATTTGCGCTCACCCAGACATGTGCATGCTCTAGAGGTTCCACAGGCAGAGCATATAGTTCATTATCCTTCCACTGAAAGAGAATTGTACAATGCATGCCCTTTAGTATTTCTGCTTTGTGATGATAGAAGTTCTTTTACTGTACTTGATATATAATCACCTACTTCAACTTGGATTGGCCCAAAAAAGAGAAAAAGAAAGAAAAAATTGAAGTGACTGAAAAGTGTCTGCATCCCCTTGGAGGTTTTAAGTTCTAATTAATTTTCATGGACAAATGAAGCTGATTTGTCCCTATGTTTTCTGGGTGAGAGAAGAACTGCACAATGCATGTGCCGGAAATGATTGAGAACGAAAACCATCATGAAAGAAAGAACCCGTTTTCACATTTGATGACTTAAGTTTATGTATCGAGCACGCAGAGTCTGACAGTTTTCATTATGCCAATGTGAAGGATACATATCTCAAACCATGAAGCTGGGGGCCCTTGGGCTTCCGCCTTACCGAACCTTTTCTTTGGAGGAGATTGAAGAGGCCACTGGAAACTTTGATACATCTACGTTCATGGGTGAAGGTTCTCATGGCCAGGTATGCTATCTAATCTATATTGACACCTTTTTTTTATTCTCTTCATTTAATATGCTTCTACAGGGTCCTTTTTAGCATGATAAATCTTGGTATAGACCATAAGAAGAAATTCCCACCCAATTCCAGCAACTGCTGATCGGTGATATTGACTTTATGTCCCTTGAGATTTGCATTATGTCTTTGGATCAAAATTAAGCATTTTCCTCAAAGTTATGGAAAAAATGATTAAAGAAGCATGTCGGATTTTAATTCATCATCGTCTTTGCTCCATTTAAGTGGCATCTCATTAGCTGAGCATTGCCTAAAGTGATTATCAGATTTTCCTGCCTGAATTTGGAGCTCTTATATAGTATTTCTCTATGTCAGAATCCCATGCCTCTCTTTGTTATGGTTACAGATGTACAGAGGTCAGCTGAAGAATGGATCTCTTGTAGCCATCAAATGCCTGAAAATTAAGAAAAGCCAGAGCATTCAACATTTCATGCACCACATCGAGTTAATTTCAAAACTTAGACATCGCCATGTTGTCAGTGCTCTTGGACACTGCTTTGAGTGTTACTGGGATGATTCAAGTGTGAGCAGAATCTTTCTCGTGTTCGAATACGTACCAAATGGTACATTAAGGAGCTGGATCTCGGGTAATTCTTGAATTTCACTTTATGTCTAGGTTCATGCAATGATCTTGTTTGATCCAGCTATACCTGTAAAATTAGTAATTCTGCTTTCTTCTTGTTATCTTTTAGGCAGTAGAATTCTTTTGGCTTGAAACTTCTCATGTGGACTGACTACGAATCTTTCAACATGTTTGGCAGAGCGGCGTGCTAGGCAATCACTTCCCTGGTCACAAAGGATAGGTGCTGCAATCGGGGTAGCGAAGGGCATTCAATTTCTACATACTGGGATTGTGCCTGGCTTATATTCGAACAGCTTGAAAATAACTGATATTCTCGTTGATCTGAATCTTGTCACCAAAATAAGCAGCTATAGCCTTCCAATGTTAGCAGAAGAAGTGGGGAAGGTACCAGAAAGAAACTGGCTGTGGCTCTTCATACTATTCTATTTGGACATATCATTGCTGCTTAAATATTCTTTTCTTTTTTGTGCAGGAGGGTAGTAAGATGCCTTCTGGAGTATCCAAGGAAGTAATTGCCAGGTGTGTGAAGAAATTCATAGTGCTATAAGTGATTACTGCCAGTTAGGACCATACAAGACTTAGTGAAGCTCAAATTTTTTGGTTAATAATAAGAGAGTTCTATGATGCTTATGCATTTTATTACAAGAGTAAGATATCTGACACTCTTAACTCACGAGTAAAAAATTCAGAATGGTTTGGACAAACAGGGACAAAATCTTTTCTTTCCCAAGGTATGTGCATTCCACTGGTATGGTAATCTCTGTTTGATACGCCTTTGCTCTCTCTACCACGGGAGTCAAAACTGCATGATAACTGTTTCATTTTGAATAAATATTATTGAACACCTTATTTGCCTTTTGTACATTCACCATTTAATTTCCTCTGTGTTTACAATATTTCAGGGAGAAATACCAGGATAAGACTGATATTTATGACTTTGGAGTAATCCTGCTAGAGATCATATCAGGAAGGCCAGTCAGATCAAACAGTGAAGTTGACATTATAAAAGACCAAGTACGAGCAGTTCCAGTTTTGTCAGTTTATTATCAACCACCAAGTGATTTTTAGTTTATTTGAAGTAACAAGATTTGCGGATGGTGCTTTGAGTGTTTGCGTCTTACTCAGTTGCAAGCTCTTTACACACACTGCATTTTCTTGCATTGGATAATGGAGAATACTTAAGGTCTTGCTCTTGCAAGTTTCTAGATTAAATTCAACTTGTTTATTGCTATATCATTTTGTAGTAGTTTGAAAACTAAAATTGTCCATCAGTTGCAACACTTAAGATTTCACCCTGTCATGCACATTTGTGTAGAAAGAGTACAGAAATTGTATGTGCAGTTAGCTCGATAAATTTTGATCTCTGTTACAGTAATAGTTTGACTCAGACCAATAATTTTTTTCCTTTCCTCAATTTGGGTAATACGACGTTGTTGAATATTTGCAGTTACAATCAAGTGTGATGGGTGATGATACCACTAGAAGGAGTTCTGTTGATTCTTCAGTTCGAAGAGCGTGCTCAGACCAATCATTGAGAACGATGATGGAAATTTGCGTGAGATGTTTGAACAAGGAACCTGCAGATAGACCATCTATTGAGGATGTGTTGTGGAACTTGCAATTTGCTGCTCAGGTGCAAGACGCATGGCGTGGAGACTCACAGAGCAGTGAAGGCTCTCCGGCGTCCCCTTCACAACAACCAGGCCTTCATCTCTCCATGCGATGAGGTTTTTATTCTTAGTCCCATGCTCAATAGAATTTCAAGTCATTTTAAAATGCTACTGATTACCTACTTGCTTTCCTTCTTACAAGAATAGAAAAGCCTGACTCATCCATAATCCAATTTTGATGTCACTGAATGGACCAAAAATGACGAACAGATGTTGAAAATCTGAATGGTGTTGAATGGTTCTAGCTGGCTGTGCCTGAGATTCTCAAGCCCCTTTTTTGAGATAGTAAATAACTACACCTTTTGCAAAATAAGCCACCACTAGAAAAAGAGAGAAGCCTTATAGAAACACGTTATAAATGAAAGAAAACCATTATTCAAAACTTGAATTGTAAAGGCATTCTATTAAATTTAGTAATTGTGACACATTTTGGTTTGCAGTTGAGGGACCTAAAAGAGCAAAACGGGAAAACACAATTAACTCAAGACGTTGTTTTCAGGGAGATTTTTCCAGCTGGTGCTCCACTGTAATTTTGTTTTTACTTTAACTTGATAAGTATACATTAGTCCAAGTGTCTCCTTGCTCGGTTATGCTTTCTTGCAATTCTGAAGTTCCCTGTGCAACTGGATGACAGTGTGCATCATTTATATTACAAGCTCTGTAAAATAGGGGAAAAGCTCTTGTCCGTGACTCCTGCATAAGTAGTCAATCAAATGTACCTTTTCTTATACTCATTACTCCTCCGGGAATTTCCACAATCTTCCTAGCATTGCCCTTTTTATGTTTTATTGGGATGCAATCGATAGATGTACATTCACCAATGTTATGGATAGTTAATTGCATAAAACTGCATCATAGCTATCTGCCAGCTTATTTGTTATATATGAGGTCTCTACTTTTACATTTCAATGATGAGCAACTCTTCTTTAGGGTGAAAATGAAACTGAAACTACTCAATTGCTCAAATTTCCTGTTATCAAGTGCTTTTTAATGAGTCACAGGAACAGATGAAACTCAGAAACCATTTTACTGGATTATCCGTTGCAGGTAAAGAGATTTTTTGATCTATTTCAGTATCGCTAATGATATGTATCATAACTCGGACATCCAAATCCAATAGCTTGAAAACGTTTAACTGAGAATTACATTGTGTTTGGTGCTTGAGATTCTGACACATAATTGAGTTACTCAGATTCTCAATGAAAAGAAATTTTCTCAGTGAATTCTCGGCCATTAGTTGAAGTATCGATATTATGGTGGTATCAGCTATAATGAGAGTTTAAGCATGATTTCAGCTTGTCAGTTCATATAGAGGAGTGAGACAGAGTGTGTCTCAGCTAAGTGGACATGCTTAAAAGGCATGACAAATCATGATTACTTATCATACTATATCTTCTATTATATTTAAGTAGCATGCAAAACAAGAAAATAAAGAGAACTTTGGGGATCCAACGTGGCTTTCTTGTGCATTCCTACATGGAAATTGGTAAGACATGCATGCACGCCTAGTTCCTAGCATTCCACACGCCACGGGAAGCACAATTCTTGCACCTCCCTCCAGCAACACAAACACAATCTTCTTCCTCTTGACACACAGCCGATTTTCACCAATTAATTATTGATCTTCATTTATTTCTCCCCCGTTTTTTTCAGGGTGAAATATGAACTCACTCTCTTTGGCTAATATCACTTCACCCCTGACCAGACTCTTCCCATGTCTCTCTCCTCCATCTCTCACCAAACATAACGTCTCTCTCTCTCTCTCTCTCTCTCTCTCTCTCTCTCTCTCTCTATTACCTCATTCAACTTGTCTCGCCTCGACTCGCCAGGGCTCTTCACGCGAGCAACGTGCTATCGTCTGCTTTTCCATTTTTTCCATTTGGACACTAGCCACCCCTCTTCTCTTATATATTGCATTAAGTAACATTTACCACAATCTTCTGCCTTTTGATTCACCCACTACCACCAACAAAAAGGGTCGGTACTGTCCTCAGCATGGACGGGATGCAAGGTGATGGCATGTTAGATGATCGGCGCAGGGGCCGCGGCACAGCTAGTCGTGCCATTCCCCCCGGGGAAGTGGTGACTGAGGAGGTAGCAGCACCTTCTCCTGGGGCTCCATGTGGGGCGTGCAAGTTCTTGAGGAGGAAGTGCATCGGTGGGTGCATATTTGCTCCCTATTTTGGGTCAGACCAGGGTGCAGCTAAGTTTGCCGCTGTGCACAAGGTGTTTGGGGCGAGTAATGTGTCCAAGCTGCTCCTTCACATTCCCGTCAACAGGAGGCAGGATGCGGTCGTGACGATCTCGTACGAAGCCCAGGCAAGGCTGGCAGATCCCGTTTATGGCTGTGTGTCAACCATCCTTGCATTGCAACAACAGGTTCCAAAAAAAAAAAAAAAAACTTGACTTTCGTGCAGAATTTGTTAAATTCCTCTGAATCAATGATGCAGAACAAACGCATCTCCGACAGCCACTAGGGAGATAATTGAAAATTGGGGTTTGAATTACCTTTCCCTTTCTGCTCTGCTTGACTTGATGGCTGATTCCATAGAGATTTTCTACCAGGAACTTTAACACAGACAATTAATCCCTTGTGTACAATGTATTCATTGGACAAATCCAGCGTATCTCCTCAGGATTTAGAAGTTCTCAGTTCTCCTCAAGTAAGATAGAACGGCTGGCCGATCCCACTATTACAATGGCATAAAAAAAATCATCTTTCTTTCTTCTATAGCAAACCCCTTCTATCTCTGACCATTTCACGCCTTGATGGAAAGCGACCACCAAAAACATTACAAAAAATGGTGAGGATTCTCTGAAATAAGTAAGCGAAACGGGATTCTAACCCAGGTTCTGAACTCTGTTTGGGATAATTTAGACGAAGTGCTCGGCAATTCCTCCTAATTTGTTTGGCCACGACAGGGATCGAGTCCTTGGCAAATGCTAGGCTAGGATCTAGGACTGAGTAGTATCGGCACCTGATCCAGCAAAGGGAGAAAAGAAGAGAACGAAACTTAAACGGGTTCCCAGTAGCTTATGAGGTGACTGATTCACGACGTTCCTTTCTGTCTTGAACCTGACGCTTGACCTGTTTCCCATTGATTGCCCGTGGCATCCGCGTATTCCACAATCTTTTTTACCGCCAGAGAACGTACTGTGTTATCTCCACAAAGTAATGCTTACGTCTGCAGGTGGCAACCTTGCAAGCCGAGCTCTCGTTGGTGCAGTCGCAGCTGATGAGCAGCCGATATGCAGTGGCGAACGCCTTTCAGCCCCCGGAGATACAACCGCCCCAGCCGGCGTACCCTTACTACCAACTCCCGATGCTGCAACCGGAGTACTCCAACAACTCCTCCGCCACCTCCAGCAACTTCATCAACATCGGCAGCTTCTCTGGGGCCAGCAACTTCGACATCGGCGCCACTGCCGTGGAGGCCGCGGCATCCTCTCACACCCTGGAGACCCTTCCCCAGTTCCCGTACCCGCCCAGGGACGAAGACGAGGGAGAGGAGGAGGAGGAGGAGGAGGAGGAGGAGAGCCATGTGCCCGCCACTCTAGCGGAAGAAATCTTCCGCCGGAGGTGAAGAGAGTTTCTAGCAAAATGGCGCCTTTGGGTTGGCGGTGGTTCCTGACCCCTGCGTGGGTTTCATGTTCTCCTCCTCACTCATGGGCACAGGCCATCATCAGCCGTGTCAGTGATGCGAATGACCAGACCTTGTTTTTAGTACCATTACCAGCACAGTTCACATTCTCTCTCTCTCTCTCTCTTTCCTTTCCTTTCCTTTCGTCCGGTTCCGTAGTCCCACATCGGAGGAGGAGTTGAGAAAGAGAGGGAATCCATCGGATAATATTGGGGCTAAGCGAGGCTGGCAACATACTTACCTGGACGGGGTCGATGGGCGATCAGGAAGGCCCATGGCCTAGGTTGGCGACCTCCATTGCACTTACGGAGGGGCGCCCGCCTAAGGTCAGCTCAAGTGGCTGAGCCTACGTCATAATTTGTGGCAGAGGGGGCCAGCGTTCGCGCGGCCCCTACCCAATTCTTACGCCAAGACTTAGGTGTTCGTTCTACCGAAATTGCCTTACTAGGGTTTGCTACGTATGAAAGTCTTACGGGACACGCTTTTCAAGAGTGCTTGTTGATCAGAAACTGGCCCAAGAGCACTGCCTAAATGAGAACCCCACGTGATATGATTCGTGTCAATTGAGGCCCGCAACCCCCTCTATGCTTGGCCATTCGATGAGCCTAGTCTAAAGTAAATTGGGGTTGAAAATACAAGTGGAACTTCACAGCGATTGGCTCGAAAAGTTAAAAAAATATATATATATATCGAGCGGGACTTTTTATTGACTATCGATTCAAAAATTGCTGTTGGTTTGTGCTTTGAGGGGCTCAACCAACGTGCTCTTATGTACTCTCTCAGTTCCGCTGCTGTACATCAGAATGTTGTTACAAGGCCTATACCTAGCTCTTCCGCCAGCTCATCCCATATCGGGAGGAGCGTCAGCACGACCAGCACGATTGCTGCCACCACCACTGCTTTCCTCCACGTCCCGACTTCTGATACATCGTTCAAGCATGGTTTCTCTGGGGTTCTCTGTAGAAAGATAAAGATGAGCAAAGGGGCAGACTGGAGACGTTTTGAGCCTCAAGTTGAAGGGACGCTTTTTAATAGAAGATCGAGCTTTACCTGACATATCAGCACATAAAGCCCCCAAGGAAGTGACAGAGGTCCACCCAACTGGATGAAAGCAAAAATCCAATCAAAACGTTGCATGGAAGGCAAGAATTCGATGACAAATGAGGAAGCAATGCTGCTAGTAAGTATCAGCTTTATACAAGCGAAGCCAGAACCAGAAAAACCTCCTTCAAGTTTTCATACCAGGGCAATATAGCTTCCTATGATATGCGATTAGTGAAAGCAGATGGATATAGTACCAAAGCTCAAATATTTATAGCGAAGAAAGCAACGGAAATAAAAGCCTCACCACTCCTAAACCCAACATTGTGTAAGTGGTCAGACCAGATCCTAATAGAGCACTTTTACCAAAGGCACCCTGCCAAATGGATAAAAAATAACACATTTGAGAGTTCGAACAGCGTACTAAAATCTTCAGAAAAACACTATAAACAAAAGATAACACAAGTTCTAAATTCTTAGTCATGGCACATGTTGATTCCGCTCTCACAAAAATCCTGTTGCCAAATTACTTCCGAGAACAAATAAATAATCCTTAAGCATCCATCATAAATCGGTAAAGCCATTCAGTAGACAGCTTGTGTATGCAAATAGTGAGCATTGGATATGACCCAGCAGCTTCAACAATGCATGACATATGCTTTCATTACACTGAGGAACCAACTTACATCTAGAAGCTGACAAAGGTAGGAACTAGATGGCCAAGAAAGAATAATATCTCTCATACTAGTTATAAGACCTTCCCAAAACAAAAAGTCTCACTACTGCAGTTCTATAGTTAACCTTCAATTCCATAACATAAATGGAATATGCTCTATCAAGTTACAGTGTCTTTGCTGTTTAGTGAAGTTCCAAATGCTAATAAAGTAATTTCCTCTCCAATTCAACACGGTTGTCATATTATCGTATGCTTTGAAGTTCTGTTTTTTTTAATAAAAGAAAAAGACCTGCTAATGCATCAGTTCTTCTAGTTCTCATTGCTGCTAGCATCACTTTCACCAATAACTAATTGACCTACTTTTTTACTCCCAAGCAAGCAGATATACCTGCACAGCTCTTCCACCATCTAAGCATCCTACAGGAAGCATATTGAAGGCTGAAGTAGTCAATCCACACCTGCAACAAGTGACTAGAAGATAAAGACTAGCAATCACAAGGCGTGGGATGAAATATCAAATCAAAGTGGTTGCACAATCCAATTACCATCCTGCAATTACAAGAGGATGAATTGAAACAGTGGCAGCATGCATTGCCCTGCATGTTTAAAATGCAAAAGCACAAATCAGAATCCGGGAGAAGAAACATGTCTCCAGCAAATTGCCAAGAATGTAAAGCTAATGGAAGGGAGACATACGCATAACCAAGAGTTGCTCTACTGATGAGTCCAAGAAGCAAAGAACCTTGAAACAACATACTAGGAACTTGCACCAAATCTCCAGAAGCATCGGGGTTAGATGAAAGCAGAAGACCAACAATGAACATTGAGAAAGAGAGTGCAGCACCAGCAAAAGGCCCGGCCAGAGAAATGTCGACTTTTATAGTTCGATCAGGAAGGATGGACTTGAACTGCAGAAATTGAAATTGGTTTATGGTAAAAAGGACTTCAGCAGTATTTGCAGAAGATATAGCATTTTATATCCTTTCTAGAATATCACTACACTGCTAGTGACATACTTATGCATTTTTCAAGTGCGCTACTCTTGACTGATCAACAGAACTATAAGAGGAATGTTAGAAGTAGATTGGTAAAAAAAGAGATGTCTAGCTTTTCCTTGAAAAAAAAAAAGGCAATAAAGAAGGAAAAGCAAGCACACTTATGATACCTATGCATCTTACTACGTCATAAATTTAAGCTGTAGACTTAAATGAAGCGATAAAATGCTTGAGTAACATAAACATGTGTATAGTATGACTGCAAACTCAGCAAAGGCTATGACATATTTATGTGGACATGCACATACTGAAAAGGCTGAAGTTAGCCGTGGACAGACTTGACTATGAAGAGAAGGCAGAAATGATATTAATATGACTATAATGAAGTAACATTCTAAACCTAGGATCAAAACACTCATAATCACAATTAGCCAAACAAAGCACTATTTTCTAGCTTGCTAATTATGTTAAACAACTACGCTCTTAAATTATTATGCATAATATGCAGATAGGTTGAAAAAGGCTGCAAAAAATTTGTACTTTGCTAATCTAGATAAAGCACCAGCAGAGAAGTCACAAGGAAAGCTATTGATAGTTGGCAGGTAGGTGATGTATTGAACAAGCTGATTACAAAACCAACCTGCTAATGACTAGCACAATAGGACAGCATGGTCGCAGCAAAAGGATGTTACTTAACCAACAGGAGATAATAATTGCTTTTGTTTTACCACAGTAATGTCAAATAGCAGAAACTTGGCTCCAGAAGATGTTCTGAGTTACATCTTCAGCAACATCAAAAACCAATGCAAAACTATGCTTATCAGCACATCAATTTCATTCTCTAAACGGGTATTAGTCACTAACATTGCCTGTACCAACCGGAATAACCATTTTAATGAGTGAAAAGACTACTCACCTGAGTAATGGCACCAAAACTTCCAAGAGTGATGTTGGGAATAAAGTAAGGAATGCTCAACTTAACTTTCCTGGGAAAGGCAGCAAGCAAATGCCCAACTTCCTACACATAAACAATTCTTTCATGTATGGACAGAGACAAGGTATATAGATCCAAAATATCTATTCATCAGTTAATGACAATGTTCATGCTTTGATACCTAGAAAATGAAAACTGGATCCAATGAGTTTAGAAATCAGTAACGACGTGAATACTCACAAGATTTTTGCTATAAGACTCCCCAATAGCCAATAAGCTATTTTGCCCCGCCCGCAGGCGGAAAAAATAAAATAAAAAACTTCTAATAAGAATATGGTGGCCCTTGCCCCTTGGGGCTTACACTTGTATGAAGTACTCTTTCACTTGGATTTAGTCCATTTTATCATTTCCTATAAAGATATACTACACAAAGCAATATCTAATTGGCAGTTCGCTTGAGACCCAAGGCATAGAATATGACCACCAAATTTAAAAAATGGAACAAAAAAATTACTGTACAGACAGTACATATATCATGAAAAAAATATCACCACATTATTTGCAAAAAGGACACCACCGCACTTCTTACATGAAATATTAGAACCCCCAGGACACCATAAGCTAGGGGCAATGCAGATTCCACAAATGGAAATAGCAGCGCCATATCTGGTGGTTCAGCAGCCTCTGGATCAGTGAAGTATTTCACCACTTCCGGTGGAAGACGATTTATCTGTGCAGTTAAATAAATGGAGATAGGGACTCACTTCTGGCACATGATTTTCACAGCAGCATTTAAAAGATAACAAAAAAGAAAGGCATAAATTTAAAGAAGGCAGCGAGGTGTAAGGATCATTGAGTATAGAGTTGAGCGGTATTATTAGTTGCCAAGTACCTGAGATGCAATTCCCAACTCCACTGATGAACCAATGGTTAAAAGAAATAGCAATAGAGCTATCACGTACTGCCAAAGAGTTGTTGGTCTTGGTTCTGAGACCTCTTTCCTCAACAAACCAAAGCTAACGCGTGGCCCCCCTCGAGGGTCAGGTCCCTCTGAGTTGGGTTCCTCGACCATGAAAAGATTGTACTTATCTCCAGTGACTTCAACCAGCTGTTGTTGTAACTTGGCAAACACATCTTCTCTCTTTGCCCTGAGATTTCCAAGGAAAAGTATACCTTCACCCAGATCTCCGAATGGCTCTTCTTTTGTAACCCAAAATGTTGAGTAGCCAAAGAGCTTTTCTTTGATTAGCTTTACATCCGCAGGATCAACTTTTTCTGGTCCAAGAAGCTCCAGAAGTTTAAAAGAGTCTACTTGAAAGCTAGTGTAGGTCGGTCCAAATGAAGGTGTTTCTGGCAGCTGGAGGAGTAAGAAAACATTTCATACTCATCAGATTAATATATAGCTCCTGTAATGAGCTAATTCTTCTCTTTTGTCTCTTTCTCTTTTCTAACTCATTGACTTTTGGTACATAACCTGGTAATTGTGAAAAGAGGAGGCAAAAGACTGAAACCCTGAATTACTTTTATTGTGCACTGACCAGCAGATTGTCTCTGAGGTCAAAATTCAAAATCGACACAATTACCCAGTGTACTGCAATTCAGTAAACAGCTTCCTCTCATAGTTTCGGGAAAAAGATACTATTCCATAAGGCATGAAAATAGTCCAATTTTCAAGTGAATGCCATAAGTGTTTTAGGTTCCTATTAACGATGTGGAAAAGGAAATGCAGGATATTATTATAAGGGAAATCGCTCAGAAAAATTCTTCTGATGCAACTACCTTCCAAAAATAACTATGTACGCAGGAAGCAACACAACTTACGTGCAAACTTAAGGACGTGTTTAGTCAGAGAAGGCACTTTTAAATCCAACAAGCATAAGCGCATCCAGATTCATTTTGAACTATTCACAGCTACTCGATAATCCATCCAAAATAACTCTTGCTTCACCAATTTATCTCATCGACGATTCAACACAACCAACCATTACCAACAAGAGAACCAGAGAATCGAGACACGTACCCTCGAAGGCATCTTCTCGGACTCAAACTCGGCCCGGCTTCTCTCTTCAGCCTCATCGGGCGGCGGCGGCGCCGTTGTCACCCTCGACTCTTTCCCCGGGTCACTCTCGTTCTCCGGTCTATAATCGCCATCGCCGCCGCCGTTGCTGAACCGCCTGAACCTATGTAACCTCCTGTACGAAACCGAAACACCTCCTCCGCACAAAGAGCACGAGCTCCTCGGCTTCGCGGGCTCGAAAGGCCGAGCTCCGACG
The DNA here is from genome assembly GCA_019926035.1 of Melaleuca alternifolia. Taxonomy (NCBI): domain Eukaryota; kingdom Viridiplantae; phylum Streptophyta; class Magnoliopsida; order Myrtales; family Myrtaceae; genus Melaleuca; species Melaleuca alternifolia. Next base: position 1,680,490 of record JAGKPW010002178.1, read on the forward strand.
CCGCGAGCACGGACCACAGGAGACGAGCGGAGCTTGATGTTGAGCGTGCCAAAACTCCAGCTCGTAAGAGTTCCCATCGACGGCGACGAAAACCTCCCTCGCAGCAGCGTCAGGCTACGGTAGGACAAGATTGGAGTGGCGCAAAGCTCGAAAAGAAACCGGAAATTACTCCAAAATTGGCGCGAAAAACATATATATATATATATATATATATATAGAGAGAGAGAGAGAGAGAGAGAGAGAGAGAGAGAGAGAGGTGGACTGAAGGAGACGATGGAGCTGGAGCAGGAGGGAGGGAGGGAGGAGGATAACTTCACTGGAATTTTGGGAAGAAATATCCAATTCCGTTGCTTCTTGCTTGCTTGTGCCCTTTTGCTGTCCACGTAGGATTCGGCGGGTCCGGGTAAAGCCCGTTTCGTTTGAACAAGTTTTACCTCCGCTCCAGTTTTACCGTTTCACGCAATTCGGTAAATTTAATTACCTGGACATAACCCAAAATTATATCCGCTGTGAGTAGGGCCGGCAAAATGGGTCATATACCTATTTAATAACCCAGTTTCAACATACCCATAGTAAAATGGGTAACTCGTTTTTTTTTGTAAAAATGGGCTCAAATGGGTCGAGGATAGACTAAAATATGGATAGGGGTGAGCAAGCAAAACCGCCCACCCAGAACCGCCTGAACCAATCGGTTCTAGGCGGTTCTAAAACTTACCGGTCCGGTTCCTGGTTCCATTTATATGGAACCGGGAATTTTCGGTCCGATTCCCGGTTCCGAGGGTGGAACCGCCCGCCCGGAACCGGACCGACACTTTTTATTAAAAAAATAAAAAAATTATAAAACAGAAAATTTTACAGAAATTTGTTTCTTCGGATGAGTATCTTCTACATTGTATGTGCAAACTTTACATGCATGTATATTCAAGTATTTTGTAGAGCTGTTGCATGTTGTGTATTTTTCTTCTTTTGTTTTTATTTTTTTTATAATTACCCGCCCAGGAACCGGACCGGACCGCCCAATCCTATCCGGTCCGGTTCCCGGTTCCTAGGGAAACGGGGAACCGATCACCCCTAAATATGGGTCACTCAATGACCCAGTTTATCTCACAGCCTGTGAGATAAACTCTTTTTTGTTTGGTCCAAAATTTTAAACCAACATATTATTTTGAATCCAAGATCTCAACAAAGTTCAAATTCGCCATAATCAGCTAGGCTTTCTATGGGTGGGTAAGGTGCTACTTGCCTTTGTTACCTAAAAAACTTAAAACTCTTCCTTGTTCGGGCTCCGCCCAATCCATACAAGGTGTTGCTCACTTTCTCTCGGCCACTGGTTACTTATGTAGTAGCCGGCATTTCTACGTGCTCCGATGGCATCAAGCTAAGGACTAATCATTTATTGTTTTTTTTTTGTAAAGGACTAATCATTTATTGTTTTCATAGCCATATGTCGTTAATCCGCCTTAGTTAGCCAATTGACTTTGAAGGGTGTAGGACGGACTCACGTCTGCAAAGCTAGAAGAACTTGCGAACGACGCTACTTAAAAACAAAGTAGACGATCAGATTCGAGCGTTTCGATCAGATTTGAGGCAGCGGTTGCGTCGTTTGAGGCAGCAGAGGTTCAAAAGTAATATTCCGAAAATACTACTTCTCAAAGTACTTTCAAAACTGCATTCTTTTAAAAACCTTTAGCGTTTTGAGATTGCAATTGTATTTTCCTAAAATTCTTTAAAAAATAAATCAAATATCATTTGTATTTAATCAATGAGCTTTAGAGCCTCAAAACGCGTTTTAATGCCGAATCAAATGCAACCAAAGGTAAAAAGTGTTTCTGCGCAGTATTAATAAAAATTTTTAGGACCGCGACCAAAGAAAGTGGAAAGGTCAAAAGTGGACTCTCTCGGACCACGAGGACAAAAGATGTAAGTTTCTCTATTCAAAACCGCTAAAATCCGGTGTTTATATTTTTTCTTTTTAAATTCAAAGGGCACATAGGTAAAATGCTTAATACTTTCTTCTTTATCAATAATGGAAACAGTTATTGTTCTGGCCGAGAAGAAATTACAGAAAAATTAATAAGATGCGAGGAAAAAGAAGGGGAGCAAAAAAAAAAAAAAAATCAGACAGGAGAAGAAGAGTCCAGCGCCCGGGATCAGCAGCTTCCCCAGAAAACCCAGCGCGAGGAGGCGAAAGAGGTCTGCCTACTGCCAATGGTGACGAGCTCGGGAACATGATCACCGCCCACCTCCTCTCCTCCCCATCCGAATTCCCCTCCCCGACAGCGAAGCTCTTCGCGAACCCCTCTATCTCCGGAACCCGCGCCTTCCCGATTCCCCGACTTTGACCTTCCCCTCGCCCTTCGCCTCGGCCGATTCGTCCTCCGACCGCCGGGCGATCAGCGAGTTGAGCCATGAACCCCCCCGTGAACTCGAGCGCCAGTCCCCTGGTGTCGCCGACGTCGTCGCAGTCGCTCACCAAGACCGTGAACGGCTCCCACAAGTTCACGATTCAGGGGTACTCGCTCGCGAAGGGCATGGGCGTGGGCAAGCACATTGCGAGCGAGAACTTCACCGTCGGGGGCTACCAGTGGGCGATTTACTTCTACCCGGATGGGAAGAACCCGGAGGACAACTCGACTTACGTGTCGGTGTTCATCGCGCTCGCCAGCGAGGGCACCGACGTCCGGGCCCTGTTCGAGCTCAAGCTCATGGACCAGAGTGGCCGGGGCAAGCACAAGGTCCACAGCCATTTTGATCGGTCTCTCGAGGGCGGGCCCTACACGCTCAAGTACAGGGGGAGTATGTGGTGAGTTGGGTGTTCATTCAGTTGGTTGGGTTTGATTTCCCATTCGTGTTTTTGATGATGATGATGATGTTCAATTTTGCAAGAATCCTTGATCTTTTTTTCCACTTGATCTGTGTGCTGAGTACTGACGGGCTTCGGATTGCTTTAAAATGGTGAATTGTGATACTATCTAGTAGTTAGTCTGCACCAAGAAATGCTCTTGGTGGTTGCAAGAGAGCCCATTACTTGTCTCATGCTGAATTTGTTCCATTGAGTGTAAGTTAAAATTGTCGACGTTCTCCCATTTCGGTGTGCACTTTGGTGTTGAGTCTCGAAAGATTGGATAATCTGAGAAAGATTGATTCATATAGCGCAGAAGCAGCAAAATACATCGCAGCTGATACTGCAGCAAAAGGATATGGCAGTGAGGTTGAAGTATTTACGAAAGCAAAGAATTAAGAAACAGGTTTTTAGCCTGGAAATACTGGAGTATGTGGATTGAGAAAATTGGAGGAGATTAATTTTGCCTTATCATCCACATCCACATAGGAATTAGCCACTTTGCTCTGGCCAATTAGCCAACTCACTGCTTCTTTGATCATGACAAGAATGCGCCGCTTACAAAAAAATTGGGATGACAAATTGATAGCACTTCTCTGGTGTAGCTTCTTATGTGAACTTGCTTGACTAGTGGCCTCTTTCATTCTGCTTGCTGTTTGATGACATGTTTTGCCTTTGCGTTGCAATTGAATGTTTTCTTGGTTTATTGTTTTCTTGTGACCTTCTAAAATTGGCCAAAAGATTACTGTAGATCACACTAAAGTATTTTTATCTATTAGGTAGATCTAATAATATTATGATTGAATGCATGATTTTAGTGTGATTGCAAGTTATTAAATTTACTTCTTTCCCTATTCTAGTGCTTCCCTTCTGGACTTACACTAAAATGATTCCATGTTTAGTCTGAAGTGGTAATGTTGGCCTCTGAAAAAAAAAAAAACTTCCATAATAATGTACTTCCGTGACCTTATTCTCTGTTGCAGGTAAGATAGTATCAGGGTAACTATATGTCAGGAGAGGAGAGCTTTTTCAAATTTTGTTCCTCAAAGTATTTATCAATGTGATAAACTTGGAACTGAAATAGATTCTGTGCTTTTGGCAATATTAAGCAATCCGAACCACATTTGCGAGACTGCTCTCCAAGAGTGGTCTCGACAACTTTGGAGGTGCAATAGAACTTTCTTTCCCCCCAAAATGATAGAAGTGCCACATATAATAGCTGAATTGGTGGTTGCAACTACTCAACCTTCATTCCATGGTAGCAGTACTCTCCTTGGAGGGCTAAATGTTGCTATCTCAGTCAAACTTTCCCTGTATAGTTTCAACATGAATAATTATTCTAGAGGAGAGGTATTTTGCATGCATCATGTAAGAAATTCCCTATATTGTTTGGCTGCTTAGAAAAGCTATTTCACCAAAGTTCAATGCTTTTGGTGATTGTGGGCTAGCCAGTAGACACTCATATTCATTGTCTGCCTAAACTTCTTAATCTTCTGAAACGTGTTTCCTTTTCCAGAGTTATGTTGTTGAGAATAATGGTTCTCAATCAGCGGCCTCTTAGATTGCATGACTTGAGCTTGTGTGCAAATAATTTGCGTGAGTGCTTACTTGTGCATTGTCTCTTGTGGTTCAACTTTTAATTTTTTTTTCCAAACTTATGACTTGTGATTAAAGCTGGAACTGGAATCCACATTGGCTCATTCCCTCTGCAAAATAGTTAGAAATAAATACATGCATTCCCATTTCATCATACAATAGTCAAAATAGCAAAGATGGATCAACCTGGTTATTAGGCCTGTTGGATCATTTGATATTTGGCGGTTCAATTGGGTCAACGCCGGGTTTGAGGGCCATGTCCAGACTGGAGCTTATACCCACACCTGGTTCAGCCGGTTGAACCAGCCATCCTATCTGGTTCATAAAACATTGATGTCACTCTGTTGTAGATTTCAAGATTCTCTTTTCTAACTTTAAGGAAATTCGTTCTGTTTTACGAGGGCTGTTGAAAATAATTCCTGTAACCTCCAGGAATTTTATCCAACTATTGCGTGTTGATTTTTTTCTTGTTGCCTTGCAGGGGGTATAAGCGTTTCTTCAGACGGGCTATGCTTGAAACATCAGAATTTCTTAAAGATGACTGTCTGAAGATCAATTGCACTGTGGGTGTTGTGGTCTCAGAGATAGACTGCCCAAGATTACATTCCATACAAGTTCCTGAGTCTGATATTGGTGCACACTTTGGCTTTTTGCTGGAAAATGAAGAAGGCTCTGATGTTACCTTTAATGTGTCTGGGGAAAAGTTTCGTGCTCATAAGCTGGTATTAACTGCCCGATCTCCTGTATTCGAGGCTGAATTCCTGAATGCGATGGAGGAAGACAATGATGAAGTAGTTATAAGTGATATGGAACCTAAAGTCTTCCAGGTACGTTTGGTTTCCTTGCTCTAGATATAGGCTGCGCAGCTGGAATTATGGACTATCCTCCTTTCTGGCTTCATATTCCTTTTATCTTAGTATCCTGTGTTTATGGTGCAGGCTTTGCTACATTTTATCTACAAAGACACATTAGATGAAGATGAGGAGCTTTCTATACCAAGTGCCTTTTGCAGTCCGTCGGAAATGCCAGTGGCAAAGCTTCTAGCTGCTGCAGACAGATACAATTTGCCTAGATTAAAACTCATTTGCGAGTCCATTCTTTGTAAGGGTATAGCTGTGGATTCTGTTGCCAGGATCTTGGCCCTTGCTGAGCAGCATCATGCCATGGATCTAAAATCCATTTGTTTGAAATTTGCTGCTGAAAACCTTGTAGGTATGTTTTTCTCATCTTCCCAGTTGATGCGCAACTTTTAGTTCTATAATTTGAGCAACTTGGTCTCAAAATGTCATATGTGAGGATTGGTATGATTATTTTGTTGCGGTGTACCCGTTTACTGCTGTCTGGGGCTTGCTGGCATAACTTTTAGTTTATATTGGTTGTTCTGGTGATGTTATCATATTACAGATGTTGCATGTTTAAATTTTCAGTTTACATTAATGCATGCAATCCTTATTTTGAGGATGTACAAAGTCTGAACCTTGTTTTGTCTTATCAATGGTGAAGTTGCTTGTTTTTCCTTTTTTCCACAATTTGTACCTTTTATGCAAGGTTCCAACTAGGATTTGTTGTAACTGCATTTGTTTAATTGCAACAATTTTTTTTAGCCAAAAATTTATTTGGTTTGCTGAGCATGATATCATAATCATCATCAATTATTGCAACAGATTCTACATTTCATGCTTTTCATACCCTAGGTGCCCAATTGCCAAAAGGCCTGGAATCGGGAAAGAAGGTTAAAGCTTTCGTTGGTGCTTTATACATGCTAGCTGTTCCTTGTGCTAGGATTTACATTCTTTCATTATTATTTTTTTCTATTGGTGCAGCTGTTATGCGCTCGGATGGCTTCGAGTATCTTAAAGAGAACTGCCCATCTCTGCAGTCAGAACTTCTAAAGACTGTCGCAGGATGTGAAGAGCAAGTCAGTGGAGGAGGAAATCGAAGTGTTTTTGCACAATTTTCTGATGGCAATGAAACAAATGACAGGAGCATTAGGCAACAAGACTGGGATAATTTGGGCGTGAGAACTCAAAGCTTGTGGATGCCCCTCTCTGACGGAGGAGATGCAGGTGGTCCGAGCCCTGGCCAAGAAAGCTGAATGGTAAATATGTTACTTTGAATGACCAATTAACATTTCATTTGCTGCCAGATCAAGAATGTTAAAGAAAACGACTTCATTGAAGAAACAAAAGAGTGGGGGGAAATGTTTCCCTCCTCTTCCTTTTGTCTGTTAGATCATTTATGTCTCTTATAGGTTTGGGTTCTGTATATTATTCCTGGATATCCTGAATGTCAAAACAGCACAGAAACTTGTCTGCCTTTATGGTCTTGTTATTCGATTATAAGCTGATATGACTTAGCTCAAGCTGATGAGCTGCACTTTGTATTTCGGGGAATGCTGGACTAATAATAGGGTGATTTCAGCATGTGAAAGGAGTTTCTCAATCTGAAGTTATTCTCTCCATCTGTCATACTTTCCTTTGCGAGGTTTTCAGATGAACGATCTGAATTAGATGGTTTGTCCCTCTCCTTCATCTATTGAACGTAGGGGATAAGATGCCCTGGACTGGATTTTCTTTTTGAGCTTATTCGAGGAAGAAAGGTATGAAAAGAAAGAATGATATGGTGGTGCCTAGCCACAGAGGGAACTCGGAACATTGTGATGGCAAGATTCTCGAACTGGGATTATAGAGGTAGCACATTTCATGTTCCCAGATTTTCTCGAGCGATTCAACGTCATTATTTGAGACGGTCTCGGCTATTGAATGCACAGTGATAGTCACAGTGACAGGCCAAATTTCATATTTGGTCAGTGCATGAGCGATATGGTTTCATCTGGTAGAAATCTTCGACCAATTCCTAGTTCTACAAACCTATCTTGGGTTTGTGCTTTATGACATGTTCCTGATGTTCGGTGTCCCGTGCCTTTTGCCACTTGATATTCATGAATGAGATCTTACGGTGGATTGCGAATGCGGCGATTAGAAATCGTACTCTGCTATAACGTTTAGGTAGAGAAGCGGACACGTGTTTCTAATGCATGAACAGAAAGGAAACCTTTCCATAAACTTGGATTTGCAATTTTGCATGACGAAGAATCTGATGCTTGAGGGGTGTACTTCTTATGCATTCATCCATTATGACGCAAAAATTCATTTCTTAATTAATCACAGGTAGCCAATTCACTGGCTTAATTACAGTGCATTGGTCTATTATGACGTGAAAAATTCATTTCTGGCTTCCGCCAGCATGATCGATCGTCCAATGCACGATTGTTTTAGAGAATTTGAGGTGGATCTTTCCAGAAGAAAAGTTTCGTGACTATACTCACATAACTTTCAATTCTAAGCATCCGGATTGCTGCCGAACTTCCATTTCCCGATAACCGTTGGCCGTACGGCGAGTCATAAAATCAGGCTTCATCATGGCCATTGGCCTTCCCACGTAACTGCCTTTCCAATAACGTAGTCAACCACTGCGACTTCTCTCTCTCTCTTTCTTCCCTATCTGCATTCCTCGGCTGTATCACTGTCGCATCGCTTCCCTTTGTCCTGTTCCGATCACACTCATCGACGCCGGCTCATTTCATTCGTCGGGTTTCGACGGCCGGGAGGGCGGATCCCCTGCGCATCGATGATGGGGAGCTTCTCCGGAGGTAAGTGCTCGCGGACGCTGCGGAGCTTGGTGCGGCGGAAGCAGGTCGACTCCGTCCACGCGCGGCGCGAGGGGCATCAGTTGGCCAGGCGATTGTCCGTCCTCGACCTCGTCGCCATCGGTAACCGCCTCCTCGCTCCTTTCGCGTCCTCTTCCTGGTTCTCTGAGCTGGGTCTGATGCTCTCTGAATGATGGCGACTGCGAATTTCTCGGTTTTTGGCTGCTCGTTTGATGCCTCCGGCTATGTGCCGACTTGTTGGTTGAAATTGTTTGCACTCTTCAGAATTTGCGTCACATCACGTTTACACTTGTATGGGCATGTGAGAGTCGAAACATGTACGTGTGGAAATCGTGGTAATGATGCCCGAACCATGTCGTTTTCCATCAGGAGTTGGGGCGACTGTGGGAGCTGGGGTGTATATTCTCGTCGGAACAGTGGCCAGAGAGTACACCGGACCTGCTCTAACCATCTCCTTCCTGGTTGCTGGAGTGGCCGCTGCACTTTCCGCTTTCTGTTATGCAGAGCTTGCTTGTCGATGTCCGTCTGCTGGGAGTGCCTATCACTATACGTACATATGCATTGGCGAGGGGTAATCAGTCTAGCTCTTTATTCAATGTCAAGTTCTTGATGTGACTAAGCCATTAGATTGCACATCTACACTTCCATTTGGGGCATAATTTCTAAACCTGTATCATTAAGCTGTCCCGTCTGTTGTGTTCAGAGCATTTTGAAAATAAACCGAAAAAATGGGTTTCTTGATTCACATGCCTTATGTCATCTGCTCATTCATCTGTCATTACTCCCAGAGTTGCTTGGTTGATTGGTTGGTCACTGATCCTGGAATACACGATAGGCGGTTCAGCCGTTGCTCGGGGTATCTCCCCGAATCTGGTGCGCTATTCTCATAATTGGTAACTCATGTTATAAGATAAACCCTATTCTGTTTAATATGTTAGAGCACGTATAGTAATGCAACATCAAGTGTTTGAGTGTTACTCTATAAACAGTTTGCTCATTTTCTCCATCCTGACCGTTGGCAGTTTATTCACAGTCCTTTACTGTCATAACATTATATATCTGTAGCTCAAGGGATGCAATGGTATTTGGTCAACTAAAGGAATTGTTGCTGAAAGATTTAGTTTATAATATAATCTTTCATTGAAAAGTCATTATATATTGAATCGACTAAGCCGTGGTTTAATCATGCCATCTTATTTGGCAAAAACTGCCATAGTGCTTAACCATAAAGAGAGCAGAGTAAATCTCAGTTAAGTCCATCATCTACTATGAAGTTTCTTTGTAGCTCGATATACTGTATTAACATGATAGTAATCAAGGAGCATCAGAAGAGAATCTTGATAAGCATTAATATAGATATCGATTCATTGTGCTAGTCTTTTTTCATATAACTACCTAATCCGTGTTGTCCTTTGGCGTTCACAATCATCTACTCTTATTCTGGATATCATGAAATAAATGGACGGACAGTCCAAGTCCGATAAGCATGACTCACTTAAACTTGCAGAATCTATAGTCATGATGTAATAATTGCCAAATGTGTCAAGAACTACTACATGTGGGTGTAATCATGGGATTAGGAAACACCAAATTTCCTAGCCAAAATATTCACTTTGATCTATGAATCACTTTGGGATACTATATGGATTGAAGAGGGGTGGTATCATTGAATAGAAGGCTTTTTCATAGAAAAAACATCAGGGTTACTTCTTCTCCCCTTATTTTCATGCTGTTAAGGAATGGTTGTCAATTGAGTAGTTACCACCAACAAATAGTTTTCTCCTCTCACTTTTTCCAAAGCTAGGCAGGGTCATACCAGAGAATAATCAGAAGTTACAACTTATAGGAGAGGATCTGTAGGTTGATTATGACATTTTGAAAACTAGAGGCGTCTTGGTCTCCAAACTCTACTTGGACCGTGATGTGATCTCAAAGCTGGCATCACATATGGCTTTCTTAAGAGAAGATTTAGGTTAATGTGCGTATTGAAAAATAGTAGAATACACTCACTTGTTATTATCTATCTTTTTCCAAAAGGATTTTATGTTTGTCTATGCTCTCTTCACTCTCCCCAGTTTCCTTCTCTCTACGGTGCACTTGCTTCGGCCCATCGTCACACTGCAATAGTATTACCACATTTAAATGAAAAATGCACTGAATATTTGACTTGAGGAAATGGGACTTAGAATATTCAGTTAGCAAAAAATTCTTGTTGCTAGCAATAGTAAAAACCAAGTGTCCGAATACGAAAATGATATGTAAGTGCTTTAACCAATGTTGTCTTTTCCTTTATCTCCATTCCTTTGGATTACTATTGTAAAAGGAAAAAGTGTAACCAGTGAATCTTAGTCTCTTTAGTAATTTGTATTGTCCTGCTTCCTTCCTCCTTTTCTTTCAGGCCTTGTATTTTGGAGGAGAGGATAAGTTACCCTCTTTCTTGGCTCGTCATACTATTCCTGGGATTGAGATTGTAGTTGATCCTTGTGCAGCTGCCTTAGTTATTATAGCGACAGTGCTTTTGTGCATAGGCATCAAGGAGGTACCATTTCCTCCTATACTACTGAAGCTTTTTTTTGCTTATAAATTGGATCTGCGTATTAGTTTCTTTAGAGTAACTGTAAATTAACATTTCAGAGTTCAGTGGCGCAAACCATCGTTACAACAATAAATGTCTCTGCCATGATTTTCATAATCGTAGCTGGTGGGTATATAGGTTTCAAAACTGGATGGGTGGGTTATGAACTCCCGAACGGGTAAACTACTGTTTTAGTACTTCCCTTGCCATGTGTTTTATAGGTTGGCAGAAACTTACTATTGTTCTTGAACACTGTAGGTACTTTCCTTATGGGGTCAATGGAATGCTTGGCGGGTCTGCAGTTGTATTCTTTTCATACATTGGCTTTGATTCAGTCACCAGCACTGCTGAGGAGGTAAGGGTTTTCCATATGTGCAAACTATGCAAAAAGTTGTATAGAAAAGTTGCGGATAAAGTGTAACAAGAAAGTAATAGGCTCATGCTGTCTTTCTTTTTCCGTGTGGTTTGCAGTGAAATTGTATATCAGAATAAAATGATAAAAGAATGACATCAGGATAGATATTAAAATGATTACCTCGAGATCGTCTCTCTAAGGTGTCCTGTGGCATAATATGATTACGCATAAAAGCAAAACAAAAGGACTTGGTTCCGTGAGTCATTTGAAATGACAGGAGCTCCACATACATTAAAGTACATTCTTAAATATTATTTTGCTTTCATGACCAAATTCAAATTAAGATGCATTCTGATGTCTCCCTAATCTCTCCCTCTCCCTATTCTCATTAACAGTATTTCATACTCTGCCGCATCAAGCTAGGGTCAAAGATCTCCTGGGAAGCTTTAAATTAATTGCGGTTAAAAATATTGAAATGTGTGCATGTAGCATTCAATTAGTTTAATACAGCATGTGCAGCTTTTTCTTTTTCAATAACCAATTAAGAGAGAGCAGGCAGTTGATGAATCTCCTGGAAATTGATCAACATGTATGTGGCACAAAATTGAAAATAGTCATTGCAGGTGAAGTGAACTGCGCAGGCTTTATCAGAGGCAAGACATAGCCAGATCTATTGAAGATGAAGTAGATGATTTGATGATGACTTTGGGCAAAAAGTCAAAGTTCATTTGATGTTTAGTTTTATAGCTTGAGTACTTTCTTATGATATGAGACAAAAATACTTACGTTTCTGGTCATTTGCTCTCTTACTGGTTGCGGCACATGGTTCATCCTTGAAGTTATCATGATGTTATAATGATTGACAGATTTTAACCACTTCTGAACTATCTTAACATATTTTCCTGTTGAAAACTATCAAACGTCAATTTGACTTCCGATTTATACGACAGGTGAAAAATCCTCAACGGGATCTGCCCATGGGTATAGGGATGGCACTGTCTATATGCTGCATATTATATATGCTTGTATCTGTTGTTATTGTTGGCTTAGTACCATACTATGCATTAGATCCGGACACCCCAATTTCATCAGCATTTGCTAAGTATGGGATGCAATATGCAGTGTAAGCCTGAACTCTGCTTTTAACACGTGGAAAAACTATATAGCTTGAGCACATCTCCCATGGACCTTTTGGTTGAAGGATGCTTTTTATTTGGCAGATATGTATTAACCACTGGAGCAATCATGGCTCTATGCTCAAGTTTGATGGGTTCGATTCTTCCTCAGGTATGCAGTCACTCTGACTTTTAGCCTTATTATATCAAGTAATTATACCCATTTTTATTCAGTGACCACCGAGATCCTTTATCTTCACCCTCTCTCCTGCTTGGATATGATAGGGCTGTTGCCAAGTATTTCACCATACAATACCTAAAATTTCGTATCCCATTAAATTCACTGTGTATGAAGCTGACTTTGACTGATTTTTTAATCAAAGTAACTGTTTAGTTAGAGAACACGAATGTTTTAGAGAGTGAACTCTTTCTTTTCAGCCATGAATTTTGAACGCAATGGATGGGGATGGAACTTTTTGATCATTTGTTTCAGTTTTATACGAATGCACTCAAAAGTTTTAGTCTGAAATTTCTATTTTTTTGCATTCACCCAGTATCAAGCTGATACGGCTAGTTCTGTGGTTAAGATAATTTCTAGTCAGGAAACGCAAGTATTTTTTATCGAGTGAATGTTAAATGCTTTTCTTTTCAGCCACGTATCTTGATGGCAATGGCTAGGGATGGACTGTTGCCATCATTCTTTGCAGATATAAACAGACACACTCAAGTTCCAGTAAAGAGTACACTGATGACTGGTGTTCTGGCTGCAGCCCTCGCTTTCTTTATGGATGTTTCACAGTTGGCTGGAATGGTAAGTCAAATAGCAATTGGAATCTTTTATAGAGTTTTTTAGGTCAAAATCATATAAGTGTCGTATAATATGGAGGTCACTTACTTACCTGTGCTACCTGGGTGCAGGTTAGTGTGGGTACCCTTCTTGCTTTCACCACGGTTGCAGTTTCTGTCCTGATTCTTAGGTATATTCCACCAGATGAAGTGCCCCTTGCATCAGGACTCCAGGAGTCGATTGGTTCAGTACCTTCACAGTTCAATAATGACCTCAAGGGAACTGCTTCCATGAATTTTGGATATTCTGCGGTCTCATCCAAGGAGGATGATAAGCTGTTGAGTGAGACAAGCGAGTCCTCAATTGAAGACAATATCATGCAAAAACATGTAATTAAAGGTATTGAGAGCCTTAATAACCTATTTCTTTGTCATTCACAGTACTGCAAAGGATTGTTTGTCATAACCGTGTGAATTACAATCCGTCCCAACATGTCTACTGAATTAGTCCGAGAACCCTCCTGTTCCACATGCATATTTTTTTTTTTTTGGTAAGGTTCCACATGCATATCTTTGTCCTCTGCTGTGGTCAACTTTTTTCTTTGCCAGCTATTAGGTGGATGAGCACTGGGAAAGCGGGTTCCTCTTCAGTGTGTAAAATAGTCTTTCCCCTCTTATTACTAGGCAAGTAGACATGCCTTTTAGGATACTAGTAGGTTCGTCCTTTTATTATGGACAAAATAACTGGCTTTCGTGGGTTTTTTCTTTCAAAGGGTAAAATATTTCCTGGTCATAGTGCACTGCCTCTGCTTGCACCATATGCACATGTTCTTGCTTAAATTTTTGACTTGGATATATACAGATGATAATGAAGAACGCAGGCGGAAGATTGCTTCCTGGAGTATAGCTTTTGTGTGTATAGGAATTCTTATACTTGCATCTGCTGCTTCAGTCAAAGGCCTTTCAAGGTTGGCCAACCTTTGGTTTACTCCCGTTACTCTATTATCAGAGCAAGTTGTTTATTCCTGAGCCTTCTGTGAGATGAATTTCAAATTTGACAAGTAGTTCACCTATAGTCATCCATCTTGAACTTCCTAAAGATATATTAGATTGGCTTTAATCATCTCAAAGGACAAACTGATGTGGATCAATAGTTAACTCTACCAGATCAGTACTGAAAGGCCGATGAAAATTGATTTTCTCGGGGTAATGAAGGGACTCACAAGGATAAGTCCTTCCGTCAATTGTTGAATAGATGTGGGCTTTGAGTTGTTCACACAATAGGTAAATGAAGCAGGATTTTATAGATTTAATCCACAAGAGTAGTATGTTTAGCACAATAGAAACGCTGATTCTTTCTCGATACCCATGCATGCCCAAAATTTACGTGGTAACATGCAATCACCTTGATCTCGTTTGTCACAAAATTTTGGCAGCTATTGTTTCATGACTGTCTTATGCTTCATAACTCCTTACTGCATTAACTCGACAGTGTGATTCGTTTGATATTATGTGGATTGGCTGGAGGTGCAGTCTTGGGCAGTTTGGTTGTGCTGGCCTACATAGAACAAGATGATGCAAGGCATGACTTTGGACATGCTGGAGGTATCTTCTATGGCTTATAAGGGTCGATAGACCATGGTTCTGTCATGATTAGACTAGGTTTTCTTCAGTAGATTATAATTCAATGCTTAAATGATCCAAACTGTCATCGACTTTAACAGGTTTTCAGTGTCCATTCGTCCCTTTCTTGCCCGTTGCCTGTATTCTTATCAACACCTACCTGTTAGTTAGCCTTGGGTAAGCATCCTCAGTTAGTGTATTTTCTCAATGATTTATGCGTACCAACATTTGCTCTATCTACCGATCTGATCGTGCATTTGACTGCCAGGTTGGGGACATGGTTCCGTGTCTCGATATGGATGTTGATTGGAGCTCTAGTCTACATTTTCTATGGTCGGAGTCACAGCTCATTGAAAGGCACTATCTATGTCCCTGTATCTTATGCTCATGAGATTTATCAAGCCGCATCAGATCATCGAGCATAGTTCCTGCAAAGATTACTTGGCAAGTTTTAATGCAGCAGGTCATGAATAATCACCGCATGATTTACTTGATTCGTTGTAATTTATCTGGTGATAATAGGGACGCATGGAGAGGATAAAACGAATTTCCTCCCTCCCTCTGTACATTAGTCTTCAGGGAGACCTGAAGGTCTTGCTCTTTTAACAAAGAAGTGGAATTATACAACATCCTCCCTATCAATTTTCAGCAACACCCAATGAAGATATGTTCCACAGGAGGCATAAGCTGACAGAGCATGCCAACTGCTATTGCTTAGACCGCGTTGTCCACAACGGCCGCCTTAAATGTATGTGCTGACCTTGGTGTTAAATAGGGCATGTTTCTTACAAAGAACGTCGCATCATCCAAAATAAGCTGAACAAACAACACTTGATTCCATTTAACTGGGATTATAGATCTTTACATGATTGAGTTCATGGACAAAATTAACATGGGAAGAAACTCAAGAGCCAGAGTGAAGATCGCACCAAGAACAAATATCAAAACGAATGCAACTAATATTTTCCCGATGTACGCCAAACTGACGGGCTTTCCTACATCCTTCACGACACCCGAACCATCAACATTCTGCAAAAACATCATTACAGGATGGAGACTGCATCAGTAAAACTCGTAAGCGCTCATTAGCTGTTAGTTAGAGACACATTTACCCGTAAACTAACAGTCATGTAGACTGATTCAAGCAATCATGTCAAAGTAAAGTATTTGACTTTTTTTATGCTTCCTTCTACAAAAAGAAGCAGGAAAACTCACAACTCGCACAAACAGAGATCACCGAGTCAGTAAGAGATGATCAATGGAGGTCCTAAGATTTCTACTGAAGATGGCGGAGATCAAGAGCAGGGTAACATTTTGGTGACCATCCAAGACCAATCTTATCACTCGTAAGAACCGATCACAGGATCCTTGAGATCCCAGAGCATATATATTCCTCAAATGACCACGTTAAACAAATTTTCGCAATTCGATCCCGAACATTAAAAGCCTTACCTGGAAAGGCGCTCGCGCCATCTTTTGCCGAGACCCTTCGCCTAGATCCCCGCCTGATCAAGAAGAGCAATCAGAAAGGGAATCGCAATATCATTCACCAAAGAAGACACAGTAAAACAGCACGTCATCAAAAGCCGCTGGATCTTATGGTTTGTCAATCCTCCAAGGAAATGTAAATTACCAGCATAATCCACTTCTGTGACAGTCTGCAACCTCCATTTAGAGCCATAGTTCACGAGAGCCGAATTAGGGCCGAAAGCCACAGCTTCCTCTCCTTCCTTGACTGCCTCGATGAACAGAGCAAATGGGGACCCGCTCTCCAGCTTCTTGTTCATCACCCGCACGGCGAATCCGGCCTCCGTGCCGGCCGCGAACCTCCTTAGCTTGCCGGAGCTTTTGCACACCACCTCCAGGAACTGTTTTCCATCCCCACGAAAGGTCTCATCAGAACGGTCGCCCAATTCAACGCTCGAAACAAAGAACGGGAACGCAGTGCGAAAATCATGCGCAGGTCAATCGAAAGGTGATTCTGGAGGGAGACCCATTTCTCCAAATTGTTGTCACAAGGAAGCAATTCGCGGGACAACGACCCAACCAAAATGCATCGCAAAAACTTCACGATCAGATTTTTTTCTTTTTTCTTTTGAGGAGGTGAAAAGCTTGCCAAAGAGGTGCTGAAGCGACAAGAGAGAGAAGCTTACAGGAGGTGGAAGCTGTTGAGGAGGGCGGACTTCTGAAACCTCCTCGGTATCATCCGCCATGAGAGAGAGAGAGAGAGAGAGAGAGAGAGAGAGAGAGAGAATTGAGTCGTTGACAATGGAGCTCAGATTGCCTTGCTGGTTAAATTGTGCTCAGAATGAATCCTGGTCAACGGCTAATCGCGGAAAAGAAAAGGTAAACATTTTTTTGTCTGGGCTGATATGATTCTGGCCCACCAAAGTCAAACCCAAAACCAAGGCCCATTAATTAGAGAGAGAGAGAGAGAGAGAGAGAGAAAACGTGATTTTTCTTAATGATCCGCCTGTTTTTTTTTTCCTGAATTAATATTTGGACTTCATGATGGGCTGGTTTTTTTTTCCTTTTCTTCTTTCTCAGACTAAATTTTATAATTTTGATAGTAATTTTCTCTTTTATGTTATCGTGCACTAACAATAGGCATGTTAGGTAATCACTTTAACATAATTAAATATGCTATTTTAAAAAGATGGACTTGATTGGAAAGTTGAACTGAACCAAAAGAAGATCGACAATCCGGTTACATAACCTAACAAGTTAGAGAAATAAAGTCGGACTTATTCCTTACAATAATAACGAACAGCCAACTAAAAAATTCGAAAGTGTAAATTATCAAAATTTGGTTGGGTTGACCCCGTTTGACTTTTCGGCTCGCCTCTAATTAGGTCTACATCCCAAACATGGAAAAAATCACTGACCATTCATAGATTTTGTCACATTGGTAGGTATGCATTTCTCGCCCCACTTTCGTACCAATTATAATCTACCCGACCTAATTTATTTTTATCTTTTAATTTTATTTTCCATTTTTCTTATTTCTTCTTATTTTTTGGAATAAAAAAAATACAGCATGCATCATTAGTCAAAAGCGAAATTACTCTTTTACTTTAGCATTGTCCGTTTATTTTGGTTTGGTGGTTCCCTCGTTTCTGCATCGTAAACAACGAAACCAACGAGACTGCCCGAAATCCACAAGCGACGATTGAACCAAAGCGCGCGCTCTCTCTCTCAATCGCTTGCCCACCCAAATTTGGTTTTTTTCAACTTGGGAACTGCTCGAGTTCAATCGAAAGTTGCTTCCTCTTTCTTGGGGGGTGTTCAATGGATACGTTAACGTTGAAGATGGCGTCGTTGTCGGCGAACTCGGCCTCCATTTCTGCACCCAGGTCGATCGATTCGAGCAGTAAGGTTTGTTGTAGGCTCCAATTCAAAGGGAGAGGAGGACCCATGAGGCGAGCCAATGCAATCGTGCCGGTGCCCAACGGTTCAGCTTCTCAGTCTGCTTCCGATGGGGTTAGTCTGTGTTGTTCTCTCCTTCTTGACCATGAATTCCGCATGCATTCATATTCTTGTTCACTCATCTAGTTGTGTTGGGCATATTACTTTTGCTGTTAGCTTCTTCATTTTCTGTTAAAAGTTCAAACTTTTCCGGATGCGCAGCTGTATGCATTCATTCACTTGCATATATGTGGACGCCTGCTTTTTTTGGAGGAAATTGGATATCTTAGGCCCGAGATATATTCGAGAGAGAGAGAGAGAGAGAGAGAGAGAGAGAGAGAGAGAGAGAGAGGACTTCTAGTTGGGGATTTAGATGGGCAGTCTGGAAGAATTGTGGAGGCTGTGCTACAAAGCCCGCCGCTTTAGATTGTGGCAGAGTGAGATAAGCAATTAATATCTTGAAATTTGCCGGTCCTTTATTTGGAAATTCCTTTATGAGAAAAGTGAATTAAGAGAGGTCTCTGATGAGGAAATATATCTCCTCGATTGTGGGAGATCGGTTGAAAATTCTTTTAATCTTTGGAGTTATTATTGAGAAATTTAGTGCAGATGACTGGTTATGAGTTTAATCTTTAGATTGTGAAAGGGAAAAGGTAAAGGACAAGAATGAAGTAATGCCAACTGCAAGGTGAGAAAAATCCAGAGGGGATGCGACTAAGAAGATTTGGCGATATAGAGGGATGTCCAAGAGATTTACAAGGATCAATTTAAGATTGGCAGCTTAAGTAAATAGAGCAAGAAGTCGAGAAAGGAAATTTGATGAACTAGGGACTCAAAGAAGAGATGTGATTTTTATGAGTGAGAAGCTGTATCCAGTAATGATTAGCTGCAGCCTGCATTAAGGATAAAAATAAGTTCACTCAAGTTTATACAGTAGGAGAAAGGCACGAAGCCTTACTTGAGTCTTGGGCCATTGATTGAAAAGCCTCTTATGTTCTATCTTAATATCTTCTAGGCTTAACTTCAGTATGACAATGGTAATGTAGTTATCATGACTGATTGCTTGTAATGTTTTTGATCTGCTGAGCATATAAAGTAAAGACTGTATACGCACAATTTAAATGGTTGATTCATTTAGTCAAAGCTGATTAAAAACAAGTGGATACTGATGATGAATAATTTGAGAAAATCTTCTACATCTTGCAGGCTGAATCAAGGTCTGTTGCTGATGCACATAAAAGAAGAAGCAGTCTTGAATCGCTGTTCTGTTATGATAAGCCTATTCCAGAAGAGAGGATTGAGAAGCCGGTCGGTTTGTCTTTAGCAGAAAAAGTAATTGGAGATAATCCTCGATGTGTGGATTGCCAGGCAAAAGGTGCAGTCCTCTGCTCCACTTGTTCTGGTTCTGGACTATATGTTGATTCTATAATGGAGAGCCAGGGAATCATAGTCAAAGTTCGCTGCTTAGGTAAACTCTCCTTTGTTTTACCCGCACTTCCTATCCTTTGTTGCCACTCTAATTCAGTGTCATATCATCATGTTGGGTAAATTTTTTGATTGAACGATGATACTTAGAGCAGATGCTTCCTTATACTTACATTGAACAACTCAGGAGATTTATTTATTATAGTCCTCTCCTCTTTGCTGTAGCTTGGTCTGGGTTTTGTTTTGGAACCATAATTGATGTGAACTACCTCATTAGGCTTCTCCAGGAATGGATTTTTTCTTCTTCTTTTTTTTCTTTTTTGTGTGTGTGTGTGTGGGTTGGGGGGGGGCAGAGGACGGATTTTGGTGGTGCTGTTCATTAGCAAGAAGCTGAGGTCTGAAATTTTTCTGGAAAAGATAAAGAATGAGCATGCAAGTGCACGTTCTTTTACACCCAAGTGAGAGTCCAGTAGAGTTAGCCTGCGGAGACCATTTTCTTTTCTTTTTATTCCAAGACTCTTCTTGCTTAAATGCTACATTCTTGCAACGGTTCTTTCTCTTCTATTTGCAGCCACAGCCACAGCCACTCTCTATTTTAGTTGCAGACTCTAAAAGAAAAACAAAATTTAGTCAATTTCCATAGTAAAATTTTGGTTTACCCTAATGAAGGAATATAGTTCAGTTTTCCCTTGAGGTAGATTTAAAAGAGATAGAAACATACTCCATGTAACATGTTTGTCTTTGTCGATTTAGCAGAAGAAACATATATTTCTTTACATTGAGCGAACAAATGTAGAGAATTAATGGGTCAGAAAATTTTGGATTAAGATCCATTCAATATATTTTAATTTCATAAATTAAATGTATTCACACTGTTTAGAATTCTTTTTCTGCAAAATCATTTTGAACTTTCCTTTTTAAATATAACCTGTTAGGGTCTTCACCTTTTACTTCCTCTCTTTTTCTAAAATATGTGGCCTTCTCTGCAGTGCCCCCGCCGACTCCTGGGTCCATCCCCAGAGTTCTCTACTCGCTTTGAATGTTTATTTATAGGAAAGAAGAGAAGTGAGGGAATGAGAAGAATTTTAATTTTTAGAAGAAGAAGAATTAGGGAATTTCAAAGAAATTCTCAGTTTAATTTCCCACTTTTCTTTCCGCACATTATCCAAACAGACCACTGGAAGACTTTCTGAGCATATCTTTCCATAGTGTTGATCAATATTTTTGGTGTTCATCTTTGCTATGTATTTCTGATGTGAATTTTGCCAACTTTTTCATGTTCTTGCTTTGAGAAAGTTTTGATCAAGAATTTCATAAGAGACGCTTCTTCATTTTTACTATTTGGCTTCCGAAACAGTTACCCGTTTGAAACATAACTTCTTTGAACTCTTGTGTCACCTCCTTGTGAATATGTGAGCAAACTATGTAGAGAAATGTATCCAATATATCAGAGTCTGAAGTAACTTGAGAATTTTTTGTTTTCAGATTTTCAAGATTTTAGTAGTAGCCCAATCAGTGTTTATGCTTATATTTAATTCGGTATTGGTCTGAGTGCCATTATGGCATGTTGTCAATGCGTTTAACTGAGTTTGTGAAAATAATGCTCTGTCTCATGGAGGTTTCTTTTCTTTTTGGTTGAATTTGTCTCATGGCATTGAGTAGTTATGTTTTTGGTCTTCTGCATATCAAGGAGGATCACATTTTGCCTGTCAAATGTGAATTGCGTGATATTTCCCTTAAAACATCAAACAAATGGTGAAATAGAGTTGATCGAGCAAAAAGCCGAGGACATTTAAGCTAAAAGAAGAAAGAAAGAAGGCCAAAAACAAAAGGAGCCCCAAAAAGGGGAAAGACTGGCTGAAAAGAAAGATAAAGAAAGTGAACTTATCAGGAAATAATCTTAATCTTAATTACATCAATTTCTCAAAATAAAGTTAAGGCTGTATGTCTGTGATGCCTTTGTCATTAGTAAATGGTCACTTGATGACACTATACTCCTGGTTGAGTTCTACTTCCTTATTTGAGAATACCGACTATGGAAGGTGGAATATGATATGATGTCCAGTCGTGTCTTTACTCTCTTCTCGTCTAGTTCCCAGTTCCCACAGGGTTTTGTTAAAGATATCCTTCCATATGATGAAATCAATTGTATGTCCTAGGACTTGCTCAAGACATTCTTTCATATGATTAAATCCATTGTATGTTCTAGAACTTTCTCATCTTTTGTATAGATTACACACATGTTGTGATAGGATCATCCTTCCGACAGTAGACTTAGGGAATGCAGTTAAAAGAAAATCTCTCACGCAGTGGTTTTAAGTGATTGATCTTATTTCATGATACCCAAATTGGTTGCCACTCATTCAGGTTGTGGTGGAACCGGCAATATAATGTGCTCAGAATGTGGCGGACGAGGTCATCTTGGAGCTCATTGAGTTTTTCATGGTTTGTTTCTCTAGTGGCTCTTCTGCCAAATCTTGTCCACTGTGACTTTCATTATGAAACTGCAAACTTTCTGGAAATATTATTTGATGTTACTTTGCCTCATGAAATTGGTGCATAGTGATTGACTAAGGAACAGAGTCAGCAATTCAATTATGGTCATTTTGTCAAGCCGTAATGAAAGAACAATTGTGATTGTACTGCTGAAGCTTTTGCATACGCGGTTGTATGAACAAAAGAAGTCCCAAAAAGAAAAACTGAAGAAACATCAGTATGGTTCTCTGTGAATTGTTTTGCTGTACAGACTATTTACTGACCCATCAAGAATGCCGAACTCTCTATGAAACAGCAGCTGGCTTCGAAGTAGTGTGCTCTTAACGCCCGTATCTCTGCATTTGTTCAAGGCGAGATGGGATGGTCGAGTCGAACCGATGGTTATTTGGATTCTCGGAATAAGCAACGTAGTATGCTGAAACAGATGCTTGTGCCCATGCCACTGATATTCGACACTGGAAGGCACAAACTTAGATAACCATTTCCAAGCATCATAAAGCCAAGAATGAGAGTTGAAATGAGTGAGCATAACCTTACCATGAAATAGCCAATCAAGAAAGCACACAGGGACACCTCTGTAGCATAACTCCTTTGAACTGCTAGTGCCCATGAACCGCCCGCTAGTGCAGATATGGCTCCTCCGGTTAGGCCACAGAAGAAGCAAAACACTCCGGTTAGATCGGAGTCGATCAAGGGTTGTAATCCAGCGCTCTCGAAATTATCCCAAGCATCCCTCGAAGCACGCACAAACCCTTTGTTGAGGGCTCCGACGTGGACGAATCCCCATCTATTCCCGTATTTAATCAGTCTCAAAGCGATGCCAGAGTAGCAATCGGTGCATGAAAACAAGAATTCATCTGACCCTCCTGCGAGCGAGTTGAGTGCACGTGCAGAACCTCGGACCGTCCCGAAGATCGGGACCATGGCTGAACCCATAGAGACGCTTCCGACCAGGTATTTCATCGTGTCGAGGGAAGCCACCCGAGTTTCCACATTTAGCCCATAACCGAAGTTCATATACTTGATACGAGCTATTGTCGCTTGCAACAAGTTCTTGATGACATGCATGGTCCATATGAAGTGGAGCAAGATGATGAAGATGAGGATGTCGTCCCAGATGGTGGCAGTGGCAGTCGCTCCTCCAATCCCACACATCAAGAAGCCTGAGTAAGCGACAGAGACTACGATGGAAAGCCCGATTAACATGGTCGTGTTTGTCGGCGGAAAAACTGTAGATACCCATAGAATCTTGCCAGCATATTCAAACCGATGGTTAACCCAGCAGCCGTACAGCGACTGTATCAGCCCAGAAATAATCGCGATTATTCCGGCGGCCAAACCCACCGAGGACTCGATCATCACAAGCAACACACCGAATGCACAAGTCAACAAGGGACTCAGCCAAAATGCCGCCCTCAAGGCTCTTGCAGGGTTATTTACGATGGCGAAGTGCCATGAGAAACCAGCGATCCCAGCACATGCCACGGCAGTTAGGAGCGGAGGGTACCACTTCACCGGGTGGAAGTCGTGGCTCTTGGCTGAGAGGAGACCGCGGACCGTGAGGACTATAGTCAAGATCGCCACTAGAATCAACTGAGTGTAGAAAAGAATCTCAAAGAACCGCCGGACGAATGGCGAGGACGCCACTGGGGTTTGGTTCTGCCTTCCAGGCGGCGGCTGCGGTGTTGGTTGTGCCTGCAATCGTGCCTTACCTAATCAGCTGCTTATGCAATTATAAGGTCAACCACATGTGGCGTGCACACAGAGAGAGAGAGAGAGAGAGAGAGAGAGAGAGAGAGAGAGAGAGATGGGAAAACAAGAAAATGCGCAGAGACAGAAATGGATCAAAGATGATGCACAAGTTATGAATAGCCAATGCGAGTTTCAGAACTCAAACAGGACTTGATTGGGTGGAGAGAGAGAGAGAGAGAGATCACCATGAGGATTGAGTGTCAAATTGAAAGACCAATCTTCTTGAACTCTTGGTCTTCTTCTGCAAACCCAAAAAAGAAAAAAAAAAGAAAGAAGTTTGGTAAACGAGCGCACTTGAATACGGCCATGTGACGCTTATCTCGGGGTGTCAACTAATCTACGCTTAAAAAAATTGATAACAGAGCACTAATTCAACATCTCGGCATCTCCGGTTTCACCAAAACCACATTGACCCGAACGAAGTCACCTCCTTCTGCACAGGAATCAGATTCATGTAGAAGACTTCCCCCAACAGCAAGTCAAGACTCAACATCAGACCCGAGAGTCCTGAATAACCACGGCCTTCATTCGCCATTTCTTCCAAGACCCTCTCTATCTAATGTCGCCACAAACTAAGAAGAAGAAGAAGAAGATGATGATGAAGATGAAGGTGTTACGTGCCTGTGAAGTTTCTTGGTGGGTCTCTGCGATGATGGATGGATGGAAGAAAGGCCCTCGTTTCCCTCCAGATGCCCTCGTGATATCTCTGCGCAAACGGAGGAGCTAGCGAGCAGTTAAAGTTTCGCTTCTGGGACGGAAGCAAGAAGTGTTCTGGTAGGACCGGTATGCGGGTTTTGCTTCTGTTATCAAGGGAGTACGATCCCTACTACGTAATCCTCCCTTCAGTATCTTCTTCTCCTCCTTTCCCTAATTTTTTTCTGGGGCCAATGTGCGGAAGCTACGTGATTCTAATGATCATTGTCAACTAGTAAAATTTACCGCGGACCACGAATGTAACCTTTGTTCTATACATCAACAGGCGGGCCAGAGAAATACGTAGGATTAGATTGGTGGGTGTATTCTAAAAAGAAGCGAAAATGACAGACAAGAATCGTCAGAATCAGGTCTTTCATCTGTACATACCTCGAGTATCTCTCTTTCCTTGTAGATTTCGAGTTCCCTCTTTGATTGAATGGAGGGCAACTTCGCTTATCTCGGACTCTTGACGGTAGCGTGATTCGGTTCTAAATTTGGTGATTTCACCTATTGCTCAAAGGGGTCATTGTCGGATGCTACTTACGCTGGAAACGTCACGATATTCTTCAACGCGTTTTCACGGACCGACTGCTTAAAGTATCGATGATCACTGTTTCGAAAGGAAATCTCTTAAGAAGCAAATGGGTATATGTGTATTTTTTCCAAGACACGGACTTTTCTTTCAACCATTGCGATTGCGCGGCTGAATGCGAAAACACCCAGTAAATCCCGCCGCGCACCGTCGTGAGAATACAATTGGGATCCGATGTCGTAACATGACGAAAACATACTGGATAGGGCCGCCGCCGCCGCCGCCGTTTATCTCAAATTTAAAAGAGACGGTCAAATTAGGGAGAATGTCTTCCTCACAAAGCGGAAAAACAAGCGAAGAAAGGGAAAAAGGAGATGATGCGTTACCAACTCTTCTTCCTCGTGAATTTGTCACGGCCCTTTGTCATGTGGCACACGCTAGTCATGGGCCTCGCCGCTATTCGAAGAGGAAGGCCATTGGCGCACCGCCGATTCCCGAATCCGCTTTGCAGCTTCTTCCTTCGTTCGTTGCGCTCCTATTCTTAATTTCAGTTGCTCGGTCCATCTCTTTTGGCCATGGAGTCACGAGAAGCTCATGCGCGCATATTCTCGACGCCCTTTGCTCTTTCGATGAACGTCATTGGAGCAAACCCAAAACGGAGAAAATCCCAAACAAGAAAAGGCCGCCAGCCAATCATCAACGGCAAACGCGTGCCATGTCCCCGGCATTCCGCGGCAAGTGGTCCGCGATGAATTGCCGCGACCGACGTTCACATAAGGCAGCTCCTCACGGGACGATCTCCCCAACCCAAAGATTGGATTTTGGGGGTTGATCGGCCAAGCATCCTCAGTTCAATGCGTCGTGTAAAGCCCGATGAGGTGGATGATGTGGTAGTAAGTTTCCTCGGTCGTTCATTACAGTCCGACTTGGGCATAAACTTTTAGTACCAACTTCGCAAGCAAGAGAGACAGCCACAGTTGAGCTGGCTCGTGCCCCCATTACTGATGGTGATGCCACTTGGAAACAAGACCAGAAGTCAAGGTACATGCCCCATTCCCTTCTCTCTCTCTCTCTCTCTTTCCTTCCTTCATTTTTGGCTCTCTTTTGTCCTTTTTCGGGTACAGACGACTTGAACCGGAGACCAAAATGGCCGACACGACGTTCTCTAGAAACCCGAGTGGAAATCTCGAAGTTGGCCCTCCGAAAGAGACAAAGAAGATAAAGGGGTGTGGTGGGGGGGGGGGGGGAGGAGGAGCGCCTGGTAGGGCTCGCCCGCGCAACGGTCACATCCGCGCTGAAAATACAAAAAAGAAATAAAGGAAAAAGAAAATAAAAAAATTCCATTTTCCTTTTTTTTTTTGGGTGGGGCAATCAATGGGCCCAAGCCCGATACTTGACCCGAGATTTAGGGGGCAGCGATATGGCCCACCATCACGTACATCAACGGTCGCATTACCCCCAAGCAAAAAACAAACCTCGTTATTCTCCGATTTGATGTTTTGAACCCCTACTTCCCCCTAAAAAGCGAAAAGAAGATCAAATAATTAATGAATTCGAGTAAAATTAAACCCGCACGTGTCCCTGTTCGACTTAGAGCATCTGATCGGAGAGCGACGGCAGCCGCCGGAAGAAGTTGAGCGGGACGGACGGCATGTCGCCCCGGAACCTCGGGTGCCGCAGGTAGTAGAACCCCGACCCCAGCAGGAAGACCTTGAACGGCACCACGTAGAACCCCAGCGACGCCGCCAGGCAGAAGGCCACGAACAGCCCCGTCGCCCGCGGGTCCCGCCACCCGAAGAGCGCGTCCAGTCGCTCCCCCTGGGCCGCCACATCCCCGAGGAGGGTCTGCGCCCGTCCCGCCAGGGCCCGCAGCCGGTCGTAGCGGACGCGGACCACCTCGGCCGGCCGCGTCGTCGGGAAACCGTCGAACTCCTCGTCGAGCTCGTCGGGGCCCACCACGTCCACGTAGGAGAGCCGCGGGTCCATGCTGTTCGGGGCGGCGGCCCGGTGGCGGAGACGGAACCTCAGGATCAGGATCAGGAAGGCGTACATGAACACGGTGGGGAGCACGAGGTGGGGGCACAGCACGACCGCCACGAGCAGCACGTGCACGAGCACGGTGGTGGGCGGGTGGGACCACGTCCGGATCCCGTCGAGCCACCGTCCCACCATCGCCACGCGGGACAGGCACCCCACGACGCGGAACCAGTTGGCCTTGCTCCGCCTCATGCTCCACACGTGCGTGTCCGAGTCCAGCACGTACTGGACCACCTCCTGGCCGAGCGGCGGCTCCGACCGGGCCAGCCGGGCCGTCACGAGCCGCATCGCCGTGTGCCGGAGCATGTCTTGCTGGGCCGGGCCTAGCGGGCGCACGTAGTGCATCCTCGGGAGCATTGGCGTCGTGTAGGCTTGGATCAAGCTGAGCCACGACGAGCACGAGAATCGCACGGCGATCTCGATCTCTCCCATCCTCTTGGCGCCGCCGGGAAGCAACACCGGCAGCGAGTATGAATTCATGTAGATGCGGTTCGTGTCGAGCGTCGATAGCCGCACGCGTATTTTCCCGATCCTCAAATCTTTCCCGGGTTTGCCCGCGTCGTCGCGCTTGTACCGCCCGTTGTCGAAGACGCCGATGGTGAGCACCGTGCACGGATCGTAGACGTCCCACGTGTATTGCTCGTTCCACCGCGGGTTAAACCGGTCGAGGATGGTTCGGGTACGGACCCACTTGGGCCCGTACTTGGCCACCACGTAAGCGTCCGTGGTCCCCCGAGTCCCGTCTTTGGTCTTCACCGGCAGTAAATTGGTCGCTCCTCGGATCCCCACTTCGAGCAACCCGATCGGCGCTCTCGCTAGCTGCTTAGCCGAGGCTCGCACGTCGCTGGTCACGTGAGCCGCCTCGTCGAGCACGTGATACCCACCTTCCAGGCACACCCTCACGTGGATCCTCCCCGTGTACGGCTTACTCTCGTCCCCGACTAAGTTGAACCACCTCGACTTCGGCTCCGTGCAATCGTCCGTCCGCCTCTCGACGCTCGGCACGTGTACTTTGGCCTGGCCCACGGATCGGCCATTGGTCGCATCCTCCACCGTGATCACCAGAAAGGGCTCGAATGGCTCGGCGGCGACGAACACGAGATCCTCGTTCCACGTCGGATTAGACGAGCCGGACGACAACGAGCCGGCTGAGGTCCGGCTCGTCTTGAACATCTGGGCGCCGAGCTGACCTCTCACGTACAGCTCCGGAGCCCTAGTCTTAGGCTCGGGCCCCGAAACTGACTGTAGGTCTTGGGTTTGGATAACCGTTAGCCTCAGGTACCACAGCTTGGGAGCCAGGTACACCTTGGCGCGAGTCTCGGGAATCAGTCCGCCCGAGTCCGACTGCCAGGCCTCCTGGAAAGCCTCGTCCGCCTGAGTCCCGAACCACGCGGCGAGCATCACGTCATTCCCCGGCGGCGGCTGCGGCGACTTCTCCGACTCGAGAGTGTACCACTGCGGAGCCAGCGGGCTGTCCGGCGGCACTCGCTTCGGCACTTCCTGCAGATCGAAAGACACCGTCCCCAAACAACTCTCCTCCTCCGTCTGATCGCCTTCCTTCTTCTTTTCGATCCACACAGAGACCTCCAACTGCGTCGAGTTCAATCCTTCTTTGTCAAATGCGAAGACCTGATCCCATTCCTTGTTGTCGCTCTGGCTCTTCGTTTTCACCGCGTGTGTGCCGATCACGAGCTTGGCATACGCCGGCGATTTCGAATCGGAGTCTCCACTCTTGGATTTGACCACGCGCACGTAGAGGAACGGCATGCTATCGACCAGATCGTACGCGCTCCGGCGGCTCCGATCCCCCGACAGAGATCGAAGCTCGAGGTCGTTCAAGGCCACTTTCCCGTTCTCCGGCCTCTCCTTCAGCTGCTTCGGCTTCTCCGAGTGCGCGATCGGCTGATTCTCCACTTCCGCCGCAGGTGGAGCTGCCGCCTGCGCTTCCTCCGCCTTCGGGTTCTCCGCCGGCGCCTCCGCCGGCTTATTATCTTCATTTTTCTCCTCCTCTTTAGGCTTCTCCTCTTCCTTCTTCTCCACTTCGCCCTTGTCCTCCTTCTCCTCCGCCGGCTTCTCCGGCTCCGACGCCTTCTCCTCCGCAGGCGGCTCCGGCTTCTCAGCAGGGGCCTCCGCCGCCGGGGGACCCTCGTCGACGTAGAAGACCTTCAGCCCGAGCTCGCCTTTGATCTGCGAAAAGACGCTCCTCTTCTCCAGCGGGTAGTAGACGAGCGCCTCCGACCCGGACTTGACGAAGGCGCTCCCGGCGATCTTCACTTTTCCCAGGAAGGTGCTGCGCTTGCCGGTCTTCTTGTCGTTGTAGAGGTTGATCTCCAGCATCTCCGAGGGCATGGACTCGGCGTCGTGGACGGGGAACTCCATCCTCTCGTCCCACTGCGGATTCAGGTCCCGGAACTTGGTCTTGGTCCGCCGCCGCTGGCCTTCGAAGTCGACGAGGGCGTACGCGCTCGCCGTGCCCTGGCCGTCCTTGGGCATCAAGTTCTTCGCGTGGCAGACCTCCACAACGAGCTTCCGGGCGCACGATTCGGCCATTTCCCGACCGGAGACTGTAGGGATTTGCCTTTGCCTAAACTGCTGTTCCAGACTTCTAGTTTGAATGTAGAGAGGGAAAGAGAGAGAGAGAGAGAGAGAGAGAGAGAGAGATTTTTGGTCGGTCTTGACTTTTTGACTGTTGGGAGAGGAATGAGAGAGCGGAGGAGGGACCGGAGTGGGCTTAAATGGCGAAGCTGGAGAGAGAGAGAGGAGCGTGGACACGTCAGCGGGAAGCACTTGGGTACGAGGGTGCCGACGTGGCGAGATCTGGTTGGGAGATTCTGGTTGTCGTTGGTTGGTGGGCGCGAGCTGAGCCGAGCGAGCTGAAGCAGCAGCGCGCCTGGTGCCGAGCGTGGATTTCTCAAGAATCTCGGTCCGAACCGAAGAGGAGAGGCGTTCCGCCCGAATTAAGCCATCATTTATAGCTGAATTTTACGGAAATGCCATCTGCGGCAGAAGTTCGGTGCAGTAAATGCTGGTCACGGGTCACGCGAGGCTCGTGGAGAGGTGCATTTCCTTCCAAATCCGTATGAATTGCATCAATTTGACATTAGGGCTTTGATCGGATCAGCATTCCAATCGGCCAATCTATCTCTAAGGTAAAATTCATGATTAACTTTTCCATCTCACCACCGGAACGAGCCGGGATTAGACATGCTTAGTCCCCCCTTCATGCGATCGTTAGATCGACAATTTGCCATTAAGTGGATCGAGAAGGGCAATTTGCTCAAACCCCGGTGCAGATCATGGAAAGAGACTGCAGATCCAGATGCTCTCCCTTCGTGGGTTTCTGTTCATTTGGCCTCTTGCGCTTTTTGATACCCTTTAATGGGGAAAAGCCGTCCGGTCGCAGATCTGCAGAGATGCGTGTCTCCTCTGCAAATATGAACGTTGGCTTTTGGTTTCTGGTGCTCCGCAAAACGCATCCCCAACAATCATCAGCTGCTGCTGTAAAGGAAAAAGATTCAGAGGAAGTGGAGCAGGCGGGGCGCAGGCGCTGCAAGCACTGCACATGCGCATCAGCAACTACTTCCCTATATTAATACCCACGTACGGCTCTTGTCGATTAGCGAATGCATTATGTTATCAACGGGCTCGCAATCCCTGTACTCCGATCTGGCTTCGCACGTGGAGAATACTATAATCTGCAGCCGCCCGTTCGCACGATTTGGTTGCATCTTGAAGTGCGGGGTTCTGGGTTGATTGTCTTGATTCTCTCGTAAGGTGTGTTTATGAAATCTACATGTTCTTTGTGTGTACATAATCTCTCTACCTATCAAACTAAATTTTTAGATCCAACGTCTTACTATAGTCAAAGAATCGAGTCCTATCTATGTTTAGTTCACTTGTGCGGCTTCTGTGTTTCTTGGATTCCATTTGTCGTTCCTAATTGTCTTTAAAATGTGAAAAAGGTGGAGGTGTAGAGGAAGGAGCGTCTGGGAGAGTTTCGGGGGAGATGCCTTTTTGCATGAGTACAAAGCACTTTAGGCTAAATGGTTTAGAGGCATGACCTTTTTGTGCCATCCGGGCACGGGAGCTCGTAATGGAGTCCTCAGTTATAAAAAAAAAATGGGAATACTACTTTCATAAACAGTATTGCATTTTAATTTAAGTAATTTTAAAAGGAGCCCCCAGCTTATTCACACCATATCTTACCACCAACCTCACTCGCGATAGTGAATATGAGGAGCCTAAGATTGGAATTTAGACAATTTGACGAGAGTAAAGTTGAAAGAAAAGAAAATCATTTTGCATTATGGAAAATGTTCAAAGTGAAAGCTACGTAAAACTCGCATTAGGCTAAGGGTTTTCAAAAATACGGGCTTTGGCACAAAAGCATTTGAAATTTTTTTACTAAACACCTCGACATTGATAAAAATCTTTTTAAGATCGGACTTCATTGCAAATGTCTAACCAAACACGGCTAGAGAAGCAAGTGATCAGATTATGGGGGTAAGGGGTGCTAATTTGGGGTTTAGTTTGACATTAAAAACGACACTATGTGAGACATATGTAATCAATGGTCTACTGAACTCCTAGACGAACAATTTTTTCTAAAAGCCAAGATTAGTCGAGGGACTGCTAAAAAAAACGATTAGTTGAGGGCATTTCTTTCTATGGTCGAAGATCGTAGGGAGATTTGTAAAAAATAAATAAATATGTTATGGGCGCATTTGGTAACCATTCTCGTTCCTGAAACAATTTTTTTTAAATGAGTTTTTTTTTAGAAATTGTTCTCGGATGAGTTTTTGGGAAGAGAAACATGTTTGTAATTGAACAAAATTTCTGTCTTTGGAATAAAAAAAGAGCAGAAATTCGTTTGGTAATTACACAAAATTTCTCATCCCAATACTAGAAAAATAAGAGAAATGCAGTGGTCGGCGACCGGCGACCTACGATGGCAATGATCGACAACCGATGGCGGTGACGATCGGTGGCGGGGCTCGTCGACCGACAGCGACGACTAGCGGCGGGCAGCAACGATTGGCGGCGGGCAGCGACGGTGACCGGTGGCGACCGGTGATCAGCGGCGGCGACCGTGGACCGGCGGCGACGACCATGGACCGGCAATCGACAGCGATGACTGGCGGCAGGCGGCGACGACGGCCGATGACCGTGGACCGGCGGTCAGGGTCGATGACCGGCAACCAACAGCGACGACTGGTGGCGGGCGGCGACGGCGGCCGATGACCGGGGACCGTGGACCGGCGGTCGAGGTCGATGACCGGCAACCGACAGCGACGACTGGCGGCGGGCGGCGACGGCGATCGATGACCGGCGATCGTGGACTGGCGGTCGGGGTCGATGACCGGCAACCGACAGCGACGACTGGCGGCGGGCGGCGACGGCGATCGATGACCGGCGATCGTGGACTGGCAGTCGGGGTCGATGACCGGCAACCGACAACGACGACTGGCGGCGGGCGGCGACGGCGATCGTGGACTGGCGGTCGGGGTCGATGACCGGCAACCGACAGCGACGACTGGCGGCGGGCGGCAACGGCGATCGATGACCGGCGATCATGGACTGGCGGTCGGGGTCGATGACCGGCAACCGACAGCAACGACTGGCGGCGGGGGGCGACGGCGGTGGCAAGAGATAAAAATAAAATATAAAAAATTAGTTTATTAATTGATACTGTACATTCTTGTCCTAGAAAATTGAGAACAAACAAATTTTTTGTTCTCATTTCTCGTCCCAAACCCATCTCAAGCCATTTTTTCATCCCGAGATGAGAATGAGAATTTGCCAAATAGGTTTCTCGTCCCAAACTTGTTCGAGGCTGAGAAATTGAGATTGAGAATGGTTACCAAACGCGCCCTATACGACCTTCAATTGACTTTTAAATATTTTAATTTGATCAATACAATGCTAAATCTTTTGACAATTTCATAATTATTCTGGCAAATTTAAATAAAAAAATCATTGACATGACGTTTCATCACAATCTTACATGGCACGATCACGCAATTTGATGTGTATGACTCTATTCAAAACGATCTTGTGTCGATAAATTTCGTAAGTTTTTTTTTCACTATTCATGATCTCTTTTGTAGCCAACTCTTCCTTCTCCTCTAGGGAGGCCTCCAGGAGCGCAGGCACGAGGCCTCAAATCGCCTCATGGTCTTCCAAGTCTCCGGCCGAGGCCAAGGCGTCACCTACGGCATGCCACAGCCCAGATTTGGGCAGGGCCGCGACCCTTGCCAGGATATGGGGAGGGCTGCGCTCGGCGGTGGCCGGCATGCGCATCAGCTTTTGTTGTTAGCAACGTCTGCAAACGAACAAGAAGGGAAAAGAGCCTCTCAAATGCTAAAACTCTGCTAATTGCCTCAGTGCCGATCCTCTCTTCCTAATCCTTCGTCGCTTCAATCTCTCCCTATCGCTTTTTCTAGCTCTTGCGGTGTGCAATCTCGTGTTCTTCTCCGGTTTTCGCGGACTGAATCGGTCACGACCCTTGCTCGTGGCCGGCTATGGCGAAGAAGAAAAATGGACAGTAGAATAGATAGATAAGATGCAAAACGAAAGAAAATGAAAGAAAAAATTCAGAATCGAAACGCCGGCAGCTGATGGGCCCTGTGGAGCACATTTTGGTTTGTACTGATGGGTTTTCACAGTCCAACTTCAGGCCCAAACGTCGCCTTCTTTTCATGGCGTCGGCCCACGATATTTCAGTTCAATCCACGACGTGTGCCGCCAGCCCTCAGACGACGACATTTTAGGTTTCGTCAATCGGCACTAATTATTTGGGTAAATCTCCACCCACCTCACTTTAGGTAGACCTTCCCATTGAAAATGTACATCGTAGCAATTATGGCGTTTAAATGAAGAAAGGAATCCTTGGCCCCCAGCCCCAGCCCGCTTATTACCACCGGAGCGGTGCCGCTGCTGTCACCATGACGACCATCACATTTGTCGTCCCCACCACCTAGCCACGGCCTCATCATTTTCTCATCCGTACCAATGCCGGCACGCTATCAGCACCACTGCCTTCCCCCCAATATCTTTGCCGACGTTATGGCAATATTGATCGTGGCCCGTTCACATGATAGGGACACGACACGACTACGAAACCCTAAATTTCACATTGGCATGATATGCTTCAACTGTGTATTGTGACGAATCAACTCATTTAATCCGCAAGTAAATCATCTTGTTCATAAATTTTATAATCGTGATTTTTTATGAGGAAACGCTTGATATATAAGCCATGATTGTTCCGTGCACAACAACGTGCAACTCGTGGCCTGCCGTCTCATGTTGACCTCTTCTTCTCCTTCTGAAGGTGATGGCGGAAGCCTAACTTCTTGACTAAATTAAGGTTCTCTTCGTGTCTTATTGTTACGCGACAATTTGTGTCCTTCGCTGACGGCTCGTACAACCACGAAGTTCGTATTACAGCTTTCTCTAAATGTATTACGAAAGCATTAAACAACGGTCGAAGTCAACGAATGGAGTTGTAGGGAAAACACGTCAAGAGTCAAATTTGAGATATTATCTTACTAGGAAACTTAGTTTATTCGATCACGATTCATTCCTCAGGACTCAGGAATGAGAATCTGTTCTTAAACATTGTTAATTTTCGTCACGGCTGACTGAATACCGAAGGAAAAAAAACCTGAGTTAGAGTTTTCCTTTCATTTATTTTCGTCGCTGTCGAAATTTGACAACCCTTTTTCTATCAAGAAAAGTGTTTTGGAATTCATAAACTTATTGCACGGTGGCCAATTTGATTCTAGACTTTTCAATATGAGTAATTTACTCCTAAACATTTTGATAATTTGTCAATATAGTTATTCTTGCCAATTTTAATATAAAATTAATGACATAAACGTCAATTGACTTACATGGCATGCGTAGCACTGATGTGGATAATTTTAAAAAAACTTCTAGGATTTTTTTTATTTTCTTCCTTTATTTTGTTGCTTTTTTTTTTGTTATTTCCCTCCACTAATCCGTAGTGTCTCCATCCGCTAGGCAAGAGGCCGCAAGCCCTTGTCATCCTATATAGAACATGGGATGTCCTAATTAGCGAGTTCAATCTCAGATTAGCCGCAAAAACTATTTGTTAAATTGGTCACATCGAAAAATTCATGATTGATTTACTCGTCAAGCCAAATGATAAAGCTTAGAACATTTATGGATAATGGTTCTCCTGCCCCATCGCTTTCTTCCACCTTCTAGATCGATTTTGCCACTACCGAAAGCCTTCTCGAACCCCTTCGCCACCGTTCCAACTCCAAGGTGACGCGCTCGTGAGTGGGAACTGTCCGAAGATTCCTTCTTTGTTCGAGTTCGACACGACAGGACGTCCAAAGCATGCGCTCTCGATCGGGCAGTGCCTTCAGCCCGTCGCGTTGAAAGCGACTTGACCCACTTTGCTCGTGGCTGGTGGTGGTGGTGGGTTCGCACCCCTCTTTCCCCTAGTGCCGTCCTCATGATTTCGATTGACTCGGTCATCCATAGTCAGCCAGAGCAAAGCGACGATCGAGATCAGGAAAGAAATTATTCAACTTCGTATTCTATCTAGAATCAATGAAAGATGTCGCTTTCGTGGGGGAAGACCCTTATGTTGGAGCCTTGCCTAAAAACTATGGATTTAGAATATTCCAGCGGATGTTGACAATCCGTGCGGCAATGTTTGCTTGTGACTTTTATTTTATGAATAGAAAACAGCCTAATTGATCTGTACTATGCCCGTTTTCCTTGTTGCGGTCCTTGCGAAATGCTTTCGATCACGGATCATCACTGCTCGCGGCGGCGACTGATATTAATGCAGAAAAGTTCTGGGATTTACTTCCGTTGTTGCATAGACACGATGACTACTCACGGGGCCAGTGACTTATATTAATGCAGCAAAAAAATTTGGATTTACTTTCCATTGATGCATAGACATGATGACTGCTCACGGGTGTAGGAGTTTGGATCAACTCCTCCAGGATATTTTTCTTGGTTTCTATAATATTCACTACAAAAAAAACTGTAATTTAGCCACAGATTTAGTAACGGAAAATTTGGTAAAAATTCGTCGCTAAACGGTTTAGCGACGAAAAGAATTTTGTAGCTAATTCGGCGTCGCAAAATTTAACTACGGAAAATTTCAATTTTTATCGCTAATTAGCTACGGATTTTCTCCTGTCGCAAAATTTAGCGACGGAAAATTTCAATTTTCGTTACTAATTAGCTATGGATTTTTATTTCCTTCGCAAAATTCATCACAAAATTTAGCAACGAAAGTTTCAATTTTCATTGCTGATTAGCTACGGATTTTTTCCATCGCAAAATACATTGCAAAATTTAGCGACAGATATATTTTCGCCAAATTCATCACAAAATTTTTTGTCGCAAATTTTTTCGTCGCTAAATTAACTGCATAATTTTCCTATCGTAAAATTCGTCGCTAATTAGCTATGGATTTTTTCCGTTGCAAAATTTATTGCTAAATTTCGTCGAAAAATTCATCGCAAAGTTTTTGTCGCTAAAATTTTCATGGCAAAATTCATCACTAACAATTATTCGTGGCAAAATTTGTTGCTAATTTACCTCGATTTTTTGTCTTTTGGACTTCAATTTGCATCGAAATTTGTCGCTAATTTACCAAATTTTTTTTTGATTTTTATTACAAACATTAATCCGGAGTGAATTTATCAACAAATTTAGCGACGGAAATAAAAATCTATCACTAGATTTGCGATGGGCTTTCCTTTTCATCGCAAATTTAGCGACGGAAACTTCTCTCCATAGCTAAATTTGCAACGGACTTTTCTTTCCGCAAAATTTAGAGACGGAAATAAAGATTTGTCAATTAATTTGCGACAAATTTTGCTTTTCGTCACAAATTTAGTGACAGAAATAAAACCTATCGCTAAATTTGCAACGGACTTTCCTTTCCGTCGCAAAATTTAGAGACGGAAAAAGATCCGTCAATTAATTTGTGACGAACTTTCCTTTTCGTCGCCAATTTTGCAACAGAAATAAAAACTCGTCGCTAAATTTGCGACGGACTTTCCTTTTCGTTGCTAAATTTGCTACGAACTTTCCTTTTCGTTGCTAAGTTAGTAACGGAAACTTCTGTCCGTAGCTAAATTTGCGACAGACTTTCCTTTCCGTCACAAATTTAGCGACGGAAACTTCTCTTTGTAGCTAAATTTGAGACCTACTTTCCTTTCCGTCGCTAAATTTGCGACGGATTTATATTTCGTCAACTTAGTGACGGGATTAGTTTCTACCGCTAATTTCGTTTCCAATTTGCAAAGAAATTTTTTTCCGTTGCATATTAACGACGAAATTATTTTTCGTTGTAAATTAGCAATGGAATATATTTTTCGTTGCAAATTTTATCGTTATAATTTTTTTTTGTAGTGATTGGCAAATTTTATAGTGATTTACTTCCATTGATGCATAGACATGATGGCTGCTCACGGGTGTAGGAGTTTGGATCAACTTCTCCAGTATATTTTTCTTGTTATGGTTTCTATAATATTGGCAGGTTGATAAGATCAGGATCCGACGTGATCTCCTCGTCTGTGTCGGCGAACTTTGCCGATGAAAGAACACGCCTTAACTTTGGCGCAATAATTAGGATTTCGCCATCATGGGGGGCCGGAATTTCGTCCAACAGCAATGTCTGACTGCGATACAAAAGGACAAGCGGAGATAAGGCTGTGGCCTTAGTGGGAACTCGATCAGCACACACTCAAATTTCGTGGTTGACTTGGGTGGACATCAACTCTCTCTCTCCCCCCCCGTGCCGGGTCGGTCACTCATTTCGCTCGCTCGCTCGCTCTCTCTCTCTCTCTATATAAAGATCGACTGGACTTGCTCCCTCTCTGCTTCTATTGACGCCCTCCTCGGTTTCTCCATACCGTTTTCATTCGAGAAGTTGACTGCGAAGATGGGCATGGCGTTCAAGGTCTTCATGAGGCTGGCGGTGTGTTATCTGGGCTTTTCTTGGTTCCTCTTGACTGCTGCCGCTCCTGCAGCCCGTGAGTGAGCCGGTCCTCCGCGTTTGATGCGTCCTCTCTGATTTGTTATTCTCTCGTATCTTCTTGCTGAACTATTGATGTCGATTTTCGTTCTTCTGTTCCATAGGAAGCTTGAAGTCGGGCCACGAAATCAAATCATTACCGCAACTGGAATCGCTTTTTCTGGTGAGTCGCCCTCTCTCCCTCGTTGTCTCTCTCGCCCTCCCGCACGCACGCACGCACGCGATAGTCTTATACGTCGTAAACGGCTTGCGATAGAGTTTTGGCGGGCATCGATCGTCATTTATGGATATTAATCTTCTGCCGGACCATGCATCCGCCAACGAACCGTTTCCTAATCTATTCCTAAGAAGAGTGACTGAGGGTTGATTGCAATCTCCGTCATGTTCTAGGGGAGGTTAGGGTTTCGCAGTAGTCTTACAAAGTGCTCTCACAGAAAGTGATCATGGGTCTGTTCGGTCTTGTCTTTTCATTACGAAAACCTCAAAAAGTTTCTGATGAAGATTCTACGCTGTTGGTGATGGCGATGGTCATGATGATGCGTAGGGCGGTGCGGAGTTGACGGAAGGAGGAGGGACTCACGAGATGGAGGGAAGGATGAACATGGAGCTCAACGACTACGCAGACCCAGGCGCTAATCCTCGTCACGAGCCACCCCCGTTCTCTTCTGGAAACCCTTGAAACCATGATGGAATTCGTTATTCATTTGCTTGCTCCTGAAAAACAATAAGTAATGTCTTCGTATCGATGTAAAAGAGATTGCTGGATGAATCTACGGGCAAGGTCGTTTTGGAGGATTCTTTTCTTTGGATTGCGACCGTACGATGCGCGATTGTTCACGGGAGAGAAGACTGTGTTTGCTGTTTAGTAGGCTACCTAGCTAGAACGCAGATTTGATTGAGTGGACGTGGTTGATCGCTATCGTTAAATTTCATATTAACTAACACCAAAAAAAAAGTTATGAACTCTATATAGCTTCAATTATAAATCTTTCTATTGTGTCGATTTAAATATAAATTTTTTCATATATTATCAATTGAGTAAAATTCAGATAGTTTTGGTTAAAAATTGATGACCTGTAAGTCGACTTTCAATATTGACATTGACATTTTTTAATAATCTTTTTTATTAATTATTAATTATTAATTTTATTCTTCTTTTATTCCTTTTATTTTGGCTAGCAAAGATCGCTGCCCTTGCCAATCGCTAGCATGGGTCTCGTCACATAGTGTCGGCAGAGCCATGAAGGCCCTCACAGCCTGGCTTGTGGTCGGCAAGGCGAACCTCACTTGGATTTGGTGAGGGTTTTCACACCTTTACCTATGATTGGAGCGTTGTTAAGGCCCCAATGGCCTCGCTGGGCGTGAGTGGGTGCACAAAAGACCTTTGCCTAGTTCTAGTTAAAATTGGCTGGAAGTACCTAATTAACAAATTGTGAAAAAAAGGTTTAGGAATAAATTGATACAATTGAAAGGTTTGTAATTGGATTGACACTATGCCCGACTTTTTTGTTAATTTTCCCCAATTTCACTCTTATTTGCAAGTACCCCTTCTTGTCATAGAACATGCCGACATCAAATTCAGTCAGTCAAAATCTATGCTACATATATAAATGAAGTTGCCTCAGATTAATCTAATGGTGGAGTCATTTCGACTCTTATGCTAATACGAAATATCAAGAATTAATTAGATGTTACATGAAGTGGCGATTTCCTTTGGCTTTAAAAAAAGGCCATAGATCGATGATGATGTTTTGAATGATGGAAAGAGTTTTAGATTCCATTTTTCATGAAATTTTATATTTGAAAATGATCTTTCTGATTTCGCTCATTTATATTTCTTAAGGAAAGAGGTAACGGAAAATATTTTTATTATTAAAAAAATATTTAGGCATGAATTATTGTTAATGATAAAAATATTTTTCATTGACTCTTTTTATAAGCGACAATGTCGATTAAAAATTAAGAAAATAATTTTAAAATTATTATTTTTTCATGAAATAAATTGAGTATGAATATAGTGACGGCGATTAAGAGAACAGGGTCAAGAAATTGGGATTGTTATTTCCAAACTTCATGAATACAAAGCAGCTGTATTTCTGAAGTTGGATAACATCGATTTAGGAAAAGAATGATTGAACAGGGACTTAAACTCCAAAGAATCAACCTAAATGAAGACTAATATAATCAATAGTTACCACAAAAATTGCAGGCTTAGTGGGCTCATTTGAAGGCAAATAGTTGATGTGCATATTAATTTTTTTTCGTAACGACGTGCAAATTAGGATTTGAAATTCATAATTACAAAATTAAAATTTTGGGCGGGAAAGAAAGGGTGATAGATTGTGACATTTTTGTGGTGCACGAAACCCACTTTTTACAAGCCCATGAACAGTAGAATTAATAAAGCCCAAGAAGGCTAAAGAGCCGGTCCTCGGCCTTAACAAAGATACAGTAAAACGATGAGCAGTGCATCTGCATTCTTTTGTATGCAAAATTGATCCGAAGAAACAAAAATTTAACATATATATATATGAAAAGAATAATAACTATCGGAAAATTACATATATATATATGTATAAAGCATAATAACCATCGGAAAAATTGCACCATCTCTCATGAATAATTATAATGAATCATTTACCTCACAATTTTATTTGAACACCGTGCCTATAAAAAAATATGGATTTGATACTCGTGATAGATAATAATTTATACATTTGGGAAAAAAAACCATTGCTGTTAGTAAATTAAGGGATATTTTGGAAAAAAAATAATTAAAATAAATTAACGAATGTTATTAGATAAAGATGGTAAGAAGAAATTAATAGTCGCTAGTCAATAATGGAACCTTGTAGGTAAAATAGTTTTTCGTAATGCAAACAACATTTAGTAAAGCGTAATTTATTAGAGCATTTAAAATTAACCTCGTTTTGCATGGTGTTTAGAAGAATCACATT
The DNA here is from genome assembly GCA_019926035.1 of Melaleuca alternifolia. Classification (NCBI taxonomy): domain Eukaryota; kingdom Viridiplantae; phylum Streptophyta; class Magnoliopsida; order Myrtales; family Myrtaceae; genus Melaleuca; species Melaleuca alternifolia. The sequence goes on from JAGKPW010002178.1 coordinate 1,721,387, forward strand.
TGTAAATGAGTCCTACTACTACTGTTATTATTGTTTTTCAATTAAACTCAAAGCCCTTTGAAAGTTTTGGCAAAGCGCAGTTGGAAAAGGCGAGAACGCTTTCGAAAATTGAAAAGTTAAGCAAGGTCAAAATAATGTATTAACGTTATGGAAACATTAAAATTCAGAATTCGTACGAACTTACCTTGAGCTGATAATCTTTAAATCCAGAAAGTAAATTGCAAAACGATACACCTTGCTTTGGCAAAGTTCCGTCAAACGCGGCCTTAGTCATTTCATGGGAAATGAATATCTTTCAGACCATGGATGGATTTGGATGAGGGACTTTTTGGTCAAGTCTGCTTTTGAGCTCTCGCTTTCCTTTCGTGCAAAAGGGTTTCGATTTCATAGCCTCTCCATGCGTACAAGTTGGCTTAAGAAAGATCACATATAAAACTAAAAGTCATCCTAAAAGCTCCCCCTCCCACCCCCCAAAGTTTTAACTATCTTTCTTTGAATTCAATCGGGACCCAAGATATGTAAATTGAATCGAAGAATTCCCATCCGATCGCTGATATGAAGTTCTATCGAATTAGTTTCACGCCCGTTCCTGTAGAGCAGTCAAAAGAAATAAGATTAAAATCATCTTTATTAATTATTTGTCACGTTTCGACGGCATCAAGAATCTCTTCAATTGAAAAAGGAAGGATCTCATGGCATACTCATTAAAGAGTTTTTGCGAGTCAATTATCCCGTTCAAAACATTTAGAATTGAATTGCGCTTCGTAAATAAGTTTTAAGATTTTAAATAGATTTTATGTACGGCCGAACACGTCGGCAGACAATCCTATCAAAATTTGCATATTTTAAGGAGTGGCAAAATGGAAAAATTGGTTGGCGTTGGGTAGAGGCAGACCAACTTTCCCCCGTCCTAAAGTTCAAGAGAAAAAGTTGTGCTCTTTTGGATGTTATTCTTTTTCTTGTTTATTGGCTAAAAGACTTCCTTTAATTGTTGATAATTCGCAATTTTGTTCTAATTGCAACCTTTAATGAGTGTAAAGCTGGAAAGAACACGCCATTCAAAGTTCCATTGAAAAGCGAAAAAGGCAAAAAAAGATTAAAAAAGATTAGAAAAAAGAGAGACAATAAAGATAAAAAGTTCTTAGTCCACGGCTCCGAGCATCATCACGTATACAGCATCCACATATGATATGAATTTTATCAATAAATTCCCTTTGTCTAGATAATTTGTTAAAAACTATGATAAAGAAATATCTTTAATGCATTATGTTTACATATTGTGTATGATAAGTGGACTAATGAGATCGTAAGTTCAATTATGGTGTGCTTTGTTTTGGTTAATTGATGACATAATGAACCACTTTAGATTGCTTAATTTCAATGAGGGGTCGCTAACTTCTCTATGAAACAAAATTAAATTCATAGATTTTGGTTCCTAAAATTCGATCAAACAAAATTTTTAAAAAAAAAAACGATGCATTAGTCTTCGGGTTACGGTGTTTTGCCTACGACAGAGCCAAATCATGGCATAGTCACCTTGATTACTATGCAAAAAGAACAAAAATAGTCCTATATTTGTACGTCATGTGATCAAAGAAGAAAACCGATGACCCGAATGTAATCCTAAAATAAAATTTTCCCTGACCAACCAAATATAACCTGAAATTGTAAAGTTGCACGTCAAGCGGAGCTACCTACTGCCTGACTAACCCTCTTTTTCATGGTCGGATCACACTGAAATGAACATTCTGAGGGTAAAAGAATCTTTGAAGTCCTCTAATTGCAAAAATTTACCAAATTACAGGGACCGAATCTTCTATTCCTCTTTGACCTTTCACTTTTGAAAACCACAAAATGCCCCAAAAATCATCATATCCTGTGTTGCTAAGCCCTCACCCTTCTTCTGGAGGAAGAGGTGTAATTATCAAGAGGCCTCTCTCTCTCTCTCTTTCCCCATCCATTTGGCACCCGATTCCCTTAAAGAGGACTCCTCATTATTATAAACTGTCTTCTAAGATTAGTTTATGCTTGATCTTGGAGGATTATCCATTCTGGTGTGCTGGTTGTCTGAGGGAATTGGAACCCACCAACCCCACCAACAGCTTTTAACTTTCCTCCCCTTGTTTCTTCCGACAAGTTATTTAGGACTCTTACCTTACATATGCGTTTTCGCATGCCTTAAAATATACTTGTCAAGCATAATTACAATATAATTATGCACATTTCAAGTAGAGGGTACTAATTTGCACGTCATGAGAAAATTATGAGGTAATTGCAAGCTTCATTTTTCTTACTTTCCAATATTGCCATATACTATTGAAAATGGCGACACATACTTAAGATGATGGGCTAAAAAAATTTATTACCATATGTAGTTAAACAGATCGATCAATTAATTCTTGAATCGTGCTATCTTTTCATGATCAGTCAAACTTTTTCACACCATTCCTCTGCATTAATTACGTTAATCTTTTCATTAGCAAGTTTAGGTATCTTTACATTTTACATTTTTTTTTCAAAATACACGTCCAACGCATGTCTCATTGACATGGAACTTGCTAGTTTGATTAAAGACTTATTTGTGACACATAAGGTGATTACACTGAGCATACTCTAAAGTTGAGGGCCGGCAATATCCATTTAATGTTAGTCAAAATATTTCCAAGATGATGACGACAACAATTAACAAACTTCTGTTTATCTTTAGGCCGTATGCAAATAATGGTCAGAGAATGCGCGAGAAACACATTCAATGCATGAGAGACATTAAACAACGTTAAACGGCACGTTCAGGTTATGATATATCCATTAGATTGTGTGATTTATTAGAGTCAAAATTTCCTTGAAACCCGTGAGGCTTTCATATCTTGTGTTAGTTCGGATCACATGATACTTATATGCCAATGTAAATACCTATTCACGAGAAATGTGTGTTAGAAATCGTGTTGAAAGTCTCATAATATAAGTGTTGACACTCGATTCTTAGCTAATAGAATTTGAGATATTCAAAATTCGATGGCTATGTGCATTGATCTTACATGAGTAGCAGACCTGTCTGAAGCCTCATAACATGAGTTCTGATGCCGAGTTCTTCGACAATGGATCTTGAGATACCCATAAATCGGCGGATGTATGTATTGATCTTTACACGAATCGGGTCGAGAAAAAATGATTTTTGGGGACATAGGAGACGGATCAAACTGGGGAAGACATTGAAGGCGGCGTAAAAAGCGAAAGACCCCACCGTCGCTTTTTGTCCCCTTTCTTTTTCTTTATCTTTTGTCAGAACCCTCTTTCTGGCTTTTGTCTCTCTCTTTCTCGCGTCACCGTCGCTCAACGTTAGCCACTACTCCATGGAAATCAAGTGAACCCTCTGAGCTGACTCGGACGCTCCCTGGCATCAAATCAAACGCCCCCTTCGATTCTTGGAAGACGCTGTGCATAAATCAATGCAGAAAGTGGAAAGCAAAAGAAGCAAAAGGGCAAGTTAAAGACGCAAAAGAAAAGAAGGGGGTGAAAAAGAGCTTTCTTGAAAACAAAAAGGTAGCAAAAGGGACCAACTTTGGTTTTGTTCCCTCACGTTTTCTGTGCTCCTCTCTGTGGGATTTCTCTTTGCGGGGGTGAGGGGTTTTGTGGAGGGTTTTTAAAGTTTCTGGGTCTCCTCAAAAGCGCATCTTTATTTCCCTCTTTAACCAAAGTATTTAGACGGGTTTCTTGACGGGCTATGGTTTTGGCATTGAGGGTGCGCGAGAGTGATTCTTCAGAGAAGATGAGCGGGGGAGGCTTTGAGTCTGAGAATAAAGATCCGGGCATCAAGCTCTTCGGGAGGAATATTCCGGCGCCGGAGTGTCAGGTTTCGGCGGGTTCTGCTGGCGGCTCTCGGGCTCACTCGGACTCTGAAGTGACGGTACGATTTTTTCTTCGCCCAGCTCTGGTGAAGCTCATGTCAGTGCTTGTGGATTGTTTCATGTTCTGGGGTGTTATTGGTTCGATGTGTCGGCTCTGGTTTTTAAGTGTTTGAAGCTTTATCTGAACCTCTTTCGTGTCCGGGGATACGTGCTGTTTTGCTTCTTCTTGTCTTCAAATGAATTGGAGATGTAAAAGGACAGGTTGAATCGCTTGCTGAAAAGTTCAACGTTGTTGGGTTCACCATCTTTCAGTCTCGTTCTTGTAAATTAGCCTTTTCATTGTGTCATTCTGCTGAATTAAATGATTTTTTTTTGGTCGTATATTGCTGTCAAATGACACTTTGTCAGTGTTCTGCTGCATCTATTTCGTGAGACTTACACAGCACCAAAATGCGAAAACAATCGGCTCCGTCTCTGTTCTTTTGTTTTCTGCACAATAGAATGACTGATAATTATTATTATCATTCTCTTATTAATATGCGGTGCCATTTGCCAACCGTTCTCGCCCGTTAAAACCAATTTTCCAAGTTCCAAAAATAGTTAGGCTAAACAGCATGGTTGCCTAGAGGGTCGACTGTCTTTTAAGTGAACAGTTTTGTAAATATATGCAGATGATTAGTCCTAGTTCCGCCAAAAAAGCGTTGATCTATTGGACATCCGAAGCATAGGGTTTCAATCGACCGTTGAACTCAATGGGAAATCATTATGCTCGGTATATGAATTCTTGTGCTATCAACGAACTTGTTTTCCTGTCGTTCATTTCTGTCGTAGTGGAATTTCCTGCTCCAGTTGAGTTCAAGACTCGATTATAATGTATTCTGAGATACTATAAAGATTACTGTGCATTAAGAAAAAAGATCATGACAAATGAAGAATTGGATGCAATTATTGTTGGACAATTGTTGGAAAGATTTGCCACTTTTGCCTGTTATCTTCTTGAAATATTTTCTCTCGTTTCTGGTTATTTCTTTGTCACATACTTAGTTTAGATGTGATCATCTTTTAATCTTGTTCTAATTTGGTGATTTTCAGCATGCCTGTAGTGATATTGCAAAATCATCTGTTGGTGGGGAGAAGACCCCAGTAACGCGGAATCTTCAAAATGGTCATTCAGACACTAAGTATGCTGACCAAGAAAAGGTTTTCAAGAAGCCTGACAAGATCCTTCCATGTCCAAGATGCAACAGTCTTGAGACAAAGTTCTGTTATTTCAACAACTACAACGTCAATCAACCTCGACACTTCTGTAGGAACTGCCAGAGATATTGGACAGCTGGGGGAACGATGCGAAATGTTCCAGTCGGCGCTGGACGGCGGAAGAACAAGCACCTGGCCTCTCAGTATTGTCAAGCGACTCTATCTTCTAGTAGCACTTTAAACAATAGATTGGACATTCCAGAGACCGCAGTGAATCATCAGTTTATGGCCCCGAAAGAAATTATGTCAACAACACTCGGGCCTTCAGTGGGAAATGGGGGAGTATTGAAGTTTGGTCCGGAGGCATCTTTATCCGAATCAGTTGAGACTGTTCTTAGTCTCAAAGACCCAAAAATATCCACTGAGACAGGTCCTATCAATTGTGTCCAAACTAGAGAAGAAGCTTCCTCATCTAGTTCTTCCATGACAGCTTACAGTATTCATGATTCGACCAAAAGCGCTGCTGAAAATGAAGAAATAGGCATATGGGGATCTTGTCGCGAGCAGAATCCCTTCGATCCTATGCACTTTTACCCCGTTCCCACATGTTTTATCCCCTTGAACACAGGTTGGCAAAATCTAGCTTCTGTTAGGACAACTCAGTACTCTCCAGAGCAAGTTACAGGTGTTGCTAGCCCTAATTCTGTTCATTTGAGCCCTTCACCCTTGTTAGCGTTTCCTGGTATATGCCCTCCCAGCATTCCCTTACAACTCGTACCCATGGCGTCGTACTTTGGTTGCATGCCTCTACGCACCTCCGGGTTGAGCGCCACACCATCAGGTCGAATGAACAGTGGCCCATCATCTTCATCTCCGTCTTCCCCAATTGGCAATGCATATTGCTCTGCAAATGGCTCACCAACCCTTGGGAAGCACTCAAGAGATGCAAATTTTGCAGATTTTGAAAGATCGGATAAGTGCGTCTTGGTTCCAAAGACACTGAGGATTGATAACCCAAGCGAAGCCTCGAAGATTCCTATATGGGCAACTCTGGGTACTAAGCCAGGTAAGGCTAAAGCGGAAAATGATCTCAATGATTCTGATACTGCACACATAATGGAGGTGAACCCGGCTGCATTTTCTTGGTCTCAAACATTCCAAGAGAGCACATAAGAGATTGTAATGAATATATTGGCTGTGACCTTGTGACACCAATGTTGTGATTCAGTCGGCTTGTAAACGAATACTGACTATGGTGAATTCTGTTCCAAAAGCTACTGGGTATGCTCGCTGCTTCCCATTTTGCGAACTTGATCTGTATATATTCATGTGAGCCAGATTGAAGGAAAGATTTCAATAACATCCAAAGCCTCTTTAGTAATTGTTAATCAGAAAAAACGCACTTTGTGTACTTGTGTAGCATGTGGTCAGTCTGGAAACTTGAAAGCAGTGGAATTTTTTCCTCGCCTGGAGATTTGACTTTCTACATCAGCAATGTTGCAGCTCTGCATAAAGTTAGTTAATCATCTACTCAAGTAGTATTTTAGAGGCAGTGGCTGCTGGTTTATTCCCAATGGATAATGATCGGTTTTGCTTGCTTAATCCCGATTTCAATGCTATCAGATTCTCTTTCTTGAGCTTTCTTCACCAGATTGGCAGAGAAGAACATACGCCTCATGGGCGGCCTTCATAATTGGCCAGGATTGCTTTACTGCTATTCCTCTAGATATGATCTGATATCAGGAAGACCACATTTTTCAGTGCATCGAATCTTCGTGCTGCAACAATTATATGCACACAAGCACACAACATTTTCATTTTATCGCGACTTAATGAAAAGAAGTTTTGAAAAGAACATGATGCAGACTAGGCTCTTGTTCCGATTTCTGTCTAGTTTAAAGTTCTGGACAAAACATTGTGAATCGGAATGCAATGCAACTTAGTCTATTTTCGGTTCTCTCTTTTTTTTTTTGTTCCAAAATCAAAACAGGCAAGTCCAGCTTAAGCTTCTCTGGAAAAGGGAATGATGGGGTGCGACAACACGGGTTATTCCCTGCTTCCTTTGCCGAATTACTTGGAGACTCCGACTCGCACGATTTCAGGTTTGTATCACTGGTTGGATTCTTCCGTGTGTGAGGCATCACAAAGCAAAACAGACTGATGACTGACCAGCGGTTCGGCATTTCTTCTACAAAAATTTGCAGTCAACGGCGTGACTCTTGACTCTTGAGTTGGAGACATGGAATCGGACGGTAAAAATGTTCAGTCAATTGAGAATGCAATGGGCAATGATGGGCTTTCAGAGCCCGTTTCTGTACGGGTGCATTGCATGATAAGAGACCACTCGCAAAACTTGCATGACAAAACCTTTCATTATCTTGTGATACTTCCTGAAAACTGGAGCGTCTCATTATATTGCGAATGGGTTCATTGAGAGCTCTCTACTGCAAGCACTCGACATAGGGAAACACCCAATTGTCGAAACTTTGCTTGGATCAAATCCCGAGCTTTGATGATCTTCACCTGCTCATATCGAGGCTTTTTCGGGTCAATCTCCAAGCCTCAGTAAATCTTCATTTACACGACGCACATCGTGAGAGCTCCAATGATCTTTCGTCAACTGAAGTGTGGCAACCCTGACGTGCTCCGATCCCTGAGATCGGGATTCGCCCAGATCAAGTCTTTAAGACCCTGAGCATCTCAAAAGGTCGAGTTGGCGACCTCAAATAGAACACAGAATTCTGTCTGAGTACAGTCGTCAAGACCACCAAAGGCAGTCTTGGAAGTTCAGCGATATCCATGTCGTGGGACGAGCTTCAAGAACATCGGGTTCGATCCAAGATTTTGTCATCAAGACCAAGATGACGAGTTCTTTTCTCTATCAGATATGTACTTAAAATGTAATTCTGAAATAAACACTGTAAGTTCATACCCTTTGATATTAATGAAGTTTGCCATGATATTGTCTTTCGAACTTAAGAGTCAGCCCGCCACTTGAGTGACCGAGAAGTGAAGACGAACTCGAATTCTAGAGGACCAAGCGCCCCCAAAATTTCAACCCCAATCACCGAGAGTGGAATTGAATTTTAATGCCACGAAGATCACTCGAGTAGTAACCGTGTTCGTTTTCTTCGCTTAAAGCTTGGGTTCGAGTCATTAGACTTGCACATTTTCTTTGGTCCATATCAAGGAGTACATGTGTGTTCCTCCTTTACTTTGAGGTATTTTACCGGGTCTTATTATTGGATACGATCCATCTTGAAAGGATTTCGATTTGCGATACGCATCTTGATTTAACAAGTATGATATTGACTACAAATTGCACCATGTGCCAAGAAGTCTGGTGGGGATCCCAGTCAGCACCCTGTTGGGTCCTTTAGTTGTGTTACATTTTTATCACATCACGTTTTAAATAGATCTTATCAATCAATCTTACTAACCTTGGCATTATTTAGAAAACAAGGAAAAAGGTATACTTTGGAAGCAAATGGATTTAAGGGGGAATGGATAACTTATTTGAAGAAAACATTGATGGTCCATCACATTATGTACTTCTGTTTATATACACATCATTGGTAAAGTTGGGTAACATTTATTGTCCTAAAATGGATATCATGTTCAATCGATAACATTCTATTTTTTTTTTCCGATGGTAATCTCAAGAGTACACGGGATGTGCACTCAAGAAAACATTCTCAAGCCAGATTTTGTGCAAATTGAGTATGGTTGGGCACTATTCATTAGTCAAGTAGTTAAGGTTGCTCTAAAGGTCTATAATGCATTTTAAGCCAATCCTTGAAATACATGAGTGCTCAGTGTTGAAGGTGGATGCTAGCTCAATTCACATATACCATTCGATATGACGGGCCCTCTCTGATCAAACAGTGCATGTGAACTGAGCCCCCACACTCCAAATAGCCGAAGAAGTGCAATGCGACCCACCTTATCTATCATGGATGTTTTTTTTTTTTTCTTATCATGGATGTTCATAAGATAGAAATCAGTTATTTTTATTTTGGAGTTTTAACCAAATGCAATCAACTTTTTTTGGGAGTTTTATAAAATAAATGCAACATAAGATACTTTTTTTATGCACAAGGTAAAGAGAGCTGAGGGCATGTTTATTTCACGAAAATTTCAAGATTTGAAAAAAAAAAAATATATATATATATATATATATATATAATTGGTTATATTGTTTAGAAAAATTAATCAACAGAAAGTATTTTAGTTATCAACAATAATTTATACCCAACTATTCTTATGGGTGATGAGAATATTTTTATGCAAATAATTTTGTAAGCAATACATTTTCAAATTTTGAGCTTTTCCTAAAACAGAATACCCTAAAATTCGCTATGTTATCAGCTTTTTGCTATGAATGATGCTGATAAAAAAAAAATAATCGAAAGACCCCACGTATGATTACGCTTAAATGTAGGGAAAAAAATTGAAAATATGTCACTCAGGCTCGCTGTACGAGTCTAACTAAATAAAACATCTCATTTCAATAGCGTAAATTATTCTTTGAACAGAAAAATAGATTAAATTATTCAAATAATCAACTGAAAATCGCGTGATCTCTACAGAGTACTTATTTTCCTTTTCATAGTTCATTATATTGCACCACAAATAGTAAAGTGCCTAAGCTAATGACAAATTTATTTCTAATTCATTGCAATTTTTGTCTACGCTTCATAAAAAATATTGCAATTTATGTGTCAGCAATCTCGTTAACTTCTCATGATCGGACATGAGGCAGCTTGGATCATCTTCTCGTCCGAAAATTTCCCTCCGCACGAAGAACTTGGGACAAAAAATGGATATGAATGCGAGACCGGTGCGGGAAATCACTTGATGGATTGGAGTAGTTTCCATTAAATGCAAGTGTTGACTGGCGGAAGAGAGAGAGAGAGAGAGAGTGATCACGGTCATACAGAGTGTACCAGAAAAACCCAACGACTGCCTTCAAAAGTCAGGGAAGATGAGCAGGTGAGCCTTGCATTCACAGGTCAGTTTCACAATCACGAGGATGGGTTAAAAGACAGATCTTTTTGGAGCTGTTCTCTTGTGTTTTTTGTTTTTTGGGTTTGGGTTTTTTTTTTCACCTACACCCTCAGTCAGATTTAATCAAATCAAACCGCTCCTCCTTTGGTTCTCAGTTCACCGATCTTTTCACGTTGAATACTTCTCTCAACAAGTCATTGAAGCTTTTTTTTTTCTCTCTTCTCTTCTTTTTTCTGTTTATGGAAATACTAGCTCTGTACATGAAAAGAAACTGGAAGGCCTTTTGCAGCAGGATGTTGTCCCTTCACATGCTATTCGAGATTCAACCCAAATAAGGGTCGTTCATCAGTTACTAAATGAAGAAACCCAGCCAGACCATCTCATGGGCCTCTTTCCCCCCCTCTTTTGTTTGATGTGCTTTGGCTTCTTTCCCCCCCCCCCCCCAACTTTCTTTAGTCTCTTCGGTTCAGTCACCCTCTACCCAATGAAATACCAAGAGAGCGACAGTGCCCTCCTCTGTCTTTCAAGTAGCTCCCACTCCCAGAAAATCTATGAAGCTTGGGGTGCTCATCTTGTCGCTATTGGTGGCGATGGCGGTGGCGATGGCGGTGGCGACTGATTCAGGGGCTGAGACTTCAGAGTTAGAATCTGATGAATTGCCAGAGTTGTGAGGATGCTCATGATGGTCCGGACCCCTTGAATTGGTCGCTCCTGGTCCAGGAAAATGGAAGCCATTTCGAGTGGGAGAGGACTTGTCAGAGGTCACATTGTCCACCACGACTGTCTTCTTGCCAGATGAACCTGAAAACCAAAATGTATTCATTATTAAAAAGGAAAAGAATCAGCTTATACTGCAAAAGAGGAACTTCATGACCAGATAAGACACCACGACATTCCAAATAATATTAAAATAAAATAAAAAAACCAAAAGGAGATGCAAAAAATGTCAAATCATCTTGCTGCCTAGTCTCACCGCAGAAGAAGGCAGGAGATGACATAGCCGAAGAGGGAGTGAGGGAGAGATCAGTGCAGGTGGAGTCAGATTCATCCACATTGCTCGAGAGGGTCGTCGAAGACGAAGGATGGAGCGCCTTGGGCAAGACTTGAGGATGATGGTGATGATGTTGATCGTGGTGATGATGGAGCTGAGAAGGTGGCTTTCTTTTCCGGTAAACATTGGACTGCTCTCTCTGCCTCCTGGCCATGATCACATGCCAGTGATTCTTTACCGCATTATCCGTCCTTCCTGGAAATAATCGGGCAATCATGGCCCATTTGTTCCCGTACACCTTGTGAGCGGCCAAGAGTCTGTCCTCTTCTTCCTCGCTAAAAGCTCTCCTGTTGATTCGCGGATCCAGCTGGTTGAACCACCTGAGTCTGCAACTTTTCCCTGTAAAAGAGTAAAAAAGAAAAAGAAAAAAGAAAAAGAAAAGCTCAATCACCGCTCGAAAGATCTTGCTTATAAAGACGAGCAAAGAGGATCTCTCAAAGTATACAAAGACTTAGTGAAAAGAGATTTCCTGCTAAGTAATTCTATTTTTCCTAGGATGTACCTGATCTTCCTTGAAGGTGTTCGGCTATCAAGTTCCAGTTTTGAGGTCCGAATCTTCCAACAAGATCTTTGAGCTTGGCATCTTCAGCTGGTCTCCAGTGCCCTCTTGCGCAAAGCTTGGTGTGTCCTCGTCCACTTTTAACGCAAAGGGACTGCTTTTTCAGTTCCTCTGTTTCACCTGAAAAAGCCAAGACCGAACCTTCTGTCTCGAGTCCTAAAATGCAGCCGTTTCTCGCATTCGGCTTCTGGATTGACGCAAGTTTTTCAGCTCTCGCCCACGAGGTGGCCAGAATCTGAAGACCCATGTCTGGATTTTCGGGCTCTTGGTGGCCCAAATGGCAAAATTTGTAAGGGAGGGAAGGGCCACCTGCACTGCCTTTCAAATGTTGAGTGCTCATTGTCGAGTGAACCTAGAAAGGCTCACAAGGATTACAAAGAAAAAAGGAAGGGAGAAGGTGACTTCTGTAATGAAGATCACAGGAAAGCAACAAAGAGAGGGAAGGCGATTCCCTGAAGGGTTCCCGAGAAACCAACTCTGTTTTCTCTTGAATACACAGCAGAGGACAGAAGGGCCAGTCAAAAACTGAAAACGAAATCAAAATGCAGAAACAGATTTGCACATTGAAGATCAGGTATGGCAGATGAAAAGAAGAAAGAGGGAGAGTGGGTTTAACTTGAAAGAAGAAAACGGAGCTCAGAAGAAGAGGAAGAGCACCCAATGGCTTGATAAGCGTGCGGAGTTGTGTAAGAGACGGAGGAGGAACAGAAACTGAAATGAGAGCAACAGTAAGAATGCGTGAGAGAGAGAGAGAGAGAGTGGGGGCATAAAGGAAGAGAAGGAGTCACACGATTCTCTCGCACTCTCCTCCCCTCCCCTCCCCTTTATTTTAAGGGGGGGGAGGGAGAGAGAAATGGGAGGTCAGTCAGTGTCTGCATAACAGAGAGAGAGAGAGAGAGAGAGAGGTGGTTTCGTTTTAAAAATGACGACTTTTCCTCTTTTTCAGAAATGCTTTTCTTTTTTTTTTCCTTTCTTTCTTGCAAAAGAAAAAGAAAAGCTTGAGCCGTTCCATGCAAAGTAGAGAACCGCTCGTGTGGATGGTTCAGCGTTCGTGGGTGGGTGGGGTTGGGATCTTCGGTCTTCGTGCCCTCCCTCTCTCTCTCTCTCTCTCTCTCTGTAGCTCGGAGGAAAACCAGAATTTGTTTGTCTGTTTGCCAAAGATGGGCCCTTCTTTTGCCCTTTTGCTTCGCATGGTGGTTTTACAGTAAAACCAAAATCTTTCTAGTTACTTCATCTTACCTATAAATAACTCGCTACCCTCTCATTCATAAACTACTGTGCTCGACACCCAGGCACGCACCAACGCGTCATTGTCATCTCATCTGGTTCTTTGGGTCAGTTAATGGCTGACGGTAAAACCTCTCTGCTTCCAGTTTTCCTGCCCCATCATCTGGTAAACTGCTTAAAAACACACCAGCGGGACCGATGCACATGCGCCTGAGCAGCCCGAGCGGTCGTTTTTCGGTAGTTCTCGTGGTAAATTCTGTTGGAACATGGGACGTTTTTGTAAAAAGATTGCCGATTGTTTGAAAAAATTAAGCTCTTAAATGAGACAGCCCTTTTATAATTCAAATTTTCGAACACTTCCGTCACATACTTCAGCTAAAACTTTTACCTCAACCTATGAGGCCATAGGGACTCGAAAATTTTGAATTCGGAATCTTATGCTCTTGTATTATGAGAGATTTTGTAAAATCGTTGCTAACTTCAAAAAATTAACGAGTGATGTGTTATTTGAATAGTCTAATAGATCAATCAATTTCATGAGTCCATATTTCTTGAGCGATTCATGCATTGAAGTTGTTTATGGAAGGGCTATGCAGACCTAAAAGTGTGTCAATTGTTTTGCATCAAAGAGAAGTAGAGTTCAGGCGGCATTCTCAAGTGTCGTTTGATATGAATCCCCTTTATTCTCTGTGAATTTCTTGACTCTGATTATAGTTCTTAGTCTATAGAGATAATATCGTTTCTCACAAAAGTTGGCACAATTCTTCTCATTTCTCGAAATATTGTAAAAACATTACATGATTTCCTCTTATCATATGAAATTATGACTGATTTTTCTAATATCACTTATATCCTAAGTTGGTTAGATTTACTTATTAGATTACTTCATTTCCTTATATTGCTCGAGTATAAATACTCCTTAAATATGACAATCGTTTGTCCAAGTAATATGCAATTCCTTATATGCTACATTTTCGGTATTATTATCGGATCTACATTTCGAGACGTTGATTGGAGAGATTTAATAAACTTTACACGGTACAAATATCAAACAACTTCAAGAGTTCTCGTCTTTAACTCATTGAAACCCTAACGCCTAATGTTCAGGCTTTGGACTTGTTAATCGTTCTTCCGTTTTTCGGCCAAGAGCTCACTTTTTCGTTGATTGGTCATGATTCCAGGTCTCTTTTCCAGGTCCTTCCGATGGAGATGACCTCAAAAGCTTCAACAACTGAGAATGGATAGAAATTTTTCTAACACTCGCTTTTCGATCATGAAAGGCTTCTCAATGATTGCCTTTTTTTCTCTCTCTCTTTTGTTCTATACATCCGTGCATAAAAAGAAAATACTTAAATTTCGACGCGTGTCTTATTTTCACCCGTCGATCTCATCTGGACTCTTAATTAGTCGGTAGTATTTACTATCCATTACATATGCCTCCGAAACAAAAATCGAAGGCACAGGCATGCCTCCACGCTCACGCCCTTGGACTATAACGAGGAAGCATAAAATCTCAGTGCAGAGATTTTGTTTGGAAAAATAAAAAAACATTACCTAAAGAACTATGCTGACAAATCTCTCTGAAGGCACGGATGGATATCTTCAAAAATAGGAAAAAACTGGGCGTGCACGTTAAAGAGAAAAGATGGAAAAAAATGTGTGGGATGGGCAAAAGACAGGACATTGACTGAAGTACAAGGCGAGAGCGGAGAACAGGACGTTATCAATTGGAGTTGATGAAGTTCGGTCCTCACGCAGAAGACGAGGCTGATGAAATGATGGTTGCTTGTTTGACTGATGAACATTGGTTTCTGTTCTGCAGTTGCAGGTATTCTGGGAAGCAGCAAATGCATCTTTTATCATATAATATACACATAAATGTACAGATATATTGCCTTTCGTTTCTCTTCTTGCACGCAAATGCTGCGCATTTCCCTTTTCTGGCAAAATTCGTTAATAAAGTTTACCAACTCCCACGTTCACATATTCAGTGCCCACATGACGGGTCGGTGCGACCAGCTCCTGATCCTGTTCTTTTCTTTGTTTTTTCTTCGTATTTCGTTCTTGTTTTTTTAGGTGGGTGTTTAATTAGGCTAAATGTAATTCTATCTATAGGAAAGAGAGCTAATCTTTGTTTGTTTTCAAACCAAAGTTCGTCAAGGCACTTGTTGAGTAAGCACAATATATTGTTCTTACCTAATGAAGTGAGCGAGAGATTCTTATGAATTATGGAAAGGAAAATCATGGCCATGGAGTTAATAATAGAATTGAGCCTTATCTTTCATCTTCTTCTCTTTTTCTTGTTTTTCGGAGGGGGGAGGGGATTAGAGAGAAAGAGAAATTGAGGTAAAGATAAGAGTTGAGATAGCTAGTTACAAGATAGGAGTCAATCCTGTCTTACCAAAGACTCTTAAAAGCGAAGATACGACTTAATTGAGCTCAAAAGGGTTCTAGAATAAATAATTTAGCAACACAATTCATGGTCCCTCGCCACCTCCAATTTCTCTTGATGGTCGACAATAGAGATGAAAAATGAGAAGACAGGGCCTAGCTAGTTATCAGTCTCTTCGCTTCATGACCTTATACTACCTATAGACCTATAGTTAGGTAGGCTCAACATAAAGAGTAAAAGATGGTCAAAAAGAGATGAAAGTCTAGAGGTGACTTGTTGAGACACTACTTCCTTTCGAGCCAGTATCTCATCCACACAATTCGTAAGTGAAACGATGCATTAAATATTATGAGAAATTCAAGTGATATGACATATCTATGCACTTAGCAAGAACTTTTCACAAATTAGAGTTTTGATATATCTTTGAAATACGTCGGTATCACTTAATGTCATATCAACAAATCTCTTAGGAAAACATGTGAAGTTATTTCATTCTTGTTAAGTTGGATAAAGAGAAATCATCACGGACTCGATCCATTTCAGGGAGTAATCCATACTAGTTTATCTCTAGGGCAGTGCACGTGATATTAACCCGTAAGCAAGCGACGATAATTCTGCCAAATTGCTTATTCTTCATGCCCAGAGAGGTCTTCATGCCCTTAGCATTATTCTTCCTCTAAACAAACTCACCAGAGAGGTCTTCATGCCCTTAGCATTATTCTTCCTCCAAAGTACCGAAAACAAGTTATGTACAAAAACTTCATGCATTTCAATGATAAAATATCAGGCGTGTAAAGTCTACATCTTTTGCTATCGAAAATTGTCTGTATTCTCAAATTTTTCAAAGCATGTAAGTCTTTTGCCAAACAATCATACTTTTATTCGATAACTGCCCCAGCACCGGTTTTTGTAACTAGGATCCTCATATTGGTCCCAAGAAAACGTGCAATCCTTAACTCTTCGAAATTTATCTGATCCATCCATGAAAACCAATCCTCCTGCTTTGTCTGGAAAGACAGAGGGACGGGGAAAAGAGGGAGGATGAGAATAGGATGAAAATTAGCTCTTCATGCATCCACCCGAAGCATGAAAAGCTTTCGTGTGGGAAGAAGTAGTACAGAAAAATAAGAAATTATGCTGGGGTCTCAAAGCAAACGAAACACCAAAGAGAGGTCGCAGAGGGGTCGTCATCATAAGACCAAAGATACATCAAATCACCACCGATGTCGACTGCAAAGAAATCTCTCGTTTCGACTGCCTGCCCTCAAATCTCAGTCCCAGCAATGCAGCAGAGATAGGTCTCACCCCAGAAACCGAAACCTCCGTCCCTCTCTCTCTCTCTCTCTCTCTCCTAAAAAATGCACCGTTTGCTTGAAGCACGCACACAATCCCCGCACACGTATGTCCACACAAACGATACAGACCCTCCATTGTCTCAGACGTACGTTACTGTACGTTACGTTGTCATCACCCACACACGTGTGAGCCTACCTGAGCTACGGAGAGAGAGAGAGAGAGAGAGAGCGCTTTTCTGGGTTCGGTTTCAACAACTCACCCGATTTTGGGTGGAAACGTAACTCAGCTCTGGCGTTTTGCTTCGCCGATTCCCCTTTTTTGTCAGCATTATCAACCTCTCCTCTCTGTTTATTAATTCATCTTCGTGGACTCACTCGCTTTTTCGTGGAGCGTGGTGGGGTCGCGCGCGTGTAGCTTCATGCAATGCATGGGGGGACGGCTCTGTTCTGTTAAACCAAAACCCGGAAACCTCCTTTCTCTCTCTCTCTTTCTGTCTGTCTATGCACGTGCGGGTGCGCCTTTACACGTGTGGGGATCCTCAGGCGGTGTTGTTGGTGAGAGAAGCAACAGTAGTAACGATGCTCGCGCAAAAGAGGGAAGAGAAGCGTGACGGCTTTCGTATGGCGACATCTGCTTCGTGCGATCTTCCCACTACAGCAAAGGGCTTCTCCCTGAAACGACCATAGAGAGAGGAGGAGAGGAGTCGTTTCGGATTGTGGTGTTTTTGTACGGCTAGGATGCGCGACGTGGCAGCGACGTTTTAAGAAGCGAGTCGCCAGCTTGGGGGAGTTGATTGAAGTTCGAATGAAACGCAGATGGAAATGGGATCCGGATTACCTGTTATTCATAAATGTAGGTAGCATAAAGGATTCGACTTTGGGGGCCTCCCGATTCCAGATAAGACGACCCCATTAATAGGGGGGTTTTGTTTTTATTTTTTTTAAATCACAGCCGTTCGATTTGAATTGGACGGCTATAGTGGGGATCAAGATTCCATTGCAGTGCAAAGAATCTATTTCCATGGAAATGTGTGTCACATAAATATTATGATTAGTCAATTACGTGACTTCGATCAAACAACCGATACATGCGCCATTCTCTCATATGGAGGCATGAGCTAAACGGATTCTCCAACTCTGTCGGTCATTAAACACAGACTAAGGTGGGTTGGCCTAGTGATAAAGAGGCCGAATGTCCTTTATATGATCACAAGCTTGATATACGTTGTGATACAAACTCCCAAATAACTTATACTGTATCGTCTAATTGTGACATGTCTCGTGTAAAGAGATTTTCTTAATTATAAACATCTTAGTGGAATTACACCGAGGAGCTTGATAATCTCAAACTTTCGAGTCGTATGTGGTGTAAAGTAGTTATGGTCCAATCCAATCATTTTGTAGCGGGGACATTTTTATGATAACTCTTAAATAGAGCTATTCGGCTCAGTCATCCCTCCTCGTCTTTGTACCGATTGAGTGAATGAGATGTTTCTTCAATAGTTCCATCGTGTTCAAAGCATTTCGTGCAGGAATTTTTTCTTCAGTTGTTTATCGTCATTGTCGAATGGAGGGATGGGTATCGACGTCATAAAAACCATTCACCTCACATGATCACTCCCCTCTCACTCCCCCCCTCCATATACACCACACGACGTACTAGTTTGGTAAAAGACATCGACACATTGTTGAAACTGGACTTAATCCTTTCCTTGTCAAACATTCATTTCACCTTTCTCGTGTTGTTCTTACACCTTTTTGACAAATCTACAATATCTTGCTAATCACTTAGGATGCGTGTACTGGTGTAACTGCAGTTGTTTGGTGATGGAGCTCTCTTGCATTGTTGTCCCAATAGTAATTTACTTAAGAAAGCGATTTCAACAACCTTGTGATGAGGAAAGCCATTACATCATTTCTTTGAAGATACAAAGCTGGTAAAGTCCAATTTTGATTCCTAGACTCCCACATTCTTTTAACCATGCTCTTAAATTTCGTACTTGTTCAGTTAAGTGGTTTAACTTGCACTGCTTATCTAATCAAATTTTTTTAAACTCCAAATCCAATTCCCGGGAGCTGAAGTGTCCATTGGTGTCGGGTGACAGTGTGATGTGGAAAGCCCGAGTTAAACACTCTTGCCGCGATATCACTGCTCAAGATCTGAAGGTTCGAAATTTTCAGTATCATGCACTAGATGATATTCTATGATGTCACATTCTTGCTTGCTCCTATAAAAACTTTGGAACAAATTAATCGGATCTTGACCTGGATGGATTTAATTGAAAAGTTAGGCGAGTTTAAAGACTTTGGCAAATTGAAAGTTTAGGACTTGATACAAAGAATGCGTGAATATAAGGATGAAAATGTGGAATTTTACCAATAGAGTTTGTACATACTCATAGTGCATATAATGTGTTTGTGACATTCATATATCAAAACTCTCCACAAGCGTGCAAATCTATTCTCGCGACCAGCCTTGTTAGCCACATCGAACAATGTCATAAAATTTGTCATGTCGTCTAGTAAATAGTATTCACTATACTTTTTTATTAGTACCTCCCACTAATAACTTTCTTACTTATATTAGCTATACGCAAATAAACTTTTATCTTCCTAGAAAGCTCAAATAATGTAGACATTGTTTTACATGGGAGTCAAATTTGCACGGTGCGACTTAATCGCGCTCATACCATAACTAATCACTCGATCGATAGATCAATCCTCACGATCAAAATTGATGAAAAAAAGTTAAATAATTAGTTCCTGTATCATTCTACTTTTTGTAAAATAGATTAATGCTGAGAGTATAATATAAACAACGACGCATGCCTTAGGTAGGCAATGTACCATGCATTAGAAGCCAGCATATAATATAACCTCTCTAATATAAGATTATATAACGACATACAGTTATGTAAGTGCATGTGTATAAGCTGTTTGTTAATAAGGGTTGGTGCTAATTAGTCGTTGAGTCAATGCACGGATGTAACTCGAAACTTTGGTGCCATGCACAACCAATAATAATCTATGGATCTGCCTCCACAAAAGCAAGGAGAACCTCCAACTTTTCTAATGCCTCGCAAACCCTAAAAGAGATAGGAGAATCTGAGGGATGTTAGGCCTGTTCTTTTTTCTCTTTCCTTGGAATCAAAAGGGCCGAGGAAAGGACATGAAAAGCAGCCATTGTTGAAAGGGCATGCACGAGTTGAGTCCCCGTTGCGGTGCCCGACTCACAAACTTTATGGAATTTTGAGTTTTTTTCTTGACTGATCGATCAATCAATCCTCCTTCTTTAGAAAAAGCGCAAATTGACGGAAAGAAAGGAACCCCAACGAGTCGCCCTCGAACACCCCCCGCCCGATATGAGTATGCTCCACAGGGAAAAACAAAGACCTTCTCGGACATGTCGACATCAATATCATCTTAAGTGTAGAACATAGCTTTGTCTTTTGCCTTTAAGTGAATATTTAAATGGATGGGCCTGGGCAAGCAATAATTCACAACCATTGATGGAAACCGCACGTACACAAATATGTAGAGATTCACGCGCCGATTAACCCGCATGTATCAAGATCACCGATCCGTGTGATCACTCATAACCATCACGAAATGGCCTATTGCGATAATTAGCGGATTGAAAAACTCAAAGAAGCCATATCGAGGATATATCCAGAGTGGAGACACGGTAATCAAAACTAGTTTCCTTATGAATTATGATGTTAATTTGAATTCTAATTGACATCTTATTATATGTACAATTGGACATTTCATATCTATTCTCTCTCTGTTTTTTCTTTCTTTCCGGGCGAGTTCATTTCTTTCCATTCTTAATTAGATCTTCTTTCCAAATTTGCCAACCTCGGATCCGAGGTCCCCAACCTTATATGGCCGCATATCTAGGTGGCCTTTGAAGCAATCTTCCTCACGATAGTTGTGAGATCCCCAGTCTTTTCACATAGGAGCAACGGTGACGGGCTGCGGTGTCTGGGACGCGACAAAGGTGGTGGCAGCACAGTGCAACATCAGGTCATGGCTAGCGCTGCAGCAGTGGCAGCGGAGGGGACGGTGAGAAAATTTGTGTTGGGGTTTTCACGTTCTAGAGTAAATTCGTCTGAAGTCTAGGGGCTCTTTAGGTATATTGAGGTAACTGGACTAGGTCTTGTTGCCTCTAACTTGAAAGATCCTATCTCGGCAAACAGGACCATAGTTTGAGATCGAAACCGAATAAAATCGTGATCGGATCAAACTCCATCCGACCCAATAAATTAGAGAGACATCTAATTTCCATTTGCCTTCGAAAGAAATAGATTGTGTAAGTAGTTGCGTCATATGGTTGAAGCACGAATGTATACCCACTAACTCATCCTGTAATCTACTCAAAGTTGGTGTGCGGTTCTACAATATCATGCTAAACTTTATTATTTTTATCCCGATTATACCCCTGTGGTCATTCTATTTTCTTGAAGTACTCACAAAGCGACAGAACTGGAATCCTTACCTTAGTGCCAGATCCATTGAATGAATGTTTGAAAACCAGTCTAATCAAAGGGAAACTCCATCTTCTCGTCGTTAATTAACAAAGAAACTTTTAGCCCACTTTTTCCACTTCAAGATGTTGGGGAAAAGTTTAAAGAAGTCGCCATCTTTTTCAGGTCCCGACCATTAAAGTCCCTCTGTGCTAAACGGCCGATCATTGATTACAATCTTTGGCACTTTTGCTGACTACTATTTTGTAGCATGCGAGCGGGGACTAAATGTTCAGCGTTGGAGACACCACTGAAATCGAATGAATATCAAATTTCGCGGTGACCACCACGGATCGCATTTCAAAAGAGACAAAACCGGAACTGGTGGGATTGGTACGGTGATTATTAACAAACCCACCATCAGTTTGATCGAGATACTTCCCTCCATTCACTAGACACAAACCCTAGGTCTCCATCGCCAATGAAAGAGCTCTCTCTCTCTCTGTCTCTCTCTCACGGCATGGACTAAGTTGGAGGCTTTGGAGCCGACCATTGCGCTCAGCTTAGTGAAAATCCACGCAGTGCTGATGAAAAAGCAGTTGGGAGGATTAGGAAGTAATGACATGTTGTTCGTTGAAGTTTGCGGATGGCTTTGAACTGAACCGTTGTCTTTTCCTTCACGGGAAACTTCTTGTGGGAATTCTCTGGGACTACCTTCAATCTGGCAATCGAGTATGATCCTTTTTTCCGGTCTATCATATGGACAGACATGAGTTATTTTCGCATTTGACGAGCACAAACGTTTAGAGTGGATCCATTACATGCTTTAGCCGCCGCATGTCCAACCATTCTGAACGAACCAATCGGCGAGATTCTGGAAACGGGAGTTTACTATTCATCTGTAGTGTGCGTGAGCACTTAATTAATTCAATGTGGACTACCTAGATAAGGCAAGTCTAGAGCAAGTTTATTGCATCCGTGCTCCATTGGCAACCGTCCCGTTGATGATAGAGGAATTACGTGGATATCTTCTCAGCTTTCAGGAGACATTGATTGAATGCGAAATGACTCAAAAGTCTTCAACTTTGGAGCGGTACACGCACGATCCCTGACCTATTTCCACACTCATATAACCCCAGATCTACTTTCTCTTTGATACGTGCAATGCACCCGAGCATCGGATTAAAGACGGTAGAAATTTAATCGAGTCGAGTTCGAGTTTGAAAAGAAAAAAAAGCAAGCGAGCTCAATCGAGCTCGCATGGTGCGTGGGGCATAATCTAATCGAGTCGGGTCGTGATTTCGAGCGTCAAATCATGTTGGCTCGATTCGACTCGATTACGTCTATAATCGTGCACGTACAACATGGCGGTCGGCGGCTTTTTCTCCCATTTTTTCTCTTTTTCAACAAATGTCGATGTTAAATACATAACTCGTACAAAAAAAAAAGTATCGGGTACGAGAGGGTTAGTAAACCTCAAATCCCGCATCATGTGTCTTCAAATTGTCCCTTTCTTCGCTGATCACATTACAGCAGGTGCAAAGTAGACACCGACGCGGAAAACTGACAAATAATTGAAACTCAAATAGAATTTCAATTAGAAGAAAGCACATGAAATTGTTTTTGCACCGTCAGGACAAAGCATTGGTAATTGCCCTGTCTTTCCATAAAATAGAATTTAGACCGTCGTTCTCTGTTAATTCCCCAGTCTCTCTTCTGTTGAGGCAAACTCGCACGACTCACATGGCCTCGAGAACGATTAGATTAAGTCCCGAGAGCAAGCAAAAAGAATCTGCTGACTCATCGGCTTTATTGACTTTAGACGAACCCTGGCTAAGTTTTTTTATAGTTTATAATGTCATGATGCACGCCTAATGATGTATTATATTGGTTCATTTGTTCAAGACCGGGGTAACGACCCGAGGTGTCGATTCTCGAATGATCTTCGTTGCTGTCGTAAGATCTGTCGTGGCGGTTTCAAGAAACCCAAAAACCCTAGACACAACCGTTCAGAGTAAAAACTAAACGTAGGTATTCGTCCGAAGAATCGTTTTGAGCCACAAGGAATTCGAAATTAGGTGGGAAATCTGGGGTAGTGAATGAACGTTTTCCTACGTGCCAGAACATACGCTTTGACTCTCACCACGAGGCCCGTGTTTATTTAATACAACTATTTAACTACATTATTGTACTAAACAAAAAGCTTTTCGGACTTCAAAACTACGATATTCTCTTATTCTCATCGAATAGACAAAAGCCCTTTTGATGAGCCTATCAATCTCAACAATGTCGGCCAATTTGATTCCGTCCGGTGTCCCTTTGGACTCATCATGCAACGTATCTTTTGTACTACTCATGACACGACGATTACTATCATGCACATTATATTGAGACCAAAAGGTCGCTATCACGGTGGTTATGTTGATTGTCAAGGCTAATCTACTTTACAAAGAAACAAGGAAAGAAAAGAACGAATGGAAGGGTGTGTAGGGGACCCTACAAATTGGACATGTATGGAAGGGATCGAGATGGTCGAACTGGCACGCGCGACGTTTTTGTATTTCCTTTGTTGGGTGACGACCGGAATCTACGAAAGTTAACTAACTAACGTCGATCGATTGGGGTCGTGTGGACCCTCTCAAGGACATGTCCAAAGTGTATGATGAAGACCGCCAAGGGAAAATTTTGGTCCAAGCATGAAAGCGAAGGCCACTTTTAACCGGCGGGAGATTCATGGTGGGGCTTGGAAAAACGTGGTTTCACTAGGAGACATCGAGGGGAGGGAGATGGAAGTCAAGGTTAAATGTCTTTGAGAATTTTATTACCTTCGGTAAAACTTAGACTGAGATCGATGGGATCCCGCTAGATTCATGTACCGCGAAGGTTTTCGGGCCGCGTTCGTTTAAGTTTGCTCATGCGAGTCGTTTTTTCTACTCCGATGACCAAAAAGCGGTACATTGAGAGAGATGGAGGACGGTGACCGAGAGATGCCAGCCGAGTCGCGCGACGAGGCAAGCACGGCGATAGCGGTCGAATGCCGTGGTGGTGTGTCTTGATACAGTGATGGGTTGATAGATGTGTGTGTGTGAGAGAGAGAGGACATGTTGACGCGGTTGTCAATGAAAGCAACGATGAAAGGGAGCGATTCTACTCTAATTGACAGCTACATTTGCTATACGTTAATACTAAAAATAACTCAGATTGTATTGAATAGTGTAAAATGAAGAACCCAACTGGATAGAGTGAAAATTCGAGGACTCGACTGTACGACTTAATGATTTAAACAACAAGACGGATATGTTCTAAACAGAATAACACTTATATAACCGTGATCGTATGGTTAAATAATTTTTTCCTATGTCATAAAAAGAAAAAAATAAAAAGAAGAAGAAGAAGAAATGAAAGACTACATCAATCACGTCTGAAGAAATCTATCATCAAAAGGACGAGCATCCTAAAATTTCCCACAACACAATCAATGATCTTATCTCTCAACATTTTTCACCATCTGGTTGAAAAGAACGACTAGATCTTGAGTACGAGCACGTTCTCCTTTTCAACCTCTCGCAGAAGTCTATGGAAGAACCACCGACGCTGATGCTCTTTCTATTTGGGGCCCAGATTGAAGCATGTCAACTAACTTGGCCCAGATCTAGAAAGAGTTTGGACCTCAAGCACCGATGACACTCTCCCCAAACTTCTTGAAAATTCGACTTTAAGCCCTCGGTTCCAAGTAGACTTTTTCAATTACACCCTTGAGTTCGAAAGCGCTTACAGAGTAGCATCTCGCGTAGCAATCTAACCCGTGACTTTAGAGTCATAAATTTCTGACATGTTGACAAATTAGCATATAAAATTACCCATGACTATATCTTGATGTCAATCGGATCATACTTTCGGGTTCCTCAACATCTAGGTAAGATTACAGTAAACGTGGAATGCAAGTTATTCTCTTTTGAATGTTTCAAAAGTGACCTCCAGCTGAAGCTTGTTTATAGCTTCGAGCTCCAAGAAATTCTTCTATTTGCTATATCTTCCTTTTTATTCCAAAGAAAAAGAAAATAAGAAGACTTTATTAATATCTACACATGACCACGCGTACCTGCGTTTTGACTTTGTACCCCACGAAACATACTAACCAAGTCCATATGAGAAACATGATTAGAATCTCGATGAACAATAGAAGCCCCGGCGCGTGCGACCAAATCAAGAATGCATTTCATGACCAAAGGCCTGGTTTAGAGAGTATACATGAAGAATTCTACTTCGCATCGCATAATTTAGTAGACGGGCTTCCGCGAGAGATAAAGAATGGCCATTTCTAGCACCCTATTGAGCCTCCAAAACCTGTCTACCAAGAGTGGAATTTGCTAATAAGAGTCATTATTAGTCTTACCGCATTCAGCACCTAATCAACCTCATGGAAGAAACTGGGAAGACGATGAGGACGGCGGCAACGACGACATTGGTCGGTATGGGCACTAGCTTTAGGCACTCTATGTCCCTTGGTCGTGGCAAAGAAGACATCAGGCGCAGCCTTTGTTGAAAAGAAAAAAAGGATCGTGGGGCGGTTTCTTCTAATCAACACGTGATTTTACAAGCTGCGGATGAACGATTCTTTTCCCTTTCTTTTCGACCGTGTGCCAATGACAGGGGCGTGCTAGGGGAGACATACTTCCATGGTTTTCTCTCTTCTTTCTTCCCTTCTCTTTTAATGTCGGCATTGCTGAAAATCAAGAGAATATGTAAAAGGGTATTGGAAATCGCGTATGCCTTCTTTTCTATGTTTCAGTGAAAATTGATTTGTGATAATTTTCATTCGTCGAATTATTCGGATGGATTAAATTTTCTTCATAGCACTAATTTCCATGTCCATTTCATGCTAGCCACTCGCGGTAAGGATTAGTAGGGCGATTTCATGCTGATTTACGGACGGATTTCAATATTCGAGATATAAAAGCCAATAAAAAAATCTTATGCATCAGAACATCTGAGTTGGATCTCTATTGATTTTGTTATTTCAAAAGAAAAGGCAGGTTTGACCTAATGCCTTTTCTAAAGTAATAAGAGGAGATGCATGCAGAACCACACCAAAAATATTGGAAAACGCCTCTAAGGAATATTGTTATCGTGAGGAGAAAAAGAGTAGGAATTTGGGCCGATAACCCCGTGATGGCTCGGAGCGCTTTCGGCCCATGATTCTATCATATGGACTCGATTGTTTTCGGCCCATGACTAATTTCTTTTGGTGTGAATAGCACCATTGGTTGTTGACATTTGGGCCATCCAGGTCCAAAGACCCGAGCTCCGAGAACTAGTTGCCCAGACTTGGGGTCCATGGGTTCAAAATGATCACGTGCGCTCATCACGTGAGTTTCCCATTTGCGGTCCACATGACTCTCCGATGAAGCAAGACCTACTAGGCCCAAAGTATCTCAGCTTAAAGTATGGATAAATCTTTCTCAAGGCTCCTTTGAACCATCGATGGTCGTATCAGTCGATTCTACAGTGAACTATTTGCATGTTGCACGCTCTACTCAATTTAGTTAACACCTACTTCATGGAGGAGTTGATGCAGCCGGAGGAAGGGAAGCGGTGGACAACGATGGTATTACTAGCGTAGAATTAGTCACTTAGCTGGTCTAAACACACTGTACATATTCAAAAGTATACTCGACAGTGAGCATGTTTCTGTCGGGATTCTTGAAGCGGCAGAGTTAAATAAAGAGCGAGCAACTGCAAAACTAGCAATTCACTCATGTCTAATCTCGTCTTCTGCTTTTATTCAAAGTGATATCGGACATACCTCTCAGTGTACTCGAAGCTACCTGGAAGCGGAAGATTGTGCAACACAATATCTCCCACTAGGAATTTCCTAGGAAGCCTTGGAAGATGGCTGTCCCGGCTTGCTGAGCAAAACCCTCGACAATTCCCTGTAACGCATTACCCATCAGACGATTCTCACCCCAATTATTCCTCTGACTAGGTCCATGTCCTGGAAATGGACAAGAAGTCACACTTGGATAGCGATCATATCCCTGAACAGATGCTTGGGATCTCATGGTCGTGAATCCAAGTGGCGCATCAGGACCTAGGAGATACGCGCTCGGATGACTAACGAATCCAGGCCCTGGCACATTCGGGATAGAGACTCTATGGTACGGCAGCCCGGCATGTGAATAATTCGCTTGCTGTTGTAGCAGAGTGACAGGAATTGGCAACGGTGCAAAAGCGCAGAGAGTGTGCAGATCGAGCTCGCACTCCTGGCAGTGGTAAGAAAAGCCCGTGCCTATCTTCCCGCAGGCATTGCACATGAAAGCGCCTCCCTGGTAGGCTGGGGTAGGAGTCAAAGTAAGCATGTGTTTGGGGTCAATCCTGTGGCTCATCTTCTGCGGCATCTGCATACAGGTCCAGTCGAGGCAGAAGTTGCAGGGGAGGCAAAAGTAGGCCCACTCAGAGATTGCTAGCTTGCAGCCTGAACATAAGACTCTGCTCGCGGTGTTGTATTGCTGAATATTGAG
Source organism: Melaleuca alternifolia (assembly GCA_019926035.1). NCBI lineage: Eukaryota > Viridiplantae > Streptophyta > Magnoliopsida > Myrtales > Myrtaceae > Melaleuca > Melaleuca alternifolia. The sequence continues at coordinate 1,748,950 of JAGKPW010002178.1, forward strand.
AAGCCTCAAGGGATGTTGGTGGCTGAAGTGTTGGATGCTTTGGTTGGCCTCGATCTTTTCCATTTTGCCTGTCCAACAGTCTTTGCTTTTGCAAATGGGTAATGATGCATACGAGGCATTGGACGAATATTGCACTGTATATATGAGCTGATGATCAATGGTAAAACTAGATGTGAACGCAGATTATTTTTTTCCAATCCTTCTTTGTCCTGTTGAACATGTTACCGGGTGAGTGCATTGTGTTGGAAATATTTTAAAATATGGGCTTACATTACTTAAATCGGTTTTTAAGTTTAAATTATTCGAGTTAATAGATATTCCAATATATATATATATATATATAAATCCCGAGTGATTGTATTGAATTGGGTTTTGGTTTCTATCGATACGGGCCTGGTTGGGCAGCCAAGCGTAGGCAATCGTATTTAACTGAAGCCCGTAGTGGGAATGACTCAGTATACACACTCATGTTATAGTTTGCTAGGTCCACTTTCTAGGATATGGATAACCTATTCGTCGTTTTATTTCATTGAAAACTGCTATGCATAAATAAGTCATAGAGAGGAAGATCTGGTATTCGATTAGAGTCGAAGTCGGATTAATCTATTCTATTTGGTTGAAGCAATGGTTCAAACAAATACGTATTTAATTCGGGAGAATTGCCATTTAAGTCCTAAACCTTTTGCTACTTTGCCGATTGAGTCCTAAATCTTTTTTTTATGCCAAATAAGTCCTAAACCTTTTGCAACTTTGCCGATTAAATCCTTCCAGCGGATTTTGGCCGGAAAAGGTTGACGTGGCGACGACGTGGCCGCCGGAGCTCGCTGGCCAAGTGCCTTAAAGGAAAAAAAGAAAGAAAAAAAAGAAAAAGAAAAGAGGAAAAAAAAGAAAAAAGAAATATATTGCCACGTCGTCACCGACGAGCTCCGGCGAGCTCCGGCGAGCTCTAGCGCACCACGTCGTCGCCACATCAGCCTTTTCCGGCCAAAATCCGCCGGAAGGACTTAATCGGCAAAGGACTTAATCGGCAAAGTTGCAAAAGGTTTATGACTTATTTGGCATAAAAAAAGGTTTAGGACTCAATCGGCAAAGTAGCAAAAGGTTTAGGACTTAAATGGCAATTGTTCCTATCTAATTCCGCTGTGTATACAAAATTGGTGTTTTACATTCATACGAGTCGATTTGATTTGTTCTTGATTAATAGATTGTTTATGTTGATTAATCATAGTGTTTATGATTTAACAACAACACATATTCGTTCCACATAGACTTCCATTTATAGTAGTTCGAATGTATCCATAAAAGCCAATCCGTCAACATCAATTCAGAGAGACCTCTGCGTGTTAACACTCCATGACATCTATCATTGTGTCAATTGATGGTGATTTTTTTTTTAAAATACACATAAGATAGAGATCTTCCACTTAGTTCGGTTGACTTGAGGGTCAATTTCGTCTCTTGTAGTTGGCATCTACCTCAAGCAAGTTTTTGATCAGGGAAATACGAGGTTGCTAGCTGTATGCTATTGGCATGTAATTTACTAGGAAAGCAACATTGATAGGAACCTAATATTTTTTAAAGTTGCCGTCCCCCATGGCTTCATCTTCTGATGGAATCGCGTTGTTGTGAGCTGATTAATATACCAAACGGTAGCGCTTACAATGTTCATATACTGTAAAATAGAGAAATAATGGAGCAAAAAGAAATTCTTTTCTGATTATTCTCGAGTATTAGACGAAATCGAGAGGATGTTTGCGAACGAAGATGCATAAAAGATGGCTCTGCAATTGTTAAACATGCATAGTTGTTTCCCGGAAAAGGTCTGGAGGAGTATTCCCATCATTTAATTTCCCTCTAGCATGAAATGGTTCCAAATAGACTGCAGACATGCATCCTCAACCTTTAGCAGTAGATTAAACTAGGAAATGCTGGATGTATGAAGAGATCCAACTTTTGGACACACATGGATCATGGAAATGTTAGTGCCGTTCCTTTAGGTCCGGAATGCAACTAATTCTCCCAAAAACAAGGCAAATCTTCAACCAAGAATAGTTTCGGCAGGTTGTCTTTTCTAGCTAACTTCCCGTTTATTTTATTTGTCAACGTGCGTTCGGCATTGGAGATTATCTATAATGAGAGTGAAACCAGAGGTTGATGATTATTGAAGTTGCCGTCCCACTATCCTCATTCTCTAATTTAATCAAATTTCTATGAGCAGATTAATATGTCTTGTTGTTATGATGGAAAATCTTCTTCTGTACGTAAGAAAAGAGACAATATAAGGAGAATACATTCTTTTTGGAGCTGCTCATCGAGCTCTCAAAATGCAGAAAAAGGAGGATATAGCCTAGATAAGAAAAATCCTGGAGAGCGGGTGGGATAGAGCCACATATGACTTCTCTTATTCATAACAACAGAAATTGCACGCTCAAGAGAGGAACGCAATAGGAAAACCAGGTTTTTCCCATAATTACCGCCTCTCCTCGCGCAGCCGCCTCTCCGGCTATGGCGACTGTAAAATGTGGCCTTGACCTTGAGCAGAAGAAACAACAAGTCATCATGGTCGGAAAATCAGAACCCATTAACAACACTGCCAAATCGCACCCGCCACCCCCACCGTCCCCGCTAAGCCCTAAATCCCCAGATCTGCTCTCTGATTACTTCTTCTTCAAATCTCTCCCGGTTTAAGTGTTGCGCGAAATGCTAGCCTGGAGACATCTGGTCCTGCCGCTTCCAAAAATCTCAATCAAACAAAAGATTGAATCCGATGGTGGGTAAGCGACACCGTCTTGACTCAACCTGACGCTGGACCTCCTTTGGTCGGTACAGAAGCAACCTACATATCCACAATTAGGAAGCAAAGCAAGCAATGGCGCAAAATATTGCAGGAGCTCTTGTTCGGCCTGTCAGATTAAATTGGGTGGTGGGGAAGTAAGACTCCTGTAAAAAAAATCACACATTTATCAGTGGACGTATATGCCAACTTTGGCCTGTTGGGTTGCTAAGTTCTTCAAAAGCTGATGCTTCTAGATAGCGTCTAGCAGTGAACAATCAGAGCTATCCTCGTATAGTTTACTTGATTCATTTTCTGATCCAGCTGCCGGCCACATAAGCTAAAGACCCAGCGGCAGGAGCTCCTGATTCGGGTCTCGATCCAATACCTCGTCTATGTCCTAGCCTTCATGACCCGAATGTGGGCTATGGCAAGAAGCGGCAGCAGCAACGTAGTGAGGATCTGTCTTCCTTATTTTTATGTCATTTACATGGATGTCCGGTTTTTTCCAAATAAAGGAAATGTTGGGATATAAGAATATTCGACTTTAAATTCATAGTTTATCAAACAACAGATAGAATATATGACGAATTTCTTATCTTATTCGGTCATTAAAAATCTCGACGACCAAATCCAACCTAAAAATTCATCAGAATTAGGATGATTCAAGAGAATTTTGCAAATACGGCAATGGGGTACCCACATAGCTTTCTCTGGAGAAGATCAGGAGTTTATATCTCATTATTGAATCCCCAAAAACACGTGCATCCCCAACTTTAGTCAGATTGCATGAGGACAACCTGATGCCTTTGAAGATGTAAAACAGAAAAATTCCTGAGCACTGTTTTGATTCTGCTGATCAGTCGAGTGAACTTTACAAGAAGATTAGAACTGTTCACAACAAAATCATCAGTAGGACAAGTGATCTTTGAATTTAGGATTTATGATCAATAAAAATCCAAATGGAAAGCGCAGAGAAGTCCATAAGGTGGAGTGAAGCAATGCTTCCTTTTCCTATCTCCAGACTCCACCAAATCGTGTTCCTAGCTCTGCCATACTTGTCAACTGTGAGGCATCAGCATGCTCAGATTCATTGGAATGCCCTCCTTAAGAATTGACATAATTCATACACTTTCCTCAAGAGAAAGACAAACTTGCGCTCATGGCGAATCTTCTTTCCAGCCGGCTTTTATTCTGATTCAATTCTTCTTTAATCTCTCTCTACGGTAGTTTCCCCTTCACTTCATTTGTAAAGCTCCGTTCATTAGCTTAAGCAACCAAATCCTACAGTCAAGGAAAAGGGTACTGTAGAAATCTTGTTCTCTTGAAAAAATCTTGAAAAGCATTCAAGACTTGACCGTTCTGTACATTAATCTAAGATTTCCAATTGATTAATTGTCTGCAGTGCTTTGATGGGCATATGAAACAAATCCATGGAACTTCAGAGCAGGACTCAACTTCCTACTGTTTACCATTGAACGCATGAACGGATCTTGGATCTTAGGTTATTCAATTCTGGACAGCGCGAGTCCCTCAAAGTCAGCTTGGGGGTGCGCATGAACATTGAAAAATCCCAAGTCCCATGTTAACCCGACCAGTCAAAATTCGCCCGGAGCATCTGGCAAATATTGGGCAGTGCAGAGCACGTTGCCGTACTGATGTAAGCAAATCCGCCCACTGATTCTCTCCCGGGTTCCCTAGTTTTCCTCCTTTTCGTCGTCTCTTGCTATTGGCAGAGGAGGATGACGACTTTTAAGTTCCTTTGTACTTATATTACCCAAGAATTCCATAAATTATTATTATTTTCTTATTCTCGTGCAAATTTTCCAATTGCAAAAAGGTAGGGAAAATTTATTTTGTTTCGTATGGTGAAAATTTTGCACTACTCCGAGTAAAGCTGTTCGGATAAAAATTGGCACTAATTGCTTCATTGGTTCTCGAATCTTTTTCGAGCATTGATTGCTTTTAATTAAATTTGATGAAGGTTTGAGAATTAAGTTGATATATATTGTCGGATGAAGCTTTCAAGGTTGTCTTGTGACCACACGTCTCGTGCACAATATGAAGTTTGTCGTAAGTCAACTTAATTAACTCTTTGAAACTTGTACTTTTAGAATGTTGTGCATAATATGAAGTTTGTCGTAAGTCAACTTAATTAACTCTTTGAAACTTGTACTTTTATAATGTTGTGTATATTGAGATCCAAGAAATTTTGGCCAGCAGACATTATAGCCGAATAATGCCAAAAAACATTGGAGTTCTACCAACCGATGTTGCATCACGAGATTTATCATGCTAGCAATTTTATGGATTCAATTCAATGGACCCAATTATTCAATCATTGAAATAAAAACCTGTTTTTTTTTCCGCGGCATTTACGGGAGAAAAGGAAAAACCTGAATGAATAGCAGCTTGGAGTAGCTGTGATGTGAGTGTGACGTAGCAGCGCTCCACCGATGAAGATTTTGGGAGTAGGTGCCTTCACACTCTCTGTCCTCTCTGTCAGTCAAGGAATCAAGGGCCAAACCCACAGCTTTGCTTTTCCCGGGAAACGTCTTCACATCACCTAACCTCCTCTCCCCTGAACCACAAACGCTCATCACACTTCCATCGAGAGCCCTTTTGAAAAGAGACGTAAAAATCACTTCTTTTTTCCCACCCATTTCTTCACTTAGCCATCTCTACTTGTTCGGACACTTGCTTCACTGTCAGGGATCGGCTTTGGGGCCGGGTCAAGTTTTCATGGAGTTCGTGCAATCCCAAGACTTCCAGATTCTCGTGGGTGTCGCGGTGGCTCTCGTCGCCATTGGAATTGCTGCTGCCTACCTCAAATCCACCAAGAAATCAAAAGGTTTGAGCTTTTGCCGTTTCTCTGTGCCTTGAGTTATCTTCACAGATTTGGGCATTCTCGTTGAATAAGCCAATTTGTTATTGCAATTTATGGATCTACCGAATGCTGGTTAGCACGAATCAGAAGAATGAGAGGTGGTGTCATTGTGGCATTTATCAATTTCCTATGGCATGGCCTGATAGTCTCCTCAAGTTTGACTATGAATTTCAATCTGATGTTTTCTTTAGTTTGGGATTTTGTCCCTAGTCAGAGCTGGTCATGTAAATCCGGGAAGCTATATCTTGTTGTTGGTTTTCTATATTTGACTTGTTCATTTGCTGGCGCCTGTTGCGTTTCGCTTTTCGGGTGCTTTCACTGGTGTTATTCTCTCAAATTATATTGGGAAGAAGGAATCATAGATTACACATGGGAAGAAAATTGTACCTGTTTACCGAGAAACACGAGACTCCTACCTGATTTCACTTAGGAGGGGCTAATCTCAACTACCAAATCCAGCTAATATTCTGTTGAATGTGCTTTGTTTAATTTGTAATGTGAAAGTGTTGCGTTTGTCAAGTTCCTTTGCTTGTCCGAACTGTCCTGTAGATTTGTGTAGGAGCTGAACGTGGGTAGCCTGTGCTTAGGTTCCTGCTCTCCTTGTTAACTTACTGTGCCGAGATGTAATATATAACGTTTCATCTCCTGGTTGGTTGTGTTTCGATTTTGTTCGTGTGTGCTTGCTCTGCATGAACTTGAATTACTTGCATGTGTTTGTAGGATGTTTGGATCCTGAAGATTTCAAGCAGTTTAAACTTGTTAAGAGGACCCAGCTAAGCCACAATGTGGCAAAGTTCACATTTGAACTTCCAACGCCTTCTTCTGTTCTGGGTCTCCCCATTGGACAACATATAAGTTGCAGGTTAGTTGGCTTTTGTCTTTTATCCTCTGTTGCTATACAAAATTATTTGCACTATATGTCGTTGGTCTTTCATATAACTTGCTTTTGTTTCAACTCCAAATATGATGCTAGCAAAATTGACTTGGTGGCAAATGACTGCACAGAGGAATGATGGATGTCTGCTAATAATGTAGAATATCCAATATGACAAATTAGCACCATTTTGCATCTAAGCAACATAAATATATTTGATGAATTTATTGTAGAAGGTCTCTTGAAGAAACTAATATAGAAATTTTGGTAATGAATTAGTTTGCTTGAACACAATCTTATGGTGTATATGAATCACATGAACACAACAAGCCCACATAAATGCCAGCTCTATCTTTCATTATTTGCCATTCTTGCTCTCTAATTAGCAATGCTATTTGCAGGGGCAAAGATAGCCAAGGTGAGGAGGTTGTCAAACCCTATACTCCAACTACCTTAGACTCTGATGTTGGCTACTTTGAGTTGGTCATTAAGGTAGTTATCGGTGTCATATTGATTTCATCTGCTGTTGGTTGTTCCAATCTAAACAGCATTCTTCTTTGGCTGATTCCTGTGTCAGATGTACCCACAAGGAAGGATGTCACATCATTTCCGTGAGATGCGCGTGGGTGATTGTCTGGCCGTAAAGGGACCAAAGGTAGTCTTTTTCTTTGCATGTCAACACGGAAAAAGAAAACCTGTAGCACCATTCTTATTACTGAACTTGGGAATTGTTGGAGGCAGCACTTTTCTGATTGTTCTACCCCATCTTATTTAGACTTGATCATCAATCTAGACTGCTGGACCTATTGTACAAAATTAGATTCCGTGTCTTTAGTGATAAGAGGTACATAAACTCATGGCCATCGTGTTTGATTCTTGCATTTCCCTTATTTCTAATACATATGTTGTGATGTAGTTTCTTTTGGACGTGGGAAGATACTTGTCTTATTGCAAGTTGTGCAATTGCTGCAGAATCTTCCTTTTTTTCCTTCTATGTGGTCTAAAGCCCTGGCCAACGCTTTGATTTTCTGATTTGTAGCTTTATCCTTTTGTGCCTCTATAACTTTGCAAACTCCCCACTTTCTGGCTACATCCCTGTGATGTTACTGCTCTGCTTTCTAACTTACTGTGATAACTGCTTGCCGCTTGGTCTTGCCCAATGAGCTGATGTCAAATTTAGCTGCTTCTGCTTATACTTCTCATGATCAATGAATTAATACATCTGTCACGCACTGAATACTGATTAATTCTGATGGTTTGACATTGTCATCTGAAGAGTGTTACAATTGATCTTTGCTATCATTCAACCTTTGCAATGTCTAGTTATCTCTGCAGCAGTATTGTCCTCATAAATATCATTCGATGTCAAATATTGAACTTGAATTCCTATTTTGAGAGATTCTTATTCTTTAAACCACAGATGCTTCCTCCCATTCATGTGTTTAAGACTCTCAGAACAACACATGATCTCTTATATGAGCCCTTCTTGGGTTTTTATCCATTCAGGGACGTTTCAAGTACCAACCTGGGCAAGTTAGAGCTTTCGGGATGCTCGCTGGAGGCTCTGGCATCACTCCAATGTTCCAGGTAATTTTTCTTGGTCACAATGTGAACCGCATCAGTGGTTTTGCAGCATTGACATATGATCTTCCTGGAGTATGGAATATTACCATCTTATGAGGTTCCGTTTCACTCTGTTCCGCTTTACAGGTTGCTCGGGCAATACTAGAAAACCCAAAAGACAAAACGAAGGTGCACCTTATTTATGCCAATGTGACGGTCGAGGACATTCTTTTAAAGGTAATTGACTATCCTTTCCCTGTAAAACTCTCTTCTATGTCGCTGATGTTGAAATCCCTGAGCTTTTATAAGATTGGCTATTCTATTTCATGTCCATCTCGCTGTCTCTCAAGGGTTATTGCACCATTAAAATTCTCTGTTCAAAATAGCGAACTGGACTAAAAGCATCACTGTAATTGCTTGTTCCGTGGAAGTTTGAGAATTCATGTCAGTGGAAACAACTGAAGCAAGATATCTTGGTGGAGATGTGCCACAATTTACTTCCAAGTATAAAATTGTCTGCATAGCTTCCAACATTTATATGTGGAATCTTTTCTGATGTCTCAATTACCCAATTCTATCTAATTGCGATTGATATGATACCCATATACAATTTAAGTGATGTGTAAATTTGTACCCTGGGGTCTTTAATAACTAAAAGCAGTTGCTACAGGAGCAGTAAATCGTGATTGGTGTGGCTGAACTAGGATAAAATAGAGACATAAGCTGTTCATATAGGCCTTGATTGAACAAGAACTAAGAATATCTCCAAAACTGAATTCTTTGCTTGGTGCAACTATCGCTTTACTGCAGGAGGAGTTGGATGGCCTTGCTTCTAGCTACCCAGATAGCTTTAAAATTTACTACGTTCTGAACCAGGTAAAAGTTATTCTTCATTATGCAATAACAAACTTCTTGAAGCATATGTCTGTATTTCCCGTTCATGCTGTTTGTTAATTACAGTTCATTGACTTAAATTTTATTAAGTTCTACTCCTTTGTCGTCAGCCTCCTGAGGATTGGGACGGCGGTGTCGGATTTGTGTCGAAGGAAATGATTCAAACCTACTGCCCTGCACCAGGACCAGGAATTCAGGTTACTACCCGCACCCTTTTCTCGTGCTTTTGTGTCATCTTGGTTTACTGAAACCTGCTTAAGAGGTCGAAGGAAATAACCAGCGTTGATATTTGTGTCCTTAATTACTATGTCTGTAGATTTTGAGATGTGGTCCACCACCAATGAATAAAGCCATGCTTGCGCACCTTGAGGCTCTCGGTTATGCACCGGAAATGCAGTTCCAGTTCTGATCCTCATTGAGCAATAAACCATCGATCGGCCGAGAGTTTTCCTTTTTCTTTTTGTTGCGGGATTGGGAAAATGTGCTTTGTGCAATTGTTTTGTGGTCTACATATAGACTTCATCGTTCATGACTTTTTGAATGGACACATGGGTTGTGGGCCTCTATGTGATAACTCCAGAATCGACTTCCCTGCCATTTTATAAAGCTAGCCCTGCAATCTGTATCTTGTTATAAGTGGTGAAATCCCTCATCTTGCTCGTCATGGTACATTCGTTACGATCTTGAGCGTTGTTTCCGCAATTCAAGTCCAGGGACATTTAGGTGGAGTGTTGTCGTCAGGCGTTGGAGATGCAGGTGATGTAACTTCTTCCCCCAAATCCAAATGTGCTCTTGGCCTTGAAAGTTTTGGAGGGAATTCGAAGAGCGTATATATTCTAAGTTGAAATGAGATTGCTCCTTGATAAATTTGATTAATTTGAAACAGAGACTATATTTTATGCTCTGTCAAATCCTGTCTCGCTCTCGAGGGAGCTCGAACCCGTCACCTCTTGATTCCACGGACGAAGGGGTCGCTGTTTGGCCGTGGATGTTGATAGAAAACAAGAAAAGGAAAATAATGATAATGATAATTTGTCTGTTTAATTAAGGTTAGCTAGACCTCTTATTTATATGTATAACAAGTGTGCAAGCTAAACATACATAACCAATATGAGATTCTTTATACTCTGCACATCTGATAACACCCCCCTTAAGCTGAGGCATATATATTTACCATGCTTAACTTGTTACAAATGAAATGAACTCGGGACACAGCTAAGGATTTAGTAAATATATCAACTAATTAATCTCCGATTTGAACATGAGGAAGAATGATTATATCCCACTGAAGATCCTGATGATTAAAATGACAATCAATCTTATTATGTTTCGTCCTTTCATGAAAGATAAGATTTGAATCAATATGAATCGCTGAATTGCTATCACACTATAATGAAACAGTTTATTTTAATTCAAATTCAAGTTTTGAAAGAAAGTGTCGAGTCTACATAATTTCAGCAGTTTTTGCCTGCATAACTCCGCGCAACAACTTCTTGTTTTTTACTCTTCCATGGTACAAGATTATCTCCAACATATAAAGCATAACCAGAAGTAAACCTTCTATTAGTGAGACAACTAGCCCAATCTGCATAAGTAGTAGCAAAGGTAATATCTTTACTCAGATTACCACGAAGTTACCTTAAAATTCTCATAACTATCTCCTAATGAGATTTCCTCGGTGTTGCCATAAACTGACTCACTATACTAACTGAATCAGCAAGATCAAGTCTCGTCATAGTAGTGAGATAGTTAAGCTTACCAACAATTCGTCTATATATCTCAGGATGCTCAAACAACTCGCTTTGATCAAGCAGAACTTTTATACCTACTTCCATAAAAGACTCAATGGGTCGTGATTTTTGCATGTTAAACTCTGCTAATATATCCATCACATATTTTCGTTGAGATAAAATAATACTCCATTTCTTTCGTGTCACCTCAATTCCCAGAAAATATCTCAAATCACCTAAGTCTTTTGTTAGCAGCAATACCCTGTTCATCATTACCGGTTAGGACAATACCATCCACATACAACACAAGATAAATACATCCAGTAGAGGTGCGTCGAAAGAATACTGTATGATCCTTCTGTGATTGCAGAAAACCAAAACTCTTAACTATTGAACTAAAACTAAAGTGACTAAATCATGCACGAGAAGATTACTTTAGACCGTATAACGATTGTTGTAACTTACAAAGTTTCCCCCCTTGAATAACAAACCCAAGTAGTTGGTCCATGTACATATCTTCCTCTAAGTCACCATGAAGAAATGCATTCTTAATATCTAACTAATAAAAAGGTCAATAATGCACTGTTGCAAGAGACAATAGTAGGCGAATAAAAGTCATCTTTTGTACATGAGAGAGTCTCAAAATAGTCTAGACCATAAGTTTGAGCATACCATTTCGCCACTAACCGAGCTTTCAAACGAGCCACAATGCCATATGGATGAACTTTTACGGTATATACCCAACGACATCCAATAATATGCTTACATGGGGGGGGGGGATCAACTAAGTCCCAAGTATAGTTGTGTTGCAAGACATGCATCTCGTCTTCCATAGGTTAATGCCAACCAACATGTTTAAGAACCACAGAGAAAGAATCAAGAAGAACAACATAATTAATATTCGCCACAAATGCATGCAAGCTCATTGTCAATCCCTTATAAGACCGAGTATATAAAGGTTGATCCCTAGGAGTGGGATTACTCTTAGGGATTGTAATAGGCTGATCAGAATCTCTCATTGAAGAGACTGGCTATGCTCCGATGCTGGTGACAATGTTAGTAAGGAAGCAGATGAAACTGGACGTGAGTAGATAAGAACTGATCAGAGGAAGTATCACTTGAGGTACTATCGATTGAAAGAACAATTTGGCAGTTTAGTTGAAGGATATAATGGCTGATGCTGATGAAATGTGACATGACGATAAATCAAGACATGCCTTAAAGTGTGTGAATAAGAAAGATATTTTTTAAACATTGTCGAATATCCTACAAATATACATTTCAAGGAACAAGGATCAAGTTTCATCATCAAAGGACGATTATCATGAACAAAACAAGTAAACCCAAACACTTTAGGAGAAAGAGAAAAGATGATACACTCAGGGAAAAAAAACCCATGTGGTGTGATAGATAATGGCATAGGATTAATAAGATAACCAATTATGAGAACAATGTCTCTCCAAAAGTTTAGGAACATTCATATAAAAAAGTAGAGCTCGAGCAATATCTAATGAAGGTTCTTGAATTCGACAACACCATTTTGTTGCGATGTGCAAGCGCAAGAGAACCGATGACGAATTCCATGAAAACGAACAAACTGCTGAAACTGAACTGAAGTATACTCTCCCCCTTGATCAGTTTGTAAAGAATGGATATGAGTATTGAACCGAGTTTGTACGGAAGTATAAAATTCACGAAAGACTGTGAAAAATTCAGAACGAGCTTTTATCAAATAAATGAATGACATTCGTGTATAATCGTCAAAAGAGAACAAAATATCTAAACCCACGGATAGATGTAATAGGAAATGCACCCCAAATATCATAATGAACAATACTAAATAGAGCAGAAGCTTGTTAGGAAACACTAGGACTTAAAAAAACACTACAATACTTTGCAAGTTGACAAGACTCGCAATTAATTCTAGACACATATTTGAAAAGAGGAAACAAGGACTGTAACATAAATAAAAAAGGATGACCTGATCGGCAATGAACATCCAGAACATCTAACTCAGCGGGGACAGGCATGCTCTCTAAGTAATAAAGGCCACCATTGACATGACCCGTACAAATAGTCTTCTTCATCGAGAGATCCTATAAAACACATCAATCAGGATAAAACATCACCGACCAATGTAAATCTTGTGTAATACGATTGACGGATAACAAATTAAATGCCATGCGAGGAGAGAAAAGAACATTAGATAAAGGTATCTCTTTGGTAGGATGAGCAAATCCATGTCCCTGAACTGTTAATGTTCTTTTCTTCTTAATCATAGACTGATACGTAATGGTTGGTGTTGCACAAAATTTTATTCACTGAACAAGAATTAAAGGCGTTCAACGGCTAGCCAGCTTGCCCGCCCGCCCACACCCAAGAGATCCGGGAGGATGAGGGATGGGCTTGGGCAATGTCCTAACACGAGAAAGCGCAGTGTGAGCCCAGCCCAAACATTTCTATGTAGATATTATGCTGTGGGGTTTGGGCTGCCATGGAATATGAATGATGCGAACTATTATCAACATGGAAGAGGCGACCTTAAAACAACACAAAAACGGCGTCAGGATTTGCTCTCTCCTGCGAAAGCGGGCCTCGCTGGAGTAAGGGGGTCTCGGGCCGGGCTGACTTGCAGGCCCAAGGAGCCCGCATTACGGCCCGAATGCTGGAGAGTGCGAACGAAGAGAAATATAAAAAAACGAAAAACCCATCAATATCCATCGTCTTCTTCGGACTCTCGAAGAGCTATGGAAGTGGCGGCATCAGCATCCATGCTTCACCTTCTCCCTCCTCTTCTTACATTCGGTGCTTTCACCGCACGGCCTCAACGGCATCGTCTTGTGCCCTTCAGGGCTCGGCGCGTCTCTTCGGTGAATGCATTTTCCTCCTCCTCCTCCTCCTCCTTGGGTGGTGGAAGAAGAGTCGAACCCGTCGTCCTCACTAGAGCTGCTGCTCCACTTTGCACGAGGCATCAGCAAGAAGAAGATGAAGAGGAAGTTGGAATTGAAGAGGACGAGGAAGTAGAAGAAATCTTACGGGAAGACTATGAAGAAGAAGAGGGCGACGAACAAGACACGCAAGCTGTCAACATAGCCGAAGATGTTACGCAGGTTTGAGTGTTCTTCTTCGTGACAGTGACTCAACTCTCTCTCTCTCCCTCTCTCTCTTTCTTCTCTGATTTTTGGAAATAGCGTCCATCTTGAAGATAAACCGTTGTGGCGATTCTTGTTTCTCTTGTTTAGCCCGTTAGATTCCGTGGAAAGTAGAAAATGGTGCTCAAGCCATGGAAAAATGGGCGGAACTTAGTTGGAATCATGAAAGTTTGGGTTTTTCTTTCTGGTTTGTGTTCTCAAATGTGAAAATGCTCCTAGAATAATCACCTTGACACGAACTTGTTTCTTTTGGTGTGTCGGTCACATGTAACTAATATCAATCAGTTGCGCATTGATATGGGCCGTACTTTCATTTAGGACGCCAAACTCCTCGATGTAGTGCACGAGGTTTGACAATTTAGGATGCTACACTTTTTAGACCCATCTGCTGGCTGGTTCCTCCTTCTCGCACGGCGATGCTAGTAGAGTTCTGTTTTTGTATGAAACTAGTTTATTTGTCCAAGCATTATATTTGAGGGGATGATGGCTTGTGAGCTCTTGTGGTATGATAGAGTGAGTTTCCGATGGTTACGTGGTTTGTGCTTAAAACCTTTACTTTTTGCCAAATGAATGTAGTTGATTGGAAGAACGCCAATGGTATATCTCAACAATGTCACAAAAGGCTGTGTAGCTAATATTGCTGCTAAACTTGAATCTATGGAACCATGCCGAAGCGTTAAAGATAGGTAATTTTCCTTTTCAGCTCTGTACTCAGGTTGGTAATGTATATTGCTTGGTGCTCTTAAATGAATATCTATCACTTGAATAGGTAATATTTTCCTTATGAAGCGGCTGTGGCTTGATAATATATTTGATAGCAATGCTGTTTAGCAGAACCTAGCAAATTAGTTATTTTGTATTACATGTAGCAACATATATTTATAAAAATTAGTTTATTGGATCGTTTACTTGTGCTATATCATCATTATTGCTGTTGCAGAATCGCTTATAGCATGATCACTGATGCTGAAGAGAGAGGAGTAATCTCACCTGGAAAGGTATTGCGTCTGCTTTTGTTGCTCTAGGAGAAAAAGCTTATCCTTTTGCACATAATCCTGACCCATAATCTGCTTTCTAATGAAATTCTTGTTTTGAGTGTTATACGTGGACACAACATGTTTGTTTACTTTCCATTATGCAGAGCATACTGGTTGAACCAACCACTGGAAATACTGGACTTGGCATTGCCTTTGTTGCTTCAGTCAAGGGATACAAAGTAATTGTCACCATGCCTGCATCAATTAATGTTGAAAGGAGAATACTGTTACGTGCTTTTGGTGCTGATATTGTTTTGACTGACCCTGAGAGAGGCCTACAAGGTGCTGTCGACAAAGCTGAAGAAATCACCCTTAGGATGCCAAACGCGTACATGTTACAACAGTTCGATAATCAGGCGAATGCAAAGGTTATTTTACAGCTTTTTCGTGCAAATTTCTGAATCTTCTGATTTTCCTCTCTACCATCTTAGTTTTGATCTTCTCGGTAATTAAGTACGACTCCTCCATGACAAAGTGCCTAACTTTTGCGAATTGCAGATACATTTCGAAAACACGGGACCAGAAATTTGGGCAGACACAATGGGTAATGTTGACATACTTGTTGCTGGAATTGGAACTGGTGGTACAGTTACGGGTACTGGGCGTTACTTAAAAATGATGAACAGAGACATTAAGGTTCGCAACTTCAAATGTGCAATTCCTTTGTCACTTTCTTGTGGCAATATCTTCTGCGGTCTATATTGGAATTATATTCCTAGGCAAGAATGTGATCTGTCATTTAATTCTGGAAATATGGGGAAAATATAGTGCCAGGTAGATGGGCCAAATTGGGAGAAATGGTTGGCATGACAATTGATGAAGTGTTAAGTACCTTAGGAGGATGTAAATTGTAGGCTTCAGTGCATGGTAAACAGCTGACTATTAGTGATACAATTGCTTTTAGGCACTCGTTCTGAGGGTTGTCACTACTACAATGATGATTCTTCTCACCTCATTGTTTTGTTTAAGTTGTTATAGGTTTTCTTGATGACTGACTCTTCTCTAAACGTTCCGCCCTTCTCTGCGGTTCTCTCTTACATTATATAAACTTCCTATCGTACTCAATTCATAGGTAATTGGTGTGGAACCTGCAGAGAGGAGTATAATATCAGGGGAAAATTCAGGTCAAACCATTGTCCATGGCTTGTATTCTTCTTTGTGAAATTCTGGTTTGCCTACTTCATTCAACTATATAATGTCTTCTAGCAGGATATGTCCCTAGCATCTTGGATGTAAAATTGCTTGACGAGGTTATCAAGGTAATAGCTCTGTCTTCAAAACATATGGTAGAAAACACTTTTCTTGTGTGACATTATCATGTGGTTTTACCAAACCAATTGAGTATTGTTGTTTGTTGCACATTGACTGACTGACACAGTAAATTTTATGTGTCCATTAAAAGGAGTGTTTGATTAGTTGAGTTACATGTTATACTTTCTACTTTCACCCACAATATGCCAGAAAAACTATCCAAGCAACAATTTACCTTTCTTTGTGCTTTACATGTGCAAATGAATTTGCAGAATGGTTCCTCAGGTACTTGCATGTACTCAACTTGTTGTGATTTCCCAACTGGAGTCTCTGTTCTTTTTCTCTGTAGTATGTCTTTCTTCTAAGATAACTTAATTTCTCAGCATCCCATAGGCTTTGAACCAACGAATCAAAATTAGTAACTTCTGATTATTGCTTTTGCTTGCCTTAACATCAACCAGCGATCTTTCCCCTTAGGTTGCTATACATATATGGTTTCAAACCATCAGTCTCTAATTTAGCTCTGAATCCTCTGTCACGCATCCCTTTATCATGGACTTTGACACCCCATCTTGGCATGTAGCAACATTTTCGTCCATTTCTCACTGGGATGAAACCACACAGTTTCTTTTCAGGACGCCTTGTTTATGCCATCTTATAATAACATACATTACAGAAAAGTTCAACAAAGTAGAAATCCAAGCTGCGGACAATGGGTCCAACCCTCCTGTTTTATTCTGTGTGGAGGGGACCAGTTATGGAAAATCCTCTTTCATAAGTAAAGTTTGCCATATTGGACTCACAACTCGACCTATCGCTGCTCATACATTTCTGACTGGTCTTGCTTACTTGAAGTACTTTACAGTTTTTAACATCACTGTCTTACATATGGCAGATATGAAAAGTATAAAGGGATGAACTCTGTGTGCGCACATCCTATTTAGATCTAGCGACAAAGACAAATTCAAATGTGGTTCTAGTCCTTGGCAACAGTTTGATTGGTTTATCATATCTAATTGCCAAGTAAAGGTCCATGGTGGATCTAACATTCCATGTGGAGATTGACAGTTAATCAATTCATGGCACCCTATTTAGATTTGGCTCTTGCAACTGATTTTGATGACTAGACCAAGACAAATCTAGTCGCCTGCTAGCGAAGGACTAGCAATCAGAGCTATTGCCTGTCTCTCCTTTTCCTTATCAATATTGGCACTTCTTTTGGTTTTGTATATATGCGTCCAAACTCGTGTTCATTTGGAGCAGTCAATATTGGTGCTGTATGATGAACCGCATTGGTACGAGATGGTCACACTAGTTGAGTCCTATTGGTGGAGTAGGATGTAAATGCATGTTAAATATTCGTGGTTAAAATTCAGGACTATGAAAAATCTTCAAATGGGCTTTCTCTAAGTAATTAGGCCATCAAATACTACATCACTATTCCCTCGTTCATTCTAAGCTGTACGAAAATCTCTAAGCTCCTTTTTGTGGGTTAGTTACTGCTTTTCGTTGTTGTAATGCCTCTCAGTGTTATTTTTCTGTCTTGCCTGTAATTTTCTTTTGACTCTCAGTAGTAAACTTAACTTCAATGTAATTACAGGTTACCAATGATGAAGCCGTCCAAATGGCCAGGAGGTTAGCTTTGGAAGAAGGTTTATTGGTAATCATTAAACTTCTTTCCTCTTTCTTCGCTGCTCTTGAATCTAGACAGTCATATGGGATTGTAATGATAAGGGTCAACTGCTAGTCTTGACCCTTGACCTGCCTAATTCGGAGAAAAGAAAGAAACCAATGACCTTTGACTTTTGGTCTCAACTCAATAGACCTTTGGAGTGAGGTTCAGATATGTCTAGTCTTAGGCTTTCTTTGCGAAAGGGAGTATCTGCTCCCAAAACTTGAGGCTGCAAAATTCCATATGGTAGAAATAGAAAGAAAAAGGATCGTATGCTTTGACAAAGTATTAGAAATGGGGTTAAGCGCACTTCCGGTGATTGGGCCCTCAAATTCCTTTTTTTTTGGCGATCAGATCCTCCCAATTATATTTATTTTATGCGATTGGGTTCTCTCATCACCTATTATTTTGGCCACCTCAGTGGTGCCAAGTGAGCAAATATACAAAAGAAAATATACCAAGACTCGCCAACCCCAACCCTAGTCGTGCCAAGTTTGCTGATGTAGCATGCTACATCATCTCCACGTGGCAATTTCACTGCTACATTAGTTGTGCAACATCCCCAAAATTGATGGAATGGAAGGAGCTGTTGCACTAATGTGGTAATAGGACTTGATTGCACCAAAAGGAGGGGAAAAATTGGGGACTGACTTGCACATTTGACAAGAATTAGGAGACCAAGACTGTGCCTAATCCAAATCCATGAAATGTGCTCTATTGGTATTACAGCTTTTCCCTGTTGCTGAACTTGATATTCACCATATTACTAGATATCATCATAACCATTGTTGTGAGACATCTTAGCAAATGTAGTGTTTTACAAATTTATGATGTATCTTTTGATTGGAGAAAAACTTAACACATTTGGTTCTCGTCTAGGTTGGCATTTCTTCTGGAGCTGCTGCAGCTGCTGCCATTAGTGTAGCAAGCAGACGTAAAAATGCAGGGAAACTTATAGCGGTAACTCTTCATTTAGCTTGGTTCTGAATGAGCTTAACTTTGTCAAGAAACATTTCAAAATTAATTAAAACCTCATGTATTGACAGAAGGAACAGTAGTGCGAACACACGGTGCCTTTGTTTTATTCTTTCAAAGGAAATCATCTTCTGTGGCATCAAAGAAAAAGGAAATTAAGTTGGAGATTTTGTGTGAGTTGTTGAAGTTTGTGTTGTCCTACAATGCAGGTAATTTTTCCTAGTTTTGGAGAGAGGTACATCCCTACAGTTCTGTTCAATTCTATCCACGAGGAAGTTCGAAAATTGTGACAGTGTAAGAATCTGAGACGGATGAACTTGCCCCTCCAAGTGAAAGGGCGAGCTTGTCCATACTGTCTTTTGCAAATGTCGAGGCTTGCCTACATTCTGATGGAGAGGACTAAAATGGGCCGACTTTTGGTATGAAGCTTCTTGTCTCCTCCGCATTTGAAACTCATGTCATCTGATGGACTGATATACAATTGCAATAGCAATTTTCTCATGGAAGCACCAAAAGTAAGCATAAAATGTTTTGGACGTGCCTGGACTTGCTCGCTCGAGCTAAAGAGATGATAAAGACAGGTGGATTTGCCTTGAATTGTCCCATTGTTCAGTCCCTCACGAGCTGATCGACATCTCATAATCAGACGGCTGTTCGTCCTAGTTTTTGTGTGCACAAAGATCAAAGCCAACTTGTACGGCAAGGTTGATCTGCTTCTTGACGAGTCCATCGACCATCCTCAATGTGTTTAATCCTTTTGCTCTCTCTGCCATAGTTACCATAGACCATTTATTTATTACTGGAGAAAGAGGATGTCTATACAAATGTATGAAATAGTCAAACGGGCAAATCCTCCTGTTTTTTCTGCAACTGTAAATGTGCATCAGCATCAACTGCTGACTTATATAACTTTCGAATCTCTTTGCAACGACATGTTGTCTATATTCAGTAATGCATTCATGCTTGAATGAGATCTGAGGTTGAAACTCGCTGTTTGTGCTTAACCCTCTCGAGCAAGTACGCAGTAGAGTCTCACCTAACCAGTGGATGCATCATCAATAGAGCTGCTAAACTATCTTTTACTATAGAGAGATTCAACAGCCAATGGTTGCGAACAGAAGTACGTGTTGCGATTCAGTCGATCGAGCGGCGCTCTCTACCTCAGCAAGAACTCGATGATTTCGTTGATCTCGACGGGTGCGGACGAAGGTACAAATGAGCAAGCTCTGAGGGTTGTCAATTTCCAAATTTTCCAGAATCACATGCACGAGTGCAACACTGGTGTCCTGTAACGGCGGGCCTCTTGTAGGACTCATATGGACCAAAGGTCGTGATCTTGAGATTAATCAAATCACCACTTTGGTTCTTGCTAGTAAAATCCCTCATTGGTCAGGTCCATCTTAACATCCAATGAGAGACTTCCCCCTACCGTATGATTTCCCAAAACCTAGCCTAACAACTCCTGCGATTTCAATTGAATATGACACGATAATGGAAAGTAAATTCAAATTGAAGACCCGTCCCTACTTTTGGGGGGGTCCTGATTTGTGACTGACAGTGCGTAATGCATTTGGCATTAATGATGTCATTAATGGACTGACGCTGATGTTTGGCTCGATCTGAACGTGGTCTTCCTGTGAATAATGACGCCAATCCTACATTTAGCAATTGTCAATTAGCTCTCTCTCTCTCTCTCTCTCTCTCTCTCTCTCTCTTCCTGAAAAATTAGAAAAAAATCGTCACGAAATGGGCCATGGACTCCCCTAATTTTGAAGGCCATAAAGCAACGCCACTTAATGAGGCGAGAAGAATGGATGTGGACGAGTGATGGAATCGGGCGACTCTAATCGTGCCACTCAAGGCAGGACAAAATTGAAAAATCGCATTGATAGCAGTGGGATCAGACGGTAATTACACGGAAATAATGCCACCTCCCTCGCTTATTCACGGTTCAATCTCGAAGAAATTACCTCCCACCGAAGTTAGATTCATCGATCTAGAAAACAAACCTCACGTTATACCAAGCTAGATTGATGAAATTTTCAATTTGCGCCCCCTAAGCTTCAGTTTGGCTCGGCTCCATTTACATTATTGCGCTCGATGTTTGATGTTTATAAATGTATCTAATTTGAAAAAAAAAAGAAACTATTATCGATTTACGTAGCAGGAATTTTTTGTTATCTTTTACCTTGAATAAGTAATGTAAATATTATCCTACGAAAGGGAATGTTATGGAGAACTTCACTTATAATTATATTTATTTTTTCTATTAATATTTCGAAAGTTAGCAGCACAAAATTGGGGGTCGTAATTCATTCTAAATGAAGAACTTCCCATTCGAAGAAAATCCGGCTCCTTGTGAGTAAAATACTTGTGGATTTTGGAGCGGTTTATTTTGATTCTGTTAGTATTTAGGAAAGTTCGGAGCACAAATTGAGGGGCCATAGTTCATTTATAAGGAAGAGTTTCTCATTTGAATAAAGTTTGGTTTTTTTTTTATATAGCCAAATGCTTGATTTGTAAATTTTGGAGCTTTTAAATTGTCTAATTCACTAATGATCAAGGCACCGGTTTGACATATTCGGTATGGGAAACTTTCTTCTTTTTTCCCTAAAATATTAGTTCTATATAACACGAGAGAAATTAGTAAGTTAGAAGTACACCGTAAAATTTTCTTAACTGATCGTTTGATAAATGTATCTGAACACTCGTCAAGAAAATTCTATATAAAAATAGCACGAATAAGTTTCCATTCAGTGAATCAATTTTCACTCTTTTCGAATTGATAATCTACGTATCACAAGCTTCGATTTGATTGAATTTCAATGTACTCATTGATTTTCAATTTTTCTCTAATCCAATAAAAATATCTGACCGAATGCTTTCTTTGTGGCCATGGCGTGAAATTGAATGCAAATAGCTGTATATAATATTATATAAATTGACAGAAAAAATGGCTCTTATATATTCTCTGGCTGGAATTTTAGTACTTTGGACGTTGACTTGCATTAAGGTTACAACCACGCGCAGCTTCTAAGTTTGTACGGCCCTGTAAGAATTGCCACGTGTCCTTATTCGAGAATGAGTTGGAGAACAAGAAACAGAACACAGCCGGTCCCACGAAAAAGTTGTCAGTTAATGTGCGAATTACATAGATCTGTCGTAAGACGACGTCGTCCATCTGTCCATTTTATTATTTTCTTGTTACCACCTTCTGGAAATTTTATATTTTGCTCCGTAATTTGTTCGGATTGTTGCAAATGGCCCACGATGTCTCGATTGTTGCAGTATCCCCCCTCTTGATAATTTTTAAGTCCTTTTCAATCTCAAATTTTTCATAGCAAAGTCGGACATCCAATTAAGCTAACCTACTTGTGAAGATTTTACTAGCCAATCCGTGTATAGTAATGGGGGGTATGAACAAGGGCGAGGCGAGGCGACTTTGCCCCAATTAATCTATGTGAGTAGGTCACATGAGAGCATGGGAGGACATTGCAACAAAAAATGCCGAGAAGAATTTTACAACAATCGAGAAAACCTAAGGATTGAAATGTGACTCCGCTTAATTTGTTTATCTAATTTTGGAGCAAGGATACTCAATCTAGATGAGTGAGATTTTCCGGGATGTCAAATGAAGTGAGAATCGCATAATGCGATCTCTCTTGGTCCCACGCCCATGACAATATTTTTCTTTTCACTTGGATGATGCCTATTTATGAGGATCATAACTAGAGGGGGTGGCTCTATTGTCTCACAGGCCAGCCATGCAATGTTAGGTAGAAAGATGATGGCTATTTAGGAAGGTGACTGTCCGTTTCCTTCATCTTTGCTCAAATGGTCCACCTACTATGTCACATGTAGGATTTCTCATAGTATATTATGTGCATCTCTCTCTCTCTCTCTCTCTCTCTCTCTCGTCAAATCTGACAACCATTATATTTACCAAAAAAGAAAAATCAAGGCACGTTACTTGAAGAACTTAAAATAGATCGATAATCAAGATGTATTTTGCAAGTGATATCATTGAATTTACATCTATATGAATAGGGTATTGACAGAAGTTCAAGAATCTTTCGAGCCAAGTAAGCTCTCTAGCTAAAACTTCAACATCCATCTCAATGTGTGGTCACAATCATCACCATGTGAAACGCAAGCAAGAAACACTATCTCTAGAATCAGCAAATTCTGCCGAGAATTTCCAATCATATATCGGCAACACATATTGTTCGATTGTTCTCGGACTAAACCCACGATTCCAAGAAATGAAACCCGAGTGTACTCGTCCAAACAACGTTGTCCTGCTTTAGCCAACGCATGCATGTGTGCAAGCAAAGAAACTGTCGAGAACAACCTGCTAAGATTAACATTCTGCAATAATATCACAACCCATGAAACTCACAGTGACGTTTTATGAATTAAGACGTAGGACATATGTACGAGAGAGAGAGAGAGAGAGAGAGTGAAAGCAGGTTTTACGAATTTTGACGTAGGACAGATGTGGGAGAGACAGCAAAGTTCTTGATGTACTAAGCTGTGAATTCCTTTATATCTACAAAAGCGCGTCGCATTTCATTTTTCTTCACGTTCAAGCGACGCGACTGACACTTTGCGGTACGGCATATGATTTCTCGCAGGGAACATTTATACGGCAGACCAATTGACAGAAACCCTAAAAGAAGAAACGAAAAAGAGAGCTCCTCCGAAAGCTCACCACCTCCGCAGCAAAGTTGGCATCTGCAGAGCGTCCGGTGGATCTGCAGAGCGCAGAGGCTAAGGATATTAAGTTTGTCCCCATGGAAAAAACTGAGCCATCACACGACATTAATTACGAGGTTTCCCTCGTTGGTCGTCATCCCAAGGCGAAGTACGAACCACGCGCGCGGGGGCCAATGAAAATAATGATGGCCTAATTAATATTTGCCAGAGATGGAGGCCATGAAAAATGGAGTCGGGCTGACAAAAAGAAAGATCCAGCAATTGCCCTCCTCTTCCCCGCATTATCCATGAAGATGCTGAATAGTACTCTTAAAAAAGACATTTACCCCAAATAAAAATCATTATTTCATGGTATAGTAACCCTAAATTGATTCTTATCTTGCGGAAAATTTCGAATACTCTAATATCAAATCTACCTCAAATGAACTTCCTATTATATGAGAGTTATTTTGGATAAATAAGCCATGCAATACATTTTCAACATTCTTATGTTAAATAAAAGTTAACTAGATAGAGATGTGTTATGAATTATCGGTTCGGGATTTACTAATGGTATTAAGCCTAAACAAAAATCGCATAGCCATGCAAATTTTTCTGACTTGGGTTTATCAACATTTGCTTTTTCTTAGTATCACCCTATACGAACCATAAGGACTTAGGTATTACAACGTTCTTCGGCTTTCAACTCTTCACTATTTCTCGGCGTTGTCTCACGTTGTTTTTCTTCCTCTTTTTTTCCTTGCGGGATGGTTAGGCAATGTTTTTTCATCTTCGAATTCGACAAAACTATGTTTAACGTCAGCACGTAGTGAATGCCAACAAACCAAATCGTTGTTGACTCGATCGCTCGGTTGCTGGCGCGGATATACCAATTATAGAGAACGCCAAGGCTGTTCGATATTGCATGCATATGTTTCGAAACATGTACAGCTCACCCCGATACGCATCCTTCCCCCATCATTCTCCACCATACATGTTTACTGCGAAGGAACACATGCTCACGAATACAAGTTACCGCAATGACCTAATTTAACGATCGAAACCATGTCAAGATCTATCTATTCTAATGAAAAGTCAAACCTCCTTTCACATTGAAGAATATGTTGGACATATTCTACGAATGTCACTGTTATGAGCCTGGATGCGTTGGGAAAAGCTGGTTCAGATATAAAGTAGTCGACACCAACTAGCCACAGTAGTCATCGCAAGTACGGCAGCCACGCACGGCCCAAATTAAGGCGAGATCTAGCAAACATTAGACCATGATTCAACACGCCTTGAACCATCGGCTTTATGATCTTAGAGGCGCAAGATCACGAGACCGGCCGTTTAACATGATGGCGGAACTCCAATCCACAGACAAAGTAATTGACCTAAACCTGTTTATGAATAAGTAAGTTAGCTTTATATACAATAAACTTGTAAGGATTAGTTCTAGTCATTAGCCCACGTGAAATTTACTTGACACTCCTTCTGTTGTCTACTAGCATTACGCCCATTTACTCTAATTACTGCATCATTCATTAGATTGATGGTCCAAAGATAAAGAGAAAGTCAAAATGCACAAGTAGTAATTGAATTATTAGTTTTTACATCAGTGACGACGTCATATCAACAACTAATTGCATCTATTTAGATTTTAAAGTTACAAAATTTGACAGGTGGTAAGGGAAGTTACATGTAGGCCATTTGAGACGTAACTAACTCGATGATGCCACGACATCACGATCCACAACATGACTGATGTACAAAAATATTTTCTCGATCGGAAGAGCATCACGGTGTTGTGGGAACAAGAGGTCAAAAAGGAAAAGAAAGAAATGCAACCTGTGAATATAAGTTGCATGGTAGGCATGGCATTATAAGCATTAGTTTGCCAGCTTCTCACACCGAAAGGTCAATTTGAGATCACATGTTTCACCATCTCTCACTCCATGAAATCAAAAGGCCTTTCCTTTTCTCTTTTTCTTCAGGAGAACCCCCCCGTTTACCCCATTTGGGTGTGCAAGAATTTCGTGACACAATGGCGATTTCACTTTTTTTGGCTATTATTCTCCACCCTTTCGTCATAACTCTCTCTCCTCTCCTCCTCCTCCTCCTCCTCTCGCTCCGTTGAAATCCTCAAATGAACAATTGCGTACCCACTTGGGAAGAAAGAAAGTTGAGTGAGAATCTCGACCTTCATTAACCCTAGATCTCACTTCTAAATCTAACCCAATTCCAACCCTAATCAAAGGTCACCAGGACTATTATCTTGTCATAATTACGTGTTTGGGTCGCCATTAATCCATTTAGCTAGGAAGAAGATTATCTAGTGATAATGGAGATTATTGCCGAAGCCTGCTTCGTAGCTCCTGGTCTTTTTTGCAAAATCAGCGTTCAATTTAGGTTTCGTTCTTCATCTACTTCATGGCAAGAGTGTAAAAGTGGTATATTTGCAAGGATTGTTCTTAGTTACAGGCATGTGTGTCCCGACGTTCAGTCGTTACGAATTTTGGATCAACCATTTGTGCTTACTAACATAAACTAATTGCGCATCCCATTTAATAAATGATTAAGAATTTGATTGGTGAGCAGAACATCAAATGACCCAAGTGAGACTTTTGAAATGATGCTAAGAGAGGTTTGGTGATTCTTTCACAAGAGAACCAAATTAAATTTACAAAAGCTGCAAATTAGAGGTCCTAAACCTTCTATTAGAACCCCCCACATAAGCAAGTACCAAGTCCCACAAACATAAAAAAAAAAAACCTCGTAAAACTATATAATTTTTCTCTTTCTCTTTTTCCCTTTCAATCCAGACCTTAAAAAAAAAAAAAAAGAACAACATGGGACAAAGGGATGTCATCAGAAGATTGAAGGTAACTCCATCATGTCCTCTACTTGACCGGAAGCCGTCTCGTCGAGGAGCCACTTCTCTAGAAAGGTTAGCGGCGGCGCGTGCTCGGACGACTTTGCCTTGCTGTAATTCCTCTCCACCATCATCATCCCGTGAACCTTCTCATCATCATTCGCCTCGCTTGGTCGATCATCGCTGCAGTCACCCTTGTGATGATGAGGATGATGACTTGAATTGCCATTCGGCTTGTCCCATGAGACGTTGCAATTATTGTTCATGTTCTCGAAAGACAGGATTGACTCAAACTCGTCATGGGAGATAAACTGATCGCCGGTTTCTTGATGCTCGGCCTTGGGCTGATAGCAGCTGCTGCCGTTGTTGTTCTCGTGGCCAGTGAAACCCTTCTCATCGGGGAACTTCAGGCGGTCGTTTTCGGTGTTGCTGTTAGCTTTTGGGGAAGATCTCATCCAGCTCTCAAGGAGCCTAGAGATGTTCTCAGTGCTGGAGGCATATGTGGAGACCTTGTTTAGAGTGGAAGAAGATGAGGAAGGGCTGCTGGTTGTGATGAGGTCCAAGGTGCTTGATGACCTTCTCTGATGACGGGGGTCATCAATGCTCCTTGAGGGGGTGGTTGCGTCTGAGGAGGCCATGTTGTGGGGGTCCATCATGGAGGCTGATGATGGTGATTGCAGCTTCTTGAGCTTCTTCTTCAAGTGGGTGTTCCAGTAGTTCTTTATGTCATTGTCTGTCCTCTGTGGGAGGTATGAAGCTATGGCTGCCCATCTGAAACGGGAAAGAGAAAATTGCAGATAATTAAAAAGAAAAAAGAACAAATAGAAAAGGTAGGATATGTGAATTATTAATAGAAAAATGGGATTGATTGAGAATGTTTCAAGGCGATTCGAGAGTTAAAATTATTACTTGTTACCCAACAAGGCTTGAAGATGAATGATCATGCCTTCTTCATGGGGTGTGAAATTCCCCCTCTTGATTCCTGGTCTGAGGTAGTTAGTCCACCTGAGCCTGCAACTCTTGCTGCACCTTAATAAACCTTTTGCCTCCAACGGAAAAGGGCAAAAAAAACAGACAATCAACAAACTCATGAATAATCAATGCTTCACAAGATTACATTACTGTAACTGGCCTAAGATCGATCAAGGTCGAGCTCGGATCTGGGCGAATAGGGTGCTCCCGTTGTTACCTGTATTGGTCGGGACGGATCTCCAGTTCCCGGGGCCATGTTCTTGAATGTAAGAAACCAAGATGATGTCTTCTTCAGGAGTCCATGGCCCTTTCTTGATTCCAACTTGATCACAGCATGGAGGCCTCCCCATAGCCACAGTCTCTCTCTCTCTCTCTCTCTCTCTCTCTCTCTCTCTCTACTGTATCATAACCGACTAGTACTTATGTTATCTCTCTCTCTCTCTCTCTCTCTCTCTCCAGGGTGTTTTTTTTTCCTTTGGTGGTGAGACTGTCACTGTGTGTATGGACCAGTATGAATAGTTCCATGAGACCGTGAGAGTGCATATCTATATATATATATAGATATATAGATATACATGGGGTGGTTTGAATAGTGGGGAAGGGGCAATTTCTTCTTCTTCTTCTTAATTTTGTTATATTAAATTCACGCTTTGATCTACCATTCTGACTCATCGGGGTCGTCTAATTAACTAGAAGCTTAAATGGAGTCAATCTGGGAGCAAAAGTCAGAAGAGGAGGTTGAATGTCGTGTCTCCCTGGCTCACGTGCCACTTGTAACTTCTCTTAAAGTTGTGGAACTCCACCACCCAAAAATAAAGAATATATATATATATATATTTCTTGATATCTAATTTAAATGATTAAAATATCCCATATCATTTATTTACAAGATTAATATGCTTTAAGCATACATTAGTTCTCATTGTATCTGCAGATTTAAGGTCTTTTTTACGTATATTGTATCAAAATTTCGTTCCAATTTATGAGAGGAATGTCAACTTATAAACATGCGATATTTTCACACTTTAAATTGAGTGTGCACTTAGTCATTTTTTTCCCAAAAAAGTGCTTTCAGCTATTCGTTCTTTTAGTGTAAAATCTTAAAATAAGTGGGTTCCAAATGTAAATTCGGAAATCAAAGGATGCTTACAAAAAACGAATGAAAATGAGGATGCAAAATATAATATGTGGTAAGTCGGGGGTGGCTTTTGCAATTTTCCCCTCCCTTTTTTTTATTTTTTTGGTAGGGTTTTCCATCTTTTTTTTCTCATCGATCTCGTCCTTATGAAATAAAGAGTTTTAGGTAGGTTAATAAATTCTTGGTTAAAACCCACAGTGATGACAACATTGAAGGGTTTTCAATTACTTGTCCTATGGTTTCACCAAGAAAGTTACGCTATTGTCTAATTTAGCTTTTTGTCGAATTTTGTTCTCACAAGAATTTCCCATGTGGAGCTCTTAGTCTTTCTGAGTCATCGTGACATGATAACCAAAACAGATCCTTCTTCAGTATGCAAAAGTGTGGCTTTAAATTACCTAAGCACACAAGTTACCACCAAAAAAACCCTAACTTTGAAGTGGATTATTGAGGTCATTCTACCATACTCTCCTCTTTCTCGATTGTTCATTTTGTTGTTGTTAGATATAGAAACTGACCTATTAGCGTGCAAATCAAGAATGGGTATAATAAGAGCTTTCTCATTACTTAGAAGATTTTTCGAGCCAAACAAGGGGTCGAGAGCATTGAAATCAGTGGCTTGATAGGACAAGAAATTAGGAATCGAGATTAATGATACGATAGAATTGATACATTGAGTGATCCGGTAGTTTATAAATGGGTATTTAAATAAATAGGTCATGTTCAACATACAATAACAATCTATCGATCACGTCAATCGATCCTAACATATGCGTAATATCATCCAACGTATAGGCAGATGCTGATAATAGCCCCGTCCGTGGAGCAACACTTAATTTGCGTGAAGAAGGAAGTTTCGCATCACCTTCGACTTCGTTCTTTGCTACAAGTAAACAACAATATTGATAGCAGACACCCTCATTATCACTTAATACAGGGGAAATCATTTTTAAGGGCAAAATTTCAAGTACTGGTCTACATGCTCTCTTTTTTAATCAACTCATATTTATCGTAATTGATGTGGACAGTCGCTCAAATTTCGTAATTATAATTACCTAACCAATGGCGATGAAAGTGGGTAATATAAAAATAAGAGTACACGGACCATGCGTATAACATATACCAATCTTTACCAGTTTACCTTAAATGGAACATCTCTACTATATTAAATCTTGCATTGACCTTTACAGCCTTATTTTATCTTCACGTACATTTCATTTATGCAAAACATGGAATTGATATAGTTAATCTATGTACTTATTCTCGGTAGCTACATAATTGCCGACTTCCAAGGGAAGATCACACACGCTTATAGGCCTTTGTAAGTAGATTTTAGATAAATTATACTATGATGGCACTTATATTTAGGGAAAATGACATACATAATCCATGAACTTTGGCCAAATGTCTAATGTGATTCCTAAATTTTTAATTTAATCAATGTGGTCTTTGAACTTTAACCCAATGTACAATGAGATCCTCGAAGTTTCAATTTTTTTCAATATAGTTACTAAAGTTTTGGCACATATTCAAATTAATCCATAAATTGTATAAAAGTATTCAATATGATCCCTAAATTAAATCACATCGAATATTTTCATATAATCTGGGGACTAGTATGGACCTGTACAAAAAGTTAGATATTAAATAAATTGAAAGTTTATGGATCAAATTATGCATTAGACTAAAGATCATGGGTTATATTGAACAAATTGAAAGTTGAGGAACCACATTGCACATTAGATTAAAGTTCATGAACCATTTGCGACATTATTCCTTATATTTACTAATAATGGATTCTGCACAAATGCCACGAATTATATTATGTACTGGCAGTAATCAACTCGATCACATAACTATAAGATTATGCAAACTTAAGTAACATTTGACTAGGGTCATACATCAATTAGTCGGAAAAAATTACCAAATTAGCAATATTACTAGAAACGAAGTCGAGGATGGCAAGAGTAACGTCAACCAATCGTCGGAAATTTCATAGAATGCTTTCTTCTTTTAGGGTTTGCAGAGTTATTTGGAAGGGACGTCTCAGACCTCCACCCACATTTACATATGGAAATCATCACATTGGATCACATCATTATATACGTAGGTACGCTGTCCACTCTCGTATGTCAAGATATGGCATGTCTTTGCATGATCTAGGGTTTGTATCTTGGATGTTTTATGCCATGATTACTTAAATATAGAACAGTCGTTTTTGCTTGCAAAAAATCACTTTTGAATCATCCATAAAGTACGCGCAAGACAAATTTATGCGAACAAAATGTTAGGCAAACTGTGTGCAAATCCTTTAATACCGCACGTTACGACCTTAAGTCGTGAGTAAAATGAAAAGAATTGAAAGAAAGGACACAACACACAAAAATTGGACAGAAAGGAAATTTTAGTCTCCTTTTGGAAAAAGTTTTCAAGAAAAGTAAATTCAAGGAAAAGAGAATTATTCTTGTAGCCCCCGGTAATGTCGGAAATGATTTATAAAGTAATTCTAAAAAATAAAGCATTTGATCTTCTTGAAAAGTGAATTATTCGCTTTATCTACATGAAAAATATTCATCGAGACAAAGAGGATATCTTTCAAATCATTCCTCAAAATAAAAATCACTTTTATTGGTCAAAATAATTAATCAATAAAAAATATTTAATCATCGTCGACAATTTAGGTTTAATTTTTTTCGAAAAATATAAATGTTTATCATTCGTTCTATTTTATAAGTGATGCAACTGTTTTTTTTATATTTGTTAAATCATTTATTTTTCACGAAATAAACGTACATTAATTGAAGTTTATGTTGAAGTAGATTATCCGAATCAAACAAAGTGCATGTAATGGATATTCCCATCCCCCCATTCAGCCAATATTTTTTTCTTTTTAAGAGTAATACGATTAAAAGTTCCAAACTCGTGCTCCCATAACAATTTACTCCAAATTCATTTTCTTCTCCCAAAAAATCGCAAATGATACCGACCCATTTACCTATGATTTAACTATACCGTTTTTGAGAAATCCATAAAGTGTTAAATTAAAATGTATCCAAACTTCAAGACGAATTCGACGTGGAAATTGAGATATATGCATCGATCCAAATTATTGGGATAGCTGTGTTGGTTAAAAACTTATTTCTCATTGTCGATGTTAACAATTCAAAATCTACAGTTGTTACCGTTTTAAGTAGAGAACCGTGGTATTAGGGTATTGTGCTAGTTTTTCTTGAGATAAGCCCGATCTTTTTGTGTCGTCTGGGCACGGGAGTCTCGTAGTGGCGTCCTCGATTACATAAAAAAAATTACGGGTCCAAGAATTTTTACGAGATAAAAGAGTTAATTGAAAAGACAAATATTTCACGGGGGAGTGAATTTGAAAGTTTTTGACAGATTTAAATTCGTGGTATTCTCGTCACCCAAAAAATGGGGAAAAGGAATCAAAGGGAAATCCTTTGCTTCAACTCCCACTCCCAGCCTTGACCCGCATGGGATGCCGACTCCACTTTCTTTTGCCCCCCTCCTTTTCATCGTCTTCCCCGGCCGATTTCGACCCCCGCCGTAACCCCTAAGCCTGCAGCCCCAATGCGATAGCGGCGGCGAGGAAAGCGCGAGCAATCCCATCGCCCGCCGCCTGGCTCGACGGGAATCCGCCGCCGGGAGATGGAGCCGAGCATCCTCGACTCGATCGGCGTGGAAATCATCGGCGTCATGTCCCCGGTCTCGATCTGCATGTTCCTCGTGGTCCTCCTTGTTTACGCCCTCTCCCCCTCCAACCCTTTCTCGGGCCCCACGCCGTCCGCCCCGATTCGCACCGCCGCGAACCTCGTGTATGTCGAGAACGCGTCGGATTCCGTCGGCCAGAAGCTCGAGGGGGCGCTCCTCAACGCGCTGGTGTTCGTCGTCCTCATCGCGCTGGTGACTTTCCTTCTCGTGGTGCTTTACTACTACAAGTTCACCAAGTTCCTCAAGTACTACATGAACTTCTCCGCCTTCTTCGTGCTGGCCACGATGGGGGGCTCGATCTTTCTGTCGATCATTCAGCATTTCTCGATCCCGGTTGATTCGGTCACTTGTTTCTTGTTGCTGTTGAATTTCTCGGTCGTGGGCGTGTTGTCTGTCTTCGGTGGGGGGATACCCATACTCTTGAGACAGTGTTATATGGTTTGTTTGGGGATTATTGTGGCTGCTTGGTTCACGAAATTGCCTGAATGGACGACTTGGGTCTTGCTTGTGGCGTTGGCTGTGTACGATTTGGTGGCTGTTTTGGCGCCAGGTGGGCCACTTAAGATACTGGTTGAATTGGCCTCCAGCAGGGATGAAGAACTCCCTGCTCTGGTTTATGAGGCTCGTCCGATCGCACCTCAAGGTGGTGGTAACCGGGGGTCGAGCATGGGTCTTTTGGTTGCTGGCGTATCAGATTCGGGGTCAGTTGAGCTGCAATCTATTCCTAGAGACAACACAATGAGGAACGAGACTGCCAACAATCGTGGTGACCATGGCGTTCGGAGGAGCAATGGAGGTGAGAATAGTCGAGATGAAGGGGAAACCTCCCCGTTGGTGGGTAATTTCCGGGGTAGGGACTCGTCGAGTAGCGGTTCATCAGAGTTCTCAGTCGTGAATGTCACGCCCGATAGAGGGGGACAGTTTTTAAATAGGGATTCGGAGATTGAGGAAGAAACGTCCCCGCTGGTTGAAATGCTGGG
Source organism: Melaleuca alternifolia (assembly GCA_019926035.1). NCBI lineage: Eukaryota > Viridiplantae > Streptophyta > Magnoliopsida > Myrtales > Myrtaceae > Melaleuca > Melaleuca alternifolia. The sequence goes on from JAGKPW010002178.1 coordinate 1,782,141, forward strand.
TTTAGGGAGTGGGAGAGAACGGGAAAGGAGAGATGATGGGGAAAGTGATCACAGTTCCGGTAGAGGAATTAGACTTGGTCTTGGAGATTTCGTATTTTACAGTGTTCTGGTGGGTAGAGCTGCAATGTATGATTTGATGACAGTCTATGCTTGTTACCTTGCAATTCTCTCAGGACTGGGGTGCACCCTTATATTGTTGTCTGTGTGCCGCCGAGCTCTGCCTGCCCTTCCTATATCCATCACATTAGGTGTCATGTTTTACTTCTTGACTCGATTATTAATGGAACCCTTTGTTGTTGGTGTAGCTACGAATTTGACGATGTTTTAATTGTCAATTTTCATGAGAGATAAGACAGGGAGGTACTCACATTGTTTTAGGACATCACTGATTTTTGTGGTCTTGGCATCCATGTACACAGCAATGGAATCCCCCATAGAAATATTAGTCTTGCTTATGTAACTTTCTGGATGTCCAGCCCCAGTGATGAGACTATCTCATGAGCACATGGTAATGAATCTTTTGCACTACCTTACTTCCTGCTTTTTGGTCCTCATAATTTGTAATTTATGTTCTAGATTTCGTTAAGTTTAAACAAATTTATAATGTCATCTTGCAGTCTAATTTTTGAAGTGTACAAATTACGAATACAACGCAGCAGTAAGTCTAGTATGATTTGAACGATGGCCGTGTGGTGCTTTCCGTTGACTTTTGATCTTTTGTGCCAGGTTGGAAACTTTCTAATGTAAGAGCTAATTTATAATTTTCAGAGTAGGATGAATAAATTATGGTCCCATACATATCCTATCTCACCGCTTCCTTTGTGTGTTTGTGCTCATTTTGAATGAACGAGACAGTTTTTCTTGCTCTTAGATTGTAATGCTTAGGGTGATACCAAGCACGATCTGTCGTACTCTCTATGAATTGTTTTGTTTTGTCTTGTTTTGTTTTGGCTGAATGGTCAATAATGACATGAGTTGATTCATTTACTCCTACACATTATGTTTTAGCAGAAGATTGATATTAATCTTCCTAAGCACTTTTAATATGCAGTAGTATCAGTGCTTTCTTCTTGATATTGTGTTCATTATTTTTCTAGTGTTTTGATAAATGATAGCAATGGATATTTAGCAATACAAATGCTCCTTTGATCATAGTTGTCAATCTTCCATGCAACTGAAGTATGGACTGGATTTTTTGCCATATGAGATAAATTAGATATTGACAGTCCGTGCTCTTGAAGCGAACAAGGGACAAGCCTGTGGGTAAAAGGAGGAGATTTATGTGATAGGTATTGGATGAAACCAATCTTTCCTGTGTGTATGCATGTGCATGTACCTGTCTTCTTTTGTCTACTTAGTGTGTACTTTGTGCGGATGGTACTTTGTGCAGATGGAACCACATCACAAAGTCTTTACTCGTGCAATAGGTCCCTCTGTGCTTTGATATCAACAACTCCACCAGGCAGTTGCAGCTGCTTTGGAGTTTCCGTTTTCTTGTGCTACCACCCATTCACCATTTGTATCTTCTAATCCAGATGAGATTTATGGGCAAAGAAGATATCTGGACAGTGTAGATATTGAAAACTTTCATGGCTGCAGAAATAGGTCTCTCTTTTGTAGGCAGCCCTGACTTGTCTGTGGCTAACGGGTGTGTGTAGTCTGAAGGCAAATTGATCTATAGAGGACGAGATCGCTATGCTTTGATAATTTTGCTGTTGTCTCACCACGGATGAGCTTTGCTCTAGCCGAAAAGTTACAGAAAACTCTAGTACCATACACTTGAGCGTCAGGGATTCATTCATAACGCACGCAATTTTTTTTTTAAATCTTTTCCGGCGCCTTGAACTGTGTTCTTAATCAATTCCTTCGATGTGATGGTGGATAGAATGAGAGATTGGAAAGGGGACTTTGAGAATGGTGTCTTTTCAGCCCTGAAGATGACAGTTTTGAGTCTATTCTGAAGAGTGGCAATACCTGCGGCTATAGTTATCTCGTTCCCCGTGACAAGATATGGCTACGTGGTGAATTTGTCCTACTTCCCTGCGGCGCATCCTGGACGATGTTTGCTCATCGTGACCTTTGTCATTTCCAAGCCGGAGCACCCGTCGGCATAAGGCAATAACTTCACTAACTAAGTGATTAGTGATCATGGTCAACATCCATGATTTGGGTCAACGACACAAGTCCGCTGACATTCAGTGAATGTTGCAATTGATGAACTGTGTTGGAGTACGGTAGCGATTACTTCTATTCTAGAGGCCCATTATCGTATAAATTGAGCCGGCCCAAAGCCCAAAGCCCAAAGTCCAAAAGCTCCTTCTTGTGCTGCTGTTGCTTCTTCTTGTTTGTCTTCCTCTTTCTCTTCCTCTTTCGTTCTCCGGTCGACTACGGACGAAAATGGCGGCTTTTCTACCGGATGAGCTCTGGAGGCACATCCTCGAGATCGGCGTCAAAAGCCCGGCGAAGTCGTTGAGCTACAAAGAGCTGTGCTGCGTCTCGATCTCCTGCAGACGCCTCCGCCGACTCTCCCGTGAGGACTCTCTCTGGTCCCACCTTCTCTCCGCCGATTTCCCTCCTCCGACTTCTCAGTCGTCCTCGCCTTCTTCTTCTTCTTCGTGCAAGACCTTGTACCGAATCAGGTAGCGTTTGCGTTCCAAGATGGAGGTTGCGATTCTGTTTTTCGTTCTTCGGTTCTTCATCGGTGTTATCTGTTTTGTGTTTCTTGGTGGGGGGAAGGTTCGAGAGAGACAGAGAGAAGAAGAGAGCGGCTCATAGGAGGGCCGTCATGAGGAAGGAGAGCCAAATTTCAGAGCACCTCAGGAGGCTTCGCGACATTGAGGCTTCTCTGGCGCGAGAGTCGGACAAGCTCAAGGCCTCTGCTTCTGAATTATCGAATTTGCATAAGGTCAGGTGAGGATTCTTCTTCTTCCTCTTCTTCTTGCGGTGATGTGATTGTTTGATTTTTACTCGTATGCATGTGCGAATCGGTTCATGATGAGGTAGAGTACAGTGATTATTGGTGGTGTGATTGATCAGGCAAGCCTCGGTGGCTCTGAATGTGTGGCAGCCTGACGTTGTCAGAGGGAAGCAAAAGCAGATAGTGTGTCAATGTGCCGTGCCTGTCGAGTCTCGGATCACTGCGGTTGACATGGAGTTTAGGCTCTGCAAAATGCAAATTGCAATGTTGCGCAAGTCCCATGTGAGTTTTCGGTTTTATGGATGTTTCTTCCTCTCTCTCTGTCTCTCTCTCTCTTTTTTTTTATGGAAAAGGGGGGGGGGGGCGTTTGGGGGAATGAAATGGTCCTCATTACCAGTCTTTTGATAGGAAGAGGAGAAGAGAAGGCTTGATGTAGCAAAGCGGGAGTTGGAGTCGATTGATTACCATCCTTTGCGGAGTTGCGAACGAACAACTTCCGCTTTAGGCAGATCTAGCAGTATGAGGAAGAAGATCAAGGGATGCTTGGATGTGGAAGGTTCTGTCTTCCATCTTCATGTCCTTTACTAGTTATTTAATCATTAGCCACCTTTTACTAATTTACTGTGCATAGCAGCATCACGTATTCTTGTTTACGCTCATCTATGTGCTTATCTTGCTTTCAAGTTTGCCTTATGACACTAGAGTTAGCAACAAAGGGAGCAATACATACGGGAATCTTGCATGTTGGGGTATCTTCGGTGGCTGTGACATTTAAGCTTAAGCTATAACTTGTTGTTAAAGTTAAAGGCCAAGAGATTTTTCCCTCCCACTTGGCTTTTCGCTTTGGCAAGGCTGACTTTGATTTTTTTAGATTCCGAGGGATGTGAAATCTGATTATTGGCCAAATAATTCACCCACTGGTTGGATATTATGTTTTATGCACAGTATGCATCTATTGAATGGGACTTTAATTAGCGAAGCTGCTTTTTGGTCATGACCACATAACGACATGACAATGTAGGTTATCATCCCTTTAATGTGAAGCTAGTATAACAATAGTTTTAATGGGGAGTCTAGCTTATTGGAATGGGTTTGTGATAATTACTGTTAGTGCAATGGGGAAGTTAACTCCATGATCCACACACTGCTCAGACTTGAATAGCATCCAGTTGTGCATGTAGCCTAATGAAATCAATGCATAACTGGTTTGGTAGCATGGAGACTAGTGGACATGATCTCACATCCATGGGTTTCTTTTGAGTGCTGGGATGTTGGTATGATGAATACTTAGATAGCATGGTTACTTGATGGAAGATCATTGTGACCTGTGATGGCACTGATTCAGTAGTCTCCTAACATTGCCTTTTGGAAAGGGTACATCTGTAAAAAAGTTGATTTATTCATTTTTAACCCAAAGACAGCTGACTAGGCAAGTAGAGAAGCAGCTAACCCAGCAGTGTAGTAATCTTATTTTATTATTGTCTTGTCTTTCCTGAACACTGGATCATAAGGTGGCTTAAATGAATTAGGTCAGATTATCTGGTCAACTAATCTGCTATGCAGTTCCTTTTCAATTGATGCACAGTATATGGATTGGTATGTTAGCACCTTAAGCTGAGTTTCAGTTAAAAAAATTATTATTTTTTTAACCTATTGATTCACAAATCTCTCGTTCTTGCTTGAGGTGGTATTTAACCGGTATCTCATCATATTAGCTCTTTTACTTCCATATGTTTCCACTTTCACTATTGAAGCTAGATATGTCATCCAAATCCATTTTTTGGGGTCTCTTTTCCTCATGCATTCCACTGCATTGGACATATTTCTTGTCATTTGGCCTAGCTTGACTTGTAAATATGATCATATTGTTCAGGTTGTGGCAAACTGGGCAACACATCCTAAGATGATGGGTTGATCAGCATACTGAGGCTGTGCAGTGGGAATTTCAGGGCACTCTCTTTGTGGCAACTATGAGTAAGGCTACTATGATATATTTATCCAAACTGGTGAACCCTGAATGTAGGAGATGTAACCAATCATTGGCGCATTAAGGTATTCACTGGTGAAACAAGGACCAATTGGATTTGTGAAGTTGGTGAACTGCGACTAATTTGGCAGAAAAAAGCGGTGACAGTTTTTTCGAAGCCAGGATTGCTGTAAGAATATTGTTTGGCTCACAAAATTGGCAGCCACTCGACAAAGTTTCCTCCAGGAGAAGCAAGTCGAGAAAATGACCAAGTTCGGCTGCAAGTGTAGAGATTCTCTTTCTAAGGTTGAGAAAGGGTGCGGATTGGTACTGATATTGCAGTTCGAATGTTTGGCAATCGGCGTCGTGTGTCTTGGAGATGAGACGGTCTTGACAATTCAGCAGCAGATGTCCGTTGCAAACTCAAAAGCAACACGTGGCGAAATCGGTAACACGAGATAGTTTTTACTTAAAAAGTATACTACCTCGTCATTATTAACAGTCTTCTTTAATTATTGTCGAAGACCATCTTTACGTTTGATGATCCAAAATATATTCACACTTTCAAAGGCTCGATTTTCTTTGTATGGACCAAAATATTTACTACCTTGTCCATTGGGTTTATTCCACATGATTTTCCTTTATCCCTCGATTGCCTGCATGTTCATTGGTTTCATATAATTTGCTTCATGTGCGTGGAATTTACGAACAGATCCACCAGAAAGAGAGATCAAGAAGAGCGGGGTACGCTTAAACCTTTGATTTCTATGGTCTGATGATCCAATCTGCCCAGCTACAGCTGGAGAAAACACAAGCACTCAAGCTGAAATGAAGATGCTTCAACCGATCTATAGGCACGCTATTTGTTCCAGGCGAGGCTTTCGTTGCAACTTTCACTTTTATCTTCTATTTTGCTCGTGTATCCGTAGCCTCCTTTGTGACTGGATGTCTTGGCCTAGCTTAATTCAAAGGGGTGACAAGAACTTGTAGTACATATTCAATTGCTGACCCTGCACACATCTCGAGACACCACAGGTGCAGCGCTTCTCAAAACATGCCCGAACCTACAGACGGGCCGAAGACTTCCAACAACCCTGATGGTTCCATTTCCATTGTGGGTGCGACTGGAATGCACACATCGAGCACATACTACAAGTCTTTCACCAAAAAGATAAATACAAGTCCAATCAAGTGCAAAGTATACAAGAGCTAGATTATCGTGACCAGATTCAGCAGCATAACGAATATAACGACAGCACTAGATTAATTTCTCGCACAAAGGATCTCATGAACCAGCAAATAGAATGATAGGGATCAGCAGTCAACTGATCTAAAAATCTAAAAAATGAAAAGGAAGACGCTAATGAACATTCCTGCCCACTGCAAAAACAGGATAACTACAAATACAAAGGCTCATGGAAATGCTACATAACTCGGTGCGGATTTGGTTCAACCGCATGAATGTTCACGCAAAGGGATTTCCTCCAACAGAAGCAACAGGCCCCTGCGCTGGGACATTCCTGAAAGACAATAACATGAGACTATTGAGTTGATGGTAAAAAGTAATGAAAGAGATATCCGTCTCCGCCATTGGAAAACGATCATAACTATCAAGAGTAAAATCTCTAGGCTAAATTTATCAGTCTTCCTTTTATCTTTTTCGGTAGAAAAATTTGTCACTCTATTCATGAAATGGAAATTTAAACAATTTCAGTACTCATCCATAATGACGAAAACTTTGGTAGCAAAGATTTGCAATGAGATGCCATGATTAGGTCCTCTTGTGATATAAACCACAAGACTACTTACTGTATCTGAGAGCTTGGTGCTTGCCCTGCCATGAATGCTAGGCCACCTACAAAGTTTTAGACCATGACATCAGAATTCAGAAACAGGAACCAGTCAACCCAGCATATGTTGCTCAACTTGGACGTGGATCCCTCCTCAAACCTCACTCCTTTCAATGCCTAAATATATCTCAATCATTGATTAATAAAGATGAAGCTTTAGTCAGACAATAAGATTTGTTGAGGCACCACAAGGGAAACAGATACGGGGTAGAGGATCTTCATCCACTCAACCTAGTACCTATGTGAATGAGTAGGCAGAGGGGCCTAGGTGTTCAAACAGCAATGCAGGTTCCCCCAAGCTGGTATGATGCAATGAGGTTTCAACCATGATCAAATCTCACCAAAGTGCAGAAATGCAAGGATCAGAGAGAACGCATGCACGCATTTTTATGTGTAACATAGAGAGGCTAAGACTTAAATTTTATTGGCTTCTAAACAAGATGAAGTCCCACTTATACTAAAGCATCTTCAGTTGGATCATCATGAAGCAGAGCTCAGCCTTGGCAACCACCTCAATCTGGCCTTGAGCTGGCTCGATGATCGTCAAGAACCTCACATCTAAGGTCAGCAAGGGCCTCCAAGGGAGCAACGGCGGCGTGCAAAGTGGAGAGGGGGAGACGTTGCAGTGAGTTTATCAAATTGAGCAAGCCTCTGATTTTTTATTTTTTTTTGGGGCAGGGGGGCAAGTGTGGCTGGGTGTTGGGTATTTTGGGAATAAAATGGTAATTTAGTAAATTACTTGTGGTTGAGAAATGCAACTTAAATTCCATTGTAAAAACTGAATAGCATGATAGAAGTGTTTGAAATGTGAGGATGGTAATTATATGAGAAGTGAAGTTGAAGATGGTTTTGATAATTTAGCATTGAAGATGGTTTATCACAATTGTTTTATACACAACCCAATAAAGTTCTACAAAATGTCAAGATGCCGCGGCTTGATGTGATACAATAAAAGAATGCAATACAACAGAAGAATGGTGATTTTTAACCTTAAAAAAAAAAAAAAAAAACATTACAAAGAACAAGTATCAGCCGTGGGGATGCAGACTACAAAGAACAAGTATCAACCCCACCTACAGACTATTAATAGGCATAATGGTAAGAGCATCTCCAATTTAAGGATCACAAATCAGAAATAAGTGGATTTCCCATGGTTGTGTATGATTGAAATACAGGCCAACAACTGCTTAGTCCAGAGGGGAAGTTAAGAGTGAAAAAAGGACTAGGATGTGAAAAGTCACTACCATGAACGTGTATCAGCTGTGGGCATGCAGCAGAGTGGTAAGTGCAGGAAGATGTTGGGACCAGTCAAAATCCCAAGCCTGGGGGCTTATTTATTACAAAGCCACAGAAGAATATGGTAGCATACCACATTTAGAGACTAGCTTTTTGGCCCAACTATGTCAGTCTGGGCAAGCCAAAAAGTCAAATGCGATGGTAAATACAGTTTGACAAAGAAGTTTCATTAAAATTTACCTTGTGGAGCAGCTGGAACATAAGGTGTCACTGGATTCTGGGGAAACCAAGACTCATTTACACCATTAAGTAAGGTGGACGATAAATGAGCACTAGGCAGTGCAGTCTGCAATGAGCTCATGTCCAAGAACTGCATTGCATAGAACATGTCCAACATTAGACACCAAACAAAACATCCATTATTGTACAAATTGATGATAGTAAAAACATTATGTGCTTTTCTTTTATTTGTCGACTGTAATTCTGTTTTCTTTTTTCGATGTTTGCAATAGACAGTTGACAGGATGGTTTCCCAGTTTTATCTTTTGGAAGAGCTCGCAATAGTTATTTGATGTAACAACACCTGAGAACCAACTGTGAGGTTCTGCTCTATGGTGATAAACGTGCTCTGTTAAATTTATGAACTGCTTTTTCAAGCGCTGTATCATGTAATTTGAGAAGGATACATTTTCTTTTCAAGTTCCCACAAATTTAGAAAACACAAAACACCAAGCTATAGTGCACCAATAGCCTCAGATAACGTTAAAAAAGTTCACACTTCATAAGGGACCAAGGTTGCAACCAAACAAGTGACAAAAAGTAAGGGCATCTCACACCAAGTATACTACATGTGAACTCTAAAGCTAACAATGGAAAAAATAAAAAATAGTGAATGACAATTGAAACCAGAAATACGCTGCATCGTGTTCGGAACTTGCATAACTCACCACATTGCTTTGTTCCAGATCAGAATCATATGGAAGATCAAATGGGTTTGTTGATCTATAACCTGCTGCATATCCATGTGCTGAAGTCTCCACCTGTGGAAGTCCATAATGTTAAAAATACATTTGAAAGGCAAACAAAATGCAAAATGGATCAGCAACAGGCAACTGATATTTTATGCATACTACAAACCATAAGAGAGAGCACTGATGGGTTGCATGACGTCCCCATGACTAAATTTGACTGCACACTTGGACCTGGAGGCCCAGCAATAGATGTGGACAGCGGTAGCCCATAATCTTTCATGTTCTACAGACAAAATAATTTCAGATTTCTACTGAGGACATTAAGTTTGACATAGGTAAATGAGATGGGAAACCTGCGAAGCTGCAAAGTCCAAGTACTGATGATCAACACTAGATGGAGGAGAGTGAGTGACTACTTGTGTCTCACTATTTTGCTCAACCCTTTCGGAAGGAAGGTTGTCAGCAGATTCTCCAAATGCATCCCATGGCTAGTTTGAAAAGAAAAGCAAGGGTGGATCATTAAGTCACTATACATCATTGAGGGCCGTGTGAAATAAAACGAACAAGAAAATCACAGCATTTCAATAAGATATCAGAAAACAACCATGAATCACCTATCCAAAAAAATCAGCTTATGGAATTTTCATGTGAGATAGAACATCTCACCTCAGTGCTGGATGTGGTGGTGGGAACTTGACTATTCTCAAGACCTCCATGCCATAAATCTGGTACTGATGAAGGAAGATCTTGAGAACTGGTTTTTTGAGACATATGCCAATTCATGTTTGGATCAAAAGATGAAAGGGGAACAAATTTCTTGGAACCTCCGTCACTAGAAATTAATGCAGGAGCTGAATTGTTAGTCCCTTGTGCAGATTGAGTGGGATTAGGAGAATCAAATGTTGCCCATCCTTCATTTTTGGGCTTTGACAGCTCAGGTCCCCCGCTATCCAAGGTTGCACCCGATTGATGCTGCGGAATATCAGCAAACAAATCCAATAAAGGTGCCTGGGGAGTCTGATGCTGTACTGTAGATGAAGCTGCATGTGATGGTGTTAATTGAAAAAGATCTAGAGATGAAGCCGTTGATGTGCTGGCTCCCTTGAACAAATCAACATTTGAGGCTTCAGAATAAACTGGTTCTGGTTGTGACTTGAATAGGTCTACATTACTTGAACTTCCAGAAACCGCCGACACTGGAAAACTAGGCATTTTGTCTTGGTGATCTCCAGAAATCTCAGGCTCAGAAATCAAATCCGCTAAACTACCCGAATTAAATGACTGGAGAGACACAGAGTTGCTGTCGAATGAACCAAAGCTTCCTAACGATGCAGTTCTCTGTTTATAAAGAGAGAATCTCCAATCAGATGATTAAAAAAACAGCTCAAATTGTTTAAACAAGCAACAAATATTGGGCAACATGTGAAATACGAATTATAGGACATATGCAAGGTCTCTCCGTGTGTGTGTGTGTGTGTGTGTGTGTGTGTGTGTATGACTGGAGAGAAACAGAGTTGCTGTCGAATGAACCAAAGCTTCCTAATGATGCAAATCTCTGTTTATGAAGAGAGAATCTCCAATCAGATAATTAAAAAACAGCTCAAAATTTTTAAACAAGTGACAAATCTTGGGCAACATGAGAAATACGATTTAAAGGACATATGCAAGGTCTCTCTCTCTCTCTGCAAGCACGCGTGTGTGTGTGAGTTTATAAAGAAAGGATTCCCAACGAGATGATTAAAGCAAGTGCTAAAGATTTCCAAACAAGCAGCCAATATTGAGCAAGATATGACGTATCACTTAAAATGCTGCAGCGCATTATCCACAATCAACATTCAGAGTAAAGACAATATGGAAACGATGTCCGTCCATCCATCCTAGTTATAGCTTTTTCATCTATCTGGTAAACAATATACTGGCAGATATTCACACATAGATTTATAGATGGCTAAAGCAGAAAACAACAATAAATAACGCAAATTAGTAACATGAATGATATTCTATCACATAAAGTTGGTTCAGTATATCCAATGGCACATCATCTTAGAATTTAATGTTGATGAAAAAAGAAATATCCTTGCTATGCACTGGCACAATCTTAAACATATTGTGGGAAATCGTTTAGATACATCTTTACATCACAAGTGTATCAGTATGTTACACCTAATAAAGGCACAATCGTAATGTTTATAGGACTCTGCACAGTTGATTGAAACTTGAAGAGCCATAAAAGTAGCACAGTATATCAACAACCATCAGAAGCAAGAGGTGAGGCACCTATGCAATTATAAAAGTTAATTTTCAATTGACCAAGAAATATTTTAGTAGTCGTTTCACCAGATTCTAGAACTTTAGTTGGCTAGGAATCATGTGAGTAACAATAGCACAACAAGAAAGAAGTTGAAAACAAGCCACGTCAAGCAATAGAAAGTCAACACTCAGCAACTGGCAACTGGCTACTTATGCAACAAATTTATTCTACGTCAACCTGAGGATGGGGTATCCCGTTGGCATCTCTCCGGACACGTGCCTCTCGAGATGTATTTGACGTTTGACGACTCAGATTACTCCCTGAAAAATCTCTCGAAAGGTGTCTCTGTGGGCTACCAAATTCATTGTCCCTCTGAGAATTTGGGGACTGAGCACCAAACTTGAACGCATCACCTCCACTAGAAACAGAATAATCTGAGACCCTGGGAGCAGAACCTTCATTTGCAAATCTATCCTCATGCGTACGCTCACTTAAACGTCCTGGACTGTAGATCAGACTGGAGATTTTCCCTTCATATAGGCCTCTATCTGAACCAGGTTTTCTTGTGAGAGCAGCACCTTGCCTGCCATACCGTCGTTCTTCATACTGGTAGTCATAAGGTGGACTCTGAGAGTAAGAATGATAAGAGCTGGCACGCCTCGTCTCTTCTTCCTGGTTTCTCAAGCTCTGTCAAAATTCAGTCAGGGATCTTGTAAGATTATCAGCTGTCCAGAAAATGAATTAATGTAAACTCAAAACAGTGGACTAAATCTTCAGAAAAACGGCTTTGAGTGATTTATTTCACTGAAGCCAAGGGAACAAAAGACAAAATCCTCGCATCCTTAATTGATGTATGCTTCCTTTTTTTTTTCCTTTCTGACATACGTATTGATGGTTGTAACATTCTCATTCACCCTTAGGAAGGTCATACCACGAAAATTTTCAGGATGTAAGGCAGAATTTGAATAAAGTTCACAGTGCATTTCCAATTTTTTCATTTCAGGAAGATGAAAGTGTTTTCCAATGAACAATTTCAGCTTATCAGAGGTTTAAGTTGGGGCACATAAAACCATAAACCACTCTAAATAACCATGACAAGCCAAAATCATCATAATCAGAATATTCTCGACAAGGTAACCTGCATATCTCTTGGAGGCTTGTCAGAGCTTTTTCCTCCAGCATATCTTCGATCCACATATACAGACTTTATGAATTCCCGAACCTTATCAACATTGCTGCAATATAAGAATAAAAAATGTTAAGATGTGTGTTATCTATGATGTGGCACTCAGCGACTTGCAGACATAAGGTCAACCTGCTATCAGGCAATCTCTGTCTTTGTGAATCCCAATCCTTCAGATAGGCTTCCCTTGCGCGCTGCCAACACATAAATATGATATCAAATATCATTACTCTGATAGTGGAGAAGATTGCACAAATGAGTGAATCTCTTTACCTGATTACCCCCATTTTGAAGTGCTTCAACCTCTTGGGAAGTGAACTTCGCCATGGAGACAGATTTTACACGATGAGTAAACTCGCGACTGTTTGACATAACAGAATCTAATTCAGACTACATATGGGAAAGCCACAAACTCAAAATTACACAATGCTGAACATACAAGACAGATCCTAAAATGCAAGAAAAAATGCTAAGATCCATGGCAGAAGAAGCATATATAAGAAAGACTAAATATGATAAATATCAAATTAATGAAAAGTGTGAGAAATATGAAGTGAGCAACTAAGTAGAATAGAAACATCAGTGTGTTTTATAGCATGATGACAATCGACCCTTCCACTCTGTGTTTGTTGGAAGATTAACTACAAATGCATATTTGGAGAATCTTAGGTCAAATTGCAGTACTTTGATATATATTTGCAGCCTGGTTACTCTCCAGAAAAATCTTCAATTTCCAAACTCCATGAAAAAGATTGGGAAGAAAAATCATGAACAGACAGAATGCATAGCAGAGATGTCCTACTTCACTGGCCATGTAGTGAAAGACACAATGTCTCTAAACATCATCCTGCCTTAGTTCATCACAATCAATAATCTGATTAAATTTCTTTATCCATATGATTAATGTCGTATTGCCCAAAAGGTGATTGCACAAGCAGCTAATGCCCTCCACGAAGCGCAATAACATTGTGAAAACATCGTTAAGTTTCTAATGGCATAAAACCGCGATCACCACCCAATGCATAAGTGAAGAGATCCCTCACTGAAAAGGCAACATGCTTTAAGATCGCCATAGAGAAGGCTAACTACAACCCACTGACGCAAAATAATGAAGGGCTGGGCTTTCGGCTTCTTTTCTCCTCTCATGCACGAACAGAAAACTTACAAGGTTCACTACCACGAAAAGCCAACTCGTTTCACATTACTTCCTGGAATTGGAGAATCAACTGATAAACAGCAGACGAGAAAATGCCAGGCGTGAAAACAGAACAGGGATAGGAGCAATAGAACCACTCACTGAATTCCACTGCAAGTCGTGCAGACGAAAGTCCAAAAGTTTGTACAAACATACTGAGGACCCTGCACCATAGAATTCACAGATCGCGGTCAGCAAAACCACTAGCCCGCACCTTTTTCAGCTTGAGATGAACTATTCAAAAATTTAAAAAAACGGAGCAGTTATTGCATTGAGGACTCCAAGCAGAGAACCGAAATTACCAAGCTGTTGCAGTTGATGCATCTCCGATTTGGGGGTAGCTTCATGAGACCTCGGATGATCTTCTCGTTCCGCTCTTCTTCTCTTCTGCTCCCCATTTCTCGATCAAATCCCTCCCGACAAGACCCCAAAAAAAAAAAAAAATCTTCTCTTTCTGCCTACCTCAAGCCCTAGACCTCACCGAATTTTGAATCGAATCCCCTCTCGGAAATCCCGATGAAGCCCAGTTGAAATCAACCGAGAACAGTCTTATTCACCGACGACGAACAGCCAAAAAAAACCATAAAAAGAAAAGGAAAAACCGGGATGAGCAGGTCGTCGATCCGAGGGCGAGGCTAGGGTTCGAGGTTGGGGGGGGATCTCTCGAGAAGCTGAAATGGAGGAACAGGGACGAACTCGGAAATCAGCTCGAGCTCGATAATGATGAGCCCGAAGAGAGAGAGAGAGTCCGTACGTCGTGGTTCAAACGCTCGTTCCTAAATTTATGCCACGTAAGCGCTTTTTGCTGGATATCTGTCTTGACTAAAGCAATGATTTGACATCGACCCCTCCCCGAAAAATGTAGAAGAAGCTCGTGATTGGGTTAGAGTCAATTGGACGGGTTGATCTCTTTGACCTGTCTAGCATCTGAGGGCACCACTTCGACGGTGGGAAGACTTACGCGTTTGATTTTGGAGGCTTGTTTTTGACCAACATGAAGGCCCTTCGGATTAAATGAATCTTAAGTGTACTTTAAGACCATATTGAAAAGCAACTTAGATTTAGACGTGGTTTTTGACAAAAAAACTGCACTTTGATGAAGGATTTCTACTAGTTTTAGGGAAACAAAGAACTCAAATTATTTGTCGGCGAGCTAAGTCAGTCACTCGCCAACCGTCGCTAGCTAAATCTAGCCATTGGGCAGCCTCGCTTGAGGTCACAAGACCCAAGCGATCTTCACGGAAGTCGCACCAACCTAGGCCTCGCTTGAGGTCGTGCCACCTTAGAAATCCTAGCAGTGGCTTGCGGAGATCTTCGCCGGCAAAGTTAGGATTTTCAAGGATGTTTTCGGAATTTTGAAAGTTAAGTGATGACAAAGTTGAAAGAGAAAAATTGTATTTGCGTTTGGAAAATGTAGGATTCTAAGAAACCTCTCGACCAGTCTTGGGTAAGAGGTCTTTGGAAAACATAATTGTATTTCTCCAAAATTCTCCAAATAATGAATCAAACATATTTGCATTTGCCTAATGAATTTTAAAGCCCTAAAAAGCCTGTTACAGATGTTGAATTCAATGCACTCTAAGGGCGCGTTTAGTAACCATTCACATTTTTATTTTTTCGTTTCCATATGAGTTCAGAACGAGAAACTTATTTGGCAAATGCCCTTAAAATTTCTATTTCCAAGATGAAAAAATGGATGGGGACAGATTTTGGATAAGACATCAGAACCATTTTTTAACGAGAATGAACAGTACGAGAAAGGAAAAAGAAATTATTTTTTTTTGTTATTATTTCTTGCCGTGGCAGTCACCGGCTGCCAACGATCACCGATGGCCGGTTGGCCATCGCCGCCATCGGTAGCGGAAGCCAGTCACCGATTGCTGCCCGTCGCCGATCGCCGCCCCCATAGTTCTTTTTTTTTCTATTTCAGGGACAAAAAATTTGTACAACTACCAAATGCATTTCTGTTCTTTTTCTATTCCAAGGAAATGAATTTTGTACATTAACCAAATACGTTTCTCTTTCCAAAAACTCATCCGAAAATCATTTCTAAAAAGAACTCATTTAAAAAAAATTATTTCTAAAATGAAAATGTTTACCAAACATGCCTTAAATACCTTTAAAAGACAAAAGTTTTTGCATTTGGTAGCACAATCTCCAAGGCTTCAAGCGTGAAATTTTGCTTTTGCAGATGCTCAAAAGCTCAAGATCACTTTTTAACCCGACTTTGAGCATTAAGCATTTTCCAAATGCTATTTTAGTGACAAATGAATTTCTCTTCTTCTAACTTTATCATATGTATACTATATAGATATCAATTCTAGTATTATCCTCACTTTCTTATGTAGATCTTACTGGCGAACACGAGGGCACAAGTGAGCTTGGATCCGACATGCATCGCGACATGAAGGTCAAATAGCTCGTCACTTGTGGTTGCGCCTGGGCTCATGCAAGGGCGCAGCAACTGATGAGCCTTGGGAAAATGTTGAAGCTTCGAGCAACATTGATGGTTAAAATCATATATTGATTAAGAGAAAAGTCATTGCAGTTAAAAATCATTTTATCTAGATGCAAAGTCGTTTTTTTTCTAAAGCCCTCCTCGTTAAACTCATTTATGTGCAACAATAACTATCCGAGTGTCTTAAAAAAAATTAACTTTTACTCATCGGTGATTTTGACCCTTTTGGACGTTTCTCACCTCCCAAAAACTAACTTAAAAAGTAAGGTTTCTATCGAACTTAACTACTTGATCAGTCTGCAATTGATATGCGATCTCAATAGTCTATCCCTTACACATAGGGCTTAGGTTAAAGCTTTAATAATCCTAAGTGACTTTAGAGTCCAAACTTATTCATAATCTCAACTTTGATGCTAGTCCATGGGAGATCGATAAGAGGGAGCCCGAGTCCAAGCCTATTAACATATTTAGTTGGACTTATTTTCACTCAAAAACTTAAACTATTCAGTGGTGAGTCAGCTTGAATATATTAATCATTTCACACTGCATCGCTTATCTAATATGAGATTTTTAAACATAATGGACATATGCATCCAAACAACACTAACACTTAGAAAGAGTCTTCGGGTGAAATTCACTTCTCAAGTTTCGAATAACTTGACTTAAATTAGGACCGTAATAAAAAGAACTCTTGGTCGGCGTACCTGAGACAGCGCTCAAATTCCGACACTTTCTCTATCTCGAGAAATTGAATATTCAAGGATCTTGTTATTCATTAGAAATTGTGTATTTTCCAGAAATTAAGCAGTAGTTTATTTACGTCTGTACAGCCAACCATGCAAACCGAAGGCATTGTGCATTGTCCGAAAGCTAGAAGCTTCTTGCTGTTTCCACCCAAATTAAAAATCCCACCATCCGGCCCAGCGCACCGTCCGATTTGAAGACCAGAACCGAAATCCAACGGTCACTTCGGCCCAATAGTAGATCCCTCGCGCTCTGAAATGCTGAACCTGAGCCCTCCGACTCTCTCTCTCTCTCTCTCCCTCTCCTTACTGGCTTCGTTGGAGAATCGTTAGTTCCACCCACCACCGTTTTTTCAATCCGGCCACTCCCCTTATCTCCTTCCCTCTATATGGCCACCGTTGCGGCAACTCCGGCCACCGCCGCCAGAGCTCCGCCGCGGGCGGCCTCCGTCTCCTTGGTGTCTGCGGCGAGGGCGCGCGTCTCGTTCAGAAGACGAAGCCTCAGGCCGGCTGGTGTCGCCTCCGTTACTCTCTCCGGCATTTATCCTCTTCGGTTCCCCAGTTTTTTACCCTTCGCCGCCGCCGCCGGCAGCGACGCGGAAGCCACTGAAACTGAGGAGGAGGTCGTAGAACCACAGGTCGAGGTACATCCTCTCCATTGATTACTTCGAGTTTATTTCATTTTTCTTATCTGGTATGTGAGAAGCTGCGAGGGGGCAATTACGCGACGTCTTGAATGTTGGAAGTTGTTCTTGGGATGTAATGAGAATGCAGATAATTTTTTAGTAGAGGAGCGAGTGATTTTAGTTTACCATCTCTTTGATGTGATTCGTGAAAGTTATCTGTTCTTTAGTCGGCTGAACATTTTGGTGCTTTTTTTTTTTTTTCGAATGCTGTTCTTTTGATTGAGAAGCTGAATTTAAAAACTATCTGGGTACGGTTAATCATGGGAATTTGGATATTGACGCTTTCTCCTGATCGATATTGAAGATCAGAGGCTGCCTTTTGCTTTCAGAAGTTTCGTGATGTGCTTCTTTGAGCATTGAACTGGAATATAATTATAGATCATCATCCATGGTCTAACCAAAGTTGACTCAATGGTATCTGAATACGGAGTTATTAGTTAGAGATATGTCACAATATACCAGATAGAGGTTACATGAAAATGAGCCATTAAAGATTGGGTTTCTTATGTGCTTCGCAGTGCTTGTGGCAGATGACATTACAGTTGTGTTTGATTCAACTTTCCCAAGGGGTTTTGAGCCTCCAAAGCCCCTTGGGAAAAATTTGAGGTGTTTGCCAATCATTCTCAAAGGTTTTTGAGGTGCAAAATTGGCCTTGGTAATGCTGAAAGCTGAAGGCAAGTGCTACTAGCTTTGAGCATTTCCCCAAAGCCAAACAAAATGCAGCCTACTTTGAAGAAAGTTGTAGCATCTCTGGTGATGAGTTTAGCCACTTGTTCTAGCAGAAAAGATAAGAGCTAACTTTGAGAGACTGATTAATAGATGGTGGTGTCTTCGTCTCGGCAAGCTTTCTCAGCTTTTGCTTATCTAACTTTTACATGTAAGGTTTCTTTCAACTACAATAGCCCCTAAACAGAATACACCTTAATGAATATCTATTTTACTTGGAAATAAACTATCCCTTTCTTTAAATCATATATGAAACTTAACTATGATTCTGAGAAATTCCTAGAATGACTCTATGTACATTTTCTTATCAATGAGGCATTAGAGTATTGAGCACCACTCTGAGGAAGTATAGCACGATATATCTTAAAATCTATAACACCAAAATGAATAGCAATGCCAGTGGGATTTAAAGAATGTCCAGGTGAAATTGGCGAATAGCTCGAGAATTCTAATGGTTTACCCAAGCCTCTAGGAATGGGAATTGGGACTAAACTTCTTTCAGTGTGACAGAAAGGAGATGATGGATGGCTCATTTATCCATTTATTATCCAATATTTGAATGCTTTCTAACATCATATACTTTTTATTATTAAAAGGTCAACATTTTGTAGTCTGCGTGAACTTTTCTTGGATGATTTGCCTGATATATGTTTAGCGTGGTTTGAGAGTCAAATCAGTTCAACATAGTTCCTGTGGCTGTCTGACTTTCTTTACTTTTTTTTTCCCTTCTCAACACCAGTTCTCCTTCTATTGAAAGAGGGGACTGAATGATCATTTAGAAGAAGGAACTAAGTTAAAAGAAGAGAAAGTGGAAAATTGTTTGTTGATATAATGCATTGATCAACAGTGTAGGTGCTTTGTCTTGTGATTGAGTTCTTTTTGTTTCTTGAGCTCACTTTGTGTATGGGTTGCACCTTGTCCTATATTGTGATTCTTTTACCTAGGAAAAAGAAAGAAGGAAAATGAAACTGGATCATCACATCCTAAATTTCATCATGTAAGATTTGTCGGGTTTATTGGAAATTGTTCTTTGGGAATTTTGCCAGTAGTGTAATAATTATGTGAATGGGGCTCTGAAGGACAGATGCTTCTTCATGTCCTCCTGACTTGTATCAAGCAAAGAATCGTTCGTGTAGTTGGTCACTGAATTATCAAATATCGAAGAGCAGAATGTGATATGATGAGATAGGTACTTTGAAGTTGATGTTGTTAGAAAACTTGAGACATTGCATCTTTCATATTGTATTTACAAACAAGGTTTCCAAATGTTGGTTTAATAAGTGTTGTGGCTTATTTTTTAAAGAAAATTTGACCAAGCCAATCCTCTGTGTTTTTGAACTACTTCTCTAGAAACCCTTCTCAGTTATAGCCCAACATATGGTAGGAAGCTTTTATATACCTTCTCACATGCCTAGCATTACTGTTGGAAGCATCTTTGTCTATGACAGTATTCTAACAGGTTAGTTAACAGGATGAGGCTGATGGTGCTGTTGTCTCAGAAGATGGTGCTACTGCTGATGAAGTTGCTGACACTGAAGAAAAAGCTGATTCAGCTGTTTTAATATCACTTCAATCCTATAAAGAAGCTCTAGCAAGTAACGATGAATCAAAGGTTGCTGAGATTGAAGCTTTCTTAAAATCCATCGAGGATGAGAAAACCGCCCTTGAAAGTAAGGTGGCATGTTTGTCTGCTGAATTGTCTGTCGAGCGGGATCGCGTTCTCAGGATTAGCGCAGACTTTGAAAATTTTAGAAAGAGGACTGAGCGAGAACGTCTTTCCCTGGTAACAAATGCCCAAGGAGAATTAGTAGAGACTCTGTTGCCAGTCTTGGATAATTTTGAGAGAGCTAAAGCACAGATTAAAGTGGAGACCGAGGGAGAAGAGAAGATAAACAATAGCTATCAGAGCATATCTAAGCAGTTCATGGAAATTCTCACCTCGCTCGGTGTTGTTCCTGTGGAGACAGTTGGGACTCCTTTTGATCCATTAGTAAGTTATCTTAGCTTGCTCCTCACGTGAAAGGCTTGCTTTCTGTTCAACTCTTTAGGTTGCTTGTCATGGTAAAGATATACTGCCGGCCAATTGAACTTACCTTAATGATGAACAAAATTCTAATGCCTTAAGTGGTAACTATATTCTCATTTAGATGGTGAAGATATAACTTGTTCCTCCATTCACCATCTAAGTTTGCATGAGATCCCCTTGGAGAATTATTAATGTTCTATCTTGAGGTAGAATTTATGAACTGATAATTTGGTTATTTAAACAGTAAGAGGTTGTTACACCACTCCATGCTCAAAGGCTGCTTCAGCATCTGCAGCAGCTAGTAGCTTCATAGAGATTGAGCTTGTCTCTTCTTCCAATTATCCACACCAAAAATAGCCAAGGGACAGCGATTCCAATGATCAAAAGATGCTTGATTGAATCTGTTAACTACTCCATATTCTTCAGATGGTGTAATGACTGCACTTTGAGTAATTGGCTTTATGCAGGTGAACTACCGAGTTGGCTCGAAATTCAGTCGAGTACTTGATGAACTCTTTCGAGCGATTGGTGAAGTTTGTTCAGGTTTCTTGAAGACCTGGATTCGCTTTTAAGTTCAACAAATCTTGACTGATTCGGGCCAACTTGGTGAGTTCACACATGCTGTAGACATTAATGATCCTATAGTCAGAAGAGGTATGAGGGGTATAGGACTCCAAGAAACTTTAGTTCCATACCATTTAATAACATTCCCACCGAGATTTCCAATTAGAATGCACTCTTTGGTTCTTTTATCTGACATTGTCGTTTTCTCACTCCTTTAAAAAAGCTGCATGAGGCTATTATGCGGGAGGAGTCTACAGAATACGAAGAAGGCATCATCCTTCAAGAATTTCGAAAGGGGTTTAAGCTTGGTGAAAGACTCTTGCGTCCGTCAATGGTGAAGGTATCAGCTGGTCCAGGGCCTGCAAAGCCAGAAGCAGTGTCGGCTTCTGAAGAAGAATCAAAAGATGCGGAAGAAATTCCTGTGGAAAGCAGTGCAGAAACAGAGTCTGGCTAAGCGTTGACAGATATATTTTGTCTTCAATTTTGACATGGAGCAGCAATAACGATAATTTTCTCAGCTTCAACTGTAGGAATAGCTTTTTTTTTGGGAATGCCAACATCTGAGTACGAATGCCGTTGTTGTTCCATGGTTGTATTTTTAATGGAGGAGCTATACTGGTTTCAAGTAATGGAAGTTGCCAAGAAGCAGTTTCCTCGTGCATGCAATTATGATTTTTTTAATGGTCAGATCTTCTGTAATACGACCAGGTATAAGTTGTTTAGAGAAGGTAAACTCCTCTACCACAATTTTCGATTTGTTTATTCAGTTTGATGAGGGATGACTGATCTCTACTATAGCTCTTGTTTCTAGCTTGAGATTTTCAGAGTGCATCTTTAAACTTGCTCGTTCCTTGTCGCCCTTCATTCGTTTTTCTTTCCTTTCTTGAGTCCCTCATGTCTTGAGCTATGCATGTCTAATAGATTTGCCGAATCCACTCAGGCTGTTTCGGGATAAATAATGTCGTCCCTCGAGTCTGGTAACTGTTGAAGAATTAATGCTCTTGATGGTTGCTTGAATATCTAAGATTTTCAGTCGTCACATGTGATTGTTTACTCTTATTTTTAATAAAAGCAACCTCTCTCTTTCTCTCTTCACGCACAACTCAGCAGACCCTCACCCCACCAGGCCTCGGTCTCAAACACCGAGGCAGCATGATTTTGCTGTCGATGCCATCAGCACCCACCACCATCCCTGTTTGTAGCAAGGTTGCTTGCGGGTGCATGGGCGCACATGCTCAAGGCCGAAGTCACAGCTGCTGCGAGCTGTGCTAGATCTGCCTCATGCTCACTTTGGCTACCGGCCATGACTGGCCGTACGAGCTCCAAATCATATGGCTTGGCCGAGGTCAGGAGAGGTTGGTAGCAGAGCTCATGGCCTAGTGACAATGGTTACACGAGTTCTACTGGCCGCTTTTGAAAAAATAGAAAAAAGATGAAGAAACGTTGAAGCTGAAGATAAAGGAACGAGAAGGAGAGAGGGAGTTTCACCCGACCCCAAAAATGGAGGAAAAAAGGAGGAGGCTTTTCAGGAAGAGAGAGAGAGAGAGAGAGAGAGAGAATGGCGAGGCCTGCTCATTATAAGAGAAGAGAGTGCTGACTTGATTGAAAATTTGGTCGTGTGATTTGAATGCACTAATACAAAATAAAATCACCAATACATTAGCAACAGCTGATTCTTGCCCCGATCGTAGACTACTTTTAAAGACTCATAAGTTGATTCTTAAAGTTTAGCCTCTACACTATGGCATTACTAGAGTCTGAAGTAAAACATGAATATCAGTGAGCATTCCCAGCCCCTCATTGAATGCCCTTGTCAAAAATCGCATAACCAACTTCAAGGATATTCTTCGCTTGGCTATTTTCAACTTCATCGGACGCCTCCGAAGAGATGTTCGCCTGGCTGTTTGAGGTTTCAGGAGAGGTGAAAAGTTGGATACCGATGAACGTTGTTGAATAAAACAGACATGAGGACGATCAGGGATCATGCATTTCACGACCAGGACGAGTTGCGTCCAGGCCAATGGTCCCGTTTGCCTAGGGGCGTCAAACGGGTGGGTCGGGTCTGGTTTGGCTCGGGTCAAATATGGATTGGACCATATTTGACCCATTTAACCCGTTTTGACCCATATTCAAGTAATGTAAATATGATGACCCATACCCGACCTGACCATGACCCGACCCATACCCGACCCATATTGTTAAAAAATATAAAAATAATCAAAATTTTATTTAAAAAAATAAATTAATATGAATATCTGAATTTTTATAGTTTAAAAATGACTTGTTAATAATATTTTAAATGATTTATTAATAATACTTAAAATTAAATAGGTAACCCATTTATGACCCATTTAAAATCCATTTAAGACCCATAAGGTTGTTAAGTGACTTATTTTTGACCCAACTAACTTTTTAAGCTAACCAATTTATGATCCATATTATCAAATATGGATTAAAATATGAGTTTTTGACCAATTTTGTCACCTCTACGTTTGCCTAATTATGAAAAAATTGTCATATCGGAAGATAACATTAGTAAATTCAATTGTGGGGTCGACAGAGTAAACCCCCGTTCCAATTAAAATTCAGCTGCCGTCAAAATGAATGATATACGCAGGAGGGACATAAATGCGCCATCCTTGGACCCATGCATTCTCCTTCTGCTCTCATCAGTTGATGATGTTACAAGTTGTTTACCAGCTGTGAGCCTCTGTTCTGACTGTTAGCTGCAGCGCGTTCTTTTCAAGAGAGAGAAGAATAGCCTCCGTGGCCAGCAAACTTTCCACGAACCCCAACTACTTCAATCTCCACTCTTGCGGCCATCCTGGGTCAGAATGGAAAGTGCCCAAAAGAAATAATAACTTTCAAGTTTGTGTAAGCTCTTTGCCGTTTCTCAGTGACTTGGACAATAGCTTCTGCTCTCTACATGCTCGCACGTCTGGTCTAGATGTGCTTGCATGCTTTCAAAGCCACTCGCCGGCCACCTCCGTGGGCAAATCTATGCCCGACAAATGTGGAAAAGTTGACTTGCAAGCATTCACGGAGATGAATTGATAGATGGAATGAAATTCGATTTAAGTAGGCAGAATAAATAGAGTGCATACTCAATAGCAACTTATCACATCACCGCATAGTGAACTTCATACTTGTAACATCGTGTAATCGTGTCTTGGTTTAGTAATAGAAAACAAAGGAACGAATATGAGTTTGTTCACACGAAATATCGGAGAGAGACTGACGTCTAGCTGTTTCTCACCACGAAATTCACGAGACAAGAGAGTATTTATTGCTACACTGCACGCTTTTGACGACTATAGTCAGGCTATCCAGAGCACTGAGAGTTCACAATGCTCATGACTCTTGCTAGCTTGAAGGAGCTTGGCTTACCTACCACTTTCTTGCTTGCTTTCATACACAACGGACGCTGATTAAGGAGTCTCCTCTCAAGCAGAGTTTTCTTCTTCAATCCAATAGAGAGAAGGGCGGCAAGCGTAACATATCATTTGTATCTTTCAGCTCCTCTTAAGTGGTCGCTGAAGTCAACTTGTCGACTAACTCGTTGACTTCACGGTCTTTGTGTAAGCTCCGTGGGCTTTCGTTATCCTCCTTGTTCTTTAAACTTTATACTTTCTGAGTTTTTTTGCTTCCCCTCATTCAGTTTAAGATTCAAATACTCCTTGCCTTTGATGAGTGTGCAGAGAAGCACTAGGTTGTGACCAAGTCTTTCAGCTCCTTATAGGTCTTCAGATGATTTTGCCCTTCTAAATTCTTTTGCTTTTCATTTTTGTTGTACAGCTTCAACAATCAACTTCTTTTCCTGTTCTGAAGGTTAGTAGATGCTACTGCAAAGTCAATCAGTAGGACTGCCTGGCTCTCTATGGTTCAGTTTCTGTAGCAAAGATGTCTAACATCCAATTTACTCTCTCTTTCTATGAGGGTCCATGAAATACACGGCTAACCTCATGGGACGGGCAAGGTGTGAGCCCAAACTTGGGCTTTGAGTCTCGGACCGTTGGCACACACGTCAAATCTTTAATACTTGATGGTGTGAGGAATCGCATCCATTTATTCACTAATGCAGTTCATTTCTTAGCCACTGAGCCAACTCCAGGGCTTAGTTTATTTGTATTCCTGTGCACTCTGCAAACTTCACAAGCAATCAGTGCAGAGCCATTCATGTTTTTGTGGATGGTTCTCATCAAAGCCATGACTTAGCAGAGATTGATCAATCTATCTCTTCCACTCCTTGGCCCCTTCTCTCTCTAACAGAAAGTCTGGTTAAGTGTGGTAAAGGGTAGCAAACCTCGTTGCTCTTTGTGTCTAGATAAATGCTTGAACATTCGAGGTTTCTTCTACTGAGAGATTATATCAAGCATTCTCTGCGTCAACCTCCTCAGAATTTCATATAGGAAGTCAGAGTTTGTAACCGGGACTGGAATGAGTACTTTGTTTCAGGTCTTTGTGCAGGGAGTTTTACTTGTATCCAATTTCAAGCTTTTGTCCCTTAATTTGATTTACTATCTTTCACTTTTTCTTTAGAGCATCATGGATGACAATGTGGAGAAGAAACTTTCGGAATCAAGCAATTTGAAGGGTAGAATTTGGAGTGAGACCAAGCTTGTGTGGAAAATCATTCTGCCATCGATGTTCTCTAGAGTATCTGCGTTCGGAATTCCAGTGGTGACTCAGATATTCATTGGACACATTAGCAAAGTAGATCTTGCTGCTTACGGATTGATACAGAGTGTTCTCTTGTTGTTTGTGAATGGGATTCTGGTAAGCTCATCTAGCTTCATTCTTGTGCTAGCTTAACAGTTATCCATTAATGTAGCCTAAACAGAATTAATCATCAGGAAAAGGCACCCCGTCAGTGAGGAGAGAGAACTTGAACACTTACTCAGATTTGCATTAGTTTTCCGTAACCAGCTTGGCATGGAGGGTTGAGGCCAATGAACAGTATCATTTACTACTCTAAGTTTCAATATCTGGTTTATAAACATGATGAGGTTAACTCCAACAAGCTTTCATAGAACATTCTTGTCTTAGACTTCAGCTGAAGATGCCCTCCCATAGCTAGTATGACTCCAAACTTCTGTTGGATGAGTTCATGGGACACATTAACTTATGTCCAGGATAAATCAGTGAGTTGAGCTAGCATACAGGGTTTAAAGTTGTGCGGTGGTTAGGTGTTCGAGTGAGTACTACTAATGCCTGCAATTTTATGTCCAAATCATAAATGAGATGCTGCAAACATTTGATCCAAGTTTAGATTGCCTCTGTATCTATTATAATACACTTTGACATTGATCCACGGACCAAGTCAAAGGATAGCCTTTTTCCCTTCCAAAGAATTTCAGATGGTTGTGCCAAATGAACTGAATCATCTTACTTCTCTTGTTGGTTTCATCTTGAACTCATTCTAGCATCAACTTACTTACAAATTTGTTTTTGCTGTTTCGAAGCTGGGAATGTCAAGTGCAACTGAAACATTATGTGGGCAAGCATTTGGAGCTGGCCAATACCATATGCTGGGTATTTACTTGCAAAGATCATGGATTGTCGATGTTGTGACGGCAACAGTACTCCTTCCTGTGTTTATATTTGCAACTCCACTCTTCCAGTTGCTTGGTGAGGACGATGCAGTGGCAGTTGCGGCTGGAGAGATTTCTCTTTGGTTCATCCCTTTCATCTACTACTTTGTTTTCTCACTGACCATCCAAATGTACTTACAAGCACAAATGAAAAATGCAATAGTTGGATGGCTGTGTTCTGGCTCTTTCATCCTTCATGTGTTACTCTCCTGGATCATGGTTAGCGTACTTGAGTTGGGGATTCCTGGTGCCATGATTGCTTTGAACATATCGGGTTGGACTATTGTCATTGGAGGTTTCATCTACATTTTTGGTGGGTGGTGTCCTCAGACATGGAAAGGATTCACCAAAGCCGCCTTTGTTGATCTCATTCCCATTATAAAGCTGTCAATTTCCTCCGGCGTGATGCTTTGGTAATGATAAATCTTCTCAACTTGCTTATGTTAAGTAAAAGGTAGATAGATGGGAACTGAGAACATCGACAAGAAAAGATCTAAGTAAAGCCAAATATAGCAGAATAAGCAAACAAATCCATGCCAGCCTTCTTTGGAACACCAATTGTTCTAGAGTTCCAAACTGTTTTGGCATTCTACTTTCTGAGTTGTTTCTGGAAATAATTCTCTCTTTGGTTTGCTCAATCTGCTTAAACATTCTCATGCATCCATTTCATAATATAGTTTAGGATGCAAGACATGCTTATTTGTATGCTTCTACTTTGATAGCTTGGAGCTGTGGTACAATGCTATCCTTGTCTTATTAGCGGGATATATGCAAAATGCGACTGTGGAAATATCTGCATTCTCACTCTGGTAAGAAACTCCTGGGGTGTTGTGTTCTCATTTTCCCTGGCTGCGTGTGACATTAATTGATCTTTACATTGCAGCGTCAGCATCAATTCTTGGGAATTCATGATCTGCCTCGGCTTCCTTACAGGGGCATGGTATGATTCTCTGACCTTAATAGATGTATTTTTGAAGTGCTTGCAATTGAATTCTCTCTCCCTCTCTCTCACTCTCAGACCTAGTAAGGTCGATTGATCACGATTACAAAAGGTTTACCAAAATCTTCTCATCTTGCTGTGCGTACAGTGTGCGTGTATCCAATGAACTAGGGAGAGGAAATGCCAAAGCAGCAATATTCTCTATCAAGGTCATCATCTCCAATTCTTTAGCTATCGGAATATTGTTCTGGGCACTATTCTTAGCCTTCGGACATGAGATCGCACAGCTTTTTACAAGTAATGAAGAAGTTGCAGAAGCTATGTCCAATCTCTCTGTTCTACTTGCGTTCTCCATCTTGCTCAACAGTGTACAGCCAGTACTGATAGGTAGCTACAAATTGTCTTGCTCATACAAGTGCATATTGTAAGCTCGCTTAGACATCGTTTGGGATTTTTCTGACTCTGCATTTTATACATTAAAAGCACACTCATATTGTTCCATAGCTAGTGCCAACATACGGATATTTTTGGTTTCAGGTGTTGCCATAGGTGCTGGTTTACAGGGTGTGGTTGCGATAGTAAACATCTGCTGCTATTATTTGGTTGGCATACCCATTGGAGTATTACTTGGATATGTGGCTGATCTGGAAATTAAGGTGACTTTGAACATGACAATATATACGGATGCATACTCAAATCATCCGAAGAATAATTCTTTCTAGAAAATCTCGTGAGCAAAAATGTGGCCAAAGTGCTCCCTGATTGACCCTTTGATTTCTAATGTATGCCCACAACCATTATGAGGTTAAGGTGAATTAAGACCTAGAAGACTGGTTCCTGATCAAATCTTTGTAGAATTGAACTGGACTTATATGTGATAATGATGACAGGGATGAACACTCATCAACTTATTTCTTTTCTTTCTCCTTTTGGATAGGGCCTGTGGATTGGATTGCTGTGTGGAGTGCTAGCGCAGACATTGGTGCTTTCTTTCCTCACTTGGCGAGCAAATTGGGAAGAACAGGTACTGCTAGGAAAGAGTGAAATAATTGCTCAAATTTATATGAAGATATCTATGATCAGTGGCTCGTTTTTCATTTCATTCATATGATAACTGCCTAAACACTTATTTTCATTTCATGAAATCTCTTTTTTCTAGAGGCTGAAATGCATGTCCGTTCTGTTATGTAGATCAATCAGGCATCTGAACGTCTTGATCAGTGGCTTTTGGAGCCAGAGGAGCCTACGGAAAATAATAGTCATGCTTGAAATCATCTTCCAGAGCATGCAGAGAGGGGTGATTGACTAGAAGCGTCTTCTTTTTCTTTTCCTTTATCCCAGTTTTGGGTAGGTTCACTTTCAAGTGATCGGCAGGGCAAGTTTTTGTCAGCTATTTTCGCGGTGGCATTAATATAATCTTTGTTAAAAACATGTGAATTTGGCTTCACGCTAACTAAATTTTTGATTCCCAAATTGGAAGTGAATTTGACTGTAATTCAAAGCATTTATTATGGTTATAAACTTAGCATATATAGATCATCAGTCATGAGTTTTGAGTATACAATACTTTCGAGGAGAGCATCGAGATATGATCCCGGAATATGTGCTCTGTATTCGGAGGTATCTCCACAGACGTGCTAAATGTGTTCCATTCTTGAAGATTATTGGCTCAGAATTTGCTGCTGAACTGTCTAGAAATTCACTGTCATGTGCGCATTCACCACAATGAGAGATAAAATTACCACATATTTCTAATCTGCAGCTGTATGAATCAACCTGAACCAGATTCTCGTATGAAGAACACTCCTTCCATGCTTGATAAAGCCACTGCCTCTGCTGTAGATCTGACCTGTGTTGGCTCAACAAGAAACATCTTCCTAGTGTAAAAGTTTTGCCACGTATCGGTGCTGACTACTCATGGGCATTGATC
Organism: Melaleuca alternifolia; assembly: GCA_019926035.1. Classification (NCBI taxonomy): domain Eukaryota; kingdom Viridiplantae; phylum Streptophyta; class Magnoliopsida; order Myrtales; family Myrtaceae; genus Melaleuca; species Melaleuca alternifolia. Next base: position 1,811,374 of record JAGKPW010002178.1, read on the forward strand.
ATGGCAATAAACTACTGTATTCGTCATGCCGGGTGACTTATATTGCAATAACCCGGTCTACTCGTCGAGCTGCCTAACTCATGTTCAAATATCGTACTTGTTAAGTGCACGTGTCAAAGAAGCATCCACAATAAGTCGATGGAGTGAAAAGGAGGAACCAGTATATTCAGTTAACTCGAACAGTCAAAGCTTAAGCTTTTTAATTAACTCAAACTTATGGTTTCCTCCAGGATCTCCTGATTATGAACAGTTCAAACCTCCTTCTACACAGTTCAACTTGACTTACCATTCTGGCGCAACACCTGTGTTCATGTACCATCTAGGCGGTAACTAAGTTAATCATTAGTAACTGTGATAATTGTGAGCCTTCGGTGTTATAATCATCCGACACCAGTAGTGCAATTGTCTGTTTGGAATTCATTTTTAGCATATGTTAACACAGTTACCTTTAAATTTAAAGCCTGTTCATATAACCCACAGCTGCTGTTGGAAAAAAAATTCTGTGTCATTGGCCTAGACCTTTTGCTCTCAATTCACGGTTTCTTAGCTTTGACCAGTTGTTGAAGGCTTGAAGTTATTATTCAGCTGAACTGGAATAAAGGAACTTCAAGAAAGTGGGACCAGGTCCATCCTCCGTCTTTGGCTCGTATAGCTGCCACGATGCTTTGATAAACCAGTGTTATGAGTATGATAATCAGCTCATGGTGTACTAAATTCAATATAGAGTGATGCGAAATCAATCACTGTATCCATAGGTAGACAGCCCAAAACTACTTTCTCCAGGCACATTACCCTTCCAACGAAATAGTAGATAGTATCTCTAGAATTGGTCTGAGACGACATGAATGAGATTTTGCATCACGAGTTATGAACATTTACTCCTTAACTACTCTGTCGAAGGGAGTTCATGTTGTATACCTTACCTTTTTTTATCTGGAGCACCAGCTCGCCGAATGAATTTCATTCTGTCGGCTTTTAATAGAAGTTAGTTTTGATTTTAGGATACATTTGTACTCAGAAGATTCATTCCCACCTTTATCAAGGTATTTACATTGATATGTAAAGAAAAGGAAAGCTTGACTTCTTCTTTAAATTCAGAAGAAAAAGTATATGTATCTCTGCCATGCTACTCCTGCTTAGACTTTTTTAACCTAGGTCCAATTTCTTTCTTCTACTACCTAACTACCTTATACGGGCTTCCTATATTCCAATACCCTCTTGTACTGGCTTGTATTAAGTCTAAAGAAGTCGAATTTCAGCTTGCCAACGTAAATGCAACTGACTTTGCACCTACCACTTCTTGCTTGCTAAGTGACGTTTACTTCAAAAGTTCAGGCAGGCTTCAAATATGTTCTTCTTTGTCCTAGCAAATATTTTCTCTTCAATGCAAGAAAAATGGGATAGGAAACAAAAAAATTTTTTTTAGCTCCTCTTAAGTGGCCAATGGTGTAAACTGTGAAGTTTTGCGGATTTCGTTATCTTGAGTAGGCTCTGTTCCCTTCTTGTCCTTTTCTTGTCTAGCTTAGTTTCCTCAATTGTGTACCTTCTTTTCAGTTTAAGATTGAAATGCCTCTTGATTTGTGCTTGTCCAAATGTTCCCGCCTCTTGCCTAGATTTGGCTGCTTTCTAAGAATCATAGACAAGATTTTATCAGGAGGTCATGTGTACATCAATTGTTGGGCAACTTTCAACTTAAGTTGTCTGGGAAAAATGTCCTCAATGTACATCAAGCATTTGATCTTAACACTTCTCTAGCGTAAAATGGACATTCTCTGCAAAATACAAGATGCTGCTATAAACATATGGAACTGTTGGAATATTAGAATATTAAACAAGGCCTTCACCTAATAGCTTAAGTTTTTAAAATAATTGGCGATAGTTCTATAAAATCTCACATGATATTAGAGGTCTTAAATTCTAATATTTCCAGGCCCTTATTTGCCTCCCTAATGAAATATTTACATGCTTATTACTAGGCAAAAAAACCAAACTAAGCGTGAGGGGATTTATTGAAATACTAAAATATCAAATGATGCATTCACCTAATAGTTTAACATTTTATTGCAGTTGACAGTGTCCCACAAAACTTGACACAAACCATCACCGGAAGACAGAAGCCACAGTGACAATTGCTAAGGGAGTGTAATGTTTTGAACATTTCACCTGCATCTATAAAATACTACGCTTATTTTTTATGAACTTTTTTTTTTCAAATAGCTTAAGTTCTTAAGTTGTTGAGAAACGTGCTTCCAATGTATATCAAGCATGGATGTGGTAACAACTGAAAAACAAAAAGGTTGTAGAGTAATTCTGCTTAAAGTCATCAACTTTCTACCTTTCTAGATGATTGTTCCTTTCTGAAGCCATTGTTGTGTACAATTTCCCAGTCCCGCTTCAATTTTTTTTTTCTCTCAGAATAAAATATGCTAATTTATAGTCATGAAATTGAACTGCCTGGCTCAATTTGGTTTAGTATGAGTAGTAAGGATGCCTACAGTTTAACTCACCCCCCTCTGCATAATGTTAAAGTAAGCAGTGAAAAGCACGTCCCTTCTTAAGTGGACCAGCCTAAGTAATTTACATTCATTTTAAGTGAAAGTCATCATTCTTTCATCCGGTGACCGTTCATCCCTTTCAGCAGGGATGTCAGAGGCTACAAATCGAGCCTGCATGACAAATTTGCTCTTGCTTCAGAATTCGGATGCTACTTTTGTTACTTATTATTGACTAATTTCATCATGTAGTCTTCTAGAGAGAAATTATGTATGAAAATATGAAGGAAAAAAAGCTTTAGGAAACAAGAGACCTGAAGGGGAGAATCTGGAAGGAGTCGAAGCTTGTATGGAAGATCATCCTCCCATCAGTACTGGCTAGAGCATCCTCGTATGGAATCCTAGTGGTGACACAGATATACATGGGACATATTAGTGAATTAGATCTTGCTTCTTATGGATTGATACAAACTGTTCTGTTATTATTAGCAAAAGGGATCCTGGTAAGCTCACTATCTCACTTCTTTTATGTGCCCATTTAACTATTTAGCAACAAAGGTTGCCCAACGTGAAGTTGTCATAAAGAAATAACACCCTCCAGAAAGGGGTTGAAGAGTCTAATGTGCGTGGTGAGATGTCAACTTTATAATGCGATGCTCTATGATGCCATCACACAGAACGGTCCTGTTTGTACGTTCAGCTGAAGGAATTATGTCTATATGAGACTGGCTAACTAAGAACCTGTATATAATGTTCATGGACTTACTTACCAGTCCCTTCTTGCTCTTTCAAAGCAGGGAATGTTGAGTGCAACCGAAACATTATGTGGGCAAGCATTTGGAGCAGGTCAATACCACATGCTGGGTGTTTACTTGCAAAGGTTGTCGATCAGAGATCTTGTTGTGGCAACAATGCTGCTTCCTTTGTTTATATGGGTTACTCCACTCTTCTGGTTGCTTGGTGAGGCCAAAGATGTAACGGCTGCAGTTGGACAAATCTCTCTCTTGTTCATACCTTTCGTCTACTACTATGTTTTTCTGTATGCCACCGTACTTCCAATCACAGCTAAAAAACTTGATGGTTGGCTGTGTACCGGTTCTTTTCTCCTTCATTTGTTACTTTCCTGGATTATGGCAAACGCACTCGATTTGGGGGTTCGTGGCGCAATGATTGCATTGAATGCTTTGGGTTGGTCTAAGGTAATTGGAACATTCATCTACATTGAGGTGGTGCCCCCGGACATGGAAAGGATTTAATAGAGCTGCCTTTGGAGATCTCGTACCAATGATAAAGCCTTCACTTTCTTCTGACACGATGCTTTGGTAATGCTAATTCTTATAGTCTTGCTTATTGTCAAGTAAAATGGAACGAGGACATTTTCACTGACAAAATAGATCAGGAAAGCCTATGAAAGCAAAAAAAAAAAAAAAAGCGATCTAATCTGGAACATACTTTGAATTGCCTACTAAGGAGCCGTAAGCAAGGTCCTTTTTTCCATTCTACTTTACTGAAAAGTTGCTGGGAATTGATTTGCTCTCTTCTGGTCGCCTAATCTGCTCAGTCTCAATTATTCATTTACATAGTACAAACTTGTCATACATTGCGTGAATACTCTTTATATTTCTTTTTGTCAGTAGCCTGGGGCTGTTGTAAGATGCTGTTCACGTCTTGTTAGCAGGATATATGCGTAATGCAACTGTTGCTATGTCTGCATTCTCACTCTGGTAAGGACCTCTATGGGTTACACAAAATTCTCGTTGCCTATTGCCCCATGTGACATAAAATTTATCCCCGTAGCATCAGTATCAATACTTGGGGATTTATGATGTGTCTTGGCTTCTTTACTGCAGCATGGTACGTCTCTCTCTCTCTCTCTCTCTCTCTCTCTCTCTCTCTCTCTCTGTGCATGACAATGCTAATGCGCATGAACATAATGATAATGAAAGGTTTATCTGCTATTTTCACCTTGCTGCATGTACACAGTTTGCGTGTATCAAATGAACTAGGGGAAGGAAATGCCAGAGCTGCAGTACTCTCTGTTAAAGTCATTGTCTCCTATTTGTTGTCAATCGGAGTGTTGTTCTGGGTACTATTTTTAGATTTTGGACATGAGATTGCGCATCTAGTTTCTAGTACGAGGAAGTAGCGGAAGCCATGTCTGGCCTTTCCATTCTACTTGTGTTCTCATTCTTGCTCAATGATGTACAACTGGTACTTATAGGTATGTACAGACATCTCCCGTTTGTTTTTATTTAAAGCCGGGTCCAACCTACAAGTTTTTGGTTTCAGGTGTTGCCATTGCTGCCAGTTTATAAGGTGTGGCTGCTATCATAAACATCTGCTGCTATTATTTGGTTGGAGTGCTAATAGGAGTATTACTTGGATACATGGCTCATCTGGAAATTAAGGTAACAGTGAACATAACAAAACTTATTGAATGTTCAAGCAACCGGCTTTCTGTCAAGAATTTGGTGAGAGCATTGACCAACAACATGGACACAGTTCAGTTTTGATGTCCTACCCATTCTGGTGCATATTATTATCTTTGCTTGCTTCTCATGAATGATGAGATAAGTTGACAAATTAGTAGTATGTCCTCGCTGATCAATCTTTTGAAGAAGCATACTGAAGTACTCGTTCTATTAGTTGTCCGTCCATATGTTGGTGGCTGAAACCTTTGTTCTATTTTATAGGGCCTGTGGGTCGGATTGCAATGTGAAGTGTTAGCACAGACATTGGCGCTTTTGCTCCTCATGTGGAGGACAAACTGGGATGAACAGTTAATGCGTCAAAAAGAATGGAAGGAGCTGAGGTCATCAAGACTTACTCAAAAGAAAAATATAACCATTTCACTCTCATTCCCCTGTTTCATTTGCAGTCATCTGATATCACTCGAAGCTTCTTAGTACTTGAAGGCTAACCAACCTGTATAAACCATTGTCTAGGTCAATGAAGCAGCTAAACGTTTCGATCAATGGCTTTTGGAACCATCAGATGGACGTGCTGATGAGAGTTCAACTTGTGCTTGAAGTGAGAGAGAAATGGCTGTTTGGGATGCGAAAGAATTTCTTCTTCTTTGCAGAATCCACATTGGAGCAATCGTGTTGCTGCAATCTTTGTCAGCCATTTTAACACTAGTTTGGACCTAGATCATGTTTCTTTTGTTGGAAAAGAATGAAGTTGACCCCATGGCAAAATAATTCATTTCGGAACATCGCCATGCAATGGGAGATTTTAACTGTTGATCATGTTAAAGCCACGGATCCTTCGAAGTCATCTAGAAAGTATATATTATGGACTAAAGGAGACCTTGGGACGGTATTCCAAACATAGGTACTTAATCTGGACGGATAACTTGCTTTCAACCAAGTGGGGAGTAATGAATTTCATTAGGGTGCAAAAGTCGGCCCAGACCCATTTTCTTCTAGCTGGTTCTCACCACGAAATTTATGAGACGAGAGAAATTATGCTTCACTGCACGCTTTTGACGACTGTTGACTGGCTATCTAGAGCACTAGGAGTGCACAATGCTCATTACTCATGCTAGCTTGAAGGGGCTTGGCTTACCTACCACTTTCTTGCTTGCTTTCATATACAACGGTCGCTGATTATGGAGTCTCTTCTAAAGCAGAGTTTTCTTCTTCAATCCAATAGAGAGAATGGCGGCAAGCGTAATATATCATTTGTATCTTTCAGCTCCTCTTAAGTGGCCGCTGAAGTCAACTTGTGGATTAATTCGTTGACTTCACGGTCTTTGAGTAAGTTCCGTGGGCTTTCCTTATCCTCCTCTTGCTTTAGACTTTATAATTTCTGAGTTGTTTTGCTTCACTTGATTCAGTTTAAGATTCGAATACTCCTTGCCTTCGATGAGTGTGCAGAGAAGCACTACGTCGTGACCAAGTCTTGCGGCTCCTTATCCGTCTTCAGATGATTTCGCCCTTCTAAATTCTTTTGCTTTTCAAATTTTGGTGTACAGCTTCAACAATCCCACTTCATTTCCTGTTCTGAAGGTTAGTAGCTGCATAGTCAATTAGTTGGACTGCCTGGCTCTCAATGGTTCAGTTTCTGTAGCAAGGATGCCTAACGTTCAATATACTCTCTCTTTCTATGACAACGAAATCCTGGGTCCATGAAATACATGGCTAACCACCTGGACGGGCAATGTGCAAGCCCACACTTGGGTTTTGAGTCTCAGACGGTTGGCGCACACATCGAATCTCTTATACTTGATAGTGTGAGGAGTCGAATCCATTTGAACGCGTTATTCACTAATGGAGTTCATTTCTTAGCCAATAAGCCAACTCCACGAGCTTAGTTTACTTATATTGTGCACTCTGCAAAATTCTCAAGTAATCAGTGCAGAGCGCATTTATGTTTTTGTGGATGGTTCTGGTCAAAGCAATGACTTAGCAGAGATTCATCGATCTATCTCGTCCACTCCTTGGCCCCTTCTCTCTCTAACAGATAGTCTGTGGTTAAGTGTGGTAAAGGGTAGCAAATCTCGTTGCTCTGTGTCTAGATTGTAAAAGGCTTGAACACTCGAGTTTTCTTCTACTGAGAGATTGTATCGAGCATTTTCTGCGTCAAATAATATCCCCTCCTAAGAATTTTGTATAGGAAGTCGGAGGTTGTAACCGGGCATGAGTACTAGTACTTTACTTTGTTTCAGGTCTATGTGCAGGGAGTTTCACTCATATTCAATTTTACGCTTTTGTCCCTTAGTTTGATTCACTTCCATTCACTTTTTCTCTAGAGCATCATGGATGACAATGTGGAGAAGAAACTCTCGGAATCAAGCAATTTGAAGGGGAGAATTTGGAGTGAGACCAAGCTTGTGTGGAAAATCATTCTTCCATCGATATTCGCTAGAGTATCTGCGTTCGGAATTCCAGTGGTGACTCAGATATTCATTGGACACATTAGCAAAGTAGATCTTGCTGCTTACGGATTGATACAGAGTGTTCTCTTGTTGTTTGTGAATGGGGCTCTGGTAAGCTCATCTAAGCTTCATTTTTGTGCTAGTATAACAATTATCCAGTAATGTAGCCTAAACAGAATTAATCATCACGAAAAGGCACCCCATCAGTGAGGAAAGAAAATTTGAACACTTACATAGCTTTGCGTAAGATTTCCGTAACGAGCTTGTCATGGGGGGTTGAGGCCAATGAACAGTATCGTTTACTACTCTAAGCTCAACATCTGGTTATTAACACGATGAAGTTCACTCCAACAAGCTCTCATAGAACATTCCTGTCTTAGACTTCAGCTGAAGATGCCCTCCCATGGCTATTATTGTGAGATTTTGTGTGACCACTGCCAACTGTTCTAAAAACTTAAGCTATTAAATGAATGCGTGGTTTAATATTTAATTACTTTAACACCCTCCTCACGCTTAGTCTGGTCTTCTTGCCTAGTACTAAGCGTGGAAATATATAATTGGGGAGACAAATAAGAGCTTGGAAAGATTTGAACTCAGAACCTCCTTCTCTGATACCATGTGAAACTTTGTGGAACCACTACCAACTGCTCTAAAAGTTTAAGCTGTTAGATGAAAGCATGGTTTACTTTAACAATTATGACTCCAAACTTCTGTTGGATGAGTTCATGGGACACATTAACTTAAGTCCAGGAGAAATCAGTCAGCTGTGCTCTCATACAGGGTTTAAAGTTGTGCAGTGGTTGTCTAGAGAGTACTTATGTCTGCAATTTTATGTCAGAATCATAAATGAGATGCTGCAAACATTTGATCCAAGTTTTGATTTCCTCTGCATCTATTATAATACACTTTGACATTGATCCAAGGGCCAAGTTAAAAGATAGGCTTTTTCCCCTTCCAAAGTATATCAGGCGGTTGTGCCAAATGAACTGAATCATCTTTCTTCTCTTATTGGTCTTGAACTCATCCTAGCATGGACTTACTTACAAATTTGTTTTTGCTGTTTCAAAGCTGGGAATGTCAAGTGCAACTGAAACATTATGTGGGCAAGCATTTGGAGCTGGCCAATACCATATGCTGGGTATTTACTTGCAAAGATCATGGATTGTCGATGTTGTGACGGCAACAATACTCCTCCCTGTGTTTATATTTGCAACTCCGCTCTTCCAGTTGCTTGGTCAGGATGATGACGTGGCAGTTGCAGCTGGAGAGATTTCTCTTTGGTTCATCCCTTTCATCTACTACTATGTTTTCTCACTGACCATCCAAATGTATTTACAAGCACAACTGAAAAATGCAATAGTTGGATGGTTGTGTTCTGGTTCTTTCGTCCTTCATTTGTTACTCTCCTGGATCATGGTTAGTGTACTTGAGTTGGGGGTTCCTGGTGCCATGATTGCATTGAATATATCGGGTTGGACTACTGTAATTGGAGGGTTCATCTACATTTTTGGTGGGTGTTGTCCTCAGACATGGAAAGGATTCACCAAAGCTGCCTTTATTGATCTCATTCCCATTATAAAGCTGTCAATTTCCTCTGGCGTGATGCTTTGGTAATGACAAATCTTCTCAGCTTGCTTATGTTAAGTAAAAGGGAGATAATTGGGAACTGAGGACATCGACAAGAAAAGATCTAAGTAAAGCCAAATATAGCAGAGTATGCGAACAAATCCATGGCATCCTTCTTTGAAACGCCGATTGATCCAGAGATCCAAACTGTTTTGGAATTCTACTTCCTGAGTTGTTTCTGGAAATAATCTTTTCGGGTTGCTCAATCTGCTTGAACATTCTCATGCATCCATTTCCATAATATAGTTTAGGATGCAAGAATTGCTTATTTGTATGCTTCTTCTTTGATAGCTTGGAGGTGTGGTACAGTGCTATCCTTGTCTTATTAGCGGGATACATGCAAAATGCGACTGTGGAAATATCTGCATTCTCGCTCTGGTAAGAAACTCCTGGGGTGTTGTGTTCTCATTTTCCCTGGCTGCGTGCGACATTAATTGATTTTTATACTGCAGCGTCAGCATCAATTCTTGGGAATTCATGATCTCCCTTGGCTTCCTTACAGGGGCATGGTATGATTCTCTGACCTTAATGGATGTATTTTTGAAGTGCTTGCAATTTCTTCCTCTCTCCCTCACTCTCGGATCTAGTAACGTTGATTGATCACGATTATAGTAGGTTTATCAAATTTTTCTCATCTTGCTGTGCGTACAGTGTGCGTGTATCCAATGAACTGGGGAGAGGAAATGCCAAAGCAGCAATATTCTCTATCAAGGTCATCGTCTCCAATTCTTTAGCTATTGGAATATTGTTCTGGGTAGTATTCTTAGCCTTCGGACATGAGATCGCACAGCTTTTTACAAGTAATGAAGAAGTTGCAGAAGCTATGTCCAGTCTCTCTGTTCTACTTGCGTTCTCCATCTTGCTCAACAGTGTACAGCCAGTACTGCTAGGTAGCTACAAATTGTCTTGCTCATACAAGTGCATATTATACGCTCGCTTAGACATCGTTTGGGATGTTTCTGACTGTGTATTTTATACATTAAAAGCACACTCATGATGTTCCACAGCTAGTGCCAACGTACGGATTCTTTTTGTTTCAGGTGTTGCCATTGGTGCTGGTTTACAGGGTGTGGTTGCGATAGTAAACATCTGCTGCTATTATTTGGTTGGCATTCCTATCGGAGTATTACTTGGATATGTGGCTGATCTGGAAATTAAGGTGACTTCGAACATGACCATATATATGGATGCATATTCAAATAATCCGAAGAATAGTTCTTTCTAGAAAATCTCGTGAGTAAAAATGTGGTCAAAGTGCTCCCTAATTGACCTATCGATTTCCAATGTATGCCCACAACAATTATGAGGTTGAGGCGAATTAAAACCTAGAAGATTGATTCCTGATCAAATCTTTGTAGAAATGAACTGGACTTATACGTGATGATGATGACAGATATGAACATTCATTGACTTCTTTCTTTTCTTTCTCCTTTTGGATAGGGCCTGTGGATTGGATTGCTGTGTGGAGTGCTAGCGCAGACATTGGTGCTTTCTTTCCTCACTTGGCGAGCAAATTGGGAAGAACAGGTACTGCTAGAAAGAGCGAAATAGTTGCTCAATTTTATATGAAGATATCTATGATCAGTGGCTTGCTTTTCATTTCATGCGTATGATAACTGCTGAAATACTTATTTTCATTTGATGAAATCTCTTTTTCTAGAGGCTGAATTGCATGTCCGTTCTGTTATGTAGATCAATCGGGCTTCTGAACGTCTTGACCAGTGGCTTTTGGAGCCAGAGGAGCCTACCGAGAGTAATAGTCATGCTTGAAATCATCCTCCAGAACATGATGCAGAGAGGGGTGATTGACTAGAAGCATCCTCTTTTTCTTTTCCTTTATTCCAGTTTTGGGTAGGTTCACTTTCAAGTGATCGACAGGGCAAGTTTTTGTCAGCTATTTTCACAGCAGCATTGGTCTAATCTTTGTTAAAAACATGTGAATTTGGCTTCATGCTAACTAAAACTTTGATACCCAAATTAGAAGTAAATTTCACTGTTATTTAAAGCATTTATTATGGCTATAAACCTAGCAGATATAGAACATCTGATATCAGTTTGAGTATACAATACTTTCGAAGAGAGCATTGAGATATGATCCTGGAATATGTGCTCTGTGTTCGGAGTTATCTCCGCAGATGTGCTAAATGTGTTCCATTCTTGAAGATTACTTGACTGCAGAATTTGCTCCTGACCTGTCTAGCAATTCACTGTCATGCGTTTTGGCCACAATGAGAGATGAATTTACCACATATTTCTAATGTGCAGCTGAATGAATCAACCTGAAACCAGGTTCTCATATCAAGGACACTCCTTCCATGCCTGATAAAGCCACTGGCTCTGCTGTAGATCTGACCCGTGTCGGCTTAACGAGAAACATCTTCCTAGTGTAAAAGTTTTGCCACGTATCAGTGCTGACTACTCAGGGGCATTGATCATGGTAATAACTTACTGTATTGATCATGCCGTGTGACTCATATTGCAATAACCCAGTGCACTCATAGAGCTGCATAACTCATGTTCACATATTGTACTTGTTAAGTGCACGTGTGAAAGAAGCATCCACGATAAGTAGTTGGAGTGAAAAGGACGAACCAATACATTCAGCTGACCGGAAAAGTCAAAAGCTTAAGCTTTACAATTAACTCAAAATTTATGGTTTCCTCTAGGATCTCCTGATGATGAACAGATTAAACCTTCTTCTACACAGTTCTCCTTGACTCACCATTCTGGTGCAACACTTGAGTTATTGAAGGCTCTAGGTGGTAACTAAGTTTTTTTTTGGTAATGTAAGAAAATTGTATTAACTTCGCAAAATGTGTTAAACAGATTGAAAATCCGGCCCCACAAAACTTACACTCATGGATACCCTAAGAGTCATGCATGAGTGGAAGAGTGCCGTGGTTTAAAAAGCCAACCAGGCTATGGCCACATAGTATGCCAGTACAAACTATAAAGAGCTAAACCGGATTTCTATTGAAAATAGTAGGATCAAGGCTCCAGCTGCGCTGCATTCTCCTATTATTAGGAATATCCTTAACTCTCTTGAAAGTCATTACTTTATCTTTGACAAATTTCTCTAGATGTTTCGTTATAGCTAGCAAGACAACCTGTTTATGTTTGAATATGGCATTGTTCCTCTCAGACCATATCATGTGGCATAGAGCTCCAAAAGAAGATCGACCTACGCATCGGTGAAAGCTCTTCCCAGAACAATGTTGCATCGCCCAATTAAGATTGTCCAACCAAGGACCATTCCGCCATGGCAAATTACATTTAGCAGCCCAAAAAAGTGCTAGCTGGCTCGTAAAATGACACCCGAAGAATAGGTGATCAATGGAGTCTGATCTATGCTTGCAAAAAACACATTCAGCAGCTAAGATTCTGCGACAATAAATCAAGAACACTTGGGTCGGTAACCTGTTCCGCATTATCAAACATAGATGAAATTGATGTCGAGGAATAAGAGTCTTATCCCAAATAAATGAGTGCCATTGTACGGTCTGGGCTCTTGGTCTGATAATGCTCCACGCCGACTCAACAGAAAAAACTTCAGATGTGTGGCCAAGCCACCGAAATTGGTCTTCGCCATTAATCAATGATGGCATCCCCCATGTTCCGATGGTATCCTTGAGTAGGGACTGCCTCCTCATGAACTCAGACACCATGGCTTGTCTAGAAAAACCAGACTAATAGATGACCTGGTTCGAAAATAGCAAGTTCAGAGGCCCTCTAGGGTGCCAAGAGTCAAACTACAATGACACAGATGTACCATCATCCACTCGCCACTGAAATAGGTGCTGAAATTCCCGACGGAGGTTTAGTATTTTCTTCCACGCCCAGGAGCATGAAGTTTGCTTTTTGGAGACCCAAAAACTGTTTTCCTTTAGTAACTGTGATAATTGTGAGCCTTGGGTGTTATAATCATCTGACACCAGTAGTGCTGTTGGAAAAAAATGCTTTGTCATTGGCCTAGACCTTTTGCTCTCAATTATGGGTTTTCTTAGCTTTGACCAGTTGTTGAAGGCTTGAAGTTATACATATTCAGCTGAACTGGAGTAAAGGAACTTCAAGAAAGTCGGACCAGGTCCATCCTCCCTCTTTGGCTGGTATAGCTGCCACGATGCTTCTATAAACCAGTGTTAAGGGTATGAAAATCGGTTCATGGTGTACTAAACTCAATATACAGAGAGATGTGAAAAAAAAATTCTGTATCCATAACATTTTTTAGGTTGGTAGTTGCATTTATCATAGGTAGATAGGGCCAAAACTGCTTTATTCAGGCACATTATTCTTCTAATGAAGAAGTAGATAGTATCTCTAAAGTTGGTCTGAGACGACATAAATGAGATTTTGCATCATGAGTTATGAACATTTACTCCTTAACTACTCTGTGGAAGGGAATTCATGTTGCATACCTTACCTTTTTTATCTGGTGCACCAGCTTGCTGAATGAATTTCATTCCGTCGACTTCTAATAGAAGTTAGTTTTGATTTTAGAATTCATTCGCAGCACAGAAGATTCATTCCCACCTTTATCAAAGTCTTTCAATTGAAATCTAAAGAAAAGGAAAGCTTGACTTCTCCTTCAAATTCAGAAGAAAAAGTGTATGTATCTCCGCTGCGCTACGCCTCGATAGGCTTTTTTTTACCTAGGTCCAATTGCTTTCTGATACTACCTAACTACCTTATACTGGCTTCCTATATTCCAATACCCTCTTGTACTGGCTTGTATTAAGTCTAAAGAAGTCGAATTTCAGCTTGCCAACATTTGACTTTGCACCTACCACTTCTTGCTTGCTATATTGAGTGACGTTTACTTCAAAAGGTCAGGCAGGATTCAAATATGTTCTTCTTTGTCCTAGCAAATATTTTCTCTTCAATGCAGGAAAAAGAGGATAGGAAACAAAAACAAAAAAAAAACAAAAAAAATATGTTTTTAGCTCCTCTAAGTGACCATTGGTGTAAACTGAAGTTTTGTGGATTTCTTTATCTTGAGTAAGTTTTGTTCCCTTCTTGTCCTCTTCTTGCCTGGTTTAGTTTCCTCAATGTACTTGTGTACTTTATCTGTTCAGTTTAAAATTGAAATGACTCTTGATTTCTGCTTGTCCAAATGTTCCTACCTCTTGCCTAGATTTGGCTGCTTTGTAAGAATGATAGACAAGATTTTATTAGGAGGTCATGTGTACATCAATTGTTGGGCAACTTTCAACTTGAGTTGTATGGGAAAAATGTCCTCAATGTATATTAAGCATTTGGTCTTAACACTTCTCTAGCGTAAAATTAATGGACATTCTCCGCAAAATAAAAGATGCTGCTATAAACATATCAAACTGTTGGAATATTAGAATATTAAACAAGGCATTAATCTAGTAGTTTAAGTTTTTAGAATAATTGGCGATAGTTTTATAAAATCTCACATGGTATCAAAGTAAAATGTCTTAAATTCAAATCTTTCCAAGCTCTTATTCTCCTCCCCAATGAAATTTTTCCATGCTTAGTACTAGACAAAAAATTCAAACTAAGCTTGAGGGGTACTGAAATACTAGAATATTAAATGAAGCCTTCATCGAATAGTTTAATATTTTACTACAGTTGACAGTGTTTCGCAAAACCTAACACAAACCGTCACCGGAAGACAAAAGACACAATGACAATTGCTAAGGGAGTGTAATGATTTGAACGTTTCACCTGCATCTATAAAATATCATGATTATTTTCTATAAACTTTTTTTTTTCAAATAGCTTAGGCTCTTAAGTTGTTGAGAAACGTGCTTCCAAGGTATATCAAACATGTAAGCTGAAACAACCTGAAAAACAAAAAGGCTGTAGAGCAATTCTGCTTATAGTCATCAACTTTCTACCTTTCTAGATGATTGTTCCTTTCTGAAGCCATTGTTGTGTACAATTTCCCGGCCCCGCTTCATTTTTTTTTCTCTCAGAATAGAAGATGCTAATTTAGAGTCGTGAAATTGAACTGCCTGGCTCAATTTGGTTTAGTATGAGTAGTAAGGATGCCTACACTTAAACTCACCCCCCTCTGCATAATGTTAAAGTAAGCAGTGGAAAGCACGTCCCTTCTTAAGTGGACCAGCCTAAGTAATTTACATTCATTTTAAGTGAAAGTCATCATTCTTTCATCCGGTGACCGTTCATCCCTTTCAGCAAGGATGTCAGAGGCTACAAATCGAGGCTGCATGACAAATTTACTCTTCAGAATTCAGATGCTACTTTTGTTACTTATTATTGACTAATTTCATCCTGTAGTCTTCTAGAGAGAAATTATGTATGAAAATATGAAGGAAAAAAAGCTTTATGAAACAAGAGACCTGAAGGGGAGAATCTGGAAGGAGTCGAAGCTTGTATGGAAGATCATCCTCCCGTCAGTACTGGCTAGAGCATCCTCGTATGGAATCCTAGTGGTGACACAGATATACATGGGACATATTAGTGAATTAGATCTTGCTTCTTATGGATTGAAACAAACTGTTCTGTTACTATTTGCAAAAGGGATCCTGGTAAGCTCACTATCTCACTTCTTTTATGTGCCCATTTAACTATTTAGCAACAAATGTAGCCTGGCGTCAAGTTGTCATAAAGAAATAACACCCTCCAGAAAGGGATTGGAGAATCTAATGTGCGTGGTGAGATGTCAACTTTTTAATGCGATGTTCAATGATGCCATCACACAGTACAGTCCCGTTTGTAAGTTCAGCTGATGAAGGAATTATGTCTATATGAGACTGGCTAACTAAGAGCCTGTATATAATGTTCATGGACTTACTTACCAGTCCCTTTTTGCTCTTTTAAAGCTGGGAACGTTGAGTGCAACCGAAACATTATGTGGGCAAGCATTTGGAGCAGCTAAATACCACATGCTGGCTATTTACTTGCAAAGGCCGTGGATCGTAGATCTTGTCATGGCAACAATGCTGCTCCCTTTGTTCATATGGGCGACTCCACTCTTCCGGTTGCTAGGTGAGGACAAAGATGTAATGGCTGCAGTTGGACAAATCTCTCTCTGGTTCATAACTTTCACCTACTACTATGTTATTCTGTAGACCACCGTACTTCCAATCACAGCCGAAAGACTCGATGGTTGGTTGGCTGTGTACTGGCTCTTTTCTCCTTCATTTGTTACTTTCCTGGATCATGGCAAACGCACTCGATTTGGGGGTTCGCGGCGCAATGATGCATTGAATGCCTTGGGCTGGTCTCCGGTAATTGAAGCATTCATCTACATCAAGGGTGGTGCCCCAGACATGGAAAAGATTTTATAGAGCTGCCTTTGGATATCTCGTACCAATGATAAAGCTTTCACTTTCTTCTGGTGCGATGCTTTATTTTTATTTTTTTTTGGTAAATTAAGAGATGTATTGACATTACCAAGTTGAAATATACAAAGCAAAAGAACCTGGCATCACAAAACTTGCACTCAAAATGCTAGATAACACATATGAGTGGAAGGATGCCATGGTTTCAAAAGAGGCATAAGCAATTGGCCTAACAATGGCCTACACAATTAGAATACAATTACGTAAAAATAATGGGATCCATGCCCCAGCTTCTTTGCATACGCCTGTTCCTGGGAGAGTCAATGACTAGACGAATCGAATATGCCTTATCCTTGACTATCTTCTCTAGTTCCTTCTTCATTGCCGGTACAGACACATCTTTGTTGCGAAACAAAACATTGTTCCTCTCTTTCCAAATAATATGGCATAGAGCACCCAGTGAAAAACGAGATATACTTTGATGGAAGCAATTGCCCGATATGAGTCTGATCGCCCAATTAAGTGTTTGTAGCCAAGATATGCTATGCCAGGGGAGATTACATCTACCCGCCCAAAAATGTGCAAGTTAGTTGGTTATGGTACACCCAAAAAATAAATGGTCTACAGAATCTGATGTGTGATTGCAAAACACACACTTGGCTTCCGATATTCTACGACATGATAATAGGAATACATGGGTAGGTAGCCTGTTTCTTGTCATGAGCCGGAGATAAAATTGATATCGCGGGATAATCGCTCTGTTCCAAATAAAAGAATGCCACGGAGCCACCTGACCTCGAGGCCTGATAATGCTCCACGCCGAAGCAGCTGAGTATGTACCTGATGAATTTCCAAGCCAGAGAAAGCAATCCGGATCATCGTTTAGGGGTGGTATCGATTCTCCCCAAGTCACTAACATGTTATGTAAGAGGGGAAATTGGCTTGACTCCATACTTAGATCAACCAATTTAGCATCTCTGGGCAATCCAGATCGATATATGTCCCTGTCAGAAAAATACAAGTTCAGGGGGCCTCTTAGGTGCCAATAGTCGAACCAAAGCGACACCGATCTTCCGTTTCCAATACGCCATCGGAATAATGCCGAAATTCTTGACGACAGTCGAGGATGTTCTTCCATGCCCATGAGCAGTTAGTTGGTCGCTTAAGTATCCAAAAGTTCTTCTTCTTTATAAATGTGGAATGAATCCATTTGCACCATAAATATTCTTTATCCGTAAACATGATCCAAATGTGTGTAACCATGGCAGCCTTGTTACTCTCCTTGAGTCGACGTATACCAAGACCGCCTTTCTCCTTGGGTAGGCAAACATCACTCCAAGCAACTTTCGCCCCACCCACCCCAAGCTCAGGACCCTTCCATAAGAATTGCCTAAGCACTCTTTCAATACTTTCTAAGACCAATGCAGGTAGTATAAACATTCCGGCCCAATAAACTTGAATAGAGTGAAGTACCGACCTGATGAGCTGTAGCCTACCCGCGAAAGATAGAAATCGTTGTGTCCAAGACTTCGCTCTACCTGTGATGGCATTCACCAAGGAAACACAATCTGCCTTACCAAGCCTTAAGGCGACAATAGGGATCCCCAGATATCGAAAAGGCAGTGTACCAATACGAAAGCCAAGTATATCTCTGATAGCTGACTGAAGTGTCAGACCACCAGCTAGAAATACCTCACTTTTATTCAAGTTCGGTGTTAATCCAGACCACTCAGAAAAGGTAGTGATCGCTGTCTTCATAAGTGATACCGACTCTACATTCGCTTCACTGAAGAGTAGAACATCGTCAGCAAAGAATAAATGAGAGAGTTTCGTAGACTTACATCTCCAAAAGTATTTGAACCCAGGTTTGATGGTCTGACCAATAATAATGCCAGTAAAAACCTCCATAACTAGGGTAAATAAGTATGGTGAGAGCGGATCCCCTTGCCTTAGGCCCCTAGTGCTACCAAAGAAACCATGAAGCTCTCCATTGATGGCAATGGAGAATTTAGGTGTTCGAACACAAACCATCATTAGTTTAATCAGCTTAATCAGAAAACCAAAGGCAAGTAATGTGGACTCCAAAAAATCCCAATCAACAGTGTCATAAACCTTCCTGAAATCCACCTTCATAACACATTTAGGTAGATATGGGCCATGATGGAAACCACTAAATAACTCCCGGGCTAGTAGTATGTTGTCACTAATTCGACGACCCTTAACAAAAGTATTCTGGGGAGCACTGATAATAGTAGGTAACATAGAAGCCAGCCGATTTGCCATTAGCTTAGCGATACATTTATAAATTGTATTGCAACATGCAATAGGTCTGTAATCATCCACTGATGAAGCATTTGGGACTTTTGGAACTAATGCTATGATCGTGGTATTCAACTAACGGAGAAGTTTCCCTGATTCAAAAAAACTTTTGATCGCAGCAACAACAAATGAACCTACTATATCCCAGGATCGTTTGAAGAAATCCACATTAAATCCATCTGGACCTGGGGCCTTACCCACTACTAGGGAGAAAAGGGT
The DNA here is from genome assembly GCA_019926035.1 of Melaleuca alternifolia. Lineage (NCBI taxonomy): Eukaryota > Viridiplantae > Streptophyta > Magnoliopsida > Myrtales > Myrtaceae > Melaleuca > Melaleuca alternifolia. Next base: position 1,830,180 of record JAGKPW010002178.1, read on the forward strand.
ACTACGAATCTCCGTTTCAGTAACAGGGTAAGAGAGGAGTTGTACCTAGCTATCTGTCAGAGTATTTTGGAGAGAAGCACGAATATCATGAATAGAAGGGCGAGCAGTCCGTCCATTGGAGGCAAATAACTCCTCAAAGTGTGACGCAAAAACCTCTTTAACATCATCCATATTGGAAGTCTGATTGCCATATCTATCCACCACCGAGATAATCATGTTCCTGATATGCCTATTGTTGACTGTTTGATGAAAAAATATTGTATTAAGGTCATCCTCTTTCAACCATTGAATACGGGATTTCTGTCTATAAAAAGACTCTTCTTGCAGCCTAAGGTTGGAGAATGCTTCCAAGCCGCTTTTATCTTCCTTGAGCTAGCAGAGAGTTAAAAGGATCCCGTTGAAGAGACTCCTGGACCATTTGAAAATTACTTCTTGCCATCCTAGTGCGAGCGGATATGTCTGATAGGGATTCTCTGTTAAATTGTCTCAGATGGCCTTTGAGCAACTTAACCTTTGTGCATAAAATAAACATAAGAGTGCCATCAATATGTATATCCCACACCCGAGCAACCACCGAAAAAAATTCCGGATGCATCATCCAAAAGTTAAAGAACTTGAATGGTCTATGTGTTTGTATAAAAGGCATTATGCGTACTATCATAGGAGAATGATCAGAAATACCTGGATTGAGGAAAGTAGCTTCGGAATAAGAGAAAACCGAGCTCCAATGCATATTCACCAGAACCCTATCAATCTTTCTTTGTTTCCGATTAACACCTGATGATGAGGACCAGGTATATCGGCAACCCACGTAACGAAGGTCATCCAATTCTGCCATAGACAATGCTTTGGTAATGCTAATTCTTATAGTCTTGCTTATTGTCAAGTAAAATGGAACGAGGATATTTTCACTGACAAAATAGATTAGGAAAGCCCGTGAAAGCAAAAATAAATAAGTAAAAAGCGATCTAATCTGGAACATTCTTTGAATTGCCTACTGCTGAACCGTAAGCAAGGTCCTTATTTCCATTCTACTTTGGAAATTGATTTGCTCTCTTCTGGTCGCCTAAACTGCTTAGTCTCAATTATTCATTTACGTAGTACAAACTTGTCATACATTGCGTGAATACTCTTTTTATGTCACTTTGCCAGTAGCCTGGAGCTTTGGTAAGATGCTGTTCTGGTCTTGTTAGCAGTATATATGCGTAATGCAACTGTTGCTATGTCTGCATTCTCACTCTGGTAAGGACCTCTATGGGTTACAAGAAATTCTCGTTGCCTATCGCCCCATGTGACGCAAAATTTCTCCCCATAGCGTCAGAATCAATACTTGGGAATTTATGATGTGTCTTGGCTTCTTTACTGCAGCATGGTTCCTCTCTCTCTCTCTCTCTCTCTCTCTCTCTCTCTCTCTCTCTCTCTCTGCATGACAATGCTAATGCGCATGAACATAATGATAATGAAAGGTTTATCTACTATTTTCATCTTGCCGCATGTACACAGTGTGCGTGTACCAAATGAGCTAGGGGAAAGAAATGCCAGAGCCGCAATGTTTCTGTTAAAGTCATCGTCTCCTATTCATTGTCAATCGGAGTGTTATTCTGGGTACTATTTTTAGCTTTTGGACATGAGATTGCGCATCTGGTTTCTAGTAATCAGGAAGTAGCGGAAGCCATGCCTAGCCTTTCCATTCTACTTGCGTTCTCATTCTTAATGGTGTACAACCGGTACTTATAGGTATGTACAGACATCTCCTGTTTGTTTTTATCTGAAGCCGGGTCCAACCTACAAGTTTTTGGTTTCAGGTGTCGCCATTGGTGTCAGTTTACAAGGTGTGGCTACTATCATAAACATCTGCTACTATTATTTGGTTGGAGTGCCAATACGAGTATTACTTGGATACCTGGCTCATCTGGAAATTAAGGTAACAGTGAACATAGCAAAACTTATTGAATCTTCAAGTGACCGGCTTTCTGTCAAGAATTGCTAAGAGCATTGAGCAACATGGACGCAGTTCAGTTTTGATGTCCTACCCATTCTGATGCATACCATTATCTTTGCTTGCTTCTCATGAATGATGAGATAAGTTGACAAATTAGTAGTACGTCCATCGCTGATCAACGTTTTGAAGAAGCATACTAAAGTACTCGTTCTAATAGTTGTCCGTCCATACGTTGGTGGCTGAAACCTTTCTTCTATTTTATAGGACCTGTGAGTCGGATTGCCATGTGTAGTGTTAGCGCAGACAATGGCGCTTTTGCTTCTCATGTGGAGAACAAACTGGGATGAACAGGTAATGTGTCAAAAAGAATGGAAGCAGCTGATTATCGAGACTTACTCAAAAGATAAATATAACCATTTCACTCTCATTCCCCTGCTTCATTTGCAGTCATCTGATATCACTGAAAGCTTCTTAGTACTTGAAACAAACCTGTATAAACCATTGTCTAGGTCAATGAAGCAGCTAAACGTCTCGATCAGTGGCTTTTGGAACCAGGTGAACCTGCTGATGAGAGTTCAACTTGTGCTTGAAGTCATCCTCTGCAACATAGTGAAGAGACATGGCTGTTTGGGATGCGAAACAATTTTTTCTTCATTTTGGAGCAGAATCCTCATCTGAGCAATCGTGTTGCTACAATCTTTGTCAGCCATTTTAACACTCGTTTGGATCTAGATCATGTTTCTTTTGTTGGAAACGAATGAAGTTGAACCCACAGCAACGTAATTATTTCGGAACATTGCCATGCAATGGGAGTTTTTAACTGTTGATTATGTTAAGAGTCACGGATCCTTTGAAGTCATCTAGAAAGTATATATTATGGACTAAGGAGAGACCTTTGGGACACTACGTCTCTAAACATAGGTACGTAATGTGGACGGATAACTTGCTATCAACCAAGTGGGGAGTAATGAATTTCATTACGGTGCAAAAGTTGGCTCACAGTATGACTTGCACAGTAGAAGAAAGAAAAACGGGCAAGATCATATTTTCAGGCCAAGGCAAAATGTTTCTTCTACCTTCTAGCGAGAAGGTAGAAGAAACATTTCGGAGATTCTTTTCCAAGTTTGACGAGGAATCATAATAAAACAAGTTAGCGAATCAATCATATTTTTTGGTTAGAGGTGTCAACGTCCCCAATCTCTATACACTTGAGTTAAGCTGTAGTTTCCCATTTTCAGTTCTTTTCTGGGACCAAGTTATGGGACATAATTCACAATCTTTAAATAACGAGCTCGACAGAATCACCTAATTAGTATTATTTCTTATGGAAATAGCTAGTTACATTAGGGTTACTTCCAGGCCAAGGCAAAAGGTATGTGCTTGTCAAGAGGAGGTGGTTTCTAATCCTCAACATCTTACAAATTGGAGAGGGGGGGGGGGGGGGTTTCAGTATCATGCTCCTCCAAAGCCTGGTTCGTTTGGGCGTCAGAGAGAATGAGAGTGGCATTCTACAATCCCAGCATCTTCTAGTTGGGAAAATGAACAGGTTATTAAAAAATTCCCGACAACAGATTTATATGAGATATTTCAGAACATGGTTCTACTGTTGGACGTTACTAACAATTGGTCCACTAATTGTGGTGTTTGTCACCATTCTGAGACCAATCCTGTTTTCTTTCCGTGAATATGAGGGTGTAGTACAATGATGCATGATAAAGGCCCAATACAACAAAATAAATGAGAAACTATCACAGGTACTCATGCTGGATCCTTCAGGTATACCTCTTTGGTTGCTTTTGATTGACTCTGTCCTGGGTCATTACCAACAGGTGGCAAGACCGCCCCTTTTTTTGTGCCCTCCTCTAAATTTAGAGAAGCCATCTCATGACTTGGTGTAAAGCCTCCTTCTTCAGAGGCCTCCGAATCAGGGTCTGAAATGGATGCATCTTCCGGGTGTATTTCAGATGCAGCAGAGGATAGATCGATCGGTAGAGAAGGATCGGAGACGGAATTGGATATTTTCTTGTTGTCATCCTCTCTCATTAGTTGTGCATACGTCTCATAGTTGAAACCAGCAGGGCTTCTGCCCCCAAATGCAGAATCCAGCTTATCCTTATCAAACAGCTCTTCCATTATCTTTTGGCTTTGTGGATCGTCTGAGTAGACAAACTTGACCTTCTTGAATGTCTTGGTGTCAAGGAATGGTTTCACCATCTGCTATTACGGAAGTTTCATCAATTTGACAATTTCCAACCTCCTCAACTATTTATTGTCATCCTGATAGACGAAGCGAAATCTGCTAATTCCAGAAGTTCTCAAAAGGAAGGAAAGGAAAATGAATTTGACACAAATTTCAGGCCACTCAATTTGTTTTCTCGTTTTTTCAACTTCTGTCAAGTAAGACATTGTTGTGTGGAACTCAATTAAGAAGCCGTTTGTGCAAGACAAGATTTTACTGGCAAAATAATGCAGCCAGAAAACTGATGTGCATGTCGGGTAGGATCAACTGTATCTATCATAAATATCAGTTGCAGACAGTTGAAAGTTCCAACTTGATGAGTCCTTTACAAGAACTGGTAGATTAACAAATAAAGGAAATTCAATTTGCATGTCATTTAGAAACTCAACGTCTCACTTGCCAATCATCATTTTAATAGCAATTAAATAAACAAAACCACTAATTACTTGTTATGGTACACTGGTCCTACTTAATATCTTCTAAATCAAGCATCTACACACTCTATTTATCCTCAGTCATATCAGTTTAAGCACTTTCCCATCAGTGCAACATGTATGGGTGGGCACACTAATTAATTTTGATAGCAGCAGTTCCACTTCCAACTCCATTAAATATCACACGACCATTCATGAATGGAGCAGCATCTAGTATACTTGCCTAGGATTTGATGTTAAGCACCAATCAGCATAACTGAACATTGTATTAATGGTTAGATCAATCATCCAAATGAACTCAGATAGCTACTCTTTTTTCTCTAGAAAACACGCACAGCTCATCCATTATGTCACTCCCATCCATATAGAAATCTACACGTGGACACATTTCCAGATTAAAACTTGACACTCAGGATATGCAAAGAGAAACTTGATCATTATACGATTGTCCCACTTCTAATATGTGGGAGATCTAGAAATGGATCGATCAGAACAAGCATTAGTGAAAGGAACAGGAAACTGAAAAGAACACAAAACAATTACCTTCCAAAAGGACTCAAATATTTTGGGTGGATTATAGAGGATTCCGATGCCTAGTCTCTCAGGATAATAATCCTGCAATATATGTGCTGTCTCCCGAGTCACCTTCACTGATATGCTTGACATGTTCCATCCTTGAAAATCAATTAGCCACACCATTTGCTCCTGATCTGGCCTTAAATTCATAACTGCGTTTTCCATACAATAAACCAAATACTTAATCTGCCCTTCTATTGCAGTTGTATTCTGTGCAAGAAAACACAACACAAAGAATTTTAATTTCTGAGAGCAGAATGTTCTATATTACAAGAAGAGATAGAAAACTATCACATATTATTATTCTGCAATCGTATGTCTCTACCTGAAAACCAGGTCTCATGACAAGAACGGTCCTTCCATGCTTGTCGAAGTAATTGGCTCTGTAGATTTTACCTGTCTCAGCTTCATGAGCAATGTCTTCCTAGAAGCATCACAAACACTGAAGCTTTGTCACATTTCAACAAGAACCAAGATGCTCGTGGCATTAACCAAGTAAGTGAAGCATTTCTAAGGTCAATTGTGAAGTGATGCTCATAAATACTACAGAAAAATATAAAAGTTGAATTATGCTCAGTTTAATCTCATATCAAATTAAAAATTTGGTTTGAACTCGTTGCCATCATGTGCCCTCAATCCGAAAAACCAAAGAAAGACAATCACTTCAGGGTCTAGGCAAGGTGCTTATTGTTTATCATCCAATGACAGACAGAATGAGTCAACCAAAGTTTTCCGAAGGATCATAGAGCTTTAACGATATCAACTTATCAGCTGCCTTACTAGCTGTTCTAGATCAACTTGCAGGGTATTTGACATCAACACCAAAAACTAGGACGTGCAAACAAGATGCACAATATTAGTTATTAAGGCATGGAGAATTTACCCATCTTATTTTCTCTGGCTTGTAAACCAGTCTCCATTTCAATGTTTCTTTCAGCATCTTGGACGCCTTCTTCGTGTTCCAGTTTCTTGCCTTGAGGTACCTTATGATTGAAGCATCTGAACATAGTGTTGGAAGCTTATCAGCAAGAGGCCCCAAAATCTTTCTGACTTCATTGACCTGATGGAAGAAAGACAAGTGATTAAACAAATAAAGAGTTGACATTTAACAGTCCTAAATATTTGTCAACCACATAATGGTTCGCCATTCTTTTTTTCCACTCATATCTGTAGCAGGAATCTAGTTTGCCAAGCGAAGTTACTATCTACCATTCTAGAGGACAATGAAAGAGTAGTATCAGAGAATCCAAAATATAGCAGACCTTCTCAAGCACTACAAACAACTGAGAAGGATCCTCCGAGTGAAGTTTTGAAAAGGTAGGTACACTGGTCAGATGTTTTCAGCATTGCACCAGCCACTCCAAATGAGCAAAATGCTCATGATTGGTTGGCAAGTGAAGTATTTGTGTCAGTATCATCCCAAAGGGGAATACCATGCTATGGATGTATATGTAGTTGAATCATTGCAAAAGCTTATGCTTTCAAGTCACTAATGAAAGCTGCCAAAGATTGTCAGACATGTTGATAGAAAAAGCATCACTAGTCACGTAAATTTCAGCAAGATTGATGGACAAACAACAGCAAGATGCTTCTATGTTGATAACTACAGAAATTTAGTGCCAAAAGATCACTGCAATGTGCCCTAATTTTGTTACAAAAAAATCAGTGAAGATAGCATATAGGCTGTAAACCTGGCAGCATAACATATTTTGCAGAACACGGTCCAATAAGTGTATCTGTTTAACCTTGCAAAGAACACATAAAATGACTCCTCGCATGAGAGAGAACGTAAAACTGAGTGACATCTCACTGATAGACACAAAAACAATTTCCATCTCAATAGTGTAGCTATTTTAGGTTGAGCAGATGTGTATGACAATCACAAAAGCTCCACGTAGATCAGAGATGGAACTATAGCTTGATTACTTTTGAGAGTAAGACAAGTAACAGACAGAAATGAACCAGAGCGAAGCATTTTACCAAGAAAGACAAAAGTTCGATCAATGATATTAGCAAAGTTCAACCAATAATATTAGCACTAGTCTTGTACTTCATATAGGATCCAATTTAGCTTGGACCTCCACTTTGGCCCAAACAGTTTTTCTTCTCATAGAGGACAGCAACTTTTAGTCTGTACTCAACTCTGGCCTCCATCAAGTTTCCGTGCAATGATGCCTTTAAAGATTCGACGTGTTCTTGGCAACTCATCGGATGGAAACTTGATGGAGGCCAGAGTTGGGTACTCGCTAAAAGTTTGTCTTTTCATAAGACCAAAAAAAAAAAGGGCCAAAACTGGCATCTGAGCTAAAGTTGAAGCTTTTTCATGGGACGAAAGAAAAGTTTGGGCCAGAATTTGAACCCAAGCTAAAGTTTGTATTTTTTAAGGGAATTAGGCCTTTCATATAAAGAATAGTAAATTTCTTACAGAAGCACTGCATACACAGAGAGATTAGCACTGCACCTTCGTCTGTTGCTCTTCGAAGGACAGACTTTTCTCCGCTCCACTCGCCCGCAACTTTTTGAGAGACATACTTCAAATTCTGCTGCAGGCTGTGACTTAGAAGAAAACAGAAAAACTACATCAAGAAGTAGAGCAAGTGTCAGTAAAACTTGGAGAAAAGAAAGAAGAGCAAGTTAGAAAGGTGAAAACATGTGCACATGCTTATATTAGACATACAAGACCTTCGAGCATTCAATTCATTGTACTTCAGATTGAAAAGCATGATACTGAAAATTGCAGATGAACACATATCCATTTTGATCTCCAACTAGAAGAATTTGTTAGCCCAAGACCTCCATAAATTTTAAAGATCGTTTGTCAGCTTCAGTGCAAGATGGAAAAGAAGCAACCCGCTTGAGACTACGTGGAGCCTCACTTATGTACTTTATATTTAAATCAGCAATTAAAAGTATAAGGTGAGTGAAATTATTGAGAAAGTACTGGGTTTGTACACTTTACACACATATATGCTGGCATGACAAATTTCTGAAAATTCCAACTCAACAACCCATTGCCTCCAAGTCTAAGATACACCGGGAAGGTAAAATAATAAAAAAACAACCATATTTTCCCCAAGAAACTAAGATGTCTAGCCACAGACCTTTGTTTCAGTTTCTTTAGGAGGCAAAATAAAGACATATCTACACCACTGATTAAGGTACTTCAAAATTAGTCTAAAGAGGACAATAGTAATGAGGACATATCTCCATTCAGTTCTAAATGATGTAAGAGAAGAAATATATCAAATTGTGGCATATCAAAACTATAGAAACTAGCTAACCCATGACAGTAGTAATGAAGAACACAAAATCACACGCCATTAGCATTCAGAATTAGGGGCTTTCCCAAAAGTTAAAGATCAAGGTTGACACTGACCCAGCATTGGTTTAATCCCCTTCAATGACCCAATGATTCAGTGCATATTTCCGCAGCCAAAACTCTCATTTTTATCTGTTTGAGGCTCAAAATTATATCATCATAAACACTTGAAAGCTGCACGAGCCTCGTATTTGGCCTGTAGAATTCCTTTAGAAAATTTATCTTTTATTCTTAGGCCAAACATGTATTTCCTGAGCACTCAATTTCCCTGCAGAACATCCGTCTTAAATTTCTTGAATATTGATTCAGATGAAGCAGGGAAGATACGAGATGCCCGATAAAGAAGAAAGAGGAAGAAGACGTTGAGGAAGAGGAATAAGAAGCGAACTTCAATCACGACGGGAACTAAGCTTCAAAATAGGCTCTGCCTTCCGGATATAGTAAGGAACGAAGTTTGGCTTTTTATTTAAGTTTCCCTTGTTGCCCAGGCTCTAGACTAGGCAAATGCCAATAACAGGGGGCCATTATCCCACTTGGTAGTGAGAATATGCACCTTAGCTGAGTAGATGATCAGGATACCTACCCGAGTATCTCACTAGTGTTCTTCTGATCTTCATTTCAGATAGGCTTAAGGTCCAGAAGCTCTGAATCTTAAAAGAAAATGAGGAAAAAAAGAATGGGGCAAAGTGAGCATGCACTTCTAGTTTCTTTTGCACATACGGCAGACTCCAGAAGCATCAGCTCCTTGTGAAAATGGTCGTAGACAGCTGAAGAAAGATTATATCTATATCCAAATTAGATACTCTCAGTGAGCATATATGACTTCCAATTTTGAGCTTGATGAACTAGGTGACTGCAATTAGGATAGGTTACTCTCCATTTCAAGATTCTATGTCTCCGATTGTAACTGCACTCCCCTGCACTAGCATGGCAAACTGTCTCCCTTCCATCTGCTTTCTGATTGCCAATAGATCGCTGGAGAGTGATACCACTATGTGATAGCTCAATCCAAAAAGGTACACACCTGTAGCAATTCCTCGCTTCCCCTAGATACGTCTTCATGCTAATTTCACTTTCGACTGCAAACCAAGATTGCTCAGGGTTTCGTCTAATGAATCGAGGTTCGAAAATAATGCAATATCTGATTACTCGACATAACTAGTAAAGAGTAGGTTACTAAACTTCCCTGGACACGATCACAGAATGACCACCATCACCCAATCAAATCACACCAAAAAGAATTGGATAAACTTCTTTCTCCAGATTTATATTATCTCTAGCAGGCAAAAAAGTGAGATGACACAGCTGCGCGTACAGACCGAGGGATCCAACAAATAAAAATGATATAAAGCCCTGCTATTTCCTCATCGGCTGATAAAACAGAGTTTTCTCACAAATATGTGCAAACACATATCGCCTAAAATGCAATCGATGTTCAATCAACAAACCATCGAAAACCCAAAATTTACGTCTCGCGCATGTAATTGGAACCTTACTACCACAAGGATAGGCAAACACATCATCATACGACCCGCTGGTCAATAATCCGAACGAAGCCGACCCCCTACCGGACGACAGATTCTCATACACCAGAGCAACAATACCATTCAACGGAACAACCCGAGAACCCGGACGAGGTCGCTCAAAAGGCAAGAAGACGGTGGCCCATCCTCCGTTCCCTCGGCAGAGATGAACAGCGAATCGGAATATCAACCCCCCCCCCCCCCAACGAACATGCGAATGCACATGCGCCCGCGTGAACGCGACCCACAACAAAAGCAACCCAAACAGGGACGGAAGGAAAAAGCTAAAAAAAAGAAAGAAAGAAAACGAAGGAGAGGGAGGGAGGGCGGGGAGGACACGCAAGGCCTTACGGGGATGCCGTGAAGAACAAGGAGGGAGGGAGGCGCTTGTCAGATGCGAGCTGATGTGAACAAGGAACCTGCATGGATCGCCCGCTATTCGTGGGAGGCCATGAGGGATTGCTCCCTGGTGTATATCGAAGACGAAGGGAGAGAGAGAGAGAGTCCAACCTTGATGTTGCCGCTATCTCTTAGCTCTGGAACCAGACACATGCAATCGCGCGGCCCGAAGAAAAAACACCAGCCGTTGACGTTGGCGGTGCACTGGCCCTTTTGCCGTCGAACGGAGCGGAGACGAAAAGTAAAAGTTAAAACGAGGACGAGTTGCGGATCGAACTTTCCGCCCTGCTGCCGTCGGACGAGCATGGATGAAACTTTCGCTCGTGCATTAATGAAATCACGATCTTTGCTCCAATGTCATCGGTGAAATAAATGAGGACTCCAACGTCCCGTTTGCGCGTGTTCTCGCAAATCTGATTTCATAAAGATTAATTAAATATCGTGCATAATTCAAAATTATATTTATTTACTCCAAATTATATTTGGTCCATTGAAATTTTTATGGCGATAATCATCTTTTCAATTTAGGAAGAAAAGTACTTTTACGCACCAAGTGGGTAATTTGGGAAAAATCAAGTTGGGGGCAAAAATGGGCTTGCTAGGACTCTATGTGAATCTGAAATTTACAAACCAAACAAGACTCGAAGCATCACTTTATTCATTGTTAGCGATGGCTCCATTCGACGTAATTCCGTCGCGCAATAGCTCCCCATGCCACAATTTCGTCCAATATTACTCTTGCCTTCGATATTACTCAATGAGATCAGTCGAGGCTTCCCATGGTAATATCCCACACATATAACTTGGATGGAACTTTAACGGAGAATAATTTGAAATGACTTGTGAGGTAGCCGCATGAAATGAAATGCAAAAGTCTAGAAAGAATGCGGAATTTCGAGGATTTACCGCAGAGTTAAAAATAAGGTCAATTTCGGCGAGAACACTTCAATTCAACCTCTTTCTATGCAGTGGGCCCGTGGCGGGGCCGGACGGACACGTAGCATAGATAAGATGGAAGGATGCGACGGCGAAGGACGAGAAGGGAGATTGAATCTAGATTCTTGACCGTCGGGTGAGGTGGGTGGCGGTGAGCCAATGAAAACTCGACACGTATGGGGAAATATTGGATGGACGGGCGAGATTGACGGAGGCGTGTCCCCGTGACAATCCCCGATCGGCGACGTCATCGGGACATTTTGACTATTCGACCCGGACGACTTTCTAGAATACATTTACGGAGTCTCTTTTGTGGAAAGGACCTCAGCATTTATTCAAAATTTCCCCCTTCTTTTTATTTTTCTTTTGGTTTTTTCCGCCATCAGTGGTTAGAATTAATTCTAGATGAAAAAATTGTCTCAGGTTGGTTTTATGGGTGCGCCTACTAAGAAACTGGTGATAGTGTCGGGTCGAGTCCAAAATCAGACGCGCACGATGAAAGCGCCGAAGCGGCAAGCGCCACCTAGCTACTACTGTCAGGCCAGCAGCCAAACTTAGCCCCCGACACTTGGAAAAGCTGTGTAGTTTCCGTCCTAGGTGCTTCACCTGATCATAATGGCTCATGGATTGTGACTTGTGTGGGGGGCATTGAGTTCTGCAAGGTCCTCAGCTCTCCAGTCTTAAATGAGAGGATTGTTATAAGGATAAATTACGCTTTTCAAGTGATCGAATCTTTGTTTTCTATTTGACATTTAATCCGGCTCTAACTAACGTGACTGTCGAATGACACTGTGAATAATTTCTTTTTTAATATGGGCATCCACATCAGTTAAATTCTACCGCATGTCAAACTCTAACATCGTTTACATTGGCTAAACCAATCTACGCACGTCCGCATGGACATTCACGTCACTTATCTCCGTTATATTTTGGCATGGTACATTAAACTTGACTCTAGATTTGACGTCGGAAGACTCTCATTAAAAAATTCGTAAAAATAGAATGATTTGGTTAAACAAATTGAAAATAAATGGACGAGTGCAAAGTGCATGAAAGCAAAATTGGAATTTTTTTTTCTTTCTTACAACCTCAAGAACATCATAATGTGTCTCAACCGACGATCCGGCACGTGCTCGGACTCTCCAGTCAGCATTTTATTTTGACCAATATTTATGACGATGAGATGTCAGATGAGAATCTCCGTGAAGAGAGGAAAGATTTTCACCGGAGTAAAACATTCAAGCATTCAACCAATTAGGGCGGTGGCCTTTCGAACGAGAGGCTGCTCGACCACGACCGGTCCCCAGTCGGGCGATCAGTGTCCTTATCTAAGATCATAAGAAAGTGGTGTGGTTCTCGAGCAAAGTGTCCATTTTTGCCAAAGCCATACCAAAGACAAAATGAAACTGCGGGTCTTTTCTCTTAAAAGAGTGGCAAAGAACCATCTGCACTGTTCAGAGACAGTCTCTTTTACCTTCTTCGCAACATTCCACGAGAAATACCAACTCGGTTGGTTCTTCCTGATTCCTCTGTGATGGAACTTTAGGTCGGACAAACTTGGTTTGCATGACAACCTTTGGTTGAATAGCCTCTTTCTCATTCTCCTGCTGCTATGCCTGTCACTGAGCTAGTTAGGCATACAATTGGCAAGAGAAGGAAAATCCATGATCATATTCGAAATGGTTACAGTGGCTATTATTCATGTTGCCCTTCTTAAAAAGCTAATAGAAGCAGCCATAATTCCTTGAAGACCGAGGGCAATTTGCCCAACCGATATGAAGTACGCCTTGCTTGACATATACTACTTTCAAGCTACATTATTGTGGTAACAAGTACATACAGTGCATATTCAGCTCAAGCTCATTGAGGAATACCTCAACATCATCTCACATCTCATACCAGGAAAGGTGTGAAAATGAAGCCAACTCACATCTACGGCGAGGGATGTCCATTCTGATTCCCACTTTCCATCTTTTTGTTTTCCTAGCTCTCACTGAATTTTATCCTTGACGTCAGTTCTTGTTCCGTCAGGAACAATTTGCCCTACTTTCACGTACTTCTCCATGAACTTGTATTCCCAGTCCTGCAAAACTTCAAGCTCAGACTCACTCAGCCCTTCAATGTTCCCTGTTAGATCTTTTGGATCAAACGACATTAAAGCTAACGCCCTGCTGGCATCTCTTCCTGCAAACAAGGCATATGGCCCCCCTGGACCATAAAACATCCTGCACCAAATTGAGAGAGAGAGAGAATCAGATTCCCACCGAGAATAAATTGAACAAACACTTGCGTGTTGCACAACCTCATCTGATGCAACCTTTCAATCTCCCAATAAATCATAAGTTAACAACTTTTGCATCCATCTCGTTCTCATTTCCTTGGCTACAGGTCTGGAGTTGGAACCTCCAACTCTAATCTTAGTGTTTTTTTCAGTGTTATGCCAATGAATTCGGAGTCCAAATCCAAATAACTTGAACCCTCTATTTCAGCTCAGTTGGGAATTCAACACTGCTTTTACTTTCCCTTACAGTTGATGACCACTGAGCAGCATTCTTCTCAGTGGCTTATTCCAGTGCGTAAGCATTTAAATGCCAAATCAACAGACATTTGAAATTCAAGCCACACCAAATTATGGAATTCGACTGCTGCAGAGAGTTATCGATACCATTACCCATTACACAAAGGAGATTTAATCTCACTTCACCGTCCAATCCACATACACAATCTTAGGTTTTCAAAGTCCAACCGCGAATGCCTTGTACTAAAATCCCATTATCGTCATAATTGAACTCGGTTCGAGAATGTTTACCCAGGTTTCACCGCTATCAGAGTCAAACTCATCACTTCATCGCATGTAACTAAGCATCCAAAGAGCTTACCTGGTCATCTACCATCGAACAGAGCATTCAACATACACATGCGATCGGCAATCAAAGAGCAGATACCCAATCAGCAGGCACAAATACCAACAAATACGAGACACAAGGCAACGACTGCTCACCTAGAGCGAGAGACATCGTAGATCTGGCCCTTGATCGCCATGAGAAGCGGCTTCCTCGGATCGGAGCCGTCGTAAGCTCGCAGTTGCTCCTCCGTCACGTCTCCAAGCTGGACCGGCTCCGCGGGGACGAGCGGCGTGGCGTTGACCGCGGCCTTCTTGTCGAGATCGTTGGGGTCAACGAACATGCTGCACACCGCTTTATAGACCACGACCATCAGAGCGAAGATCGTGAAGAACGCCGCCGGAGAGAGCCCCGTGTACGCCGTTATCGCCTCCATCGCCGCCGCGTGAAGCCCCATTTCGAGAGAATCTCGGGAGCTGAAACGCGAAGTTGGGATTAATCAGCTTGTCGACGTCCATTGACCCGATCTACCTACCCCGCCCCCGCCTCCTCCGGCTCACCTACTGCAAGTCGCAACAGGCAAATGAAATATCAAATGCTTAAGGCAAATACATAGGGAGATTGACATACCTTTAAGTGCCATAAAGTGTCAAAACTTTCTATCAAATCACTTAAATGTCAAATTAGAGAAAAAAAATGACCATTTAAGTGCCAACGCCGATAAAAAAATGTCATCACTAGTTGAAAGTGCCAAATGTGACATTTTTAAATATTTCACTTGTTATTTTTATTTAAAAAATTATTTCACGTGACTTTTTTAATTTATTTTTATAACATTTGTAGTGTTCTTAACCCCAAATACTTATCAAATATTTTCTTAAAAGCAACTATTTATACCATTTAAGATACCATTTAAAATAATTAATCGAGGATAAAACTTTCATAATCGACGACAATTTACATCTATGTATTTTCATAAATGGTCAATTTTTTCGTTGATTTATTTTTAAAAGTAATGTAAATAATTATTTAAAATTATATATTCATTTTTCGCGAGACAAACACCATCGACGAATTCAGATTTTTCTTTAAACAAGGTGTTGATCTTATAGTCCTAAATTTTTGGGGTTTCAAAGCATGTACACGTACCTTAAAATGACCCAAAAAAAAACTATTTTTCTCGGATTAATATGGTCCAACATCTTTTATGTACGACCCCTTTATGCATAGGTTGAAATTGCTTTGCCAGCATAAGTATTGAATGTGCACCATTGAGATTGCAAGTTTCGAATGGCGACATCTGGATTTCAACCTCGAATTCAAAGAGGTATGAATTAGAAAGATGAACAAGATCACAGAATGCAAATTGACCAAAGGAGGTGTGAAGAGAGATTATGCTTAATTTAGCTAGTGAGATGTGATACTTATGTTCGTGTTATTCTCCTGATCATGTAAAATCGAAAACTGCAGATCACCTCCGATCACTCTTTTCCTATGATTCTTGATATAAACATCGTCAATAGAGATCGGTCAACAAGAGTTTGGACATAAATGTTATGAAAAAAAAATCACTCTTTATGATAATTACTCAGGCCTAAAACCCTAGAAAAAAGACCTCAAATATTAGCCTTAATTCCAATTCTACCAAAAAAAAATGTCCCATAAAAAACCCCAACTTTAGGTTCAATTCCAATTATATTACAAATATAAATTCTTTTTAGTCTCATAAAATTATCCCAAATTTTTATTTGAGTATCACATCAACTCTCTGTCCAAAATTTCATGTTGACAACCAAGAGATAGAAAACTCACAAATGAGAGCTTCTAAGTATACGGAAAACTCACAAATGTTACCATGGTTGACGACCGGCCAAAAAAGAAGAAAAATGAAATGAAAAATGAAAAAAATAAACAGAGAAAAAAATAAAAAGAAAAATATAATTAAAGAAAATCAAAATTTTCATACAAACCGATGGAAGATATTCTTTAGTTCATTTTCAGCTTTCGGATGAACAGCAAAAAAACAACATCATGAATAACATTTTTTTAGAAGCTATCACATTTTCTGCAAAACAATCGGAGGCTACATAATGATTATTGGTGATGGTTGGAGGGACAACAATGCCATTTTTTTCTTTTTCTTTTGCGAGTGATGCTTCCTATATCGAATTGTATCTCCTGGTTTCGCTTTATGCAAGAATCAATCCATCAACAAACACCAGCTATCAACATCTATAGAGGATGTGCTCTTATCTTATTCGAGTAATAGGAACGTGCATCATAGTTTTCAGGGTTAATAGGTGACCAGTGATTCCTTATACAAAGTCCCCCGTTCATATGTCCGTCGTATCCAATTCCATCACATATGACGTCATATATCTTCCTGATATCAATGACCATTTCACATAACAGCACATGCATGGACATTGTCATCGCTGAACAGGAAGACGGTGTCATCGTCAACGGTGGAGTAGGCCTGGTTGGGGAAGTAGCCGTGGATGCTCTCGTTGAAGCCGTGGCGGTAGTAGTTGTAGGTGGAGGAGAAGGTGGACTCGTCGAGGTACTGGGCGGCATAGGGGTAATACTCGCTGTCGTACGGGTAGGGCCAGAACTCGGCCTTCCGCCCGGTCCTCCTCACCACCTTCAACACCTTCCTCTGGTCGACGTACCCCGTTACCGTCACCTTCTGCGAGTCCATGTCCACCTCCACATTATCCACTCCTACATTAAGCACATTGCACAAGTAGAGAGAAAGACAAAAGAGTTACTTGTATATGCGTACCATAACGATCATGACTTCATTGGAAAAATGTTAAAGTGTGCCCCTTAGGTATTTAATAAGTCTTAGTTTGAATATCCATAAACCCTAGCCGTAGATGCATGAAAAATCATGCAAACGATGAAGAAGATGAAAACCCATTGCTTGGTGCATCATAATATACTGTTTCAGATGGTTTTTTCAGGAGCAGAATCTTGCCGTCTATTTTCGATACTGCCCTTCGCACCCTCTTCTCGCACCCTTCGCAGTCCATGTGCACCAGGAGTTCCACAATCTATGAAACCCCAACAGCAATGATAATGATAATTCTGCAAACTATGTAACATAACTACAAAAATGCGAAGAAAAATTAATAAAAACGGTAATGATAATGATTTGTATGCAAACAAGACTTAATCCTTGCAAAATCTTGAAGAAAGATAATCACCGAGCAGTTTCAATGAGTCAATCAAGATCGAGAGAGAGCACATACGGACAAAGCATTTGGTATTTCTTTCTTACTAGAGCCCCAACCAAGCATGAGTCCCAATAGATATGTTCCACCCTTGCCAGATCTGAGGACGATGGTTGCCCCCTCAAACGCGCTGTTCGGCTCTCCTCTTTCTGTCTTTCTCTCTTTCAAGAAGACGAAGATGGGAGGTGGTCTGGAGATGGAGCTCGTGCTTAGTCTTCTTCAAGATTATGGCAGAACGCATTTAATCAAACTCGCCAGCTCGAAATGCATCCGACCCAAGTTGCCAACACCTTCACGCCTTGGAATTTCCAACTAGAGATCGAGAGATTCATGCTTGCTGCGGAATATTGTCTGGAGAATATGGAACGACCAATGTGAATTGTTTGCCGTTGTGTTTGTAGATAATATGCCAGAATCTATGTCCTGCGGGGTTGAGATCATATACACAGAGAATAATGGAAAAGGAAGTTCCTTAAAAAGTAAGATGGTGGTCTTATTCTCCGAAAAAACACAGAATAAAAAAGAGCAGACGTCAAGCATTGGTTAATGTTAAAAGAATGATATTTCTGGAATGTGGAATTGTGGGATCAACGGACGCGGTTCTACAGCTCGTTGCTGTGTTCATTGGGTTTCTTTAGAGTTGTACGCGAGTGGGAATTTGCTTGTAATAGCTCATACACCACGGTGTCCCAGAGCTAAGCGAACCTTGTCTTACGTTAGCGAAACTTCTGTCATTTCTTGACGGCGGTGCTATACTTCCATTCTACGTCTGCATGTCCGACCTTGTATCCTCTCCGCGGGGTTGTTACGCGTCGCGACCAGCTCGGTGAAGCACCGGAATATGCGGGTTTCTCTCCGGTGGTCATCAGTAAGGAAAAGGAGAGTCGCTATTGTTTTATGATGCATCCCTCGTTTGACATGTCGATGATGTAATGCCATACATTCGGTGCCCTTAATCATTGTGATCTTCTAGTGAGTTATTAAAACAAAAAGAAAATTATCCAACGCATGACATCATATATCAACATGTACCGAATTTGATCTACATATTACATAACAGAATTTCTCGTATAAGGGGAAAAACTACATGTCAAAATTGAATTTCCATTCTAAATAGCATTGTTGTCTATGTTATATTGACAAATGTTATGTATATGAAGACTAATTTACGAAATCGGTATAACTAAGACGTCGTTTGAGAGAGCAGGGAAGGGGAGAAAACGAGCCATGGATGTAAACATTTGGATTGTGTGTGGAAATGGAGGAAGAATTTGAAATGAGACTTTACAATGTGATAAATTATCAATGGATATCAAACATGAGTTACATCATGTCATTTAGTATATATATCAATTCTAGCATTCTCTTGTTTCCATCATTAGCAACTATCATATATATGACGTGTTTCATCAAACAATCTTGCATGGTCTATTTTTCATAAATAGAAAAAGGCATTTTATTTTTGAGTACTTTTTTTTTTGTTTATACAAGTAAATGTCGGCTTCATTCCATCTGTTTATATTCCTTATTCCCATTGGTTTTTGTTCTAGTCATTCAAGTTGATAGTATGGGCTTCTCTCAATGGGGGAATAGTAGTAGTGGTTTTGAAAGCAACCCTCTGTACATTATTCTTGTGAAGCACATGTTGGGGAATGGCTTCTCACACACAAAGAGAATGCCAGTAGCTATCATCAAGACCATCTCTTTAGCATATGCCCCCTGTCAAGTGTAGCCTTTCTATAAGTGACTGCTTGCTCTCATAAGCTGAAGCACATCTCTCCAGATTTGATCTTCCTTTAAGCTGCAATGTGGCATAGAATTGATACCCTCCCTTTTGGTCCCTTGATAATCTTATCATAAAACTTATAGGAATACTCTCACCGCAAATACCTTATGCCATGTGCGCATACAATCACATATATATAGAGTACATGAGAATATTCCCGAATTGAGTAATATAAGAACCATGTACTTGGATGCTATATTTGAGTGTCAAATTTTTCGAAATTTATATGGAAAAAAAAACATACAGCACATTTCACTCAATAACTGCATACATTTCTTTATGTTTAAAAGTACCATATACATATACATGAATTTTACCTTTGATACCATTTGTCCCTTCACGTCAATTATCCCTAGGGCCGTAATATGAAAATGCCGTAACCTTAAAAAAAATTACCTATCCCTAAATCCAAAATTATTTCACCCACCCAATACACACACACACAAAACCCCTAACTAAATGCTAAAATGAGTTTGCAAGGAGGCATAATTTAGTCGTTCCAATGTGTGATTTTACTTAAAGGTATGTGAATAGTATTTATAAAAATAAAAGTGCTAAGGCTATGCTTGGTCGTTTAGATTTTTAATCGGGATAAGACTGGATTAGATATGAAGAATATGAAATCCAAAGGTTTTACTACATCTCATATATTATTTGATAAATTGCAGTAATAAAATCAAATATTTTCATATCTTATCGTGTCTATTCTTTAGTGTAAACGACATGTCAATATAAATAAACTTGCAAATGTAGACCTCATCATTGCTAAAAGAAAACCATAAAAGCACAAAGAAAGATAACTTCCATCGGTCAATCCATAAGTATTGTATGATCTAAATTTTAAATAATAAAAAGAGCTCATTAAAGCATATTGGAATGAACAAAAAATGTAAATAAACTCTGGCAGCATTGATGAGGTAGATCAGCCAGTGCATGCCATATCTAGTAAGAGAGGAAACCTAATCATTCACTTTCGCAGTTCCAAAAAATATAGTGCTTCAACTCTCTCGTCACTTTCTTAAAACCTTAATATGAACCACATAATCACGAAGATAAAGAATTTTGACTCTCTTATTGCTTTCGCAAGTGCCAAAAAAGAGTTGAAGGAGAAGGAGATGGACATGGCCAGATTTTTTTTTATAGAAATTCATTGCCTCTCGTACTTCAAGAATTAGGATGACCATTTTCAAGTATGAATTTGTTCATTTAAAATTAGGACTCTTTCATTTGTTTTTATCTGGTTAATTTTGTATTACTTTCTCTCTTATTAAATTTCATTTTTATTCCCCTTCTTCATTCGTTAATTGCCTCTCGTACTTCAAGAATTAGGATGACCATTTTCAAGTATGAATTTGTTCATTTAAAATTAGGACTCTTTCATTTGTTTTTATTTGGTTAATTTTGTATTACTTTCTCTCTTATTAAATTTATTTTTATTCCCCTTCTTTATTCCTTAATTAATATTTTATTAACTAATAAAATGTGCTAATATACCTAAACTATGTAATAAATTTGAATTATATACATATAATGTATATTAGAGAATAGAAAGAACTTCAACTGTACAAATAAAAATAGGAATTAAAAAAAGTTGTTATTTTTTGTTATATTGAATTTTCTTTTTTATATCTGAATGAAAATATTATTTTAAATTTAACTACTATTTTAATTTTAAGAATTTAAGAATTTTGCTATTCGAGAAAAATAGCTTTTATACCATGAATATAAGAGATCCTATCAACCTTATCCCATCTCCCCCATGTGATTTTTTTTATCCAATCTATATTCATTTTATATCTATCTATATCATGTCTTGAATATCTTTCTTGTCTTGAGCAAGAACCAAATCAAGATAGGATAAATCTTTCCATATTAATACTCTTATCGTGACTAACAAATATAGTTTAAGTGATCACTCAATCAAAGGTGAGATATGTTTTTGATATTTTCCTTAAAACTATTTTCTATCATTACAGAACTTAGGAGAAGGAATTTGAGCAACCAGTGGGATGTTTCGCTCAACAAGATGTGGTAAATCAATCGATTTAATCAATTTAATTAAGTTTTTAAATCCTCGGGTATTTATGTGTCCATTTTTCAGGATATTTTTAACCCTTGGGCACTCCAAGGGTTAAAATGGAGGGAAGGTCTGGTGACCAGTGCTATTGATCCTATGTATACTTTATTGTAAGGATCTTACACTGTTCATGAAATTATTCTATTGTGACATAACTTCTCTTGACCACTCGCGACCTGGAAGATCGAGAGGGCTTCTACTAGGCTCAAATTGAGCCAACTTATTGAGAGGATAGACCTCAATCCGTTTTTCTACAAACTTATTGAACGCTTCAAACGGGAACTCAGTTTCAACTTCCAAAAAATCTTATTACTAAAAACATCTCATTAAATAGAGTTGTAATATTGAAATATGCCATCAAAATTAGATCAATCACTTATAGCACTAATCCATTTGAAAGTCAAGAACTTAATTTTTCTACTCCTCTCTCTATTATCATATGGAAACTATGAAACATGATCCTTCTCATCAATATTTTAATTTAGGCTATGTTTGTTTCATGGAAAATATTCTTCCAGATAATATTTTCTGGAAATTATGGTGTTCGGGGGCAGAAAATAACTTACCAAGAAAAATATTTTCCAATCAATAAAAACTATACTTCTAAAAATGGAGAAAATGTTTTCCTTTCTCGAAAGGAAGGAAAATATTTTACAGCTCTTGAGTTATGCTCCTTAAACTGTAACAACCTCATTCTTTCTCTTTTCTCTTTTCTCTCTCCTTTCTCCTCTATTTCCCCTCCTAGCCAAACTCCTGTCTATCCCTCTCCCTTTTCCCTTCCCAATGTACTGACATTTCTCTCTCTTTCTCTCTCTTTTTCCTTCCTAATATTTTCTTTACTGAATAGCAAAAAATATTTTCTGCTTCATTTTTAAGTTTCAAGCGAACACCGAAAAATATTGTCATTTTTCGGGAAAATAACTTCTTGGGAAATATTTTTCGAAAATATTGTATTTTTTGCGAAACGAACGGAGCCTTAATAGAAATAATTATGATACGTGGAGATTTGCATCACAGTCCAACTCGATTTAAAAAACAAAAAAGATAAGTACTATTCACTTTGGACTCAGGCCCAGGCCCAAAATTAATACCCCGAATCCGAACGTTGAACCCGAAACCGCACTTGGATTCGAGTTCTCGATATCTCGTGCTCATCGACCGGTTTCCTCTTGCTGCCTAATTCTTCTTCTGGTTTCCTATTCTGATCACCGCGGTGGAAGGAGCTGCAATTTCTGCAACCGGAGGTATGGATTCTACTTGCCACTGCTGATCTCTTTGTTAGTTCTTGCCATTATCGCTGTCTAAGCGATTGATGTCCTGGATAGTTAACGTCTCGGATTTGGTGTGTGTTCTTCTGCATGTGGTCTGATTGTGTCTTCGCGAAGCTGTTCTAGATTTTGCTACTGAAATGCATTCCCAAGAGAACATTACAGATAACGATCGCTTGGGGGGCACTTTCTTACAGATCCCCGGTTCTTGATTTCGGTGACTTTGATCTATTGATGCTAGATTTTGGTTTGTCTTAAGAGAGAAGGGGAAAAAACGGTGATTTAACGATGACTAGACATACATGAGCGTGGCAGTTGCGGTCTATGATGAGATATAGAGTATCGGAACAATTTCTCTTTTCTTCTTTATGTGTGCATTTGCTGAACGGGGGATAGATCACCTTCTTACCGTATTTTAGGATGTTAAAGAACTAGTGTATAACTGTTACCTAGTTTATGTCATCTATATAGTACTGGATGCATGAAATTTTTTAGTAACTTATTAAGTGTAAACTCAGCACCCCATGAACTTATTTGGGCTGTTAGAATTCATATATATGTATATATATATATATATATATATATATATGACAGTATATGCTCCTGTAAATACGATATAGGAGCACATAGGAATAGATCACCCTATTTCCATATGAAGTTTTGGGGTCAGGGAAGCTTGTGATAGAGTTTGAACTTGTCGAGTTGCTCTTGTCTCTTTGAAGTCCCTGAAATGTGACTTTTCCCGTGGAGGTGGAGTGTTTACCGGCTATGCTCTAGTATATTGCTGATTTCTTAAGGAGGCCCCTTTTTCTAGTGCTTAAATTTGTTATATCATCCATGTATAATCGTTTTTTCCTCAAGATGCATCGTTTTATAATTTTGTAGTGATTCTATCTACCACCGTCTTCTAAATGCATGTTTACCTAGTTGATCTTGTTATTTTTCTTCGTTGATGTATCAGCATGGCAATCTAGCTCTTGGTTCTCATGCTTCGTGTTGTTGCATGAATGTTTCGTGTACTCATGTTAATTGATTCTTTTTAATAGTTTACCTATAGGTATCGAGCGGAAGAAAGAATGAAAAGCCAAAGCAGTTACGTGCCGCCTCCTTATATTCCATTAGATCAGTCTGAACCTGGAGTAGAGACTCTTCCGAGCAGTGGTGACCCAGCTATTCATCAGCCCATAAGTGCTGGGCCAACACACTGGTCTTCTGGAATCTGTGCTTGCTTCGATGACATGCAGAGCTGTATGCTACTTTCTGTCCTGAGACCTTGATTTATCTGGAGGAAAAGTTATGAAGGTGCATCTTAAGTTGAGAAGATTCGATTGTGTTTTCTATAGAAGTGTGACAATGTGGGGTTGCCTGAGACTTTGAAATATATTGAAAAGATTCGTGTGCTTCTAACTGGATTTAGTATAAATGGCTTTGAAAGGACGGTTTTTCATTATTGGTCAAAGAGGTTTTGTCATCTCTGCATGACAGGTCACTTTTGCTAACAAGCCTTCTAGCTATTTTTAGCATGATATTGGAAAATCCCATTGCTATTACTTCAATGAGCATTAAAAATCTGCTGGCATGTTTGTCTCTAAATTAAATCGGATATGTAATCACCAGAATAATCTTTGGAGACACAAATGGCAATTACTTGAGCATGATGATCTGTATGCTGTTTTATCTATCCATAATCTAGTAAAATTCTATCTGTGTACAGAGGGACATATTCTTATAAAGTATCATTTACTTTGCTCATGTCTTGTCAGTTCAATAATTATTGTATGAGTTGAAGTTTCTCCTTTGTTTATGCATGCCTTCCGTGGTTGCAATTAGTATTCTATTGAATCTATTCTCTTGTTCAGGAATTACAAAAAATTCCTGTTGGCTTTTTCTTCTACCTCTGTAGTCATTTAGTGCCACAAAGAGTTCATTTTGTATTCATGCATTGATTTCAATTAATGTCTGTAGAATTTAATTATCCGAAATCCTGATAGAACCTGAAATCTTATATTTGTACTCTTAACATGGCAAAAGGTCCATATGTAATGTCTTTGCCCTTCTTATTAGTCCTATGAAAAACATGTATGTAAATCGTAAATATACATCTAAATAATCTCAGAAACCACATACTGTATCAGAAATTTGAAGTCCTTGACCTGGATGCCTTATACTAAGCCTTTAAGAGTTATAGTGCTCTTGGACTTTGGCCTTTTGGCATAGTAACACTTAGGCATATATATTCTTCTTTGAGGTTAATATTTCAATTTGGATATATGAAATGTCCAATCAAACTACAATTTGTTAGATATTGGTGGAAATAAGTATAATTTCGATTAAAATTGTACAAGAGATAATGCTTTTCTAGTTTTTGATAGTTTGCATCTAAAACTAAGTGCGTTGTGCATAGAAATTACTACATTCCTGTCTGGCTCCCATTTCATTTGCTTGGAAATAAAAGTAATTGGTCGTTATTGTTGTATAGGTTGTATAGGTCTTTTCTGTCCTTGCTACCTGTTTGGAAAGAACGCAGAGTTTCTTGGCTCTGGAACTTTAATGGGATCATGTGCAACACATTTCTTGCTGTGGGCTCTTGTCAATACTGTATGTTGTTTGTTGACTGATGGCATTTTACTGGGGCTACCTGGATGCTTCATCGCATGTTATGCTTGTGGCTATCGAAGGGCTCTGAGATCAAAGTACAATTTGGAGGTATGATTTGTTTAGTTTGTCAAGAATAATTCCAGCTACAGTTTCCTGCTAGGATTCTTTACCCTCTGTTTGATTTATCTCTCTCATGATTCATATATGGCTCCTATTAACTTAGCTGACCAGGTATTACTGTACCAGTATTGTTGATGAAATGAAGAATACATGTATTCCTAACTAGTTCATGCTTATGGTTTGCCCTGTGGTACAAAGGTACTGTGTGCTTGTGCTATACAAATAAATGTACCTTTGAGGAAACTCTAAAGCACTGGAGGATATGCATACGCCGCCGCTTCATAACTGGTTGAAAGGGATCAATTCTATAGTATACTGTGGCCCTATGCCATACAGAGTCTGTAGCTTGAATATGGGATTCTAGAGATTGTAGTTTTATCATTCTGGAATCTTGTTCTTGGAGCAAAATCTGTAGGCAGCTAGGTACTGGATTAAATCTCATCTATCGCCGCACTAGAATGGGATAATGGTTAGTTGCAGGCTTTAAATTAGTAGTTCCTGAACGTTAGAAATAATTGCCATAAGAAAAGTTTGAGTAACATTAATTTCGACTATGGTCAGTATCCTAAAGGAATTACGAACTTACATGTACTAATATTATATCACTAGATGACCAATGTCATACGAGCTGCACGCCACACCCTCCTACTGTCCAAAAATGCTGAAATGTACTTACAGCATCCTATGTTACCTTGCAATATACTTACAGCAGATGATAGAAACAATGGTGTAGCGATGGACTATACCGTAGCTGGTTTACTTCAGCACAACTAGGGCTTATTGGTTTCCTGACCTAGAATAGGGAACCTACCCCATGGATTCCCGGCCATAAGGGGAACTGAACTGACTGTTCCCAGTCAACCACCTGAGGAAAAGCAGCAGGAAAAGAAAGGACCACATGTCAATAGTTTGTCAATCCAGGCTATTTAGACTGGCTAGCTGAGATTCTGGGTTTATAGACAAGCTATGATGAGTAGGATCATAAATATTACATGTTATGAAGTCGATTCTTTGCAATGATCCACAATAGTCTAATGGATGGGGACCTTAATAATCGAATTAATGAAAAATCATCTATCCATGCTAAAGAAAGGCATTGAAGAAAAGGCTCGGTCTATTCTAGGAACATATTCCGCCAATATACTCGAATCTCATATGAAGTTATATGATCTCTCTAGAGAGAGATAAGCTCTTGTGAAAACAGGTTAATGGCTCTCCTTGACAAACAAATAGAGTTCCTTGTGCTTGCTGCAACTTTTGGTGACAAGCGATTAGAATAGAAGAGCTGTCAACTCTTTCAAGAAGATTGAGGTAAAAGTTTGTAGATGTGAAGTAGCCTGCTTTATATGTATGGTGTGTTTTTGTCAAGGATTCGCTCTTATGCTTTCCGGATATAGACTATTATTTATGCTAACTATGTTTGTTTGATTTTATCTGTTTTGTTTGCATATGTGGAAATTCCTGGTGTAATAGGTTTCCTCACTTATGTTTATGTAACTATCATTGTATGCTAGTTGATGAAAAAGTTTTCACAATTTCTTTTCCGGCGCAGCTGATTATTTTTCATTAACTCTATTGTTTTGATGAGTTTCCCATCCTTTGGGCTATTATGGATCACTGTACACAAGCAATCTCATATATACTGTTTTTAATCCTACCTATCTAGGCTACCTGAAAACCGGGAATGAGCTAGCTAATGTTGATAGCATGGGCTGATCAGCAACCGACATGCCATCCCTTCTTTTCATGCTTTTTCTATCCATTTTGTTCTCAATCTCTTTTTTGTGACTAGAGCTCCCTTCATAGATGTTTTGAACCTTCAAGGATAAAAAATTGGCTATTGGAACCATGCCATGAGAGCTTCAAAAAGCACTTGAAAACTTTTACTTGCCTGGGGCTAGACTCCTGTTGCATATTACGAAAAGGTAGTCGAGCGTCATAAATAAGTGGTTTGAGTGGTAAAGTCAACTAAACTGTTTGTGTCGCTCTAAATTAGTCCCTACCTTTGTTACATAGTTCCAACTCAAGAAGCTTTTGTCCCTTTCAGAGCTCACTTGCAGTGACTAGATGGAATGATGTATGGAATAGGAGCAGCGATCAGAATTTGTTGTAGCCTCTTTCTCTACATGTCTCTTAGCTAACTAGATGAACTCATTATAAAACTGTCCGTTCCCTGTCTACCTACTAACCCTGTCATTGCTGTTCCTCCAGTATTGTGCTTTCTTTCTATCTGCTAGATCCCCTTTAAGTTGTTTGTCATAGTGGTTGATTGAGCTTGTTCCACTTAGTCCTCTATAAATCTCCTTCAGTTAAAGCAAGCCATTCCACTCCTGTATCCATCATCCCGTTCCTGCTTTCAATGTCTAACTAGCAGTTCCAGCCCTCTTCTCTAATAGATGGGGCTTGAGCCAATTATGCAAGCCCTCATGATTGGAATAAATAATAGATTGAAATAAGGACATACAAGAGACGGAATCTTCAATCCCTTTTTGTAACTTTCTTGCTTTCCTATCAAAGTTTAAAATAGTATTCAAATTTCAAAGATTATGCGAAAAGGTTACATATATGGATCTAAGTGTCAACATTTACATTTTGCAAAAATTGGAAGTGTTTTGAAATTAAAAAAGAATAAGTCAAAGTGCATGAACTGCAAGATTTTAATTAACCAAAAAATAAACAGTAAAAATCAATCTAGATTGACCCTGAAACTTCTAGAACAGTTACAAGATTCCTTTGAGCAAATAAGTAGTTTTGTGCTTTTAGCTATCAATTGCCCGTTTGATCAATCATTCATCTCATGCAGGAAGCGCCTTGTGGGGACTTTGTCACTCATTGTTTCTGCCATCTCTGTGCAATTTGTCAAGAATATAGGGAAATCCGGGAGCGATCTGGTGATGCAAACCCTCCTGATCTTACATTAGCAGTGGTCACGGCTCCGCCAGTGCAGACAATGGACTCTCCTCCAAAACAGTAGGTATATCTCTTAAACCAGTCCTTTTGCATGCCACTTCCTTCTGAATTGACTTCACTTTTGGGGTCTCTCTTGATTCATCTGTATGGCGTACTGTTGACTGAATCTTTAGGTTGAACTAACATATAAGCCACACTTCATGGATCCTTAGTTTTTGAAGACTTAGTTTTCTTGGGCATTATCATAGAATTGCCTTCAGTCCTTTGCCAGGAGAGAAAGAAACATAACCATCGCCACTTTGTATTCTATACGTGCTTTTTTAGTTCATTTGTACAATTTCTTTTGTGTTTTGCTGGATTTTCAGTTCATCTGTACAATTTCTTTTGTGTTTTGCTGGATTTTCAGTTCATTTGTACAATTTCTTTGCGTTTTTATTGAATTGTTGCAGGGAGGCGTACATGATTTGGTTTGACTTGTGTCATGGTGACGTTTGGTTTCATTGGGAGCTTATTACAAATTATATTTGATCTGCAAAGCAAGAGTAAGCCAAGTGTAGAGTGATTCGGCTTGCATCTCAACCTTGAAGACAATCTTGCAATTACTTTTGGATCAAAGATGTCATTGTTCTGGCATAAACAGCAGTATGTTGTCAACGCTTTTCTTGAAATCCAGCGATATGAGGCATGGTTAACTGTAACTTAGAAAAATTCTGATATAACATTTTATTGTGGCGTTACACGACATTCTTGCGTTGCGCAACAATACGAATATTTGGATATTAAATAGGGCTAGGCAGAGCGCAAAGGTTTATTGATGAGATGTGAAATGGATACTGATTTCTGACTAATTATTTGACGAGTTTATCCCATGCTACATGACACATCGACAAATGAACAAGGTTCGACGTTAAATTCGTGACGCCATCTCTAATTGTGAACAATGAAAGGGGAAATGAGCTTTATCTTCACTGAAAAAAGAGTGTACAAGTTGTGGCTTGCACAATAATGGAAGTACATGTCACGGGTAAGTAAGTTCTTAAATCATTGTAAGTTGACACTGGAAATAAATTATGTATCTAGCTACCCTATATTGCATTAATATCAATTTAGGTCAAAGCTTTTTAATTTGACTAATTTGATTTTGGACATCAATGATTTGAATGTTAGCCGTCCTAACATCCTATGTGGCACGGTTAAGGATGACATAGAGATTTTTTATTTTTAATTATGTATTTTTTTATCTTTTCTTTCTTTCCTTTTTTTTTTCCACTAGGGTCAACGAGTGTCGTGGTGCTCGCTGCGAGAGTGAGGCCAACTCTACTGACCATGGGCAAAGGCGGATGGCCTCACTTGCCAACTAGGCAATGGCAAGGTGGGCCTTGCCCACGGCTACCTATGCCTTGCCTGGTGGCCAACAAGCTCCAATGACCCTCGCTGGCCATCGTGAGGAAGAGAGAGAGAGAGAAAAGTAAATAGAAGGAAAAGAGAACAAAAGAAGAAAAAAAGAGAAAGTTAATAAAAGTCAAAATTTTGGAAAAGAATAACTATAAAATTATTTTTTTTAAATGCATATATCAATACTAACCATACAATACAAAATAGCCATCGTCAATTCAACATCAACAATTTCCGACCTATGAACTCAAAATTAAATTTGTCCACTTAAAAAACTTATGA
Organism: Melaleuca alternifolia; assembly: GCA_019926035.1. Taxonomy (NCBI): domain Eukaryota; kingdom Viridiplantae; phylum Streptophyta; class Magnoliopsida; order Myrtales; family Myrtaceae; genus Melaleuca; species Melaleuca alternifolia. The sequence continues at coordinate 1,860,060 of JAGKPW010002178.1, forward strand.
TAGAACTAATACAAATGTGACAAATTTATGACTTTTTTTATATTCTTCCTCCCTCTCTTACATTGTAGGCAAATTCTTCAAAGAGAACAAACAAATCGTCCATAAAAAAAAAAAAAACAAATCGTCCATTTGAATAAATCAATATGAGAACCGTTTCATATTTTACAATTACGCATGACACGAAGTTTTTTCTTGATTCCACCGCTCTCGTAACGTATCATTCATTATTGCCGGGAGCACCCATTTCTCCCTAGTCCGTAGAGTTGAAACATCGCATTAAATCACGAAGCAACTTGGTGGATGTGGATCGCCAACATATACCAAACTAATTCAAGTCAAATGTCAAAATCTTCGAAAGATCTTCAGATATGCTCCCAACGATTGCGTGCATCTTCTATTGCAAATTGACTTGTGCAATCTATCTTTTTGGAAAAAATCGCAGGACCTCCGAAACGGAGGACAACATTACACCATGTACTTCCAAACGAGTCGAACTTTTAACTTCAGAAAACGTTTTTCCTTGGAAACTAAGTTGCATGCACATGCGACCATCAAATTACATATAGCGATGCACAATTTGTCACTCCACATGTTGCACGCATATCTTAGACGCGACGACTAATTTGACAAAATCATCTTTAATCTCCTCATAATGCACGCGGGACCGTCCGTTGATTTGGATAGTTTTTCCAGAACATTTTCTTCTTTTCTTTTTTCTATCCTTTTTAACAGCCCTGAGCCGGCAAAATCACCGGCCGACCCTCGCTTGGTTTGGGCGACGGCGTTGTGACCCTCACCAACCACAGGCAAGGATCTTCACACCCTTCTCAGCCACAATCAAGGACTACAACCCTCACCTGTTTGCCTGCAAGGGTTAGGGAAAAAAAAACAAGAAAAGGATAGAAAAAAAATAATATAAATAATTATTGATGTTAGCATTGGTCATACCAAAAAAGATAAGTAAAACTGACTAGACCGTCACGTCAGTGGTTTTAAATAAAAATTAGTCGAATTAACTAAATAAACAACTTGTCCAAAGGTTTAGGATGGACAATGTTAATGCTTATGAGGGTATTTTTTTTTATAATGATTTTGGTACTTTTTCATTTTTTTTATCTTTTTTGTTTCTTTTGCTAGTAATCAGCCATCACCAATGATTGAGTAGGTTGGCCCAACCTAGGAGAGGGTCACCATTGACAATGCCTCCCCTTGCCAAATTTGGTATGGGCAAGCCTTGATGAGGGCTCCCCTCACCAAATTTAGCGAGGCCAACCCCCACCTAGGCCCGGATAGCTTTGCCAGGTGTCACCTTCGTCTAGCCAAGGTTCCTTCTCATCTAGTCAGGCCTCACCCGTGGTAGGCAACGGCAAGGCCAGCCTACTCAAGCATGGCACGGCTAGTCATCTGTTGGTTTATATCCACGTAAGCAATATCCAACCAAAAATAATGAAAAAGATTGAGTTGATACTAAATCAAAATGTTTATTACTAAATTAGCACTTTTAAAAAGTTTAGTAGGTTTAAGGCTTTTCTAATATTTTTCTATATTATAACTAAATTGGTAAGTCGTCAGTAGATTTAAGACTTCAATTTGTATAATTTAAAGGTTTAGACTTGAATTGGCATAAATGTAATAGATTTAAGACTAAATTATTCAAATTGAAAAGTTTAGGACCAAATTGATATATGTTTAATAAACGTATAACATTTTGATAATTTTTCCGAAACCTAGTTTAATTCGTCTACTTCGCCAATGCAGCCAAATTCCTCAAAGCACGCGTTCCTTGATTTATTTGTCTTTGTCAACAGGACTTCCTGCTGACAAATAGTCATCTGTCAAACTATCATGTACGAAATTAAGCAATTAGTAAAAGATAAGCTAATCACCTCCGTGTTCTATATAAAGAAAGCCATCGAGGAGCACCAAGAGCCACCACTCCTATATATGTACACGTAGTGAAAAGCATCAGAATTTGCCACCTTTTCCATGGACTCTCTCTCTCTCTCTCTCTCTCTCTCTCTCTCTCTCTCTCTCATTCTGATTTTTTTCGCTACGTGTACATCAATATTTATGTGATCGGGCATGGTTATACCTTGACATTCATCTATTCACATGTGCAGGTTGCATGTGGCTTGTCTCCTTTGAAACTTTCGTGGACAAAATCCTCATACAACCATGTGTAGCTGTTAGAAGTTACACCATACCTTCTATCTACGTAAACGATCGTACTATAGGATATAAGTGTGTTTCCTCTTATCACTTAACGAAGTAAACCCTCATACTGGTGAGATTACTCGATAATATATAATGGGAGATCGACTTTCCTTTGCATGCTTGGTATACCTAAATTAGAAGAGATGATTAAGTTTACTAGACTAGCTTGTGAGATCGGTATGCAAGAGTGACGTGGTAGACTATTGTGTTGAATATGATCCACTTGTTTAAATATTTTATTATAGTCTTGTCACATCACTGAGTTAACTAGTTCTTGCAATCTGACGTAATATATGGGTTACTCTACTAAGAATGTAGTAAACTTCTCTCAATGAATGATGTGAAACTCCAAATAACTGTAATTATTGTCCCCTTAAAAGATGCTCTCTAAACTATCACTTTGACACAATCACTTTGACCCTCCATGGTGTTCAGTTTACCCCATTACACTTACAATTTCAAGATGAAGCATTGATCGTTTGTTTGTCTTATTCCAAACTTCTCGTAAGGCAACGGCAAAGCTTTAATTTTTCAATTTTACATGAGCTTTTAGATGCATGTTCTTTAACTCCGTGCAACGCTCGCCCACATGTCCTATAGAAAGAGGGGGCAGTCGTCTCGTATTACTTGTTAAGAGGACTCATCTTATGCACTCTTCTCCACTCAACACTAAATTTATAAAATTAGTGGGTAATGACCCACTGAAAAGAGCAACCGTAGATGCAGCAAAAAGACCGGAGTCGAAAACCCTCGTGGGTTGGGGCAATCAATTGGGCACTCAAGTGATGACCCGCTTAGAAATTGACGCCATCCGTTCAAATGTCACCAGTTACGTTCAAACTGCTTCAGCCACATCCATCTACACGAACAAAAGGTTTATACTCAAACCGATTTACAAGGCTCGCGGAGTCTTTGATGGCCTTTTGATAATCCGATCACTTCGCTGGCATCTTTGGATTATAAAAAAAGGATTTATGTATCAAGTACTTCTCAAACAAGGTGAATGGGCTAAACTTGGTGGTGGAGATAGTGGTGGGTGGCTTCAGATTGGTCAATACCAAGGGGCTTCCTCAATCAATCCAACCTTGACGAGGGCTTTCGAGTGCAAGGGTGGGAAGTCCACTTGAGCAATTAAAGTCATTTTATTCGAGGCAGAATCTATAATTTAAATCTTTTTTCTTTTATTCTTTTTATTGGCAGTGGAGCCAATCCCACTAAAGCTCAACAACCACTTGCCATCTATTGAATTGTTAGACCTAACAATTATAAATGTGATTTACTGAAGTGATTCCATTGCATCGGTACCCATACCGTATGGCGATAGGGTGGAGGAAGTCGAACCTAGGCGCATACGTGGATCAACTTTAAACTAGGTACCGGTACCCCACATTAACTTTAGATTTATCACTTCGTGTAACGAATTAACAATATAAGCAGATTAACAATTTAAGACACGATTTTTTTTATCATGTCATAAACGGGTTGTGCCAAACATAAGCCTATTTGAACTTGTCGCGTCATACAAGCGATTCATACCTAGAATTGCCGCCCACATTACTATCGATCCATCATTCTTAAAATGTTGTACCCTAATGCACTTAGTGTTTGGTCAGTGGAGAGAGAAAAAATCTATTGATATTATAGTATGAAGTTTCCTAAAGTGCAACAGGATTTAATATGGAGTTAAATATAAAATAAAATAGAGGAATTTATATATATGCAATCTATTACGTATATGTACAAACATAAAAGTAAGGAATATGCGAGCTTATTTATAGGTACTACATGCTAACTATCTATAGTAATAAATCATAAAAATACTTAATAATATCTTAGATAAGGGGAGGACAGAATCCAAATCCTTTTGTCCCTCTCTTTACAAAGCATTGGTGTGGCTCCTTCCTGTACTAGATACAACAAATTTAGTTTGGTCACCCAAATATTAGCTTCTTCCTTTTATTTTTCTGCATTTTTCTTCTTCTTTTTTGGGTCAAAGCTTTTTCTTTAGTGAAGTCATATCACTTGTATTCTCCCTTATGCGTACATTCACCGCCGGATTGGAGACGTGCCAAACCCCATTAATATATATATAGTGCCCTAAGTCAAATCTACATCGTCTCCATCATTCTGCTTCTAATCGTCTGTCGCTGCAAATATTTCGGAGGAGGTTAAGCTTCTGGTTATGGCGGAAAATTCGTCTAAGAGGTATTGACATGACCTTGCTGGAATGTGACCATGCGGGCAGCTCGTCCATTTACTGACCTTGCTGAAGTCTCGATCGTTTCGTGCATGGTTAGGGTTTTTGGTGTTGTTATGGGAATATGAAGAAAGTCTTGATTTCCCTTCCAGGTTAGAAGGCAAGGTTGCCATCATCACTGGCGGCGCGAGCGGGATTGGCGCGAGCACGGCGAGCCTCTTCCACCAGCATGGCGCGTGGGTTGTGATGGCGGACATCCAGGATGAGCCTGGCCTGGCCCTGGCGGCAAAGCTGGGCCAGCGGGCCTCCTACGCCCACTGCGACGTCTCCGTCGAGGCGGACGTGCGCGACCTCGTGGACGACACCGTGGCCAAGCACGGCCGGCTCGACATCATGTATAACAACGCGGGGGTCCTCGACCGCCCCTTCGGGAGCATCCTCAACACGTCCCTGAGCGACCTCGACCGCGTCCTCCGCGTCAACCTCTACGGGGCCTTCCACGGGGCGAAGCACGCGGCGCGGGCCATGGTGCCGCAGCGCCGGGGCTGCATCCTGTTCACGGGGAGCAACTGCACGGCGATCGCGGGGGTCTCGACGCACGCGTACGCAGCGTCGAAGCACGCGGTGGTGGGGCTGACTCGTGGGCTGGCCGCGGAGCTCGGGGAGCACGGGATAAGGGTGAACTGCGTGTCGCCATTTGCGGTCACGAGGACTGGGATGACGGGGCTGGGGAAGATGAGCGAGCCCGAGCTGGCGAGGCTGGACGAGGGGATGAGGGTGATAGGCAACCTGAAGGGCCACGTGCTGGTGCCGGAGAGTGTAGCGCGGGCGGCGCTGTACCTCGCCAGCGACGAGGCGGACTACGTGAGTGGGCTCAACATGGTGGTGGACGGCGGGTACAGCGTGGTCAACCCGTCTATGATGACGGCTCTTGCTGCGCGCCCTCCGAACGGTAAGGCTTGAGCCTGTGCTGATCGGGGCCTTTGTTTTTGGGCTGGATTAATAAGGAGGGTTAGGTCTCGTCATCGTGCGCCCTTCAATCTGTGTCGTCGGTCTTTGCGTTTGTGGTGTTTTAGATTTTTCTTGTCCCGTCGAAAGCATCAGAGCAATTCTAGTTTTGGTCGGAACTGTGGTTTGTCTGTCCACGGATTCCAATCAATCCACGCACATTAAACATCGGTGGATTGAACGTTAACCCTATTTAATATCTACGCTACAAGACAAAAATATCATGCTTATATTGCGTTCTATTACATCGTACCAAACACTATTCGCTTTCACTGTCGATTAGAATCCTATCTAAAACATTAAATTACAGTTCTTGATCCGAGGTTGCTCTTAGATACCATGGCCCGATTGCAATTCATTTAGTTTCCTTCGCAGTTTTGCATTCGATCATACATGTTCAGACTCTTTTGTTTTGTTGGTTCTTAAAATTATAACACATGCTAGATGCGTATCTCATGAAATGAATGGAAAGTTCACAGAGGAACCTTCCATTATGAACATTCAACCGAAAAACTTAGACTATCAAGTGCGAAATGTTAAATGTATATTGACGCGCATTACGATTTCGCGCTACTTCGCCAAAATGCTCCACGGCCTAATAACATCTGGTCAAGCCAAAGGCCCCATCATATGAAAGTGTACTTCTAGCCCTGGCCTTCTCTCCCTTCCTCTTCTCTCTTCCGAGAGATCGTTGTATTCTCTTAGTTTCCTCATTTTTAGTTGTACTTTCTTACATAGTAAACCTTGATTTTCGCTAACTTCTCTGCCCACGACGTAGCTCCTTCCTCTTATCCTTTTTAGGGCATAATTACTTCACAGGCGAGGCTGAATCTCCATTTCATCCCACAACCACATATGTTGTACCGACTTTTGAGCTGCTTTTCCTATTTTATTAACCGAAATAACAGTATTGTGCATTTACCGAACTATTGCCTTTGTGACATGCATTATACCTCCTCAAGACACGATATGCCACAAGTCCAATTTACACTAGTTTCATGTCGCGTTCAGGAAAAAAAAAAACTACATTGATCAGGCCTTTCAGCACATTATATTCGGAGAAAATCGCATTGTGCTACTTCATAAAAAGAGTCAGCCCTGCACATTTTGCTGTTGTAATCCTTATGATACCCACGTGAAATACCGGGACATAACTAGCAATGTGAAAAGCTTGAAACAGAGTCCCGGGGACGTAACTAGTCTAAGAAAAGCTGAACACCGGATTCGGCGTGACCACTAACTAATTATGTGAAAAGGAATACACTCAATTAGTACCTTAAAGGGGAATTGGACTGTTGATTTGTATACGGTCGTAAACAAGACGGAAAAAACACACGCGTCATAAGATGCTTTACTTACCACAGAAGTTCTCTAATTAGGGATCGATTAAAGCATCTCTTTGAAAAGAACGATTATCGCCATGAATGCATTCACCATGCAAATAGCTAATAGCATACTGCATTGGCCTGTTGGCTGTTGCGAAGAGGCTGATGATACGGCACTCTCCGTAAATTATCAGGATTTCATTCACATCATTCAAATACCACTAGAAAGTAGCAGTGACTAGCTCAGGTCTTAACAAGTGCTGACAGGATATTAGCGAATTCTCTCCTTCGACTCCAGCACGTGACTTTAAAACTTAGCCAGGTGGCCAGTTCATTTGTCGCCCGCCAAGGAGGTGAATGTGAAGGTGGTAAACTGACTGACCTGCAATCCAATATCAGGAAATCAAAATCAAGGTTCAACTCTCTAAAGACTCTATAAAGAGGAGCATCGCAAGCTCAAAATTGGTGCTCACATCCACTTGGTCCATCATTAATCACAATGCGAAAGCCATCTTCGAGGCCTTCCTGTATGGCAATAAGTTTGGCAGTGTAAAGAAGGTATCCAAGAATCTCACAGTGCCTCTCCTCAGCCTGTAAAAGTAAGCCGACCATGAATCAGGAAGAGTTATAGAAAAACAACTGGAAGCAGGCTGATTCCAGCTTGTGATCATCATGCATGAATCAGTCCATTGGCCTGTAATTTGAGGGAAAGAGAAATATGTGATTGCTTACGATGTTTTACTTTGCATATACAGAGAGCTTTGCGAAGATTTTATCGAACTTTCATACTGCTTATAAGAATCATCGAAATGTCGGGAAACTTAGACAAGTAATAAACAGGAAAATCTGATCAAGTATCTAACAACTCAGCATTAATATGACGAGCAATAGAAAACCCAGATACAAAAGTCAAAACACGTTGAATGATCATTGATATAATCCCGTAGCCAACGAGGTAGGCCATTCCTGTTAAGGGACACGACGGGACCAAGCCTAGCCATGATCAGCCTCTTGAATTAGCAGTTGCAGTATAATTTCTTGCCAGAGAATAATTTAATCTGTGACGAGTTGCTCAAATTGAATCCAGACCATTGAACTACAGCATGTTTTTATGGTGGTCTTTTCGGCAAAACTTGGAGATTATCACTGGGATCATCTTCAGAATGCTAACATCTGTCAACTAATAATTAATCTATTCCACATTTATTTAAGGTATGTCTTCTTCAAACCATGGCACTAGAAACATTGCACACTTCCCCCTCCCTGGGGGGGACGTTATTGGCACGTGTGAAACATAGTGTCCTTTAAAAGAAAATTCCTCAGAGACAGATAGATGCAAAATCCTATCTTGGCAGTTTGGTCAACAACACTAATTATGCACTATTTATTAAATAGTACTCATTTAAAATGCAAGGATAAATAGAAAGTAGCATCAGTTACTTTCAAAACTTCAAGATGACCATACAGAGCTGAATTTTGTTTTTTGACAAATATATATGAAACCATTTAAAACAACAAAACTATCCCTGTACTCTAACAAAGAGCTGGCTCCAGCTCAATCAAGATAACAAAAGAAATCCTCTCAGTGAGAATAGCTAGTCATAATTTAAGTTGACAGTTGGAATTGGGTCTATAGGGTGCTGACCAGGGGGTTACGAAAGGACGTAAGAATAGAACAGGAAGTACCTTAGACAGTCCTGTTAACCCATCCTTCACTTTTGGGATGATCAGAATGTGTGTCGGTGCCTGAGGAGAGATGTCCCTGAAAGCCAGCACCTGTTCCAGAAGAATAATACAAACAACACCTTTGATTCAAGAAGATCAACAATTTCCTCCGCACACAAAAAAATAGAAAAGGCATGATGATACTTTACCAGTGAGCAGATAATACTCAAAGTTACTTATAGAAACCACAAAAGCAATTCTATTAAATCAGTTTAAACACCTGTCCTGTAATCTAACTGTGGATGCCCTGTGCAGCCCAGCCAGAAACTTCTGGTTGTTGATGCAAACAACTGAGGCTAGGGCGATGATTCATGCAAGGTTTATTGTTAGGGTCCCACAACACTTTCTGTATTAAGTGAGAGCATGAGAAGTTGATTCGTACAGATAACACCATAAATCCTATCATATTGCAAACTTCTTTCAAGTGTTCATGCATTATTGAGGTGAAAGTTTCTCATCTCTAGTACATAAAATCATCTAGTATAAGCTTGTACTGTGCAACATGTCTCTCCACAACTTTCACTGGCCATCTCCTCTAGTCCAGTACTGTGCAGTCCAAACAATGAGGTCCAATGAAATTCCACCAGTCAGAAGCATAGGCTAACCTCTAGCGAGTAAGCCAACCACATGTTTTCATTTCGCAAGTGTAAGAACACAACTTTTAAGTTGGATTAAAGGGACAAAAAAAAAAAAAGGATGCCGCAAAATAGAGTAATACTGGTGCTTTTCAGTCAACGAGGAACCGGGCAACAACATCAGAAGAACAAAACTAAACAGTGTCGCAACAAGATGGAAGCAGTCGATAGTACCTTATCATCCTCATAGACAACAGTGGAAGGAATTTCCTTCTTTATGATCTTGTCAAATCTGCAATATAATATCCACCAGATCAGCATCAAATAAGTCCCAAACCAAATTCAGTACATAGATATACCCCATGAATCTAACAATAACAATTAAGGAGGCGTGATTAAAAGGAGTGCAGAGTTTTCCAAAATTGGATTTTTCAACTAAAGAGAACCTCTACAGCCTGAAGTCCGTCCTCGATCAAACGAAAGATCTCGGGAAAAATTTAAAATCTGGAGTGCGTTTCTCAGACGATTCTTCCATCACTCCTAAGAAACAACTCCGGCCCACGTCAATCCACTAAGCAAGCCCGCCCCCCCGCCCCAACACCAATCTCCCTACTCCCTCGAGCCCGATCAGCCAGTCGCCCACGATTCGCGAGCGAGAGATCTCGTCTCCAATCATGAACACGCACCACGAACTGTCGAACTTACAATCAAACGACTAGTCCGATGGAAACCAGCAACCGATGCTCCCAAAAAAAGGGAGAAAGAAAGAGAACCCAATCGAACGCGGGAGCGAAGGTTCCACCCCGTCGACAATTCGACGGGAAGGGGAGAGAAATGCCGGACGGGAGTGGAGATCCGACGATGCAGAGAGCGAGAGAGCGAGAGAGAGGGGAGGGGGGCAGGCACTTACATGGTGGGAGCATCGGAGGGAGCGGCGGAGAGGGCGGCTTCCTTCTCAGAAGCCATCAGAGGGTTCGGCGAGAGGTGAGAGCTCAGGAGGTCGAGCCTACGGATGGAGCGAGAGGTCATCAAGCTCCCCCCACCCTCTTCTATAGTGGCCAGGCCACCACTGTCCACTCCCTAAGCTTAAATTCCACGTCCAACGTATCTTCGGAAATAGATGATCGGTAATGTGTTATCAAATGTCAAGATTAATGTTTACAGCAAAGCATATGTTTTGTTTGGTAAGCATATGGAAAAATGCCCTACAAATTTGCTTAAATGCTCGATGTAATGCCTTAACTTTGAGAAAAAAATTAGTCCATGAGGCTTTTTTAATTGGATCGATGTTTATTTTCTTGCTGAGTAGATTAAATGAAATTGTTCATGTTGGCGTCGTCTAACGCCGCGAGTGTCCAAGTTGGCATCCGACTTATCGAGTAGCAAAGTTCAAATGCTTCCACGCCCTTCATTAAGAGGGCCCCCGGGATTGAGTTGGCCTACAAAATGATGAGTTGGCAATTCATGTACATAGAAAAAAGCACGTGTTGGGCAGGGTGTATCCAATAGAAGAACTGCATTATAAAGATTTTTAAATATTTAAAGATCTAATTGAATAATTAAGACACGCTCACGTGTGGCTGCGTTGGTGGAGACGTTCCTTCCTCACAATTAGGTTCATCAGCTCACAGATATAATTTCGTAATTTAAGTGGAAGACCCTGACAATAAGTTGCTGGCCCAATCTCTCCCAATGTATTGACCAGTGAATACATAGGTCTAAAAAACTAGCGGAAAGTATGGATCATTGATCATACAAAAAAATCGAATAGTTAAGAGATTAGAGATTAGAGATGATATTGAATATTAAAAGGAAAAGTCTAGAGATCCTAAGTATAACTTTCAAGTTTATTTGATACATTTCTTTATGATTTTAAGACAAATCTTGATTTTCATCTTGTGATTGTTTAGTCTCACATTTGTCGACGGATCTAGATTAATCTTGATTGTGAAATAATATGTAGAGAATGATTTAGATCGAATGCGTCACAGATGGAGCTTTATATAATCTTCATTAGAGATTAGATGCTAACAAATGAAGCATTGTATAAATTTTCATACTTTTATGAAAAATAAAAGTTATCAGAACGATCGCAAAAGTAACGAAAATTTTCTTCTTTTTATCTCCACACTGAGTTAGTAATACCGAGCAAGAGGAACAATGGTATTTCGTGTTGATATTGGCTTGAGTATTGAAAAGAAAAGAAAATATTTTGAAAATAATTACGTTTAGTTAAAATTATCGTTCTGATGAAATTTCATTTACGCATTTTGTGCCTGAATGAAAAATCACGGAGAGCCAACGGAGGGAGCAAGAGTTTACCAGATGCTCGACGAAGGAGGGAGGTTAGGTCAACCATCCACGGCGTTACAAGGCGGTATGGCCGCCGAGCTCGACTCCGACTCCGACTCCGACGATCTAGGGACAAGGTGCTCCGGCCTCGAAGCCTAGCCCGTGGGCCCGAGCCGCTCAAGGTGAGATATTTCCCCCCTCAAGCCCATCGTTCTCTCGGGCCTCGCTTTTAAAAGTACTGCTGGGCCGGACCCGAGCCCGTCGAGAAAGAAAGCGAAACCTCTTTCCTACCAAAAAAAAAATTTCTTTCACCCGTAAGAAATTGAAATACCATCCAAGTTATTTGACGCCCCTCTCTACGTTCCCTTCCTACGCCGCTTTCCCACCGAATCTCGGAGTTTCGCGAATGCGACGCCGGCATCGAACACTCCATTCGTGGATTCCAACCTTTTCCTCTTGTATACTTCTTTTCTGGACAGTTCGAGGTTGTCCCTTTTGTGGGGCGGGGGTCCCCCTCTTCTCTTTCTTTCTTTTCCCCCTCTTCTCTTCCTTCTCTTTCGCCCGACTTGGGTTTCGGGCTCTTAATGTTAAGTAAATTAATCAAAGAAATTTATCGGATGATCAACCCAGTCGGCCGATCCATTACATGGGAAGAATTTGAAATCACGATCGATTCAATGTGCTGAGCAAAGTGCGCCGAACGGCCACCAACTCGACCGATGGGAAAGGAGCATCGCTGAGAAGAAAGACAATAATGGCGTGAGCTTGTCAGATTATAGAAGCTTTGACTTTGAGGCTCTGATTCTGTGATTATTGAATGAATGCCTCATGACGTCCTTTGAGAAATGGCATCAGCCGGCGATCTTGGGTCCCCAGCGCTTTGTGCAAAGATTTCTTCTCCTCTCTCTCTCTCTCTCTCTTTTGTTTCTGTTGCCTCTTTTTTGGGGCTTTGGCGAGTTCTGGTTCTTCTTCTTTTCGAAAGCTTTTCCTTTCCGTCTCACTGTTGCTCTGTGAAAAGCCGTCTCCCCCTTCTCCCGCATCTGCAGCCCTTCCTCCTCCTCCTCCTCCTCCTCCTCGGCTTCCCCATTCTTTTCTCCTTCTTCTTTTTTCCTTCTTGAGGTATCGTAAAAGACAGTGGGAATAACTCCCATCTACACGTACGAGGATTCCGGCTTAAAATATTGGGATTATATTCTCTCTCTGCTTCTGGGGTTTCACGGTTGCACCTGCCATTCGTTTACTGGTCGCCGTTGATACGAAATTTGTGCAAATTTCCTTCTCTCTCTCTCTCTCTCTCTCTCTCTCTCTCTATCTATCTATGTCTTGCGAGCTGCTTTTGGCTTGCGGGAGCTGAACTGGATCTCAAGATCACTCCTTTTCTGTTCCGACGCCTAGGCCACTCCAGATTCGCAAAAAGGGTGTGCGCCGATTCCTTGTCTTATTTGAAGCATTTGAAGCAATGTCCTTGAATCATAGGAGTTAGGTTTCGCAATCTGGTTCCAAGAAAATGGGATCTCAAGGGGGTGGTTTTGGCGGCGGCGGCGAAACCGCGGCGCAGCCACTGTCGAGGCAAGGCTCTCTCTATAGCCTCACGCTTGATGAGGTCCAAAACCAGCTGGGATGTTTGGGGAAACCACTGGGTAGCATGAATCTTGACGAGCTTCTCAAGAGCGTGTGGAGTGTGGAGGCCAATCAAGGCTCGAACGCGGGCATTGCCGACCCCGAGAGTATGCAATCCGGCCTACTCGTTCCGCTGCAGAGGCAGCCAAGCTTCACACTCTCGAGGGCTCTCAGCAAGAAGACTGTTGATGAGGTGTGGAAAGATATTCAAGAGGGCGAGATTGATGATGTTAGTGACAAGAGCAAGAAGAAAAAGAACGATAGCGGTCTTGGTGACCAAGATCCCAAGCCGTCATTGGGTGAGATGACACTTGAGGACTTCTTGCACAAGGCAGGAGTGGTGGCTGAATCTCCTGTTGTCAACAAGAACGGAAGTCATGTTTTCGGGGATGAGTCAGTGAATACCGGCGGTCCTCAAAGTGCTCAGTGGATGCATTACCAGCTCCCTTCAGTTCAACCGCAACAAAATGTGGTGCCGATCTTCATTCCGGGCCACCATGTGGTCCAGCAACCCATCCCAACCATCGCGAGTCCCTTTCTGGATTCAGCTTTTGGTGATGCGGTGCAAATGACTGCATCACCCTCCTCCCTGTTGGGCACATTATCGGATTCTCCAACCCCGGGGCGCAAAAGAGTTGCCCCACGAGATTTGGTGGAGAGGACTGTGGAGAGGAGGCAAAAAAGGATGATTAAGAACAGGGAATCTGCGGCTCGGTCTCGTGCAAGGAAGCAGGTCAATCCTGCTTCTGAGATGTGATTATTGTGTTAAGACAGTTGTTTTATGATGCCTTCGGGGCTTGATGTGATCCTTAAAGATGTTTATGATTATGATGTTGAACAGGCATATACACAAGAGTTGGAGAATAAGGTTTCGCGTTTAGAGGAGGAAAATGAAAGATTAAGAAGAAAGCTGGTATGTTCATTGTCTTGCCTTTTAATGCTGAGTAATATCTGCGCTGATATTTTTGTGACAAGAAGGAATCTTTTGTGCCATCTCAGTCCTTTAAATTTAAGATGTTAAGTGATAGGTGATTGCATAAATTGATATTTGAACCCTATTTAGTTAATCAAGACATGGCGAAAGCGAAATATGCTTACTATAGGAAAAGTATATGTTAGTCTGGTCCATCTTGATTACAGTTTTTGAATCGCATTGTTGAGCCTTTGGTCTGTCATGCGATTAATATGTGCAATGATGCATATCAGGTGATGTATTGCTCTGAATGAGGAAAACTAGACAATGCAATGCACTCTTCTTATTGGTTGAACAAAAGGCTGTATTGGGTAAAGAGAAAGATAATTGGATCTGATCTACAGCCCTAAACACTCTACTTTGGTACGGCCATGTAGTATATCTACAGGCGATCCGGATTTCTCCGTGATTTTGCATAATGCTGTTTACTAGTCAATTGATAGCTCATAGATTACCACCGCGGAAGGAAAATCATTTTCTGTCAATTGTCTAAGTTATTCCTCCATCATGATAGGTTTCTCACTTGAGCCATTTTCTCTGTCTACGTATGTCCAGATAGGTAGTTTCTGTTTCCTATTCTGTTCTCCTTTCCAGATGAGTGATTTTATTGTAGGGGAGCATTCATTTGCAGTGACAAGGCATTAATACATTTTTCCTTATCTGGTCTCTGCTCTATAGTTTGGGGCAGAACTGGTTTTTACTCAGTTTGGTACTCTCTCATGGTGCATTCCTTAATTTTCACAATACTGCAGTTTTGGCTGTGTTTTTTGCTGCTATAGTTCCTATTGCTACCAAAATCCAGAAGTACCGAAACTGATATCGATGACATTTTGTCACTCATTCCTTTTATGCAACTCATTGAGCTCTGAAAACATTTGGAGATGGTACTCCAGTTAGGATCCTAGAGAACCTGGTAATGCCTTAGTCTCCTCATGGCAACCTATGTGGCAAAACCCTCCAAATGTTTTTGCTCCTAAAAGCTAAAATTGGCTGAGAGCTAATTTGAAAAAAGTTGCATAGAGTAGTTTTGATGCTCAGTTTTACTTGTTGGCACGACCATGTTCATGCTTTTAGCATACAATAACTTCTCCTTGCCACTGTTACTACTAAAAAAAAAATTCACCATACCTGTGGCTAGGAGGCTGATCAACATCTCAGACAACCATATTTCTATTCTATTCTCATCATTTAAGGGCTGCTATAACTATATGGAATCTCTGTGTTGCTTGAGAGCCTATTAGGTGATTTCGTTGTGGTAATGAGGATCATGTAAAGTCGATGCTCTAGATAGACAAGCATGGACACGCATCTAATGTTCATCCCCTTGAGGCAGCACCAAAAAGTAACATCTTGCTTGGACCTGCTACTGAACGTTGATTGCGGCAAATGAGATGGTTTCACTTCTTTCTCTGATCTGTGACATTTTTTCTTGCTTTGCTCTCTTGTTTCCATGAACGTTTGTAATGTGAACACCATGAATGCACCCCACCACTTCTCTGGTTTTCGTGAGCTCTCAAGATTTCCATTTTCTCCCTAACATGATGAGATCTCACTTGCAGGAAGCGGACAAACTGTTGTCATCCGCACCACCTGCCGAGCCGAAGAATCAGCTCCGAAGAACTAGTTCGGCCCCACTTTGACAATGTACCATCCATGACTGCTAGGGACGAGATTACATCTAACCTCTGTTGTTTCTTTGACTGACTTCAGCACGTCGATCTCCTCAGTTATTTGAAGTCGATGCTTCAATGCTCTGCTGACTGCGGTTCGAACTTCTAGGAGTGTGCATTTTCCTCCGCCGGTTCTAATTGTCTTTGCCGTCCTTCGGTGGTGTTTGTTACATGTACATTAATCACGATAACCTAAGCTTATGCAGCATTACAGATCCGTCGAAGTTTTTGCAGCATTGCAGATCCGGCTCATTCTTCTCCTTTGTTTAGAGCAGGCTTGTCCTATGTAACCTTGAATAGATAACAAAGCTGAGCAGGAGATTGCAATCTTTAGCACCTTTGCAAATTATGCACGAGAGACAAAATGACATTTCATTCCGCATCGTACACATCGTTGTAGCAGCAGCATAAATATGATCCACTATGATTTTTCTAGAAACACGTGTCAAGTCGTCTCGATTTTCGAGATGGTTGTATTCATCCCGGCGGAGTGCACTACGCTGTGTATATTAATTTTGATTTATCCCTCATGTCAAATATGAAACATAGGAGCTCCAATGTCTGCTTTGCTTTCCCTTAGTTCTCCAACCCTAGGAAACATAATGGTAGAAACACGAATTATACTTTGTTTCTCGAGTAGCGCCTAATCTACGTGAGATTAGCTACTCTATATATGTCGGCGCCATCTGATGTGCTACCTTGCAACCCATTTGTTTATCATCATACGTCAATTGAAAAGAAAAAAAAGAAAATTTGGTAGTGTTTTGGAATTGCTCATTGCAATAAAAGAATCCATTTTAGGTGACTACTTTGTCGAAAATCTACACTTCTGGCCCTGTAATTTGTGCGAAATTTAAAGCGGTCCTTGTAATCTGTTTCATGTCAATTCTAGTCTATGTGCTAATCTCTAGTGATAATTTCGGTCCTTTCGTAGAATTTCCTTTAAGATTTGACAAAAGTGCTTAGGTGACATCCGTCAATCAGTCAATATTGTCTTTCTATTTATTCAAGTTTTAAGGTTAATATTGCCTTGGAATCTCTTAGAAAACATTAGTCAAGAAGAAAATTTAGGGATCAAATAAAAAAAATTAAGGGAAATAGTTAATATTGGCTCATAAATTATGGACCAATTTACAGTATGGTATTTGAAATAATAATTTGTTTAATCTGATTCCTAAATTATTATCTCATAATGTGATGTGGTCCCGGAACTTTTAATTCGTTCAACGTGTTAATCTAAGACACAAATTGTCTCTAACTTCAGTTCACTATATAATATAGTCCTTACCATTTTAATTTGTTCAAACTAGGTCTAGTCATCCCTAAATTTTTAATTTGTTTAGCGTGTCGATTTAATTCTCGAATCATACGTAAATTGTCAATATTGTGCTATTATTAATTTAAGTTTGATGATGATATTCAATATTTTTGTACGTTGATATTTTTGTAGGCCAACTTCGGCTTGCATTGTTTTTGTGCCAACTTCAGTTTTTTCTTGCTTATCATCCTGAGACCTTTGCATCCTTTCACTCATATCGTTTAATTGTGAGTGAAAATTTCTGTGGTGCCAAGACACTTCTTCTTATATATTTTCGATAAAAGTTTATACAATTACTTATCTTACCAAAAAATTAAATATTTATAAAAAAATTTAGGGATTATATTGAATAATTTAAAAGTTGATCAATTTTATTATATATTAGATTAAAATTAAAAATCATATTCAATAAAGTGTAAACTTACAGATAAAATTACACGGTTAGTGAGAGTTTAGAGACCATTTTACGTTGTGCGGGAAGCACTTTGGAAAGCCCCTTTGACCAACGTATGGCGCGGCTTTATTCTTCTTTTGAAAAGGCGGAAAGAGAACAGTGGAAAAAGAGGGAGCGACTCGCGCAGAGATGGCGGCATCTTATTCGTTCGCTTTACCTCCGTGGGTGGTGGTGGTGGTGGGGCGGCGGCCATGGGAGTCTTCTTTGTGACAGCTCGCACCCTGTCCTTGTTCTTCCTTTTTCCGTGTTTAGACCAGACAGGATCGCGGCGAAGGTAGACCACAGTGCGACCTGGCTTCCCGCGGCAAACGGTCTTGGGTCCACTCGCGCGGGGACCGAGGCGTTCGCATGTTTTAATCACGTGGCCATCTCTGCTTCTTGGCTTTCGCCTTCCGTGGACCGGTAGTTTACCAGACGTGGTGGTGACCGACAAAGATCCTACTATCTCTCTCTGTGGGGACCAAGCCGTCCGCGAGTCAACCAGCGCTTGGTGTTTGGTCGCCGGCGAAGCGTCGTAAGGGAGGAGAAGCGAAAGGTGGGAAGGAGGAAAAGTACGAACAATGGCGGAGAACACGGAGGCGTTGCTGGAGAAGGACGAGAAGGCTCGGGCTCGGGAGGATTGTCCTGGGTGCAAGATCGATCGGCTCAAGGAGACGAACCGGGGCGTGCCTTACAAGCTTTTCTTCTACGTCTGGTTCATCGTCCTCTGCGCAGGTCGCGATCGTTGTGCTCTTTTTGCTAAAACTACGCGATAAAGTGGAAGCAAAACAAAACATAATCGAGCGTGTGTCCGACGTGACAGTGGGAGTTCGATGCTTCTTTTCATTTGATTGGTTACTGCCTGTTTTCTCTCTTCTTATCGTCGCTGAACGTTGAAAAGAATGGAGTGCGTACGAGAATGAGCGTGTATTTGCGTGCGCTTTCACCCGACAATGGATGTTTTGTCCTGCCTGAAGTGGGTCTGCAGATGAATCGTGTACAAGAGACGCTTTGACTTGGAGCGAACTGAAATGATTGCTCTCAGTCCACAACACTCGCAGCTCAGTTCTCACACTAGTGCAAGTATCAATCAAGCCTCGGATGAGGATACTGATCTTTTGTGGATGTTCTGTACAAAGTCAGAAGGTCCTGGGCTCCGGTCTTTGTCCTGTTCTGTTGCGGTCACTTCAGGAAAATCATTGGACACTAGGCTGTGGGACGAATGTCAATGCATGTCGGGAATGTAATTTGACTGGATAGATAATGTTTGCAGACCATATCTTATATTGGGGAGATGCTGAAGGGAAAGATGGGAGCGGAAATTAAACGAGCGGTGGGGAAGAGTATTAGTTGGAATAGGAGGTCAAACGGAAGGCGAGGTTTTTGACTTGTTAGTATGTCCATTGGTGCAGAGGATTGGAGAAACTATTGAGCTTAATCTAATAGCAGTCTGCTTTTATATACTTAATCACTGTTCAAGTACTAACGGTTCACGGTTGTTGTTTCTTGCATCATTATGTGGCCCATGGGAGTTACAGTGGTCAAAAATGTTTTATTTTGGTTCACCGCTAATGTATTTTCTTTTGATTATTGCAGCTTTGCCTATATCTTCTCTTTTCCCTTTCCTGTATTTCATGGTACTGTATCTTTTTTCCCTCTTAGCTTACTTGCTGATGATTTTAAATTGATTATATATGTTTCACTGTGAAAGTCAATGTCTCAGTTTTTGAAAGTTAGTGTTATTTGCAGAAGATGAGAACGCGTGCACATTTACTTCATTTAATCTCTTAGATTTCTGTCACTCGACTTCAATCTTGTATCTGTGTATGGAGATCAACATGCATATTGAGTAATCCGCATTTAGACACGTGAACAAAAGGTTTTCGATTTGAGCTTTTTACTGAAGCTCGCTTTCTCTTTGAGCCTACTTACCTCATTTACTTCATTTAATCTCTTAGATTTCAGTGACTTGACTTTAGTCTTGTTTATGCATATGGGGATTAACATGCATGTTGAAGTAATTCGCATTTAAATGCATGAACTCAGGTTCTTTATTGAATTTCACTTTCTCATTGAGCGTACTTAAGTCAGATGCCCTTTGGTGGCATGCAAAGCATTTCTGATGTGCTAATGATTACATTTTGTATTTGGTTATTTATTAAGGCTGGGTTGACTGCATGTCAATGCTCTTCACCAGCCCCGCAAGATCTGTAAAATGTTAGACTGTTGGTGGAGTAAGTTCCACTTTTTCAGTCCTTTTGACCCAAGGAGCCTCTGTCTTTGGTTCATTGATGCATTTTCAAAATGAGATGAATGCCAACATTATATTTTGATGATCTCTTCTATATGACTTTTGGCATCAGACAATTCCATATCTATGACCTCCAGTGTTTGCACCAGATGCTATTTTAGTTGAAAATCCTCATATAAACTTTCTGAACTTTACTAATGCAGAGCTTGTTATTTCACCTTCTCCAGATAAGGGACTTCAAAATAGCCAAGAGAGAAGAAGATATTGGCTTCTATGCTGGATATGTAGGTGAGCACTTGGCTTTACTTCATGCCGATCTCTTATGCATTTGTTTGTTCAAATATTCATTTATTTCAAAATTTCTGTTCGGAGAATTCAAATTCATTTAATTTGGTCTCCCTGAAGGTTCTGCATTTATGTTTGGAAGAGCATTGACTTCTGTACTCTGGGGAATGATAGCAGATAGATATGGCCGAAAGCCAGTGATACTATTTGGTACAGCTACAGTGTTAGTACTTCTAGACATCTGTTCTAATTTGTATAATTTCCCAGACACATGGTTGGTGAATATTCTCATAATTTTGTGCTCCATCTCTCGGTTTGTTCAATAAACAGGGTGGTTCTCAACACACTTTTTGGCCTCAGCACTAACTTTTGGATGGCGGTCTCCACAAGGTTTCTCCTAGGAAGTTTATGCGGCATACTTGGCCCAATGAGGGTACAGTCTTCTTAACAGTTCATGTTAAACATGGCTGAACTCTTGGGTCCAACTGCGTTTAAGGTCATAGATTGTACTGTAAAAACTAATTTAGAATGCTGTTATTGCTGCCTTGAGATGGTCAGTAAAAAAATGCTGTGAGGGCTACAGACCTATTATGCTTGAGATACACCTCTTTTAGTGAAGTGTTGTTAGTTCATGTGGCCATCCGATGCATACACTCTCACAATTCAACAATCCCTCTTATTTGTTACTGTGATAAAAATACACGTTTGAAGTAGCTTGAGATCTCATAATGGGACATATATCAGTTCCTAGACCACATATATGTGAGACCGCTGGCTACCATTTTGTCCTCATAAAACTAACTGTTTGATTGTGGCACCATATTAATGTACAGAGTGATCTGTGTACTAAACAGCTGTTGGGAGCTGTCGTTGAGCCAACAGGCTCCCATGCCTTGTCTCAGCTCATGTTTCTTTATTAGGTTTTTGTTGGTTTTTCTCGGTCTGATGCCCATATATGTGATAGGGTCCTTCTGAAACTACACTATTCGCTTAGCTTCCTTAGTTGCCACACTGAATCTCTGTCATCTTCGTGAAAGCATGATGAGTAGTTAAAGGTGTATGGAGATGTCTTTTGATTTATCTGATGAATTATTGTGGAAGAAACTGCTACAGACATTCATTCAGTTTTTAAATTGCCAGGCATATGCTTTAGAAGTTTGTCAGAAAGAGTATCAAGCTTTGGCGATGTCAATTGTATGAAAGTTCCACACTCCAATTTTCTTTATGATTATACCTTCTTCAAGTACAAGTATGACGCAATTGAATGAACCATAACTTTGCAGATTAGCACATCATGGGGTATTGGATTGGTCATCGGTCCAGCTATTGGGGGCTATCTTGCGCAGGTAATGCTTCTTCTTAACTGGAATTTACCATGAATGCATGGTCAAAGCACATAGCAAAGGGTTTCATGATTCAAAATTGCAGATTGCTTTATCTGTATGTAATGATGATATTACCTAGTCCTCTTGCAATGAGAAAACATTCATCTTAGCCCATCTGGACCACGATTTGATAAGGGATATCAGCTAAACTAGATGAGGTTTTTAAACTGGGACCCAATCGGCTGGTTCAACCTAACCAGGAACGGGACTATGGTCTGGTTCAGTTTTTACTTGAGAACCAGAGTGGTCAGGAGCTGTTCAAACCCATAGCTTAAGAAATTGAGCAGAGGTGGTGACAAGAGGGATTGAACACTTGACCTCATGGATGCAGCAACAACTCTTAGCTAGTCTAATGGCTTCAATAATTATATAGATATAGTGATTTAGTTCTATCTTGGGAAAACTTATCTACCTGGTGGTTGAACCAGCTGAATCCTGTGAACTGGAAGCCAGGCCAATTCTTTGACTGGTCTGGGTTTAAAGACACTGGTTCTAAATTTAAGTCATGGTCAATCTGGTTACTGTAAATTACCTTTAAAATAAAAGAGTTACTGAAATCATAATGTGATGTGATCCCTCTAGGCTAAATATAGCTTTTGAAATCTTTTCAGTTGTTCTAGAGGATTCATCTACTAATTAAACGCTGGTTCAAGCAGTAAATTTGGGAAAATTGGCATGGAAACTGTGATGCTATCTGAAGTTATGTGAAGGACAGGAGTCCAGAGCAACTAAGCCATTTCCAAGTGCCATCACTATAACAATAAGTGAAATTACTTGGTCGAAACAATCAAACATTGAATCTGATTTACGACCAATTATCTCATTGTATATCGGAGAACTATATAAATATCTTTTCATTCATTCCTCTTCGGGGCAGCACATTTTGTTTAGCTAGAGCTCCAAATTTTTAAAGGATTTGACAGTTCATCTGGTTCTGCATAATTGTTGGCTTAAAATCTACCTCTGGTCCAAGTCAATTTACTCAAGAAGTCTCTATCGTGTTGCCAGTCGTTTGGACTTAATATGATGCCTTAGTCATCTACATTCAGGTGGCCTAGGTAGCTAATTACTCCTTGATTTGATGCGTATTCTTTAAATTGCAGTCTCTTTCTCAGCACTTTCTTGTTCCAGATTCCTTGATACATGCAATGATGTTTTTTAAATTCTATTTTGCTTGTTTATTCCTCGTTTCTCTATCTGTTCAATTTGAATCTTCCAACCCGTAATACTAATTTGCCTAGAAATCTTTGAAAGATCCATCTCTGTGATGCAAAAATACATTACTACTAATTGTTTGTGCATGAATTATTTTGCAGCCTGCAGAAAAATATCCTAATATGTTTCCTGAAAAATCCATTTTCGGAAGGTAAGTGATGGTTTGAAATTTCCGTGCCATTGTAAGTTGTCCTTTTACCTTTTGAAGTCGCTGACTTCCTAAATCAATGAAATGTAGGTTTCCATACCTTTTACCATGTCTCTTGATATCAGTTTTTTCTTTGGGGGTGATGGTTGTCGCTTGCTGGCTCCCGGTATGTTACTATTTTTAACTTAAAGCCTTTCATTTGGCCTTTGCATGCCACTTAATTGCTGATATCATGTAAATGTTGAAGAGAATAGTGCATAACTTTCGTCTATCATTTTGTTAATGCCTGGTAATTTTCAGTCTGTGGAAAGGAGCATGCAAAAAAATGTTAAACTGTTAACTATACATGAAGGGATGAGTGTACAGGAAACATGGGGAATATGGGGTTTTTTGATTTCTCATATTGCAGAATTAAAGAGTAGACTCAGTGTCGTGATTTCAATTCTGCTGGATGGTAAAATTTGAAACATCTCTGGAACAATTTTTTTTTTAAAGGAGCAACAGTAAATTTGAATCTGTACGGGTCTCTGCTCTTTTTGTACTAAATAGGGTAGTTAATATCCTTCAATCTATCATGCGCAAATGGCAACATTATTATGTTGCACTATTCTAGTTACATTGGCTCACATACTGATCTCATTTTTATTTGACATTTTTTTCCCCGGTGTTTCTGGTTGATGGCTTCAAAGTTGTCCTTCAACTCCCATTTGAATGGAAAACATTCGCATCTGACTGTACCTGCCATCTTTTTTTGAATGCAGTTTTTCCTTGTGTATGCTCTATATAAGGATCCGTATACGGAACTTTTATGTGGTAGAGATGTGGCCTTAAATGTTCTTATTTTTATTTATTAACCACTTCTTGTGTCAAAGAATTCTTAAAATAGCCGAGGGATCAAATAATGACACGGAACTCTAATATATATTCTCAGGAAACCCTACATATGCATGGTGAAAACAGCAAAGAATGTGATACACTGTACAAGGCACTAGAGGCAGAGGAAAATAAAACTTTGAAGGAAGAATCACAACAAAATAAGCGAAGTCATCAGACGTCTTGGAGCCTACTCAGAAATTGGCCATTAATGTCTTCCATAATTGTCTATTGTGTTTTCCAGCTTCATGACATGGCATATACAGAGGTACTCATTTTAAATTATTGTTTTTTTTTGGGTAAAGTAAGTAATAAATTATTGTTTTTTTTTTTCTATGCTGTTTGCAATAATGTCTTTGTATAGTTGAATAGGTCCTAAGCTGACGCTAAGAGCCACAATGTGCCACTGGCGATGCTTGTTATCATATCAGCTAACTGTTTACCTATGGGCATAAATTTCCGAGGTGGAAATTGCTGCTGGCGCCTATCTGGAACTGGTCAATTATTGTTGGTGCAAAGAGCCATTGTGCTTTTGACAATCTGTCATCTTGAATACTATTCTTTGTTAATATTCATACTTTAATTGGTCATTCAAAGTGTTTGTTTATTGATCTATGCTTTGTTAACCACCTCCTTCAGATTTTTTCACTATGGGCTATCAGTCCTTGGAAGTTTGGTGGATTGAGCTATTCAACAGCAGATGTCGGTGAAGTTCTTGCTCTTTCAGGTAAAGACGAAGAGATTTATTGGAAAAATTATTTGATCTTGTGACCTATTATCTCTGATTAACAATAGCACTTTGGTACTGAAAGCCATCCTATCTAACCTTAAGTCAGAAGATTGTTTTAATAAATCTAGTTGGAAATTTGATCGTCAATTTGAGTTATGAACTCGAGATAGGCCAACACAAGTATTTTAATTGTTTAAGCTGTCTGAGTTGTACACCTTCGAATGAGATAAGTGAGGACCTGACCTGCTCAATCCTGCATTTTGGGTACATTATTGATCTGTAGGCTGATAGAGTCTTTTGTTTGATCTGGGCATAGCTGGGGACCCTGTAGTGCGTTTGAATTGTGAATATTACAATCATAGGGTAACTAATAGGGTGATTCTATAGGAGTTGGATTTTTTTTTTCTTGTGAAGGTCAGTTCTGTATACCTGTCGGTACCCCTAGGTGCTGTGTCTTTCTAATTTTATTTTCATAAGAAGTCGAGACCCTATATATGTTAATGATATCAGTGTTTACTTTATGATGAAACTTGTTATTATCCATTCCTTTGCAATCTATGCAATATCCGTAAACATAGCTGCGCAATTTATGTAGCCCGATCGATTCTGGATCTGATCTAATGGCTGTCCATTCTTTGGGTAAATATTAGGTCTTGGGCTCTTATTATTCCAGCTGTTTCTGTACCCACGAGTGGAAAGGATTTGTGGCCCAATTGTAATTTCTCGTGTTGGAGCTGTATGCCTTCTTCCCGCTTTCCTTTTTTTTTAATGAAAAATGGTGTACGACATTTGTCTCCTATTTCTTGCTCTTACATTGAATTTCTTTTCCATGTAAAAGGTGTTGAGCATAGTTCTGCTGTCAAGTTACCCCTTTATAGCTAAACTGACTGGCATTATTCTCACAATCCTGGTGGATTCAACATCTATTCTGAAGAATGTGCTTGCTGTAAGTTCAACATGCTCTTGAACCTTCTTGTGCAAGCGCCGTGGGAGCACATGGGCCAGTGCGTGTGTGCATTTTTGTTCTTATTTCAGTGTCTAGGGCGGGGGAGAGAGAGCTCCAATTTGGGTAACCATATCTCTATGGAGATAATATTATCTACTATGTTAGTACAAGGAACATGAGAGGTTAATTGCACAAGAATGATAATTTAAAGGAATAGAAGGAAGAGGACTTTATATACTTAGATTCATGTCGATTGACAGTTTCTGCAGCATTGCTGGCTATGATGCTCTTTTAGTTCCCAAATCCTAGAAGTTTGAATTATAACGAAAAGTAAAAGCAGTTTGCTCATTTATCATACTTAACTTGGGTATTGGATGAGTTACAGTTGTTGTTCTAGCTTCAAAGTTATTGTGTAACATATATGTGTAATAGAGTTTTATTTCTTTCTTGCTATGCCACACTTATATGGTATTCTTTATGCAAATAAGGTATCCATAACTACAGGCTTATTCCTACTTCAAAACAGAGCTGTGGTAATATTCTTCTTCTTGATTGCTTATTTGTTGGCAAGCTTAATTTCACTATGTCCGATTTTGAAATAATCCTGATTAAAAATGTTCAGACCCAGGAGCAGAGAGGAGCTGCAAACGGCATTTCTCTGTCTGCAATGTCTCTTTTCAAAGCAATGGGTCCAGCGGCAGGAGGTTCAATGTAAGAATTTTCCATCAATATAAGCTTTATGAACCCCATTTTTTAATGCTTGGCAATCCAATTACTCCTAAGCCTATTGAAAAATTCAATTTGTGGGAGGAATGTCAACAGGCTGACAGTGGCAAGTAGATTTTCCTGAATAGAATGGACTTGTAGTCTTTTTGTTAGAAGTATCTAAACTTCCTGTTACTCATGCATAAGATTCCTGATAATGAATGGAAGGATTGGAGAGAACCGTGTGGACGTTGATGACCGTACATATGTGTTTCTACTATATTTAGGTGTTACATAGGAAACTTGAGATCACAGAATATTGCACAATGAAATAGACATGTCCACTATGATAATACTAACAAGATTTATTCACGCATGAGATGATTTTGACATTGCGTTGTGGACGTATGCAGATATTACCATTTGAGGATAACCTTCAGAGAGATCGTGCTTAGCACATGGTTTCATAACTTCTATGAGTGTCCTAATCTAAATTAAGCAGGTTCTCAATGAAGATCATAAAAACTTCTTTCGATTGATATCTGGGTTAACTTTGTAATCAATTACGATTGCATGGAAAGTGACATTGTTCCCTTAAAATGAGGACTTGTATAGTGTATAGCCATAGGTCTCATATGATCATGCCTTATTGGAAGCACAGCCGCCCTCTCCTAATGATTGCAGAGGTAAAAATGCTTCCATAATGGGAAAAGGAAACTAGTAATGCAGGTTAACATTTTCTTGTAATTAGTCAATTGTCTTAGTTATAGGGAAATATATTGACATTTCAACGTGTTTATATGTGCAAAGTTAGAATATTCAGGATGCTTTGTCTGGAACATCTGCAAATTAAACTGTGCAGGATGCGTGGTAGGTCCAGTTGATTGTCTAGCTAATTCAGGTGTAAGCATAGACAAGCATTTTGTGTTCTTTGGGATGGAATCTGTATTAAGACAGTGTAACTGAGATTTTGTCTTCTGAAGCTTCTGCTTGGATTGATGCCGTCATTTGTTAAAACATCGCTGCATGGTTGATATGCAAAAAGTTATAAAAGAGCTCTTCTGCTAATTTCTTGTGTCAGACATCGAGCCATTTAACTAGTGAATAACAACTTTCAACTATTGCCGATATGCTGCATGAGACAATGGCTTTGCTGAAATCGTTTTTTTCCCATCATTTGGTGGTGGTTCTGTGAATAGGCTAAATGGATGCATTCTGTGGCTTAGTGAATTTTTGCCTCATTGAGATCATTATCCAACTGAAGCAGCTGAAGATAGGGCTTATGTTTAAGAGTTTTATTGACTTTTGATGCTTCTGTGTAACTGCAGCTTTTCTTGGGCACAAAAGCGTCAACATGCGTCTTTTCTGCCCGGTAAAGACCACTCTCTATACCTTACAAATATCTGGAATTGTTTGTCTAACTTTAGCTCAAGAAGTGATCCTATACATTGTCTATATGCAAGTTTTTATTGTAGCAAAAGGTTGCTGTAATCATCTAAAGAAAATTTGACTAATATAGTTGTGTTAAACTACTAAAAGATCTGTATCGACTTAGGAGGTACATATTTCTCTTTCGAAACATTGTAGTCTTCTGACAATCAACCTTTTGCACCTTTTCTTGCATGCTTTCTTAACTACTAGCCCTGGGCAGTTCGATATCTTCGGTGTTCCTTCCTCATGAAGATGCATGTTGATGCTTTCATATCTTATATTGACCTTTAAGTTTATGACTCTTCATGCTTTCGGATTTTGATATTATTAGAATGCTACCATGACCTAAACCATTTTCTTCGGCGCTGAAGAGTTTTGCTTGGCTGAAGCAAACCCCTAGTTCTCCAATCTCTTGACCTGCAATGATTTAACTATGACATATCTTTTAGAATGGAATGCGACAAGCTGTTTGTCAGCCTTGTCAAGAAGTTTGTGTGAGACATGGAACTCCGGGTCCACTTTGGAACTTATACAGATCACAAAGTTGTCATTTCCTTAGTCCTCCGTATACTGTGGTTAAATTAGCAAATTAATTTTTTGATACATTGATCAGGATTTTCAGTTATTCAAAATTTAAGTCCGCACCAGCCATCCTTTATTGAATGGCACAACTGTGGAAGATGGCCTCTTATGATAGAAGAGTGTTGCCATAGCTCTGTTGTAGTTATACACACAATAAATTGCATGTTATCGGTTTTGACGATATCAGATGGATGCACCTTTTCGATCACACCTCACTACCCTGAAGCATTAAGGACGTCTCACCACTCTCCTTCCTTTCTCTCCTTCCTTTCTGTGCCAACTGTGTTCTTGCAGACAGAAACATATGCAAGCTTGGCAATACTCACGTCAAATACTTATCCTAGCCTTTGCATATTAGTAGAACCTCGCATGACCATCCCTTTCTCAGCATAATCTTATTCTCTTCTCTATATTCTTTCAATCAATTGAAGCTGAACATATGCTTTAATAAATCACCTCATGGAAAGAAAGCTGAAATCTATGGCTTTGTCGGGATGCAGGTAATCACATGGTTTTCTTCCTCCTGAACGTTATCGAGGCATTGGGATTGCTGATGACCTTCGAACCTTTCCTGGCTCTGCCGAAGGACTAGCACTCTTTGGCGATACCGTGTTCCATTGCAGGTGTCATGCATTGCAAAAGATAAAAACTATACAGTGATAGATCAGTATACAATGCATCATCACATCATGGGCCCTTTTTAGCTCCGCGGTGCACAAATAGAATCCGAGACGTTTAGGTGCGGTGCTTTTACAGCTTGCAACTTCATTCTTGTGAAAGCAAGCGGAATGATAGTTCACGTATCTGTGAGTCTTCATTCCCGATTTTAATATACGTTCTTGCGGGCAGCCGTAACTTTTGGCTTTGTGGCCTCGGTAAGCTGATGACTCCTTCATGGTATATATGTAAAGCCGAAACTGCTCGGGTAGCCGGCAGGCCTTCATTCTTTTTCATCTTTTTCCTCTTGTTTGTTTTGTATGGTGAACATTACGGCCTCCAGGAAACTGCATTCTTCATTGTTCACGTCACTAGCATATGGTGGGGGAGATGGGAACCATGAACAATTATGAATCTTGGGGTGACTTTGGGGTTGATGATTTTTCATTCTATTGGGAGGTATTCATTATTTGGCTCCTGTTTTCTAGGAGGTCATGAAGTTAGATTCGTGTTTGTGAGAGAACCTTCGTGCTATTCGAGTTGGGTTCCTTAGTGATTTCTTGATAGTTGGTGATTATAATACTTTTGAATTATGAGCGGTCAGTTTCGACGTAGATAGATTTAAAAAAAATTAATTTCCTTTTTTGGAATCTGAAATTTATCTTATAAAACTTAAATCTGACCATTACTAGTCTATTGGGAATCAAACAGTCTCTTTTTTTTTTTTGGTAAGGATCAAACAGTCTCTTTTTATTTCATTCATTTTTTAAAATTTTTTGAAGGGATAATTTCAGTAAAATGTCTTCTTATTTAGGTTCCGTTTGTTTCACAGAAAATAACTTTCAAGAAAATATTTTCTCGATATCTTGTCCTTTATTTCATGAAAAATAAATATTCAATGAAAATATTTTTCATCAATGGAAAAACTCATTCAAAAGTAGGTAAAAAAAATTTGGCTTTTTAGAAAATGAAAAACATTTTTTGTTCTCTTTGTTTATTTTTTAAATATCTTGGCCTTTTATAGTGTGTCTTGACTTGCTCGAGGCCGGCGCCGACGACGAGCTGGCGTCCTCTGATAGCAAGTTTGCAGTCTCGAGCTAGTCTCTAAAGGCAAGCTCGAGACTAGTCTTGGATTGGTGAATTTGTAGCTTATGGTAACAAGTTGGGAGCTCGTTGAGGCTTAGTGAGATATGTGACTTATGATAGCAAGTTAGGAGCTTATTGAGAATTGGTGAGATTTGTCGCCAATGACCAACCAAGGTAAAATAAAAGAAATATAAAAAATTAATTTTTTGTAATTTTTTTTAAGTTTTAAATGAATACCTAAAAATATTATTATTTTTCAGAAAAATAATTTTTTTTTAAATATTATATTTTTCGTGAAACAAACGGAGAATTATAAAAGACGGAGCCAACAAAAACAAGAATACAGGATGTGAGGTAAAATTAAAATGAGAGAATTATGTTTTCGATGAGATTTCGGTTTGGAAACATGGAAAGATAAAGAGGAAGAGACGCTCGACCAAAATTACTTAAATTGACCCCGAAATTAGCAAGTGGGGGTGTCGCCTGCTACTTTACAGGCAGTGCGATGAGTGAGGCGATAGGAGAAGACCTAAAAGGACCTCTCCTCCGCCGAAGCAGCCGCTTCTTCTTCTTCCTCTTCCTCTTCATCCTTCTCTGCTCGCGGCCTCGCACCGGTCGCTGAACCCCCGCTTTACCAAGGCCCGGCGCGTCCATGTCGCCGCGAGGTTGAACGCCTTTTAGAGGCCGTCGATGGCGAATCCGAGGAGGCCTTCGTACTCCGGGGTGGCCGGACCGGCCATCAGCCTGGAGAGCGCCCAGGCGTCGCCCGCGGCGCAGCAGGCCCAGAGAGGCCCCTTCTCGTCCTCGTCCCTCGTCCACTTCCTCAAGAAGCCCCACGCCTTCCCCTTCCTCCTCTCCGCCTTCTTGCTCCTCACTTGGATCTCTCTCCGCCTCCAGAGCCGCTCCTCCGCCGCCTCTCGCTTCTCTTCCAGCCGTGACATCGAGCGGAGCAGGGAGGAGGACGACCGCAAGGCCAATCTCGTCAGGTTTTCCGTCGGTTCCTTCAGTGATAAGCGCGGGTGGCTCGTCGATCCCACCTCCGTCGCGCTCGATTCCGGCATTCGAGGTCTCTCCGTTCGTACCTCTGTATTATGGTTGAATGTGAATTTCAGAGACTCGTTGAGTTTGCTTCTTATTGCTTTCCCATTTTTTTGGTTGATGGTTTTAGATGGAGGTTTGTGGTTTTTTGCTTGCAGGGGGAGCTGTGAGCTGTGCTTCCGTCCACGTTGGTGAAATCCGCCCTGGTGGTGTGAGGGGGAATCATAGGCATCACACTTGTAACGAGACGTTCGTCATTTGGGGTGCTAAGACCAAATTCAGAGTAAATTACCTTTTTCCCTTTCTCCATGTGTCTCAGGGTTGCGGTTGAAGTTGTTTCTGAAAGTAATTATAAGCGAGAATTGTAGGATTTTTTAAACGCAACTGTGCATCATTTGAGGACTCTTATATCATTGTCGAAATCTCACTATTCTCATGGCCCAAGTTCAACTCGCCAACCTGTGGTCTAACTTATTAGTTATGGCTTACCAGAGTTGAATCAGATATTCAACTGTTGTAGCTGATAAGCCTGATATAGATATTCATTGGTTGTGTCATGCGTCATATGATGTGCTGTTTGAAGTTAAGATGTCCACGGGAAGTGATTTCTTCAGATATTTTCGGCATTCCTGTTTGTTGATTGAAAGAAAAAGAAACCACAATTAGTGGCATATTCAATGGTATTTGCTTTGTGGATGTTATCTTTGCCATATGCCCTCATAGGGAAAAGATTGCAGTTCCGACCGTGTTGCCCAGAAGTGATAAACTATTGGAGAGACCAACACATTCTCGAGTTGCACTCTGGTTTTCTTTTTCTGGTAGAAGAAGAAGAGGCTAAAAGAAATAGAAACCAAGGGCTGGTTCAAGTTAACTGGGGCAGAGCGATGCGGAATCAGTGGCTCTGAAACACTTGTGGGTTTTTTACTGGGTGCCCACATCTCCACGCCCTTAACATCAAGAAAATTCAATGGCATCATAGTACGGGTTTTGTGCTCAATCAATGGGTGTTCCTGGAAATTGGAGCTTTTCAGGGTTTCTTTGAAAGCTTCTCTATCCTCTCTCCCCCATTGGTTTTCCATTCACAAATCCGCCTCCAAATGCCATCACATATCTCAATCCCGTTTTGTCTATCTGTCAAAAGAATACACCGCTGGCTGCTGTGTGTGTGTGTGTGAGAGAGAGAGAGAGATTCTTGCAAATAAGAGGCTAAAAGAAATGGAATTTGAGGGCTGGTTCACATTAATTGGGGCAGAGCGATGCAGAATCAGTGGCTCTGAAACACCTGTGGGTTTTCTACAGGGTGCCCACAGCTCCACGCCCTTAACATCAAGAAAATTCAATGGCATCATAGTACGGGTTTTGTGCTCAATCAATGGGTGTTCCTGGAAATTTGAGATTTTCAAGGTTTCTCTGAAAGCTTCTCTATCCTCTCTACCCCATTGGTTTTCCATTCACAAATCCGCCTCCAAATGCCATCACATGTCTCAATCCTGTTTTGTCTATCTGTCAAAAGAATATACTGCTGGCTGCTGTGTGTGTGTGTGTGTGTGTGTGTGTGTGTGAGAGAGAGAGAGAGAGAGAGAGAGAGAGAGAGATTCTTGCAAAGAAGAGGCTAAAAGAAATGGAATTTGAGGGCTGGTTCAAATTAATTGGGGCAGAGCGATGTAGAATCAGTGGCTCTGAAACACCTGTGGGTTTTCTACAGGGTGCCCACAGCTCCACGCCCTTAACATCAAGAAAATTCAATGGCATCATAGTACAGATTTTGTGCTCAATCAATGGGTGTTCCTGGAAATTGGAGCTTTTCAGGGTTTCTCTGAAAGCTTCTCTATCCTCTCTCCCCCATTGGTTTTCCATTCACAAATCCGCCTCCAAATGCCATCACATATCTCAATCCTGTTTTGTCTATTTATCAAAAGAATATATCGCTGGCGGCTCTGTGTGTGTGTGTGTGTGTGTGTGTGAGAGAGAGAGAGAGAGAGAGAGAGAGAAAGATTCTTGCAAAGAAGAGGCTAAAAGAAATGGAATTTGAGGGCTGGTTCAAATTAATTGGGGCAGAGCAATGCAGAATCAGCGGCTCTGAAACACCTGTGGGTTTTCTACAGGGTGCCCACAGCTCCATGCCCTCGACATCAAGAAAAATCAATGGCATCATAGTACGGGTTTGTGCTCAATCAATGGGCGTTGCTGGACATTGAAGCTTTTTAGGGTTTCTCTGGAAGCTTCTCTATCCTCTCTTCCCCATTGGTTTTGTTTTCACAAATCCGCCTCCAAATGCCATGACATATCTCAATCCTGTTTTGTCTATCTGTCAATAGAATAAACCACTGGCTGCACGCGCACGAGAGAGAGAGAGAGAGAGAGAGAGAGATTCATTCCTGTAAAGAAGAGGCTAAAAGAAATGGAATTCGAGGGCAGGTGCAAGTTACTTGGGGCAGAGCAATGCGGAGTCAGTGGCTCTGAAACACCTGTGGGTTTTCTGCAGGGTGCTCACAGCTCTGTGCTCTCAACATCAAGAAAAATCAATGGCATCATAGTATGGGTTTTGTGTTCAATCAAGGGTTGTTCCTGGACATTGGAGCACTTTAGAGTTTCTCTGAAACTTCTCCATCCTCTCTCCCCCTTGTTTTCTCTTCACAAATCTGCCTCCAAATGCCATCACATATCTCAATTATGTTTTGTCTACCTGTCAAAAGAATGAACCACTGGCTGTAGTTCTCATGCATGTTTTTACCTTCCTTACATACTTCTCCTTGTTCTTTTGTTTGAATTTTTTTATATTCTGGTGATAGCTTGATTCTTGTAGAACAATAATCTAGCAAAGGAGATAAAGAAGAAACATGAATAAGGGTATAGTGTACATGTAAAGAGTTGAGTGTTTTCATTCTTAGAGGGCTTTTACGTTTCTTATACGATAAGGATTGAACTTGTTGCAGCTGGAGAGCAGTGAGATGGGTGACAAAACCTATGCTGAAGTAGTTGTTGCTGCTGATGAGGTTGCGGTTGCAGCAAGTCCAAGTGGTACAGCTCATGCCTTGGTAAATGTGGATCCTGTACATACTACATTCTTCATCGGGTGCCAGGATAGTGTAATAAACTATAACAGCTCCAGTACGGACTATCGTGTTTGGAAAGATATCTAAGTCGTGTGGCCCCGCCTCCCTGGCTGTCCAACTCATGTCTGATCAATTAACTAACTAATCTAGTTTTCTTTCCCTTTTGCTCACATCTCAAGTCGTTTGAATCGGTCACATTCAATCAGATGTAATTCGAAAGTTGATATGTACATAAAGAAATGTCCCCCATCTGTCTTGTTGGCTGCTTTTCCTTTTCTTGTTCTGGAAGTCGACGATGATATTCTGCTTGGTGCACGAGCATGTTAGTGTCAGTGCCACAAGAAATCCAAGCTAGAAAATTTAGTTTATTTCATCTGAAACCGTAGCGTAATTTCTCCAGTGGATGTTTCATTGCCAGTCATATTCTATAGTTTCAGTGAATTTGTGGTCCAATTATGGATTTATCATGGGCCATTTGTCTGGTAATACAGCATTAGTCTTTCTATGATGGGAGGAAGGAAATGATCATCAGTTTTATATAGTAGAAAATGTCCAGAGGCGCACTTTTGGGCTTACTGATTTTGCAGTTACTAAGGATAAAGGGTAATGGTTTCCCTAGCAGTTAAGTTGAAAATTGGCATTTTTGCTTAGGATATCCTTTCGCTCATGTCCAGTTCATGAACAACTTACTTTTATTTCTTTTTCATGTAGACGTGAAATTTTAAGTATCATTCATTATAGGCTGCACTGTTTGTCGTGCCATTTGCAGTTTGCCAAAAAAAAAAACATTTCATGTGCAAAAATCTACTACGAAAGGAGAATCCATGGCATTGACAGTTTCTGCCTTTAAGGGGGAAAAGGTGGATGATTATAGGATGCCAAGGACTGAGTCCATATCAGCTCGTTTAAGGACACCTGCTTTTGACGTGACTTTTGTATTAATTACTTGATGTAATAGGGTTGAGATAAAGTTCAAGGGAAGTTTGCTAAATTGCTGAGCTAAACGAGCCACAAGAAGAGAATGGCCATGAAATTTAGCTAAGAGCGGCATGCATACCTTGCTGAATGAGTGGTTTAATGCATTCGTGGAAGGAACAAATGAATAGTTGCTAAGTGCCACATACGTTAGAGAAACAAATTGTCTGGATGATGATCGTTACTTGAAGTTATGGATGGTGTCGACGAGTGACTAGACAACTGTACGGATTCCTCAATGAGAATGTGAACCTGGTTGGGCTGCGTTTCTGCTTCAGCGAGACTGGCCCTTTTAGTCCTCCCTTCTTTGCAAGTGATGACTCAGTGTTGGAAGTCTTCAAGGAAGGAAATCTAAGGAGCAGATGCATATGAATAATTATGGATGGTTATTGATTCTCTGTTTTAGACGGTGATGCAGCGTTTATATATATATATATATATATAGCTTTTTCTTTGAAAGGTAAAGTGAATATGAGAGAAGATGGAGATTTAAGTGGACTTATTGATGGTAGCCCACTTGAGCATACAACACTGGCTAAGAGTTTATAAAAGCTCGGCACTCCAAAGAACCTTAGAAGCCGCATAGTCAGATTATAATCATTTGGGATTTCGATTCACCTCTGTCCATCCTACACTGGTATGTATCTCTCGAGAGCTTTGCCCTTCAGCAATGGGCTTGTAAACTTACTTTTTGGTAAGCAAAGTGAGGATGTGCGAGATGCCAACGAAATGAGGAAGCTCTCTCTATTTGCGTCCTGGCAGATGTGAAGGACTCAAGATCCGGATAAACTTCCTTGCAAGAACTTGATTGGGTATGCGATTATGCGTGACCATGAGGAAGGGTTCTGAGCAGAGTCAGGAAGTAAGTGATGGAGAGGAAGCTCTCTCTATGAAAATAATGCCCATGATCTCTTTGATTCCAACTTTGCTCTGTCATGTGAATCGGCCTCCTTGTCGGATCCTATTTCTACATTACTATTCCTTCTACTAACATAGTAGGGACCCTCGTGCATGAGGACGTCCTTTTACATATATGGTGGGGAGAAAGCTTTGCTGACATCTTGACTTCCACCATCTAGGTGCTTCGGAGTTGTTAACTTCTGCTATTGCTGTCATACTCTATAGGCAAGGTAGTGCAGAACTCCTAATGCTATCTAATGATTGGATGGAAATAGATATGAGTTGCCCAAGGTTTCTAGGAAAGGTGAAAAATTCGGTCGAGGGGCAAATGCACCAGGATGTTGTCGGAGTTAAGAGGCTACAAGTACCATTGAGTCCACAAGAAAGAGGGCTAGCAAGCTGGCAAATCCCTCTTACCTGCAGATTTGTTTCTTCAGGCATGTCTCATCGCCGTCCCTTAAAGCACCAAGGGAATCGGGTATCATGGAGACTTGAAAGGGCTTGGGACGGTGGTTGTTTCAGGACAAACTCAAATCTTAGGCTGTACCACTGCAATCGTGGAATCGAGTAAGATTCGCATCAAACTTGTCGACCGTCATTGGTCATCGGCTCTTGTCGAGTTAGGAAATTCCTCATATGAACTTGATTCATCGTAAATCATACGATCACAGTCATTGGATGATGCGGACCCACGGCCATTGACAATGATATCTCCTGACCCCCTTGCCTCTGTTCCCTTTTCCTCTTTAGTCTCTTCTTTTACTTTATCTTTGTTTCCTGCCATGCAGATTCTATGTTGAACATATGATTTCTGCTCCTGCTAAATGCTAGGGCCATCTCGTAGAGCGGGCGTAAGCTCATGCCCGGACTCAGGTTTATATGGATTTGGGTCATTCACGATCATTAATCATGCGGGTCCGACACTAGTCTCCGGAAAATCAATATTCATGATTGCATGCGGTCCAAATGGAAATTCAGTCGAGCCATGTCAAAATAAACCCGACTACAGCAAACTATCAGTTATTCAATGCATGCCATATCTGATTTTGGTTTCCAAGAGTTCATAATTAAGAAAGAAATGCCGATTTGCACGAGCAATATGGTTTAGATTGCGCAAAAATTCGAAAGTAAAAGTCAATTCGGGCCGAGGTTTTGAAGGGGGCGGAAAAAAGGAAAACAAAAACAGGAAAGTTGGAACCCCCCGCGGATCGTCGGTGCATTGGAGTCGTATGGATCTTAAAAGCTTCACCGCAAAGAGGTTAGGGTTAGGTAAACTCCATTGACCAAAGCTCTCATCTCTGAATCCTAAGCTTACCCACTTTCGTTAAAGGGGAACAGCTAAAAGCATGATGGAATGGAGAAAGCGAGAGCCTTTATTGATTGATTTGCACTGTGTGAGAAACGACAAGAACAGGGATTAAGGTCGAAATGATTCCGCGGCTCAGGGAGAATCGTATTGGTCATGTTCTGGCTTTTGGTCACGTCGTTTGCCGTGATCAGGAGACATTTTTAGGCGCTGTCGTTTTCTGATTGTCCGAAAGAGGTTTTCGAGTGGATGATGCTCTGGAGTCCAAAGAGGAGATAGGGAGGGAGAGGGGCAAACTTCTCTTCTGATGTTGAAGACGGTACTTTTAGCTCTCCGTTGATACCGAAGTCGATCCTTGTATTTTAGTTTTGACTGATCTGATCCTTTTAAATGTTTGATTTGAACCGATTTAGCCCTTTTGATTGGCACGTAAAATTGACTCGGTCATAGAACCTAGTTACGCGCAGATTACTGTTCATGTGCAAACCAGATTAGCAAAAATGCGAGAGAGAGAGATAGAGAGAGAGAGAGAGAGAGAGAGTTTTGGGTCTGCGGCGCTGCCAACCCACTCGCACCGATGACAGGCGAAGGCCTCCTCATGATACGGTGGTGCAAACACTTTCTACCATCGAGCGAGAGTCGACTGATCATTGATGGATGTCGCTGTCTCCATCGCCACCGCCGCTAATGGTGAGCAAGTTGGACTAACTGATGTAGGAACTACCCAGATCGGCCAGTTTGGTCTGGTCTCCGAATGTGTCGATTTTGTTCCCGATTCCCAAAAGTGGAATTAATGTGTGGTCTGTATCCTTAGGAGGGTCCAGTTCTCAAATCCTAGGAGGATCTAACCAATTAAATTTTTTATAATTTTTTTTACATTTTATTAAAGATAAAGATATTTATAAAATTGAAAAGAACCCAATTTAAAATTTTGAAGTTTAACCCTTATCAACTTTATTTTTTTTTTTTAAAAGTAAAGAAACTCAATTTTTTTTAGAATTTTCACCGTCTCATTAGACCTCCCCAAAACCGAACTGTCCAAGGAACCGATCATCCTTAGCCGCCTTTGAGCATGAGACAAGCAATTAGGATAATATCGCCAGTATGATTAAAAGCAACTAATGTTCGAACTGGACCCGCATTCATCTGAAAGTTAAATGTCAATTAGGATAATATCGCCGGTACGATTAAAAACAACTAATGTTCTAGCCGAACCCGCATTCACCTGAAAGTTAAATGTCAATGAGTTATAAGCCAACTAAGAATATCTCGATTATCGCCAGCATGATAAAAACAACCAATGTTCAAAGCGGATTCGCATCCATTTGAAAGTTAAAGGTCGATGAGTTACAGGCCAATTACGAATATACCGATCATTCCACGCCACACCAATATATTTAAACTCAACTCACACACACATATTAACAATAGCTATGATGGATGGATCTTACCTTGAGTTCTTGAAATGCGGCAACGATATATAAGAGGGAATGACATGAAGTGTGGGAATTAAGATGTAAGTGTGGTAATAGCAAATAGTAACGACATGTACTGAAACACTCTACGCGGCCGCTGCGATAACGCCGGCCCTCCAACAGAAAAGAGAGAGAGAAAGAGCAAAGGCAGTAGCGTCCGCCATCACACACACACACACACACACTCTCTCTCTCTCTCTCTCTTCCCGTCACTCTCTCTGCAACCGCTCGCCCCCCACGCCGAAGAGAGAAGATGAAGACAGAGAAGACCCTCCTCTCCTCCACCTCCTCCTCCTCTTCCGCCTCGTACCGAGAGCGCAACGCCACCGCCGCCACGCTCGACGGCCATAGCTGCCTCCACTCCAAGACTGTCGGTTGCATGTCCGGCCTCCTCCACCTCCTCTCCCGCTCCCAACACCGCCGCAAATCTCTCACTTATGGTATCTTCCCCTTTTTCCACCTCCTCCTCACGGCTGAGCGCGTTCGAATGATCTAGAGGCTCTTTCGAAGTGAAATTCCAGCGGAATTAGCTAACACTGTCTCCGTTGTTTTCGAACTAGCTAGCGAACCACGCTTCGCCATTTTCATCCGCCTTCGAACTTTTAACCGAATTACTGAGAGATTGCTTTCCTTAAATATCCAGGTAAAAGGCAGCAGAAGAACGCTTTGGCCTCTCCTCCGACCAAGGACGCGACCGCGGATCTAGTTCCCGCTTTACTCCGTGGAGGAGCCGCTCGGGGACGAAACGGCGCCCCCGCCGCCGCAAAGAGGATCTCGTGCGAGGCGCCGAGGAGCCCCACGCTGCCGGCGGAGATCCGGCGGTCGTACTCCCCGGAGAGCCCCGACCCTCCCCCGCCGCCGCCGCAGCCTACGACGGTGGTGGCTCGCTTGATGGGGCTAACCACCGGCGGGGCGCAGGGGTCCGCCGCAGATAAGAGGCGCGAGCTGCTGGGGGCGCTGGACAAGTGCGACCGGGACCTGAAGGCACTGAAGAATATCATCGACGTGGTGCGCTCGGCTGAGCAGCTTCGGTCCGAGCGAGGAGCCGAGGCACCGGACGCCACTTTCGACAGCCGGTTGCAAGCGCTGGCGAAGAAGGAAGGGAAGACCGATTGGGACGACGATTCCGGCTACAAAGAGAACAGCAACACAGGCGAGGAGCAACAGCAGCAGCCGCCGCCGCCGCCGCCGCTGCAGCCGGAACAGCCGAGTCCGGTGTCCGTGCTGGACGAGTTCACTCGATCGACGGTGACCAGTGGCTACAACAAACGACATTCCATCGGTATGTTTTCTCTGCTCTGCATTTATCATCGCTCGTCTTTTCTGTCGTGCGTTTACCTGCATGCCAAGGAATCGCTGAACTGAACGACAAGGTTTATCAATGCCCCAAAGTCAAACTTAATATCATTTCCAAAATTAATAAAAATATTTATGATATCCTTGATTTTTAATAGTAATTGCAGCATATTCTAACCATAAGCGTCCTAAATTAATGCATATATACATATATATAATTTTAATTGTTTTTATCTAAATATTAATTACAATATAGTTTTTTATGTATTGTTCGTTTGCAATGTCCAATTGCAATAAATATTTTATTTATCGTTACAATGATATCTTACTTCTTGGTGGAATTATATTTAGTAACGTCGTTATAATAAATGATCACATACATGATGGACATGAAAAATTCTTTCTCAATAAATTCAACTTATCTTTAGATATAATTAATTAACGAAAGTACAACAACATTTGCGAGACGGTTAATCCCCAATAGATAAAACAATTATTCCTTCAGCCTCTCTAGGAATGCCTATTCGCTTTATTGAAGAGATGATCTGGGCAAGATTGTAGGGCTCCTTGAATTTGGGAAACGGATCCCCTGCTGTAAGGTAAGGGTGTCGTACCCAAGGCCACAAATCGGACGGTTGTGGCTTTTTTTTTCTAAAAAAAAACCTATTAATGGGGGCCGTCCAATTATGAATCGGACAGCCTCAAGGCCTCCCCCATCAAGTCACATGCCTTCACGGCAAGTGATCCAAATCCTTGAATTTGATACATCCATAGGTATCAAGTTTAGATAAGGAGATTTTAGAAAGATTAGTAACTCGAAAAATAATTTAATGAAAAATTTTATATTAGGAGAAATATCTTAATTTTGAAGGCGACGATCACACATAACATGAAGAAATAGTACACAAAAAACCACAAACTTTTGTCGGTCGGTTGATTAACGAATGCACTCATGGGAACTTAGTAACAAAATCCTTTCATATTGAAAACTGTTGTCTAGTAAAATCCTCCATTTCGATACCGTACACATTAGACTGAAATTAAAAAAAAAAAGTCCAACTGCCAATGACACGCGTCCAATTTCGAAAAGTGAAAATCAAAATTGTCTCTACTTTAACATGTTCATATAAACATCTTCTGCATGAATGTCTTTTCACCTTGATTAGAGCAGACGAGTAGTGAGATTTAGCACATAGACTCAACCTAGATCAGATGTGGCAACGGGTCGTCAATAGGTCCTGAACTTTCACGTTTCGTTTTCTAGGCTAAAAATGCAACCTTTGCAATCTCAATAGCCTCCATGCAAGAAATGGAAAGATCCACAGATTACTGTGGATTCCAATTGCAAGCTAATTGCCAAAAGGGCAGTTGGTCATCCCGCACGTTCCAAGCTTTGTCGCATAAGGAACTCCTTTTTTGTGCCATATTGTCTTGATGAGCAGTCATCCGAGACAGGTCCGACAAAAAAAAACGCGATTGTCTTATTTGCCGTTCCAGCCACAGGGAACGATGCTTTTTAGCCCCATACATTAGGGTGTCTTCGATCAACGGTAGGGTGCTTTAAGACAAGACACACTTTTTAAGCCACATGCCATGCTTTAGGATTCCACGACAATCGCAGCCCCGTAGCCTAGAAAAGGGAATAGGATCAAACCGATGGCCTATCGGGTTCAGATCCACTACAGCTATAGTGGATGACAACCCGATTAGAATTCTTGCTTCCATGGTTACTTTATGACATCATTATTGCCAACCCATTTTAGATCCAGAGATGACTGGCAGTCCCTCCCTTTGTTATGATGATAAAGACGAAAAGAAGGGGGAAAAAAGAACAGAGCCCCGTTTAGAACCAATGTTGAAGATGATCTACTATTTATTCGGGTCGGGGCTAAGCTTTTGAACGATAGGATACATCAATGTAAAGTGGTAGGCGAAGAGTATGCCCTGTTCCTGTCCTGCCCTTTTGCTTTTTGTGTGTGTCTGTGTGTGTGTCTGTGGGTGGGTGGGTGGGTGGGGTGCGAGGCCTGCGACAGTGTGCTTGCTTATGCGGTCAAAAAGAGTGAAAACGAAGGACCAAACAGAAAGCAAGAGTGAGGAGGGGCACCCCATTATTACTACACCGTTTGCAGGCGTCGGCTTTAATCAGTGCCAGGGGCCACATTGCCCTAGCACTTACAACACATTCCATGCCAGTATCATATCTAATCGCATAAAACATGTAATTTACTATCTGTTGACAAATTTTGAGAAACTCGCAGTTACAAAACCCTTAAGAACTTTTAAGATATCCTCCAACTATCAATGTGTGGAATCATATATAATCTTTCCATGGCTATGCAAATTTTATGTAATGACCTTTGTATTGTCAAATTTCCGTTATCAAAATCGTGAGTCGAAATAAAAAATAGCTCAATGCAGAGATAATTTCATAGGGATGGTCAAGTAAATTGACTAGTTAAAAATTTTGGCATAAGCCATCTTGAACCGCAAGAGATTTATGCATAAACTTTGCCATATGTTTTGACTTTAATCATCAACTGGTTCCATCAGCATTGTGATCAATCAATCTTCTGTAGGAATAATTGTCCATAAAACCCTAAACCTATCTTATAGCGGACAAGTGTTATAAATTTTTCAATCATATCGATTCAGCCTTAAACCTTTCAATAATTTGTCAATTTAGTCATACATATTTCTTTGTATCAATTTAGTTCCAAATATTTTAATTTTTTAAAATTTAACCCTAAACTAATTATTTTAATATATGATCAGACTGGATCCTTCACTAATTGTCAAAAAATGTAAGACTAAATTGACAAATTATCAAAAGATATAGGATCAATTTGGTAAATTGTCAAAATGTTTAAGATCAAATTAACACAACTGAAAATTTTAAGATTGAATCGGTCTTCATATATTAGGTTTAAGGTTTTTTTGGACAAATTTTCCATCTTTTGCATATGAAAATTGGCACAAGATACTTGCTAATTGTTGAGGTCATGGCATAGATATTCTTGGACCGTGCCCTCCGAATAGGGATCTGGTTCCTAGCAAGACTTGCTTCGGATTCGTAAGTATGATTAGGGTCTGTTTATATCATTCCGTAGGAGATATCTAACAAATGATTTTGCAGTGTGCTGTAACAATTGATAAATTCAGAATTTGTCGTGTCTAATTTGAAGTGAACTTATTTTCTCAAGTCTCCTTTTACCTTCAACATATTTGGATTCATAATTCTCAAAATAAGATACAAGACAAATCCTTATATGTGCGAAACCTATGAGATTATTACGAAGGAGAGTTTGGCTTTATACTTCCATCTGCTTTTGCTTTCGAAAGCTCATCAAACGCGCCCCAACAACTACGTGGCGTGCCACGCGGGACGGCTGGTGCCTCCGCCCCAGAGGAAGAAGCCGGGAGAAGAGCTCAGCTACAGCATATGCCTCTTGGACAGGATCGCCTACGAGCCCTCGCCAGTCCGGTCGAGGATCTACGAGAGCTCGGTCTCGGTGCCGTCACCATCGTCGCCGCCCCCGTCGTGGGTCAGCGAGGCCATGAGGCAGAGCGTGGAGCAAGTGTGCAGGGACATAGCCTGGGGCCAGAGGAGGGAGGTGGGAAGGATAGGCCAGGCCTTGCACGACCACATTTGTAGGGACTTGATAGAGGAGACCGTCAAAGAAATGGGGTCTTGGGGCATCATGAGCTCCCTTCCTTTCGAGGCTTGTAAACGAAGACTCCACTTTTAGCGCGTTCTTGTAACAAATCTTCTTCTCCCTCTTTGGGCACGAAGGTGACTGTGATGATGGGGTTAAAGAAGCATGAATAGGGAACAGACGAAGGCTTTTGAGTTTGCTCTTTTCGTAACCTAACTCGCACTGACGGTGATCAGATCCAGCAGAACCGATTTGACCA
The DNA here is from genome assembly GCA_019926035.1 of Melaleuca alternifolia. Classification (NCBI taxonomy): domain Eukaryota; kingdom Viridiplantae; phylum Streptophyta; class Magnoliopsida; order Myrtales; family Myrtaceae; genus Melaleuca; species Melaleuca alternifolia. The sequence continues at coordinate 1,903,662 of JAGKPW010002178.1, forward strand.
AGCTTTTCCTCCCCCCACCATGCAAAAGAGCACTTGTCATTTCCATCTTCGTGTTTGAGGAAGACTTGTATGCATGCGTTTTAGGTGCAAAAATCTTGTGAAAGTTCGAGCGAGAGGGGTTTCTTCTTGGGCAAACAAGGGGACTTGAGGGAACCGGAGAACCTCACCACAAGTCAAGAAAATCGCAAAAGGTAAGAGGGTTTTCTAACCAATCCTACTTTCGTACGTAGGAACAACATGATGAAGCTATTTTTATGCTACATGTGAATCGGGAAAGTTTAAGACACTTCTTTTTGTACCCAATTGGGTGATGAACCCACTGATCCTCACTAATATCATAACGACTCTCGAAATGATGCGCAATTGTAATACCCAACCAAATAAGCCGAGTAGCGGGGGACCCGACTTAAGGCTTGGCTAAACCTCGGGAGATCTCAATGCCGCATCACCTTTCATATCGCTTTAAGCTATTATTAACCTACTGCAATGATTATTGCTAAGAAGATCATGACAATTCCACCCGCTCTGCATTGCGTTCTTTGAACAATTTGCTCAAGGCTACGATATAGAAGCTATGCTAGATAACAATGACTAATCGGTTCGATTTGCTTCTGTCAATCCTCAATAAACACCCCCAAACAATGAATATCCCCAACCAACGCTCATCAAAACACTTGACTTTCGAGCCCAATGAAATGGTTTCCACAAAAGCTTTGCCTCTCCTTTTAGGAAAATCCTCCTGCCGAGCCCCGGCGCCTTCCGGTCAGGTCGGGCTTAATGTTTTCCCAAGCCCGCCCATCGTAGAATTTATACACACAAACCTTCAGGCTTGATCGGACATTCTTACTAAATGCCTTTGTGGAAGCCCATCGAAAAAGCTCTTGGGCCTAGTCGAATCGGTGGGCCATAACACCCATGATTGGATCTAGCCGACGAGCATCATAAGTCACATGAAGTCATCACATGGGAGTATCATTCTAAATCACAACTTGCCAGAAACAGATCAGTTGCCTTAAATGGGGTGACATGACCCCCACCACAACCGTCCGATCTGAATAAGACGGATGTGATTTTTTCAAAACAAAACTCCCTATTAATGGGGGCTATCCGATCTGAAATCGGACGACCCCCATATGGCCGGATCCATTATGTCATATGCCTTTTTATGGTAGGTATTGTTCTTAAACACGGGGTCGATGGCCCCCGAGAGGAAAGTTTACGTCTGGATCATATCTCCAAATTACAGGTAAAAACGGCACAAACAAAAGAGCAAAGGCGTAGCAAATTACACTCGGGGATCACAAGATAGTCGACGACATGAACCGTGATAGCCATGCAATATTTTCACGAGACACCGATATTTGTACTTTGCCATCAACTACGTTTAAAACGGTCCGATCATGAAATTCATTGCTTTTAAAAAGAATTTAATTTATCATTTCACGTGATATAATTCGAAAACTCATGCACGATTAAACGAGTCAAATGTTAATTGAGTCAAATATTAATTGCCATTCCTCCCATATATATATTTTTTAATTCGTCAGTATGAGATCTAACCTGAATTTTTTCTTTCCTCCCCATGAAGAAATTATGGAATAAGTGCCGCTTAAAAGTCGACACCTGAGCCCGACGAATCCTCGACAAAGCCGCCTGGGGGAAGAAGAAGAAGAAGAAGATGATAATGCGAGAGCGACCCGGGGGGATGACGTGGCGGTCAACCATTGGTGGGGGCCACATTGTGCGCCCCGCTCGTTCGCTCCGCGTACAAACCGCGTGCGATCCCATTGGTGGAGATTAACGAGGAGAGTGAATCACGTGAATTTTTATCAATTTTAAATGGGGCAAATAAATCGTACGATATAAGTACTATAAAACTTTTTTTTTTGCATCAGCAAACATCCTAAATTTATCTACTTTCATTTTTTTTTCTAAATCATGAATATATAATTCTTTTTTTAGTGTTATTTTGGGAACAAGTTAGATATCAAAATTCCGGTTTTTTTTATGATTCGCGTGATAATGTGTTTGCTTAAAATTATTGATAACATACAAAAAAATCCGAAATATTGAACGTATTGAATTTATTCACTTTCAATTTTTTTCTAAATCATGAATATATTATTTTTTAATGTTATTTGGGGAATAAGTTTACGTATAAATTATGGGCTTCTTTTTATGATTTGCACGATGATGAGCATGTTTAAAATTCTCGATAACGCAAGAAAAAAAAAGTATTCCGAAATATTGTATCGAGTTCTTTTTTATGGCATTAAACTCTTTTGAAAAAAGCGAGATTCATTGCTCTCCTTTAATTTTAATTCTGTTTTTTTTTATCTTTTCGAATTCGGATAAAAAATGAAAAAGTTAGAAGAAAAAAGAAAAGTAAAGTTCGCGACGACTCCCCAATCCGCGTAGAAAAAGAAAGGGTGTGTTTTTTTTCTTTTTTTGTCGGGTTGGAGAGGGTGATCGAGCTCGTCGCAGCATGGAGTTGGCTTTGCCACGTGTCCCGAAGTGGGTCTCTAAAGTCCTTTTTCTTTCGGGGGCAATAGGGCTCTATTTACCATTTCACCCCTTTCCGGGAAAATTTTTCGGAGTTTGAGATTCGAGGAGATGGAATGTCTTTCTTCCTTTCCCTCTTTCTTTATTACGATAAAAATGAGGAAATAGGCCCATTTGTTTCTCTTTAGGCTGATGCGCAAGAAAATTCTCCATCTCTCCCCGAAAAGTACAGATATTAAATTCAAAATAAAAAAGTAAAATCAATTGAAACTGACTTTTTACTAATACAATCCCACTATGTTCTATCTCATTATCTCGTCAATTGACTCATATTCAAGTTTAACTTTTTAGTGATGTATTGTTAACAGTTTATTCACACACACTCGTCATTGACTTAAAATCCCTTTGTAGGACTTTCCCTTTATAAATTTGAAAATAAAAACTCCAGCAAGTCATCCCTAGTAAAAAATATGTAAGACCATTTTCTTACATTGGATTCTCGCCTTTCTCATATTAAAAATAATATAAAAATGTTCGGTACTTTTCGCCATGATATCTATTAATTGGGTGATAAAGAGATATGTGATATATTCAGTCGAGGCCCAATTTACTGAGTGCGGGGGGCAAAAAGTTGGAAGATTAAAATAAGAATTGAGTTTAAAGTCCACTGAGGAAAAAAAAGGCAGAAAATCTATGATTTAGAAAAAAAAAAAGTAAATCCCCGGCGGGTGGTTTCGACAGTCGAGGGAGGGGAAAACGGTATTGCAACTGACAAAAGGGATAAAGGGTAAAAGGGTCAAAAAGAGCGGCGACGAAACGGACGGTGGCGATGAGAAATCGAGTCCGGTCTCCGAGCGCGTCGATTGATTCTTCTCCTCTGTACAAAAACACGTCTTCCTCGCAGGATTCACGACAGCTCAAGCTCTCTCTCTCTCTCTCTCGCTCGCGATCTCAGAGAGGCGATCGTTTCTTCTGCGCCCTTCCCCCCCCCCCCCCCCCCCCCCCCTTCCTCCTCCTCCACCTCCTGTTTGGCTTTTCACATTTGGGAAGAGGAAGCTTGCCGCGCGAGAGATGGCGGATCAGCTCACCGACGACCAGATCTCCGAGTTCAAGGAAGCCTTCAGCTTGTTCGACAAGGACGGCGATGGTTCGCTCCCCTCCCTCCCTACCTCTCTCTATCTCTCGCGTTGTTTCTTTCGGTCCGTGATCTGTACGCCTTTCTATGTCCATAGACGTAGCGACGTCGGGGTCCGCGCCTTGCTCGCGCCGCCCTGTAGTTTTAAGCGTGGATCTACTAGTTCGGCCGTCCGTTGCTTCCTCGGCTTGGGGCTCGTGGCCCTCTTCTTCTTTTTTCTTTGGTGATTCCGCGATAGGGATGGCGCGCGTCGGACGCATGAGGAGCCTTGGCTTTCTCTCGTTTCGCAGCTTTATTTCTCCCTGAGGGGATGGTGGTGTTACGAGTTTGTAACGGATTTAGCTTCTCGTCAGCGGTCGGTTTACGGCCACCTGTTCGCCTCTGGTTGAGCTAGGTCGAATCCGCTTTTGCTTTTCTAGTTTTTACTCGTGATGGACCGATTGGAACTTGCGTGTAAGCTTGTGCTGGGGAAATGTTGGTGTTCCTCATATGAAACTTGTAGCATCTTCAAATGTTTTATCGATGGAGAAATCCATGGAGAAAAGGAGAGGAACATCATTCCAATTCGTTTTTTGAGTGGTGGAGGTTTTGGGATGGTAGATGCGTCACTAGATGGACTTTGGGAATTGTGCTTTTGGTTACGCAGGAGCAATCATACAATATTTGACTTTCGTTTTCCTACATTTGCTCAATGAATCACCTCAGTCTCTGATGGCTATTCTTTTTTTTTTCTGTCTTGCTTTCCATGGAACATTTGGAGGTTATTCGTTTAGCATTTTACTTTCGATAGATGCCCAACTATCTATGATGTGCCAAATATTGTCTACTGCGTTCAAATTCTTACAGCATAGTGCTACTGATGGCAGTGCAATCCATACTTTTGCGGCACCTCCGTCATCTGTTCCATGATTTGGTTTTGCCCGAAGCTGCCTCCTTTTTTTCTCTTTTGTCGTTGATGATGGCATTTCTCATATCCTTCATTCTCTTTGATAACGTCAATATTGATGCAGTGGATGTGTCAGTGATCACCGTGTTTAGTTACATCCATAAACACATGCTAACAAGAGCAGAGAGCTATCTTAATTTTTATGAGGATACAGGGTGTATTCTTTTGCTTGTAGCTGTAGGGCTTACCTGTCACTTGTGGTCATAGTCATTCATACTATGCTATTATGTGGACGAAGAGTACTGGCTTTTGAAATCTCTTATTTCCATCTAGTCCTTCCAAAGCTGAGGAGGAGCTCTTAATGTGTCATATCATTAAAAGTCAATCAAACACGTATAGTCCAAAATAAAGATTGGTCAGGGCTGGGGATGGTCAACTAAGCAGGCAGGAAATGGCTTCCCTTCCCTAGCTCTACGCAAACTAAGTAGTCTGCAAATGGATAATATGCACCTTGTCTATTGCTTGAACTCAAGTTGCTCGATATAATGTAGTTACTTGGAACAAGTTTAAGGTTTTGTCTACATCAAGTTGGTTTCTTCTAAGCTTAGCAAGTTCTTTGTTGTCCCATGTTTGGAGGAAATGACGACTTAGTTACTTCACATAAACTTACTGGTGTTCCTATTTTGGTCGAATTTCTTGATAAATTGTGGAAATGTGCTTTGTTGTTATTTTCTATGTTGTCCATATAATAAATATTTTGAATTGTCATTTGCTGGATTGTCATTACGTATCAATTTTCCCTTGTTGGAAATTGTCAAGATCTTATTTTGACATCCCTTGAAGATGCATTTGTTGAGTTTTTTTCTACCATTAAATGCAATTGTTTCTTCGATGGATTGAGGTGGCTTGTATCTGCTCACTAAAAGCAAATTTGATTTCCTTCTTAACAGGTTGCATCACTACCAAGGAACTTGGAACCGTGATGAGGTCGCTGGGTCAGAACCCAACTGAGGCTGAGCTCCAGGACATGATCAACGAAGTTGATGCTGATGGCAATGGGACCATTGACTTCCCCGAGTTCCTAAACCTCATGGCCAGGAAGATGAAAGACACTGACTCTGAGGAGGAGCTGAAAGAGGCTTTCAGAGTCTTTGACAAGGACCAGAACGGGTTCATCTCGGCTGCGGAGCTGCGCCACGTGATGACTAACCTAGGGGAGAAGCTTACCGACGAAGAAGTGGATGAGATGATCAGGGAGGCTGATGTGGATGGCGATGGACAAATAAACTACGAGGAATTCGTGAAGGTGATGATGGCTAAGTAACAACTTTGATCCTTGAGAAAGGTGAAACGGGGTTGGCTAAATATAGTGGGGCGTCCTCCTCTCCTAAGTTTCTTTCTTTCTTGCCGATTATTATTTGATGTTATTGTTAAAAACATGCCTTTGAAGAAGTAGTGGGTCCGGTGTTGCATGGTTAAATTCCATCTCTTTTTTCTTGTTCTTTTTTTTTTCTCCCTCTTGTGATCTCTAGTGCTTTTGGCAGGTCGTGACTTTTGTATTATTCGTATCGGAAGTACCTTAAAATGACTTTGTATATTGACTTCTGTTTGGTCGTAGCAGTTTTGCCTCTGATGTTGCTTTGTAGTGAGAGAGAGAGAGAGAGAGAGAGAGTTCAGCTATCGCAGACTCTAATTTGCAGCCTGGTAATCCAGAGACTGCACGAACACAAAAGCACGGTCACCCCGTTGTCGAAGAGGTTGGCTTATCGGTAGAACGCTAGCGGTTTCGCAGCAAGCGTACAAATATACAGAGGTGCCGAGGGCACTTCTATCTCTTCTGGTCTCTGCTCATAATTTTCCATGTTCCCCTAGCTTTCATTAGATAGGACTCCGCACACCTTCTCTTAGGCATCCGCACACCTTCTCTCAGGCATCCGCCGAGCCAAACGGGTTGAATCGCTTCACAGTTCAGTCATTGGCAACAGCAATCAACTTCTTCAGGCGCGAGATCAAGCTGAGTTCGGGGATGGAAGAACATTCTCAGTTCAGTACCTCCTCTCCCGAAGTAAAAGCTCCAGAGGATTTCAATGAGATCATTTAGCAGGAGTTTTATAAAAAAACCAAGAGCAAGGTTAGAAAGAAATGCAAAGAGGCAGCAGGATATGAGAACATTCATGATAGCACAAATTTATTGCGGAAATGTAAATAGAGAGATCAGCTCAATTGATCCACTCTCATCAATGGAAGAAGTCATTGTATATAAGCCAAGAGTTGAACCAGGAGTACAGAAGGTGAACCGGTAGTACAGAAGGAAAAGTTCAAATGTCACAATCTTTTCAAGCTTTTCTTCCTCGCATCCATCTTCTTTTTATCAGGGTGGACTTTCACCGACCCAAGTTCCTTCTTTTGAGTTGCGGTGCTGCTAACTAGCGCAGACCCGCCAATTCCAGTCTCAGCTAATGGAGCCACACTTGTTGGATGCTCCTGGCCATTCACTCCCTTGAGTGCTGCCGTATTCGAAGGCAAAGGCACCGCTGCTGCTGACATTTGATTCTTCTGGTCAACATTAAGTACTGTGGTCGACTCAGTAATGGCTCCTGACTTGAACTTGGGTTTTGGCTTGAGGGCATGTATTCCCGTGTAAAGTCTGAGTAAGCACAATCGCCCATATACGAGGAAAACATATCAGCACTACTGATGCGAAATTAATATCACTCATTCTCTAGATTGTAATGAAATGTCAGATGGGGTTCAAGAATTCTTGATACTGGACTATTGCTCTGTTACTACTACAATGAAAAAGGAAACTTATTGACAACAACTTGACTCGTTGTGAAGGGCAATCTGTAAGGAGAACAGAAAAATTACTTCAGAATTAAATGGACCAGTCAAATCGTTATCATCGGAGTCCCATAAAATGGCTGTTTCTTTATGGCCCATTCAACACTAGGATATTATTTGTCTCAATAATACTCCAGCAAAGAAACTCAATAGCAATGATTCGATTCATCATAGAGGGCAACTCGTACAGAAAAAAAAAGTTACTTAAGTAGAAAACGGACCAGTCAAATCGTTATCAGTATTTTGGCCCTTCTGTCATATCTACATGGATTGGCTGTATAACTTCCTCAAAAGGAAAAAGACTAAGGTCCCACAAAATGGTTGTTTCTTTATGGCCCATTCAACACTAGAATATAACTTGTCTCAATAATACTCCAGCATCTCATGTGCAAAGGTTCCTGGTCCCATGGATAATATAAACATGAAGCAGATTACAATTTAGTATTACCTGGCATGTCTGGCATACTCTTCATAATTTTCAAGCAGCATCTTGCCAGCCTGTTCATTCAGAGCTGACTCGGGAAATGGTTCAATAAGTAAGCACCTAACGACCTGAATTTCAAACAAGGATGTCAATGGAATGAAATTAATTGAAACTGAAGAAGGATCTTTCACTATAAAAAATCAGTGTCCTCAGTAGCATCTACAAGAACATGAATATATCAAATTCCTGTAGGAGAAAAACTCACAATAAGAACATGACGTAATCCCAAACTAGGATTCCAATCCTTCTTCAATGTGTTAACACAAATTTCGCCGTTCGTAGCAATATTTGGGTGGAAAATCTTGGTAAGAAAATAACCTACATACACCGTGAAAGAATATATTTGAGTCCACCATATGGAAAAGACTTGCATAGAAAAGTAAAAATGCATGAATTGGTCGATCATACATGTTATGAAACTGCGAAGTTTAATGTACAAATGAGTTAAAACCATATAAGACAGTCACAGACTATATTAACAGAGGAAGGTAATACTTTCAACCATGAACAGACATGTTCACCATTTCTTACAGCAAAACCATGGAATCACAACGGAGTTAAAACAGTGCTATAAGTTCTCTTGCCACATAGTAATAAGCATGGGCAGACCTTTGGGAGGAGAATGTGGAAAGTCATGAGACAATATTAACTTCATCCGAAAAACACCATTCTCGTATGGAGTCCCAGCTGAAAGACCAAAGAAAATAATTTTATCAACCGTAACCGTATTATTTGCAATGAATGGTTCAAGCAGTCGAAGGAAAGAGAGTAACCTGGGCCTTCAATATCAGCAAATATGGTGGAAAAATCATCATCTATTACTCCAACTTTTATGCCCTCTGGAGGGGATTCATCAAGGTTCTTCAGCTCCTTTGCGAGTTGCTTTATAACATTTGGAGGAAGATTTTCATTTGTAGCCTAAGAAAAAGCAAAATTCAGATCCATTGGACAACAAATAGAGGCACATGCTATAGCCAAGCCTAAGGAATGAAAACCACTAGAAGCAATATTTATAACAAGGGAGTGTCATAATCAGAAAAAAGCAGCTTGCAGTAACTGTAAAGCCAAAGGTACTCTATTATATTCTCCATAGTTATTTTGAAAGCGCATTCTTAAGTTTACTTATAGTAGTAGACTCATATAGGCAATCCTGAAACAATGTGAAGACCATATTATCGACTCCATTCTTTCCACAGACTTTGAGATGCTGAACCAACAATTTTTATTGATATAAAGGCAATAACTTCAGCTAAATCTCATTCTAGCAATTAACTTTCCAAGAAAGCTATGCACACCAGACACTTTAATTGAAAAACAATAGAAATTGAAGAGAAGGAAGAGGAGGCAATTTACCATAGCCATACACTACCCCCAATAAGAACTTGTCACAATTATTAGCTGGATAAGAACTTGTAGTGATGATGAGCCCCAGGCACTTCAAGTTGCTATGCTGAACGATTGGCCACAGGCCTACTATGATGAAGACCAGACCTGCAGAACAATAATCAGTTATGCAAAGAACTAACCAGAAACTTAAAGGGTTAACTGATAGGTTCTAGTTCAAGGAAGACTAATGAAGGACTAGCTCAAACTGTGAACAGAGATGAATTTGTCACCCATTAAGAATTTCAAACCACCAAAAGTCATAGCAAAGAGAAGCAAAAAAAATAGGACAAAAACACACGCACTACACTTCAGAATCCACGAGTCTAACAGGGAAATGAAGAGCAAGAACGTTGAGGCACTCTATTAAACCCAAGGCGAGCAATACATCATAGAATAACATTAAGATTCTTGGAGAACAATCTATCATGGAACAGCATTAATAAAGTCTCACACGATTACTCTACATGAAATTTCCAGAAAAAGAGACTGCGGCATCCTCATTCCACACATAAAAACAATTTTTATGCACAAAACAGTTTCTTTTTCTCATCAAATGATTTAATGAGTTCCCTGCGTCGGTCTCGCTTATCTTCTCTCTGAGAAAATGGGCAAAATGCATTAGCACTAACATTCGCCATCACAGCAACCACACTGCTTCACCTAAATCGATGAGGTGCTAATGCTATTCTATGGATGAGAATGTCTTGACAAATCAATAAGTGCTCCCAATACCCCAAATACTTGACTTCCTTTCGCTGCATTGTCTACCTGCATCTACTCACCTAGTTCTGTTTTTGATCTAAACAGTAAAAAACAAAGGCGATCCTCCATAATGTTCATCTTGCAACGTTCAGAGACGTAATAAGCATAAAATACGCCCAGAAATAAAAATCTAAAGTGAAACCTAATGCACACGCAAGGAAACTTAAATATCCCCATCAATCAAACCAATTCCAGAACGTATTAAAAAAGCACAATGAACAAGCTCTCTTGCTTGGCGATTTTCAAAGGAGAATGAGAGAGTGAATGCCAGCGAAATAGATGATGAGGATCAGAAGGAGTAGATCAAATGCTATGAATAACACATGTAATGAGATAAACAGACAAGCATGTTAAGCTATTCATAACCGAGTTGAAACATAAAAAAATGTGACAAGTCTCAAAGTAGGAGAAAGCCCTAAGCCAACCGACAGTCACCATTGTAATTTCAGAAAGGGGGAACCAGGATAAAAAGCAGGAAAGAAAGATCCCAAGAAAATAACACTCCCAATTGCAAACCCTAGAAACGAAGGTTCAGCGTCTCCGGTTGACTGACGAAGCAATCAAAATGGAACCGTTTTCTTTTCTTCTCTTATCGTCAAGCTTCCTAAGGGCACTCATGTGGACTGAGAAACACCCAAAAATGAAAAAAAGAGAGAGAACAGCGAGAAACAGGCGAATCAGTACAAAACCCACGTTTTGTCCACACCGAACGAAGATTTTCCACCGGCCCAGCTCGCGTTCATTCGTCCAAAAGATCGCCGCCCACAATTCACAGGGTAAAGACACGAGCTCGCAAGAACAGAGAAAAGAAAAAAAAAGAGAGGAAAGAAACCCAGAAGAATGCCGCACGCATACATGCAAGGAGAAGAAAGGGAGAGAAGAAATCACCACCTGGTCAGAGAAATCAGAAAGAGCAAGCGAGAGAGGAGAACGCGAGGCCAAGTGAGAACACAAATCTCTTCCTCGAGAAATGATGGGAGTGGTGACTTTTTAAGAGAGAGAGAGAGTGCGCAATTATGAATCTCTCTCCCTGTCTCTCTATAATTCCGTTTTCATTTATTTATTTATTTCTTCTTGATTTTTCTTCACTTTTTTATTCTTTCCTTTTCTTTTCTTTTCGAATAATGTCCCGTTGCGCGACGTATCAGCAACAGACAAAACATTAACGTTAAGATGAACATTTCAAAAACGTCGAACGTCAAACGATATGTTAAGCTCACCTTAATTCCCGACAATACAAAGCAAATTATTCATTTTCGCTGTATAAAAATGTCTAGACGCTCTAGAATTTTAAATTAATTTGAGAGACGTTGGCATCTCTGAAGTTGCTCTTCTTCTTTTTAGGGCAAACCGGCGTCGTTCGTGGACCGTACGATGACCCTTCGTACGTGCGGATTGAGGAACATCGTCGGAGGAGCGTGTGTTGGGCAGCGTACGCCGCTGTACATGGGATTTTTCTGTGTTGACCTTTGGACCGACTTTGCCCAATAAGGGTGTCGTAAGCTGAACCGAAAATCAAATCAAGATCAGAACCGAACCGGTTAGAATGGAAATTTTAGTTGCGTCAACTTCGATTTTGAAAATAGATTTTAAATAAATGCTCAAATCTAGTAGAATTTACCTTCACCTTTCGACATTTTCAAGGTCAATTTTTCATCTCGAAACTCTTTAAAAATGATTACCGAACACTTCATATTTTTATTACCAATGAGCTTTGGAGGGTCAAAACCCCTTGGAATTGCTAAACTAAATGGACCCTTTATGCATCTTCAATTTTGTTTTTAATTCTTTATAGTTTCAATTCACTTAACCGAACTAAAAATCACCTCCTCTTCTTAGTATTATCATTTTCAAATCTCTCCCCCTTTTCACTGGACGTCTTTTTTTTATTACAAAAAAAAAAAGAAATCAAAAAATCGAATTGAATCGAGAAAAACTGAATTTTACGATTTGGCTTGTATTTAGTTCGGATTATGATTCAATTTAGTTTGACCAATTGTCTTATCGGTTTGGTTCAGCTACAATTTCCATAAAACCCGACTTGAAATATTGATAATCCTATTGATAAGCTCAGTTTAGGGGCACGCATGACAACTATTATATTTCACTATTTTTCTATTTATGAAAATAGGCTTACAACATAAACTAGTTTGGCAACCCAATTTCCTTGTTTTTTTTTTTTGTTTTTGCGATAAATTTTTAACTCGGGAGTAGGTTTTAAATAGAAATTAGAAGTTGATGTTTAATTTTACATTTCAATTTATGGAACTAAATGAAAAACTAAAATTATTCTCATCGCTCTCCCTCATTGTTTGCGCACCCATCGCTTGCCAATCACTACCCATTGTCGCGCGCCAACCATCGCTACCCATCGTCAGCCACCGTTCACCACTACCGACCCATCGGAGATGATAATATAAATTATGAAAGCTTATCAAATGAATTTTCTATTCTAAAAATATATATTTTATGTCGTTATTAAATATCTTTTTGTTTAGAAACTTGTCCAGTGGAAATCACCCCCCCCCCCAATCACACCAGAATGACAGAGAGATGATAACTTATGAAACATGTTGTTGAATGCTCCTGGTGTACTTATTAACAAAGAGATGATAACTTATGAAACGAGTTAGCCCCCAACTATACCAACTGAGTATCAATATTCCAAGCTTTTTTTCACGACCGAGGAATCAACCATGAGCTATCTGTGCCCGAATGATATCAAAGGGTCGAGCCCTATACCTCGGGGGAGACTACTATATGACTCTAACACCATGACATCCACTTAAGATGCTAACAATTGCGAATTTTGAGCCCTTAACCTCGACAATGAGGAAAAAACTCTAAACCAACGCAACTACCCATCGTTAGGTTTTTAAATTTTTTTCATGTCACCAAAAACCTTAAACTTATTTAATGTAACATAAATATCCTCAATTTTTTTGTGTCGCAAAAAATCTAAATTTATAAACTTGTGATGACCCTATACTTTAATTTTATTCAATGTATATTTATCACGCTAGTATAAGTTCATAGTTTTGTACGTGTCATAATATATAAGTTTAAAATTTTTAATGATACAAAAGAAAATCGAAGTTCATATTATATGGGGAGTAATTAGCTTTTAAGCGAAGCGGTGATTATACATAATAGTACACTTTCAAGGCATCGGAAATTACAAGGTTCTCTCGATTATTTGCTTAACAAGTGCCCTTAATTCATTTAATCACTACACTAGTTCAGTTGCACCGTGAAATCACTCCACACTGGAGTTAAAAATGCGAGGAGTGAGGAGGAAGCGAGAGGAGAAATGCGAATTTTCTCGGCGGAGAAGCAGCTCTCGCCTAAGATCGCTTGGTGGCAAATTTGTAAATCAAGGGGGGAGTGGGGGCAGTTTAGTAAAATAGCGGGACGATTCGCAGCAGCGTCCAACTTCAATCACAGGGGAGCGTCTTGCGCTTTTTTTTGGCGTTCACTTCCCCGCTTTTCTTGTCGGGACTTTCGAACTCGGGATTCCCGTTCCGTTCAAGCCTGCTTTTTCCCACCGTTACTCCGTTAACGGCGTTTCTTTCTTTTCTTTTTCTTTATCCTTTATCCTTTTTTGTTTTTTTTTTTGTGGGGTGAAGAATGCTTAAAGAAATTTGAATCTGCCGACAGCAGGTTGGGTGACCGTTGAGGCGTCCTTCTCCTGAACTAGCCGTTAGCGGTGCCAGCTCAGCCACGAGTTCCTTCCTTCCTCCTCCTGCCTCCTGCCCACCCAGTTCCTTGTCTGAGCAGAAAGAGAAAGCCGCCTGTCCCTAAAAAATAGTTGTCTCTTTTTTTTTTTTTCAGTATCCTCCTGTTTTTTTCCTTTTGAAACGCCACCTTGCTTTGCGAACTTGGTTAGTAAATTTCAAATTGCACTTGGAGATTTTATTTGGACTGATATTTTGTTTAGCGAATCACCCTTTTATCTTCTCAAATGCTCTATCGACTCTTATATAATCATGATTGATGTGAAGAATTGTGGAAAAAAAATTTAAACTTTAGCGAAATCATTATTAGTCTCCTACCGACCTATCATCGTAGCAATTGCGTTGCTCATAGTCAATCACATCTCTCTCTGATCACGACGACCTTAACCGATGTTGCTGTTATGGTCAATGACATTGATTTGAGGTCATCTCGTCGCTCAAATTCAAATTAACACCATCCAGACATCAATAACTTTGATCGTGGGTAATAATCAATCACACCAAACTCCTTATCATCGTCGTTGTCACATATGCTAGGATTTGGAGATTTGAAACTAGAATTTAAGATACTCGATGCGTGAATTGGGGTCTTATTGGTTTTTCAATTCAAAGAGTGATTAGATGCCTTTAGCATTTTTTTTAGCAAAAGATGCAAATAAAAGACTATAGTATGGATCTTGACAACGAATGTCTATAAGATATTCAAGATAGTCGGTGGACGACGTTGGTGACGGTAGATTCAAATGGAGGTTTAGATGAATAACTAAGCTTTCAAGACAAATAAATTTATTTCTTTTTCCTTTTTTGTATTTTTTTTCTCTCAAGAGAGGAGATATTTTGGTCATCCTAATTTTTACAAAATAGGGCTGACCATGCAAAATGCATTATTCAAAAGCAGAGGACGGCTTCATATTTAACATAAGATTTTCATTTGGTTCTTCATTCCTTTCTTTACCTTTTCCCCTTCTTTATTTGGGGGATTCTATACTTGGAGGTCGTCTTTCGTTCACCCGATACCTAGCTTTTGAGTTTGACATTCCATGCCCACTGCGTACGATTCTCTTCTTCTTCTTTCTTCTTCTTCCTCCCATCGTTATTCTGCTCCAAGGAACGAATCGTGGTCCCTGGAGCCTAGGATGCTATTGCTGCCTCGACGTCTGTTGCAGAAGTCCCAAGGCATTCGAGAATCAATTCCCCTGTTGCTGGAATGACAAAAAGTCAAGAGGAAGCCCCGCATTAGGGACGGACATTCCGATTCCCAAGTTTGACGACGGCGAGAAGAAATGGCACGAGAATTCAAAAGGCGCTTGACGGAATGCTTTTAGATGGGGGAAAGTGAGGAAACGAGGAAAGAGATGATTTTTTTGGGGGATTTATTACTAGGGGAGGAAAAACATCAAAACCGACTCGATCAATTTGCGTACAATATGCATTTGATACGAGCGATCAAAAGAGTCAATTTGTCAAATGAGACCCTCATAAAAGAGCATGAAAGAGATAAAGGAATAAGGGTATATTTGGAAATGAAAAAACCGCACTTGATCACGTCTTGGAGTGACTTGGGATTTATAATATTTTTGACTTGATTCTTATTTACCAAATGTAAATACCGGTCGAATAATTGACTTTTTGGTGTATTCTTTGTAAAGCAACTTTGAAGTAGATAAAAAATGAGCTGGAAGCTTTGCGTGAGAGCCGTCGCGAGGCCATGCGACGTGAAGGCTCTAAGGTTGCGGGACCTCAGGCTCCAACACCTCACGCTTGCAACTTCATCTCCACCGGCGCCACCTCTCGCAGGCAGCTACACTGTGCCCGACCGCCAATTAACCATCGAACATGAGCATGCCTAGAGAAGCCTTTGGCATCCCAAATGGACAAGAGCATGTCCAGCCAGTATCGGCGAATTTAGACTTCACCTCGCCAGCCTCCACCTCCCCCTTCTCTTTCTACGCACTCCACTTGTGCCGTCACCTTCGTCGAGCCTTGAATTCTGCCGCACCTCTACCCAAGCCCTATGTCTTGAATCTTGGGCTTGCTTGACGTTGAATCGAGGTCGATTGGGTCGGCAACGACCTCAGGTGGCTAGTTGGTGAGGTTGTCGATCTAACAGCAACGACCTGGGGGGTCTTGTAGGTGGCTAGATGAGCACGAGCATGCTACTGAAGGTAGCTCATTGGCATGGCGGCACTCGAGTGGGAGAGACGAGCATGTTCTTGGCCTCACTGGAGATTGACAGGGTTGAGCAGTGATGCCGTGAAGGAGAGAGTGGGAGGAGAAAGAGATTGCGCCTGACGTGAGAGTACAACTTGAAATGTAGATAATTCAATGAGGGTAAAATAGGAAGACGTGAGATGGTTTTTCAAAGACGCTCAGAGCCGAGGTAAGCCTGTCTTGGGCTTTGCTAATGCCGGCTTTCACTTAACATAACACTCCCTAATTTGTTTCTCCATCAATAGTAAATAAAACTCGCGCTAAATGTCGCATAGAAATAAGAATCATGACGCGCGAGAGTTTATCGGGCCAAAAGCGCAAGCCGCGGCCAAAAAGAAGGGCACGACCGCTAAAGTACCGGGTGGGGGACGGCAGCAGATTTTCTTAAGAAAGGCGATCGAAGAGTGACCGACCGTGACGACATCGCACACCCGTAACAGTCAACCCTCGACTCTCTCTCTCTCTCTCTCTCTCTCTCTCTCTCTCTCGCGTGTAATTTGACGAGGAAATTAATAAAACTGAGGATTAAAAAAACACACACAGGAGTCGTGTCATATCCTTCGGGAGTGAAGAGGGGACCTGCATATCCCCCCGACAATACAGAGAGAGAGAGAGAGAGAGAGAGAGAGAGAGATGCGAATGTTTAGTACTGCGTGAGAGGACGATCCGAGGAGGAGGAGGAGGTCGAGGGAGGAGGGAGCTGTCCGAAAGTCTTTCCCTTCGCGCTCTCTCGCTCCGTAATGGAAGGTATCTTCTCCTTCTGTACTAATTCGCCTTCGCGAAACCCTAGATTCACTCTCCCCTTTGACCCGATTTCGCCCCTGGAAATCCCGTTGACTCCGTCTCTCTCCCGGTGTCCAAGTCCCCGTCGCGGCTTTTGTCGCCCGTTTTTCATTTTTCGGGGGGGTTGGGCTTTTTAACTGATTGATTCGGGTTCGGAGGGCAGCCGTCAGCTCAGAGTCGCTGAATCGGAATCGGGCGCCGCTCGGTCGGCGCGATTTCTCCGGCGAAGTTGCTTGCATCGGACATTGTGCAAGTGTTCTTGGGGTTTTGTCTCGATATGAGGGGTGGATGGTTTCTTAGATATGCGTCTGCCGGGATCTAAGAACATCTGCAGCTTCTTTTCTTATTCGAGCTGCACTTAGTCACTCCGTTACTTTTTAAGAGAGCTAACTGAAAGCATGAGTTTTCTCTTTCTGCCTCTGCCATGCCTAATCTAATTGAGCACTTCTTGTCATTTCCTTTTCATACTGAATTGTTTGCCTATTGAACATACGACATACTTGGCTCTGTGGGAAGGGTTTGCTTAAGTTTGATGGCATCTGATCTAATGCACTACATCTCGAGCGTTGTTTTACTTTTTACACGACTCACTTTGGCGTGATGATATTCTTGTGTTTTTAGGAGATGTCTCGAGCATATCTATAGTTAGAATAATCAGAAATGCTTTTGTTTTGGTTTTAGTTCCCTTTTTTTTTTAATCGGGCCAAGATTATCTAATATTTAGTTCTTCACCCTTCTCAATGTGAGGCACACTGATTACTGAGTAGCCTTTCTAATCATTTCCCTCGGTTGTACAGTTCTGGGCTCTCTTAGTTAGGTCGCGTTTTAGGAATTGTTTAGTATCGCATGGCGACGTTATTAGGTGGACGTCACTTTTTGGTTTATGTTAAGGATATACAATTTAGTTAAGTTATCCATATGCTTTAGAAGTGAACCCTGATAAACAAATAGGTTTATAAATAAGTCTTTTTCTAACCAGTTTTCTTTGGTTCATTGATGCAATATCACTTTGGTTGACACAATATCACTTTAATATAAATAAACATAGTCTAAATCAATCAGTATCAAGTATAAGGTTCTATGATGATGATCTTATTTACATTCTCAAGTCCTATTTATGCACGCACGCACGCACCCACACACATTTGCAATTGATCTGTTTTTAATGATTCTCAAGTCCTGTAGATGAATGCATTTTAAGCTGGCTGAGTGATGGATGAATTCTGAGGATCATTTGCGAAGTTGCATTCATAAATCTGTTGAAGATTTTAACTTTATGGTTACATGACAGCCAGAGAGATGCTTACCCTTTCAAAATGATTCATCCCACTAATCTACTTAAGATTGAAGAATTTTTGGAGAAGTTGTGTTGACCCGGATCACTGAAGGCAAATTTAAGCAACGTGCCTTTATAAATTTTGTAGCTTTAGAACTTTGTTGATCAATGAACTCGATTATACAGGAATTTGACCTCTGACTTTTTTTATGCACCTTTCAATTTTTGGTAAACTCTGTTGAGGGAAAGTCCTCCAGGATAGCACGAAAGCAATGAGATGATGTCCTAGGAACTACCTATTCTATTATTGCAAGAGCTACACCCTGTCTGTCTTGCCCATGGGACCTTTGTTAATAGGACACGCTTGATACATCACATTTGAGATACCCCCTCTTCCTTTTAGTCAACTATGTGCACCCCCCTTCGTTTAGTTATTATTCTCTTATAATGCGTTTGCTCGGTACATTTGTGGTAAAAATAATTTGACTGGTAAAGAATAACGAACTTGATTCCAGGTGGATCTCCAGACTGGGAATCAGTGGGATCTGACACAAAAAGATCCAGTGTATCATCTGGTAGCAGGTCCAGGAATCACAAAGGATTCCTTCGCAAATTCACAAACCATGAGCATTTAACTGAAAAACTCGAGGATTGGTTTATATCAATATCAGAGGATGGAGCTGCTAAAGAACCTGCTTTTGGTGTTCCATTTGAGTTGGTAGAATTACAAAAGTTTGACTATGCATTAGAAGGGGTTTCATTTGAGCAGCTTATTAGAATGCCAAGTGCTGTTTATGCATCAGCCTCAGATGCTGTGGAAGCTACCGCTTATCTTGCAATTGAAGATTTTCTTCATGCAAGTGCAAAGGGCTTGTGGGAGGCATTCTGGAGTCAGGATGAGCCATTGCCATTTGCGGTTGCTTGTTTGTATGAGCCAAACTTCAAATTTTACCAGGCTGAGAAAGCAATTGCTAGTGGAACGATTGGGGATCTTTGCGCAACTGGTTTGATGCTTAAGAACCCAAGACATCCACATGGAAAATGGGATCACGTACTTGAATTGGCTCTTTTGAGGCCTGATATTGGAGATGTCCCTGCAGATAGTGATCGACAGCCTTCGCTATCTGTTTTAGGTGAAGCTCTTTTCTACGCTGTTCGTATGCTATTATCAAGGAGCATAAGCAGATTAACTTTAACTCAGGGTTTCAATTCGGCTTTTGTCCTCCTTGTTGACTCTCAGTATGGTCGGGTTGTAAAGGTTGATGGAGATGTACATAAAATGGAGTTTGATGTAAATAACGTTTATGAATGTGCCGCTGAGTGGATTAAAGAGCACTGTTGCATTTCAGTCTCTCCAGTTGATCGAATCTGGAACAAACTCGGAAATGCTAACTGGGGAGACATTGGTGCTTTACAGGTACTTTTTGCTACCTTCCACTGTATAATGCAATTTGCCGGGATGCCTAGGCACTCAATTGAAGATTTAGCTGCTGATCATGGTACTCGCCTACAAACAAGAAGAGCAGAGAGGCAGTTAGGAGACGCGAGGGAAAATGGGAATGGTCTTTTTCGATTTCAGCAGCGCATTGTTTCTCCTGAAATTGTTGAAGTCCAGGAGGAATCTGCGAAAATACAACCTGAAGAATTCCTGAAGCTAGAAGTAGGATCTGTGTTATGGATGGAGGATTCAAACTGGCAAAAGGGCTATCAGATAGATGAAGTCTTGAATGATGGTGAGCTTCCATATTATGTTGCGTCCCCTGTTGAAGAGCCGGGAAAATCTCTATTTGTTTATGTTGGCTCTCATCCTTCTCAGCTGGAACCAGCTTGGGAAGATATGCATTTGTGGTATCAAGTCCAGAGGCAGACTAAAGTACTCACTATTATGAAACAGAAAGGTCTATCTAGCAAATACCTGCCTCAGATCAGTGCATCAGGCAGAATTATTCACCCTGGTCAATGTCGGAGATCGAGCCCTGGTGGAAACTGTGACCACCCTTGGTGTGGTACTCCAATTCTTGTCACCAGCCCAGTTGGTGAAACGGTTGCTCACATGGTATCCGAAGGCCGATTTGATTTGGATGAAGCAATCCGCTGTTGCCACGATTGCTTATCTGCACTCTCGGCTGCATCTTTTGTTGGCATTCGTCATGGAGACATTCGGCCAGAGAATGTAATCTATGTTAGATCTGGTACAAGGTATCCGTATTTTGTCCTCATTGGCTGGGGACATGCTATTCTCGAAGATCGGGACCGTCCAGCGATGAATCTTCACTATTCGTCGACTTATGCACTACAGGAAGGAAAGCTGTGTTCTGCCTCAGATGCAGAGAGTTTGGTTTACATGCTTTACTTCTCCTGTGGTGGGGTTTTGCCCGATCTTGATTCGGTGGAGGGGGCTTTACAATGGAGAGAGACCTCTTGGTCAAGGAGGTTGATTCAGCAGAAGCTTGGCGATGTTTCCACAGTGCTAAAAGCTTTTGCGGATTACGTTGACAGTCTCTGTGGGACACCCTATCCCATGGATTATGATATATGGCTCAGAAGGTTGAGGAGAAACATCCGTGAGGAAGATCACGGAAAGGAAATTGACACGTCCGGTTGAGACATTTCAAATTGGCTGGCGGCAGAAGGGAAGAAAAAAACTTCGAATTTTCCATTGGTCGTTGTCACATCTTGACTGATTGGAATTTTGGTAGATGTATTTGACACCGAATCAACTATATAAATTCAATGGATTTTCTTGACCGGAACCTGTCTTGGGACAGTAGGCTGTCACAGCGACCGATTGATGGTGTCCCATCATGCAGCCAGAATCTTAGTTGAGAGCATTCCCATTTTATCTGGATACCTTCAATGACTACCGCATGGCACTGGGGAGTCATGCTCTCAGGACTCTCGACGGCTATTTGAACCTGTTTCTGAGCTCAATCGTTTTCGATTTTGATGGAGAACATGCTTAAGCAGCTGCAGCATCCTGTTGGATCCTCACTGGCTTCTGCGCTAGTGATGTGCTTCTCATGGATGTCGGTAGTATTTTTTGTGTCATTGTTTTTTTGTATAGATGTGGCCATTTCCATGGTGTTGAAAGTTGTGAAATTGATGGGTTGGGGGGATCATTGTATCAAAGAGTGCTAAGTGTATAGGGATCAGTTTTTGCTTTCTCTCATTTTCATTACCCCCTTTTTGTATATCACGATTAGGTTTTGGTGTTTGGGGGAAACTCGAGTTCCTTAGAACCACAGCGTTTATCTGTTCAGTTCATCCTCTACTGGTGTCTCCTTTTCCCCGGGATATGAATTTCACGACTTTCCGCTTTTCTGCATTCAGTTTGTTTTTTCTATGGTTTGCACTATCTGCAAGTGGCTTATGTAACGGTTATACAGTGATGACATGAGTACAGGATCATGATCACTCACTACCTAGCATCATGCATTATCACGAAATGGTACGATTTATCGCTGTCTTTTCGCTATTTATGTGCACGAGACTTGCGTTAAACTCATAAGTCGCTTTGCCAAATTGTTGTTAGGAATATGCAAGAGCGGAGAAATGATCTGTCATTGCTTAAAACACAATAAAGACAGCGAATTGGCTAGGTTGAAGATGTAAACTGAGCACAGGAAATGCTTTGTGAACATATCTTCGGTTTCAATAAAAGAAAAAAGTACTAACTTTAATGGTAATCTTCATTCTGTACTTAAAACTTGATCCTAATTTCTTTCTCATGAATAATACCGATCTTCATTCCATAGCCTGTTAAGTTCTGATTCATTATTGTTGCTAAAGATTCGATTTGATGTGTCAATTTCACCTATGCATATCTTCCTCTCTCTTTGAAATTTCGGATATTCCTTTCGAAGAAACCTTACTTTTTTAATACCTCATTCTCCTATTCTTTCGGTCCTTGCAATCTGAGACAGTGAAGGCGCTTGAGCTTCAATCAGGGTTGTGCTCAAATCACAAGGTGAAATTTCAAGCATATCACAGAATGTTGCTCTCAGCTATTTCAGAATCTCATGATTGATTTCATCATCTGAGAAGATGGCATTGCAAGGAACACAATGGCACCAACGGCGATCAAAACGGAGCTCGAAGAGCTGAAAGTTATGGCGATCGAAAAAGGGAGCTCGCTCAGGTGGAGCAGTAGAGTGAGGTATCGTGCCGGAGAGGAAAAAGTTTTGCCGGCGACAAATAGAGGCTTCCCATTGGCCGTGGTGTACTCTGGCTAGGCCCTAGGGGCGAGGTGCAGCTTTTGCCGGCAACTAGCTGATCATTTGGCTGGCAGTAAGGCCCTCCGGCGATGTGTCCACCAATCACTTAACCAAATGTCTGAGAGAGCGAGAGAGAAAGGAAGAGAGCTAGGCTCTCTCTCGCGTGGGCCGGGCGTGGTCACGCGGACTGCGTTGACCCCGGGTCGGGTCAACGCGGATCCGACCCAATTCGTGGTAAAGGATTAAAATACTAATAATTAATTAAAATGATGTTAAATCATTAAAATAAATTTATGAAAATTATAGAAAATTCCCAAAAATTCAGAAAAGCTTCCCATAAATAAAATTAAGTATTTTGGGGGCTAAACATGATTAAATTAATTTTTGAGAATCCAAAAATAATTTTAGAAATTTCCACACTCACACGGAAATTACAATAATTACCAAGAAAATTCTCGGGGCCCTTAAATTTCCATCCGCGCTTAAATAATTACATGTTAAGTCCCAGGGAAGGCCGAGATGCGGCCATTACAAAAAAAGTCCTAATCTATTTAACTTTTTCCAATTCAATTATGAATATTTTAATTATGTCAATTACAAAAAAAGGCCGAGATGCGGCCGTTACAAAAAAAGTCCTAGTCAGGACCTTGCCCATGCGGGTCATGATCCTCACCAATTGGTCAGTGAGGATGTTGTGGCCCTCACTTAGTAGTGCCCTTTCCTAGACTAGGCAAGGGTTGGCGCACAAACTCACCAACCTAGGGTTAGGGAAAAAGAAGAAGAAAAAAGCTAAAAAGAAAAAATTCAAAAAAATTATCTAAGGCCGACATTCATGTAAGAGATCTCTAGTTAAAATTGGTTAGATAGACTCAACTAGTAAAAGGTGAAAATTTTAGAACTAAATTGGCACAATTAAAATATTTAAGACTTAATTTGCAAAAGTACAATATATTTATGACTTTTTTGGTAATTTTTTCTTTTATATTTACTAGTTTGAGTCTGGCCAACAAAGTCATTTTCTCTTAATTAGACATAGTGTAATTTAAAGTTTTTCTCATGCGTGAGCTGCCTATGTTCACTAGGTCACACTTGATGTAGCCAACCGGCCACCATGGGCAGCCTATGCTCGCTAGATCACGCCCAACGTGCAAGTCACTCTTGATCCATCTATAACGAACGCAGGAAGGTTTTCACCGAATGTGCATTAAGAAGAAATTCAACTTTATGTATAGACATTGCTACTTGAGCACAGTTAGCTCCAATGATTTTGTGATTTTTCTTTTAATCTTTCATGATTTGACAAGTTCGAGTCATATTGTAAGGGAGTTTATAGTCGACTTGTCCTCTCGGATGCTGCTATCTTGTGTAAAGAAGAGAGTGATGAATGAAAACATGATGATATGATAGTTTTAAGGGTCTCACCAAACTCGGACTTTACTATATTGGGCGGAGTAATTATGACACAAATTTAATGCTCCGTAACGGATGGTAAACTCCAATTGGGACTCCCAGAAGTTCGCTTAACCTGAATAAACCCTCCCCACTCTACTCATTCAATGAAAGCAAGAAGCACATCCGCTGCAACACAAGTTTCCTCGAAGGATAATAGAATTGGTATAAAGGATTTTTATGGAGATAATAGTGTACACATGTACACGTTCAATTCCTCGTCTCACAAAATACAAAAGAGGCTATTCATTCGAATTTTGGCTCGACTTTTACCCGATTCCTAAGTTCAGTGGAGATATTTCATTGGCTTAAGATTTCCCTGATCTAAAGAAAATAAAGAGCTTCTAGTCAAACAAAAGGAATATCCATTCCAAGTAACGGACAGAGGAATCGTCTAGAACTCCCCTTTTTGCGCGCTTTGAGCCATTTGCTGCTTCTGATCCTCATGCTGTGAGCTCAAATCTCACTTGTTTCTGAATCTTGTGCTGCGTCACAAATGAACAAATGGGCTTTAGTTTCCACGGGAAGCAAATTTCTCCTTTCTTTGTTGTCCCTGGTCTAAGAAGATGTAGGTAAGAATATAAATCAGAGTCAGAAAAATTTGGCAAAGTCGACCTATTATCTGAGCTAGTTTCCTTCTTTTTATTCTTCTTTTTTGTTTGGCAAGAAGGAAAAAAAATTGGAAAATAAGAAATGGCCATGCAAGTTGCTTCATAATGACCCCACATGAAATCTATATAAAGGGACTTCACCCAAAGCTTTTGGTACACAAACACAAACAGAAGCCCAAGCAAAACCATATCTAGCCATGGCTTCTTACCGCAACATCGTCCTGATTGCTCTCTTCTTCCTAATCGCCACCAGTCCACGCACTCATGGAGTCGTCATCGGCAATATTGCCCAAGTCAACGTCCTCGGCCGCCTGAGCTGCGTCATCCCAGGGACACTGCCGGTCTTGAGCAGTACACCCCTCAGCGGAGTGGCGGTGACCATCACGTGCAATGGCGGCACCGTTACCCTCGGTCAGGCCATTACCAACACGACCGGATTCTTGAATGCCGCTTTCGATGTCGTGGATGGCCTCCTTCTCGAAAGCTCGACATGCGTGGCGACGGCCAATCTCTCGAGCATCACGAGCTGCAGCCTCTTTCCTCCAACCGGCATTCTTCGCACGAGCCTCGTCCTTGTGAGCGTCGTGCAAGGAGTGGCACAGCTCGTTACGGGGCTGATTTTCATTTGAACTTGAACCTGTGACGGGTTACGTGCATGCATGAATTAGTTTTGCATGAGATGAAGCTTTGCCAGTAAAAGGCAGCAAAGTCCTGTCTTCATTTTAAATAACTGATACCTTAACGTATCTCTTTAAAGTTTAAATAAGGCAAAAAGAAGAATAGAGGTTGACCACTTCAAACTCTCTCTCTCTCTCTCTCTTTCTCTCTCCTCTCTCTGCGCCATTGAAGTAGAGAGTGCCTGCATGGTGCATATCACTATCGATGAAGGTTGTCCTAAATTTAAATGGATTCTTACAAAATATTAGTGAATGAATGACACATATGGAACCGTAAACCATAAATAAATATGAACGTACCAACCGATGTGTCATAAATAAAAATATGACACGGAAAATTTACCATGTGGTTTGTTCTTTTGCTTGCCTGATGTAATCAACCGGCTAATAATATAATCACTCCATTACATTCTTAATTGTTTTCCGAAGCCCAATCTGAATAACTTATACAAGAATAAAATCAAAGAGAATGTGAATATACACCCCCCACAAGTTCTCTCTGACAACTCTCCAAAACTTTCTCTCAAGTTGGACTTGACTACCAACCAAAACAGGTTAAAAACTCAAGACTTAAAACTCTATCTCGTGCGCGTCCGGACATCCACCGGACGTCCAGAATATCTCGAACTTTCTCGGATAGCAAGTCGGAAGTTTAAGCAAGTAGTGGTAGGACGTCTGAAATTGGTGGCACCCAAATTTCTACTCAAGTCCCAAGTCCAGCCAACATTAAGTGGACTACCTATTACAATCCGAATCGCCAAAGGGTGTGGAATGTAGCCAATGGGCTTCATCAACATGCACTGGATTATCAAATATAAAAGCTACCTGACATCTATTTGTTTAGTTCGCCCATGACAAGGTCGAATATATTGCGCTTTGACGTCCATTAACGGGTACTTGCAGGACAGCAATGAAGTACTTCTGCTTTATAAGTAGCCAGCAAGAAATATACATATATAGAGATGACGGTTTGCTGCACAAGCCACATCGGCACGGGATGGATATAAGGCAACTATTACTTAGCATATATATGTGAGTTATCAAATCATATTGGTCTCACGTGAAATTTTTATTGTCTCTAATGTTGGATCCAAACAATGCGTATATGTTCGAGGTGGCGACACCAAGGCACATATTTCATTGGTTGCTACCACTTGTAATCTATCCAAGCGGGGTCAAGTTTTTGCACCATCAAAATCCACTCTCAAGGATTTTAAAGTTAAAAAAGCTATACAAGTCTTTGTTTTTTCTAGAAATGTATTTTGTTTAAGCCTCGTTGGAAACTCAAATATCGGATGTGAAAGTGGTTCTATTTTTTTTTGCCAACCAATGAAGCTATTCTATACATTTTAAGTTCTATTCAATGAAAATAGCCCCCCAAAAATGGGCTTCCTTTTTGTTAAACATATAAATTTTACATCTTCCAAAATATGCTTGCTAGAAAGCTTGTCAAATGCTGCCTTCGGGGGAGTTTAAAGCATCCAATGCTCACTAGATCACGTCCGATGTCGCCAACAAGGTGGATCCAACCTTCTATCAACAACATGTGATTTTTTTTTGTTGAGAATTTGGAGAAGGGAGTGGAGGACCTGAGGTAGGGTTTCTCTGTATGTGCACTACCAAGAAATTGCACGTAGATGTACACATATTGACTCGACAATTTCATGCTCGACAATTTTTCACGAAGTTACATATCTAAGCCAGTGGTAAGCTTGTGCTCGTGAACGCTTGTTTTTCCACAATCTCTGTGATGCTTTGACATAGGACTTGCCAACTAGATTACTTAGGATTCAAACCGAACATTCTGTAGAGATGTGGCACTTTTATCATAACTCTTGAGGAACATTGTCAAATCCGTTGCACAGCCACTTGAAAGGATTATTTAGTATTAATCATACCTTATAGATTATAGTAGTTAATTAAGAGATATAATTATATGGATTAAGTGGAAGGCACAAATTCGATTATTTGATTCACTAAGCATAAACAAAAATCTAAACTTAGGGTCAGTCATATGAAATTCGATCACATTTGGGGCCACTTATTTGGTTCTAGACTAATGTTTAACAAACTCTTTTGCGGTCACTATGTGTCTGTATATATATTTCATGGGACTCAATGTGGTTCCTTTTTAAGTGTAAAAGACCAATAACTTGTATTGCTCTCCATTCCGAGCAACTAATCAAAGTATCCACCAAATGCAACTTTTTCCCTTGTTTGCTAGTGTTAGAACATACATGTAATGATAAAAATCAACACCGGCAAACATTTTGTAATATTTAACTTATTTCATACATTAGTGTTGACACCAAGCTGACCCAAATAGATCATACCGATATATTTAATAAAAAAAGCACACTTGATAGAATGTCTAGATAAAACTCATCGACTATCGAGGCCATGATAATACACTTGGCCCACAAACCCCACTGATGAAATATTTCAAGAGCTCATGGATCGTAAGCCTCCAACAGACAGAGTTTAAGTGGAAATCATGACACGCGACAACACTTGATTGTCTAGAAAAACAGATAAAACATAACAAAAGCTTGAATCTAAGCTATCTTATAGATCAATCAAGTTTCACCCTTGCTTCAACCTTGGCCGTGTTGGAGTTGACAAATATTTTGGAAACTCTTGTTTCTCATATCAGGCACACATGAGCTTATGGAAACTAAAGCATGAAGCAACTATAAGTAAACCATACACATGGCATGACGGGGTTCCGCTTGCCGATGAGTGAACGGCTGCTCTGCTTGCCAGTGAGCGGGCAGGGGTGTGGGGCAGTGCCCCGAAGCAAAATTTGATTTATATTTATATTTCCTTTCGTTTTGGGATAAAAAAAGG
Organism: Melaleuca alternifolia; assembly: GCA_019926035.1. Lineage (NCBI taxonomy): Eukaryota > Viridiplantae > Streptophyta > Magnoliopsida > Myrtales > Myrtaceae > Melaleuca > Melaleuca alternifolia. Next base: position 1,931,460 of record JAGKPW010002178.1, read on the forward strand.
TATTGATGGGCCTAGGGTTTTAAGCCCATTTATTAGTACAATATATTTTGCTTTATGATAAATTATTGTAACCTTTTGAGTAGTCGCAAAATATAGTGAAACTCTTTGCAGAATGTAACCCAAATTTGGGTGAACCTATATAAACCTTTAAGCTATATTTTTTTTTCCTTTCTTGTGCGATTTTCTTGATTCGGTTTGTGATGCACTGTTCTTTTTAGGTTGGACCTCCGATTCCAACCCCAAACGCCAAACTGGGCATGCAGTCTTGTCGCTGAATGGACATGCAGTCTTGTCGTTCTTTACATTTTAAAGCGTTGCATCGAATTTTCAGAATAAGGCTTATATAGTTTACTCATCTCAATTATCAAGTACAAGTGATTCAATCAACATAGAAAATATAATGTAAGATGCGTAGTTGTTGAATAATTGGGCAATGTTAAACACATTTACAAACATGTGGGTAGTGTTCATAAGGAGGAAAGTATTCCTCCAAACATATTTCGAGTTTATATTATGATTGAATTTATATCTCCAATTAGATACGGAGAAATATACAATATGTCTGAATTTAAAGAGGAATTTGTGTTATCATACGACTGGACATAGTACAACGATGACATGAATACACCATCACCTCCGACACCATTGTAATCAACCTTATAATTTATAAAGCGAAAGGAAGAAGATGGAATTGTAGTATTTTAGTTTTTTCAACCACATTGGAGATACACATGATACAACAGAGCGCACGGTAAACTGTTAACTCTACAGCAAGAATCGCTACCTCCACGGCTTTTTAGTTGATGAGACAGAACTACCACTGTAAACCAAAGATTTTTGGCTTCAAGATTTGGTAATGGTAGACCACTCAGCTTTCCCTACATTGTCCACTGAGAAATGAGGACAAGGGAGCAGAGCCTCTGCCTATTTTCGACGTCGGCCCCGTTTCTGGCCCTCATTGCAAATAATCAAATCGATATTGGAGCTTTAGAAAAGAACGAAAAGTCTGACGAGCCCACCACTATTGGCCTTAAGGGTCTAATCTTACGGTTCTTCATCGGCGGTAATTTTGTCCAATCGCCTAAAAGGTTGTGGAAGCAGCTGTAGCTGCTGTAGATTTTAGCTTAGCCCTAATAATAAGTAGTAAATCCGCCGACTGAGAGTCAACGGATGTAGGCAGAGATTTTGCAGCTCCAAAGGACTCCACGTCTCTTGATCGAAAGAGACGTAAAGGCATGTAAAGATCACATTGGTCGCTCATTTTTGTGTGTGGATATTTACAGATTTATTTGAAAAATTATCTGTATATTGCATTTTGCCCATTATATTTTGCTTGAATATTCCCGACTTTTTTTTAATATTGGCGAATTTCATTAACCGATGATGTGTATATTGCATCTTGCAAATTATCTAGACTTGATTGACCACACATTATATATGAGAATTTCGAATAATTCATTTGACATGTCTTGAGTCTCTTAAAGACGCTTGAAGCTCAATGTTATCGATTAGCGTGAGTTTGGCTCAATTTGACTCGATTACAAGTAATTTATGAAGGAATAAAAGTTCAACACTAATCTCTTGAATTATGAGGATATCTATACCTAATTTTTAACTCGTAAATTTATTGAAAATAATGAAATCTAAATTAGGCTTGTGAGCATATTGATCTGAGAATAATTTGATGAGTTAAAGGTTGTAATGCAAAATTGAAGATATTTAACGCATTTTGAATTTGGGAAAATGACTAAAAAATTCATACATCTATTTAATTTTTTCCAATTCAATTATAAATCTTTAAATTAACCTATTAGATCAATTTTTTTTAATAAACCACTTATATGTATGCCGCCATCATATGTGACACGATCGGCCTATTGAAGCTAACAAGTACGGATTTTCATTTTTTTAGAATTATGTTAAAATATTTCTAAACGTAGTATTGTTTTTCTACTTTCTATTTTTTTGTCTAACTCTTAGCAAATGAAGTTGCCACCAACCCTATTGGCCATAAGAGAGGGCCGACGAGCAAGGGCGTCGTTACCCTCGCTAGCCACATGCAAGGGTGTCAAGACCTCACCCAAAACCAAGCGAGGGTTGTGACCGTCGTCAATTGGTTGGTGAGGGTGTCGCAGCCTTCACTTGTGGCTGCGAGGGTAGCAACGCCCTTGCCTAGACCAGGCAAGAGTTGGTGTGCAAACTCGCCATCCTAGGGTTAGGAAAAAAAGAAATAGGAAAAACAAAAGAAAAATTCAAAAAATGTATTGTTAAAGATATCTACGACTGACATTCACGTTAGAGATCTTTAGTTAAAATTGGCCAGATGAACTCAACTAGCAAAAAGTGAAAATTTTTAGGATCGAATTGACACAGTTAAAATATTTAAGACTTGATTTGCAAAATTTCAATAGGTTTATGACTTTTCTGATAACTTTCTCTTTTAAATTTACAAGTTTGAGTACTAGACATAATGTAATTTAAAGTTTTTCTCATGCATGAGCTGCCTATGCTCACTAAGTCACACTCGATGTAGCCAACCCCTATGCTCGCCAGATCACGCATGATGTACCAAACAGGTCTCTATCGATCCAATCTTGATAAGGAATGGGCTTTAGTTTCCACGGGAAGCAAATTTCTCCTTTCTTTGTTGTCCCTGGTCTAAGAAGATGTACGTAAGAATATAAATCAGAGCCAGAAAAATTTGGCAAAGTTGACCTATTATCTGAGCTAGTTTCCTTCTTTTTATTCTTCTTTTTTGTTTGGCAAGAAGGAAAAAAAATTGGAAAATAAGAAGTGGCCGTGCAAGTTGCTTCATAATGACCCCACATGAAATCTATATAAAGGGACTTCACCCAAAGCTTTTGGTACACAAACACAAAACAGAAGCCAAAGCAAAACCATATCTAGCCATGGCTTCTTACCGCAACATCGTCCTGATTGCTCTCTTCTTCCTAATCGCCACCACTCCACGCACTCATGGAGTCGTCATCGGCAATATTGCCCAAGTCAACGTCCTCGGCCGCCTGAGCTGCGTCATCCCAGGGACACTGCCGATCTTGAGCAGTACACCCCTCAGCGGAGTGGCGGTGACCATCACGTGCAATGGCGGCACCGTTACCCTCGGTCAGGCCATTACCAACACGACCGGATTCTTGAATGCCGCTTTCGATGTCGTGGATGGCCTCCTTCTCGAAAGCTCGACATGCGTGGCGACGGCCAATCTCTCGAGCATCACGAGCTGCAGCCTCTTTCCTCCAACCGGCATTCTTCGCACGAGCCTCGTCCTTGTGAGCGTCGTGCAAGGAGTGGCACAGCTCGTTACGGGGCTGATTTTCGTTTGAACTTGAACCTGTGACGGGTTACGTGCATGCATGAATTAGGTTTGCATGAGATGAAGCTTTGCCAGTAAAAGGCAGCAAAATCCTGTCTTCATTTTAAATAACTGATACCTTAACGTATCTCTTTAAAGTTTAAATAAGGCAAAAAGAAGAATAGAGGTTGACCACTTCAAACTCTCTCTCTCTCTCTCCTCTCTCTGCGCCATTGAAGTAGAGAGTGCCTGCGTGGTGCATATCACTATCGATGAAGGTTGTCCTAAATTTAAATGGATTCTTACAAAATATCAGTGAATGAATGACACATATGGAACTGTAAACCATAAATAAATATGAACGTACCAACCGAGGTGTCATAAATAAAAATATGACACGGAAAATTTACCATGTGGTTTGTTCTTTTGCTTGCCCGATGTAATCAACCGGCTAATGATATAATCACTCCATTACATTCTTAATTGTTTTCCGAAGCCCAATCTGAATAACTTATACAAGAATAAAATCAAAGAGAATGTGAATATACACCCCCCACAAGTTCTCTCTGACAACTCTCCAAAACTTTCTCTCAAGTTGGACTTGACTACCAACCAAAACAGGTTAAAAACTCGAGACTTAAAACTCTATCTGGTGCGCGTCCGGACATCCACCGGACGTCCAGAATATCTCGAACTTTCTCGGATAGCAAGTCGGAAGTTTAAGCAAGTAGTGGTAGGACGTCTGAAATTGGTGGCACCCAAATTTCTGCTCAAGTCCCAAGTCCAGCCAACGTTAGGTGGACTACCTATTACAATCAGAATCGCCAAAGGGTGTGGAATGTAGCCAATGGGCTTCATCAACATGCACTGGATTATCAAATATAAAAGCTACCTGACATCTATTTGTTTAGTTCGCCCATGACAAGGTCGAATATATTGCGCTTTGACGTCCATTAACGGGTACTTGCAGGACAGCAATGAAGTACTTCTGCTTTATAAGTAGCCAGCAAGAAATATACATATATAGAGATGACGGTTTGCTGCACAAGCCACATCGGCACGGGATGGATATAAGGCAACTATTACTTAGCATATATATGTGAGTTATCAAATCATATTGGTCTCACGTGAAACTTTTATTGTCTCTAACATTGGATCCAAACAATGCATATATATTCGAGGGAGCGCCACCAAGGTGCATATTTCATTGGTTGCTACCACTTGTAATCTATCCAAACGGGGTCAGGTTTTTGCACAATCTACTTTCAAGGATTTTAAAGTTAAAAAAGCTATACAAGTCTTTGTTTTTTCTAGAAATGTATTTTGTTTAAGCCTCGTTGGAAACTCAAATATAGGATGTGAAAGTGGTTCTGCTTTTTGATGCCAAACAATGAAGCTATTCTATACATTTTAAGTTCTATTCAATGAAAATAGCCCCCCAAAAATGGGCTTCCTTTTTGTTAAACATATAAATTTCACGACATCTTCCAAAATATGCTTGCTAGAAAGCTTGTCAAATGCTGCCTTCGGGGGAGTTTAAAGCAGCCAATGCTCACTAGATCACGTCCGATGTCGCCAACAAGGTGGATCCAATCTTCTATCAACAACATGTGATTTTGTTTTTTTTTGAGAATTTGGAGAAGGGAGTGGAGGACCTGAGGTAGGGTTTCTCTGTATGTGCACTACCAAGAAATTGCACGTAGATGTACACATATTGACTCGACAATTTCATGCTCGACAATTTTTCACGAAGTTATATGTCTAAGCCTGTGGTAAGCTTGTGCTCGTGAACGCTTGTTTTTCCGCAATCTCTGTAATGCTTTGACATAGGACTTGCCAACTAGATTACTTAGGATTCAAACCGAACATTCTGTAGAGGTGTGGCACTTTTATCATAACTCTTGAGGAACATTGTCAAATCCGATGCACAGCCACTTGAAATGATTATTTAGTATTAATCATACCTTATAGATTATAGTAGTTAATGAAGAGATATAATTATATGGATTAAGTGGAAGGCACAAATTCGATTATTCGATTCACTAAGCATAAACAAAAATCTAAACTTTGGGTCAGTCATATGAAATTCGACCACATCTGGGGCCACTTATTTGGTTCTAGACTAATGTTTAACAAACTCTTTAAGGTCACTATGTGTCTGTATATATATTTCATGGGACTCAATGTGGTTCCTTTTAAAGTGTAAAAGACCAATAACTTGTATCGCTCTCCATTCCGAGCAACTAATCAAAGTATCCACCAAATGCAACTTTTTCCCTTGTTTGCTAGTGTTAGAACATACATGTAATGATAAAAATCAACACCGGCAAACATTTTGTAATATTTAACTTATTTCATACATTAGTGTTGACACCGAGCTGGCCCAAATAGATCATACCGATATATTTAGTAAAAAAGCACACTTGATAGAATGTCTAGATAAAACTCATCGACTATCGAGGCCATGATAATACACTTGGCCCACAAACCCCACTGATGAAATATTTCAAGAGCTCATGGATCGTAAGCCTCCAACAAATAGAGTTTAAGTGGAAATCATGACACGCGACAACACTTGATTGTCTAGAAAAACAGATAAAACATAACAAAAGCTTGAATCTAAGCTATCTTATAGATCAATTAAGTTTCGCCCTTGCTTCAACCTTGGCCGTGTTGGAGTTGACAAATATTTTGGAAACTCTTGCTTCTCATATCAGGCACACTTGAGCTTTTGGAAACTAAAGTATGAAGTAACTATAAGTAAACCCTACACATTGCATGACGGGGTTCCGCTTGCCGATGAGGGGGCGGTTGCTTTGCTTGCCAGTGAGCAGGCAGGGGTGCGGGGCAGTGCCCCGAAGCAAAATTTGATTTATATTTATATTTCCTTTCGTTTTGGGATAAAAAAAGGTATTGATGGGCGTTGGGTTTTAAGCCCATTTATTAGTACTATATATTTTGCTTTATGATAAATTATTGTAACCTTTTGAGTAGTTGCAAAATATAGTGAAACTCTTTGCAGAATGTAACCCAAATTTGGGTGAACCTATATAAACCTTTGAGCTATATTTTTTTTTCCCTTTCTTGTGCGATTTTCTTGATTCGGTTTGTGATGCACTGTTCTTTTTAGGCTGGACCTCCGATTCCATCCCCAAACGCCAAACTGGGCATGCAGTCTTGTCGCTAAATGGACATGCAGTCTTGTCTTTCTTTACATTCTAAAGAGTTGCATCGAATTTTCAGAATAAGGCTTATATAGTTTACTCATCTGAATTATCAAGTACAAGTGATTCAATCAACATAGAAAATATAATGTAAGATGCGTAGTTGTTGAATAATTGGGCAATGTTAAACACATTTACAAACATGTGGGTAGTGTTCATAAGGAGGAAAGTATTCCTCCAAACATATTTCGAGTTTATATTATGATTGAATTTATATCTCCAATTAGATACGGAGAAATATACAATATGTCTGAATTTAAAGAGGAATTTGTGTTATCATACGACTGGACAAAGTACAACGATGACATGAATACACCATCACCTCCGACACCATTGTAATCAACCTTAAAATTTATAAAGCGAAAGGAAGAAGATGGAATTGTAGTATTTTGGTTTTTTCAACCACATTGGAGATACACATGATACAACAGAGCGCACGGTAAACTGTTAACTCTACAGCAAGAATCGCTACCTCGACGGCTTTTTAGTTGATGAGACAGAACTACCACTGTAAACCCAAGATTTTTGGCTTCAAGATTTGGTAATGGTAGACCACTCAGCTTTCCTTACATTGTCCACTGAGAAATGAGGACAAGGGAGCAGAGCCTCTGCCTATTTTCGACGTCGGCCCCGTTTCTGGCCCTCATTGCAAATAATCAAATCGATATTGGAGCTTTAGAAAAGAACGAAAAGTCGGACGAGCCCACCACTATTGGCCTTAAGGGTAGGGGTGTGCAACCGGACCGGGTAAACCCGATTCCCGGACCGGCCCACCCGGAAAACAGGGTCGGGAACCGGTTCCCTTTGAAACCGGTCCGGGAATCGGTCCCCAATATTTAGAACCGGTTCCGAATGATTACCTACCCGGAAACCGGTTCTGGACCAGTTTTAGACCCAGTTCGTGCATACCCTATGGAACGTCCAGCCCACCTCCTCGCAGGCCTCTCTCTCCTCAGCCCATTTCCCTCTAGCCCATGCTCCACCCCTCTCTTCTCGTCTTCCTCACGCCTGGTCAACAAGCACACCTGGTCAACGAGCAGAAGGAAATCTGCCTTGACAGAGCCGGCGCGATCTCAGGGAAGCAAGGCGTGATCTCACGCATGGAGCAGAGAGCAAAGCAGATGAAGCACCAAGAAGAAAACTGGTCCTTCTGGGCGCATGGAGTGAAAAAAAGAGGAGGAGGAAGCAAATCTGAAAGAGGGAGGAGGAGTTCTTCGTTTTTTTCAAAAGGGGGAAAAAAACCTAGTTTTACCTTTACTTTCTCTCTTGTGTTTCTTACAGATGGAAGTGATCCGGCTTAGATTTCATCTATCTCTCTCTCAGGGGAATTTTCTGTCCATTATCTCGGGAAAATCTCCGGCAAGGACTGACTGAAACTACGGTGAGTTGCTCTTCTCTCCACTGAGTTCGAATCGTTTCGTCTGTTCTTCTTCCTTTTTGTTCCAATTTTGCTACTGAGGTAGAGCTAGTTTCTTGTTCCTTCTTTCACGGTTGCTTTGCTGGATAGTAGTGTTGTTATTGCGCTTGACTTAAGTCGTGGGTGCAGTTGGTTGCTGATCAAATGCATTATATGGAGGCGATTGATGTGGATTTGTTCAAATGAAGAGCGGTTATCGGTTTGTAGTTCCACGTTCTCTTCCTTTTCTGCTTTTCCAAGTTTTCTAGGCATGAAAACAAAGTAAATGCGGGAAATTTATGTTTGTCGAGCTGACTATTCTGAAATTTAGATCAAAGTTAGATCAAAATCTGAACGACAGCTGTGGTAAACAGGGATTCTGGAGATTTAGTGCTTCCTCAAAAGGGGACACTAATATCAAGATGATTGAAACCCTGGAGAGATCATGTATACGCTCTTTCCTTGTTCTACTTCATGTCTTTAATAATCATCTAGCAAATTCTTACCTCTATATTATTCGCAATTTCTTTCTTCAGTCCATTCATTGATTGGTGATGACAACCCTCTCTAAGGCTTTCACGAATAGAGGAAATTCACTGTGTTGCGGAAGGAGCTAGGAATGTGGTTTTTAATTGTACAGAGAGCTTAATTGGGAGTGCTTCAGAAGTGAAGATCCAACAACAACTGAAATCTTAACATAAGAGAAGCTCATTGGCAATATTAAAAGTGCAAATTGACTTGGAAGAGGCAAGTCATGTTCTATTATTATTATCGCCACAATAGTTTGATGTGTCTTCGAATCGTTATGAGAAAAGTCATGCTCTTTCTTTTCATTTACACAATGAGAATACCAGACTGAGAAGGAACATATATGCCCAAGTAGAATTATGAAGAACATTTGCATGACAACGATTCTGGAGATAGTCCTTGTTTCCTTAGTAAAACTACAGCGATTCTGGAGATATTCCCTATTTCCTTTGAGCATTTGACTGCAGGTGCAACATGGATGCTCATATATGGATTATGTTGTCTTTTGTGTATCTTCTTTCATTGGTTCTCAATCCTCTTCGTGTGACCTCCATAGCTTATCATTGTGGCTTTCCATAAGTCATCGGGTGATAATTCTGCTTCTGGATTGCAGAATATGTATCATCATATTCATTGGAGTCTCTCATAAACAGCATTGGCATTGATAAAGTTTCTCTAGTTGTCCAGGTACGTTTGCCTTTGACATTTTAATTTATATGAATATGATGGCATGTGTTTTTGAAACAATGGATCTTTGTAATGGGTAGGATACTTCTCACCAGTTGTTAAACAAACAGTCATGTGTTTTTATTTTCATAGCCATTGCATTCTGCACGGCAGACATATGTACAACAAATTTAAAGTCAATTTTCTTGATTCAAGCTACTGACCTGCTTGTTTTCAAAGCCCTGTGAGTCCAAATGTTTAAAGAACACCTGTATAAGATACTCAACAACACTAGAACCTTTTCCAGCTACTTTACTCACAGAGCAAAGGCACCTGTAACAATTAAACACGTCTATGTAAAATTCATTTGCCATTCTGTTTTGAGAATAAAATACCAAAAAGGGATGTTTGGATGAGTATTGCTTCCAACCTAGAATAACTTGTAAAGACCGCTCTATAAAAACAATTCAATCTTGCATATAGAGAAGTTTTAAGAATCTCCTAATCTCCAAACTAGATTTATCACTTCACTGAATAAAGAACTTATCTTCTTTCTGTTGGGTGGTATTTCATTTTCTTTCTTTCGGGGACTGTTTTAGGTATAAAAGAAAATTTAATGCTCACGAACTTGCACAACATCTAAAGAGCTAACATTAACTTCACCGTCTACAGGTATCCAAATGGGTAGGAATTTGAACCTTACTTGATGCACGCATGGACAACAGTTAACAAAGAGTGTCGTACAATCATATGCTTCAAAGGAAGAACAGCATCAATAATGAAGATGATACTTTCCAGCAATTGTGCCACCACTCTATTGTCACCCTAAAAGTAAACAAATCCAATCACATGTCAATAATGCTTATGTTTGTTCATAACAAATAGTCATGTGTAGTGCTTTTGATCCAATTAGGACACATGAATTTTATCTTCGTGATGTTCTTTTTCACAAAGCAAAGGAAATAACCGGTAGAATTCTTACTTTGTCCCGTCATTCAGCAGTGTCTGCAAGTTGGGGGTAACAAACAGGTTTATCAAGTAAGCTGTGGAGCTGTTCATGTGGCGGCTTTATTAGAAGACGGTCTTCTGCAAACTTAAGGTAATTATCCTCTGCCTACATGCACGATGGAAGTGGATAATGTTATCTAATTCATTGGCAAGCCTGTCGAGTCATATATAATCCTAATGTTATATAATTTATTTTCAGTTTTCAGTCAATGGATCAAGAAAACAACATATCAATGGAAGTTGATGGACATAATGAAATGAGTTCGCTCATGGAATCACCATTCCATGGAGCTGATGAAGTGGAATCTGCGACCATAGGCACGACAAACAATGTGACGGTACCTGACTCTCATCCTTCTTTGGGTAAAAAGCGAGTTAATCAATCGGGGGCTTGGGATAATTTTTCGAGAATTATAGATGAGAAGACACAGAAAACAGTCAGGGTGAAGTACATTCATTGCGGGAATGATTATGCATATAATGTTGATAATGGAACCTCTACTATGTGGAAGCATTTGAAAAAGTGCAAAAAGTATCCTCATGCAAATAAAAAGCAAATGTTGTTTGCATCACGTGACAAAAATGTGGTTGGTGATGTAGGGTGAAATACTACTAGTGGTGGTAGCGTTTTAACGACATGGAAGTTTGATCAAGAACGTTGTAGGCATATGCTTGCCCGAATGATTATCATTGATGAACAACCATTTTCCATGGTTGAGCGTGTTGGTTTTCGCAATTTTATTACTGAATTGCAACCTCTTTTCCAACATCTTTCTCGATTCACGGTGGCAAGAGATTGTATGAAGTTATATCTCAATGAAAGGACTTGATATGTGGAGTTCCATTCAAAACTTGAATTATTTCTGTCTTACTGCACATTATATCAATGAAAATAGGCAGTTGCATAAAAGAATAATCAATTTTGTGGCAATGCATAGTCACAAGGGTAGGGAGATTGGGAAAATGGTGGAGAAATGCATTTATGACTGGGGAATAGAAAAAAAAGTGTCCACGATAACAGTGGACAATGCTAGTGCGAATGATGTGGCCGTTGGTTATTTGAAAGAAAAATTTTCGGAAGAAGGATTTTTGCTTTTGAATGGCAATGCTTTACATATGAGATGCACTGCTCATATACTTAATTTGATAGTAAGAGACGGATTGAATGAGGTGCGTGATTCTATTGCACGCATTCGAAACGTAGTTAGGTATGTGAGGAGTTCTCCGATGAGAGCTAAGACATTTAAAGCTTGCATTGAGAATGAGAGGATTGCATACAAGGGTTCAGTCTGTCTTGATGTTGCTACTAGATGGAACTCCACTTACATGATGTTAGACACTGCCATAAAGTTCAAGAAAGCTTTCTTAAGAATGGAAGAGGATGATTTATTTTTCTTAAGGGAAATTGACAATGATCCTCCTCAAGATGAAGATTGGGAAAATGCCATCATTCTTTCTAAATTTCTGAGACGGTTTTATGATGCAACCAAAAGGATGTCGGGTAGTGCATATGTTACTTCAAATGATTATTTTGAGGGGATAGCTATGTTGTATAAGTATTTGAATGATGCGGCAAATTCTTTAGACTCAAAGCTTCAAGCTATGGGTTTAAAAATGAAAGAGAAGTTTGATAAGTATTATGGGAGTTTGGATAGAGTTAATATGATGGCATTGATTGCGGTTGTATTGGATCCTACAAAGAAGTTGAATTATGTAAAGTTTTGTTTTGAACAAATTTATGATGATGAAGCAAAAATTGATGAGATGCATGATAAAGTGAAGGTCGCCTTGGAAAATTTGTATAAGTCTTATGAGCGATCTTTTGTTGGCTCTTCTATTATAGAAGAATTTGGTTGTTCAAGTGTGAGTAATAGTAGTAGTGCTTCCAATGCCGATATTGATGACAATGAGTGTGAAATCCATGCTTGGCGCAAAAGTTTTCTCCATGCAAAGAAAAAAAGTGTTGGATGAAAATAAATCCGAGCTTGATCGGTATCTTGAAGCTGAAAATGAAGATGTCCTTAATCTAGATCTTTTAATGTGGTGGAAGAGTATCGGATCAAAGTATGAAATCTTATCTTTGATGGCTCGAGATGTTTTGTCTATTCCCGTAACTACCGTTGCTTCAGAGTCGGCTTTTAGTACATCGGGACGTGTACTTGATGGCTTTCGAAGTTCTTTAACTCATAGAGTGGTGGAAGGTTTGATTTGTACTCAAGATTGGTTGAGAGCTATTCGTGTACCAATTAATGTTGAAGAGTGCATCGAGAATGCGGATAAGTTTGAGACGGGTAAGTCATATATATTTCATTCTATCTTGTAATTCTATCGCATAACTATTTATTAAGTGAAGGCCTTATTTAATCTCTTTTTGTTTTGTTTTTAGATTTGGATTGTCTTACCGAGGACACTATCATTGGAAAATAAATTTCATTTAGTAGAAACTCCAATTTTGTGGTAAGTGAATAGACTTCATTCTATGCATATTATACGTTGGTCTGATGTTCATTTTGTGCAAAATGTACACTTATTTCTAATTTTGTGGTTCAGGATGTGGTGTGGTTTTGGTTTAGGAGGAGTTTGGTCACGGGCAATCTATTATACTTCTCGGTCCACCCGAAGATGGCAGAGGATAAGCCTCGCGTCGGCGTCAATTGTGAAATTGCATCTTCGAGCATTGTTGTGTTAGCTGTGAATCTTAGGATTTCTTCGGAAAACTTTCATTATTATGAGTTTGTTTGCTTAATTGATGATTTATTATTTCTTCTTTGAATGCAAATTGAGTTTCATCTTTACTTTTGTGATTGAACGATGGACTTGAGCTCTCCATATTGAACGAGTGAGTTGAGCTCTCTTTGGGATCTTGATTTATGAGTTAATTACAAGTGCTTAATATAAAACAGGTTGCAAAACAGGTTCCAATAGAAACATGGTTAACCCTGGAACCGGACCGGAAAAACAGGGTGGGTAGGGTACAGGGTCCAAGACAAACAGGGTAGGGTACAGGGTCCAAAAAATAGGAACCGGTTATAACAGGGTCGGGTACAGGGTCCAGGTCTGGAACCTACCCTGTTTGGACCCGATCACCCCTACTTAAGGGTCTAATCTTACGGTTCTTCATCGGGGGTAATTTTGTCCAATCGCCTAAAAGGTTGTGGAAGCAGCTGTAGCTGCTGTGGATTTTAGCTTAGCCCTAATAATAAGTAGTAAATCCGCCTACTGAGAGTCAACGGATGTAGGCAGAGATTTTGCAGCTCCAAAGGACTCCACGTCTCTTGATAGAAAGAGACGTAAAGGCATTTAAAGATCACATTGGTTGCTCATTTTTGTGTGTGGATATTTACAGATTTATTTGAAAAATTATCTGTATATTGCATTTTGCTCATTATAATATTCCCGACTTTTTTTTAATATTGGCGAATTTCATTAACCAATGATGTGTATAGTGCATTTTGCAAATTATCTAGACTTGATTGACCACACATTATATATGAGAATTTCGAATAATTCATTTGACACATCTTGAGTCTCTTAAAAAAGCTTGAAGCTCAATGTTATCGATTGGAGTGAGTTTGGCTCAATTTGACTCGATTACAAGTAATTTATGAAGGAATAAAAGTTCAACACTAATCTCTTGAATTATGAGGATATCTATACCTAATTCTTAACTCGTAAATTTATTGAAAGTAATGAAAACTAAATTAGGCTTGTGAGCTTATTGATCTGAGAATAATTTGATGAGTTAAAGGTTGTAATGCAAAATTGAAGATATCTAATGCATTTTGAATTTGGGAAAATGACTACAAAATTCATACATCTATTTAATTTTTGCCGATTCAATTATAAATCTTTAAATTAACCTATTAGATTAATTTTTTTTAATAAACCACTTATATGTATGCTGCCATCATACGTGACACGATTGGCCTATTGAAGCTAACAAGTATGGATTTTCAATTTTTTAAAATTATGTTAAAATATTTTCTAAACGTAGTATTGTTTTTCTACTTTCTATTTTTTTTTGTCTAACTCTTAGCAAACGAAGTTGCCACCAACCCTATTGGCCATAAGAGAGGGCCGACGGGCAAGAGGGTCGTTACCCTCGCTAGCCACATGCAAGGGTGTCAAGACCTCGCCCAAAACCAAGCGAGGGTTGTGACCGTCGTCAATTGGTTGGTGAGGGTGTCGCAGCCTTCACTTGTGGCTGCGAGGGTAGCGACGCCCTTGCCTAGACCAGGCAAGAGTTGGTGTGCAAACTCGCCACCCCAGGGTTAGGAAAAAAAGAAATAGGAAAAACAAAAGATAAATTCAAAAAATGTATTGTTAAAGATATCTACGACCGACATTCACGTCAGAGATCTTTAGTTAAAATTGGCCAGATGGACTCAACTAGCAAAAAGTGAAAATTTTTAGGATCGAATTGGCACAGTTAAAATATTTAAGACTTGATTTGCAAAATTTCAATAGGTTTATGACTTTTCTGATAACTTTCTCTTTTAAATTTACAAGTTTGAGTACTAGACAAAATGTAATTTAAAGTTTTTCTCATGCATGAGCTGCCTAACCGATCACTAAGTCACACTCGATGTAGCCAACCGATCACCATGGACAGCCTATGCTCGCTAGATCACGCATGATGTACCCAACAGGTCACTATCGATCCAATCTTGATAAGGAATGGGCTTTAGTTTCCACGGGAAGCAAATTTCTCCTTTCTTTGTTGTCCCTGGTCTAAGAAGATGTACGTAAGAATATAAATCAGAGCCAGAAAAATTTGGCAAAGTTGACCTATTATCTGAGCTAGTTTCCTTCTTTTTATTCTTCTTTTTTGTTTGGCAAGAAGGAAAAAAAATTGGAAAATAAGAAGTGGCCGTGCAAGTTGCTTCATAATGACCCCACATGAAATCTATATAAAGGGACTTCACCCAAAGCTTTTGGTACACAAACACAAAACAGAAGCCAAAGCAAAACCATATCTAGCCATGGCTTCTTACCGCAACATCGTCCTGATTGCTCTCTTCTTCCTAATCGCCACCAGTCCACGCACTCATGGAGTCGTCATCGGCAATATTGCCCAAGTCAACGTCCTCGGCCGCCTGAGCTGCGTCATCCCAGGGACACTGCCGATCTTGAGCAGTACACCCCTCAGCGGCGTGGCGGTGACCATCACGTGCAATGGCGGCACCATTACCCTCGGTCAGGCCATTACCAACACGACCGGATTCTTGAATGCCGCTTTCGATGTCGTGGATGGCCTCCTTCTCGAAAGCTCGACATGCGTGGCGACGGCCAATCTCTCGAGCATCACGAGCTGCAGCCTCTTTCCTCCAACCGGCATTCTTCGCACGAGCCTCGTCCTTGTGAGCGTCGTGCAAGGAGTGGCACAGCTCGTTACGGGGCTGATTTTCGTTTGAACTTGAACCTGTGACGGGTTACGTGCATGCATGAATTAGGTTTGCATGAGATGAAGCTTTGCCAGTAAAAGGCAGCAAAGTCCTGTCTTCATTTTAAATAACTGATACCTTAACGTATCTCTTTAAAGTTTAAATAAGGCAAAAAGAAGAATAGAGCTTTACTACATCGAACTCCCTCCCTCCCTCCCTCTCTCTCTCTCTCTCTCTCTCTGCGCAATTGGAGTAGAAAGTGCCTGCATGGTGCATATCACTATTGATAAAGGTTGTCTTGAATTTACATGGATTCTTACAAAATACCGGTGAATGAATGACATGTTGAACAGTGAAATGGGGGATAGATGTGCACATATCAAGCGAGGCATTAGATATAAAACATGACACGGAAAATTTACGTATGATTTGTTATTGTGCCTTGCATGATATAATCAATCGATTGATAACATAATCGCTTCATTACATTCTCAGTTGTTATTCAATCCCCAATCTGAATTCCTTTACAAGAATAAAACGAGCACGCGGTCTTGTCATTGGATCCTATTGGACATTTGTTTGTAAAACAAACATAAGTACATTATCCCGCATAAGAAAAGTTGGAGTGTGTAGGCTAACTTTTAACTGTGAAAATATTCTGACATTATAATTGATGATAATGAGCTAAGTGAGCTTAATCCTAGAATACACATTTGAGCGTGTGCAATTATTAAGTGCACTTAACACTTTGCACGCTCGCGAATCATAATTGACATTGATCATTATTTATTATTTTTTACTTATCAAAATTTGAATTTATCATTATAAAATAAGTGTATTGTTCTATTGAAATAGTGTGACTATCCACAAAGAAATCACTATTAACTATTTAATTAATTTCAAATTGTATTATACCGCCTAACGGTTATGAAATGCTCTTACAAGTTTTGGAAAGTTATATTTTATTTGAATATAACCTCTCAACATTTTGAGAGTTGTGTCCTGAAAGGTTGTAATTTTTTTACGAATTATGAAATTCGGAATTAAAATATAAAAATAGAATATATTATTATTTATTCCGTTTTTTTTTACGTGCCTTTGCAAAATGTATCTGTTCACTTTACAGCATTTCCTGAATTTTTGCCTCTATTCTAAAAAGCTAATATGTGTATATATATTCATAGCTTTACATCTCAGTGAACATTATTTCAATTCTTCTTTCTAAAACCTCTACAATTATCTTTTTAAATTGTTTCCTAAGAGGTCTTGGAGAGTTACCATAACTGCTATTTGATATTGAGACTTTGCTAATAACCATTAGCAACGTTGTATCTATTTTCCAATGCAAAACAATGAAGCCATCCTATACATATTGAGTACTACTCAATGAAAATAGCCCCAAAAAGTAGGTTCACTTTTCGTCAAACATATAAATTTCACGACGTCTTCCAAAACATGTTTGATAGAAAACTTGTCAATTGCCGCGTTCGGGGGAGCTTGAAGCAGCCAATGTTTACTAGATCACACTCGATGTTGCCAACATGCCACTGTTTGATCTAATCTTCTTCTATCTACGACTCGTGCTTCTTCGTTTTAGAATTCGGAGATGGAAGTGCAAGACATGGGGTTAGATTTCTCTGTATCTGCACTAAGAAGAAATTGCAGTCGGATGAACACGTCGCTATCCGACCCGATTGGCTTGACGATTTCGTGCTCGTCTACTTTTTACGAAGCTCTAAATCCAAGCCTATGGTAAGCTTGTGCTCGTGGACGTTGCTCTCTCTTGGGGAGCGAGATGTAGGCTAGTGACATGGGTGGTACCTTGACGAAGGGCTTGCCAACTAGACTAGTTAGGACTCGAACCAAACATTCAGTAGCAGTGTGGCAATCTGGTTCTAACTCCTAAAGAACGTCACCAAATCTAGTATGTAACCACTCCTCACCTTCTCTCTGGTTCAACAGGAAGTATATGCATGCATACATGTATACGTTCACTCTATCTCACATTTTAATCGGGGATTTTCATAATAAATAGAGCCGGTTTCTGATTCATAGCAGTTGATGAAGGTATATATATACACATATATATATTTATTTATTTATATGAATTTAAGTGTAAGACACAAGTTCAATCCCCTTATTCACTAAGCATAAACAAAATTTTTACTTCGGGCCACTAATTTGAAACAGTCACATCTTAGGCTTCTCGTTGAGTTTTGGGCTCACATGTCAAGATGTATGTTTCATGGGACTCAATGCGGTTCTTTTAAATATAAAGGACCAACAACTCTCTTAGCTCTACCCAACGGTAGATAGCTGTGTTAGTTGAGAGTCTTTCTTAGCTGTTTCCCCCTATTCACTAAGCATAAACAAAATTTTTTCTTCGGGCCACTCATTTGAAACTCAGTCACATCTTAGGCTTCTTGTTGAGTTTTGGGCTCATATGTCAAGATGTTTGTTTCATGGGACTCAATGGGGTTCTTTTAAATATAAATGACCAACAACTCTCTTAGCTCTACCCAACGGTAGATAGCTGTTTTAGTTAAGAGTTTCTCCCTTATCGCCAAGATCGAGGGTTTGAAACCCGCAATTGCTAACGTTTTGAGTGATGGGCCATGGTGTTGGAGTTTTGTGCTAGTCTCCTTCGAGGTATAAAGGCTCGGGCCTTTGGTGCCGTCCTGGCATAGAGGGCCCATGGTAAATTCCTCGATCATAATAATAATAAAAACGACTCTTTTAGCTCTCCATTCCCAGTATCAAATCAAAGTATCTACCAAATGCAACTTTTTTCCCTTGTTTGCTAGTCTTAGAAGATAGGCAGAATAATAATCAAAACCAGCAAAAGCTTCGTAATAGTTGACTTATTTCACGTATTAATGTCGAAACCAGGCTTAAAATCCGGGTGTTAACGTAAAGAAGCTAATAGCCTCGAAAGATCACACCAATACAATTTATCAATAAAGCCTACTCAATAGAATGTCTGACTATAGCTCGTCGATCATCGAGGCCATGGCAGTACACTCGGCCCACGAAACCCGTTGATGAAATATCCGAAGAGCCCATCGATCGTTAGCCTCCAAGGGACAGAGTTTAAGTGAAAATCACGAACATGGCAGCAACTGATTGTCTGAAAAAGCAGGTGGAATATAACAAAAGCTTGAATCTACTATCGTAAAGATCAACTAAGTTCCACTCTTGCTTCCCACCGCATGCTGTTTTCGCAATGGTCTCCTCCTGTTTGATGGTCTGGCAACAACATTTCTACACTCGAACGAAGCCCTCAACAAGCACATCTCATTCATTCAACAACCGTCGCGCAATCTTTCTTTTTCACGTTCACAACAGGATGATATAAAAGCCAACTGATAGAAATATTGTGCAACTGTTGGAAAGGCGAAACACACTCAACATCGAAGCCCATCAAATCACGCGGGATAATATAACAGATTGGGGGAACACTTTTGCACCGGTGACCAACTAAAGAGTGTGCGCAATGAGGCTGAAACAGTTAAACTCATTGACTTTTGGAGCACCATGCGTTCACATACATAAATTGAATTAGCTGTAGAAGACATTCACTTGATTTGAGGATAATCTGAGATTGCAAAGTTCACCATCCGGTAAATTGTAGGGAAAGCTTCTTTTCTTGACCACTTGTATTAGAAGACTAAGGATCCCTAGTCCGCAATTCAAATACTGCCATTTGCAGAGATGGCAGTGCTTGAATTGCAGAACCAAAAATCAAGTTCTCGAACTGAAATCCAGAAAATACTCTACTGAGTTATTGAATGAAAGTACAGGGTCAAGCACAAAGCTTATTGTTCATGTTCAAATACTACAGCAGACATAAAAGAAGATGACTCAATCCAGCAAACCGTATAAACCGCATGAAATGTGACAAATCTTGACAGATATAACAAAAGTATAGACATGTGATCCAAGTTCAAAGAAACCTACTTCACAAGCACAGACCATTTTTCCGTAAACCAAAATCATTTCTTATCTCATGGGATTCTGCGTTCATATCCAAATGTACAAGTCATTGGCATGCTTTTGAACAAATAATTAGCAGATGCCCATATCTGATTAAAGGTGCCGTCTCCTTGTCCAGCATCAAAAGCATCAGTCCTCCAGTGAACATTTCTGATGAGTTTACCAGCTTCCTCTCAGTTCACCAACTAATTCAACTGTGAGAATGTGATATTCCCTCACCTCTGCTATGAATAAGATAAGAAAAGATCTGTCAGTGCCTAGGTAACATAGTTAACGACATAGATACAACTAGAAAAGAATGGCTACTAAAACGAATTCGAACCATTATCAAAGACTGATCTACAGATCTTTTTACGATGTCCTCAATGTGCATTTCGATAAACAATCGGTTTATGTGTCTCAGCTTCAACATTCAACAGCAAGAACTTTGTCTAATAAATCATGCTGTACCAACTGAAACTTCTGATTTTGAAAATGCAAATTTGCTGTCACTTGGATAAGGAAAACATGTTGACCAAAAATTAGTTGAAAGCATCTCCTAACCATACGGGTTCCTAACTTCCTAAGGACGAGCTCTTGATAGCCATGAACGAGAAGGTTAATAAGAGCTTTTCAATTTTGCATACCCCTGCCACAAGTAGATGCCTGTCCTCATTATATTGTCAACAAGTGGGATCTATGCCAAATATGCAGATAAAATATTATAATTTTCTACTAATCAGAAAATTATTCCACCCAGTCCGGATGACAAATTTCATAATTACGAACAAAAAGCCAAAAAGGCATAATAAAGTAAGAACAAAATTAACCTTTATGGTGCAGCAGTCTGATTGGAACCACTCGCATCATTTTTATTTTCCGTTGCAATATTGTCATCTTCTAAAGCACTGGAGCTATACACAGGTTCCCTGGCTTTCTGTCCAGAACAAGTCACTTGATCACCATCGATAGTTGTTTCTGTGGGTTCCTTCATATCTTGTTCCACAAGGAAAATCGAGTCAGCATGCCCTCCATCTTCCTCTTTACTCTTCAAATCATCATCCGAATCATCATATTCCAAGTCACGCAAGATTTCAGGAAGAGTGATGCCACCATCCTCTGCAAGCTTCATTCCCATCTCTATATCTATTTTCTCTTTGGAGCTCATAATCCCTTCACCGAAGTTTGGAGTCAGCATGCCCACAGCGTCTTGTTCCTCTACCTCGACAAATGCACGGAAATTGTTCATTGAAGGTGGGATCTTGGAGAAGAAAACTTCCCTAATGTTTCCCATGACCCCCCTGTTATAGGGATTCTCCTTCTTATCATAGCGGTAGCGGAAGTTCTCATAGGTGGTCTGCACAGGCAGAAGCATCAAAGTTTTGCAAGATTGATTCATAGTAAGTGCACAATAGGACGCTGCTTTGAGGGGATAGAAAGATCACCTGATTTGTGCAAATCAGATAGGAGTGGAAAAGTGTTAAACCACCGACGAACCAGACAGCTATGAAGCAATAGATGATGAGAAAATCTGACAAGTGATCAATTGACATAGCCTTCCAGATAGAACCTTTTGCTTTTTTCAGTTGAAGAAGGTCGACCCAAGAAAACGCGAACACATATATGCACAACACGGTTGAAGTTGATACAAACATGAAGAAGAATCGGTAATTACGCTGCACCAAGAAGGAAGATAAGGAATTTTAGCTAGGAAGTGGAAAGATTGGGCTAGGGTGAGGAAAAGCTTCTTTAAGCAGCACCTATATATCATATAAAACCAAACAACACATCTATCCATCCATGACCAACAAAAAGCATGTAAAACGAGTATGACTCCACAAGAGAATCTCCTACTAATTAAGCTTTGCATCACTTCCCCTAATTGACAACATGCAGGCAATTTTCTCTCATAGAAATTGGTTAAAAATGGATAGCTTTTCTCTTTGCATGTCAATGTGCAGACTTTTGTTAGTAACTTCTTATACAATCTATAATACAGTTTCCTCGTGCAATCATCAAGTAAATCACTTGATTTCTGACTCTCTCTTTTTCTTTTTCTTTTCTATACGGCAGATTCAGAGTCCTAGACCCTAGTGACATCAATCTTAAACTGGTAACACCTACCCAGGAGGGCATCGGTTGTGGAAAAACACTGCACTTGACAGACCGACCTAAACTTGAAAATTTCATTAGGGTGAAAACACAAAGCGTCGGATAAGAGGTATTTGAAAGATGCAACTTGTCGCAGGAATAAGCATAAGATATCATTGATTTAAATTTCACTATCGGGAAATAGAGTAATGTACTGTTCACACATAAAAGAAATCTACAAGACTTCAACTTACCTCACCATACTTTTGGCAGGTACAACTAAGTTAAGATTGGACAGAAACGAGAAGCTGAAAATGAAAGCCCATCTATCTTTACATTAACAGATTATATCGACTTGGTATGTCAGGCAAAATATGATCTTTTTTTTAGAAGTTGCTCGATTCGAAATTACTTACTATTCCAATGCACTGGCCAACCCATGGACAATGATGGTCAAATCTCTGGACACAATTGTTGCAGATTGAGCAATGAGAAGCACGAGGAGGACGAAATAGCAAGCAAGTATCACAGTACTTCACTTTCACTGCATGACCATTCACAATCACCTCCTTTGTTCGGGGTAGTTTCATATGAGGTGTTCTCCCATTAACCCACTCCATTGATGGGGTAGTAACATCCAACGAATCATCTGATTCAGGAGGCTTAGAATTTCTAGGGACTATCCCAGGATCTCTAGCAGAAGTGACAAAAAGAAAAATTATGTCCTGCATGAAAATGTGTAGTACGAGTCAGCGCACAACTATCTGTAACAGGACATCCCCAACTGAGAATCAAAGTCATCAGTATTCCGATTGCAAATGCGAAGAAGTTGTCACAGTAAAAGAAATTAAACCACAAGAAAACGCATCATTGAACAGCAGCACATAAATTTCCAGAAATGCAAAGTCAACACACATTCAGTTCATCACTTAGATTCAAGAGAGAAATCATCTCCACATAATGCCAAAACGGGATGCGTTGTCTCTTGAACTTTTCTTTCAGAGATTCTGTGCCCACCCTAAGAAATGAGAGAAAAGGTATATACCGCAATGCATCAAGAAGTCACATATTAATCTGTGCAAAATCAGGTTCCTCGAATTCTTTATCCTGTAGATATTAGGAGCCATCGCTTGAGTGATCAATGGCACCCACAGAAAAATATTGTTCCCCATGCACATTTGATAAAGCTTTTCAGATATCTGTGATTTGCCGAGCAAAAATAATGGTAAAAAAATTCTAACCTGCTGAAAATAACATCAACATGCAATACGATATTGAAAACAAGCTTTAATTTGTCATTGTGACAGAAGCTATGACACACATACCAGAACAGTGAGAATCAAACCACCAATCAGTGCAGGCAATGCATAGGGATGATCTTTGATTTGGGAATGTGCTCTCATGCAGAAAGCAATCGCAGGGCCGCCAATGAGGAGGGTTGAAAGCGACAGCGACGCAGCATCAGGCCCAAAAATCAACCTCCCTCGGCAGAAAAATCTCTGACCGGAAATGGAAGAAGATGGAAGGAGAGACAAAAAAGTGTTAGAGGTTGACAAACGGTATCATTAGTTCTGAAGTTCCAAGATCCACCAGTCATATAGAAATTTATTGCCTGAAATCCTTCTTCTTTATTGCGCTGACCACTAGCAAACTTTCATCGAAGGAAAAGCAATTACCTCCACATAAACAGTCGACACTACAAGATGGAAAGTAATTAAACATACCAAACAACAGTCAACGTGCAGAGCAACGGTACAATCAACTACAAATCGTAAAAGCCTTTGAGAAAAGAAAAACTAAGTACCCTACTTCCACAGACAGACAATTCGCTGATCTAGACAAAGTACAAGAAGGACGAACACATTCCACTGCCCGAACAAACTCCAAGTTCTTTTGATGAACCGCGAAATGGAAAGCATCATTACAAGGAACATAAAAGACGCGCTAAAATCCAAAACTGAAATGGCACGAACTCAACTGCGTCAAACAGCACCCAGCTCCGGGATGATGTAAAAGTGCATTGGAAAGAGAGAAAGAAAGTGACTCACGTTGCTTCCCTTCCAGACCTGATAGAGCCTTCTGGGCTTGGCGTCATGTGCCATTCCTTGCGAGAAAGATATCAACTGCAAAGACGACGCAGATATCACTTCCTCCCTCTCTCTCTCTCTCTCTCTCTCTCTCTCTCTCTCTCTCTGATCGTCGTCTTCACAGGGAAAGCATCGCGAGGAAAGGGAAGAAACTTACCCAAGAAAGAGCATCAAAACGCAACCCAAAAGATAAACCACTCCAAATTTCAAAACTTTCTACAATATGGCCCGTCAAGAAACTTATCAAGCTGGAATCGAGACAGACAGAGAGACAGACCGAAATCTTATACAAGTCGACTCGAATGAGAACAAGGAACAGCGTATCTGCCTCTGCTCTCCGCACCAACCCCGCCTCTCTTTCGTCTTCCTCTTCTTCTTTGTGACTGCGAGACGGAATATACCATGATCTTGTCACATTCGTACCTCTCTCTCTCTCTCTCTCTCTCTCGAGATGCAGAAGAGAGCGATGAGTTCGGTGAGGGGCGGCAGTTTCAATTTTCTCGCGGGTGTCTTGCGCCCTTCTTTTTATATTTTTTAATATTATTCTACAACGTCAGAATTTTGGGATTAATGAAAATGGAATAAATAGATAATCAGCAAATATATAATAATAAACAAATGATACCCAAACTTAAATTCGACGTGTATCGTGGTCTCCGAACTTTTTCATTTTCAATATGACTGTTAAACTTTGATCAAATGTGTAATATTGCCCTCAAACTTTTAGTTTGTTCAATATAATCCCCTGACTTTCGGTAAATGTTTGATTTAATTCATAAATTAAACAAACATATCTAATATTATTTTACTATAAATTCAAATGTATGAACTATATTGAGTCTATGGACTAAATTGAATACATACAAAAAAAATTAATGATCATATTGAAAAAATTAGAAATTCAATGACGATATTACATATTTGACTAAAATTCATGAATTATATTGAGCAAATTAAAAAGTTCAATAATAAGTTTGCATACTGAAATTATAATTTAAAAATAATTTGTGTAATATTTATGATAAATGAATGATCAAAAGTATACGCGTTTTTTCAGGTGGACCTCGCAGCATTGGTGCTGTGCTCCTCCTTACCAACGTGCCATCACATCCACAGCTCGCTTGTTCTTCCATTTTGAGTCTTCTTCTTCTTTTTTAATCTCTCTTTGTTTTTTCCTTAATTTTTTTGGAATTATAAAAGCGTCATTAACAATGGAATGTCCGATCGATTTGTCTTATTGTGTTGGGTCACTTAAAACAATGAAGACAAATGGCTGTCCAGATTTGGAATAAGTGGAAGTTTTGTTATTGTTATCGTCAACGTGGGAGGCCGGGGAATGAGAGGAACTATAAATTAGGATTGATTCGGACCCAAAAAAAAAAGCAATGCCGATGGCTTGGATTGGTTCCATTAAAAGTCTCAAATTGGTTGCCGCACGACATGTTGATTACAAAAATAACTTTCGTCTCGCAAGATTAATGTCCCGACGTGAAAATCCCACGCGCCTTCACAAGTCATGCGAGACATTGGATGAAATGCTAATTACATGTACTGATTTGGGATTTTGTTTTTATAAAACAAAGGTGATTTAAGATAAATGTTGTGAAATATTAATTTGGGATTTTCAGCGGAATTAATCCCTTTAAAAATGAACCAATAATATATACTTCAAATTTGTCAACTTTGTCATTAAAGAAAGTGAGAAAGGAAACTTCATATGGTATGAACCTTTCATAAGTTTTACAGTCTTTCCCTTTTTCTATAGCAATGTACAACCGCAATATCCAAACCATGGAAACATTTGTGTTCCGCTATGTTCACTTCCATTGTCTCATTATCATGGCTAACCAAACAAAAATCAGAACCTTAGGTCTTTCCTTAGTGACTACAACTTGAATTAAGTTCTTCTTCTTCTTTTCTGCAAATCCCCGACTTCGTGAATTCTATTGTCTAAGTAAACATCGACTGTTGGCACACATAGCCAGATATGCTAATTTTCTTAAAATTATGCATTTAATTTTATTTTTGTTTCTTAAATTGTGGAAGGAAAGGTAAGGGGTTGTAAATTCACATGAATGTGATGAAAGTCACATTCGGATTGAAATTTTGTTTTCACGTCGTTGGTCAACGAAAAGGAGTACATATTCTAAGGTTTCAAGTGTTCCTTGTTCTTCTGTTGGCTGACCGAATCCCATGGACTTCCGTGGGTGGCCAGACAAGAAGATCGTCGAAGGCCACGAAGAACCAAATCTACATCGCAACGTTTGTTCTTGCACGGGAAGTCCTAAAGTTCACGTGCGGATTGCAATTGAACCAATGAACTTCTGAATTAATTCAATCTAGTCCTAACCCCTCTTCAGACAAGTGCAATCAAGCCCTTTCGATTGAACAGCCGAGGGGGTGATGGTTGGTTGTGGAGAATAGTGGTCACTTCATGCAGATAATTTATGAATCAACATGCGATTACGCCCGGCAATTAATGAATGATCGGCCCGCTTGTTCATTCATTCTTTTGGAGCCATTCAAGAGCTGAGAACAAAGCGTGGGGTATAACAGCATGCAAGTAAAGATAGATCTCGACCTTGAAGCTCGGCATGTACATGAAAAATGATAAGTGCATGTCACGCCAAGATCAGATGGCAAGACAAGTTAGAAGTATACAACTTCGCATCTTCTCGCGACTAATGATAATGTTCTAATTTTCCTCGCAACCATTGTCATGGATTCACCCTGGCATTTAGAACGATGCCGAGGATTAAATCATACGCACTAGCGAGCAGTTCAACCTCCGAGGGAAGAAGATGATTTGGATCAGATGATCAATAGCTGTTTGGCAAACCTCGAATGCTTGCTTATTCGTGCACATCATGCAAACAAGACGCCAGATCAGCGTGGAGCAGACATTCCTTGTAGATGCCCTTTTGTCCATTCTTGAAGTCGGTTTCCAGGAAAAGGGAGAGCAGGACATTCTCAACAGAGGACCGCAGTTTGTTTCTCGTTTTCCTCAACTAAAAAGAAGATCCCACCATATTCTAGCAGGTAAGTGCTAGGTGATCATTCATACAATGGAAAATCTCTCTCTCTCTCTCTCTCTCTCTCTCCTGCTAGTTCTAAAAGATCAACCTGCCTCAGCCCTCGAAATTAGAGCTTGAGCAACAGATTCTTCAGTATCCATGGATAAAGCCAAAACAAGCAAGATGGAGTCGTATACATGCCAGGAAACTTAGCAGCGAAAAAGGGTCGAGGAAGTATGTGCTGGCTCCAATTCTCTCTCTCTCTCTCTCTCTCAAAAATTTTGCCTTTTCAATACAGTATATAACAATCATAGACTACATTCATTTTGTAGCATTTATGGTATGTTTTGAAGCTTATTGTCACCAAAACAGAACCGCAGATCATCTTTCAGATCTGCTGTATTTCATCAACTATTTGATTCTCAGGCTGCATTTCATTTCAGGCTACCGAATTATCCCTCGACTTTCTGGGATGAAAATAGCCTGTCTTGAGAACCAGTGTGAACAGCAAAGTAGAGTTAGGAGTTTTTGCCTCACTGACTTCTGGATACATATTTCATTTTACCTCAAAAAATGGGTAACGACCCCATTAACATCGATGACGCCTATTCTTGTTTTCTGTTTGACACGCATGTTCAGTAAACCAGCATGAGAAAACAAGATATAGTCACGCTATGTGCTCTACGAGCCAATGATCTTTCCTCCAAAATGACCGTTCTAGAGATGCCGTGCCCAGTTCCATTTTAGAGGTACTTATCCATAGACATTGAAGTTGTAACTGAGTTCACGTACCTCCTCAGATGTCCCTGTGCTTTTACGGGGACTCAACATAGCGCACCCACAACACAAACAATTTTTACCAGTCTGAATTTTCATCAAATTCCACGAAGGTTCTGAACTGTTCATCATTGACTTTCGACAAGTTTGTGGAGCAACCTTCAAATGTACAGCTTGACGGCCTTTATTAGTTAATTGCTTGTAATTTTCTCTCATTCATTTCCTTTATATGCAGGTTGATTTGATAGGGTAACGACAATGAAGGCCTTACAAAATGAATTTACTAATCCATATGAATCAGGATCCACGAAGTCCAGAAATAGCAAAATCATTGAAGAGTTCAGCTGCGGCAAAAAGAAAAAAGCGCCACCGAGGGGATGCAACGTGGTTTTTATGCGATTAAGCCTCCTTTGCATTTCAGACAAACCTCTAGGCCACATTTCGTAGGCAACCTTTCATTTCTGTTCCCTTGTTGAACTTTAGCCCCTGAAAACTTCACATACTTCATACGGAGATGAAGTCACGTCGAGGATGCAAAAGTAGAAACACAGCACCTCTATCTCAGTGGACTGACTGATTCAATTTGATCAGAGCCTGTATCCACCATTTCGTCACCTGAACTAATTTTAAGTCCATTATCCGGTTGCTGCTTCAGATACCTCGAATCTAGATTAGCAGGGAAGAAGAATGGATCAAATGCAACGGATCCCTCTCTCTCTTTTCTCTTCAACTTCTCATCAATGCCACCATAATCCAACCTCTGCAGAATGCTTGGAAGTTGAGCTTCACCCTCCTTCCGAAGAGAACCTCCCATTTCTATGTCAAAGTTTCCTCTGGAAACTACATAGCCTTTCTCAAACTCGGAGGTGACAGATTCACCAGTCTCGTATTCTGAGGTCCAACTTCGAAAATTGATCATTGAAGGTGGGATCTTACCAAAGACAAGTTCCTTAACATTTTGTAGCATTCCCTTGCTATATGGATTCTCCTTCTTTTCGTAGCGGTAGCGAAAATTTTCATAGGTTGTCTGGAAAAACCAAATGCCAAAGAAATGATGTAATTTAGACCACGAGTTCAAAGGTTGGACTCATTGAGAAAGCAATGAAAAGTCGATATTTATTGGTTCTGTTAAATAGAAATAGAAGAAATCGTGTAGACATAAAGGAAGAAAAGGGAGATCAGAAATAATTGGCCCTGCAAAAAACCAACGACTTGTTTTACTGCACTGTAAAATTGTTATGAGTAAAGCTATCTGGTGGTGGCTAATGAAGTGTGACACCACAAGCTCGCAGAATTGGGAAAAAGCATGTAGTGCCACTCACAAATTAGAGACACTTGGGAGAGGCAAACGAGAAACCAAAGGAGATGGAAATCAGAAAAGCAACTATAGGAAAAGAAAAACGAATGTCAAAGAGAATCCTGATTATAAGAATATAATATTTCAAACAGCATGGCAAACAGATAGCATCAAGATAGTTACCTGGTTGGTGCAAATCAAGTAAAGATGGAACACTGTGAGCCCACCAACGAACCAGAAAACGATGAAGCAGTATATTATTAGAACAACTGAGAGGATATCATGTGACATGGCCTTCCAAAGATTCCCTCCTTGTCGAAGAATGTTGATCCATGAGAACGTAAACACATATATGCACAAGACGGTTGATGTACATATGAAACATATAAAGAATGGATAGTTACGCTGCAACCAAAGTTCAAATGAATGATTCCGTTAGTTTCCGGCACCATAAGTACTCCACGTGATCCTATGGCAACAAAATAAATACGAAGATTTACGGTCTTTTTTATAGCAAAATCTTTGAAAAGCTCGTAGCAGCAAAACTGTGTTTCCAGCAGATACAGTGGTAAATGCAAGATGTAAGTTATGAAAGCACATTGACTTAAAAGTTCCAGAATAAATAGCTTAAGAGGCGAGATTGAACAGCATAATATATGATAACATGCAAATAACTTACTAATGCAATACACTGACCAACCCATGGACAGTGATGATCAAACCTTTGCACACAGTTGTTGCAGATGGAGCAATGGGAAGCACGTGGTGGTCGATATAGTAAACAAGTATCACAGAACTTCACTTTAACTGTTTGACCATTCACTAATACATCCTTGGTTCTTGGCAATTTCAGATCTGGCATTTTACAATTGACCCACTCTGTTGACGAAGTAGCTGCATCACATACTTCATCTGATTCGGGTGGCTGTGAATTTCTTGGAATTATACCAGGGTCTCTACCAGAGGTAAGGAATAGATAAATGAAGTCCTGCAAAGATTTTAGACAGCTGAACCCTTACACCTAAGTAATGTCATTAATTTGTAACATGCGAAAGAAACATTACATGAACCAACCAGAACAGTGAGGACCAATCCCACGATCAGAACAATGTACCCAAAGAGTGGATTCACTACACCGATGAGCAAAAGCATTTTTATGCAGAATGTAATTGCGGGACCTCCAACGAGGGTAGCAGTCAACAACACTGATGCAGCATCTGGACCAAAGACCAATCTGCCACCGCAGAGGAATTTCTGAGAGACAAACAAAATTCATCAATCACTTGGAGACAAATAAAAGGCGAAAATCTCATTATCCACACCAAGATGGCAGATTAGCTACACCACTTGTATAAGAGACTGGTAATTCATTTCTTTAAGTAGCTCTCCATTGAGCTTAAGCCACGGGAGGAAAAAGGAAGTCTTTAGAACAGAGAAGCCCTTATAATCGTCTAATAATCAATTCCTGGAATTCACTGAAAAACACAATGTCCAACTAAAGCTGCATCAACTTGTTATGGTTTCAAAACTCATTTGTGAATCCATAATACAAGATTTCGGCAGCAAAATGAAATGGTTAAACGCAAACAACCAGGATATAAGAGCCATTTAGCAGGCGCTTTCTGACACCTCACACCACAATGTCAAGCTTCCAACTGAATACTAGAATGCTCATCAAGATAAATCTGCAATTACTCATATTTTTTTTTACTTATCGATGGAGCAAATAGAAATTGATTGAACATGCATAATGTCCTTGTAGCATCTAATTTGAAGAAAGGAGATGCCAACATGACAAAATTTACTCAACACATTAAGTGATCACTCTCGGATTTACTCAGACAAGCATGCAAAAGCTCCTGCTAAACGGTGAATAAGGCATATGAATAGGACTATGCAAATTGAATATGCATTACATTAACGACAGGAACATGAGAGGGTAACGGTAGGGCTAAAGAGGCACCTTCTCTTTCTCACACTATTCAGTACAAATTTAAAGGAATCTACCGGCAGCGTCGAAGACAACCCAGATATAATCGAATCAAATATGGGCCAATGCACAAAATGAAACGATATAACAAAAACAGGAAATCCAGAACACCACGGATAAGACAGTTTCATTGAGAACCCGACCCAATCGGACAAATTTCGTTTCAAGAACAAAGAAAAGCTCGACAGGTCGGATAATAAGAAAAAAAGACGACCTTTGAGGAGCCAAGACGCAAACACGAATTGAAACGCTGGAAGAAAAAGATTACATTGTTACCCTTCCAAACTTGGTAGAGCCTCCTGGGAAGGGGTCCAGGGGAGGCTACTTCTTTGGAGGAGAAGCGACGATCATCGCCACCGTCGTCATGGCTGTGGACTTTGTTCCTGCTCATCTTCTTCTCTCACATCTGCAACGACCCAAGCCCTGTTTTTTCTTTTTATACACCGAAAACACCACTCGGTTTCTTTCTCTTGTTATTTTGCAGGATTCCTGCGGATCAAAGTTGAGAATTTGGAAGGTGGTGTTTTCAGTTTCCTCAAAATTTTCTTCCCTGTCCTGCCAAAGAAATAACTGCTTCCCCCCTTCCCCATTGCCCTCTCAGCACCATCATGCCTACAAACACCACGTCCTTATCTTTCTCTCTCCTCTCTCTCAACAGTTTCTTGTCCAAATCCGGCAAAATTCTTCCAGATTGGCGCGACATCCTCGCGCGCAATGCCGAGTAAAGAACGAGGAAAGGACACGACACGACACCCCATACGGACGGGCAGGCAGTTTACTCTTGTTAAGCATGTTCTGAAAAAAATTGTCTGAATATCAAATCGAAATTGTATGATGAATCCTTTCCAAATTCAAATATAACCTATTTCTCAAATTTTCTGATCCGACCCTTCTAAATATATTTATCGGTTCAACTGAAAATTCACGCTCTATCAATCAACTTAATAATAAAAGAATATTTAATTATGTCATTACCTAATTGATTGTACTTATATGTCATGTCAATTTAATACACACGTCGAAATAAATCATTCATGCGTTGTTATAGCACGTGATAATTATATAAGGCTACTCATCAACCAAATTCGATTTCACAATATAATCCAAGAGAATGTTAGATATACCGTCATGCACCACGTGTCCCCCGATGCTATATATACGGCAGATGAGTCGAAAGAAGAAGTCAGAGCTCTATCCGAACGGTAAGTGGGACAGGGCGAGTTTCGCAAGACAAGGAAAACGTGCATCAGCATCATCATGTTAAGTGCCCTTCCCTAAATTCCAAATGAAGAAATGGTCCTATTTCCCCTACAATTGTTTCTTGTGATCTGTTACCTTAGCAAAACCCCGTCGTCGTCGTCATCATGTGCCCAAGCATCCAAGTCAGCACTGAAATTGACATCCGAAAGCTGGCTTGCAAGACAGAACAAGACCCTTTATGTTGCCTTATAATCCACTACCAAATGAGTCTCTCCCTTGAAAGCAAACCCAAAGGACCCTACTAAGCATTTCTTTAGTGATCGGCATTGTACTGGCAATTCCACTTGCTCTGTTTTTGGGTATAAGAAGTCAAAACTCTTTGCTTATCCACAATCCAATCATTGCTTTCACTCATCTCTGCTTGCAAATTCCAGTTTCTCCTTCCCTCTCTTGAATGCCGAAGAACAGAGGCTATCAGCTACATAGTCCAGGTAACACTATCGCTTTTGGCTTTTGAAATCTAACACTTTGGTAATAGTAGCTTGGTAAGTCCATTCATGCTCTTAGACTATTGTTGAACAAAATCTCATGATTTGTCCAATATATCTATTACTAATACCATGTCTATTTGCCGGCATTAAGAGAAGCATTGACATATTGAATTCTCTACACCTGAGCAAGTTATTTGCCTCCACCCACCTGGTCAAGTGACTTGTAGATGGCTCTTTGACATACCCTATCAAGAATTGAGGTTTACACTAGCAATATGTGTTTAGTCTTTGAATGTTTCATTGCATAGCCACATCCACATCCACCTGGCTATAATTCTTCTTGACTCCTCTTATTTGGTCCCAAAGACTGACCTTCGATTATTTGAAATACCTCTGTGTGTGCTTGTGTGAGCACACCTGTGATTGGACACTACATATGTATGTTGCAGCATTCACATCTGCGAGACAGGATGTTTGTTTGTGTATGAGGAAAATTTGATGTTTTGGCTTTGTATATGATATTGGTGATGTATATGCCTGAGTGCGAGCCAATTGTTACGTTTTCATTTATTGCAGGAAATATTGTGACGTCTGCTTTTTGTCTGAGAAGACTGCGCATGTCATAATTTCATTGGTACATTTTGAGCCTCAAATGGCATACTGATACTCATGGTAGCGATGAGTTTATCAGTTTTGACGTCCTCAGCTGTCACATTGTGTTGTCAGCAAAGTCGTTAAATTGAATGGTCTGTGACAAAACACTGACAAAAGACGAGGTCTCTGATGAGACTGATTAAACAATACTAACTGGGAACTCTGTCCTTGCTTTCCAGAGATTGCAGGAGGAGAAAAATGGGTTCTCACAAGGCCCCATCTAGCAGATATTTTATCAACATTTTCATTGGCATCTGTTTTGTATGGCAAAGCTTGGCTATTGAAGTCGACAAGAACCAAACTGCACAGTTGTTTGTAAATGCCTCTGAAGCAGCTGGTTGGCCAATACCAGAAACTCTATTTGGTATATTCTTTGAGGTTTGTTCTTGACCCGACAGACCATGGCTATTATTATTTCCAGCAGTTTCCTTCCCGCCACCATCTTTTTGTAATTTAACAGCATCGAGTTCAAGACTCACTGCTCGATTGGCTTTCGACTTGCTCAGTCTTAATTTGTTCAGCCACTCAAATGACTGCATCATTTTTCACCCTGGAATGCCCGAAGTATGGCTGTAGCAGATAATAGGATGAATGTTTCAGAAGAAACGGTGCCTTTGATCAAATATTTGTTTATATCTGCTCTGTTTGGCCCTGTTATATATTGGAAATTCAACGTTTCTTTGACTTCTTGGCAGGAGATCAACCATGCAGGGGCTGGGGGATTGTGGGCAGAACTTGTGAGCAACAGAGGTCACATAAAAATCTTCTTGATTTTTTATTCTTTTGGAGGACAGTGTGTGAATGCGGAGCCCCATGTCTTTTTCAAGAAAATATGCATATTAGATACGTACATGAATCTGAATGCAAAATAGTTGGTCATGTGGTCACCCGAGTTTTTTTTTTTTTTAATGAGCATAAACTTTTAGACCAGGCTTTAAGATGGGAAGCTCTAGACTTGGATGATCACCAGCTGTTTCAGCACTTAATGTTCTTCAAGAATACAGACTCGCACACCAAAAGCCCACGTGCACGTCCTCTCATAGTTAAGCAAAACAGGTGGGTGGGAAAGATATTCATCCAAACACCTTCATCCTATTCCTGCATGGAGAGAGGCACGCGATATGTGCTATGACTCACAAGCCCATCATAGAATGTTTGGCGTTTGAATTGTCAACTGTGGCGTTAAGCTGTATATATTCTTTTTCAGATCAACCACAAATTAAAAGTCCTGATTATCCATTGGATATCCAGGTTTTGAAGCTGGGGGGCAGAACACCCCCTCAAACATTGACCCTTGGTCGATCATTGGCAACGAGTCATCTCTGATTTTATCGACAGACCGGTCATCATGCTTTGAACGGAATCCTGTTGCTCTGCGAATGGATGTGCTCTGTGATAACCAAGGAACCAAAGTGTGTCCAGATGGGGGCGTCGGTATATACAACCCAGGGTTCTGGGGCATGGTTAGAACTTGGATTTCTATTCTTGTCAGATATTGGTCAATTCGTTTTTACATCTATTTTAGTATAAGTTTCCTTAATAGCCCTTGATGATACTTGCTTCACTTTACTTTCCCCTTCCTGGAGTGATTATATATTTGCCTGCCTTTAGAAGACTTTAAACCATCATTGCCTTTTTCCAGAATATTGAGAAGGGAAAGACTTACAAAGTAGTGTTTTATGTTCGATCATCAACATCAATCGATCTATCCTTGGCCTTGGCTGGCTCAAATGGGACGCCATTGCTGGCTAGTGCCAACATCAGGTGCGTGCCACTTACTATTTTCGTCCACATAGTTCTGTAAATTGTCCCTTCGCAAATGTGTGTTGCCTTTTTGAATTCTACATATCTTTGTAGAGCACCTGCTTCAGATGTTTCAAGCTGGACAAAGATGGAGGTTCTTTTAGAGGCGCAAGGAACAAATCATAATTCAAGACTTCAATTGACAACCACCCAAGAGGGAGTGATATGGTTTGATCAAGTCTCTGCTATTCCTCTGGATACTAACATGGTATGGTATGCATTACTTTTTTTGCATCATCAATGATTTTCATACAGATTATACATACGACCACACATTCTCTATGTGTGAACACATGGTTGAGTATATAATATCCTTGGAAGAGAAGAGTTTTGGCTATTTAAGACTCTACTATAGTTCTTTTAAGCATAAGTCAAATTGTGCTTGTCTGTGTAATCAGATGATGAGCATATCTCTATAATGACACTGGTTTCTACAGATATATTCAAAAAAAACCTGTGTTTGGACTTATTTTGTTGAGTGATGTTATAGAAGTGTGACAATATCATGCCGTAGGTGCCTCAGATTCTTCCAATAACTCACAAGTTATCAATAAAGTACAAAAGAGTTGCTGAAATTAAGTGACATGTATTTTTGCAAAATAATGTGTAAATCTCCATGTACTAATCAAAAAGCATTCAATTTTACAGCTTCTGTCATTTCTTGTGCATCCTTGTTTCGTTGCATGTTTAAAGTGCAACATGCACCAGTAAATGTTTCTGATAACATGACATGATAGAAGCCATGGTTTAATGCATAACGGAAGGAAAAATATAGTTGGTCACAATGTAGCATTGACGGACTGAATTTAGAACTGGAGGATGCCTAGAAGTTTAAAATATGAAGATGTGCAGGCTCTGGACATATACTAACATCGAATGGCTTCGCACTGTGAAAAGCAGTTGAAAGCTAGTTGGTTCAGCTCATTGACTTTTAGAAGATATAGGTGTTCAAATAATACCATTTCGGTGCTTCCGGATTGCAAAAGGTTTGTTAGCTTAATTATGTTCATTTGTCTCATAATTTGAGTCAGAAGATTTTTTTTTTCCTTAGGAGATACAGGGACACGGTTTTCGGAATGATCTTTTTCAAATGCTTGCAGAAATAAAACCACGATTTCTGAGGTTTCCAGGTATAGCCTTATCAGTTGAATTCTTTACATCTTTATATTTGGAAGCTCCTTTGCCCTCAAATGTTAGGTCCCAGACTTAATTCAAGCCCTTAGTTTGACAGAAATATGTCAGCATCGCCACAACAATGGTCTGTGCTTTGATTCCATTTGCAGGATCAATGCCCCAATCCACATGGAACAAGCTCCAAGATGAGCACTCGAGTTTTGTTGGCCATATAGATCTTTTTTTAAAAATCACTTCACTACCAATCTCTTTTTCATATAAGACTCGTGCTAATGCAGGGTACGTCCTAAAGCTATGTCCTTGTGATAAGTCTGACATATTACAAGCCATTAAACCAATAAACTAACTTTTTTGCTCTAGTTTAGAACGGAACAATTCCAGATTGTTCTGTTGCTTGAAAACATTTCCTTTTCACTTCTGCTGCCAATCTTAGTAAACTGGAGTTAGACCGTTGTTTTTCTCAATCCCCAGAAATTGCGTAGTAATATTTTCCCTCTCATCCATTGTAGGTGGATCGTTCGTGGAAGGTGAATGGTTGACAAACGCATTTCGCTGGAAAGAAACTGTTGGACCCTGGGAAGAGAGGCCTGGCCATTTCAATGATGCATGGAAATACTGGACTGATGATGGACTAGGGTATTTCGAGTTCCTCCAGGTTGGTATCTCATGCTTCCTATTAAACTGTCTAGTTTCTGGACTGTATGAAACCCTTTCTTTCAAGGATCATATACTTATTCTCTCAAAGTAATCTCCAGCTTGCAGAGGATCTTGGTGCATTGCCAGTCTGGGTATTCAATGGCGGTAATTCATATAACTTTATAGAATGTTGATTCCATTTACCCCTCACCAAAATTGAAGTAATTTTGCTGCTTCATTTTCTGTGACCTTGTTTTTTTCCAGGATTCAGCCATAATGATCAAGTTAATACTCTCAATGTGCCTCCTTTTGTACAAGTACGCCCTCAACCTGATCCTCACCTGGATGCATCTATCATGTTTAGTTGTTGATTTCAATTCTAATACTGCGCCTGATAACATGAAGCAAATGGGTGGTAGGGGTGAGAACTTTAAAGAGCAATAGACTGTGAGGAATTTAGGAGGTAGCTTATAAATTAGTTCTGGTTTATACTGCCCGTGAAGCTTTTGAGTTGATTTATCCCTAGCTTTAAATATTTCTCTGCCTTTGTCATAGGAAACCCTTGATGGTATTGAGTTCGCTAGAGGTGATCCAGATTCTACATGGGGTTCAGTTCGAGCTGCAATGGGACACCCCGACCCATTTGACTTGAGATATGTTGCTGTTGGGAACCAAGATTGCTGGAAAAAGAACTACCGAGGTTTGCTTTCTATTGTAGTCCTAATTCTTCCCTCTTTAGTCTTTTTATCTTTTTGTTACATCTAACTAGTAGTTGCAAGATACACCTTTGTTTGAAGTAGAGATTTCTGGTACAAATTCTCTGTTAAAGAATAGAAGGTAGTGCCTATGTCAGCATATTTCTGTATCTTCTTAGGTCTTGGTAGTCGGTAGCTCTCTGCATTGAAGGAGAGGATCAAATAATCATGCAGTGTCCTTTCATTTATGGTAATTGATTTAAACTTTCATACCAGTCGCACTTGCTAATCAATAGATAAAAGTACATCACTGGATTGTCATCATCTCGGGACCTTATGGACAGATTTTGCATTTGAAGTGGTATCGATAAACACGCCTTTGAAAGTAATATGTAGTTGCTGATGTCAAGGCACTATATTCAACTTTATCCTGCCTTTTTGCCATTCGCTGAGGTTCTTCGACCCTTTAGTTGCTATACATTACTGACATCTGGACTTGTGTCTCTTTTGCTCCCCCCTGTATACCCTGATCAAAATTTTATCTCACATACAAGCGCGCAATATAACTTCCTTCAATCTGATAAATTCAAATACCGTGATATTGCACCTCTTTCTTATTATCTGTAATCTACGTCACCAGAAGATTTGTTACCATTTAGTATATGCTATTAATTACAGGGATGGGATATTGTATTGCTCGAGGATCAGCATAGAAGCTTGGTTCTACCTCTTTCTTAATATTGCGGCTAACCAGTTTTTCCTCTTTCATTTTCATCAATGACTAGGGAATTATCTCAAATTCTATGATGCTATAAAGAATGCTTATCCAGACATGCAAATCATCTCAAATTGTGATGGTTCTTCTGGGCAGTTGGATCACCCTGCCGATCTCTATGATTTTCACGTAAAATCTGCTCCTCTTTCCTGTCAAAAGCTCTTCTGTAAAGACCAATTAAACACTGACATCATTGTTTCTTGATAAGGTCTACACTTCTGCAAGCAACATGTTCTCAAACGCTCATAAGTTCGATCGGGTGTCTCGAAGTGGTCCGAAGGTGCATTTTGCTATGCCTCAACATACTTTAGAGGTCAAGTGTGCAAATGAATAACCTTCAATTTTGGTGCTTTCAGGCTTTTGTCAGCGAGTACTGTGTTACAGGAAAAGACGCAGGGAAAGGAAGTCTCCTGGCAGCCCTAGCTGAGGCTGCATTCCTCCTTGGCCTAGAAAAGAACAGGTCTCTTTAATAATACATTTATAAATAAGGACCCTGTGGTATCGTCTGTATCATAGCCTAATCTAAGAGAAAATACGAAAAAACGATGGCATTTATCTTTTTGTTGAATCGGGATATATTGCTGAAGTGTCCACGTGTTGCTCAATAGTGAACCCATGATTTCATCATCATCTCTCATACCACTAAAACGAGCACTTTCATGGCACCAGGCGTGCAAAAATGTGTTTTTGTGTGTTAAAGGAAAAACCAATGCCGAGATAAATAACATTGCAGATAGAATATGTCCATATGTTAACACTTGCCCACGCATGATCACACATATTTACCATAAGCTTCAGTTCACATCTGCTCATATACTGTATAACTGGGAAAATATTAATCACCTCTGAAATTATTCGACAGATCTCACTCTCATGTGTGAAATGAGTTAGTATGCTCCAACAATATTCCAGAACTAAACTTCCACTGAACCTAAATATGAAAATAAAAATAAAGTACTTTTGCAACCTTTCCATACTGATTACAAACTATACTCTGAGCTGCGGTAAGTGCCTTAAAAGAGTACTAACCAATTGAACGGCACTTTAATCTCAGCTGCGTTAGTTTACCTCTTCATACAAGATGAGTAAATACTACTTAAATCTCACAATTTCTCCTTTTTCGCAGTGATGTTGTTGCAATGGCAAGTTATGCGCCACTACTTGTGAATGCAAATGACAGAAGGTAATTTCTCGTATTCTCTTACTTTTATCAGTTTATCAAGCCATTTGAAAAGTGCAAAAAAAAACATGATTCTTCTTTACTGACACCAACATCCTTCATTGAAGGTTTACTCCGGACACAATTGTGTTCGACTCTTCACAGCTGTATGGGACTCCCAGCTACTGGATGCAAAGTCTTTTCACAGAGTCAAGCGGAGCAACCCTTCTTGACACAACATTGAAGTCAACATCGACATTACTTGTTACATCTGCTATCTTATGGAAAGATTCCGCTGATGAGAAAAATTACATAAGAATAAAGGTCTGAAATTTGTCCTTGACAAACTAAGCAATCTCTCTTACTCACGAACACATCCTTGTGTCGTCTCTCTCATTTGCCCATCGACCAATACCTTTACAGTTAGACTCTGATGGGAAAATTCTGAGCAAGGAAAGGAAATTATAAAGACAATAATCAAAGTTTTCTTACTGTTTGGCGAACAACCAATCACGTTTTTTGGCACAATAACTTTTAGTGTCATTGTCATGACAAGGCCAAACTTACACATTGAGACGTACCTAATTGAGCATCATTTGGTAAAATAATTAAATAGTAACTGCACATGCTTCATTATCACAAAAAGCCACGCATATTATATTGATTTCTCATTTCGCAGATACTTATCCTTTGTTTGATTAGATTTGTCAACATCATGCTCCTCTGGAGTTTCAATTTGCATCTATTATATTCTTGTTTTGGCAATACAGTGGCGGTTGAATTCAGAATTTTCCAATTTTGTAGGCTGTGAACTTCGGAAACAGCTTGATTAATCTCAAGATATCTGTTGGAGGATTTGATACAAATTTTATACAATTGTCCAGCTCTTCAAAAACTGTCCTAACTTCTGGAAATTTGATAGACGAGAATTCCTTTCAACAGCCGGAAAAGGTATCTTCTTCTTCTGTTTTTCCTTGATACGTCTTTGAGTTATCACGTCCTAGTCTCCAACATTTATCTTTTTGAGGTCATTCTGTCTGGTGTATACGGTTTGGAGACGTC
Source organism: Melaleuca alternifolia (assembly GCA_019926035.1). Taxonomy (NCBI): domain Eukaryota; kingdom Viridiplantae; phylum Streptophyta; class Magnoliopsida; order Myrtales; family Myrtaceae; genus Melaleuca; species Melaleuca alternifolia. The sequence continues at coordinate 1,971,813 of JAGKPW010002178.1, forward strand.
ATTTAACAATAAAAATTCTAGCTGGTTCATTTGTTGAATACCAGCTACTATTTATATTCTCTCCAAAAAAAATATTAAAAAGGTACCTTGAGTACAGGATTATTTCCAGGAGTAAATGATTCAACGCTTGCTTTAACGTAAAAATTACATAAGCAGAGTCGTTTCGAGAACCAGGAAAATGATGAGTTTATGTGGACGTAACTTGCATCGCAGCACATTTGATGCATCTCCTCCGATCCTGATTGAATGCAGGTGTCTCCAAAACAGAGTCCGCTTAACCGTGCAGGAAAGGATATGGAAGTCATACTCACCCCGTATTCTTTCACTTCGTTTGATTTGTTAGAAGAATATACCGGCTGCCAAGATGGCGAAAAGCTGATGCATCTTCAAGATCCAAGTACTAAAAAAGGTCTGAAGGTAAAGATGAACGATCATATCAGTGACTTTACCAAAAAAAAAAACGATCATATCAGTGACTCCTAATGATTAGACCTTTTGCCTGCCAACCCTTCAGCTGGCAGTAGCATGCTGTAAATTCATTGTTGGTGCATCTTCTCAATCCCAGCTTGAGTGTTAATTCATAGAATTTGTTTTAGATCCACTTCATGATGTATGGTCAATTAATCGAATCTCGCTAAACTAAATAGATGACGACAAATTATTACTTTCCGCTTGCTTGTGGCATTGTGACAGATAGTTTCACTTTTGTCTTTTGATGCCCATGAGAGGGAGTATGATAAGATGAATTTGGGCATGCCTCCCACATATAAGGGTGACAAACCCTACCATACGGTGTAGCCGGAGATGGCAATTTTCTAGGAACTAGAAGCAAAAAACTCCAGATTTCACCTTATTCCACAAGCCATTTCGTACAATTAAGGGCAATAAAAGTATTGGAGAATATAGCGAATCCCGAAGAACAGATAGAGGGCTCTTAAATGAAACAGCAAGAAAAGAATGGACAGGATTCTAGCTATACTAATCAGGTTTCAGTTGTAAGTACTCTATGAACAAGATATAAATGTCAATAAGACCCTTGCTCCTGAACTTCTAAGGCATAGAAGGCGCAGATACGCAAATGGAGTAAGAAAAATCAGTCAACTACTTCATCTTCGAGGGCAGCCACCGACCTTTCTTCCTCATCCTTCTCTGGCGGAAAAGTTTTTTCCTCCGGAGCCTTACCCGCTTCTGCAGTTTCATCCTCATTTTCTGCTCAAGCTTCAGCTGAAGCTTTGCATCCAGCCAACATGTGTCTAGCGTAAAAACACCATCATCAGTGTCCGAGTGGTACTCTTCATCATCCTGAGCAGTTTCTTCAACGTCCGTTGGCTTAATTAGCATCACAACCGTTCTCTTGGGAGGCAAGATCATACCAGCGCTGATCGCTCGGATGTACTTCAAACGACAATGAGTTGATTCTGTGGTCACCAATGATCCCAAATACAAAAGCAAACTTAGATACAGGGAGCAACTACAAAGTACGAAAAGATAGAATGTTGGAATCGACATAAAAGAAGGGAGAACAGCACTAGTGAATAAATTACTCCTGGAGCTGAAATCATCAAGATACTTCCATTCAGTTGCATAAAGTATGTAAACAAGTATAGGATAAGTAACTAGTATGGTGCCAATTCTCTACATCCGAGGCCACCTATCAGCCTTCCTCAAACAACTTATCATCATGGAGGAAGCATCACAATTCAACCATGGACAGATCCAGGGATATGTGGATGACAGAACCGTGGAGACCAGGTGCATATGAAATGAAAGTGAGTCCGCGAATCACTCCACGATGTGACACTGGCCGTTAAACAAACCCCAATAACAGTTCCCATCGACGAGATATACAATGGCGGATACTAAGACTCAGGATGCCATAAGGCAAAGCCGCTACCGGTGAGTCACCTTTGGACTGAATTGATTCTCCACCGCCCCCCCCCCCCCCCCCCCTAAAGACCCAACAAACCTCGGTTAACCCGCACACCGTTCTCCGATTACTCTAAATCAGTAATATCTCTGACAAATTCAACCCGAGATGATTCTTGAAACCACTCAGACACTCTCCTTGAGAGCGCAGCCATCGGTAGAAAGACCGTCAGCGGCGTACAGGACTTCCACTCCCCTCCTAACTTCACAAATGAATTGAAACAAGTAACGAGGGAAACAAACCCCACCCACATAGACGGATCAAAAGACTCGGCACATGACACCTCAAGGGTCCTTCTCGAGCCGGGATCACGCACATCCGTATGCATAAGCCCTCTCGCGAACATAAGCGAGACATACAAGACAGACAGAGACGTACGCGATAATGACGAAGCAGTAGCGCCAGGAAGAGAAAAGGCGCAAGAAGGAAGGAGAGCGAGAGGGGTTGATTTGAGAGAGGTCGGAGAGACGTGCAACGACATGGTCTTCCGGTGGGAGCACGACGGCGGCCCGACCGACCGACCAACCAGACAAGGCGGTTGACGAGTACCATCTTTACTCTGATATTCTCCACTCTTATACGACTAAATTCACACAATTTTCCTTAAAAGAAAAATCAAATCGCCCTCACCAATTAATCACAATTTAAAGTGGTGACCTTTTTTCTATAATTAAGAATTTCACAGATCATATTTTAGTTAATCGTGAGCATTATATTTTATTTTATAACGTTGGATTTTACTTTGTAGAATTTAGTTTTGTCAAAATAAAAATATTTCAAAGAACCTATACGTTGTCAAGCAAGTTTATAAATTTAGTGGAATTAGAAAAATTTAAGAATAGATGATTTTTTTACCCCGATCACTTATTCATAAATTTACCTCCTTAAACCTTTTCCTTATCTATTGTCATAAGATATATGAAAACGTACTTAAAGTTTTTTTTCATAAATACAATCACAGTAACAATCTCCACCGTGAAACTTTAAAAAGTGAAAATTTATTAAATCAATTGCATGAATAAGATTTTTTAAATCATTATTTTGGATTAACAAAAATTAATATCGCTCATGAAGTGTTTATGAAAAAAAATATATCAAGATGCCTCATTAGACAAAACTTCAATATTGTTGGTATACTCCTAAATATACTTATAACGTCTTTACATTCCCTATGCAAAAAGATATCATTCAAAGAAAACAAACAAATTATTTGATTAATAATTTAGGATGCTCGATATGTATTCTCTTAAAAATTTCTCTTTTCAACAAAACTTACAAGTACTGCAATAAGGTATTGTAAAGGAAATATAGCGCCTTTAATATATATGGGATACCTAAAATAAACAAACATAAAACATGCGAAATGTTTAATTCTGCCAACCAAGAAATTGAAATAAATAAATAAACAAAAAGAAGGGCTACCACTTTGATGCAATAGAGTACAACAATTGTTGCCCTTTCAGTGAAAATGAAAATAATTTGATCATATCCTCTCTAAAAGTTATCAATCCCCAACCCATCACAAAACATTTGCTTTGAGCCATTCCTATTTCGTTTAACCCGCAATCCCAAAACCCGGAGTTAATCAATCCATCATGGCAGCCCGCTTAAAAATCCTTGCAGCCGAATGCTGTCTCCACACAACAAAATATTTAGCAACACAGCACAAGTTGTTCCGAAATTTACTCACAACATTAATCGAGCTCGTGGCCTCACGAAAAGTCGATTACACATTTACCATTATACCATCCAACCTTAGTAATTGCAAAAGAATTAATCATTGATGCGTCAAATTCTTGAAGACCTCATCTACTAAGAAACGAACGGAGACAAGCTTAACTCTTCTCCAACTAAATCACAAACCTTCCCCGACAGTATAATCTGTATAAAGCCGACGAGAGAAAAGGACGAAATTGGTAATTACTTTGGTCCATTCAAAAAATTCTTTTCCCTCTACATCGTTTCCTCTGGACACTCGTAGAAACCAAAGATAAATGCTGAGAAGAGCCCCATTCACTAAGAGATGAGGATCACAACCTCCAGGTTTAATATCATTCCAGTAGACACAAACAGATCCAAACTGTCCTTCAGTTTGGAGAACATTCCCACAGCTAGCTTTGCTTGAACTTTTTGCGGCATCCTGCATAATAATCCATTTGTGTCAATGGCCGAAGTCTCAAGCTTAAAGGAAGGAGCTCAAGGGCCAGGATAGGGGAGAAGCGCCGCGCAACAAGTTCTCCAAAATCAAAAACTGAAGGGCGGCTTCACCAGCTACAATGCTTACTGGTCCGACACAATAGAGAACCCAGTTAAACAACAGTCAGTTCCAGACTGAACAAAAAATCAAGAGCAATTGAGTTGATGAAAGTGAGCAGGATGAAATGATACCCTCATATTATGCGCTGCCTAAACTGAGATTCTTGCTACCAGAAAAACCTCCTGAGCCAAGAGTTTAATCTGTAAGTTGACACTATAGACCCAATGTTCAGCATCTCTAGGCACTAATGATATTAAGCTGACATAAAACTGCAAAATAACATGCGAAACACCACAAAGCAGCAAGTATCTTACTTAAGGAAGAGCATGAGAACGAAACAGGAGAGGGTAGGTACAGCAGAATCCACTGCTCCAACACTGCATGACATAACAGTTGAAAGAATTAAGTAGAGCTGCTTGAGTCAAGGAAAACAGTGCATCGATGAATGTACCATCATTAGATTGCAAAGCATTATTCAGACAATTGCACATTATGAAGCAAAAGTGAAAATAAGTGTTCGCCATACTTGAGTTGGCATTTTCCCATATACAAAGCAAGATTTCCAAATTGCTCAGGCACGAGAGAGACATCATAATCATGAAGACTTACCACGGAAAGCAAAGGTCCCTGCTTGAATTTATCATGGAATGAAAATGTCAGTGGCTTAGGATTATCACCAGGGCCTCTGATAAAGCCGCTGTATCTCAAGAGAGCGTGGATAAATCTGTCAGTACATCAGTTGACATACAGAGTAAAATGCTCACCACATGTGTGCGACACCACAGGTATGGCTTAACCGACACTTACACTAGTGAGGCAGACACCACCGGTGTTCTTCTGGCATCATAAATGGCAATCAGACCCCTGTATATTTCATCCCCGCCTTTGAATGATGCCGCCAGTCGTTCGCCGGAAGCATTCCATGCTATCTTCTCAATCCCTTGACTGCATAATATCACATAAGTGGAGACAGCTCATGCCATTTGGCACAATAAGTCCTACCAAACTGCATTTTTTTTAATGTTTTGAATGCACAATGCTATATGTAACATTTTATGTTGCTTTGGTGATCTGCATTTCTACAGATCTGATTGCTACAGAGGAATCATCACATTATAATAAGAAGAGAGGGCAAAGAGTAAATATTACACTTCAAGATACATAATCGACCAAACATTCAAATTCGCACCAGCTTGATTTACCTGCCAGGCAGGGATGACAATTCTGGTAATTCAACTGGCAACAAGAGCGCATCTTCATAGCATCACCCAAAAAAAATAAAAATAAATAAGTCACGTCAATGGTACAGAAGGGAATAAGTGCCTAATAGCTAATAAATATACATCAATTAATCGAAAGCACCTCAAATAACCAGGAGTTTGCCAGTTTATGTTCCTTCCGTCAAGTTATACTGGTTTCTCTCTTATTAAGGCAATTCTAAGAGATATCTACTCCACTGAGTTTCTCTAAAGATATTCCACACTGGAGCTAAGTACTCCCCAGCTCCACCAAAGATTTCCCTTTGGTGTAATGTAACACTGAGAGCCAAAACATCATATTTGTCTATGTTTCTTCTTTTCCACCTTGTAAGTCATGCACAAGTTTGATGCTTGAGTTAACCATACCAGTAATAATTGGGGAACATAAAATGTTCCATTAGCTATCAAGTCATAATACCACCTGCATTACCCTGGTAATTAATCAGTAGAGTCTAGAAGTACACGTCTCAAGCAAAGATGATTACCCAAAGATGGAGGCTTTGATGCAAAGTGAACAGAAGCCAGCGTTGGAGACTTGGAAAATGCAATCAGTATCATATGCCCATCAGGATCCCATGTTGCCCCCTGTTGCAACATGTCTCTACATTAAATTTTTTTAAGGAATTCGAACATACAACTGAAAGATGCATAGAGTAGCAAAATGAACCACTGGATAAATAAAGTACACTTGCTGCTGAACATACAATGCAGCTTCACCACTACATCAAAGACAAAAAAAACAAACAAATAAACAAATAAATAAAGCTAGCCAAAGGTATCTGAAAGGAACACATGTAGTGCAAGAATCAATGCGTATACACCAAGCATTTGCGATGTCATATTATTTTGTATAATGAGGAGTACTGAGAAATAAATTAGGCCTCTCCTCAATACAAAATCACCGAAGAATTAAGCCCAGCATTTAGCAGAAAAGTGTGCGCCTGCTACTCAATCAAGAATTTATTACACATATTACCTCACCATTGGACCTACATCCACCCAATTAAAGCAACAGAATTTTCATATGGTGACGGCACCAAAAGAGCAAAACACCAACAAAACTCGTAAGCAGAAAAATTAGTTAAATTTTGTTTCAGCTTTTGTACACTCAAAGCCCCAAAATCAAATAAGATACTGTAATGTTGAATGCTAAACGAACTGGCAAGTGAAGCGAGACGATTCAACCCTCCTTTCTTGGCAATAGAGATAAGTATCTCTAACTAACACAACAATATAACCACTGTCAACGTTATAGTGCAGACTTTTTTACAATGTCTAGAAAAGTTAAGAGTTTTGATGCACAAGTCGCATCATGAACTCCAAACACAACGCCGGCTATTTTTGCCGGAATTCTCATCAGGACATTACGCATCTTTCACCATATAACTAACAAATAGAGAAGATGATGGCACAAACATTTAAAATATGCAAGCAGTTCTGAAACAACAGAGAGTCAAATTTTTACTGCAAGAGTCATGTAATTATATACCTCTCTATGGTGCAAAAGCTGAAAAACTAATCAGATTCCCATAGATCTTAGGCAGAATCTAATTCAAGGCAGAAAAAGCACACCAATCTCAGAAAATTAAAAGGGAAATTGTTCAGGGTTATTCATGAGGCACAGGATTAAAGCAATGCCCAGCCTCTGATCCTATTTTTGGCAATCACGGCAAGCCATCTAAATCAATTTCCTCACCGTGACAAAACCACTGGTCGATGACCAAGGTTCAGACGTCCACGTGTTTGTCTCCCATAGATAAAATGTTCCATCACTGTAAAGGATGACAAAGATACAGATCAGACAGACAGTATTATCTATATTTGTCCACAAGAAGAAAAAGTGACATACAGCTGAATAACCATACAATTTTGCAGAAAAGAAGTAATCTCCAGTAGGTGACCACTTTAGCATGGATATGCCCCCTAGCCCACGTCGAATAGGTGTCCCGACACCTGCAAATAAACAACACTCATAACTAAGGCAGTGCCTCAGATAGAGAAACTTATTACTGTATCAACAGCATGATCCAAAGATGAATGGCAGGAAGGGGGATAAAATGAAGTCCAGAGACACTAAGTTTCAGTACAAAAATCATATTGATCAAGCTACAAAATTTGTGTGTGCAAGCTCATGCACATGTGCGTGTTTATATAACTATTGATATAAGAAATAGGCAGTAGTTATTGTCAATTATCTTTAGTCATTAACTCCTCACATTCAAGAACCATACTCGAACTAAATAGCAATTGTTTAAGATTTTTTCTTTTTTTTTTAGTGTTTTTAACCCTACTCACTCATTATAACTGCGAAAAACTTCAGAACCACGTCCACATAGTCATCATTTTCAATATTTATAAATTCTGGGTTCCTATTATTTGTCATGCACATAGATGGGTAAAGACTCTCATCAGAATATTTTTTTCTTTGGCACGTGGGAATTCCAGAAAAGATCATAGATTACAGTACTAAAGATTACAGTACTAAAGTCTCATGGATCAAGGTCCAAAAGCATGTCTCTTTCAATGTTTGTGTACATATAGTCAAGATTAATAAAATTCACTCTATTAAAACAACAAATATAATCAGAAGTGCATTTAAAATAGAATTGCAGCAATAGAATTGCAGCACAATTAGTTTTAAGTTTACCATTCCAACAGCGCCTTAAAGCTTGGACACCATATGTTATACCACTTTCTTATCATAGACCTAGACATAACTATTGTTATATTTGCTATCCTGGCAGGAAGTAAATTCCAATATGAACAACCAGGAGTTAATTTCTGGCAGGTGCTTGTTTTTATGCATATGACAATTACAAGTGTGACTGAAGCTTCACTTAATCAGAATCACTGTAATTAATCATTTAAGGCTAGGACTTATAAAATTAGTCCACAGATGCACGACGACCATGGGCCAAATCCATCATAGATGTGTCATAAGTAAATTCCTTTACCAACAAATAGTGCCACGGGAAAGAATTAAATTTTGGCACAAGACTAGTCTATTAGTTTAGCATGACCACTGAAAAGAAGTAAACTATAAATAGGAGCCCTAATAAAACATTAAATGAAAACAAACAACCGGATATACGATTTAAAGATATAATTGCAAAAATAGACACATACTCAATATAATTGCGAAAAAAAGTAGTTGATGAACTAAAGGAGACAAAGGAGTTATCAGAATATTGAATGACCTTGTGCCACGTCCCATACAGTGAACGACGAGCTTTCACAGGAAGCTGATGCCAAGTACGTAGAGGTAGGTCAAGGAAACAGGCTGTCAAGCTACACATGCATCGCAATGATACAACAACTAATTCTGGGTCTTCTGGAAATTGATTTTTAAATATGGGAACATGCGAAACATCTGGCAGCTACTAAAACCATTGTTAGATGGTATAAAATGGATGTAATAGGGGCCTTCCCATGTGAAGGATATCTTCCATCAGGGCTCCATGAAAGTGCAGTTATTTGCTCATCAGCATCACAATGAAGAAAATCAACCAAAATCCATCGAACACCAGTGCCTCTTGGCAGGGTCCCAACAAAAGAAGGAGCACCAGATCTGATAGATGCTGCATTGCCAGGGAAAGAAGCAGCCCAAATGCATATTCCACCCCTGAAAATAAATCAATTGAGCATTTCATTGTTCAAGTGACAGCGTTGGGATGAAAAAAAATAGGTGAAAAAAATAATGTGGTAGAACAATATTCATGACCAGCTAAACTTCAAATGAGAAAAGTATGAATCGTGATACTTGCTTGCAAGACACAGAAAGCATCCTTCCACCATTTGGTCTCCACTCAAGAGCTTTAACATCCTTTTGGGAATCATGAGTCAAAATACAAGGTTCCCTGCACTCTTTTGATGATAACATTGCAAGCATTTTCAAAGGACGGAAATGAGATATGTGAGTAGTAACAAGATATGTAGCAGCACCAGAAACAGACTATGAAAGATACAGACCTGCATCATCATAATCACGCACTAGAACCTGATTCGGAGCAGAGATAAGTGCTATAATATGCTTGTGCTGGTGCCAGCTTACTCCTTTTAGATCAACTTCAGGCAGCAAATTAACCTATAAGTATAATAAAGATGTCGGTAGGCAGAAAATCAGACAATGATCGCTTCTGCCGTGTAGAGTGCACATAAGTTTTTTTCTCGTGTTATGTCTGTCCATTGAGGTTTGAATCCAAGTCATCTGTTATTAAGGAAGCGATCACTTAGACAAGCTAAATGGCGTCCTAGGACTACATTTTGTACCATCTCATAAGTCATCTGGACAGCAAACTCATACCAGAGCTATAGAATCCGATTTGACCATTTGCACAGAAGACGCGGAAAAGATAATTTGAAATGGGTAACAGCCTAATAGCGGCCAACTCTACTGCAAGACTATTTGATTTTCGAAATGGTATTGCGATTACATTTGCAGATACTCTTTAACGTTTTTATACACAAAAGGGCACAAAGATAGCTCACATCGCAGGGATTAAAGAACCGCTTGATATAACAGCTCACGATCCCCTGCACCGTCTCTACCACGTTCTTCCTCCGAACAGCCACTCCATTTCCCACACCGTCCTCCTCCACCTGCTGCTGCTCGGTGTCAAGCTCCGGTACCGGCTGGCCCAGCTGATCAGGCTGGAAGGAGACCGGATTGAACACCATTCTCTGCGACGGAAGAACAATCAGAATCGCGACAAGAGCTACCCCTAAGAGCAGCATCGCGAGCAGATGGGGCCTTATGCCGGCCCCAGTCAGTCGAATGAGAAGGAAAAAAAACTCACGAGCAGCTTCCCATAGGTTTCTTTAGCTTGCGCCTCCGACAGACCATCGGCCGTAACTGCAGGGTTTCAGGCGTTAACGGACACCGTGTTCTTACTACACTCGGGGAAAACCCCCCCGAGTCCATCGAACGAGTCAACACTCACGTGAAAGTGAACGAGAGAGAAAGAGAGGGCACGTACTGAGCTCGCGGTTGATCTCGCAGACTGTGACCGAGCCCGGGCTGGGGAACGAAGGCATGACTGTGTTCTAGGGTTTCGCTCGTCCCGCACTCGAAGACTTGATGAAGCTCGCTGAACACGACGGCGACGGGGCTCCGGTTTTGCGGGGGAAAACGAGCGTCTGAGCGTGTTTTTTGTGCTTTCCTTAAGAAGCAATGTTTGGCAAACTTCTTCTTACGAGGGCTAAGGGTGTAGGCCATCGGTGAAACAAATCTAACGTCGGTAGCCATCGACCATAAGGCCGCCCGACCTCGATGGGCCCCCGACAAGGGCTGCCTAAGGTCCCTCGAGTAGGGTGACCCTAACAAAGATGGCTCGAGTCGCAACCTCATGCGACCCTCGTCGAGGTCACCCAACATTCTCAAAGGGTCATCAGAGTTGCGTGACTCTAGGCTAGGCAAAGGCCACTTGAAATCACGTAACTCATGCAACTGTCACTCGAGTTGTGAGAACCTACGCAACTATCGCTTAGGTCAAGTGACCTTGTCGGCCTTTCATTGGCTCCATGCCGATCCCTCTCTTACATAGAAGATGAACAATCAATAGAGGACAAAATAAAGGAAATTAGTAAGGGTGGTTTTTGAAGAAAAAACCAAAATTCCTGTGTCGGAGAAAGAAAAAAAAGTAAGAGAACTTACTCGAGTGTAAAAAATCGGTTTCTTTAAGAGAATTGACGATTCAAGAAAACTTCCTCATGAACCGGCCCGCTTGCTTGCTCCCGAGGGCCCTTCTCATTTTCTTTTGGTCCATGGGGAAGAGAAGCATCAATTGGAGCGAGCTCCATCACTTTCCGTCCCGTCCCGTCCCAGCAACTTCCACTCATTGCATGAATTGGATTCTCTTTCCCGTTTTTCGTACGAAAAGAAAAGGAAAAACAAAGGAGGACAGTAACATTCAGATTAATAACAGGAGTAAATTAATTTATCAAATGGAATGTTGGGAGCCGGCCAGCAGGAGCTGCATTATCTCTGTCACTCGCGCCAAGTTGCAGCAGCCTCCGCTCAAAACCTCTGCTGTTCAAAACCCTCGCAAAACCCCCACGAGCTTCCCCTCCAGTACATTTCCAAGAATCGGTCGTTAACCGCAAAAGATATGATCCCGTGCACCGGTAGCATCACCCGGCAGTCCCCAGCCTTGTTCCGGTTGGTAGGGCTCTCTCGCGCCCACCCTTCACGTTTCGCCCCAGTTCATGCCAAGGCGGTCCGGAAAAGTGGGTCCTTGAGCTCTTCCTCGTGTCAAAATCATGTCTTTCCTCTGAATTATGGCCGCCCTGGGGTTCCTAGGGACTTGGGTAAGGTTGAAATTGGGTTTGGGCAACTGGGTTTCAGCCGGGCCCGGTTATCGGCAGTTTCGGATATGGGGTCTGGTGGAAGCGGCGGTGATGGAGGTTCTGGTGATGGAAATTATGGAGGGAGAGGCGAAGGTGGCAGTGGTGGAGGCGGTGGGAGCAGTGGAAATAAGTGGTCCTTTCTTTCTTGGTAAAAATGCATTTCCTTTGCTGCTAAATTTTTCGCCTACTACGCCCTCTCTCGTTAATTATTTGTTGGCTTCAAAAATCAGAATTTCATAGCTTGTCATAGACCGTAGTGGCTTTTAATGCATAAGAGTGATTGCTGAAGGGGTTTTGATGATTGCCGTAATCATGTATTGGTTTAAGTATGCTGTGGCGGGGCATAGTGGCGGGGCATAGCCAGTGTTTTTGTAATTGTAAGTTCTAGGACTGCAGGGAGGCAGCTTTTCTTTGTGTAGTGTGGGTGATCAAGGAGTGTTCAAGCAAAAGTTACTTCCTTCATGTTCTCTTTGATGAGTTGAGGCACTGAGAAGAGACGTGACCCCTACTTTAATAGAGGCAAGCTCAGGAAAAGGGGTAGGAAAAGCAGAATCACGTTTGTCTGACGATTTGCAATGCTGATGAAGATGCGATGATATAAAGTGACTTCAGGACAAAGAGAGAGATCTTCAACTAGCATCTTTTTTATATATGATGTTGCCATTATTCTTGTTGCAAATGTCACTCTTGTACAATTCATTTCTTCTTGCGTAGACTGTCTGCAGTAAAGTTATTCAATGCAGTATATGATTCCATTTGCTCAGGCACCTGTCTTGACTGTCTCTGCTGGTTAAGTGAGCCATTCCAAAACCATTTCTTCTGAAATAATCTTTGTACTGCAGGTATCTGACCCTACTTGCAAAATATCCTGTGGCAACAAAAGCGGTGACTTCTGCAGTACTAACATTCCTCGGAGATTTGATTTGCCAGGTACAATTTGTTTAGCTGCAACCATTAGTAAAATATTTTTTCCTCCCCTTCTAGGTCCTGTACTGATGTTATTATACTGGACTTTGCCATAATTTTTACATGTTTTGAAATCCATGGCTTTACGATTAGCTCTGTTCCTATATGTTTTTATCATTTAAACAATTGATTTGCCTTTAAACCTATCAAGATATGAACAACGATAGGAAGATACTTGAAAAGTATCGATTGCTCACGGAAGTACTTATAATGCATCAGTTGAGATTAACTCTCCAGGGTGATTAGACAGGTTACTGTTTTTAGTTTGGCTAGTATAACTTTAATAAAGAACTTCCATTATGGTCCGTGTTTTTAAGCCCTAAGATTCGTATTTAGTAGGTCATGATCTGGATATCAATCCTCTTTGTTTGTTGCCAATCAGTTTTTACCCTTGGTCATACTGAATCTCGCCTTTTTTCGACGCAGCTTGTGATTGATCAAGCACCATCATTGGACCTGAAAAGAAACTTCTTATTTACCTTTTTGGGGCTGGTGTTAGTGGGTCCTACGCTGCACTTCTGGTAATACCTCATTTCTTTTGTCCACTTAAGCAGTTAGTTAATGCTTCCTCTGGGTATTGTCTGTTAAATTTTCTCTAAAATCTATGGCAGAAAGAATGTATCACAGTTTTCTGGTAGTTGATAACATGATGTCTGCATTTGTCTCCTTGGAGAACTCTGGAATATTATTGTCTCAACTTTGATTAGTTTTTCCATTAGTTATGCTGCATGTACTTAGATGACATAGGAACAGCCAGTGCAATCACCTGAATGCATCTTGCTTTAACAGCAGAGCATGCTTAAGAAAAACTATCCTGCGCTTCTATGGATCTCTATCCACTGCATTTTATGACACCTATCAGTGCACCTGCAGGTACTTATACTTGAGCCGGTTAGTAACTGTGCCTGGTGCATCAGGAGCTATTGTGCGCCTTCTACTTGATCAGGTGATGCGGTGAAGTCTGTTTGATTTCTAAGATAGAGGACTAGGTTTTAAATGAAGTCACTGAACATTCAGCTTGATATTTTGCTAATATATCAAGTCTAAGCTTGATCAAACATTTGTGCAGTTCATTTTCTCTCCTCTGTTCATCGGTGTTTTCCTAGCTACGTTGGTAACACTGGAAGGGAGGCCATCAGATGTTGTTCCCAAGCTGCAACAGGTAATGCTCAAATGACTTTGGGGTGCTTCTCATTTTGCTTTGGTTTGAAGGATTCAGGTGTGTCAAAGGGACAGATAAAGATGAAAAGTGAGTCTTCAAAACATCAAGGGTGAAAAAAATCTAAAAGTGCTATGCTTAGTGCACAAGGCAACATTATCAGATACTCTCATGGTTAAACCTAGCTATATTTATTAGGAAGTAAACTATCATATTACCAAGTTATTATTATTCTGATATAGTAAAACCTAATATTTGGGTTGGAAACATATCTTCAAAGTCAATTTGGGCATTCACATATTGACTAATTAAACAAAAAACCAGTATGTTGATCTTGTTGCAGCCTTTTAAATGTATTGTTTGGTGAAGCAGTTATTTTTCCCAAAACCTTTAGTTGTCACTTCTAGCAGGTATCTGGACACTCCCCATTTGCGCGAAGCCAGACATTACACTTGTAACATAGGATATGGATGTGACCACATCTTACAACAACAGTAGGACAAAGTTGGTTAACATGCATAATGAAAACAAGAGGGAGTCAAGATTGAATCCTTTACCTTGATGTCATACCATGTTGAGCAACTGTTTTTGTCAAAAAGGCTAAGTCGTACGAAAACACACCCTTAATGTGTAGCAAGGATAACTCTTTAAATGCCTTTGACCGAGAATTTTCGTTCATTTGGAAGGAGTAGGATAAAAGAGCTTTTGACAGAGAGGAAATCTCCATTTCGTTTTTAATTTTTTAATTGGCAAAAATCTTTACACTTCAGTCATAATGGAAACTTGCTTATGGATGAAAGTGCCTGGGTTGATTTAGTTGATGCTTTGTCTTGTAATTAAGCTTCCTTTTGGCTGAGAGTTGTTTCATATGTGGCTTTAGTTTTGAGCTCTTTTTATGGATTCCCCCCCCCCCCTCTTGATGGCCACATAGTCTATTGTTCTACCTATCAAAAAAGAAATTTTGAATGGTGTAGTGGTACAATCAACTAGAAGCATCATTACCCCCTAGCAAAATTTGTCCGTTTAGGTAGGCGCGTTACCTTGACAAGTGTTCAGCTTGAATTTGGAGCTCATACAATATTTACAAAGGGAACAAAGGTTAGTGCTAGGCTTCTAGCAAACTCGTGTCAATGCAGGTTTTAATAAAATGTGAATGCCTCTAACCACCAGGAAATTGAATTGCGAAATTGGTTGTGTAACTGAGTTAGAGAGAATTAATTTTAGATAAGCTTATAGAAAAGGGACTCTTCCTTTTGTTATTAATTTGTTCCTGTAGTAGCAGTTAATGCTCTTATCTGTGTTATCTATGCTATATTTATCATGGTTCTCATGATGGTTCTTTTACTTGTAGGAATGGTTTTCTGCAGTTCTTGCAAATTGGAAGCTCTGGATACCATTCCAGTTTCTGAATTTTCGTTTCGTCCCACAGCAATTTCAGGTTCTACCTCCCTCTGTATCTGAAATTATTTTTAGATTAATTTACTTAGAATTCATTCATTTTTTTCATTAAGAACGCAATGATTCTCGGTAGTTGTAAGTTTGCCTGTAAAAGTATTTGGGGATGAAGAAACTAATATGATTTCAGCAGGAAAGATGAACTTTCTATGCCAAATTATTTGAATCGGTCAGCATCTGGACTCACAAGGGAATCTGGATTTAGATATGCGAAACAGAAGCACAGCATTTGTTGTGCTCCATTTTATAAGTTTGTTACTATAAATATGTCTATAGTGGTGTTTATATATAAAGAATTCTTTTACGATATTTGGAAGTAAGGACAAGAATTGAAGGACCTGGAGCTATAATTCTATGAGGGCCCGCTCTCCGCATTAAATTTGACAAGCTCCTTTATCTTTGCCAAGAAAAAGTAATTGCTCCTAATTGGTTTATCATGCATAAAGAGTAGCACTTTAATTCTTGAGTTTCGGAATATTTCTTGAACAGCTGATGGATGATGTTCTGATGATATTAGCAAAAGAACATGGTTAGAAAACAGCTGTTATTGAGTTTATATCAAGTTCTTATCTATTATCATAAGTTTGCTTCTTGACTATATCTCAGATATTATCTTATGGATAATTTCAGGTCCTGGCCGCTAATGTTATTGCTTTGGTTTGGAATGTGATTCTATCGTTCAAAGCTCATAAAGAGATTCTTCCTAAATAGGTACTTCATTTGGCTGCTTATTGTTCGGCTCTAAGTTTTGCTATGTATCATCCAAGTTATACTGTTTTGAGTAATTAATTGGAAGGTTACACCTGGAGAGGATGTCTGGCTTTTGAATGGCAATGCAGCAGCTAAGACTAGTTTTATGCAACCATAAACATAAGAACAACTTTAACCTTGTGAAGGCTCGCTACATAGCTGACATTGACATTTGACAGTGCAATTTCCCATCAGAATAAGGAAGTGAGATCATAAATAAAAGATGATTCTTTTCTTACTCTCTTTTTGTGGTGGTGGCCATTAGTTTGATACATAGACTACCTAATGTTAACAAATTCAAGAGAAAGAGTGACTATTAGTTCATCAAATGACGAATCAGACTTTTCAGTTCACAATTCACATCCAGTAGTTAAATATTCTCACAAAGAAGTACATTGAAGCGTGTGGAAAACTTGCTGGTCTTCAATCTTTGTTGGACAGTAATCACTTTGCAGATATCACCTAAAATTTGGTTCTTCAGTGACATAAAAATGCACCTCTGAACGGTCCTTGCTTATAAAAAAAATACTTCTCGAGATCTAGTGCCTTTGTATGTTCACAACCTGGAATGGTAGAGTAGTTTTGTGGCTGTCAAGATTTTCTCCAATTTAGGTATCCACAAAAAGACTAGAAGGAGACTAGCATCTTTGTGATTTTGCACATTCATGAGCTTCAGGCCACCATCAATGCAGATAGGGATATCTTGATTGGAAGACCTTTTACCTCGGAAAACTTTTGTGAAGTCCAGTAAATTCATAGGAAAAAACCGTGTTCACTGATTTCTCGGATAGTTTTTGTCTTCGAAATTTCAAGCATCTAAAGATTTCATGTGGGTGTGGCTGTGATTAATCTTCCCACTAGCTAGTTGTGTCATCTTGCAACTTTGTGTGTAGACCTTTTTATGAACAGGCCTTTAGAGTAGATCTGTTGTAAGGAAACTGAATCAAATCGAATGCAGTAATAGTGTCACTTTAAGTTGTTAGATTGGTCAATCATGTCATCCTAGCCCAAGGAAAGCTCTCTGATCTCTTTATCAGCCTTTTTTCTATTTGTAAGAGAAAGTCGAGACGACCTTGAAAAACGATGAGATTATGTCACTGGCTTGGGGGACAGAGTTGAACTTCATAAGAAAATGCGAAGGCAAACCAAATGGGCAGTTTAGACGACCCCACCTAACCAGGATACTTGCAACATCACTTAGGCGCACCCAAGCGATGTGTGACTGTGTCCCTACTTGGAGGCCTACCCGTCTTAAAGAATCAATGAAGACTATAATTCACGGGCCTGAGGGACATGAACTGCACAGAGTCATTAGCTTATTCGTTGTGTCTCTAAATGTGACTTCCTGCTGTCATTTATGGGATATGATTTTGCACTTGCAGGTCAATGTTTCTCGAACTCAATTTTGTCCACCCTTGATGTCGCCTCATGAAGTTTAGTGGCTCGGGAGATGGCCAGAAAGTTAACTTTCGTGTTTTTGTGGGTTTTGATAGGTAGATTGTACTATGCTGTGTCCATTTTTGTGAAGATGTAATGTCAGACTGAATGGTTCGGTTGCTTTAAGCTTTCTTCCTAGCAAGGTGCATTAGCTACTATCACAATTTCTCTCTCTCTCTCTCTCTCTCTCTCTCTCTCTCTCTCTGAACTTTTATGGCAGAGATCTCATAAGTGATAACATCGTCCTCTTCTCTGAGGCTAATTTATCGAATAAGCTAATGACTTTGTAGACATACTCGGGGGTAGAAGAAAGTAGCTATAACTCTTATTGAGCTTCATCAAACTATCTAAAGCAAGATGGATGTTTTGAAAATATTGATCATAATGTCAAGACCTCTGTTACATAAGTGTCTTTCAAATAACCCACGAACGTTGTCACAGAGTAACTTGAAGGCAATTTTTGGGTAATCAGATAACTTAACGCCTTAGCTGAACTTCTTGAGATTAGTACGATAAGACGTGTGTCAACAAATGCCCTTGAAAAGTTTATAGACATATATGTATGAATGCATGAATGTGTATTTAAACACGCATCTGCGAGTCATATAATGAATGAACGTCATCTTGAAATAGAAAGGAGATTGAGCGGGATCAAACGAGCAAATCCGGTCAGCTCAAAACACCAATTTCGGAGTAGAAGGTAGAACCACAGGGGTTTTGAATAAAGTTACCTTAAGTTCTTTTGCTCTTTAAAACAGAAAACATTTGTCGCACTAGAATATGCTCAACATGCAGAAAGAATCATATCCATATATGACATATGATTTATAACAAAACGAAACAAAGACGAAGAAAAATGCATGGCCGATTTGGTTAGTCAACTTGGTTTTAAGTAGATATCATGGTAGTTTTTCGATTCTAAAAATGATCCTGACAAGATGGGTGATTCGTAGCTTTACACGTCTCGGAACCTGTGGCTCCTCTGTGAATTTTTATCCATGAAAAGTTGCTGCTCGTACGAGATCCAGAGAAAGGAGAGGAAAAGCCAAAAAGGCGGAATCTTTTTGCCTGTTGCCGTTTGGGCTGTTTGAATGTATTTGAGGTCAAACGGTCGATCACCGTCTCTTTCCCTCTTCAGTGTCTTCAAGTTCGCTGTCGCTCTTTAAGCCCATAATTTCAAAAAAAGCAATCAATCACAGCCATGAGAATGCTGCTGCTGCGAGCGCTCGGCTTCTTCAACCTCGCGCGCGCACAGCTTCCGTCCAGCCCCCCCGCGACACCCTTTGGCCCATTCAACTCCAGCATGCAGAAGAGATGGCGAAAACCGCTCGTCACCGCCCAGACTCGCTTAGAAGACCGAACCAGAGACCATAAGCTCGACAAGCTCACGACCCACCTCTCGACCCTCAAGATCGTCATCAGCCTCCTCGCCCTCATGTCTGCCCGCAGGAGAGGCCCCTACGTCTCGCTCCAGCTCATGACTCGCTGGAGGGGCCTCGTTGGGCTCAACGTCACCATCGGGGCCTTCGTCCGCAAGCACCCCCACGTGTTCGAGATATTTACTCACCCGCTTCGTAGGAATTTATGTTGCAGAATTAGGCGTGGAATGAAAGAGCTGGTTAAGGAAGAGGAGGATGTTGTTAGACGTATGGAATTGGAGTCCGTGAAGAGAGTGAAGAAGCTGTTGATGATGTCGGTTAATGGGAGAGTTCACGTGCACGCATTGTGGCTGATTAGGAGGGAATTGGGTCTTCCTGAGGAGTTCCGAGAGTCGATCCTTGTCAAGTACTCGCGGCATTTCAGGCTTGTTGATTTGGAGGTTGTGGAATTGGTGGAGAGGGATGAGGATTTGGGCGTTGCCAAGATTGAAAAGTGGAGAGAGAAGGAGTATAGAGAGAAATGGTTGAGTGAGTTCGAAACTAAGTTCGCCTTTCCAATAAATTTCCCTACTGGTTTCAAAGTTGAGGGAGGATTTAGACAGAAGATGAAGAATTGGCAGATGCTTCCATATGTGAAGCCATACGAGAGGAAAGAAATTGTGAAAGTGCGTACTTGTGGTGGTGTAGAGCGATATGAGAAGCGGGCTGTCGCAATTATTCACGAATTATTGAGCTTAACCATGGAGAAGATGGTGGAGGTGGAGAGATTAGCTCATTTCAGGAAGGACTTTGGTATGGAAGTTAACATGCGCGAGGTACTGCTGAAGCACCCAGGAATTTTCTATATATCTACTAAAGGAAGTTCTCAGACTGTCTTTCTCAGAGAAGCTTATAGCAAAGGGTGTCTGCTTGAGCCAAATCCCATCTATGCTGTTCGAAGGAAAATGTTGGAGCTCCTTCTATTAAGACGCCGCAACACTAAGGTATTATCAGTTATTGAGGAGGACAATTTGGTCTATACTGTGGATGAAGGGCATAAAAGAGAAGGAGATTGGGTAGTTCCCATATTAGAGAGTTTGGAAGGTCATGGAGTTGAGAGATGATCTGGTTGCCATCATTTACATCATGAGATGATATTTCTGGACATGAAATTGAAGTGGACAGCTTGATGTGTGTGGTAGAATGATGAAGTGGCACAGTCCATGGTTCAGACATGTGCTTTCACTAGAAATGAGTTGCTTAATAAGTCTGTTTTACTGGACATTAAATGGTTGGTATTTACTCGGACAATGTTTGAAGTATGGACTAAAGTAATCCCATGGTGAGTGCATTCTTCCAGAATAACATTTGCTTAAGTATCTGGTAATTTAGATGCATCATGCTTTGAAATCTTGTCACTCCTAAGTGCTTTCTCATAGAAAATTACTAGTTCCATGTTAAAATCTGGGCATGTTGCCCTTCCATTAATTTTTAGGGTGTAATCTCTTTTATAGATATTTTCAGTGTACATATAAAAACCTCTCATCCTGAAATGATCTCAATGTAATGGTCTTTGATGCATGCTCCCTTTCTGTATACAAGCAGCTCAACCTGGGCTCTCATAGGCAGCAACAGCTTAGTTGGGTTTTGTTTGGTGGTGGCTTAGTTTATGCTTTTGTTTATCCTTTTCTAAATACCGATTTGCTTCTCATTAAATTGTTCAGTTTGCTGTGATTCTATTATGATGCTATTTATATTCCATCTTTCCTAGTGGATTTACACTATTGGTTCATTGATTGAGAAACGAGCTTGCATTAATTAATCCTGCTTCTCCATCACAGTTTTGGAGGACAACATTGTCATGGAAAAGCTTCTGTCCTGTTGTGGAGGAGATACATGTGCTTACTGATTAATTAGATGATCATAATATCATGCAGAAGACACAATGTGCATTTCCTTATTCTTCTATCTAATAAAACCTGAAGTTTCTTCTGGAAACGTATACACATCTCATTTCTGAAATTGAACAACTGGTTACATGACTCTTTCCATTCTTAGGAATACCGAGTGACTAACCAAGGTAACAGGAGACACGGTTGTATTTTGGATTACCAGATCCAGTCTATTCAGTTTAGTCTGCTGAAGAATTTGAGCTGTGCACTCTAAAAGGATTGTTTTTAGTGTGCAGAGAAAGTTGTGTATGATGCAAGAAATAGATACTGCTCTTTAATTGAAACAGCATGCTTTGCCTTTGTATGCTTTCCTACATTTGCTTCAAAATGTTAGTCAGAGCTAGTTGGAGCTTCAATTCGGGGATCGCATTTACAGGTTAATTCGCAATTGCCATGACTCACATTTCATCAAGCTATGAGGGTGCAGCACGGCAGCTTTTCATGTCTAACTTTCGCTTATGTTAAATTTTCATTAGGATTACTTAGTTATATGCAATTAGGAAGCATGTGTTTCAAGATATTCTTTCTCAAAGCTCCTAATTTCTATAGTGATGATAGCTATCACTTCGATGCTCAGTGGTCCTACATCTACTTACTGCAGATATGAATCTCCCGACAAAGTAAACTTATCCCAATGAAAAGTCAGGCAGTCTGCTGTCAAACATGAATTGAAGATTTGACTTGCCAGGTAAATTGCATATGATTACATTCATGGGCAAGAGTTGTTAGGCAAGAATTATTGTCAGGACTGTTGTGTTCGTGGAATTGAAATAAAGGATTTGACTCAGTATCACGGAATTTATGCATTTTCAATGACATTCAAATGGGTAACTTGTAATAATGTCAATTTTGGAGCATTGTGAAATTACAGGGAGATTTTAAGGAGGAAGAAGTCTTTGCACAATGATGCATGTAAGAGATGTAGCACCGAATAGAAATGAATAAAAAGAATTGGTTGATGGTTTTTTTTTTTTTTTCATATTCATTTGAACCCGTGATGATGCCCTTTTCTTTCTTCTTTTGGCTTCAAAGTGCATGACAAGGCTTTGCAAGAGTCTTACCTTTTGGGTAAGAAGCCAAATGGTCAGTTATTGACAAGAGTGCGCTTTTCTTGGGCACTTGGAAAGGTGAGCAATCATATAGAGTTTGAACATTAGCAGGTCTTCTATGTTTTAACTGCTGGTAGAGGACATTATTGTCTCTTATTGACCAACTCTTTGAAAACCAAACTAGATCTGCCGGTTCAGCTGGGTACAGGAGCCTGGTCTAGTACTGTTCTACTATGAAAAATCACCAAGACATTGAACCAATTAAAGCCCGATGTTGGTCTAACTGGGTGAACTGGGAACTGGTTTGACTGGATCTGGGAATAATACAAATTAAGAAGATGCGTGCCTGTCAAGGGGTTGTACCCCTGACCTGTTTGGTACTGCACAAATGCTCAGCCAACTGAGTTGTGTGCCTTTGTTCATTTACCAAGATTTTTTTTTTTTCCTTCTGGGTCGAAATATTAAAATAGTTTTTTAAACACTGCCTCGACGCCTTTATGAGGAAGAGAATGTAAAATTGCCACAGAGGCAGTTTGAACTCATGACCACAAGCTTCATGCCAAACACCCTGAAGATCTCGATTGGGGATAAGTAGGTGTTGAGCATTATATTTAGTATGAATACCATAATTATGGTAGTTATTTTGACAAACCAGATGGATTAATCAGTTGAACTTGCATGCCAGTAACTCATTTGGTTTGGTCTCCATTATGGTTATAGAAACGCTGCTATTGACTTAAAAGTACGGTTTTACACCAAGCATGGAAAGGTGATTCAGTTTTGCTGTACATTTGCTGAATGGGTTACAAGGTTTGGAGCGCTAAAGCAGAAAATGCGTTCAATTAAGATGTCTCAAGCATTTGTGTTTGTTTGGTCTGTGGTGTACGATTTCCTTCTATCCATTTGGTAGTGTTCTAAGCTTTGCATTATGGAATTCATACGTTGCAATTTCTGATGTAGCCAAGCCGATAAATTTTTGGGATTCTAATTTTCACCTCGTGTTGGTCCATTTCAATATTGCCTAATGTTCTTTTGAGTTAAAAATGTGACCTCATCATCTCTGCTTCAGAGTATGCCTAGGTTGAGCTTCCTAGCATGTCGGGCAACCTTAGGGAAAAATGCTGCTTATCCGTGTGCTTTTTTCTTCTGGCGCTGGATCGAGGCACGAGTGTAACCGTTACTTGTTTCGTTTTGCCACATGCTGTGAGAACTTGGTTACTGCAACGATGACCTTGAAGAGAATTTTTGTGCAGGTTCTTTTCATCGAACTCATATTGTACTCGCACGTTGGCCTTGACTCGACTTAGTGAATCTCAAGAGTGCAGGAGCGCGAAAGTTTTGCAAGAAAAATGAAGGCAACGAAGGGGTTCCCATCCATCATGTGCAGCCAGTAACGGTATCGCTAATCTGCTCGGCTCTATCTTCTGCATTGCTATCGGAAACACTACCGAGGCCGAGTCACAAGTCGCCGGAATTGTTGCCAATTCGACTCAATGGAAAAGTCCGCTACATGGTGGAAGAGAAGGTCCAGTTACGCACCATGGAGTCGCCCGACTTTTATCCGTCGGCCAGTGCAAATGAGGGATGGCGGCTGGATGGAAAAAACTCTTCACATCTTGTGGATTCGAGCTTTGTGTTTTGGTCCCATTTTCGTGTCTGGAAGATTGATATGCCTAGATAATCCTCCTAAGTTCACAATGATCACACAAGCTTCTTGCATTTTGTTTTTTTGGTCTGCGTCCATCCATGCATCGTTTGAAAACATAGAATGTCTGTCCATTCTCTGGTCTGCAACAAGTCTATGATGGGTGTGATTATCAGCTGCCAAATCTTTTTTCCTCCTTGGCTGTAAGGGCGGCTGCTGATCTTTGCAAAGCCCAAAAACATGGAGGGAGAAAGAGTCAAAGCCTCAGGAGTGATGACGACATGCAGTCGCGAGCATGAAGTCATGCGTCAGCCCAAGGGAATTTCGCAATGCGGTGGGCGGCAAACCATACAGTACGACAAAGGAGGAGCCTCCCCTCCCTCTTTAAATGCCAGTCCGACGTGGACGGGACCAAAAGGTCAAACGCCACGTCGCCACCCGACGACTTTGACCCATCTCCCCCCCCCCCTGCCTCCTAGGTCAACAGCCTCCCTCCCCCGCTACCTCCCTCCCCTCCCCTCATTATTACTACGCCCCAAGGAACCCCACGTCATCGGTGACGTCACGCGACCCCACTCACGACTCCGCCGCGTGGGACCCCAGCCCTCCCCGGTGGGGTCGCTGGCAGATCCGAGCCGTGGGTTCTCCAGGGGGCGGCGATCCGACGGGCGGAGGAGCGAGGGGACGAGGACAACGAGGAGGGAAGTCTTAAGTGGCGGAATCATGTGGGTGGGGCTAGGGTTGGTGGTGGTGATGGGGGAGTGCGCGAGTTCAAGAGGAAGAGGACGGAGACTGGTACGGTCAGAAGTACTGCCCTCCTTTCCTTTGCCCATCATCTTTGACCTATGCATCTTCTTCCCATTCCTCAGCTCCTCCGTTTGAATCGTTTTGCTATCTTTGGGTTTGGGTCGGGGGGTGCTCTTGACTTTGGAATTGAATCTGGCATTTGATTACGCGAGAGATATGGTGGCAATCGGGGATGGACAAAGGTCGCGTCTGCCTGCCTTCTCATTAGTGTCGCGAAATTCGAACCCCGTCGCAATCAACAACGTCGAATGCGATGGCTATTGACAATCGATGGACGGATCGATTCGAAGTCGGATGGAATGCCATTGGTGTGGACGGTGGTGTTATTTCATTCTCTGTGTACGTGCAAGAAGATTACCGACCCTTATCCCCGAACGCCGTCCCGCATCCCACCCGAATGACCTCTTTTCTTTGTTCTGTTTACATCTTGTCGAGTCAATTAAATTGAGTGGATGCGGCGATGGTTGCACCAAATTTAGTATTAAAACTATTTCAAGATACTATCTTTCCGTACAATCAATCCATTGATCTAATCATCCGAGAGAAGATGGCCATGTATGTCCGTAGCCGGACAACAGCAATCACGTGTATTCTTCACTAAATTTCAGATCCCGGCTCGTAATCCCCTTCTGACACGGGTTTGAACCTGGACCTTCTACCCTATCATCGTACCCCCATGGCATTATGATCACGAATAATCACAACGTTAGTATGAAAAAGGATTTTCGCAGAGGTGCGCCCTCAAGGCAAATTGAGAGTGAACAGATCCCAGTTGCGTGAAGTAAAGGTCCTCATATCATGGCGACGAGTGCTCTTGCTTATCTTTACAATTTTGCTAGTTGAGATTATTTATCTTACAATTGCACAAGTTGCATGCCACTATCGTACCATGTCGTTCTCGTCCTTTGAGATTTGACCCACCCAAAGATGCGCACAGAAAAATGATTTTAGAATGTTCCCCAACCAATGTGCATCTCTAACTACTGCTCCTTAACTACGAAATTTCTCTTTATTTGCCAAAGTTCCTAACGACTAGCGCTTGCATCAATGCGCAGAATATTTCTGGTCGGTCCATTTTGTAGGCGGCGTGGGGGTGATTAGAGAATTCCCACACCTGGATAAACATTTTATCACGTCGCAAAATCGAACAATTTTTTCGTATTCATTCTGTTACGAATGTTGAAAACAGATATCCTCTTACATATATCGAGCCTAGCCATTTGGTGGGGGTGCTGCCATGTCAAGCAAAAGAATTCAAAATTCGCCCGAAACATGACCATAAAAGATGCTCGAACACCAACCGGTCATTTCTTGGCCGATCTGATCCGGTCCGATCCGATCGAATCGAGTTCTCGGACTTTCGATTGATTTTTTATTTTATTTTTCCTTTCATTTGCACCCGTGATAACAAGCATGTTAAGCGGCAAAAGTGATTTATCGGACCGCACGTGCTGACCGTCATCACATGGAATGCTCCACCCACCCCTTTCAATTCAAAGCTTTTATAAACATTTTTCCCATCACCCCTTTATTTAATTCCTTATTCCCGTACAAATAATTATTTATTTATTAATTATACGTGGACGTAGCTTTCGTCGCTGACGTCATGGCTCCCATCATCCTTTGTCCAAACAAATCTCTCCCCCCATGAACAAAAAAAGATTATTCCCCCCCGTCTTTCGAACGGTGTGATTTGGACAGCCTTAGCGATGTGTGGTTGTCCAAAAACAGCGACCTCGTTCGTCTCGATTCTCCCACGTAATCCTTTGCCTTGTTCCAGAAGGCTAGGTTAAGCCTCTCACTAATTAACTACTAATTAATTAATCAATCGATTGATTGGCAAAGCTCCAAGCACGCCTTGGTCACCAAAATATCTTAGACTTTGGTAGTTGTCATTTCCGATACGATATATAATTTCCCTAAATCTTTTTTTTATTGAATTTACCCCCCCCCCCACACGTGAAAATACAAATTGGATTCGATATCGGATTGACGACAAACACATGGGGCGTCGTTATCTGAAATCGGTATGATCGATTTAGTACCGCACGCATTACATGGGCATCTTCGTCGCCCCCATCTTTAGCTTTCATGATCATTATAAACCATCGCTAATCACGACTCGCGGGGTCTTGGAAAAGCTTGGCTAATGCCACGTTCCTTTCAATCTAATTATATGAAGTCAATGGACATGATTAGCACGACGAATTCCATTTCGCGAAAGAAAAGTATTTCTTTTTTTCACTTAATTACAAGCAGAGAGAGAGAGAATAATAAGCCTAATTAAGCCTAATTTTAATTGATCAATTAGTTTAGAAAGAAAAAAGGAAAGAGAAAAAGAGAGTCGCGCTCTAGTGTGACACCACCACATCGCGCCAATGTCGCAAGACGTTTGCGTGATTGATTCGACCAAGTCGCGTCAACTCACGAGACGCGTCAAATGGCCAAACTAATCGATCCACTTTGGTATTTAATTCCTTAAACAATGGGATTATAATACTAATCAACTTAGGTGTAACCATGGTCTTTACGTCTATGTCCTCTCACTTATGATCCCCATCCTCCTCTGTTCATTGATATAAAGAGAAAAAAAAAGATGATTAGGAGACGTTATCAAGACCTAAGTCAATCATATTTTTAGCCTAAGCTGACGCCCCCACCCAACGCATTTCGCGCGCGCCGAATATTATTATCTCACGCAACTTTTTGACTCGAGTAAAATAATTCAGCCGCTCAACTCTTTCGATGCTAGGACAAAAGCTCAGTAAGATCGATCCAGGGACTATCCGAGAGACAATACCAAATAGAAAATCATTCACGCATCCGCCACCCTATGCAGGCTCTTGGGTTTCTTTTCTCGAGGCAACGCTAGCGAAGCGCCGGAAGGCAACGGATTTATCTATCGGAGGTCTTTCGGCGCCGGCTCCGCCGTGCACCCAGATATCATTTCACCAAGGCAGAAAGCGAGCGAGCGAGCGAGCGAGAGAGATACTTAGCGTCCTCATTAAAAGGGAGCGTGGGAGCGTTTGCTTAATGACAATCCAAGACGTATCAAATCTCTAATCAAACGTGATCTTCAGCTCTCATTTTTTTTAAGAACCGGTCCAAATCCGTCGCTAGGGTTTGATGGGTACGTCTGTGTTTGCATGCGAGGGGAGATATCGAAGTGGCCAAGTCATTTCCACATACGACAAAAGAATCCCACTGGTGCGTAATTGATAGATTAAAACTAAAATTTTGTACGACGGGAGCATCTGGGGAAGCAACCTCACGAGTTAGGGGCATTTCTTGTCACCTTTTATCCAATCATTTCGCTAGAGAGAGCCAATCCCACCGAGTTCCTTGTATCATCGTTCAATAATTCCCCCATATAAAGATTGAATTCATCTCACTAATTTATAAGCATGGGAAATCGAGATTTCTCCAAATCGACCAATGGGTAGGAGGGAAAGAGCACCATCCCCCTGACCTCCGGATCTCGCATAGTAAGATCGACGAAATAGCGAACGACAAAAGGCGAGTCGAAGTCACGTAACACATTTGGAGGGTCATGTCGTGGTGAGGAGATGCTTTTAAGAAATCATGATAAGAAGGTCCGAGGAACTTTGGATGGCGTGCACCGTATGATGGCGACGACAATGATAATGTTATTCAAAGATCTTCTCTCCTCTCCTCTCGAACATTTCTCTATAGTGACGAAGACTCGGACCTAGAGAACAACCCTTCCCCGACGTACCCACGAAGCAACCCCCAATTCGGGGGCACAATTCTGCACTCTTCCTTTCCTTAGCTTTGTCTCGTTTTGTTCTTTTTATTTTGTATTGGATCACCCGCAAGCTTACGCAGTCGGGTCGGGTCGGGTCAGGGTCTCCTCGTTACGAACTCCCGACTCCGATGGTCGCCACGCCGACGCCTACGCACTTGTAACTGTACGGCTGTTATAACCCCCGGAGAACCGGTCCTTCCTCCGGTGATCCTAATAAATCCAGATCGAGCCGGGCCGCGAGGAGCAATCTCGCCGAGTCCTCTCGTGGCGAGCCGGGCTTCGGCTCGGGTCCAACCGTGCCCGATTAAGGTGGCACCGGTTTGCTAAATCGAAAGGCAATCGAAGCATTCTCGCGTGGAATTTTAGAACTCTTGCGTGCAAAACTCAAAGTAGTAAATGAAGGATCGAATATGAAGAAATGAAGCCGACAATGATATACCATGACTATTAACAGATCCAACCACCCGACCCGACCCGACCATACCCTACCCCCCCCTGTCTCTTCCTCCTCGCTGCAACAAATAATACAAAGAACTCCTCACGGATCATCCATATGCAGAATCGTACCGACAAAACGGGGGCGATTTGGAAGAAGAAAGAAAGAAAGAAAGAAAGGCTGATGAAAAAAGAAGAAGAGCTAGAATTAATCCGTCACATGGCAGTAGCACTCCACGACTCTAGAGTGGGAAACCCCGCGAACGACCCGAAGTCGAAGCCGCCTGAGCCGCCGCCACCGACCACATCCGCCGCCTCCAAAAATGACAGCTGACCGTGCGCCGCGTCACCCACGGTGGCCATCTCCTCCTGCTGCTGCTGCTGCTGCTGCTGCTGATGCTGATGATGATGATTGTGGTGGCTCACGACGTGGTGGTCCAGCAAAAACGCCGACGTGTCGAGAGTCGGCAAGCACCCGCTCGCGGCGGCGGCTGCGATCACGCGGCCGCTTCCGGGCCTCTGCGGCTCTGGCTTGAGGATCGGCGCCGAGACCTGGAGCCCCGCCCCCACGAACCTAGCGCCGGTCACCTGCTGCACCATCTGGCGGAAGTTGGCCGGGTCGGCGGTTATGTAGGTGGTCTGGGACCGCTTGGAGGCGCGGGACTTCCGCTTCGAGACCTTTCCCGACGCGCCAGGGATGGAGACTCGCTGCCGCTTCGACGCTGTGGCCTCCTGGTCGGAACCCAAGGGAGCGGCGGCGGGGGGAGAAGGCGCGGGCTCTGGGTGGTGCTTGAGGAAGGGGGAGACGACATCGGGGGTGAGGGTGTCGGAGGAATTGTTGGAGTTGTTGGAGGTGGTGGTGGTGGTGGCAGCAGGGGTGGGGGCCGGGGGGGCGGCTGCGGAGGAGATGGATTTCTGGAGGGCTTTGGTGAGGCTCTCGGTCTCGCGGGAGTAGGCTTCGGTGAACCAGTGGTCGGCGAAGGTGGAGCGAGAAAAGATCCAGGGGTCAACGCTCGCCATGTGGTCGAACGACGCCATGGATTGGTTACCCTCGAATGTCTCTCTCTCTCTCTCTCTCTCTCTCTCTCTCTCTCTCTCTCTCTCTCTCTCTCTCTGCGTATCGATCGAAGATCACCGGAAGAGCTTCTCGGAATAGTGCACCGGACGTGAGAAGATCAGACTGCGGGGAGACGAGAGAGAAGGGGACGGGTCCTGAAGCTGGGAAGAGTCAAAGAGCGGTCAGCTGAAGCAGAGGACACTCTCAGTACGTCTGCGCCGTGAAGAAGAAGGAGAAGGAGGATGAGGAGGAGGAGGAGGAGAAATGGCGAAATCAACGGCGGAGGGGAGAGAGAGAAATGGGAAGTAAAGCTTGAGTGGTGGACGAGATATATAGGGCGGTGTCTCAGTCAGACATCTAGAGAAACCGCGTCGTTCGGGCGGGACACGCGTCAGCCTCCTGTACGGAAATCGAAACCCGGTGGGCAACCTCACCTCCTAACCATGGTTTACTCTCTCTCTCTCTATAGACTCTCTCTAGACTCTTGTTAAATATGTGATGTTCGACTAACCCAGTTTTTCTTTCCCTAGATCTTTTCTAATTTTTTTCCAGGAAAAACGTTTTTATTCGCCGTTTCGAAAAATTCACATTTCGAATTGATCTACTTCCATGTTGCTTCTCATACGCACGCGATAAGCTTCGAGAGAGACGGTAACGTTAGCGCCGTTGGATAAATTATCATGTCATGTGAATGAGGCCGCTTTTATTAATATGAATTATCCATCCGTCAACTTTTTTTTCTTTTTTTTTCTTTTTTTTGGCGAACGCATATATCATTGAAGGTGATGGAGAAAGTGGGTTTGGTCCGAAAATTCCCACAACCGGAAAAAGGGAAATCTAGCGAATAAAAAGACGGCCTTTTTCCATGTAGTTTTATAGAGGATTAGTGCGGCGTTAATTGGGGGATTTAGCTAAAACAAAATTAAGGGTGTCTCCAAGTTCTCCTCCGGGGAAGCAGAGAGCGACGTGGCGAGCCAGCTCTGACAGGCGCCGAAGCCGCTTCGTCGGCGCCGGGGCTTTAACGCGTAATCTCGCCTCCCCATGCCGCCTTTCGCTTCCTGTTCTTTTATCCTTTCTTTATTATCTCTGTTTTTCTTTTTTCCTTATTTCACAGTTTTTTATTCCGAGCGACCTTTTTTTTTTATGTGCCTCAATTTTCGCGCCGTAGAAGACATTTCCGTCAAACCCACACGTACAGCTCCAGTGGAAACTGCCGCGAGGAAAGAAAAAAAAAGGGAAAATTCTGGTCAAGATATTTCATATAGATAAAAAAGAAATTGAAAATAAACTTAATTAAAGAAAATAAGGAGCTTATTTTCAACATCAAAGCAGCGCCGCCGGATTATTAAATTTCCTATCTCAAACTTCGGTTCCGAGAATAAAAGTAACAAGTTAAAGAACCAGGTTAACGACCATCTTACAAGTTAATGATGCCATAATTATGGGTTGAGGAAAAGATCGACGAGGCATGACCCACGCTCGAAATTTCACGTCCCAATAGAGTTGCAATTCGTAGGACATGATAATCTAAAAGGCTCGATTTATTTCGTGAAAAAACTTTTTTTTCAAAAAAATTCACAATATGTCGCATGAAATAATTAGCCAAGAAAATTTGGAGTCGCTAATTAAATAATTAGCAAACTCCAGCACCGGTGGTACGGACAGGGATGGGTTTTCCAAAATTGAAAATTGGGACGTTAGGATCAACGCGATTGACGAATATTTTCAGTCAAATGCCGCGGTTTAAATTACATTACTAATATTATTATTATTATTATTTAGTAATTTTTTTTTTTTTTGGGGGGGAGTGGGAGCAGATCGATGGCGATCTTGTAACTTGTGGCGCTTTTTCAAAGTCGCAAAAAATACTTTAATAAATCGACAATCCCATGCAAAAAAGAAAAAGAAAAGCACAAAATAAAAAAGAAAGGATCGTCTGTCTTTCTCGCAAAAGCACAGCCACGGTGGGGCCCCCCCTCGCGAGGGCTGAAAGCGCGTGGGTCCCACCTTTCTCCCCCCATTGATCTCGAGGAATCTCGGTTTTCCCCCCCTACTGTTTTTTTTTCTTTTTTTTTTACATTTGCTTTTTTGCGCTTTTTCGAAATATACGATATTATCCACGTCATCCTCTCCGGCGCACACGTCACGTATTCCGGATGTCCCCCCATCATCATTGGACAGCGACGGCGTAAGGCCGGGAAACGGACGGTGGATTTGGAGGTGATTTTGTGCATTTCGAAGTATTTTGGGGTATTATTATGGAATCTTGACCGTAGCTTTTGATGACCTTTGGTTATGCAACCTACGGCCTTTGCTCGTTAATTATACCGTGATGAAAAAGGTACATGACATGGCAATAAACAATGCTTTGAAAACGAAGAAAAAAAAAAACTAAGCGGGTGTTTAATGAATGTTTCATGTATGCTCACTAATAGAATCCATAACCATCTTCAGTTTTATGGGTGGTAGGATCTGAAAGAGAATGGAAACAATCTCTTGAAAAAATGATTATCTGCCCTTCAAAGGACGCCTGAGGTGTGTCTGTACTCCATGTGAGCTCGACATGTGTTTCTCAATGTTACCGAGTCAATAAATTAACCACCGAACCCGAACGAAGCGGAACGGAAGAAAGCATAAAATAAAAGATAAGCCTCTTTTGAAGTGCCATCCTACAATGGAGAGGATCTGAATTCTTTCTCGCGTGTGAATGCACCAGACGAGCAATGTCCATCTAACATGGTACGAGCGGTCGTGGATGAAGTGCACGATGCTTCGTAGCACGTCCCCTGTCTATTCGGAGCCTATATCGAAATCCTCCCAATAAGCCACGTACCGACCTCAGCTTCGGCTCTACTAGAGTCGCGATTCTGCACCTTTTTTAGAGCAAGTGAAGCAGCCTAGAAGCAGCTTCCGAGAGGGAGAGAATAGGTTAAAATTTTCTGAGTGCAAACCATCTAAGGGATAGTCCCCCTTTTTAAAGATAGTGCATAAACCCTAGGAATGGCCAAAGAAGAGCAGGAAAAGAGGCGGTGGTCCTGGCATCCGAGAATGACTTGGTCACGTTTTGGGTAGAACCCCCGAGCACTGAGTAGGATATAGGAGAGGCTTGAGAGCCGGGCAGCAGCCATTTAGAGGCACTATCCTTCTTGAGTAGCTATTAGCTTGTTATAGACAAAGAGCGCATGGATCGCTTGTGAAACTTAACATGAGAGCATTTAACATGAGAGCATATGAAGGAAGAAGAAATCACCGCAAGATTCACCTCGTCGCATATCACCCCACCTGATAAGCTACTTTCTTCGATTCGAGATACTTTTCAAGATTCATGACGCCATACTATACATTATCAATTAGGAATGCCGATTCCTATCGATCGGAAAAAAAAGAAAAGTACGGTTCATGGTCTCCCCCGCTTGGAGGCTTGGGGGGGACCAAAGCTTGTGGTCTACAATGGGGAGCTAGTGTAGGAAAAATTAGGGTTTGGTACAATCGCAGGTGATGCGTCTCCTCCAAGTTATCCCGACCCTAGTCTTTCAATCTCGTCATCCTTACCCCCTCCCCCCAATTCAATTAGACGTATTTGTATATGCACGAGTCATCTTCGACTAGGACTAGTAGCTGAGGAAAGGTGGCCAAAAGCAACTGGCAACTAGTCACCCCCTCTTTTATCTCCTTCTGAACGGTCTCTTTCGTGGTGAATTTATAAAGTGATCGCCTCGGCTTAGCAAAGCTTCATTTAAATCCCGCGACGGAAATCTACCACGCCGTCACGTAATCGTCGGAGTCTTTTATCATTTTCCGTCGTTTTGCCTTCGTAAGTTGGCGCATTTCTTTCTGGTGAAATGAGAAAGGGAAAATAGCCGGCGGTTCTCGTGCTAGATCTTGCTAGGGAAGGGGGAGGTGGGGTCGTGATTGGTGGGCGAAAGCAATTCTTGTCCAGTTTTAGTCGGTTTGATTGTAGTAAATCTTGTCCAGTTAGGGGTGAAATTCGAGATAGAAATCGGTGGAACCATGGAACGAACGCTATTACTCAGCAAAATCAAGTAATTTTTTTGGTGAAAACAAAATGAATTTCTCTTTTTATCCCGTCTTAATTTTCTCTTCTTCTTTTTCTCCAGAATTTCTTGCGCGATCTTTCGCTAAAAATCGGTATAATTTCCAGTCCGATGAAAACGTTTATCAGGCACGAAGCATCTTCTTCTTCTTCTTCTAACGAGGCAGGGAGGCAAATTCACGTGTGATAAAAGGTCAAAAAATCAGATCTTATTTCATCCAAGGCGACGCAAAGCCAAATAAAGAAAAAAAAGTCGTACTGACTGATCGTGACCCCCAGCTCCAGCCACGTCACTGATGATCCAATCGACCCACATTTAGATCCGTCCGTGCTCCCTCAAAATCTCTTCCCAAGTATAAAACGAAATTAGTAATACTCTAAGCCCCAATTATGATCTTAAACAGTAGATTTTTCTGGAGAATATATTCGGTGCGACTTTATGCTTCGATTGGTCAATGGATTGCTCATCGTCATCGGCTTGATTTATTGGACCCTCCCTTTCTATTTTCTCATTTGTTAAGATTATCTTCGCCTTCGACAATGGAGACCTTTTGAGTACGTCCCCCACGTCATGCAGCACTCGGGGGTGCCCAAGATTAGGAATCATCACTAGAGATTTGAACTCCGGGAATAATCCACTTCAAGGTCCGTTCACACACAGGACGGAACGGTATCGGATTTCCTAAAAGAGAAAACTTGAAATTGCGAGCGACACCGGCGCTCGACGTGACGTCGGCGTCGGGTTGACATGTGGAGACGCTCTTCTCATAGGGAATGATTATCGTAATCGAATTTTTAGACATTGCTTTGTCGAGTTCCGATTCGGATTTTCAATGAGCCCAATCCGACCACGATGAATCGAGTGCTGAGCTGAGAAACACTGTTGTTTTTGGAATCTTACCTAAGTGGGGAGTTGCATGATGTGGCGGAGTTGAATCGACTTTGTATGGTAAGGCAAGAAAGATGACGAACTTGGGCAAGCGGTGACGGGCCTCATCTATCGTATTCTCCATTATACAATAGATTATTTTCCGAGTCTAATAGAGTTTTTTTGCCTGCCTATTTTGTTAATTTCTGGTGATAGGTCGAATTGAGTTAGATCATTTTTATTAGGTTGGATGCGACTCAAAATCATGTGATGTGATCAAGAAAGGAATCGCCCCATTCTTCCAATTGGCCTATAGGACTTGGACCTACCAATACCCCAAAAAAAGCTCTAAATTTAATGCATGTATGCCAATTAAGTTTTAAATTTCTTAATTTGACTAATATAGTCATAAATTTTTCATGGATGTAATATTTACGATCAATTTTTGCGAAAATATGATGATGCGGCTGTCCAATTATCGTCATCATACTACGTTTGAAATGAGTACAAAAACATTAAATTGAATTGGGGAAATAAAAACATTTTATGACTCGGTTAACATTTTAAGACTAATTTGTTCATAACCATGTTAATCTATCGTATTATATATAATTAAAAGCAGGAGTGAGAGAATATGTCTTTTTCAGTGCTGACTTCGTAATCCTTCGCTGATTGGAAGACGATGGCCGGGGAAACGCGGTACACACGCAAGAAGCAATCACGGTCCGAATTAAAAGAAAGAGTATTTTTACTGGGTGGAAGGAGCACGTGAGCAGTGAATTGGAGACCTTAATGTTGGCCGCAGAATCTCAGAAATTATGACGGAAATAAACACCATTCAATTCGAAGTAAGGGAAGGAAAAACATGTACGAAAATTGAGGAGGAGAAAGATCGGAGCCGCATAGAACCGCGGGCAGACATCTGTCCTTGTCGGAGGAAGGAGATGGGGGCGTAGGCGTTTCCTTTCGCCCCTGCCTTCTTCGAGCGTGTCTAGAAGCAAATCGCCCCCAGCGAATTGCGCGAGCAGTGACGTGGAATCGTGACGTGGCGTGACGCGGCGCTGACGCCATCGGACAAGATTGAAAGTCAGAGTCGAAAGCGATGAGATAAGGTGGCGAGGAAAGGAGGAGGGGAGGGGGGTGTGTGGGTGGGGCCCACTCCGCGAGATGACGTGTCGAGTGCGATTTGGGGGGCGGAATGCGCGAACACCGAAAGCTCCTCACATGCATGCAGACGGCTCCGCTCGGCTCGCTTTCCCTTGCCGGCTCCACCCCCGGGCCTCCTCTTCGTCGGCTGAGCTAACCGGGGTTCTGAGTTTTAACCGGCGCCGATTTTTACCGTTGGGCTGTGTCGTCTCGTTACGGTTGGAAACCCGAAACGGTTGAGCGGGGCTCCTCCGCTCCGATTGGGTCCGAAAAAAACCAAATGATTTGAAGGAATTTCTTTTGTAAAGTTTCAGTGGCCGCGTCGTTATGAAATTGATGAGCATCGATACTTATTTTACAATCCCGCCTTCTTCTTTTTTCCCAAACCGCCGCCTCTTGTCCGACACTCGACTTCTACTCTAAAAGTTCGGTTTATCCATTCATATCTCTAAATGATTTCTAAGAATGTCGGTATTGTCCTTCTTATTACTCATCAAAATTAAAAG
The DNA here is from genome assembly GCA_019926035.1 of Melaleuca alternifolia. Lineage (NCBI taxonomy): Eukaryota > Viridiplantae > Streptophyta > Magnoliopsida > Myrtales > Myrtaceae > Melaleuca > Melaleuca alternifolia. The sequence continues at coordinate 2,008,011 of JAGKPW010002178.1, forward strand.
GGTAAATAAAAAAAAACTTAAAATATACCCCTGTTATATAGATATCTTTATTTTTTTTCAACGTGGCAAAAAAAAAATCCTAAACTTGCCTAAATGTATAATATGTGGCGTATATGCCTTTTATTGTGCTTATCACGTTGATATGAGTTCGAGATTTTATTATAAAAAAAAGTTTGAGGTAGTTATGTTATAATAGGTAATTTTCGGGTTTCTCACAACACATAAAAAAAAAGATGTCTATATCTTGGTAAGCATAGTTTAAGGGTTTGTTTTTTCTTTCTTTGTGATATTAATCCAAAATAAAAGCTAAGTCCTTTAATAAAAGGCAACATTCCCTGAAAGATGCGTGTGCATGTACAATGAGTTTAGGATTTAGTCATACATTGAGTACATATAAATAAGGCGAGTTGCTTATAATATGCTTCAGTGGTTTTGAAAACTGTCTCTTTGGAAACGAGCGTACCAGAACTCTATGAACTTGTAGTTGCTATTATGTTCCTTGAGTGCACTAAATGTGCATTTGTTTAGCAGAAAATGAATGATTCATAACATATTTTTTTAAAAATAATCACTTAGACCGTTTGAAATAATTAGTTGATAAAAAGTATTTTTACTATTGATAACAATTCATGCCTAAATATTTTATTGAATGATTAAAATATTTTTATTTTATAGTTTATTCATTTTTGTAAGCAATAAAATTGATTATTTTCCTTCACAAAAAAAATTGATCATTTTCATAAAAATATTTTCACAATCATTTAATTTTCATAAAATAAACGTATCTTTAAAAAAAAATATTTACTCCTTCTTTATCATCTTAAACGAATATATGCAACTCTGGAATTCACGTGAACAAAAGTTAGGTCCCTGCATGTTGAGTTTAATTTCAGCATCTTAGTTAATGGGGGAAAGATACCGACCATATTAAATGACTTCAAGAGCCAGAGTTGAAGCAATAAAAAATAGACAATGACATTGTACATTGACAAAATTATAATTGAAGGATGACATAGTTGAAATGGATGTATGGCTGTGTTTTTCCAAAATGTCGTAGAAAAATCTTGTAAGGAAAAATAAGTGTTTGGTGAAAACAGCTTGGTCCGACAAGGATACAAGAGCGATAGTCAGGGTGAAAAGGTCCCCAGTGATGTCCAATTCCTAACAAACTTCTACTTTGACAAAGGAGGTTGGGATGGCATGAATTGTGCACCAAACAAGAAGAAAACAGTATCGAGTTATATATTCAAAATTGAAACTAACTCTCCAGTGTTGCCTATTGTTGGTTTAGTAAAGTTTAGCATTGATACTACCATAAGTAAGGGTGCTCGTGTGAGAATTTCGCCTTGATAAATGAACTCCCGAAATTATACTTGTGTTAATGGGTTGAGTTTGATCAGGCACTCGACCTGTATTAAACGGGTCGCGGTTCAGGGTTATAGTACGGGTTTGTAATTTCATTTGTGAAATCTACAACTTTTGACACGAGGTAGAGATTTCTCTCGTCCCGTGGGTAACTTGAAACCCTAACCTAAGAGTCACTTCATTGTTAAAAAAAAATCACCCATATGAGATCACCTGTATAATAATAGGAAAAAATATAATAGGCACTTCAAATTCGTGGACCCAAGTCAAACTACTGTAAACATCTCTGTTTTCTTCTTCTTTGTAATTTAGTCCGTGGCAATTAATGTAATCTCCAAAATCTCCAAAATCATAACTAGAAAACAAGAACCTGCGTGGGACACGCATTGACTTGTCGAGTCAAATCCAACAGTGCCCAGAAGTCAACGGTAGGAACGCATAACCACAAAACCCCACGATTTTCTTTCTATCTTTCTTTTTCGAAAAGAGCCAGACAATACGAAGAAGGAAAATCCAAAATCACAAGATAAAATCCGGACGACTCGCTCGCCAGTGCAATGCCACGTACTGACCACCTGTCTAGATTCTAAATTCTAGTTAGGTCAAGACCACCAACAACCTAATTTAATGCTGGATGTGTTTTAATTCTGGTCGGCAACAGAATTGCCTCCTCATTGAATAAGGTCAAAGGGGAATTTTCTTTTTTTTTTATTATCCTTCAAAAAAAAATTCAATGGGGATGACGATGTAGTTATATATATTTTTATTGATGCATATGGTTCAGTGGTGGCTCATCTTCTAATTATTTATGAGGGTGGCAATTTGAAATTGGAGTCGAGGGCGAGCAACCCAATCGAATCGAATTGAATGATGAATCGGTCTCAATTATCGATTTAGGGCAAGTTCATAAGGGGATTGTTGGGTTTGTGTTAAAATATTGAAGAACTGGATTGAGCGGTTTATTTATCGATTTTAGATTGGGGACCTCTTTACCCAAATTTTAATATTTTTTTCCCTCTCTTTCTAGAATATTGGAGATGGGTTTCAAACCTAGAAAAGGTCTGGAAAATGCCTTCACCACTATGTCATGGTTTGCTCTCGCATGGTATGTTTCCTAGAACTATAGTTTTATAAATTAAGGTTAGGTCCGGTTGTGAGGTCCACCTCGGAACGACTTGGAGCTCACCGGTTTGGTTCCTCAATACGAAGACCGAAACATGATAAGATTTTGAGTTTTGTTATGGAATCTACCCCACCTTGTAAGTAGTGATCCCTGACCAAAGTTGGAGTAACAAGCCATTTTTGTTTAGACAAGTGATCGAATGCGTGAGCTTAATCACATATGAAATCATGGGCGTTTACAAATATACTTTAGTACAGAAATGCCAAAGTAACATTATGTTTTTTCCCCCTTTTTTTGGGTTATTGAACTGATTAGAGAAATGTTACATAAGAACCGTGATCATGCGTGAGTCTTCCTTTTTCCTATTCAACCTTTCTTTTTCTCTCTCTTTGGGTCATTGTTATGGAGTTTTCCTTCTTTTTCTTCAACCTTTATGAACGTAGCTATCAAGCAGATTTCCTATTCATTTCCAAGTCCGAGCAATCCAATCTTCTTATCTTCATGTCTCTCTTTTCTCCCTCCCTCTCTCTCTCTCTTTTTGTACATGGGATCGAAAGCGGGGCGTGAGGGGCCCCATGTTTGGATATCACAGCAATGCTGAGATCGGTACGAGGGGCCACCAGCATTTACGTAAAGGAACGAACCGCAGAGAAAAAGCTCGGGATCGATCGGTCGGGATGAGGGAAAGGGCATCCTTGGGAAGCCTGCAAAAGGGCAGTGAAAATGATACCTGATTTTGCTTTTTATGCGTTCAGCTCAAGAAAGGAATCCAGATAAATTATGGGGAAACCGAATAGACTAAAGAGCACGACCACCCAGGAAGCCTCCCCTCGTCTCTTTCTATGGAATGTTTCTAGAAATAGGATCCCATGCTTTTCTCCCTTTCAAAATCCTGAGTGCATGGGCCCGTTCGAGGTCTTTTCGTGCCTGCTAGGTAGAGCTGCAGTTGGAGGAGGAATAAAGAAATAATGGTCCTTCGGGAAAACAGACTGAGTTTGACAGACTTGTGCTCCGCTGACGATCTTGTTGAGTTCATGGGTGGCGAGCCAGAAGGAGTTAAGAGGAATGTTTTGATGCTGTTTGGGGAATTTTATGGCACGTCAGGCTTTGGACTTGATCCTACGAAGACAGTAATCTGTAATGCTGGAGCGACTAGTGAATATGCTGCTGGATCTCTCGTTTGAAGCATGGAGAATTCCCATTTGGGGGTTCCTTTAGTAGTAGGAAAGCTGATAGAGGAGTGTAAGCCATTCGTGGATAAGATCTTGCGGAGAATCACCAGTTAGACTTCAAAGAATCTGTCTCTTTTGCAGCTAGGCTGCAGCTCACATCTGCTGTTTCGACTGGCAGTTCGTATCGTGTCGAGACAAGGATATGACACATGTTGTGACTAGCCCAAATACGACACGACTAATATTATCGTGACACGAACGCAATCAGTCTATAAAATAGTTCATCCGACACGACACAATTATCGTGATTATTGAACATGTGGATACATCATTTGTTGACACGTGATTACTCTAGAATTAACACATATGTAGATAAGACCGGATCTGGAGAGTGGAATTTGAGCGCGGATAGCGAGATAGAGAGCAAAGGTGGGAAGGAGCAGAGCGAGCCACGAGCGGAAAAGAGTTGAGTTGGTGAAGAACATGGCGGTCTGTCAGGTGAAGAAGAAGACATGAGAATTATTGGCTGCGACTGGTGATGCATGGGTGGTCTGATGAGTGAATTGAAGAAGTTGCGGGAGTCAAGGTTTGGTTCAACTAGGGTTTCTTCAATGATATTGTTGTTATTTTATAAAATTGATAATAAAAAAAAAACCTTTAAGTACTGTTCACACACTGGTCAATAAGTGTTCAATCATGTCCGGTCAAAAAAATGGTGGTTGGACATGTTAATTTATCCATATCTACTAATGTTTAATTAAACAGGTCAAGAGGGTCATCTGTTAATGTTTAATTAAAAGGGTTAAGAGGGTCAACAAGCTTAAGATCTGATTTTTGTTATGTATGACACAAACTATTTATGCCAAAATGAACCCGTTCAATTATGTGTCGTGCAAGCAATTCTTGTCGAGCATTGCTGGTCGTATGATTTGCAGAGTATTACAAGCTCTCCGGTGCAATGAGTTTCCTTCATCCAAAGAAAATAATCAAGGGGATTGAGGGTGGGTGCTTACATTTTAACCTCTTATTCTGGGAGAATTTTAAAGTCGAGCAAGTTAGCTAAACCAAAGCTAAGAGGATTATCATCTAAATATACAAATAGGTAGATGAACTTACGCTGGCCATTGACGGGGAGTATCGGATTTGATACTAGTTTTTTAGTGATAAACCCAATAAGCTTGATTGTAGTCCTTGGTGTATTGACCTTTCATGGTATGTGTACAAGTCGTTTATTTCAAGAATTGGTTAGACGACACCGATCGCACTTTTTTCTTGATCACTAGTCCAAAGTAAAAGATGCATGATCTGCTGAGTTAGTTTTGAATAATTTAAGTAAAGAACCTAATAAATATATTTAAGAACCACAGCACTTCTTGAATCATCGACACATCCACATCGATCCTCGATTAACCGATCATATGGGACCATTCTTATGGTTAAAGCCAAGCCTTTTGAAGGTTGAACATAGCGTGAGGTCCTTTTTACTGCTATCTCAATTTAATATTGGAAAAGTATTCAAAACGAATAATTGAAATTTTTCCTGCGATGCAAAGCACTCGATTGATGAAATCATTCGAAACCTTTATTGGAGAAAAGAAGAATAGAAAAGGGCGACACTTTGACATCTGATTGGCACGTTTCTTGGCGCCCCCATCTGGCACTTTCTTGATAAATGTGGAGAGTAATTCATGATGCAGGGAGCATCTGCCATGGTTGGTTCGGGATGGCTGTGTGTCGCCAAGTGCTGGGCCAGAGAGTCTGGTCCACATATTCGCATGATTGGAAAAAGGCCAGGAGCGAGTTGGCATCGCCTCCTCTGCTTTTCCACTCGGCAGAAGCCGAACCGAGTCTTACAGGTGGGTTCAGGCCTAACTTTTTCTTCTTTGCATCAGGTCCGGGCCTACAGCTTGGGACAGGAGACAACCATTCATCTCACAGAACAAATCGTGTCATCTGACCTCAAATTATTGGCAGAATGCATTTTCCTCATCTCAAGTGACAAATAAGACATTGTGCCATAGACACTCGACAATTGAAAAGGACTGAATTAGATTGATAATTGAGTTCCGCATGAGTCCAGAAGAAACCCCCCGGTCAGGCGGTCATTTCGGATTTATGTTCTAAAACCAGGCAAATGAGAATTATCAATCTTGGGTCGCTGCTCCTTGGTTCAGCTCAGCGAACCGCATGCCAACCCTCATCGAATGCTTTAGAAACTTCTCCGCACATCGATTGACGCAGGACTCCTCTTGCTTTTGCAAGTTCTTGTGCTTGAAGGAGTCCACGCAATCATTAAAGCATCTCTCGACAAGGGAGTTGTACATCCTCAAACTGCAAGTTGAGACACGGAATTTTCATGATTATACTTTCAAAAATAATGAATTGAACTAAGATGAGTAATATTCTACGTGCAAAAACAAAAAGCGTGCCTTGCAAATGGGTTCCATAATACTACAATTACTTGCATAGCCACAAGCTGCAGACAAACATGCTGCTAGCTGATAGCTACACTGCTGCGGACCTTGCAACAGCTGATGGCAAGCATAAGGTCAGTGGCAGCAGCAAACGGAGCACACAAGTTTAGAGACATGGTGCTATACAAGTCTTGAAAGTTACTCAACTGTTACTGTGGAGAATTTTGTCCCCTCCCCAGAGTACTTGTTTCCACTGCATCGACTCTCGTGTCATATGTAGTCAATGCATAAAAAATCAAGACATTTTCCTTATCTTAAGTAGATTCAACAAGTGTTCTGGGACACTCTGTTAACAAGACCCATTAAATGACTAAATTTCACATCAAGTGGCTGTCCGTCATTTTGTCAAATGCATCTGGATATGAAGAATCAGACTTAATGTCAAATAGTCCTTACACCGTAGCAGTTCCAATCCACTTCTTAACTCAATGGTCATAACAGGAATATGTCGTTTCATTATTCAAGTAAACTTTAATACAATTGTAGATAGAAGCCAGAAGACAATGAAAACACCAAGTATTCATATACAATGTCACTAAATTTCTCCTAGAATGGATCAGTCACTCAACTCAGTGGATACATCCACTTCCTTAGCCTAGGCAAATAAAATCCGAATGAGATTGAGAAGTTTGGTAGAATAAAGGATGGAAAATTGTTTCCACAGATGACCACGAGAATTACAACGACTGCAGTAAGTTTTGGGGCAGCCCATTCCCAGCTCCTTTTAATTTGTTGGGCACTAAACTCCTATATCCATTCTTCCCTAGGCTTTGGGATCTCAACCAATACCTCGGCACAACGCTATTTCGATTCAGAATCTAATTAGGAAATGGCATGCAATTAGTGTCAGCCTAATATTGCATAGCATATCTATATTACCTTCACACACACCAGAAATTTAATACCAAACACAAGGAGAATGAAGGAAACCAAAGTTCTTAAGCAACAACATGGTCGTCAACAACTTTGATGTAGCCAATTCATTGTTAAATTGAATAGTACACTAACACTACGATAAAAAAGGGAAAAAAAAACTCTTCTGTATATGAACTATGATGCACGCAAATATCGACAAACTTAACAAGAAATCCAGGAGAGGAAACAAAATGCGCATGTCGTTCCCTAAACGTCCAGAAGCAGCATGCATGCTACACTGGTTTTAAAGGAGAGCATTTCTTGTAGCTTCACAAGAACAGAGGGGTTGCAACGGAATAATATAGATGCAACCCTCTTTTGGTAGAAACGAAGTGTGAAGCCAAATGCATAGCGCGCGGATGTTGATAGAAAATCGTCACTTTCACAGGTCCGAACCAAAACTGCTCAGTGAGATCTCGGCCAGACAAAAAAGCAAATGAAGAAATTCACATTACAGGAAATAAAAGAATCCAATTAGCTTCATCCAGTGAAATGTCAATCGCCCATCACTCTTTCGAGAAAAACAAACTGAAATGACAAATTCTCTATCTCGACTACTTAGAATACGAAATCGGCAACAAAAAAAGAGAGACTTTTAAGAAACCCGCCAAACCCTCTAATCCACATTAGCAGATTCATGCGATTGGCAAACAACACTGAGGTGACACTAAAGACCAGTTTAGAACTCGAACTAAATCACTCGAACCAGGGATTCCTTATTCCTTTGGGACATAACTATGCGTCCAGCGAAGAAAGCCGAATTACGAGTGAACAACAAAAACCGAGCCATTTTCACCACACCATTAACATAATGACACTCCGAGGTTGAAGAAAGCAACTGAAAGGCACAGAAGGGAGAGAACCTGTCGCGGATCTGGAGCTGGTCGATCATGGCGGACATTCTAAGCTTGTCTTCCTCCGGAAGATTGTCCAGGTCTCCCATCATGCTCTTGTCCATCGCGACAACTGAGGTATGCCAAGCTCGCTCCTTTAATTGCCGCAGAGCTGGGTTGCGCGGGCGTCGGAAAACGAGATAGGTCCGGCGGGGCGACGGCAGCAGCGGCTCCTCGACAGTGCGACGGTGCGGCGGGGAGGGAGAGGAGAGGAGAGGTGAGTGGAGAGACAGAGAGGGAGACTGAGGCTTTAGAAGAGAGGTAGGGTTTCCGATTGCACTTTCTAACTCAAGATGCTAACTGTAATGCCATTTTATTAATTTTGAACACTTACATAAATGATCTCGAGATTTGACTTACTAAAATTTTAAATTCTAGTATGATTCATTCATTTTAACCTAATATATAATAATGTTCGTGAATTTTTATTTTTTTATTATTCTTGAACTTTTTAAAATATTTGATCTAGTTCTTATATTATTATAAAATATTCAATATTTTTCTTCTACTAGTTCAAATTCATAGATTTTATTAAGTATTTCATACAGTTTATAAACTAGATTGAACATTTACTAAAAATTCATGGATCGTATTAAATAAATTAAATATTTCAAGATGACATTATAGATTAAGCTTGAATTGAATAATCACTGATGCCATTTTGCCCATTTATTTTTTACAGACATTATATTTTTACCAACTTAAGGTTTTAACAAAAGTCTCAACCTAAAATTGAACAAATGTTTCGTCTACAATTATTTTGAATGAGTTGTTTTGCTAAGATTGTTCAAATGATGTCTTCCAAATTATAAGATGCACCCCAAACATTTCTCGTTGAAGTCCTAACCCCAAACGTTATGGATTTATACATATTTTAGATTTTAGCCATGATATACTAGAAGTTTCATAAAAGAAATGGACAACTCAAAATAAATAGATATTCACTATGAGTATGCGGGGTATTTTTCCTAACATTGTTTCTTTTTTTTTCTTTCAAATTACTACATAAATATAAATTATATTTTTTTTCAAGAGTCGAGTTTTGAATTCTCTATAATAATGTAGTATCAATCAAGGGTGTCAAAAATATACAAACCAAACGACAAATTTAGGTACTTTCGATTCAAATCTTTAAGTGAATAACAAGTATCATTCTAGTTTGGTGTAATCAAAGGCTTTGATTCCAGTTTGATTCAAAGCGCGTTCAAGAGAACATGAAGCCATCCGGAACTTCCCCTTCTTTCTTGTCATTTGCACTTCAATCGCCAAGAACTCACTCTTGACTCATCCTCCTCAGTTGCACCATGGAGGGAACCAAATTGAAAAACGACGAACGCTGGAAGAGATATCGCGAGCCTTATGTTTTTCTAATAGGGTAGATTCAATTGGCCATGGGAAGGATAATTGCCGAGGCAAGGGAGGGGGGAAGAGGACAGAGATAAAGACGAGATCGGATTGATTTAGGTGGTCAATTCTTGCTGTCGAGCTCGAACACAAAGAAGAAGATGACGACGAAAATGTATTCAAACCAAACCCAACAGAGTTATGTGTTCGATTCGGGTTCTGTACAGCTCGCGTCGCAAGAAGCATGCCACCTTTCGTATCCCGGTTGGGCTCGGGTATTCGCGAGTCCCGACCCGACTTGAACCGCTGACAATCCCTCATAAAAACAGGTAAACATCATAGTCTAGAGTCAAGTTATCGACATTAAAATCAATCGACAGCACTTACTATCGGACCATGGTTTCTGACTTGGGGACAGATCTGGGCGCATCTCGTATTATGAATTGGGCCGAAATTGAAGGGACGGGGGCCCCCACGGGTTGCCCAAGTCAGGAGGGGGAGGTGGTCGGGGCTCGGAAGGTGCGAAATTCCAAAAATGCCCTCGAGGAGGGTCGGCAGGCACGTGTCTCTCCCACCGTTTCCCTAAAATTACCGAAACGCCCCTTACTCGCGAACAAAGTCGTACTACTACTACTACTAGATAAGCACTGAGTTTAGTCTTTAAGAAAGAAGAAGACTGATGGAATAACCGGGGGCGCCACGTGTCACGGCAAACGGAGAAGGAAGGCATCTTCAGCTTCATCTTCTTCTTCTTCTTCGTCAAGGGTCTTTATCTGTTAAAGAAGTCGCCAGTTGAGCTCCTCGATTAGGGTTTATTTAATCTTTTTTGTTAAAGTTTTTTGCCACTCTTCAGCTCTTCCCTTGCCTTCCCTTGTCGCGATCGCCAGTCGACGTTTGCATTAGCAGGTAATTCCGCCATCGCCTGCATCTGGATCTTTACGATGAGATCTTTCGATTGGCTTTCTGGTTGCGGCGATTTCTTAATTTTTTTTCGTGCCACGCGATTCGTGTCCGCTTCGTCTTTCTCTAGTGACTGCGGCGGCGCGCGGTCGTCGCATTTGGAGATTTCAAATGGGGGTTTGGAATTGTATTCGTGCTCTTGAATGTTCGGAGGTCCCCATGAACGGCTTGTTGTGCATTCGTATGGCTTGAAATGTTTGATCTTTCCTGCTGAACTAGATCTCTGACTCGATCTTCCCGCTTAGAAGTGCGCACTTTTTTCTTTTTTCTATCTCTTTTTATCAAGGTGGCAGTGAGATGCTCTCATGTCTACTGGTCGTTGACTTTTAGTGAAGTACTCTTGCTGTTACTGTCGTATATTTAATTTTCCAAGGACTCGTACTAATAAGAATGCTCTTTGCCGGATGCTTTATACTGGAAGCACATCCAGGACATTGGGTTGTTGCCCGATGGAAGAATGGGTCCATTTTCGCTCCTTACGGATATTACTAAGATTTAGAAATAACTCTAGCAAATTGTTGGTGATGAGCTTTCTGTTCATATTGATGCTTGAGCTGTTTAATGGGCTCCCGCTTAAAATTATGATTAGATGCATCTCGAACATTCTAGTTTTTGACGGGGTTATGCTACATTCTTTGGTTGCTAGCGAAGCCTTGGGGTTAAAATGGATATGCAGCTCATGTCTTCATTGCTTGCAAGCTCTTTTGAATGATATCGATGTCAATGACATGTCTAAATGCACAAATTGGTTGATGATTGGTGCGAGAGATGGACTGGAAGAGAGGGATGGTTGCTATATATGTGCTGGCTTGCTGTTGCTTGCTCATCTGTATCATGTGTCACTTTTAATGTGGTTACATTAGATAGCTATTGACAATCTAACGATCAAGAATGTTGGAACTTTACCTTTGCAAAGCATTCATTTCACTGAATTCCTCATCCTAGGTTTTCTTTCTGTCTGCCTGTGAAGCTTGAGAACACTTATCAAAAGTTCTAGTAGAAATGGCTTTTTTGGATTTTCCTACACGCTACTTTGTGGATTTTAAATGTTGTTCATATCATAGTTTCTCTTATAGCTGAAAACCACTTTCAAGGTGGTTTGTCAGATGTAATTGCACCAGCTTTGATGCTTTTTTACAACATGGAGGGAGGAATTTTGTAGTCAACCCTGCACTTGATTTTGGTCGGGTTAGTATACTCTATTCTGACCTTAACTGGATGCTCAAGTTACTAATCTATTTCAACAATGTGGAGAATACATCACGTAACTTCCATTTTGAGATTTCAATTAATTTGATTTATTGTCACTCGCCAAAGGTTTCCATTTTGGCAAACATGGGCTTCCATTTGATCTTCTTAGGATTAGAGGGAGAATTAGATTCAAGCAATAGTTAAGTCGGGTGAGTTAGGGTACGTTTGATAACTCTTTTCATGCTGACATCTAACAAGGCAGGGGAGGGAAGGGAGGGAGTCACTTTTATGATCGTCGGGTGGGGGAGGGCACTAGTTCATTGAGAAAGCCAGAGAGAAACTAAATTGCAGTTGAGTGAGTCGCTTTTGTGATCGTCAGTCCTTTTTTTGCTCTATGTGGAGCCCAAAGAGTCCGGGTGTTCTTTACCAAAAAAAAAAAGAGTCCGGGTGCTCTTTACCAAAAAAAAAAAAAAGAGTCCGGGTGCTCCTCCACTTAGCTCGCCCTTGGGTGTAAATGTAGGTTTTGTAGTACCAGGCCTCTCTTCTTTGTAAATTTGCCATTAAAGATCAATATACTACTTACCTTACCCAAAAAGAAAAAAAAAAAAGTCTGGGTGCTTGCTTTTTTTTAACTTGGTCATTTGAAATGCAAATGATGATGAATACGCAAGTAAATGCATATTTTTCTAGCTTGATTTAACATGCACAAAGATGTTGACAGTAGACCAATATTGCGTGTGCTGCCACTTCTTTTTATAATCAGTTTCTTTGTGGCGGTATTTACAACTAGAGGTGGCAAAATGGGTCAAAGACCCATATTTTAACGTATTTACAACTAGAGGTGGCAAAATGGGTCAAAGACCCATATTTTAACCCATATTTGATAATATGAGTCATAAATAGGTTAGCTTAAAAAGTTAGTTGGGTAAAAAATGGGTCACTTAACAACCTTATAGGTCTTAAATGGGTTCTAAATGGGTTACTTACTTAATTTTAAGTATTATTAACAAATCATTTAAAATATTATTAACAAGTCATTTTTAGACTATGAAAATTCTGATATTCTGATTATTTTATTTTTTAAAAATAAAAATTTGATTATTTTCATTTTTTTTTTAACAATACGGGTCGGGTCCGGGTCGGATCGGGTATGGGTCATCATATTTACACTACATGAATATGGGTCAAAACGGGTTAAATGGGTCAAATATGGTCCGACCCATATTTGACCCGACCCAAACCCGACCCGACCCACCCGTTTGATGCCCTTACTTACAACTAAGATTAGCATTAATACATAATTGGATAGAATGGTATGAAGCAATCATTTTACACGTGTGTAGATTCTGATGGTGATGATTCTACTCAGTATTGTCAGTGCTTATTAATAAATTAGTATTGCGCATGTTGACTTTTCTTTGTATAATTTGATTCTTTTGGCTGTAAGTACAACTAAGAATGTCCTTTCTACATAGACTGATAGAGTGGCATGAAGCACACGTATCGAGATTCTGATGATGATGAAACAACTCAGTTGTCATTGCTGAAATCTCAAACACAATCGAGCAAATTTATTGGTCCTACACATGCAGCTCTGAGACTGTTTGGTCCTGGTTTTTCAGAATTTTCCGCCCAGGCTCTTAGATTAGAACAAATCAAAGATCAGCATTTGAATGTAGGAAATGTGAAATTGAGTGATCGAATATGTAACTCATCTGGGACTTATTAAAAGTAATGCCTCCGAAATCAAACAGTTGTTCTTTTTGGGCTCAATTCGATTTCTATCCCTACCTCTGCTATGATAGACACAGAGACAGGGGAGAGCGTCTTTATTGAACTGCTAATTGGGCTGCCATGGTGCAAAGCACTAGAGTCTAAGTATTTTGATTGGAAAAGTGTTAGCACAGAATACTTCTGACTAATTGACATATTTATTTGAATTCAGAAATACTGTGGCTTCTCTTGTGAAACTACGGTTTATGGATTTGGTTCCTATTAGGTGTAAATTAGGAAAAATCTTTCCCATCCCCCCTTTCTGGATGAACTTTTTTTGTAGTACCTTGACCATTTGTTTTAAGAGGTCAAAACTTAGAGAAAGTTCCCTAGTTGCAGAAGTACTGTTGACTGGTGTTACATATAATCTGTTGAAGAGTTCCTAGAGTTATGCTGAGTGATTGTTGTTTTCCCCTTTGTTTTAGCTCAGTCGTAGGTGATAAGTGAGAGCACCTTTCGAATGAGACATATCTATATGAGAGAAATGATTCAGTAGTTTGCTTTGAGACAGCATAATTTGTTCTACTATGATAGTGGGAGAAGTTGTTCAGTCATTTAGTGGTTATGCATGTATCGTTGTTACTTGGAGATTGTGCAACATCTGGAGTTCTTGCAATAGAAACCTTTGAGCATTATGCTTGGAAAGCAGTTTTACGAGTTCCCTTGGTGAGTTCTGATCAAATTTTGCTGATTTCTAGAGGGACAGGGAGAGGAGACCATGTCAAGTAGCAGAAACACCCATTGGTGTTACAGATGCAGACGGCCAATAAGATTACGGGGGCGAGATGCAGTCTGCCCCCATTGTAGTGGAGGATTTATTCAAGAACTTGATGACATGGTACACATCAACCCACTTAATTTCTTAGGACCTGACAACAATGAAAGTCGAGACCCACAGTATCGGATGATGGAAGCATTGTCAGCATTGATGGGGCATCAATTGGCAGATAGAAGCCGCAGCCATGACATCAGGGGCAGATCTGATCTATTTTCTGAGCATAACTCTGGAGTCAGCCCTTTACTGATATTTGCTGGCCAGATTCCTGTCAGGTCGTCTGGAAATAACAGAGATGAGGCCCTTTTTAATGGGGTCCCTGGAATTGGATTGACAAGGGGTAATGGGGGCGACTATTTTATAGGGCCTGGAATAGAAGAAATGTTTGAACGGCTTCATGCTGATCAACGTCAGGGCGTTCCTCCTGCAGCAAGGTCCTCCATCGATTCCATGCCCACGATTAAGATCTTGCAGAGGCATCTTCGTTCTGATTCACACTGCCCTGTTTGTAAAGAACAATTTGAGCTCGGGTCGGAAGCAAGGCAAATGCCATGCAACCATATTTATCATTCCGGTTGCATTGTCCCATGGCTACTCCAGCACAACTCATGCCCTGTTTGCCGCCAAGAATTGCCAGCTGAAGGATCGAGCAGCAGTCGTCCAACTGCCGCGAATCGGAGGAGCGGCAATAATGGGAATGCAAGTAGGAGGGACAGTCAAGGAAGGTGGAACCTGTTCTCGAACCTCAGGCGGCCATTCCGTTCGTCAAATTCCAGCTCTCAGAACAGTGGAAACAGCCCGAGGAACTCCCCAACCGTGAGCGAAAATAACCCCCACCATATGGGGTATTCTGGATGGCCTTTTGACTGAGTCGATGCGCTTAATTCCGATAATGATTCATGGTAAGATAATTGCTTGTGCTGGAATTGGCTTCTGGAGGCTTTGTGTTGGTTCTATGTACGATACCCTTTTCTCTTCGGCCATTTCTGTAAATTGGCTCCTTTGGGAAATCCTAGCCGAGGTGCCTTGGGCTGTACTGTATACTCTAATTTTTCTCTTAAAAGCTTGTGGGGGAGTCCGGTCACCCCAGTGTGCCAAATTTTTCAACATCTATTTTCCTGGACCTTCTACGGGATGGTCGACCCAAAAAACAAAAAAGACAATAAAATACTCTTTTGTATTTAACTTTGCGTTTGTCTCCCGTCACTTTCGTTTACGTATCAGCATCGCTAAAGATCACATGTAGATCGCGTAAATGTTTAGAGCTGATAGGGATGTCTTGAGCTAACAGAGCTGATGTAGATCCGACGCGTGGTGGTAATACAAGTATCCTTTGAAATCTGGGCAAAAACCGGCACTCATTTTCTCATATAACTACGGACGCTCAGCCTTCTCTCTTCTTATTTTTCTTTTTGGAGAAAAAAAGGAGCGAAGTATTTTCTGCATTGCCAGCTTTGGCTCTTCTGCAGAATTTCAAAAAAAAGAAGGTGCGCTGACAAGAGACACAAACTGAATCTATATTTAGCCCGAATGATACGTCAGCATATTTTCCAATTCACGGCTGATTTTGAGGGGGAAAAAGAGACCATGGAAAGGAAATCAGGGTTTTATCATCCTAGACTCGGAGAGGAGGGACAACGCTAGTGAAGCTATTTTCGTCCACAACATCACCAACCCCCGCCAGACCATCCTTCGTCAGAAGCTTTCTTGGAATTACTAACTCCCCAACCGCCACCGTTCTCAGTCACCCCCTCAGTAGCACTAGCGCCACCCCAACTTCCACTCCCACTTGCCCAACCACCACGGTCACCTCCGCCGCTTCCACTGCCTCCGGCGCCCCATCCGCCGGGGAATGCCTCCCTGCCTGGCGAATTCTGGACTTTAGCACCTGGAAAGCTGCCCCACCCTTCACCTCCGTCCTTACTACCTGAATCCCATCGAGTCGCGCCGTAACCTGAATCTTGTCGGTCATCGCTGGTGGTGTTACTTCCCCTGTTATTATTGTATGAGCCCCGACCACGTCCACGCCCACCATGTGGTCTAGGAAGGCCACTAGGATGCCCATCACGACCGCCACTGTTTCTGTAGTCTCGACCTGTTAAAATTTATCCGAAACGAAATGTCATGTGACGAAAACTAGTTGAGCCATCTGAATGCATTAAAAGCAAGGAAACACTTTTCCACGATCTGATAACGCAAAAGAGAAATCAAAACGGAGAACAGTTGGCACTTCCCAGGGGAAAAACATGACAGAATGGAAATAGCCCATAGCAGAGACATACATACATATGGCCAAAAAAAGAGAGACGCAATGTGAAATTAAGTACATGATGGTACATGACGCCCGAGCATCCCCCAATCTAATTGTAGCAGCCAGACTAAATCTTAGTAATAGGTGGTGAACATCATGAGCTTCGCTAAAAAATTTTATTCAGCCAAACCACAAAAGACTCCCACTTACTGAACATTGATACTATGTCTACAATGGACTCTGCAATGAGTGTCCCAAGGAATACTAAGGGCATGTTTTGTTTTTCCCTTCTTTTTTGTGTTCGTTGGAACAGAAAAAAAATCGTTTGCATACATAAGTTAATTTTTCTATTTCCCAGAATTAAAAAAATGACCAGCAAATAAATTTGAAACAGATATAATACGTATAAAAAATTTATTTGTCATTTCTTGTTCCCAAAAACAATTTCTTAAAACAAGTTTTTTTCTTCTACTTTCCCTCAATTCTTTTTCTTCTTCTTCCTCTAGCTGGTCGTAGGGTATCGGCGAACGGTCAGGACTCGGGCCAATGAGGCTCGACCTCACCGTGGCCGGGCAAGGGTCGACCTCGCTCGGCATGCCGACCTTGCGGCCATTGGTGGAGGCTTGACCTTGCTAGCTAGACGAGAAAGAAAAAACAAAGGAAAAAAAAGAAAAGAACAAAAGAAGAAATAAAAAAATTAGGATTGAACCAAACGCACTTATCTTCTTTTTCTATTCCAGCAACAACAATTACTAAACACATTCTTCTGTAGAGAAACTTGTCAAGGGAATAGAAATAGAAAAAAAAAACCATTTTAAAAAGAACTTGTTCCCGAGAACAAAAACATTACTAAATGCACCCTAAATTTCTTATGCATTAATAATCCTTGTATTATGCATAATCAATGATTTGAAAATTAACTTATTTTTTAGTCTACCTGTTAACCAGACCCTTTACTATTTTAGAAGAAAACCAAGTCTCAACTCGTGCATTCCCAGGCTAAGCTAACTTGGGCCATCTCTTCATAACCTCAAAAGGGTTAGCACTTAAAAGTCCAAGGGAAACTTCCGCAGAAATTCCAATGGGAAAAACATAAAGCATCCATTCAGGTCTATATTAGGTGTCTACACCAACAGTACCTGTCCTTGACCCTGGTGTTGAAGATCTATCTCTGTCGAAAGACTGTCCCCTCCAGCCACCTTCATTCGTGGAACCACCCCAACCACTGCCAACAGATGTTCCTGAAGAACCTCCAGTTGCAGGGCTTCGCATAGGAACCATGGCAGCGACCGACCTAATTGATGGTGTCGAGTCATGCTGAGGGTCGTTAATATGCTTCTGAAAATACGCCACAAGCCGGTCAATGTCCTCAAACATCCTTTTCCGGAACTTAAATCCTTTAGGGTAAAGACCGATGTACTCATGGTGGGGATTTGTGCTCCTTATATAAGAAAGGATGAATGTGCCTGGATGTTCATGGGAGATGCCAAAGCAATAAACTATCCTCATAGGATACTCTGCTTTCTCAATCCTTAGAAGCTCATCAACTTCAGCTTTAGCGCCCTTCCTAAACTTACGATAGTTCAGCATTGCCTTTAAATGACCCACCAAGGGATCCACATATCGATCCATAACCTACAATGCAAGCAAATAAATTTAAAAAGAGCATATCAGATCCCATTTGAGTATGACCATCACATAAATTTCAAACAAGTATCCTAGCATCAGCCTCACTATACAGCACTACAGTGTTTTCCAGAGTTAAGATTAATACGTTATGTCTTGTGCTTGCTGCCTGCTTTCAAGATATCCCTTTCTTAAAATACTATTGGAAATAAGTCAGTTCTGGAAACTCCAAGATGGTCATCTTCTGTATAAATCAGCCTAAATTGGACATAATCCTCAATGCAAGCTAACAACTAAGAAAATTTTGAAAGTCTGCGTCTTAGAGTTAAATTCCAACTTAAAACTTCCAGACATATTCCTAAACTGAGAATTTTATTGGATTTCGGTTCTTTATAATGGCCACATATCAATCCTGTGTTTAGCAAGAAAAAAAATGCCAAGTCAGTAAAAGGAAAGAACAAAACACTCTCGATGGTTCAACTAAGTACTTCCAGCCACCAGACCTACCCAGCCTAATAAACCACCATACGCAAGCATTAGCATGCGCGTTCAGCCAAAAAATCAATTATAAGTTACAGTGAATTGCAAACGTCTCCCAGAATTACCAAGAGAAAGCAAAGACAATGCATACGGTTCGTTACAACCAGCAACGAGCACGACCAGGCAAAACCAAACGAGTATAAACCTGGAATCCTTTTGCAGAAAATCATCTACTCGAATAAGAAAGAACCCGATTCACTAAGGAAGTAGCCTTAAGCGCAAGCAATCTGACCCAAAAAAGAAGTTGGTTGAGCTATATTATGATGCTTTGGAACTGTTCAATTTATTACAGGCAGC
The DNA here is from genome assembly GCA_019926035.1 of Melaleuca alternifolia. Classification (NCBI taxonomy): domain Eukaryota; kingdom Viridiplantae; phylum Streptophyta; class Magnoliopsida; order Myrtales; family Myrtaceae; genus Melaleuca; species Melaleuca alternifolia. The sequence continues at coordinate 2,026,710 of JAGKPW010002178.1, forward strand.
TCAGCCAATTCATTAGCAGTGAGCATATAGACACATGTAGGGAGGAAGATAATGAATAAATGGACCTAGTCTGCAATCTCAAGCCTCCCACACGAAAATCACTGCTGACCGATTTTCTCGGACTATATGATTTTAGAAGCAAGAACAAGTTCCTCACACCCATCAGCTCAATCAATTCTCACTCTATAATTCTAAGATGAGTTCCCGCCACACAAAATAAAGCAAGTGAACTCAGAATCTAAAAAATCTAATGTTTTGAACAATGCAATAAACAGACTAGCAAAAAAAAACATGGCTAAGTGATGCAAAGCACACTGTTGTACTTTTCAAAAGATCATGCAACGTGCAACACAGTTTGAGATTCTTCAAGTGGCAAGTTGCTAGACACAGAACCATTACTGACCTCATCCAAATCCTCGAAGGTGTCCTCCCCAATTTTCAATGTCTTACCAATGCGAAGCAAACTTGTGATATCTTTGTGCTCCTTGCCACCTTCAACTATATCCTTGTGAGCATAAACACCATCATAAACTTTAAGAGTCAAGGTCAAATAAGAGGGCCCACGAGAACTCGGACGAATGACACTTTCACCAGGATCTTTGTCTGACAAGAACTGCCACAAAAGAACAATTCAAGTACATTGCTCAATAAATGAATTTCCTTAGAAGTAACTGAAGTACAAAACAACACGTGACCCTACGTTCATACCAATTTCTATCAACACTACACACATCCAACTTTTCCAGCTCTAAGCCCCAAAATGTTTCATGAAAATTGTATGACCGTGGAATGCTGCTACAATAAAGATTACATTGCCACAGATGAAACAAAAATCAAGTTTCAGTTTATTAAAGCCAAACAAACTGCTGATATACCAAGATAGACCAAGTAAATGAAATCTATGCATAAAGTTTTGTTTAGAACAACAGTTACAAACAAAGCCTCGTCCTACAAATCCTTATATGCCCACTCGATTGGAAGAGGACTTATCGAACAACTTCTGTCATAAATAAAATGCTTGAACCAAATAAAAACCAAATATAAGTAGTGAAGAAAGTCTCAAAAACATTATGCTTCACAAAATATTTTGTCCACATGACTCAAAAAGATGGAGTAACTCCCATCTTTCACAACTTCAAGCTATATCATAGAAAACCTGGTGTTTATCACTCTAGAGTACCTAAACATGGAAGGGAGTATCTCCCCAGCAGTACCAGATCAGACTCCTTTCAGGCCCAGACTTTGAGAACAGCCGAACCACCTGCCACCCAACTAATACCACCACCATTTCCGAACACCACCTCTCACTCTCATTCCTTCTCTTCCTTCTAAACCACCATGTCAAACACTCAACAATTATGCAAATTGACTAAACTAACAACATCCTGCCTAACCAGATTGCCTACTTTAGCAGATCAAAATCAATCAGCAATTTACTAGGGACATGCATAGGATATAGCAACATGGCAATGCCACAAACAAAATCTATGCACTTAAAACTTTCAAAGATTTAGGCCACACACCTCTATTGCTTTATCAGCTGTTATGTTCTGGAAGCGAGGGTGAACAATCATTCTCGGTTTAAAATGTCTCTTAGCAAGCTCCTTCTCTTTCCGAGCTTTCTCTTGTTCACTCTGTAAGTTGCTCCTATCTTCAAGGTAGTAAGGATCAAGGTTCTGGACATTCTGATATCTGTTATTTCTCATCTCGCTCTCTCGACAAACTAGGAAAACCTGATGCCTATTCTTCTGAATCGACTTTATCCTGCATGTAAGAATGTCACCTTCATGCAACCTATCAGACAGCTCAGATATGTCCCTCCAATCATCTGAGTAGTCCTCCCTCATAAGGACACCAGTCAAACCAGATTCAAGAGCACAGATTGCTTTTAGAGGTTGCACCCTGCGAATTGTGGCTTGTACAATTCTCCCTTCAGCCAAAGTTTCCTCAGTCTCACCTGAAAGCATGTAAAACTCCTCATCTTGACTAAGTTCTTCATATTGTTTTCGCCAATCCTGAAAACCCTGGATCAATTCCCTCACAATCATATGGAGCGTCTGTAGTTTATTCTGACGCTGCTTGTCTTTAGCATATCTAGGAAGATCAAGCGATTTTAAAAACTTTGGATGGTCCCTGACATATTCTATAGCCATTTCCACTGCCTCATCATCGAAGTTTCCATCACCGTCGCCATATTTGTCATAAACATCTTTGGCCAACTCCTGGGCTAGGTTATAAGATTCTGGATGGATTCTTGTATCATCTAACAAGTCGATGAACTGGCTGCTGCTAGCAGCCAAGCCACTTCGTCTCACACGCAAGAAACCAACAGCATTCACAAACACCTTCTTACCAAGTCCGTGGACTGTAACAAAGTCTTTTCGAGTGTAAATCGCTCCAGCCCTCACCAATGACCTCTGTAAAGATGCTGCCTTTCTAGGTCCAAGCCCAGATATGAATTGTAAAGGCGCAAACAACCACTCATGGCTAATAGCTAAATTAACGTCTAACCCTACTTGATTTGTAACATCTACCATGACCTGTTCAATCATGCTGTACTTTTCATCGGGGGTGAGAAAATTCTCCAGAGGATTAAGTTTCCAAGATAATATCTCCTTCCCAGGACCACAAAGAGTTGCAACCATTGCCAAGGGATTTTGGAGATAGCGCCCAAGAGCCACAGCACGCCTCACAATGCCTGAAAAAGGATGACAAAGGAAAGACGATCACAATTTTAGTCTGCAACATATACAAAGTGCAACATTCTTTTTACCTTGTTGAGAAGGCAGTTGATCAGACGAAATCCGAGAATTTTCATATAGACGAGGTAGAGATTCATCCCCATATACAATGCTTAAGCCATCCATCTCATGGCCCACGTCCCTAGGATTTTCCTCCACCATTTTGAAAATAATCTACAGAAAACAAAACAGGACGCTGATGCATTAGCAAAGCAGACAAGGCAACAAAAACAGTATTCAACAAGAACATCCAACTTGCTAAAATTTCAATAAGGGTTAATCTCCTATCTTTGGCAATGTACAAGAAGACCCCAAAAAACTTATTTATACGTTATAATCACTATTTCCAAGATAAGAACAAGAAAGATATAGCAGTCCATTTTACTATCTTTTCAAGAAAAAATGAAAAAGCTTGAAAAATAAAAAATGCAATTTCACGTGCCTCCTACTCAAGTCCATGACTACAAAGAGAAACACAACTCATGAGTAGCAAATCCCACTTCATCATTCTCATAACACTAGAGCTATGAGAGACTTGCTACACGCACTATCAGCAGGACATTTGGACCTGGATCAATACCAAATAAGCACTTCAGAGGTTTATTCACTTTGGTACACCAACATCAGCACTACAAAAAATTGAGGTTCCTCTGAAAAAAGTAATTAACGCAAAAGCAAGAATAAATTCAAGGTCATAACACTTTCTAGAAAAACTACTAATCGTTAGGCCAAGCAACAAAAGAAAAGGAAATTGATACAAATCTATTAGAGACATCACCTCATATATATCATCCTTCAACCGTGTGCAAGACAAATTGACAGCTCCGAGAACTACAACATGTGGTTGGTGATCTGTCATGAACTTCAAAACCCTTTGTTGATCATTTTTCTTGCGTTGCTGGTCATTTATATTTTGAGACCGCAAGGTAAGCGATCCTGTATAAAGCACATCTAGGACCTCCCCAGATGAATCTAGCATCACAAAGGTTGTCGCAGGTTTCCCTGGACCCCAGCAGCAAGCCATAACTCTTGGTGCTGCTTCATCATCCGAGCTAAACTCGCTTTCCTTCCTTTGATAAGGTCCAATTGAAACTTTACTCCACAGAGCCTCACCATATTCTGTTACCAACCAGTTCTTGGATCTACTGGTCAACAATGCTCTCGCTTCTTTCTCCATGGAGGGAAGAAGAAAACCATGAAGGGCATCCTCCAAGATTAAGTTCCTCTGCTCATTCCACAGCTGAGCAGATTTACTTACCCCATCACTCAGATAATAAACAGTGCAGTCTTTTACCAACTTTTTCAGTGCTTCCTCGGGCAACTTGATCGAAACCTGAAGCAACTTCTCCTCCTCTGCTTTCTGGATTAAAAGCCACTGCGCATCCTCAAACGCACTCAGTGGCTTTTCACGCAGCCATTTAACACCAGCAAACTGATGGAAAGAATCAATAGTCACGTTTCCATCAGGCGTAGGACTTGTTGACACCACAGCATTATCCATGAATACACTTCGGACATACTTTCGAACCCGGGGCTCACAACTAATTTCAACTGCTGCCTGAAAATTTTTAAAAATTAGCAATAATGCAACCTGTCAAACCCATTGGAAAAGAATCATACACCATACAGCAAACAATTAAAAAATAACGCCGATGTATACCATATGCCGTGCCCCTTTAAGAACAGCTTGTGGAGTCTCAAACATAGCACATGTGAAGTTAGAGGCCATCTCCTCTGGAGTTTCCTTCGCATCTTCCAATTCATCCGTCTACATCGCAATAAACACAAAGCAATACCATTGATTATTTCATATCAATATCAATCTCCCACAAGAGCAGCAAGAAAACAATCTTACGTTCTTCAGATTTTCTAATGATATCAATAACCCAAATTGCTCCGAGCTGTATCCAAACTTGCTCGCAACCTCCCATAAGCCCGCTTTACTACAGACACTGTACAGCGACTTCCTCTTGGGTCTCTTATACAGCCCTTCATCCAGCCCAACTTCGCCACCAGGAAAATGCAAATTGAATTTCGAGTCAACATCATCAACCTCTCTTTCTGTTTCTGCAGCATTGAGTGACTTGGAAATCGAATCAAAAAGCCGTTGATTCAGACTGAGCCTTGTTTCATCATACACTCGTCTAGATTCTTCTTCAAATCGCTTATAATAATATGACTGCAAAGCTGCCTTTCGTTTCTGAAGCAAGAGCCATTTCCTATCAAGATCATGAATAGCCCAAAGTACCTGCACTCAGACATTGCAACAATTAGTCAACACTTATTCCCCATATTAAATCAGTCAAGACAGAGCCCAAGCCAATATCACATCACAGCTTAATGGTTGATGCATCAACCTTGTGCCACTTCAGTGAAGGTGCTCTCTCAAAACTTTCATCATTCTCAAGACTTTCATTTCCTTCAGGATCCATTAAGAGGCTCCCGCACTCCTCCTTACGATACATCGCAATGAAAGGTATCTGAGAGCCAATAAAGAAAAATAAGTTCTCCAAACATAATAAAGCTGCTCAAGAAACAAAGGCAGTGATACTAACATCCAACTTCTGAACGTGCAAAAGATTCAAAAATCTTGTTATGTGATCCTTGTCTATTGATATATCATGCCCTCCATCGTTCTTGCGGAAAAGCAATGCTAATACACTTGCGAGCTGATTGTGTATCCAGTTAGTCTCATCTTCAAAATCAATTTCATCTGTCCGCAGATTAACGCCTCCGTCCAATATCTATCAAAACAAGAGTATGACCATAAAAGGATCGATCAGCAAACACATGCATGGAAGCAATTACAAAAATCATGCTGATGTAGTATAAACCTGCTTCCTCTCTGGAACATCTCTCTCTCGAATCACATCATCTTTCTCTGTCATATACTTCTCTGAAAGAATAACAGGTTCAAATTCATCTTCAAGTCTCCTTTCCCTCAATTCAGTAGATTCCAAGTTTTGTTTGCGCAACTGCAAGAGGTCATCAACATCGCCAAAAATTTCATGGGCTTCTTGGAGCGCAGATGATGACACTCCAGGAGCCTGTCTAGACTTCTTTCTCTTAAATTTCCTCCTCCTTAAGAAAAGAAAAAAAAAACACCAGTGTAACAACTCAATTACATAAATATTGTAATAATAAATGGAGTTTCAAGAGTACCTGACAGGAGCACCATTTTCATCAACTTCTTCCTCATCCACAATAAAATCAGCCATGTCATCATCATCACCAATCTCTGCATCTTCCTCCTCCTCCATTGGTTCTTCGTCTTCAGCAATATCCTCGAGCGGTGGTCCTATAATGTTATGAATACCGACATTACAAATAGGTTAAGACCCTAGTCCATAAAATTTACAGTGCAATAAAGAGAGACAAACCCTCATCGTCACCAAACAGACTGCGCTTGAGTTTCTCCTCTGCAGTTCGCCCAACTTTACCACTTCCAACATCCTCCTCATCATCAGAAAACCCAGCGCTCTCCTCATCAGCATTCCTCCGTGCTTTCTTCAGCCGTTTAAACTTCTTGCTCTCCTGAAGAGATTCCAATGTTTAACTTAAAAAAAAAAAATTATACATATAATGGGACAATAGAGCAGCAAACAATCAAAAACCACTAGAATACCTTGGATGGGCGGTGAAAACCAGTGATATTGTTGTCTTCAAGGAGATCATAATCGTCCTCATCAAGTTGAAACTCCTTAGCACTTCAATTCCCCATCACCAAGAAGAAGATGAATGAAGAAAGAAAATAATTAGAGATTCACTGCCTTCTCAGACTGGGGCATGCTTTCAAAAAAAAAAAATTCTCCAATGCGTGAAGAACCACATCAAAGTCATATTCGCAGTCAACGACTTCTATATAAGCAAAAATCCTCTATTTCTTACAATAAATTATTTATGGGGAAAAATCAACAAAGCAAGCTGTACTTATTCCAAAAAAGAGAACAGAGATACTACTTCTTCTTTCTCTTCTTTTTCTTCTGCCTCTCATCACTGTCCGCCCTGTCCTCTTCTTCATCCTGTTCTTCTTCTTCTTCATCAACGTCATCCACAATAAATCCATCTTTCTCGTACTCATCCTGTCCCTCTTCTGCCAAACAAAACTGGAGGATATGACTATACACTCAAGCAGACATCCCAATACGAAATCACCAACTAAAAGAAGGACAGCTTAAAAATTAACAGCCAGGAAAGTATCGCTGCTTGAACGAAGAATACTAAAACTTCAGTAGAATGATTATAACATTGACCAACCCACTGCTATGGGCAAGAGCTACATCTCGAGCTCAGTTCAGCATTGGTAACACATTCATCCACTCATAGTCACATAAACAAGCCTTCAGAGCCAATGGAGTGCCCCAAACATATGAAAAAACACGAAATTATAGCAGAAATGCCAAAGTAGATATTACTCTTCTTCCAAAGATAAATGCCAGATATCAATTGATCTAAGTGAAAGCACAAAACTATGACTTGCTCGAAATGAATGCATGTGGCCCTTTTCGTTTCTAATTTATCAAATTTACCAGAAATATTGCTTTGCCCGAACTTTGATATTTACAGTTTCTAAGGATTCTTTACTATCCTTTTTCCAGAATTATACACTTCCATCAACAAGCAAGTTCAGTCTGCAAGGAAGATCTACAAAGTCAAAGCCTCTCTCGACAATTGAAAACCCTCTGTGAGGTCGTTGACATTCTCGATAATGATCTTCTAATCCAGTAGGTTCTCACAGTGAACTATACTTAACCACAACCATCCTGACCTCTAAATCTCCGCAGTCCACCGCCTTGCAAAGGGAAAAAAAAGGAAAGGGAAAACCTCTCCACTCACTATCATAAAGATACACCCCAATCCAATCCATAAAAAGCCCCACCCATCACACTATGCTACAACCAACTCGGACAAGACCAAACGTGCAATATCCTACACATATTCACTTGAACCCATCTTCGGGTAAAAAAAAACCGCCCGAGACCGGAACCTCACACCACCTATCGAGCAAACAAGCCCTACCCCAATCCATCACGAAGCCCCCTCTAGAGCACAAGAAACTCATAAATACAGCTACAATCCCCCCCTCAAATAAAAAAGAAAGCATTTCGGCAGAGGATGCTGAAGCTAAAAAAGTACCGTCTTCCTCGTCCTCGTCCTCGTCTTCGACACCACGTCCCCTAACATCGTCCTCGTCCTCAAGGGGCTCCCTCCCGTGTCCCGCCTCGAACTCCTCTGCCCACGCAGCAGAGACAAGCACAAAAAATCACACCGCAATGTGAGCTGGCAGGAGGAAAAAGAAAAAGCAGAGGAATCGAAGAGACTCGAGGCCGGAGGGTTCGTTCCGGCCAGAGGAACGAATGCATCGGAGGAAACGCGGAAAAGAAAAACGGGCGGCGATTCTCGAGGGCTCACCTTCGTCGTCCGAGACGACTGCTTTACCCATGGCCGCGGAGGAAAAGATTAGGGTTTGGCGGAGACTTAGCCGGAGAGCGAGCGCGTAGGTGCGTCTGTGTGAGAGCGAGAGAGAGAGAGAAAGACTATGCCGATTGCTGAGATTGCAGGAACACAGAGACGCTTGGGACTTGGGGAGAGAGAAAGAGAAGGAGACCGCCTAATTACGAAACCGCCCACCGTTTTTGGCGTTTTGGGTCCGGAAAGCGGTGCTGGCGGGCCGGGCTTTGCCTCAAATTATCCTGGCCGATAGCCTGCCCGGCCCAATAGGGGCTAGCCCGAATCTCCGAAGATCTGAGGACTCGTGAATATAAAGCTCATTTATTTATCGAATGCTTAAGGCGAACTTTCGAACTTTGGTGTTCACCCCAAATTTACAAATTCATAATTAAGTGAAACTTGGTGAGGCAATGGCTGCCTCCGCTGGCCACAGGCCATGGCGAGGCTATCCTCACCTAGATCTCTAGTGATCCTCGCCTAGTTGTCTCCCTCGGTTGCCCGCCAGCTCCAACAGCCATATTAAAGGAGAAAAAAGAAAAAGAGGAAGAAGAAAGAAAATAAAATCGAAAAAGTATTAAAATATTACTATCGATTGTCACCGGTCAAAAATAGTTGGATGAATTGAATTGGCACAACTGTAAAATGTTTATGGTTTGATTGGCAAAAAGAAAAAAAAAAGATTTGCGACTAAATTGATATAGTAAATTTAAGATTTTTTTGACTATTACACATTATTTGTTTTATTATTTATCGAATATATGAGGCAAACTTTCGAACTTTGGTGTGCACCCTGAATTTTACCACTGTGTCTTCAAATGTATAATTAAGTGAAACTTGGTGAAGTAGTTGGGGAGCCACGTGGACTTCCACTATCTTGCAATTACACTTATCGAACTAGAGATTTTTTAGTGTATCGCCCAAGATCTGTGTCGAATTGAGAAAATAGGAGATAAGAGGAAGAAGGAATATTTATCTGTATTAAGAAATACGAGAGAAATCTACCTTGGGATCAAAATTTTATTATCGATTGACCTCTTTTTTAAGTGTTCTCCCGTGGAAAAGAAATGTAGAATAATGGGTCTAGATGTTCCATACAGAAATCAAGCTCGTGGTTAAATGTTCAAGACCTGGGTCACAGATGGTACATTCCATATTGCATCATACCAACTGGGGCTCGATCTTCCATGATTTATCTAATCGGTCATTGAATGCGTATTTATTTTGTGGAAAATTTCGTAATAAAGGAAAATGATCTCCCCATTGAAATGAGCGAATTCGTTTTATTGACTTTAAGCAAGCGCATTACCTATGATTGTAAACGATTTATCATTGACATGTCATTTCTGACAAATCAAATGCGTGAAAATCCAGAAAACTAATTACCAAAAAAAAATTCTTTCACTCGAACGACCAACCAAAACACGAAGATCGCGACACCATATATGGATGATTCTATGTAGCCCGGTCGACCGGGTTGGTTGGAAAGTGTGTTTGAAACCTTAATTCGAGCTCCAAACATTCCAAATTGCCATACGAGAAAAGAGCTAAGAAGACCGTTGCACGGAACTCGTGCACGCAAGTGAACTTGTGACTGCACATGTTCGTTCCCGAGAATTTCAAACCTGCAATTCTTACCCAAAACTTGGTAAGATTCGGATTTCCATTTTTGTTTTTCGAAGTTTAATTTTATTTTTTAACATTGTGTTTTTCTAAAATATTTCTTTTACTTTTGGAATGTCACATCAGACCTCACATCAATATCTAACAGAAATTTAATTGTCACGTCGGTTTTCCTATTTATAATTCTGATAAAAGGACCGAACCGAACTTAAAAAGCTCGAGAAAAAAGAAAAATTCTAGGGTCGGACTTGACTCTTCGAAAAAGTTCAACGAGCTCTAATGCTTTTAGTTCAAGAGTTTTGGTAATCTTAGGCTCCATTTATTTCACAAAAAATGTAACATATCTAAAAAATATTTTTCGCAAAATCATTTTATTAAAAAATGATAATATTTTCAGGTATTCATTTGTCCAAAACTGCTGACTCACCAGCCTCGGTTGAGGCACGCTGTTAGAGGCAGCGATATTTAAAAGTAAATAAAGAAGACGGAAAATATTTTTTACTTTTAAAAAAATGGAAAACATTTTCCCTGTTTTTGAATATATTTTTTCCGTTCATGAAAAATATTTTCCTTTACTATTTTATTTTCCGTGAAACGAACGCCATAAAATTCAAAAAATATTTTCATGAAAGTTATTTTTTGTGAAACAAACGAATTTTAAATCTTTATAAGTAAAATTACAATATAGTCATTCCGATCAATTTTCACTTGAAAACTAAATTAGCGATCTAATTATTGCCGATCGTATTACATGTCACGATCTATGATTCAAATAAATTTCTCAGCATCTTCCGAGAAGAAATGGTCCTACACAACAAAGCTACAGCGCTCTGTTAGCAACATTCTATGCTGATAAACCAAAGCGCGAGAGGTGTTTCGAGTTGGGAGGCATGATAGACGGAGGATGATAGATGTTAGGTTGGAGGAGTTCGGTTTTGAGTTTTTCAGGCCCTATTGCGACCTCTCTCCCTTGGAGGGGGCTATGATTCATACGAGTTAATATGAACAAGAACAATAAAAGAAAAAGGACCAAAAAAACCCGAAATTTTTTTGGACAAATTGAGCGGTTCGGCGCATCGGCGGGAGTGACTATATTGAAAATTAGATATTAGTATATAAATCATACTGGTATAATTAAAAATTTTGAAGACAACATCAGGATCCGTACAATAATTCCAAGACCGGATCAGTGGTTTTTTTTTTTCAAATTACCTCTAATTCAGGACAAAGGGATATGAACAAACTCGTGCAAAGCGCAGGCTAAGAAACTAGTTACGAAGGGCACCGGGCTACTCGATGGCTCCGTTTATCTTGTGAAAAAGAAAGGCCGATTCGAAAAATATTTTTAAAAATTAATTATTTGACTCACTCGAAATAATTAGTGGATGAAATTTCTTTTTCATCATTACTGACAATTCTCTGCATGAAGACATATTTTTTCAAATCAACCACCGTTTTTTTTTTTTTGCACGGGAGTAATCAATTTCGCCTCGTGGTCTTTGGAGTGGGTGAGTCAAATCAAAGCACAAGAAATTGTGGAGAACAATGAAAACCCCATCTTGATCACGGGATGTGCGGTGGGCCAACCATTAAAATTTAAATTGTCTTTTTTTGAAGAGATTCAAAAATAATTAGCAGGAAAAAAAGAAGAAAGAGGGGGGAGGAAAATTGGGAAATTATGGACAAAGTGGGAAATTTGCAATTTATCCCGTGACTGGCGCGTGGGCCTCATCACTCTAGAGAGAGAGAGAGAGAGAGAGAGAGAGAGGGGAACCTTCGCTTTCTGATAAGAAAAGCATGCCCGACATCCACGTCATCCATCACTCCCCTCCCTCGACATTCCCACTTAACGCCCCCCCTCCCTCCTACCCATTAACAAATTCAATTAAATCCATCCATATGTTTCAAAAAATTAAAATTAATATTAAAATTTTTTAAGGTCTCGTTTATTTCACGAAAAAATTAAGTAATTATATCGCTTGAAATGATCAGAACGATTTATGCTGAAACGTTATAAAAAAACTTTTCGTCTATTTATTTTCAATGAGCAATGTGAATAATTATTTTTAAGAAAATTAATTTTCCTAGATCGTTCATTTTTTCATGAAAATGACGTGATTATAAGAGCATGATTATAAACTCTATTTATTGAAAAGGAATGATAGAAAGAATAAATACAAAAAGTGCGTCGAATGCCTCGAATCGTTTTACATTGTGTCGAATGTCTCATATTGTTCTACACTTATGATTTTAGCATTTGCTTGTTATTTAATAAAAAGAAAAAGGAGTAAACCCGTATTTCCAATGTTGGGTATGAAGGAAGCCAACATCGCCTGATGTCTTGCAAAGTATCATGCAATCTACATCGACACGTGTCAAAATTCGTACCTCAAAATTACATCGGTGATTCAAATTGAGTATGCTTATAATGATCTCATGGTGGGTTTTAATAGGCTTTGAGCATACTTTGTTGGTAATTTCGCAATTTGCTTTATCACACATGCACATAAAGACCAATGTTGATTAAATCTTGATCTGACTGGCCTCACAGTGCATAACTTTTAATCAACACATTTGAATTTCTCTTTTTTCTCTGATGTCTCTATTTGTGGTTTTTTTCCAATTGGATTTAGCTTCTTTTTTATTTTGTTTTTATTAAGCCGTATGATGAGCGATAGGCGATAGTGGTGGGTCATGAGAAACGCCAGCACCATGCACAGCATTGCAGATGCATCTAGATTCCTCATTATAATTATTCAAGACACCAAACTTCGCGTTCCTATCCGGATCGATTAATTCGAAGAGTGATCACCGTTATTTCTTTCGATTTTTCTTTACAAATTCCAATGTGTCATCTCCGATGGCTTTTTGGTTGTTAAAATCATCGAGCATTGAGTTATAAGTGTAGAATCTATTTACTTGTTAGAAAGGAAAAATCAGAATAGTGAATGAACGCTTTGGTTTTAACTTTGGTTGACCAAATTAATCGTTAGCTTACACTGCACCGTGGCTTACGACACACGCCTTTTGGATTGAGCTTCTGGCCCGAGAGTCAAAACCACCCTCACCTATGCAGAATTCCCGTTCGTTAATCTTCTTGATTAATTATCTCGTTAAATTAACTTGATTAAACTAAAATTAAACTCCACGGCTTCTCTCTGTCTCTGTCTCTGTCTCTCTCTTTCCACGATGCCCGCTGTCTGGAAGTGCGCAGGAGGTGCTGAGGTTTTTATTATTCCATACCTGCCTCTCTTTTCGCTTCACCAATTCTCTCTCTCTCTCTCTTTCTCTGTCTTTCTGTCTCTCTGTCTCTCTGTATCGCTTTTGAATGAAGCCAAGCACCCACCATTGAAAAGATAAATGAAAAAGGAGAAATTGTGTTTCTTTTTTCTTTGGCATTTTTGAAAGTTGGAGGTGTACGTGTAGAATACAATGCATAAGAACAAACAAAGAGCACACAAAAAAAACAGATAAACCACCACCATCCCATGACTAAACAACTGCGATGGAGTACTAGAGAGAGAAAGGCTACCTTGAGAGGGAGAGAGAGAGAGGGCAGGGAGTGCGTGTCATAATCCATTTGCAGAGGAAGTTTGCTCTTGCTCACTCAAACCCTTTGAATGCCTAGAAAAACACTGGCAAGAAGAGGTCGGGCTTCTCTCTGTTGACGCCATCTTTTTTCCTTTTACTTTCTCGCGCTGCAAGCAAGGCGACGTAAATGGGTGCATCTAAGTTAGGCCCAGCTCACCAAACTGGACATGGGTTTGGCGATGGCCTTCGCCGCCGGTGCTCCCGGAACTAGCCTGCATTGTCGGCGTCCGCAATGGGGAAGAGCGCCGAGGAAGAGCAGCAAGTGACCGCGACGGTGGTCTCGATCACTTCCGAGCGGAATGCGGAGCGATGGCGTTGTGGGTGCGGCGGAATTTCGAAGCGTGTTGGGGTCAGATGTGTGGCGGTGTTAATTTTGTCCGTGGCCGTGTTCTTGTCGGCCGTGTTTTGGTTGCCTCCGTTCTTGCAGTTCGCAGATCGGGGAGATCTGGATCTGGATCCAAGGTTTAGAGGTGGGTCTTTACGGTGGATTCTTGAAATCTTGTCCTGATGGGTGCTCGCTTTTTCCTCGTTTTCTTCAATTTTTGTGCCGACATTGCCTGAAGATGACACGTGGTTTCGAGGGTTCGTCCGTTCTTGAGCTGTTTGCGGTACACGGTTTAGTTCTTGCTTCTGGGGTTGTTAAGAATGCTTGGGGAGTAATTTCAATTGAAGATCCGACGAAGATAGATAAGTGGAGTTTCAGTGTGCGCTTTTGACGGGAGTTTGTTGTAACCCCTCTGTCTTCGTTTGAAATTTGGGGTCTATTATTCATCTTTAACTGCTGAAAGTAGGAAATAAGGGAATTAACTCTGTTAGAGAGACTCTGACAGGCTTTTGACTACAAATAGAATCAAGTAAGATTTCAATTAATGCGTCTTGCGATCCTCCAATTTGCATAGAAGTGGAATGTTTCCATTCAGTTTTGATGGAAATGAGTAAATACGTGGTTAGTTTTAGCTGTTAATTTTGTTATCCTGTTATATGGTCAATCAGAGACCGGCTTTATAGGGATGAAATCTTTACCAAATTGAAATGATGGATCTGTCTTTCCTTTTAGAGCATATATATGCTTGTGCTCGCTCATGCTTCCCTTTTCACGTGTCAAATCATGCTTAGTTTATCTCTTGCTGGGTCGGGCACTTTCCATGTCATGCTTTCCTAATGTCCAGCACCTGATTTATCGGATGATATTCACGCAGCATCAGTTTGCTAGTGTTAATGTTTATTCAGGTTTTGAAGATCTGGTTCCTAATCTTGCAGCTTTCACAGATTCTGTTGCACACTTTCTTGCTTGGAACAACTTGAAACAAAGTGGGAACGTGTGCTGTTACCTGTTAATACAATAAATTAGACTCTTTCAGTGGAAATTTTAACCTCCCTTATTTTCGTTTAGTTTTCATGCACTGAGAATCCATCTCCTACAAAATTCTTTCATTGTTGCTTTATTAGAGGTATTGGGTGCATCCATCATTCATCTGCTTGCCAACCTACGGTTGTCATATGGCGCATCTGTTTGTAATGGAGGGATAATATTGTTGTTGCTAATCAAATGACAGAGTGGAGTTGTGATATCTGTTCTTGATTTTCTTTTCGGGGTTTTACAATCCATGGCGTTCTTGATGCCGGGTTTCTCATCTCTCCGTCCAATGATTCACTAATGTACCTGGAGCAACTAGCGAAGAAAGGCTTGTTGCAAGCTACTGTTAATTGCGTCATTAGGAGTAAAGGGTCCAATGACGTATATGGTGGAGGGGTTTTTGGTTCTGCTCGACTCTGGATAAAGCTGGATGATTGTCTAAATTTTATGTACTTCATCTACTAGAAATACATGAATTGACCAAATTTTGATCGATGCCATTTTCCATGCAATAAAGTGAGATATAATAGCAGGCTCATTGTCGGAATTCACGTTGGCACTCACCAACAGTTTCTTTTTATTTATTATGGATGTGCATGCTGGTGGATTCTGGGTTGAGTATGCCTGTCTTGCTTCGGTGCAGGTCTGCAAATGTGATAGAAGTTTCCCAGTACCAATGGATTTTGTTGGCATGAAAAGATTGGGATGTCAAAAAAGAAATCAAAGATTTTTTTCAATCTATTGGAATTCTTGAATGCATTTTCACCCGTTCTGGATCTTGTTTACCTTCAGGCCTTATATCTAAGACTTGTATTTTTTTCAATTCTGAATTTTATCTCATTATTTATTTTCTCAATGTTTAGTTGCAATGTTATCCTCATAGCCAAAAGTAAAAGAATAGTAGTCATCTATGCTTGAGATTGATCTGTTCTTCATTTTTTGATCTTTCTAGGTCATGATATAGTAGCTACCTTTAATGTTGAGAAGCCGTTTCTTCTACTTCAAGACAATATCTTGCAGCTCGAAGATGACATTTTTGCAGAGATCAATCTTGCGACTATCAGAGTACGTATCTCTCAATTGTTTTTCTTTACCATTTTAATGATTATGAAGCTAATCTTCCCCGTCCCCTGAACAGGTAGTTATCTTATCTGTGGAGCCTTTAGCTGGATCAAATTCATCAAAGGTTGTGTTTGCTATTGATCCGGATGCCAAAAATTCAAAAATATCCACTGCTGCGGAAAGTTTGATACGGGAGTCCTTTGAATCTCTAGTTACACGCCTAATATCTCTCCGCTTGACTACATCCTTATTTGGCAACCCATTCTCGTTTGAGGTGCTGAAGTTCCCCGGAGGAATTACCATCATCCCTTTTCAGAGAGCATTTCTTTTACAGAAAGTGCAGATCTACTTCAACTTCACCTTAAACTACTCCATAGAGCAAATCCAAGCGAATTTTGATGATCTTGGAAGCCAGTTGAGATCAGGATTGCATCTCTCGCCCTATGAGGTTAGAGAGGAGCACCTTTTCTTTGTTCCTTTTAGATGTTCCAACTTAGCATATTCACATTTTCAGTTATTATATCCTTTAGGCAATATTCTGGTTGACCTTATAGCATCTGTCCTCCATTTTTATGTATTCACTTTTCTGTAGATCATGAGCATTCCCTCTCATGCTTTTAGGGACCTTTGGGGCTTGTGTGGGAAGTTTGGTTGTTATAATTTATCTGAATGGAATTTCTTGCCCCTAATTGGAGTAATTATAGGATTGTGTGTATTGATGTAATGTGCGTATTAAACACTCTGGAGGATCTTACTTGTTCTGGCGGTTTTTTTCTGTGTAGAACTTATACATTAGCTTATCAAATATGAGAGGTTCAACGGTGGCTCCTCCGACTATAGTTCAGTCATCCGTTTTGCTAGCGGTTGGAAACATGCCATCAACACCAAGGTTGAAGCAGCTGGCACAGACCATCACGGGTTCTCACTCAAGAAATCTTGGCCTTAACAATACCATATTTGGCAAGGTCAAGCAAGTCCGTCTTTCCTCAATATTGCAGCACTCTCTCAATGGTGGTGACGGAGGTGGATCATCATTACCGCCTTCTCCAGCTCCTCTTCCTGAGCCCCACCATGTACACCATCACCACCACTCTCACCACCATCACTTCCATCAGCCCCCTGTGATTTCCCCAGCGCCTGCAGTTCATGATGGTGCACATTCACCTAAAGCAGTTTCACCTGCCCACAGAAAAATCTCACCGGTCCACAGCAAAAGCTCACCGTCACCTGCACCTGAGTCGAGTTATGAGGCAAGGCCTCCTGGCTGCAGATTCGGCTATAAAGGGAAGTCTTCAGGGAACAATGGAAAGCAGTCTCATATAGCTCCAGTTCCTGCACCAGCACATGCTCCTCGGTATTCTGTGGTTTCTCCATCCCCACAAGTGCATCCAGTGGCTTCTCATCCACGTGTGGTTCCCGTGTCTAGTCCCTTACCGCAGGTTGTCTATACTCATGTTCGACCCCCACCAATGACCAAAAATCATGCAGATAACCCTGTGCAAATGCCTGCTCCATCACCGAATTCATGTAAGTAATGCGCATCCTGTTTTAATGCTTCATAAATCTGATTTAACACTGTTTCCCATTCAAGTTCTTGTATGAGTTCTATCCTCGTTTGTGGTGGTCATGCTAGATAATTGGAAACAGTATTATCTTTTGTAGAATCACGATTTGTTCTTTTCAATGCACCTTTTATTCTTATCATGAAACTTATTTATTCTGTCTTTGGCTTTTTTCTCAGACCAGAGACTTTCCCATTAAATATTACAGTTGCCTCTAAGTTAAAAGCATACTGGCTTTTTTTTTTTTTCCTTTTGGATTGTGACATAATTGCTTAATCTAATGTTGTACATCTCTGCATTTGCAGCTTCTGCTGGTCTTGTTCGCATGGCACAATGGGCATTCACAGTGATCTTCGCGATCATATTACAATTATAAGGTCCTAGACGAGGCTATCGTATGTTGACCAGTTGAAACAGACAGTTCTTTGGTCCTTGCGAAGGCCTTGAATGATCAAGCTATACAGAGTAGAAGGAACCGGAGAAGCTTTACAGGTGGGAGTGGCCGCAGAAAGGGGCGGTCCGCTCGCATCTTTGTGAATGGGTGTATGTAGGTTTTGGGGGCGCGCGTGTATATATGTTATTCGAAATCTGGCTGGCAGATGCACCAAGAGGTCAAAGTCACAGAGGTGGCAGGCCATTGGTTCACATTGCATCTCCGCCGCTGTGTATTCTCTTCTGCGGCAAATGTAACGGTAAGGGAAAAAAGAAAAAAAAGAAAGACAGAACAAAGATACTGCATAAAACTCTCTGTTTTCTTTGTTTACAATCTACTCTCCGAGCACAATTTTTCAATTCCGGCTGTGTGCATTTCAGCTCTGTGTTCGATAGCAACTCGAGATCATATCTGTGTTGCAGTTTTATCAGATAGGTGAGAGAAATGCTTATTACACAAGTTTTCTGGGTTGAACCCTTTAGCAAGTGGGGTGCTCTCCACCGGTCACCGGGGGTTCCGGCATCCGGCATCGAACCGTTGCATGGTGGTCAGGTTGATTCCGGCCATGCCGATCGAGCCGCCCCCCCAAACCCACCATGTGTTTTGTGCCCGATTAAGTTTAATTAGTTAATCAATGTATGATTCGCGGCATGACGGAAAGGAGCTGAGTGATGGGTTGGTGAGGTTTGTGATTACTGATTGATGGGTTGGTGGTGGAATTTCTGAATTTTGGCAGGTCTTTGTAGCTTTTAGCAATCCGTCGGTGGCACCTGTGGACCCTAAATTAGTATATGCTTTTGAAAGCAATATTTGACATTTTAATTTCTAACTACGGAAATATGCCGAATATCTATTATTGGAGTTGGTGATTTTTGAAATTCTATTATGGATCAAATAATTTGCTTCCGTCTTGGTTTTAGGATCTCGATCCGACCAGGAATTGGTTTTTTTTAACCCCTCCTTTTTTTGTTTTGTTTGGGTAGTGAGAAGAAAATAGACATTTTCTCGCATCGATTTTTTTTTCGAGATGGGTATTATCGTCTTTCTCCTTCTTTTATTTGACGGTATTGGTGTGCATCGACCGTTGCATTACAGTGAGAGTTCAACGCCATTCGTACCTACTTCCTATCGGAACAACGCCATTCGTACCTACTTCCTTCCGTTCCGATAGCTTTCATATCCTCGGGGTATCGACAAAATTTGATGTATCAATTAGGGTCTATTTATTTTACGAAATATGATATCTCGAAAAAATTTCTTTGAATTTTTCGATGTTTGATTCATGGAAAATAAACTAGTCAAGTGGTTAAAAAAAACGAGTATAGAAAAAAAATTTCGTCAAATGGGATAATAAACTTAAAAAATGGTGGAAATAATTTTCTCTGTCCTTTTTATTTTCCGTTTCTTTCTTTTACCGTGACCAAATAAACATTTTCCTTTTTATTTACTTTACCAAAAAAAAAAAATTCCGTCGGTGGGAAAAGGGCAAGATGCGGTCCACATGATTCTTGATGCGGAGGACAGATCTAAAGTCCAATCCACTTTGATGCACAGACACGTGCCATCATCCGGGGTTCCAAATTACGCACGTGACATCTTCTTCATGATTAAGCTTGGATTAGGAGAATGACAGCATAGTAATTTAATCTCAGTGCAAGATTAAGAAGTATTTTGGCTAATTAACTACTTGAAGAATAGACATTTTCGACCAGGAATTGGTTTTTTTTACCCTCTCCTTTTTTTGTTTTGTTTGGGTAGTAAGGAGAAAATCGTACCTACCCATGGGTAGCCCAACTGGTTAGGGCGAACTTGGGCTTCGTTGAGGTCTTGAGTTCGATTCCCCAGGGAAGCGCCTGTGATTTAAGTGGGGGGCCATGGCGGTAGGTTGCTGTGCTAGTCTCCCCCGAGAAATAGTCGAGGTGCGCGCAAGCTGGCCCGGACATCTCGGTTATAAAAAAAAGAGAGAGGAGAAAATCGACATTTTTTCATGTTCGAAATTTTTTTCGGGATGGGTATTATTGTCTTTCTTCTTCTTTTATTTGGCGGGATTGGTGCACATCGACCGTTGCATTATAGCGAGAGTTCAACGCCATTCGTACCTACTTTCTTCCATTCCGATAGCTTTCATAGCCTCGGAGTGTTGACAAAATTTGATGTATGAATTTAGAGTCCATTTATTTTACAAAAAATAATTTCTTAAAAATAATTCTTTCAATTTTTTAGTGTTTGATTCATAGAAAATAAACTACTCAAGTGGTTCACAAAAAAAATAAACAAGCACATAAAAAACATTTATCGTCAAATGGGAAAATAAACTTCAAAAATGACGAAAATGATTTTCTCTAGCCTTTTTATTTTCCCTTTCTTTCTTTCACCAAGACCAAATAAAAATTTTTCGTCCATGGGAAAAATAACTTCGAATAAACTAGGCAAGATTTGGTCCACATGATTCTCAATGCGGAGGAAAGATCTAAAGTCCCATCCACTTTGACGCACAGACACGTGCAATCATCCAGGGTTCCAAATTACGCACGTGACATCTTCTTCATGATTAAGCTTGGTTTAGGAGAATGACAGTATAGTAATTTAATCTCAGTGCAAGATTAAGAAGTATTTTGGCTAATTAATTACTTGAAGAATAGAGAGAGAGAGAGCACGACAAACTGGCGTTGTCAGAGAAATCAAGAAAGAGATAGATTGTACTTGGTTTTTAATTATTAATATATTAAAATATCTTTTGGCCAAAATGAAATTAATAGACTAAAAAGACGCGCGAAATTTTTCTTTCCACGACCTAAGTTAATTTTGAGAATTTATACAGGTGGTGTAAGTGGTACTTGCCCAATTGATATTGAGTTAACTTATCTCCAAGTTTGGATTGAGAATTTCATTTATCAAGTTCTTAATTATGAAAGACACGATTGAATTTGAGCAGCATGGTCCCCTTTTTGGGGGCCACAAGAGTAGTACCATTCCTAAGTTCTCATCCGAGTCCCTTTGTTAATAATTGGATTGATCCAAACTATTTTGAAAGTCACAAATCACCATGGAATGCATAATTTAGGTATTTACCAAGCGTATTGTACGAAATCGTACTCTTGATAAGTCATAAATCAATTCGAACCCATCTTTTGATTTCAATGTCGAATCGAGTTCCGAGTGTCGTGCAATTTTGTCCCCTTACTTTTTTGGTGTGTGGTATAATTGGATCTTCAAACTATCTCTCTTTATGCAATCACATCCCTTGTCTAACCTTCTTTAAAAGTGTCATTTATATGTGATGCGGCACTTTTTTTTATTTCAAAAATGCTGAAAGCTAGATAATTAAAGAATGTAGGAAGAGGCAGCGCGTGGCTAAGGTGCCTTACTATGGCCAGAAGCAGCCAACTCGCCCCGCCCTCCTCCCTGGGATTTGGCTAGGGTTGCTAGGTTCGTCCGAACTCCGGCGAGGGCCGTCGTCGGCCGCTGCGGCCGTAATTGGGTGTCCCACCACACCTAGCCTTCTTATCCTCCAGCTTAATTTTATTTTTAGCTTTGCTTCTTTTTCATTAATAATTAATTACTATATGATATTAAGTTTACATAATATTTTTTCAAAATAACATGACGCCGGGTTATCGTAATTTTGTTGTGTTGATAAGCTTTTCAATTGAGGGGGAGTATAAGACGAGAAATTCTTATGTAAATCCAGTTTATATAAAATGGACATCATTATAATTATCGATCATGTGAACCTCACTACGGACCCACACAATAATGGTTATGATCATTTCGATATGTAGAAATAGTATTTATATACTTTTTTGGGACTTGATTGTGTATACTAAGGATAGTTCCATTTTTGATCCTATAACTTATGTCAATTGTGCGATTGAGTGCTCCCACTTTCATATTCTAACTCAAGTCATGTAACTTATGATTAGCGCAATAAAACCGGTATGTTAATAATTAGACTTGATTACAACGACATGACAATTAACTTAACAAGTTTTATTTATTGGAAAAAAGACAAGAAATTGGATATCGAAAGGTTTAAAAATCAAAATTAAGATTTTGGAGAAATTCGGAAGAAAAATAAAAATAAATCAAGGAGAAGACAAGGTTTGAGAAGGGACCAAGGTCGCGGTGGCAGCCGCAACCGACGAAGTTTTGGTACAGCTAGCCCACTTGGTGCTGGTGAGCCCTCTTTGATAAGGACGCTCCTAACTTGGAGATGGTGGTGTCGGGGCCGTCGGTGGTGGCGGCCGCCACCGCCACCTCCACCTCTCTCGTCATTTTTTCTTTTATTTCCTTTTATAGAATATTTCTTATGTTCATGAAAGTCTCCCTAAAAATATATTTTTTCGTTCTTAATATTGAATTGAATTTTGTTACGTTAATCGTCACATCGTTCCATAATAAAGTGTCTCGAGAAGAAAAGTATTTGGTCGGATCAATTATACAAATTACAGAGACTTGATAGAACTTAGAAGAGATCTAAAATTCGAGGACTAACTACTAAGAGTGAAATTCCCGTTCCCCACTGCTCAAAAGAGGAAAAAATTCGCATTAATCGTGAAAGATGGAGCATGGAGGCAAGTGATAGAGAGACGATAGCTGGACCTTCCTGGGGCCAGACCTTATGAGGAGCTCAGACTCCGCAGAGCGTGAACCCCTTTCCTTGCGAACGAAAAAGATGCATCGCCCTCGCGTGGAGGCCAAGTGACAAAATATCGTCTCGATCGGACAAAACTACTCCTCTCGCTCTCGCCCTTTCCCTTCAGTGTCTGCACGTTCTCGTAGGAGCAGAGCCACCGCTTTTCCGCCCCCCCTTCCCAAAATATCTGGTGGCCCAAAGGGGTGATCCTTTTTCTCTCTTTGGTTCGTCTTTTGCAGTGTCAGTGCAGAAGCCAATCTCTACAATCGGGGGGCGAGTGTTCCTCGTGAAAAATTCACGGCATTTATAGGCAAAACGTTCAGGAACTCTTAACAACGTGTCGTGGAAGTGACATCAACCACCCCGCATTAAGTTCGCTCGATCGGACTCTACTCCAGTCCTGAGATTTCTCTCGTGGGTTTTGCTAGATATCGAGAAATCCCTTCTGGGTTCGAGTTGTTTCCCGCTGGGATGGCGAACTGGGGAATATTTGCCGACTCCAAGTCCACGGAATCTGTGACCGTCAGCTTCAGAATACCGTACTACACTCACTGGGGTCAGAGCCTGCTCGTGTGCGGCTCTGAGCCGTTGCTCGGATCGGGGGATGTGAAGAAGGGCGTGCTGTTGACCCCGTCTCACCACGGCGACGAGCTCATATGGCGCGGGAGTGTCACCGTGCCGAGTGGTTACACGAGCGAGTACAGTTATTATGTTGTGGACGATGGAAGGAAGGTGTTGAGATGGGAGATGGGGAAGAAGCGCAGATTGGCGTTGCCCGAGGGAGTGAAGGATGGTGATCTGGTGGAGCTTTATGATCTTTGGCAGGTCATCCTTTTTCTGAGTCTTCTTCTGCCAAATTTTTAGTCTCTTAATGTGTCGTGGAAACAGAAGAAAGTCTACGATTCTTGCTTTTATTTGGTTGGTAACTGGAAAGGGGTGAGGAACTCACTCTAGAATGTGTATTTGCGGACTTGCGATTCTTGTGAATAAGTTCCTCTGTATTGTCTAGTGGTAGATTGCTGTTGTGGGAAATAAGTGGAAGATGGGTGGGAGTGTCTCCGTTGCACTCCAAGGTTCTTGGAACTTACCTTTGTTCTCTTTCCGGACCAAAATGGATCTACGATAAGATCGATATATGCAACGGAGTGTTATACAAAGTTAACAAACTTGGAATCAGGGGTGAAGAGCGATTATAAAGTAAAAATCTGGACAATAAGATAAAGATAGAAGAGTAATGCAGAAGTTGAAACGGCAGTGCTCACTGTCCTCGACTTAATCCCTTATATAATATCCAGATTGCATTTTGCTGTCACAACCTCCATTGTTCTGGGGTCCGGCGACTTGATGATTCTTCACTTTATTCTGAAGTTGGACTGTTGCTTTGTGCTTCTCATCTTCCATCTATATTTTTGTTTGTTTTGCTTAATATATTATCTTTGTTTAGCTCTTGAAAATCTGAAAAGCATAATCACGGGTCTAGTGCAACTTTGATCATCCACCTTAGGGCAGTTGAGAATGTGAGGTGTTTCTGAGGTGTCTTAAACTGGAATACTGGAGACGTTTAGATCAAGTAATTTAGCCCCAACGATTATGTTTTCGTTTAGCTCGCATTGTTGTTTGATGTTTTGAAAGTTCTTTGACAAGAACTGGTGCTCAACTTCTTCTTTGAAGTAGATCTTGATGAGTAGTAGCTGATACCTTTTTCCCAGCAGACTGGTTCAGATACTCTCCCATTCAGAAGCGCGTTCAAAGATGTCATCTTTCGTAGAAGTTCGAGTGTGGGCATAGAGAGACCCCTTGTAGTACTTCAGAATACTTTGGATGAAATTGGTAATTTGTTCATTTAGACTTTTTATGAAATTGTTGCATGTAATATCTTTTGAAACTTTTCATGTAACTGACTGGTTCATTTTGAGCTTGGGTTACATGCAGATTCTGTCCTTGTTCATTTTCGAATATGCTGCCCCAGTATAGAAGAGGACACTGCAGTAAGCTCCCCTTTCCAACTGAACTTTTGACTTGTTTGTTTTAAACAATTTTTTATGTTCCATTTCTTATCCTGTTGAGCTTTTAGGTGTATGTGATAGGGAGCTGTTCAAAATTGGGGCAGTGGAAGATTCAGAATGGAGTTAAACTTAACCATGCTGGTGATTCAGTTTATCATGCTGATTGCGTAGTCCAAAGAGGCGACTTTCCATTAAAATATCCTTTCGAGTTCCTTTTGGCTTCAACAATTGACTGCTTTCAAGTAGTATCTTCTTGGCTGTTAGTTTGGCTATTGAAAGCCTCTCTCTCACTCCTTAACCATCTTTTATACGTACAAGTATTGTACATATGGCAAGGCAGGGAACATTTCTCTGGAAATCGGCTCTCAACGGGAACTTTCTCTTGAATCCTCCAAAAGTCAACCAAGATATATGTTCCTCTCTGATGGCATGTTTCGAGTAAGCAAGTTCGCTGTTACTCAGCTTTTAAGTGGTATGATATGTGACATTCAGTGACATTCTCTTCACATCAATCTCTTTCTTAGGCAATGCCATGGCGCGGTGCTGGCGTTGCTATTCCCATGTTTTCCATCAGATCTGAAGAAGATGTTGGGGTTGGGGAGTTTCTTGACTTGAAGTTGCTTGTAGACTGGGCTGTTGAATCTGGATTTCACTTGGTTCAACTTTTACCCATTAATGATACATCTGTACATGGAATGTGGTGGGACTCGTATCCTTACAGGTAAGTTGTCTCCTCAACAGTTCGTACACATGATTATTATGGGAATAAGTATGTCTTCTTTCTTCCATTCATTCCTGAATCTTACTTTCTTCTAGTTAATAGTTGCAGCAAAGAAAAATCTAATAACAGATTGTTTTTGCACCATCTGATCTTCACATACCAGTTGCTGCATGTGGTTAATTTTCTTTGATCGACTCACAAGCATGGCGTCTATTTAATCTTTATCGACCTTGTTTTGGAGCAAGAAATCAGGACAAGGGTTGAGGTTCTGGATAGAGAGGTGCTAAAGTATGCAAAACTCACCGTGATAAATATATTTTGGCACAGAAATTCAATTGAGGATTGCCTCTATATGTGGAATAGGACAATATCATTGTGAAGCACCTGGAAGTGGGTGAAGAAGCACAGAAACTGACGCCTAGGCGATATCTTGTAAACGACATTGTTTAAAAAGCTACAGCTTTTTTAATTAAGAGAACCAGGCAACAAAGAGCTAGATGCTTCTGATGCATGATTCATTGGTGAAATCAATTTATACATCGCTAGTTATCAGTCATTCTCCGTAGAGAAGGTTGAAGTTTATTATGATAGTTTTCAGGTTTTCATCAGGTTACCTATTTGGTTATTTTCCTCCTTGTATTCATGCAGCTCACTTTCAGTATTTGCATTACATCCACTTTACCTGAGACTGGATGCTCTTTCGAAGAATATACCAAATGATATCAAGGTGGTGTCTGTAACTTTTCATCTTTGCTTGCGATAGATATGTTGAGAGCAGCTTCTTTACTATCAAGCTTTGAACACTCAAGCATATCGTTAGTTACAAAATTGATCTGTACTCCTTTTGTCTTCCAGCATGATATTCTGAAGGCCAAGGAGGAGCTGAATAAGAAGGTAACATGGTTTATTAGTTTCTTTGCTATCTAAGGATCTTTTTCCGATGCATATGCAGTAATTCTAACAGCAAACAAGCTAGAATTGGGCCACCTGGCTTCATTGGGAGAGAAAATTTCTGAAAAGCATGAGAGATTCGTGCATGGCAATAAATGATCACAGAGGCTGATGTCCAACTTCGCCCTACTCTTCTTGCTTTCTTTTACTGGTTCTATTTTATGCTATTTCACTCGTTCCAGCAGTATAGTTATCCTGTTGCTTAATAAAGTAAAATGCCTTCATCTATGCATTTTTAGCATTAAACGTTGAACTGTGACTTGGAGGTTTGGTTACCAACTAGTGATTATTTCTCGAGCTGGCAGAATAATCGTATCTCAAGGCGAAATACTTATATTTCTACTCCAATGCTGGTCAAATTTCCTTAAAATGGTTCCGCATACATATAGTTCTATCCTACTGCCCTCTTGTTTTGATGAACTATTCTGGAACCAACCTGCTCTAATGGGTCATTCATTGGTTTTGGAGACTTTCTTCTTGATAGAGTGGAGCAATCGTCTGTTCCTCATTAAGTCTATATACACTATCTGTTCATCTAAGTTTGCTTCTATTTACGAGATTGGTCATATGTTCTATGAAGACGAGTTGGTGATTAAGTGTGAAGCTGAGCTTTGTGTTTCCAGTTGAAGAACAGCTCACATCAGTAATCTTCTGCATGGGACATGTTAAGCATAATTGACATCTTTGGTGTTGCTAATTACTAAGTGCCTAATTATGTTATTGCAGAGGCCAATTTTTCTGTATATCCTGACATGGGAATTGCCTTAATTGGGTTTGGATGTCTAGGATGTTGATTATGAAGCAACAATGGCCGCAAAGCTTTCAATTGCCAGGAAAATCTTCACTCTTGAGAAGAAATCAGTTCTTAATTCAAGCACTTTCCAAAAGTTCTTTTCAGAGAATGAGGTCATACAAAATTTCTTTCTGTCCAGTTCTTATTAGTTTATGACGGTCTTGTTAGATGAGGATGCATGGTAGCCACTCATGAGTTGTGTCCTTTGAAGCCGCAGCTTTCACTCTGACTCCTGCTTCAATTGTTTGTAGGAATGGTTGAAACCTTATGCAGCCTTTTGTTTCCTACGCGATTTCTTTGAAACTTCTGATCACGGCCAGTGGGGTCGCTTTTCCCAATTTTCAAAGGAAAAGGTGATTTTTGCTTTTTTTTTTTTTTGTAGTCAAGTTGGTGTGTCTTTTTATTCAGTTTTTATTGGTGAACTTACCGGATTTTTACTCACTCTAATTGAAGATCTGATAAGATAGTCCTTCTTTCCTCACAGCTTGATAAACTTGTCTCAAAAGAGAGCTTGCACTATGACATTATATGCTTTCACTATTACATCCAATTCCATTTACACTTGCAAGTAAGTGTATACATTTCTTCATTTTCATGCATTCTGGAAATATTCACTAGCCACCCTGGCATTTTTATTGGTTGAAACATTATGACTTGGCAGTTGTCAGAAGCAGCTGGGTATGCTAGAGAGAAAGGAGTGATCTTAAAAGGAGATCTGCCTATTGGCGTTGATAGAAATAGTGTTGATACCTGGGTCTATCCAAATCTGTTTCGGATGAACACGGCAACTGGAGCACCTCCTGATTATTTTGATAAGAACGGGCAGAACTGGGGGTTTCCTACTTATAACTGGGAGGAAATGTCGAAGGATAATTATGCTTGGTGGCGTGCCCGTTTAACACAGGTTCTTGTTGGAATATAATAGCACAGTACTGTGTGTCAATGACTTTTGAGCTCTTGGTTTGCACAATGGTCATTATTTTAATAACCATGAATATGAATTTTTTCACCAGATGGCGAAGTACTTCACAGCTTACCGAATTGACCACATACTTGGTTTCTTTAGAATCTGGGAACTTCCAGAGCATGCCATGACAGGGCTTGTTGGTAAATTTAGACCATCAATTCCTCTAAGTCAGGTACTTCTAATCTTCTTGATTCATACTGAAAACAAAGTTCGCAGAGATTATTTCTTGTTATAAAAGAGCAATCTTCCTCTTTTTAAAGCTTTTTATAGTAAAAATGATGTCTAATTGTAGGAAGAACTTGAACGAGAGGGATTATGGGACTTTAATCGTTTGAGCAATCCTTACGTCCGGCAGGAATTATTGCAGGTGCTTTTTTCTTCTTTGACGTGTTGTGATCGCTGTCTGTACATTCAAATGATTTAAATTTGTCAATTAGTACCACTTAGAGTGGCTTTTTTGTCCAAGGTTTTATACTTCTTAGGAACAATTTTCTCCCGTTGCAGGAAAAATTTGGAGAATCATGCCCTTTTATTGCATCTAATTTGTTCAATGAATATGAGAAGCACCTTTATGAGGTAACAATCAGGAGTTAAAGCACCGTAAAGCTCTATGTTGTTCTCTGTCTTATGATTTTTCGCCTGTAAATTCAGGTTGACTGATGTCTCTCTGAGGGACTTCATAGTTTCAGGTTTAGTTGGCCATGTCTGCTTAATCCAGTTGAGAGTTATATTGGTTTGAACTTAAACTAACAGTAATGGAGTTTCATGCGTCTGTTATGTGTCAAGATGTTTAGTTGTACTTATGTGGAGATACGGGTGCCACAAAATTCATACTTTAAGTTATGATTTGGAAAACTCTATTCATTGTTAAAGGGCAAAAAGTGCTATCAAGGGACATGGGGAGGTACAAAAGTGAACAGAAGAATAAGTGAAGGAGAAAAGGACAATTGAAGCAGTCATTTATCCTGTTAAACCATATAATATAGATCCTCTTTGTACCCTGTTGGTGTGAATAGAGGCCTGATTTGGTAGTAATAGCCTCTTCTCCTTGCAAAAATTTCTGGTAATGTCAGTGAGGAGATGGGAAAAAGATTTACTTGCTTGTAGGCCCTGGATGGAATTTGATGGCGCTGTGCTCTTAGTGGCTTTACACATGTCTCGAAATTGCGAGTTCAAATGAAGTATAACTTATTTGCCTCCGCTGTATAGCCTTGTTGCTTTATTTGCTTGTGGAATTTTATTGCCTTTTAGATGTGTTATGAGAGCATCTTGGCCTAGCTTCAACTTCAGATAGTTCTTTCTGTCCACTGATCCACTGATTCACATGCTTGATTTTGTAGTTCAAGGAAGACTGCAACACAGAGAAGAAAATTGCTGCAAAGCTGAAGTCATTTGTGCAAAGGTCCCTGGTGGAAGATGAAAATAAGTTACGACGGAGTCTCTTTGACCTTATACAGGTAATAAGAATCAATCTTATTTTAATCCTAAAATTTGGTGCCCTTGTTTTTTCTGCTTTCCACTTTTACTTGTTAGAATCTATTTGCATTTGCAATCCTAGCTCTGTTGCATCTTGCAGAATATAGTTCTTATCAGGGATCCTGAGGATGTGAAGAAATTTTACCCTCGTTTCAATCTGGAAGATACATCAAGTTTTAAAGACTTAGATGATCACAGGTATCAATCTTTGGGTTCTCAGTGTGTCACTGAGTGATGTATGACAAACCTGAGCTTGACTAATGTTGGTTCAGTCTATGGTAATGGTTTAATTGCTGGTTATTGTGTCCTGCTAGAAAAAACTGGGGTTATTTTGATCTCTTCGGTCAAATAATAATTTCACCCTGTGCTGTGTTTGGGTTTCTTGATGGAGTGAGGGGGCTTTACTAGAAGATAAATGAGTACTTCGCTTTGTGACATTTATATGTAATGATATTTTTTATATGCAGCAAGAATGTTTTGAAGCGGCTGTACTATGATTACTATTTTCACCGGCAAGATAACCTGTGGAGACAAAATGCATTGAAGACATTGCCAGTCCTCCTGAACTCTTCAGATATGCTGGCTTGTGGAGAAGATTTAGGGCTCATCCCGTCATGTGTACATCCGGTATGTCTTCCACTTCTATAGGAACCTTTTTCTAATAAGTGGCTGTCGTAACTTTGACATTATCTCACAGGTTATGCAAGAACTTGGACTAGTAGGTTTGCGCATCCAGCGAATGCCTAGTGAACCAGATCTTGAGTTTGGTATTCCTTCTCAGTACAGCTACATGACGGTATGATCCTACATCCACCTCACTTGTTTGAATACTTTGCCAATCTCACTTGTTAAGTTGTGCTTTAAGCTCGATTCAGATATCTATATGTTTGTCTATCCATAGCAACCAAAGAAAGTCAAATTTGCAGTTGTCTTTTTATTGCTCATCAAGTCTGCATTCTATGTGTTCATAAGAGAACTTCCCTCTCCTTATGTATGCATGTCTGTGCGCCTGAAGTACTAAAGAAAAGAAATTCTCCAAAACCCAACATGTATTAGAACTAAATAAGTTATTGACGAAAAATCTCCTGTTACTTAGGTGTGTGCTCCTTCTTGCCATGACTGCTCTACCTTACGTGCTTGGTGGGAAGAAGATGAAGACAGAAGGCGTCGTTTCTTCAAGAATGTGGTGGGTTCTGATAAGTTGCCCCCAAATAAATGCGTCCCTGATGTTGCATATTTTGTTTTACGCCAACATGTCGAAGCTCCATCCATGTGGGCAATCTTCCCTCTTCAGGTATCTTGCCTGACACAGTATTCAGCTATTCGATTTGCATTGAACTCATTTTTAGGAGTGCTGATCCATTGTCATACCCTTCTTGGTTCCTTTGCTTAATTTCTTAATTTACTTTTTTTTTGTTTGGATATCCTGTGACGTTGGTTGTGCTCAAGTCATGTTTGTGTTGATGTCAGGACTTGCTGGTGTTGAAAGAAGAATACATGACTCGTCCAGCAGCCGAGGAAACAATCAATGATCCGACCAATCCAAAGCATTACTGGAGATACCGTAAGCTTAATCCCTCTGTTTTTTTTTTTTTGCAATTAAAATATGAGAGATGATTCTGCAAAGTTTTATGGTTTGCTTAAATTTTTGAATCCTTGAATTAAGTCGAGAAGATGCAAAAACTGCACTGAGTTTTGAGATGTGTGCATCTTGAACTCAGGTGTACATGTGACGTTGGAGGCCTTGATGAAGGACCGAGATCTCATATCCAAGATTAAGAATCTTGTGCGTGGGAGTGGAAGATCACATCCTCATCTTGTTGAAGCTAATACGAGTGGCAGTCGAGAAATGGGAAATGCTACCCCAGAAAAGAAGTTAGTCAGTGGAGAAGCCTTAATCACACAGTTAAGTGGAGCTCCACAGAGGGAGAGCCTGGTGGTTTCATGATCCAGCCGGTGCTTGTAAGCTAGACATTTTATTGGAAAATCAGGAGGAGGAGGTCCCTGGAGTATCTGCTTTATTGAAGTTTGAATATTTGTTTTCTTAATAAGCATAGAATAACCTTTTACTGCCACAGAACTGAGGAATAATACTGTATAATACGACACGGTTCGACTTATATACATCGGTATATATCCACTTATCCCATGAGATAGTGAAGTGCATAGTCGAACTGATTCATTCCCATATCGCTCCAGTACTCACTCTGTGAATACTACTGTCAGTTGCATCTTGAGGCGAGGGAAGAAGGACGTTCTTCCCTTTTCTCGCGGTGATGTCACGTGGCAAATGTTTTTTCGTCTCGCGGCATGGGACCTGGCAGGCCAGCGAGAGGTCTATGAACGTCACTGATATGGAAGAGTTTCACGAAGATCATGATAATCAAGCTGGTACTTTGCCTCATTTCCGTCAATATCAGTATTCTTCTATAATTACACTGTTCTCTAGTTGCATCAATACTGATAAAGCAGTGTATCTCTCAACGACCGAGCTTGTATGCGTGTTTTGTTGCTCAAAGATATTCAGAACGGCATGCGGTCGAAACCTGAATTGGCATGTACGTGGTTCTAGGTCGTTGATGTTTGCTCATGCAAGATCAACACAGGTCATGTAAATATTAGCACCAAGACGAGGGGACGTGCTGTGGCTATTATCTGTCTTCTGATGCGGATGCACTGCCCACCAGCCTAGCACCTTGCGAGTGAGATTTTCATAACCTTTGTTCGATGCTATATGACGACTTGAAAATGGCGTTTCAAAACTCACGCAGAAGCAGTGGTGTGACTCTTGCACGCCGATGCTCTCATCTGTGAACTTGCAGAGTCCAAGCGTTCATCCGATCACGCATGATGATATTTCAAGACAGGAGCATGAACTAGAGCTAATGATCTCTTCCTTCCATATTTTCATATCACACTGTTGTCGTTTTAAATGGTGTTGGGGTTAATGGTTTGATCGGTTATTCGATTTATTCAAGATTGACATGAGAGACTTACCAATCAAGTCACTTATGCTACTAAATAGAAGTTCAAACATATGATTAGATGTCATCTCCCTTTCGAAAAAATTATTAAAAAAGTCTGAAATCTATTGCAATTATGTCAATTCAGTCCTAAATATTTTGCATATTTGATCAATTTGGCCAGAAATTGCTGATATGGAGGTTGGCCTTCCTATTTCATGTGGCCGGCACTAAAGAGTTAATATTTTTTTTTTTGAAGTGTGCATTTTTTTTTTCCCCTTTCCTTTCTTTCTTCCTCTAGTCGGTCGTCGGACTTCCGCTAAGAGGAGAAGGCCAATGAGGGTAAGCCTCGCTCACCCTTGGCAAGGCTGACCCCTCATCTTTGCTGGGTGAGCTTGATCTTGCTCTCCGTGGTAAGGCTGAGACTTGCTCATCAATGGCATCGGCTCGATGGCGAGTTCAGCCTCTTGCCTTTGGTTGAGTGCCGGGATTGGACGAAGAATGAAGGGAAGAAAAAGAAAAAAAAGAGAGAAAGAGAATGAAAAGAAAAAAAGCAAAATTAATAAACCTAGAAAATATTAAAATATTTTAAAAAATTATCTACGTCAGTATCAGTCGAGCTACAGAGGTTTGTATTAGCGATTTTTAGTTAAAAATTAATCGGATGAAATAAAATGGCATAAATGTAAGATATTTAGGACTGAATTAGCATAATTACTATATATATATTTTTATTCTCTCTCTCTATCACATAAGTCATGTTCATATTTCTCAATCATTTCATTTCACTTCTTTACCTTACCAGAGAACTTTATCAATCAATCACTTTTGGTTGGAGGTCAATTAATTGATTTGGTGGTGGTCTGGAACGAAATTCGTTCGGCCAATCAAATAAGATTTGCCCCTACCTCTAGAAATGTTCATTTCGCGATGTGCGTGATTTTATGTTCCGACCCTTCATGAAAGAAGTAACAAAAAATTTGAGGAAACATTCCGTAGATGGAGACTTTTAGTTAGGAGTTCGGTTTCGCCTCCGCCTAAATATTCTCGATTCGCCATTAATACGAAGTCTTTCAATTTCCCCTGTGAATGGCGATTGCTAAGCCTCCCCCCCAATTAAAAGTAATCGGACCAACTCCGAAACGACATTGTTTAGGATCCGACTCTTATTCCGAATCCTCGTCCATTGTCGGATTGGGGAATTTAGGAGGGGCGGCCAGAAATAGGGAAGCAGTTACCTCGGAAGACGCAGCGAAATTCGGGGATTTGAGTTGGGTTTTCTCGCGAACGAGGAAAGGATCGATTTTTATCGTCCGATTGACTGATGTTTAACAAAAGGGGTCGTGGGTCTGAAGGGTGGGCATCCGGGGATTCCTCTAGGAAAATTTATAAAAATAGAAGAAAGGGTTCCTTTGTTTTCTTTGATAAAGTGGGGACGGATTGATCCTCTCGCGCTCCCGTTGCTCTTCGTCTCCCCTGAATGCCTTAACCAGTGTTCAGGGTCTCTCTCTCTCTCTCTCTCTCTCTCTCAATTCCTTTCTGACTCTGTGTTGGGGTTTTTGTCATGGCTTATCGTGTGCTTTGGAGAAATTTTGGCCGTCTTGTTCATTTTGTTGGCTCGAGCGATTCTTAATTCCTTATGATGATGTTCTTTTTTCTTTCATTGCTTTGTGTTGGCTCTTCGCGGTCGATCATTTCATTTCCTCCCGCATTTTGTTCCCGCATTGTTGAGATGGGATGCGATTGTAAGCATAAGAAGAAGAAGAAGAAGAAGAAGAAGAAGATTAGCAATGTGATTGCCTGAAATCATTTTGTATAATTCCAAGCATGCTGGACTCTGGTTGTACCTGTTGTTTCAGTGCTCAGGAAACGTAATTTAGAGAAGAATAGAGAAATAGAGGAGAGCCCGCGAAACATTTTTGTCGTAATTTTTCTTCATAATGTGCGTTGGATGAAATTGCTGTGTGTTCATGACATTTTATCTCATTTTTTCAGAAAATTTTGGCGATTTTGTGCGGAGGAGCGAGGGATTTTGTAGGTTGGTGCATTCCATATTAGATCCATTTGCTCACTAGAGAACTCAAAATACTTTCTTTCTTTTCATTATGCGATGGTTGATGATGAGCTTTTGTTTTTTGGGTTTTGGTTTGTTCTGTCTTTTGTTATTAGTATTATTATTTTTTAAATCCTTGTCCTTCTCCATTGGAACATGCAGGTTATAATGGATCCAGTGCTTATGAGTTGAACCTGCTACGTGATTGTCATCGGCAAGTCAACGTTAAAGTGTGGCACCGTATATAAGCACCTGCATTATTTTGGTAGGCAACATTTATTTTATTTTTTCTAGGATATGGATTCGTAGATTTTTTTGTTGTCATTCTGTCGGGAATGAAGCACAGACTTAACTGGATTATCTTGCGGGTCCATTTCACTAGCATTACTCAATGGAGTAGGAAGCCAAATCAGAAAGATTTTTTAGGTTCAATCTTGCGGAAGTTCCATCCGGTCGCGTCACACAACACATTTTACTTATGTCAGTTTCACAGCACCACACAGAGAATGCTTGTGACTAGCAGTACGATGAATGCGCACTTTGTCACTGGTGATCATGGTAAGGCTGATATGAAAACTGAGGGATTGAAGAGATCGAGAAATGAACCATCTTTTTTTCGAATTCTTTTACTGTCAATATAGATCCTTAAACAAACTTTCACCCAGCAATGGCTAGAATGATGCAATTATGTTACTCCAAAGATATGCTCGCGTGTTAGGGGCTGTTCTTTATGGCGACTTATCCAACTTGTTTTAGTTGTCAAATGTTCATCTCAGTTGATGTGCCATTAGGACTGACTCAAAGCTGTCTATTCTTGGATGCAGTTTCTGATGGCCAATCCATCCAGGAAGACTTGTTCTCTGGGATTCCTCTGAGGATTATCCTGGCCCTGCCCTGCTGCCATTTGGTCTCTTGAACGAGTTCCCCAAAATGGCAGTAGCTGTTGATCAGCATCATGGATTTAGGCCACTGAGCCGGCCTCAGAGATGCAAACTTCAATCCTTCACTCACCTTGACTTCACTGTAATTGATCTCGGCCAAACCCATCTGGCCCATTCCTCAGACCTAGCATTTGATATTGCTAATTTCCACCGATGCTTCTCCACCCCTTGCCTGTCCCTAACCACCCAAGCGGAAGAAGACTTTGATAGGAATCCCCGAATTGAGATTCTTGGTGGCTGCAAGTCCTTCAGAGCTCGTGCCCTCGTTGTAGAGGTTGCCATAGCAATGGCTTCCGGTGTCAATCCTGTGCCAGTGTCGAGTGGACTCGGCGGAGCATACTACATGCGTGGCCGAGATGGGCATGACATCGCTGTGGCAAAGCCTGTTGACGAAGAACCTTTAGCTTTCAACAACCCTAAAGGCTTCAGTGGTCTGATGCTAGGCCAACCTGGCATGAAACGATCCATATGTGTCGGTGAAAGCGGCTTTCGAGAACTGGCTGCATACATTCTTGATCATGGCGGATTTTCCGGTGTTCCTCCGACTGCTTTGGTGAAGATCTCTCACGTTTTTAATGAAAATGAGGTGTCATCAACATCATTAGCACCTTATAAGATTGCGTCGCTGCAACGCTTTGTGGATCATGATTTCGATGCCGGGGAATTGGGTCCCTCTAGCTTCTCGGTGACATCGGTTCATCGGATTGGGATATTGGACTTGAGAGTGCTAAATCTTGACAGGCACGCAGGAAACATTCTGGTTAAGAAACATCCGAATGAAATTTCTACAGCTGGGTCACTGGAACTTGTGCCAATAGATCACGGCCTTTGCCTACCTGAGTTCCTCGAGGATCCTTATTTTGAATGGCTGCATTGGCCACAAGCCTCTGTTCCCTTTTCCGATTTAGAAGGCGAATACATATCCAACTTAGACCCCTTTGAGGATGCTGAGCTTTTGAGGACCGAGGTTCCTTCTCTGAAGGAGTCCTCTGTCCGGGTTCTCATCCTATGCACCATATTTTTAAAACACACTGCGGCTGCTGGCTTCTGTCTCGCAGATATAGGTGAGATGATGACTCGCCAGTTTTCTTGTGGGCAGGAGAATCTCAGTTTATTGGAGGAGCTGTGCGTTCAATCCAAGGCTGGCATGTCGATTACTCTGGGCGACGATGTGCCCGTTCATGAAACAGACGATGGAAACGACCTTGAAGTCACTCTGTTTGACATGGAAAATGAAGATGACATGAATGAGGACATGGACCTCCCTGAGACGGCTAGGCCACTTAAAGTTCCCAGGTTTTTATCTGTCAAGTCAATGTCCGGGCTGCCCGACGTGTATTTATCTCCAAAAGGGGAGGAAAAAGGCCCACTGATTTGTGAACACGAGTCGTATGCGGCAGAAGATGATGAGGGTGAAAATCATGATGCTGCCATCAATGGTCACAAGATGGGGGTTTTCAACCGGAGCATGAGTTTCGCAGTGCACCAACACGGCAATGAGGGTGAGGGGATCTCTTTTGGAGATATGAGCGAGGACAAGTGGGTTCTGTTCCTCGAAATCTTCCAGAATCTCTTGCCCGAGTTCACAGAGAACGCCAGATGCAATGGCTTGAAGCAGAGGTTGGGAACTTCCTGCGACTTCTGAGGATTCTCCAGATCAATAGAACGATTAAAGATCACCAAAAAGATAAAAAAAAAGAAACCGGACACGGTTGCTTGTAATTACTGTGGACCAATTTTCGTATTATGTATCCCAAATGACCCGCTAGAGTAGATTGTAGAGAACAACCGTGCGGCGGCCCGACGCAAAAGGAAAAGCGATCGGCAAGTCGCCATCCTTTCCTTTTTCTACCGTCTCGCGCGTGTTTCTCCGCATTTTGTACTATCATACCATGCGAATGTATCAGTGTGTATGTATTGTGTATAGGCTCATTGCGGCCTTTATATGAATGTGTTGGTTTACTTTGATCTGCAAAATCAAATTGAGCGTTTGGTTCCCTAGAACATGACAGTGAATCCATTCCAAAGTCCTGGCAATCGGCGTCGCTGCATCTCTTGTCCTGTGTTGACTTGAGAATGGCAAAGAAGACAATAGCCGTCAAGCATCGAAAGTTTTTAGTCAATGCGAGGGTACAAGGGAATTTTGGTCTTAAAAATATAAATGAAAGAGGAGTAAAGGGATAATGATATAAATGCTTTTTGACTTTCGATGTAATATGATTTTCAAATTTTTTATTTATTTAATATGATCTCTAAATTTTAGTCGATGTGTAACGTGATCTTCAAACTTCTAATATGTACAATTTATCCATAAACTTTATTTTAATGTACGACATGATCCTTGATATATATTTAATTTAATCTCTGAATTATGTAAAAATGTCTAATATAGTCATTTCATTAATTCAAATTCATGAATAATATTAAATATTTTCATGTAGTATAAAGAATAAATTAAATATGTACTAAAAGTTTAAGAATTATATTTAATAACATAATAATTTAGTGTTATCTTATATCTTAGGTTAAAATTTCGAGACAATATTCAATAGATTAAAAATTTATAAATCATATCACCTATTAAATCAAAATTTATTGATAATATATGTCGTTTTCTTCATCTTCCGATCATGTTTAAAGGGGGGAGAGACAATTTTCGTCTTTGACCTAGCACAATTCACAAGCAATCCATTTGGCTGCGACAGTCAAAGGTCAAAACTTTTTCTCTTCTTCTTCTTCTTCTTCTTCTCTAACCTCCTCCTGAAAATCTGACAATGACCATCAGCATCTTCGATCACGAGCTCCCCGACGACACCCACAACCTCTATGACGTCACCTTCTACGATCTCACTGTCCGCACCCTCCTCACCCACTCCCCTGCCATCGCTTCCTCCTGGCTGTCGTCGCGTGGCTCCCAACCCCTCGTCGTCGGCTTGGACATCGAGTGGCGACCCAACTTCAGCCGAAACGAGGATAACCTCGCTGCCATCCTCCAGCTCTCCGTGGGTCTCCACTGCCTCATTTTCCAGCTTCTCCATGCTCCTGAGATCCCCAAGTCCCTGGCTGACTTCCTCCTTGATCCCCGCCACGTCTTCGTCGGGGTTGGCATCAGCGAAGACGTGGAGAAGCTGCTCTGCGATTACGGCCTCGGAGTCGCCAATAAAGTGGACTTGAGGGACCTGGCAGCGAGGGAGTTGGGCCGGGAGGAGCTGAGGAGAGCCGGCGTAAAGGCGCTGGCGAAAGAGGTACTAGGGAGGGAGATCGAGAAGCCGAAGCGGGTCTCGAAGAGTCGGTGGGACAACCCATGGCTGACGAGCGTGCAGGTCCAGTATGCGTGCCTGGACTCTTTTGTGTCACTCCAGATCGGAGAGACTCTGAACGCCGGTGGTGCTAGGCCATGAGGCCTTTGCTTGTGGATGAAGGAAGGTAAATTCTGGGATTTGAGTGGAGCGTCTTGCTAGGTCTTTCGGGTTTTTATAATTGCTTCTTGTGCAGGAATCGGTTCCTGAATATCCTGACTGCAATTTATGGATAATAATTTTTTCTTTGTGATGTGATACTGAGTGATGATTTGACATAGTTCGACGGTCGCATTGCGTTTTTTTTTTTTCTTCTTTTTCAAAAGCAGGTTGGGATGTTGTTCATCTGCTGTGCTTGTCCCAATTTCATTAGATATGGCAATGTTGTTGGGATGGGGTTCGCTTCTCATGGTGTTGTCCGTCATCTGGGATTCGGATAAGATGCATAAACCCGGCTTTGTTAGTAAAAATGGGGATTTGATTGTATTCTCTATGTGAACTGAGCAAACATGCGAGGACAGCAGATTAAAGAAAGCATCTCTACTGGAGGCTCTCTTTCTATATTTCGGAAATCATAAATGCGATGCCAAGGCTTTAGAATGATCTCTCTGGCTTGATTTGGATTTAAGTTCGCTCTGAGAATTAGATATTTCCCATTTAGGCATTGGCACGTCATATCTGGTGCGATTTGTAAACTCACGGCCGTTATATTATTAGGACCATGGAAACCCTGCCTAATTAGGTGAGGATGCACATTAAGATTTCCTCTCTCGAGTTATAAATCTTGTCTTTTCATCTTATGTTGATCATGCATGGTACACATGAGACTAGTGCTATTATATGGACAGTGGAGCTCATCTGTTGTCCTATCTTCTCGTGGCCTGGATTAGGAAAAATTGGGTTCATTGTCTAAACTACTGCTGTCGAATGTGTGCCAGACAATGCAAGAATGAGATTTAGCTGGTGATTAATGCGCAGTTTGTTGTAATTTAGGTTGTGTGAAAGCATGGGTTTGATGTTGATGATGGTTTTTGACTATCGACGTGCAAGCGTGTATGTACTTAGTTAATGTTGGGTAGAGGATGAACAAGGAAACAAGTTGTATAGTTTTAAGGGATATAGGGAATGGGATAAGGAAAGATTGATTCACTAGTTTATGGAGATGGTTTTACAATAGTTGGGGGAGGTGTTGGTGGAGGAGCATAGGATGTGTATTTTAAGCTCATCTCCCAACACTCCTACACATACGAGGATCAAGCTCTATTTATAGAGCCATTCCACCGTCATAGTGCAAAATCTATGCAACTTGCAGAGATTATTTTGTGGATCTTTCTACACTCATGCTGATGCGGGCTTCTCTTTACCATGATACCTAACTGCTCATTAAAGACTTGAACACCACTAAACTTAACTTCCCACAATTAGACTAGAATCTTTTTCCTCGTGCTTTCATGCATAGGCATGTGTGTCAGCGAAAAGGAATGGACAGAGTTTACTGAGACCCATCATCTTGATGCTTCAATGTGAGTACTGAATGATGACTAAGGACAGATTAGTTGGTTATGATTCAGGTCTGCAATGCGTTTGTTTTGGTAGGTATCTTCTCTCTTATCGGTGCATGAGTTTCATCGCTGTTAGCTTTCTTCATTGCTACCCTTAGTATAAGGAAGCTTACTACAATGAAGTTTGTCAGCAGCTACCTTGGTAATTCAGGTGATTAGTGTAGCTACACGATGGCAAAAGAGAAAGGAGAGAGCCTGATAGTGCAATCCTCACTAGTTATGGGACTTTCCTTTTGTGAATCACCACTCTATTCTTCCATGGAAACTTCTATATTTCCTCAAACTAAGCGCGTCTTTATGTCATAACGGTCCTTACTGTGATTAATGCATTGAAATGAAGCAGAGGTTTCAGGAATGTGTCTGAGCCATGTACAGCTAGAGACTGATGGAACTTATGAGAACAACTGTGATTAATGTTTGTGCGTGGTTTCCAAACCAATTATGGGTTAGCTGTAAATGGATGGAAATGTGGGTTGACAAGTATTTGATTCTTGAGAGATGAATGCAATGCAGGAGTGTCATCTTGTGGCCATGCTCATTCCTGTTCCACATTTAAAGATACCAAAGATGTGATGCATTAATGCGCACTTTCTTACCAATTGAACTTGCGCTGCATTATTAAGCAAATGTGCTGTCCATATTTTTGGTTTTGCACATGCTGAGGGGAAATTCCAGTGCAGGTGAAGTTGGTGTCAATGCGTATGTTTGATTACTAGGATTCTGTACGATCCCTTGCTTCTAATTTTTCCATCTTCACTGTTCAACGTGAGAGAAGATGATGCAATTGAAGAACTTGCAGGACCTAATCCAGAACTTGTAGTCAGTTTTCCAGGCTGCCCTGATTGGCTGCGTTCGCCGGCAATCCATTGTGGCCTCAGTATTTCCCTTACCGCAGGGTGATGTCTTGACCTTAAGAAGTTTTGGTTCCCGGACCTTTAAAATCCTAAGCTGCAAAATAAAATTTGAACACTTAGGCGCCGCATGATTCAATTTCTGTCCAGAAATTGATTTTTCTATTTCTGTTTCAGAATGAGTTTCTAGGGAAAAAACTGCGTTTGATAAGGACATATAATTTCTATTTCTGGAATAGAAATCTGTTTGATATGATGCAAAAAATTCTGTTTCTATTTTTTTTTCATTTGAAGAATTTTTTTAATTTTGAGTTTGCAAGATGTTTATTCTAAGAAAAACTCAAATACGTATTATTAAGCGCAAAAAAATTGACAAATTTCATCATATTTTGTATTATGATCTAATTCTAGATTCACTTTAGTTGCATAAAATTTCCATTCTCTTCTAACTAAAAACGTTCAATTTGATTTGTTGTTCCAAGAGACGGGGAAAATCACATTACAACATCCTTACATAAAAAAAGAGACGAGATATGGAACCATCCTTACATTACAACATCACATTACAAAAAAAGAGATAAGAAAGTCTCAAATACAAAATAATACAAATACATTACACATGTCGAAACTACAATATCATGGAATCTGTGGCATATTGTGATCCATTGCCATTTTATTGGCAATACGTTTCCTAAACAAGTTCATCTCTGTTCCCTCCTCAATTGATGTATTACCCGGACCAGTAACCACATCTTCTGTATGTTCAAACAGGTGCTCTGGATTTCCATACAAGGAAAAGTTTTTATCCCTCATGTCTTGATCTCGAATGTAGTTATGAATAGCACAACATGCAATTACAATTTGTGCTTGCTTGCGAACTGTAAATGAGGGCATGTGTTTCAGAATGAAAAAACGACTCTTCAATACCCCAAATGATCTCTCAATGACATTTCTAAGTGAAGAATGTCTATGATTGAACAACTCTCTTGCTGTTGTTGGCCGTCTTGCGTTACCTCTATATTCGTTTAGATGATAGCGTTCGCCTTTAAAGGGAGTTAAGAATCCTGGATTTAATGCATATC
Organism: Melaleuca alternifolia; assembly: GCA_019926035.1. NCBI lineage: Eukaryota > Viridiplantae > Streptophyta > Magnoliopsida > Myrtales > Myrtaceae > Melaleuca > Melaleuca alternifolia. Next base: position 2,068,828 of record JAGKPW010002178.1, read on the forward strand.
CCGAATCTAGCACATAGTATTTGCCTACAACAAGTAATACAATTTATATGTCATGTTTGCGACTTAAATACAACAATAATAAAAGATTAGTTTTACGAAATATGTAAATACCTGGTGGTGGTCGAGGAAATTCTAAATTAGGATTCTCGAGTGCTACCGCTAGCACCCGACAATCGTTGGCAGATCCTTCCCAACCAGCATACACAAAAGTAAATCTCATATCAAACGAGCATGCGCACATCACATTCTGTGTAACAATTCCTTTCCTGCCTCTATATGGAATTTGCTTGGACGTAGCTATAGAAGCATGAACATAGGTACCATCAATAGCGTCTACGCAGCCCTGTCATTTAAAAATACCATTATTATGAAAAATGGATTAAGAAATATGAAACCGGTTAGGCAAAAGAATGTACAGAAATAATACCTTGAAGTAACGTTTATGCTTAGGATCCATAAGAATCTCATTTGGGATGACATCAAATGAAGGTGGAACAATAACCTCTTTTGCCAGCTTCTGAACTGCGTTCAAGACTTTTGTGAAATACTTGTTGATAGTTTGTCCTGAATGTTGAAATCTCTCACATAAATTTCTATTCGAGCTCTTGTGACAAATCATAGATAAAAAAAATACCAATTTGTTCATCTACTTTAATTTGTCGACCATCTTTCAACCAACCTCTTGACTTCATCAGGTTGCAAAGGTTGACAAACACGTGTCTTTCCATTCTGAAAGCTTCATATATTCTATCTGCATGTCCATGAAGAATCTCAATCATCCATTCAGGTCCTGACAATACACTATCCCTAATAGGTTCTCTTGTGTACATCGACATATCCATTGCACTAATGCAGAGCCATGTTATCAATACATGTATATCAGAATCATCAAAATCTATTTGAATTGATTCAACTGCTGATACTTGATCTGCACTTTCACCCCCGTCCATATTACCTATGTCATCACATGAAATAAGAATGTAAACACAACATTCAAGTCGAGAATCCAATAACACGCAACAATCTCAAAATAATCCAATAATACAATCCATAGCATCTCATATGATGACAATCCCAAATCATAAAACCATTAAACTACAAAACCAAAGTATCTCAAATAGATAAGTCATAATAGATGCAATCCAAACATAAATTCATCGCATATTTCCCTACATCTACTTAAAGAGAATCTAGAATTCCACGTCTCCTTTCAGGTAGAGCTAAGATGAAACCCTCCCTCCAAGATGCACTATCGCATGATTTATTCAGAGCTTTGTTGTGTAGATCCTGATCTAAGTCAGTCATGCCATTTATGATGGCCATCACAGCTCCTATGTAGTAGGGGTCTACATGTGCCGAGGAATGTGATGGTGCAGTTGAGGTAACTGAGCCACTAGTAGTTGATTGACTATTCTTGAATGCTATTAGTTCTCGAATGGCTTTGCAAGTGCTGGAAAAGTCTTCTGTCTTGCTCTTTTTTCTCTTGGCATTTAGAGTCCTGTCCATATGGTGCTTCCCGCGGTTTGAGTGTGTAGTCACGTCGGGTGTATGAAGTCCCTTATCAACATGTTGTTCATCAAATTCGTTTGGATCATCATTGAATGCAGCAGCACCACCCTCACCACCCTCACCACCATCAAAACCACTATGGCCATCAGTTTCATCTGAGGACATCACTACTTCTGCATTTCCTAATGTATGCTCTCCAGTAGCATATGTATCACCGAAAACAATGCACAAATCGGGATATTGAGGAAAACCATCCTTCCTAAATTTAGCCCAGTCCTTGTTATCCTGTCATTTTCAAAATAATGACATATATTAACAACATAATCAAAGGGTACAATCATAATATATACAAAAACAACCTAAGTAAAATGATACCTTTATGTGAGCCTCCCATACACTTTCATCCTCCACGGCAACCCTGTTGTTTATGTGATCCCAGCCAAATCCAGATTGTGATAAAAGTTTTTTGAAACTACCATACTGTCTCCTCAGTTTATTGACCCTATTTTTCAACTGAACTAAAGTAAATTGGAATCCTGTCCGTTTATTTAGTTCGGCACGTATGTTGTTCCATCCCGTTTTGTTGTAAGTAGAGGTGGGGTGATTTCCTTTTTTGACCTCTACTACCAACAAACTTATGAGCTCGTTGGTCAAAGGCTCGGTCCACTTTGCCATATTTTGGGGTGTCATTTTACCTTAATTGATTAAACATTGAAAATATCAATTTTAACCAGCAATTCAGCCAAATATACAACAGAAAATACAACACCAAACTCCATATCAACTTTAATATTAAATAGCCAACGAACAAAACAAACAAAACCAGTGATGAAAAGATCGATAAGTAATCAGTGATGTAATTGAGTATGATTGCAGCAAGCACCATTTCCCTCCTTTATAATGATTCATTCATCCAACTTCAGAACAATGGATGAAAAGATCTCCCTAAGGGTAAGTCTAGAACTAAATGTATTCCTTAATACAGTATAGGCATAAAGATCAAACAAAACCAAGTTTCAGAATATCTCGCAGTAATTGAGTCCAAATTAAGTGAAAGTTAGGCAAAGGAAAGATTTGAGATCATGTCCACAATCATACACATTGATACATACAAGATACTCGATCATAACTTCTCTGCTAGTCTCAGTAAGAAATTCTGGAAAATTTTCTTCAAGATAAAAACTTATGAAGGAGCCTCAATAAGAAAGTCTAGATACCATCCTCAACCCCGTGAGAGAGCGAACCTTGTCATTGACTAGAGTTTCCCAGCGAATCCATCTATTGCCATCGTAAGTATTATCAGAATACTCTGTAAAATGCATTATGGAGCAACAAGCTAATGTGACCAGAGAGCATGACCCAACTCTATCGATCTCAGCTGACTAAGCCATTACTCTTTTTATATCTCAGATGACCCAACTTTGTCATATTCCCAGATAATTACAAGCTCCTCCCAACATCCTCTTATATCTCAGCTTCCAAACTGCCTAAAGCTACATTCAAATAACCATATAGGCGACATGACAGGCAAACAAACGCAGGATACGATGCATTGCAAACTAAAGATGGAGCTCGAAACTCACGCAAGACGACGACTCGCCGAACTCAGTTCGTGGGGGCTTAAAAAAAGCATGGAACAACAATGACGATGGTCGAAGAACAGAATTTCCCTCCTCGATTCGGGGAGTCGGCGGCTTTAGGACGTGCCCAAGAGGCTTGGGCCAAGTCTCTGTTTGCTCGCGCGACGCACCCAAATCGTCGTCCTCGGGGCAGGTGAGAGAAACGAACACGAACTATGAATTACCCGAGAATGGAAGAGGCTCGGCGGAGGGGACCTTGCGGGGGGCGTGCCGTGGACGGTGTCTTGGGGGCCGCAGCGAACAAGTGGGGCGACGGAGGTGATGAAGGTCGACGATTCCAAGAGAGCTGCCTCGAACCAGGCTCGACGATTCCAAGAGAGGGGCGACGGCTCTGCACAGGAATCTCGGCGCAGCGGAGAAGGGGAGGAGGTGGAGTCGGTGGCCGTGACGAAGGCGATGGCTGGCGGAGGAGGTGGTGGCCACGACGGAGGAGGAGGACGAGGCGCGAAGACGAGGGCGGAGGACGAGGGAGGTGAGAGAGGCGTTCTGCAGATTGTGAAAGAGGAGTTAGGTTAGGGTAACGAAAGAGGGAAGAACCGGTTCTTTTTTACCCCAAAATTTTAGAAATAGAAAATTTTCTATTTTTTTTTCTTCCCCCAAAAACAGTTCTCAGTTTCAGAAACTGAGAAATTGCAAGATCCTACTGACGCGCTAAACTGTTCCAGAATGAGTTCTGAAGCTCCAGAACTCATTCTGAAACAGAAATTTTCCTTATCATGCAGCCCCTTAACTTACTCTGTTCTTATTCAATAACTACTCTAATTTTTAGAATGAACCGGAAATCATTTACAAGATCCTATTCTTCACAACATATAACACGCTACCTCAAATATCTATTTTTGGGACAATCTCATAAAAAAATTGAAGAGTTTTTTCTGTGAGATATCGACATTCTGAACCTTTTTATATGTCTTGCCAATACTTCAAACTTGTACGAGTCACCTAGGAATACATTCTTTTATATTTCTACTCATTATGGCTACTAAAAATCCGACATGGCAGCATTCATGGATCATGCGAGGCAAACGGATCTGATGTGGCAATGGATGCATGCTGCCACATCGACCATGATTTCTATTTAATACTCTCCATCGAGTGGCTGTATATAAGCCTACCGCGATCTTCATTAACATGCGTCATTTTCGGCGGACAGAATTTCCCTTTCTTTTGCCTAACGAATTCACCGGACTCTCTCTATCTCCCTCTTCTTCTCCATCCTTTCGATCCCCACAAGAAAACCCGTCTTTCTCAGTTTTCTCTCAGAGAACTTCCTCTTAAAGCAGCCATGTTCACTCGTCATGTCGTCGACTTCTACACCACCTGCATCAAGACCTCGGTCACCGACGAACCCCTCCTCGTCGTCTGGGGGATCCACCATGTCAGATCCCTCCACCGCATGAGGCTACACAATCTCATTGTTGGCCTCGACGTCAACTGTTGCTCCGGCAGCGACCCTAGCTCTGCGTCGGCCGCAACTGCTTCATCTTCCAACTCCGCCAAGTCCACACAGTGCCCGGCTCTCTGCGCACTTTCCGACGTGACATCAACAACACCGTCGCGGGCGTCGGCATCTGCAGCTCCTCCTTCATGCTCAACCTTGACTACGTGCTAGACATCTCGAGGACCCTTGATCTGCTTGAGTTGGCTGCCGTGAGCTTTGGCAACACCCTGCTCTGCAGCATGGGGCCTCCGAGATTGGTGAGGCGGGTGCTCGACGAGGAGTACGTGAAGCGGGTGGCGATTCTGTGGAGGAGGTGGGACGCCGGGACCTTGTCGCTGTACGTGGGGCGTTACGCGTGCATCGACGCTTACGTTTGTTTCGAAATGGGGAGAGAGATGGTTGCTCATAGAGTCATGGAGTAAATTCTCAAGAATACGGTTCTTGAGGTGTTTAAACCGGCGACGACCATTTATTCTTTGTCGGGTCACGATTTGACAAGGAAAGTGTTGAATAGATAGGGTTTCTTGAATGTCTAGGGTTTCAGAAAATGATCTTGATGAAGTTGAGCTTGGCCGTTGTGTCTTTCAGTAAAAACTTCCATTGATACTGTTGATCACATTTGGGAGGCTATGTGACACACGTTGTCGATCAATTGGATAAACAGTTGGTCTTTTTTATTTTATTTTATGTACTTATTTGAATACAATCAGAGATTGAAGATTAGTAAATTGAAAGATTCTTTTTTTTTTTTTACACATTCTTGACTTATCTTCTTCAATTTATTTTTGGTCAAATTCTTGACATATCTTCTTGAGTAGGTCATATGTTTTAAAATTGATGATAAACCCAAGATTGAGCATGAAACTAATGATTGTTCTGTAGTAATATGTCTTTCACGATCGAAGTGGAGGGTTTAATACTGTCTATGTTTCTAGACCTAAAACATTGTACATCTCAATTTGCAATTAGAGATCTATATTGATAGAAATTATATGTCCTCCTATACGTACCAACGTCCTTCAGAGATTTGCCTCTTATTATCTGTAGGTTTGTCTAGATAAGTTACGATTAAGAATCTACATTACATTGCCTGACAATTAGCTAAATTGCACTCTATAATCTTCAAACGAAAAATTTAGAGGGCCTTGGTGTGGAATTACGACTCCTTTGGCGTTGCTTCATGACTTCATGGCTTTAAATCAACTTGTTGAGACAAATATGCCATCGATTCCCTTCCAAAGTACTCGATTTACATAAAATATTGCTTAACTTTAATAGGTATTCATCACACTTATTGATCTAGAAAGATATTAATTTTTTTCTTTTAGTTACTATTGGATTTAGACTTAGGTTAGTAAATCCCTTATCCATGCTAAATTCATCGGAATATCTCCTGCTCCTATCCCCAGAGAAAGTCAAATGAAAACCTCATCAAGATGGTATTCCCTCTTTCAATCTTTAATCAAGGAGGATTAAGTTTCTTGTATCCTATGCTTTGGCAGTGGATCGAGCCCTCATGAAATTTACTATGGTTTGAATGTATGAAATCCTTCAGGTTACACTTTAATCTAGCGATTGGACATGTGGGCTGGACGTAATGCTCCATCATACGATATATAACTAGTAGATATGGTGATGCAATTTCTAAATCCCTCCTTTTACTCTCCAATTAATCACCAGTTTCACGCTTAATAAGTCGATAAATCCCAACATGTGGGAACATTAGCAATCAACTGAAAACTGAAGTATATGATTACTTACTATTGAACATTACAGATACACTATCAGTCTTGAGTCCAAAGTAAAGTTTGCATTGATATCGGTTTACAATGGAAATTTATTTTACTTATTTAATAACTAGTTTAATTTTTTAAAAATGGACCGGTAATGACTCTACAAAATCTTTCACTTTAACTGAATTTTAACCTCACACGACATCTTCTCATGAATTGTCGCAGATTTATGAAAAAAAGTGTTATGCCTTTACCATGAAAATGAATCAACGGTAACTTAAAAAAAATTTAAAGTGAGTTTAGATGACTTTGAACATGAATTCCTTTTTTTAGTAGTATACTACAATCTTAATTTTAGGTGCTAAAAATATAATATAAGTAAAAAAGAATCACTACAGTCACATTATTAGTTAGCCAAAAAGAATATAGATATTTACTAACTTTATCGAATTATGATTTTTTTCGAGAAAAAATATATCTAGAAAGAGACTCGTAAATGTAGTAGTCTGACTTCCTTTTACAAATTATAGTAGGAAAACTTTGCGGATGCGCATTGCAGGTATTTGTACACATGAAAGTCTTTTAATAAAAAAAAGAAGTTTACATCTTATTTTTAACTATAGCTTAATGAAATCACAATAATCATATAAGATATAGTAACTTCCACGTACAAACAGGATGGGGACGACAGGGGAATAGTGGAAGAGTTTGTAGTATGCATACTTCTACGCAAATATTTGTACTTCTTCTAAGTTTACGTATTGTCCCCGCATAGCACATTTTCTTACTCTACTTAATGACGGGCATTTTATGAAGAAGCTGTTGTTTGATACGCAAGAGCTGCTTCTTATCATAAAAAGAATTTGATTGATTGAGAAATTTGGTTCCTTGACTCGCTCTAATATCTCCAGGATGAAAAGCATTTTACGCTCACTGAAAATGGAAAGATTGATCTTTTTTCCATTTAGTTTAATCAAAGAGATTATGCAAACGACGTTAGTTATTGGCGTTATTTTGTTAGTTATACTTGAGCATGCATTAGATTATTACGGTTAGCCGCACTTGTGTCATTTTAGTCCGTGAGATGCCGAGATTAATTAGGATATTCATCACATTTAAGGAATCCACATTAATCACTTAGGCAATGCCAAACTTAAGATTTTTGTCACATATACTGGAGACAGTAGCTTAACAGTGGTGACACCAAAGCTATGCGAAAAGCACTTCGCCGGTCATAATCAGAGCCTAAGGGACAATTCCAGCCCTCCATTTTCAAGTCCCTCAGCGCCGAGGGAGCTTCCGTCGTCGGAAACATTGGCAGATGGTGGTCTCGGCCCTGAGCTCCGAGGGGGAACCCTAGCCCAGAGGTTTGAGTCGCCATTATAGGTCATAGGTTGATGCACCACTCCATCGATCCGATTCCCAATGGCAGGTTGGTGCCACGCCAAGGCCTGAGGGTTCGTTGTTGTTGTCGGCTTCAGCATCACCCCGTTGGCAGGTCCGAGAACAGCAGCAAGTGCAGACCAAGTAAGAGGCTCGGAGGCAGCGGGGTGCCCCGGCACAGGAATTGCCTGCAGGCCAAAATAATATGGGTTGATCACCTGAGAAAAGGCATTCGCGATCAGACTCATGTCTCGCGCCCGCCTTTTTGCAGCATGTTCGCTCTTGTGGGCTCCCTGGCGCCCCCCCCCCCCCAACGACTGCCAGGTGCCAAACTTTGCATCGCAGTACTTACAACCGTAAGCCCGGGTCGCGAGGGTATTGTTGAAATTACGTTTTGGAGTCTCGGGTTTCTTGCGGGGAGCTTTTACAAGAGCATTCGGTGGATTGATCGCGGGTGCAGATCCGCGGTGAACATCATTAGAGCGCTTTGTTTCAAGTACTAAAGGACCCGATACTCGCGCCGCCTCGGCCTCTGCATCTCCAGAGAGAGGAGTCACTGGGGATTTCTCTTTTGAGAGTGGTTGCACTTGTTCCATGACAAAGTTATAAATGTCTCGTGTGCTTGCCTGAGAACAACGAACGGAGCATATGTAGTGCGAAGATGTCGCCATGTATGGAAGGATATCCAGCTTTTTTACATCACATACACTAAGTTTGGTAGTCTTGTAATTGGACGCGGCTTCGACATCAGTATGGACAAGTATAATCCTGTGCTTATAGAAATGCTTTGAATATAGATCAAAAGGGGAGAGATATCCATGGAAGATCTAGTCATAAATGGAGCACCTAGATGACAGAATGGCTATGACAATGATGTGCCAATTGAAGAATCTATCCAATAACCGGAAGTCCATAATGATCATGTCTTAAGGAGTCCTCTAAAATTGTCATGTAAGTTGTAAATCAAACGCAACAAGCTCAAGCAAATCGCATTAATCCAAATTGTTGGCTGCCACCTTTACGCGCTCATATCGGATTGTCCAACTCAAAGGTCGCTTCCAAAAGTCGGTTTCCAGAACCTGAACAACTGCTGCGCCTCAACGCATTACGGAGAGAACCAGCTAGCTCTGGGTCCATGTGGCATTGAACAAATGTTCAATCATATAACATATGTACGACCTTCTTATTTCACATGCCATAACAATGTTTTATCATCTTAGCCTTAGAGTCTAACTAAAAGTGAAAGTTCGCCATATGGTCTTTGGGATTTTAGTTTTCTGGGCCGGAGGTGTCGTGAAGACTATTTATTTAGCCGCATTGACCATTAAGATTACATTTTTGATCTCCGACGTCCGCCGCATCTATAGTGGAGTGAGCCTGCTCGTCCTCGGCTTTGCAATCCACTATGGCCGACCTTTCGAGCACCTAAACGAACCTGTCGGGACTGTGCAACCGTGTGAAGGCAACACCTGCCCCATCTTCCAAGTCCAGCGCGCAGCTCCGATCCGGGACTTCCTGCGAGAGTTCTTGAACGATCCCGACAACATGTTCGCACGAGTTTGGAATCCTCCCCGACTGCAACAAGCAACATGCCTATCACAAACTTCGCATCGGCGACCGAGCGAGGCCCCTCGATCTCCGTTCTGCTTTTACGTCAAGGAAAAGGCATTTTACTGATGGTGTGTTCTCCTTCTTTCCTTCTCCTTCTTCAGCCATTTTTTGAGTAATTGAGTAAAGATGCATTAGTGTTCTTGAGGAAATCATAAGCATGACTCTTGGGTGTTAGCAACTCCACGGATGATTAACAATTCGTGACCGACTTTCTTGATTTTTCCACGGTAAAGAAATATCTGTAGTGCCTTACCAAAAAAAAAAGAAATATCTGTAGTGCGAAGATGCTGCCATGCGTCGAAGGGATAGCTCACTTGTTTTTCATATTACATGCACGGAGATTGGTGATCATGGAGATTTAACACGACGCGGCTCTGACTTCATATGAGCAACTAAAATCTTGTGGGTCGGACTTAATATTGGAAACGAAGTGAACATCGGAAGAAGCTTATGGAAGTGCTCTCCATTTGGGTCAAAAGGTGTGAGATATGCATGGATTAGTCACAAATAGAGCATCCAGACCTCAGTATCGATATGATATCAATGTAATAATTGACGAAATGTATCAATCAGTGATAGGCCATAATGGTTAAGTCTTAAAGAGTCCACTGATTCTTATGTATGTTGTAAATTAAATGTAAGAAGCTCAATTTGAATGACGCCAGTCCAAATTGTTTGACGTCCGCCGCATCCACAGCGAGGCGACCCCACTCATCATGGGCCCAAACGCGCTTGTTGGCGGCTTCAGTATATTGACTGTGAAAGTATATAAATATAAATCCACGCCTTGACCTAACGACTTAAGCTTTTCGGACAGTTGACAGTCCTAAGGGTGGGAATAGTTTTTAGGGAGACATAATAGGGGTCTGGGAAAATTTGAACTCATGACCTCTTACTTTAATATCATGTGAAATTTTGTAGGACCACTGCTAACTGTCATAAAAGTTTAAACCGTTAGGTAAAGGTATGAATTTATATTTAAGTACTTTCACATTGACTACCGATGACCTTTCGGGTACCTATGAGAACCCATCGGGACCCTACAACTTCGCGACGGCAATGCCTGCCTCATCTTCCAAATCTGGCACGCAGCTTCGATCCCCGACTTGCTGCGAGAGTTCTTGAACGGTCCCGACAGCATGATCGTGGGAGTCAGAACCCTCCCCGACTGTGACAAGCTTTTCGCCTACCATGGACTCTGCGCCGGCGACGAGCGAAGATGACATTCGACCTCCTTTCTGCTTTTATGGCGAGGAGGGGAGGTAAACTCCAGCTTGGTTCTCGGAGAACCAAAGACTGGTTAAGGAAATTCTCCGGAAGACGTATGTGCCGCCGAGGATTTGCCGAGCTCCTCGGAGAGGGAGTGCTATCGCTTGAGCAGGTGAAGTATGCGTGTCTCGACGCATTTTATTGTTTTGAGATGGGGATGGTCCTATTGGCAGCTGGCCAACTTCCAGCACAGCAAAAGTGCAACAAGTTTGCTGTAAGTTTGAAAATCTAACTTCAGATCAATGAAATTGCAATAATCATATGAAAGATCGAAGTTTTGACGTATAGAAAGGATGGGCGACAAGGGCATCATGATAGAGTATCGAGTACGCAAATATTTCTACTACAGTATTGAGTATGCAAAAAAATTACTACTTCTTTAAATTTTCGTAATTGTTCACATGCATGTTCAATTTTTGCTACATTTAACGATGGGCATTTTAGGAAGAAGCGGTTGCGAGAAACAAAGGAAGCGCTCATATCATAAGTAGAAATGATTGATTGAGACAAATTAACGCAGTTGCTCACTTTAATATCTCCACGTTAAGAAGCACTTTCATGTTGTTTGCGCAACACGTCGGTTATTGAAAACGAGAAAGTTCATTCTTTTTCGGGTAAATCATTTAATTGATCTGATCATCGAGTTTATAGAAAGCCGTTATTGACGTTACTTTGTTAGTTATAATTGAGTATGCATTAGATTAGTATGATTAACTCCACTCGTGTCATTTTAGTAGGGGAGATCCCGAGATCAATTAGGATATCCATCTCATATGATTAATCCACAAATATTACTTAGACAACGCGAAGCATGTATTTTTGCCACATATCCTATAGACTTCATCTTATTAGTCAAACATGCACTCCAATGGAGCATCATGCATCGAAGTCACCAAAGCCATATGAAAAAAAGCAGTTTTTCTCTGGTCATGGTCAGAGCCTAAGGGTCAAGTCCAGCTCTTCATCTTCATTTCCCGGAGTGCTGAAGGAGCTTCCACTGGCATGAACATTGCCAAGTGGTGATCTCGGTCCTGTGCTCTGAGGAGAAACCCCGGGACAAAAGTTAGGGCCGCCAATGTTCATACGTTCATTTACTATTCCCTTTAGCTGATACACCATGGCAGGTCGGTGCGATGCCGGCGCTTGAGGGTTCGTTGTTGTCACCGGCTCCGGCGTCCCCCTGCGGGGAGGTCCAACAACATTTGCAGGCGAGGGCCGAGGAAGAGGCCCATTGGCAATGGGGAGACCTGGGACAGGATGTGGCTGCATGGCAGAACAATTTGGGTCAGATTTAAGATGCACTTGAGAGAGGGCATTAGCAATCCGAGCTACCACTCTTTCCCTCTTTTCTTCGGCACGCTCGCGCCTGTGGCCATTTTGGTGGCCCCCCAACGCCTGCATGGTGCTGAACTTCGCATCGCAATACTTGCAAGCATAACCCCGGGTCGCGAGGGTATTATTGAAATTTAGTTTCGGTGGTTCGGATTTCTTTCGAGAAGCTCTTTCGGGATAATGTAAAGGATTGATTTGGGGTGTGGATCTCCAGTGATCGTCATCAGAGAGCTTCGCTTCAAGTACTAAAGGACCCGATATTTGCGCCGCCTTTCTCCCCGCGTCTCCCGAGGGAAGAGTCGCTTGGGATTTCCCTCTTGAGAGGGGTTGCGCTCGTTCCATGGCAAGGTCATAAGACGTCTCATGTGCTTGAATGAGAACCAAGAATGGAATATTTGTAGTGTGAAGATGTTGCCATGCATGGAAAGATATCTAACTTGCTTTTAATTTCACATTCACCCTAAGATGGTAATGTTGTAACTGGAGTTTGACGCAGATCTGGTTTATAGAAGTGCTTTCCATTTATGACAAAAGGTGTGAGATACGCATGGATTAGTCATAAGTAGAGCACCTAAACGTCAGTGTGGCTATGCGATCAATGTAATAAATATTGAAGCATATGCCAATTATCGGAAGTTCATAATGAAGTGTCAAGGAGCCCTCGAATTCTTATGTATAATGTAAATCAAATGCAACAAGCTCAAGTAAATTGGATTAATCCGATTCGTTGGCCACCGCTAGGGGTGAGCAAAAATAGGGTGGGTAGGTTCTAGACCTGAACCATGTACCCGATCCTGTTATAACCGATTCCCCTTTTGTAGATCCTGTACCATATCCTGTTTGCATTGGACCCTGTACCCAAACCACCCTATTTTTCCGGTTCGGTTCTAGGTTAACCCTGTTTATATTGGAACCTGTTTTGCAACCATTCATTCTCTACGACTTTTCATTTGTCTAAGCAAAAATCATAACATTACATATATATTAGTAGCAAATATGGATATAATATTAGTCTCATTCACACAACACTACATGAAACTTTTCATTTGTTTAAAATGGTTAACAAATCTTTGGTTGAAATCAACATAACTCATTCTTCAAAAATGAAATTAGGCGAGCCAATCAATGTGGTACAAAATCTATAACAAAAACCTAAAATTCATATGTAAAGAAAAATCAACAAGAAATCGTGCTCTAAAGACATATGCAAAAATTTTGATTTAATAAAGTATATTTATTTATAAAATCAGAAACTAAATGAAGTTTATTTTTTTAAATAATCGGGTTCAGGGTTCAGGATAGGTTCCAGACCTGGACCCTGTACTTGACCATGTTATAACCAGTTCCCCTTTTTGGACCCTATACCAAACCCTGTTTGTATTGGACCTTGTTCCCGATCCTGTTTTCAGGGTGGGCCCGGATTTACCCGGTCCGGTTGCACACCCCTAGCCACCGCCTTTACGTGCAAATACTGCATTTCCCTATATCGAAGATTTCTTTGGAAAGAAGGTTATCCCAAACCTGAGAACATGTTCAACGCTGAAAATGAGTATGACCCTCCTATTTCACTTACTATGACGACTTCTTATCGTTGTACTCTTAACTAAATTAATTGCACAACTGATGATATAGACGTGTTGATCATTGCGTAGGTTACATATTTGATATCATAGTAATAGCAGATAGTGCGTGGCATTCGAAATATTCAAGAAATTGAGACAGCTTGAGAAAAGGAGTCGGCCATGATCGTTGCTAGGTGAAATCTTGAGAATCTGGAGCTAGTTGCACAATATCATTAAACTAATTAATTCAATTGAGCAAATTGATTATTTATGTTAGTTTTCGAAAAACTTTCTCCACTTTCGTTTTTAATTTGCCCATTAAAAAAAAAAACCTAACGTGCATAAAATGGACCTTATAAGCTTCTTGTTAATGAGAGTCCTAAAAGTTCTGTTGAACAGTCCATCATCTAAGTCCGGATCAACCGTAGTGTTTAATTGCTAATTATCTATGTAGTTCAGGAATAATATCTGATCGTCCTAATCACTACCTCCTACTGCATCTTGCATTTCTGCAATGGTTATCATCAAATCCGCATCATATGCAATGCTTTCTCTTCCTCTAAGGTATAATTTTGGCTCAACAAATGCATCGATCAAGAAGAGAGGAACTCATTAAAGCAATCACACACATCAATGCCACAGGCACCGTCAATCCTTAACAAAGAATGACAAGAATCTTCAATTTTTTCTAGTAGTTAAATTACTGCTTCTCTGTTTATTCTGTTACACCTGGAGTTCCACAAAGAATAGGTTTTGCGTCTAATATATCCTCTCGGCAGTGGAGACTGGACGCAGAAAGATGACGATGACAGTGATGTTATCTTTGCTTCCCCGTTCGACAGCTTCGGTTGCCAATCTCTTGGAGCACATACCCGGCTCCTTGACCGTGTCTTTGATTATGCTTATGACCTCTTCGCTGGTGAAGGTATCCCATAGCCCATCACTAGCCATTACCTTGGCATTCACCATCATAGTGTCAATGTGCTGTTCTCGTATCAGGCCATTTGATGTTCAAACCAGAATTTGGATTCACAAAGTATGTCTCGTAGAAAAACTACAGTTAAAACAGCTGCAAGTTATTACCCTTACCAGATACTCGTCCTCCACAGAGATAATGGTTTCAGTGATCTCGGGTTCAGCAGTTACAGCAGGCTTCAGATCATCATCTCCGATGGAGCGTGTAACCTATACATGCAAAATAACAGTCAAGTACATGCCAACAGAGCAACACAAACAAAATGTAAAAAAAGTGTAACTAGATTAAGAACTTCAAACAATCTAATTAAAAGAAGATACTTCTTTAATGCTTGGTAAAATCACAGGGGTGGTTAATACTCCAGCTACTGAACTTGACAAAGTCCTACAAGGACTAGATGAAGTCCTACGACTACTACATCTTTGAAGTGGCACCCTCCAATATAAATATTAACAGTTAAAGACAGCAACCTGAAGTGCAGCAGCACCGACTCGCCATGTATCAATTTGCCATTTAACTTGCCCTCCTGCATTAATGATGCGCTTTCTCTCTTCAGGGCAGCTTGCAACATGATCCTGACATGTTGAGACCAAGTGGCTCAGAAGCAACAATAAGCTCCAATGATAATTAACATGGAGGAAGTCAACAGACTTAGCTTACCTTACTAAGAGCAATAGGTCTACCGGCTCGACATAAGATTGTTTTGCAATCACCAGCATTAGCGACATAAAGCTTGTTTCTAACTATGAGTGCAACTATGGCAGTGCAACCAGGATGCCAGTCTTTCTGGATTACACCCTTGGACTTCCGATAGATATCCAATTCATTTCTAAATACAACGTCCGTTTTGACAAACGCTTCCAGCAGTGCATCTGGAGGACTGCATTTACTTGCTATTTGTTACTGAATGCACAATAAAAACAAGATGTAACAGAGAAATGATTTTTTTTTAATAAAAAAATGGAACCTTTTTGTAGCACTAAAACTCTGCAAAAATCCAGGCAAAGCTTGAGCTGAGAACTCAGCAGCTGCTGCACCTAAACATGGCAGAGAGAAGTCAATATACAGTGGAGAAAACTAGAATTATCACACCAAGCACTCAGAAAACAACTAATGAATATTAGCAGTTGGGTAATTTAGACGGGAACAGAGGAACCTAACCAGAATCCTTTATTCTATATGTTTGAGACTACTTTCTCACAGTTATTGGTAAAGTAACAGGACAGGGAAGACGAGTTTAGAAGGCAGCATGACATTTTAAATAATAATAACAATAATAATGATGACAAACATACTATTGCATACAATCTATAAACCAAATCCAAAGGTTTCATAATGATGAGCACTTTGAATGACAGCTGGTTAAATATACACTGACTATTCAAAAATTGTAAATGAAAATTCTAACAACTAATGGAAGCAAGCGTGAATAGAACATGGGAAGGAAAGGTAAGAAAGCAGTACCAGGTTGACATATATACCAACACCTGTTGAGTTTTTTCCCTTAGAATGTTCGATTTAACAGAGAAATAAAATGGAAAGTTTTCAAAGGGAATTATCAACCTACAAGGTATTTACTTTTTGAATTTCAAACATTTCTAAAAGCATGGCTCTGATTCTTTCAGTATAGCTGTCTTCACCCAAAAGAAATTTTTTTTACCACGCTTAAGCACCTCTATGACCATCGAAGATGCCAAAGATATGTATATCCTTCTGATTCCCAATGTTAGGTAGAAGGAAATGCACATCTTCCATGGTCTCCCTTCTCCCACATGTCGCAAATGAACCTGAAGAAAGAATAGGGCAATATCCCGAAGGATCACTGGAACCATCAAGTGTAAATCTTACAGCAGAATCAGCTGCAAGAGAAGCTCTCTTGGACAAATGTTCTCCCTGAAGGGACCAGTTCACACTTTCTTGATAAGTTCTAACACTGGTCTCATTGGTAAAGGAGGTTTTATTACTATGAATCATTTGTTCTTTCTTCATCATTTTTCTGCTTTGCAAGATTGCCTGAAACTCCGCCACTATGTCATCAAAAGAAGGCCTATGAGAAGGGTTCCCATCCCAACACCTCTGTATTAATGACGATAGACTCTCTGGCACCCCCAACTCCGGACCAGCAAGAACTGGTCGGAGCCCATCAGAGACAACAGCTGCAGTAAGTTGCTGCTCAGTATAGTTCATCTCAAGTACTGTATGGGCCTGCCAGCAAAACAAGCATGAAACCTTAATTAAATACAAGTTGAGGGGCCACAAACTCATAGAGTCAATAATCAGAGGCCAACCTGTGCTTCTGCACGGAGATCAGTATATGGGACAACACCAGTAAGAAGTTCACTGCACGGACGAGATCACAATTTTATGCTCATGACAGCTGAAAGTTTATAAAAACCAGCAGTATAAGCTCTTAAAGCAGACAACCAACTCAGGACTCAGTTAGATGTCCAAATTCAATCAAAACCAACTAACAGAGATTATAGTCTCAACCTTAACCACCCTCAACCTTATGACTTTTTGTCTACCTATGGGTCAATATGTGAATAGTGTGATTAGTATTGCCATCTTTTCATCCTTTCACTGTGCACATGTACAGTTTGACAGGCTACATCATGTAGTCAATTATGATCAATCACATGAATTTTTAAATTCCTAAAAAAAGAAAGTCCATAGTCCACTTTTATGTAATGCCTTTGAAACACAGATACTCAACTAATCATGACATCCATTGTATTTTTTTTTTTGGTAATGTAAGTATGTATTGACTTTTACCAAAGGATTTGTACTATATGTATTTGTTTTACTGTATGTATGGGTGAAATGAGCCCACGCTAGTTTGATCAAACAGAGATTTTAAGGTAGAATATGACCTCCCAATGATGCGGAGGTCAAGTTTATGAGAAACAATCGTTAGTCATCATTGGCAGGGAGAAGAAAAGCATAGATCTTCTTCTAGTAATGTGGGACTCTGAAAGCAACCAATTGAGGATCAAGGAGGTTACTCAACATGCATCAGTACAGACATATGTTCTATTATCCACCTGCGTCAATGCTTCCCTATTCTTCCCAGTTTTTTATATTTACTCAAGCTGGTCTTTGCAGAATGGAATCTTCCTGTAGAAGATTTCCATCTCACAAAAGCGCATGAGAACATATAAAATAACTAATGCATTTCAAAGAACATATCTGACTAGTCAACTATTTGTGTATGCCGTGTATTTCATCAGATACTGTTTCTAAGTGTAAGAAGCCCTAATCAACCTTCGTACGAAAGCTTAGAAGAACTGATAATTGAAAAAACAAGCAACCAAAAGATAATTATCTTGAGAAAATCAACTTTCCACTTCCCCATAGCTTCTTATAAGGTCATTCTTGTTCATTTGTTTGCAGAGACAGTTCCAATTGCTATCTTTCCAAGACAGCTCCAAGTATGTACTTTTTTTTGTTTTGGTTGGAAGCTCTTACTATGCAGTAAAATGAAATGGCATACAAGATAACTTACTTCAACATTCAACCCAACACATCTAGCAAATTGGAAATAGATAATTAGAAACTTGATGAGAAATTAAAATCTTGCATAAGAGAGCACTGGAATGTCATATATGGGCTCCGACAAAGCCAGTGTATTTCTTCCTCCATAAAAAGGGAAAAAATACTTCCAAAGGCAGAATTCAGAAAAATAACCAGAAGCAGAGGGATATGAAGCCATATCATAGGCACACAATATATTTAGCGAGGTAAGGAACAGATTACATGCTAAAGCGAATCCAATTAAATATGCAGTGATAAGGGCCACAGACGACAGCAAATGCCAGCAGAATTCAACCATATATTATAAGTATACTAAAAAAACTCTAAGATGTTAAAAGAACTTACTTTATGGATACTCCAAAACTGTAGACATCTGATTTTGCAGTATGTATCTCTTTCCTTAATATTTCAGGCGCCATGTAGATAAGGGTGCCGACCATATTTTTCTTGTGGAAGCCACCAGTTGGCTTGCCAGAAGACTTCCAGGTTTCAACAGAAACTTCTTTAAGATGTTCCCTGTATGCTGCCAAGCCAAAATCAGCTAGGTGTGGAGAGGACTCTTTGTCCAGCTGCAAAACAGCATAGCTCTGTCAACATAACTACTTGAGGTCATCAGATGATGATTAATGAAATGTAAAAAGGAACAAGTATATTTGCGGGTGGGATGAATTCAAAGTAAGCAAATTTAGAATGAGGATCTTAAAAGAAGTCAATTACAAGAATATTTGCAGGTTTGACATCCCTATGGACAATCCCTTGGTTATGAAGATACTGCAGAGCCTTCGCTGGAAACAAACAAGAAATAATGAGAAAATCAATCAAAGAAAGGAAAAACAAACTAAACTAGTATTAGGAAAACTAGAACAAGGAAAATCCTAATGAAGATCAGTCCGAGCCAAGCACATCAGAAAGGTGAAAAGAACTTCCATGACATGACCACTTCTTCTAGTATGCATATATAGAAATTGACAAACACTCTTCCTCGGCTACTTGCATTGATGAGAAGCTACTTCTCCCACTTGTTGATACAAATTCTGATCATTGATTAAGAGAAATTTCATGATTGTTGGCAAATGACTTCCATGACTATCAGGAACATAAAAGACAAAAGAGCACATTAAACAACTCATTTAAGTATATCGTAGAATATACAGGCTACCTTGTGATGTCCAGAATGATCTACAACATCTCTGTGCAAATGCAGGGTGTTTTCATTGACATGGAATAAAAGTATATCTCCAACATATTAATTGCCACGTGAAAATGGAAAAAAACTGTATCTAGTTTAAATACACACAAGGCAGAGAAGACTTATCAGAGAAATACTAAAAATATCGACAAAGATAATCACTTCAAATGATGACATTTACTAGCATATATGTGTGAACTGATGTCTTCGCAAAAACAAAAATTCAGGTGGCAAAAACGCCCACCAAGCTGAATTCCTCAACTGACAAAATGCAGCTTGAGAGTACAAGCAAGAACACAGTAGAAAACGGGGAACACCATATCTTTGCAAGAAGCAACAAAATAACCGAAAAGCACCACATGCTAACCTAAGAAATATACCTAGCTGCGTGGCAATCATGAGCGCATGATCAAGATCGGGAATCCACTCCTCGACATGTAGCCTATCAGCGAGGCTCTGGGACTCGTAGAATTCGAAGAAGAACATATAGTTGGGCGGCTTCGCATGGGCAGCGACGAGAGTTGCAATGCTGGGATGGTCCAGCTTGCTTCAGCAACAAACCACATACCAATACAAGATAGCACCATATAAGCATGGGAATTGAAGCACCGACATATGCATTGCGACTACTGAGCCACATACCACGACTTTTCTTTATTCAAAAACAGAACAAATTGTTCGACAAGCACAGAAAAGCGCACAAATCAAGAAATCACCGACAATCATAGAGACAGAGAGGGAGAGAGGTGCAGAGACCAGAGCAGCTGAAGCTCATGGTGGAACTTGTCGATGTCGTCGGAAGTGGCCAAGATGGGTTTCTTGACGGCGACCCTCTTGCCATCCAGGACGGCCTCGTACACGACACTCTCGGCACCTGCAGGGTGGCAACCCAATTAGCCCATGTCGCGCGTCGAAAAAAGATTGGGCGAGGAAGCAGAATATCATCAAGCCCGGCGTCGATGAATGGAAAGGGGGGAATGGGTAGAGATAGCGACCTCGAGCGATGGGGGATAGGAGACTGTAGGAAGAAGGAGGGAGGTGGAGAGGGATGGATTGGCTGGAGCAGCATCCTCTGATGCACGTGTTGGGCTCCACTATCTCTATGCCCATCTCTCTCCCTCTCTCCCTCTCCCTCTCTCTCTCTCTCTCTCTCTCTGTGTAAAGGAGGAGAAGGAGGAGGAGGTGAAGATGGGCGCACTGCAAGTTCCGAACTTTGAGTTTGAGCTTCAGAATTGGTGCGCGCAGAGAAGTTTCGCGGCTAGAAAAACGACGAAAGCAAGGTCACCTGGCCACCTTGTACCGGAAACTGAGAAGAGATTCCCCCACTCCTCCGATTTGTCAGATGGGTCCTTCATTAAAAAGGAATTTTCATTCAAAAGTTGGTCGGGGTCATTATTAGATGTCCAGATAAAAAAAAAGATTATCATTTTCAAAATACAAATGTTTTCGGTACATTACATAATCAATATATTTTAAATGTAAAGTGAAGCGCTTTAAAATCAGACCGATAGCTCGTTCGCATGAGGTTAACCCAAATTGTCAATTTTGGACTTAGACATTGGAGGTTCCTCTTAGGCCAAATCAAGAAAGCTTCATCCTCAAACTAATTCCAACCCTCCGATGAAATTAGGATTTTACCATCCTTAAACTCAAGGATGAGATTATCAACTGCATTTGAAATCATTCCGTTTTTCGTGTGTTACTAAAATTATTAGTAGTAGGGTCAAATTACAATCAATAACAGTAAATTCCTCATATTGTCTAGAATTTATTGAAAAATTCTTTGAATACAGAAACGATCAAAGAACAAGTACTGACAATCACAGAAAGATCAATGAAGAGATAGATGATGATGATGATGAGGAAGCAATAGAGGAAAGGAGATACTGAATAACCTCTATGTATTGCTCAATGTACTTCATCAACAATTGAACAAAACTCAATCGAACTTCCAGAGAACTCTCTTTCTCTTCCTCTGTTTTCTACACCTTCTTCCCTTACGTAACTCAATGCTATTAGTCTCCATTATATACAGCACTCAACATTCAGTTATCACAACAGAACACAACAACTTTCTGTTTATTAATTACAACACTTTTAACTAGAACGCCTGATCTTCAGCTTGTAGTAGTTCATAGCTTCTCTTCATGACTTCATAGTTTGTTACTCGGCTCAGTCTTCAACTCAGCTCGACCCTCAGCTTGATCACGAACACAGCTCTCAGTATGTATATGATCAGAGTGATCAAATACTCGTCCTCTGTTCTTAACATCCCCCCGCAAATTGGGAAGGGGGAGGCAACCCATGCCCAATTTGGTTCGAAGAGGATGATAGACCAAACGAGTAAGTGACTTTGTAAATAGATCCGCAAGTTGAAAAGCACTGGGTATATACCGCAAAATAAGAGACCCTGAAGAGACTTTCTCCGGGACAAAATGATAGTCAACCTCAATATGCTTTGTACGAGCATGGAGAACAGGATTGACAGAGAGTGATAAGGCAGACTTATTATCACAGAATAATGAGGTTGGAGAATATAAGGAAACACCAATATCTCGTAAAACAAAGCTCACCCACGTAAGTTCAGCTGAGGCAGAGGCCAATTCGCGATACTCAGCCTCAGTAGAAGATCGAGAGACGGTAGGCTGTTTCTTAGTTGACCATGAGACAAGATTAGAACCAAGATAGATGCAAAAACCAGTCGTGGATCGTCTAGATATGGGACACCCTGCCCAATCAGCATCGGAATATCCATAGAGATATGTTGTGCTGTTGGAATGAATAAAAAGACCATAATGAGCGGTTCCCTTGATATATCGTAACACTCTCTTCATAACATGATAGTCACCAACCGTTGGATATTGCATGTGTTGACATAGGAGGTTTGTAGCAAAAGAAATGTCAGGATGTGTTGTTGTAAGATACTGAAGGCCACCAACGAGACTGCGATATTCAAGTGGATTTGAAAGAAGAGAATCATCACCAGGCATAACAATTGGTCGAAGAGGTAGGGGTGTAGACACTGGTTTACAGTGAGACATATGAGCTCGAGTCAACAAGTCAAGAGCATATTTCTGTTGGCAGAGAAATAATTCATGTGCTGTTCGTGTGACCTCAATGCCTAAGAAATAATGCAAGAGACCGAGATCCTTCATATGGAATTGAGCACTCAAAAGTTGAATAAGATGAGCAATCAATGTAGAGGAGCTACCAGTGAGCACAATGTCATCAACATATAACAAGAGGAGCACTGTGTCTGAACCTTGATGTAGAACAAATAGTGAAGGATTTGTTGTACTGCAGAAGAAACCAATCTCAAGAAGAAAGGTGCTGAACTTGTCAAACCAAGCACGTGGTGCTTGTCGAAGGCCATAGAGTGATTTTTGAAGAAGACATACAAAAGATGAATTCTGAGAATCAACAAAGCCAGGAGGCTGTTCCATATAAACAGTTTCATGTAGATTGCCATGTAAGAAAGCATTTTTCACATCTAGTTGATGAATAGACCAGTGATTAGTCATTGCCACAGAGAGGACTATGCGAATTGTGGCATGTTTAATGACCGGACTAAATGTTTCAGTGAAATCAATCCCTTCTTCCTGATGAAAGCCCTTAGCAACCAGCCGAGCTTTTAACCTCTCCAATCGACCATCAGAGGTAAGCTTTGTTTTGAATACCCACTTACATCCTATGACATGCATATCTCTAGTACGAGGAACTAGCAGCCAAATATGATTATCATGAAGAGCTTGCATCTCTTCTTGCATTGCTTTATACCATCCTTTGTCTAACAATGCTGCTTTTACTGATTTTGGTTCAGGAGGTACATCATATTGAGCTAAGCAGGCATACTTAAGATTCGGTTTGACAATACCAGATTGAAGTCTAGTTCTCATAGGATGAGTAGAGATAGAACCTGTATTAGAAGATGATTGTTGTTGTGTAAGAGCAGATGCAAATCCAAGCTGAGCTCCAGAAAGAGAATCAGAGGTACTATCCAACGAATGAAGATATTCTTTTGATGAAGTTGCTGAAGAAACGCCAGAGGTAGTAACATTGTCTTGTAACCATGAAACATGACTATTGTCAAAATGTCTAGCTGGACTAGACATAGAAGATTCGGAAATATGAACTCCTTCAGCCCATTGTTTATATAACTGTGTATATTGATCATAGGCAGTAGATAATTGCTTAGCAAATGGGAATAATGTCTCATCAAAGACAACACGTCTACTAATATATACACGGCCATCAATAGGAACTAAACAACGATAACCCATGTGTCTCTCACTATATCCAAGAAAAACACATGTGAGAGATCTAGGATCAAACTTATGTTTTGCATATGGCCTGAGACAAGGATAACAAGCTGACCCAAAAACTCGAAGATGATCATAATGAGGCTCTTTATGATAAAGTCTGCTATAGGGAGATTTCATTTGTAATGTGGCTGTAGGAAGTATGTTGATAATGTAATTAGCCGTGATGAAAGCATCTACCCAAAAATGCAATGGAACTCTTGCATTATACAACATTGCTAAGCCAAGTTCAACCAAATGTCTGTGTTTCCTCTCAGAAATTCCATTCTGTTGAGGTGTATGAGGACAAGATAGAAGCTGTTTAATACCACAAATCCGTAGGTGATTCTGGAATTTGTGACTTAAGAACTCTCCACCACCATCACATTGGAACAACTTGATTCTACAATCAAATTGGTTTTCTACTTGCTTTTGAAAAATGACAAAAATGTCATAGAAATCAGACTTATTCCGTAAAGGATAAAGCCAGCAATATCGAGTACAATTATCCACAAAAATGACATAGTACTTGAAGTTTTGAGAAGAAGAGATTGGAGCAGGACCCCAAATGTCACAGTGTACTCGTTCTAAGACAACACTGGAAACAAAATCAGATAAGGGAAAAGGAAGAGCTGTGCTTTTTGCTATTTGACAACTCTGACATATAGTTTGGACTGATGGATTACAATGTATGGCATTTTGAGTCTGTGAGAACTTCAAAGTTGTAGAATTAACGTGAGCTAATCTCTGGTGCCATATGTCTTCAGCTACTGCTTTGTTTCTTTGAGTGAAGAAAGCTGTAGTTGCTTGTGAGTCCACTTGATAGAGACCTCTAACCTTCCTCCCGAGCTTCACCATTGTATTGTTGTGATTGTCCTTTATATAGACCCCAGTTTTATCAAACACAAATAAACAAGGATAGTCATCTGTTAGTTTGGAGACTGAAATGAGGTTCTTTTTAATTTCAGGAACAATCAATACATCATTAAGAAATAGTGTAGTATTCTCTGTTCTTAGCTTGGCATCTCCAGTATACTTTATATCTAAACAGGATCTATCACCAATCATAACATGATCAGTTCCTCTATATTCAGTAAGTTTTGAAAGAATACCAGGATTGGAGCTCATGTGAGCTGTAGCTCCTGTGTCGGGAAACCACTCTTCTCCTTTTGGATCTTCAAGATGTATAGCTGCCAATGCTGTTGGCACATCTTCAACCTGATAAGAGTTATCAAACCTATACCAACATCTAAGTGCATCATGTCCTGGCCTTCTACATATTTGACACTCTAAACGAGTATTCACTGCTCCTTTTTCACCCTGCAAGTGTGTATTGTCTATGAGTTTAGCAGGAGGATAAGAGTTGACATTTTGATACCTTTGTGAATTATTCACAAAGGGTCGAAACCCTTGTCCAGATTCAAAGAATCTATTGTTTTGCTTGACAGGAAAATTCTCTGAGCCATAACTCTGCGCATTCAGTCTATAGTTCTGATTTCTTCCAGCATTTCCATAGCCACGGCCTCTACCACTGAATGACCTTCCTCGACTAAACATTCGACCCCCATAATTCCTTCTCTGTTCTCCAGAATTAAAACCTTGATTAACATATTCTTTACTCATCTCACTTTTCTGCTGTGTCTCGGATCTTCTTTGCCCAAAGTAAGCAAGATTAGAATTAAACTGATTTGATGAGTAAGCTTGTAATCTCGTTTCAAATCTTTCCAATTGAGATATGGCTTCATCATATTCTGGCTGTGGCCTTAAGCAATACATTGTAGTGCGAAAACTTTCATATTCAAAGCCTAATCCTTCAAGCACACCGAACATTTTTGTAATATCATCAAGTGGTTTTCCAATTGCATTCAGTTGATCACATATAGACTTGTATTCTCTTAAGTACTCAGCTAAATATTTACTTCGTTTCTTGCATGCTTGCAATTTGCTTCTCAACTCAAACTCTCTTGCTATTGATTTATGTGTAAAACGATTCAATAGAGTCTACCATACCTCATAGGAAGTTTCAAGACCGATGATGAAACTCAAAATGTTCTCGGATACTGCACCGCTTATCCAAGAAGATATAAGCTGGTCTGTTCTTGTCCAGTCATTGTAATCTGGATTACATACTTCAACTTCACAGTTCTCTTCTTCTCTTACTTCCAGAAAACGTGATGGAGCAGGAGTTTCTCCACTAATGAAACCAAAAAGATCTTGACTACGCAGGAATCTATGGAATTGAGCTTGCCACAGAAGAAAATTATCTTCTGTCAATTTTATTGTAACAAAATTCGAAATATTCACATGTATAGGAAAAGGATATTTTTGAATCCTTGAAGCCATGATCGAGCTCTCAGATTAGAGCTTCAAGGCTCTGATACCATGAAAAATTCTTTGAATACAGAAACGATCAAAGAACAAGTACTGACAATCACAGAAAGATCAATGAAGAGATAGATGATGATGATGATGATGAGGAAGCAATAGAGAAAAGGAGATACTGAATAACCTCTGTGTAATGCTCAATGTACTTCATCAACAATTGAACAAAACTCAATCGAACTTCCAGAGAACTCTCTTTCTCTTCCTCTGTTTTCTACACCTTCTTCCCTTACGTAGCTCAATGCTATTAGTCTCCATTATATACAGCACTCAACATTCAGTTATCACAACAGAACACAACAACTTTCTGTTTATTAGTTACAACACTTTTAACTAGAACGCCTGATCATCAGCTTGTAGTAGTTCATAGCTTCTCTTCATGACTTCATAGTTTGTTACTCGGCTCAGTCTTCAACTCAGCTCGACCCTCAGCTTGATCACGAACACAGCTCTCAGTATGTATATGATCAGAGTGATCAAATACTCGTCCTCTGTTCTTAACACTTATCACTCTAAAGGTGTGTTCAAATTTGATAGCTCTTTACCCGCCGTTGTTGCCCCCACCATCGTCTCCCATTGCCAAGAAGAGAGGGTGCAGGTTGCTGGGGCCTTAACGAGGGCCTGCTGTGACCCTTGGGTAGACCTTGGTGAGGATTTCAGTGATTCTTGCTCAAAATGGAATCGTGGGGCGCAAGAGACTATGTCACCACTCGAAAGGATGGAAGCACAAACAGCTGTTTAAGCCCGGATTATCGCTCCCACCAAAAGTTTTGAATCCTTCATTTGGTCTAATCAGAAGATCAAAAGGTTGGATGAAGTTGCGGTGAAAATGAACTTCGAAGCCTCCGACAGGAATTTACAAGAACGTTGTGGACAAGAAACAGGATGATTGATATCGCCAGGAGTTCGACTATTTGTTGTACCTAATGCATAGCAAAGAATCACTCTGTTCATTCTTTTTGATTGCCAAGAGGCAGCGGATAGTGCAAGTACTAGCTTTACCTGCTCTCCCAAAGGAGCCAACAAGTCGCAAGGGTCTATTGTCCATCAAATGAACTCTTAGGGAGATAGCAAATTCTCGGAGCTGGATCTCATCGTTTTGAAGACCAAAGTTCCAAAGCTGGTTGCGGTTTGTTGCTTGATTCTTCATGAGTGAAAATCTGTATTTCTTACCTCTGGAATTGTTGGACATATTAGCTATCGTTTCATCATGAAGCTTATCCTTGGCTTGTATAGATATGACATGTTGTCTACATAGCTCATGATGGACTCAGCATGAGGCCTTGTAGCTCCTCCCAAATTCGAAGTTTTTCTTTGTTGTTTTTGTGAATAACTGGTTTATTTACTCATTAAAATTTCCCTTGCGATTTTCTTCTCAATAAGCAGGAACTTTGAGAGTCAGCATCCACAACACATTTGTTCCACAAGAGTAGGATGTTTCTGAACTTGTGATTAGAGTTGTGTATAGCTGTCAGAAATTGTGTGCTGAAGATTGTATCTAACCACGAGTCATCAAGACCTTAATTTCTAAGCCATGCCATGGTCTTAAATCTCGAGAGTTAACCCGTTTCCTTAAATCTTGTATAAGCCAATTGCCAACGAGTGGAAAGATCCAACACTTTTCACATGCTTCTTACTACATGAGACCGTCTGAGTCTCTCCATCTTGCTTAACTTGCGAAGCCATTTGATTTCTAAGGTGGAAGCCTGTCAGTCAAACCGAAAAGTTCAACACCATCAGCCAATTCGAAGTCACAGAACTATGTTACTGTATCAAGAAAGTAAGCAAACCACTAGGAAGAAACATATCATCTGTTCATTGTCCCTCAATTCTTTTATGCTACAATGACAGAGTAAGCATGTTCTCATGAGACAGACTACACTCTACAGGCTATATGATGTAGACTGCCTTGTACAAAGAACAGTTTTAGTGGGAAGATCTGCAAATCGATGCTCGTAACTGCTTTTTGCTCTGTTTTAGGCCATCCTCAAGAGCATTGTCCGAGATATCCCGGCCTGATATACCTTATATTCCTTTCGCTTGTCTTTTAGCTCCTTGAACACGAGTTTCACATCTCTGCAATTGATCAAAGGCAAGAGAAATTCAATTAGGCAAAACATGAATCTTCAGTTTTAACTGAATGAAGAAGAAAAAACCAATTTAGTTTCCTTTGAACATGAAGTCACTTGGCCAATTTACATACCTATTATCTGGTTGGAGAATTAACGCTTTGTTAATATCACCCTCGGCCTCATCGAAATCAGAACTTTTTAGGTATGCTTGTGATCTCCTATACAAAGCCTTGATATTGCAAGGATCAAGATCCAAGGCCTGTCAGAGAGAGAGAGAGAGTGTGTGTGTGAATTATCTAGACTTAATACACCTGATACCAGTCAGGAACACATTTATAGATTTTTCATTATTATTAATAAAAAACAATGATAACAAGATTCCATTCAATACATCTCATTCTACATTATTATATTATAGAGAGCAAAACCCATGTAAAAAAAAACTCATCGCTCATCGTAACAAGGCAAGATCTCTGTTCATCCTGAGTTATTGTGCATGGGTGCTCACCCATTCGCGTGCGCTCGCGCGCGCAAGAGAGAGAGAGAGAGAGAGAGAGAGAGAGACCTTTGTACAGAATTTTGCGGCTCCACTATAGTCCCCCAATCTAAGTTTACAAGCAGCATTGTTCAAATAGCATGATAGCCGTAATGCATTCGCTGAGCTCTTCTCTTCATCAGTAAAACAGTGGTCAAACTGTACATATTTCTCAGCCTGCATGCAGATTATAATCAATAGAAGTGGTGAAATATATTACTCGCCCATAAAAAAATTTTGTGATGGCAATTTCCATTGGTAACCTTCTCATATTTCTTCGATGCACACAAGAACTTCCCTGTCTTGAACAGAGCATTTCCATCATTCTTTGTGCTTTCGCATGCTTCTAACTTTTCACGAGAATTCATCTTCCAGAACGGTTTATCCTGGAAAGTACAGAACTTGATTCTACATGGAACAACATTCTTAATGGTATCAGATCAAGTAATAAAGAACATGAAAATGACCTTGGTAAAGTCAACCAATTCAACTTCATAACTCAACATTGAGTTTTCCGAGACCGCCGAACCATCTAGACCGAGAACTGAGTTGGCTCTCATGGTCACAATGGCTCGCTCTCCTTTCTTCATGCTTAGGATTGCCCTGTCTAGGCCCTCATTGACTTGTTCTGAGCAGGCATAAACACTCATATTCAGCTTCTACTTGTTCGACGAAGTTGCAAATTGCTGTCTGGGGAGTGCCGATAAATGCATAGTACCTTCAAGAGCCACATACTCGAAAGGCTCCTTAGTTGATCCCTTCTTCTCAAAAATAATTCCATCTTCAAATTTACCAGTATATGCCACTGAAAGAAAGAATTCGTTAGCACAATGACTAAACTGGAGAAACTTTAGATTGACGTTACATTTTGAGAGATATTCCATTATGCTTATGGCACATCACCTTTGACCACTGATCCTTCATCAGGATGGTCAAAGCCTTCACCAGTTCTCACGATCTTCTTAAGCACCTTCTTATCTCCTGTAACATCAACCACACTTTTCCATGCAATTAACTCGAGCTGGATAACTAAATTGGAACCAGCTGAAGCACCAAGTTCAATGCTTTCAGGTACACTTGTGCTCCACCTGAAGCCGTCTGAAGAAAGCATCGGTAATCAAGATTCATGTGGGTCTCTCGGAGAAAGCGTGACATCTACTTGGATGTTAATCCTCGGACGGAAGAAATAACATCGGCAACTTACAAGTAAACTTCACAGCTACCTCTGCTTTTTCGCCTTTTCTCATTGTTTTTGCAGCTATGCTCATCGCTGGACTCAGACGCACTTTTTCAGAACTGGAATCTAAAGAAACACTAGGAACATTTCAGAGAGCCTCTCTCTTTTCTACCAGGAGACTTGAAGAAATCAAATATAATGCAAAGAGGCAAGTTTGAGTTCAAACCACCATGCCCGATTTGAAACTCCACATCTCCATTGGACTTCGAGACGACAGTTCCATCCTCAAGCATCACCTTGTATTTGACTGTAACAAGGGCAATTATTAGTTAATACCCTCTAATTCTCAATATATAGAAAGATATCGAAAGTAATTTCTCGTTTCTCTTGAACCTGGTCCTGATGCATTTTTCATTGGTAACGAAGCAAAATCAAAATAACAATCATGAAACTCTGTCCACAAACTCGAGTCGTTGAGTGTGAAGGTGCAGTTAAAAAGACATCGGAAAACTTTTCCTCTTTTCAGACAAGTGACAATTCACAAAAATTTTATGACATTAACCAAATGAGGCGATTACCTAATACTTCATCAGCGTCCTGAGGAGTAGCCCAGCCCTCTCCCTCTGTGATAATCTTCTTCACGACACCTCCATCTCCCGTCAAATCCCTGACACTGGTCCACGACAACATCTCAATGTCAAAAACGAGAGTGGCATTGGGAGGGACGAGAGGCGGAGACCCTGCTTCACCATAAGCCAAGTTCGGGGGTATTGTGAGGATCGCTCTCTCTCCCCTCTTCATCGTGGCAACTCCTTCGTCCCATCCTTTTATCACCTCACCTTAAATTTAGTACACTGTCTCATCAGCAAGTAGACAACCTAAACTCACAGGAAGCATGAAAGGAAGTTCACAGACATTAGCATTAAGTGATATTAGATATGTCCCACGTGCACAAGAATTTAGCAGCCCATTTTCCATCCAAGTAATGTTCGCGAGGGGAATTCACCGCTGGACCACCCTAAAATGGGGGCTCGATATGCATTCCTTTTAGCTCCCTAGTAATTTCCAATTGGCCTCTATGCAAATGCAGGTTTCCATCCATGGCTACTTTCATTTCAAGAAACCCCTAGTCTTTTGCAATTTGAGCACAGAGAGACAGAAAACAGCTGCTTTCTCATGATCAAGCTTCAAAACCGAACTCCAGAAGAAGCAAAAGCAATCTACTGAAACCAGGGAATTGCAACGTGTAAGTTTTTTGCTGCTCACATTGGCCTAACTTGAACTCCAATTCAGTACTCCCTTCACTGCTAGAATCGAGACGAGCGCCACCCTCCACTCGTCCTCTGTAGCGAACTGCATTCCAGACAAGAACAAACAAAATCCTGTCCATCACCCGCTCATTCAAACCATGGAAAACACCAAACAATCTTGTCCTAGTACCGTGCACTTGGTCGCCAGGATAAGGAGTCCGCCACGAATTCCCGTTCCTGAGAATCTGCTTCCTGAGCCCGCCTTTCCCGATTTGAATTTCCATCGCCGGGAGTCCTGAACACTCAACTCCGTCACCTCGAGCCTTTGAGCAAGAAGCTGCCATTAGATATGAGGGTGTGAGCTTGTGTTATGGATGCTTGTAAGAGAGAAGGCGATTCCTTGCTTGTGAGGAGAGTGAGTGTAGAGTGAGCGTTTTCAGTTAAAAGAAGATAAGCCTGTCATCGGTTTCCCTCCTTTTGCTGTGATTCTTCGGTTGAGATTTTTCTGTTAGTTATTTCCTGTGGTGGACTTTTGGGCTCCGTAATGGGCCATCTTTTGGGCCTATTTATTACACGCGTGCGAAACGCATTTGAAATCCAACGGTTTTAAGGAGAGCCAATCCCCCTGCGCCTCTCCCCCG
This sequence comes from Melaleuca alternifolia, assembly GCA_019926035.1. Classification (NCBI taxonomy): domain Eukaryota; kingdom Viridiplantae; phylum Streptophyta; class Magnoliopsida; order Myrtales; family Myrtaceae; genus Melaleuca; species Melaleuca alternifolia. The sequence continues at coordinate 2,100,359 of JAGKPW010002178.1, forward strand.
TCGCGTCCGGTCTCAACGGATAAGGGCGGGAGGACAAAATCTCTCCTCCATCAACTCCGTCTTCTCTCTCTCTCTCTCTCTCTCTCTCTCTCTCTCTCTCTCTCCCATGTTGCCTGCAAGGATGATCGCCGGTCGGGCGCCTCCGTCGCCGTTTGCCTTCCTCTCGGCTCCGAAATCTCCGTGCAGAACATCCGTCCGAGCCGCATTGCACCGCGAGGCCAACGGTGGTCCGCTCGAGAGGAGGGAGCTGCTGAAGCGAGCGGCCCTGGCCACTCTGCTGTGGAGCACGCCGCTGGGCCTGCCGTCAGTGGGAGCGAGGGAGGTGGAGGTCGGTTCGTACCTCCCGCCGTCGCCCTCGGATCCTTCCTTCGTCCTCTTCAAGGCTTCTCCGAAAGACACCCCCGCGCTTCGCGCAGGTAATCGCGGTCTTCCCCGTCTTCGGTTCCTCTCTCGTTTGGTGTTTTTATTCCGATGGGCAAATGATTCGCTCTGCACGACCGTGCACGTGGGAAGACTATGGAGTGGTCGATTGAGTCGCCGACTTTGGGCTTTTGGTGTTGTGAGTGGCGAATTTGATCATTTTTGCACTCATTTTTCCCCATTGTAGACGTTTGTTGGCAATTCAGGTCCCAAATCAAGTGCAAATGAGACGATCTTCGTTATTTTCATTATCAATTTCGAATTTTGGTGTTGTGAGTGGCGAATATGGTGTTGATTACAGAGTGCTTTTGTCCCAATATGCTGGATGGTAAAATTTGATTATATCTGAGTTGAATGTCACCTGAATCTGTTTCGAATTAATTTCATTGTCCGCCTACGAATTAGTAATGGTTTTAGTTCGAGTTTATGTTCCCGTTGGTGTTGTCAGATTCAAATGATACTTTAAATTTAGTGATTTGCAGGGAATGTTGAACCCTACCAATTCTTCCTTCCCCCAACTTGGAAACAGATGCGAGTGGCCAACATATTGTCGGGCAATTACTGCCAACCAAAGTGCGCGGAGCCATGGGTGGAGGTGAAATTTGAGGACGACAAGCAGGGGAAGGTTCAGGTGGTGGCCTCCCCTCTCGTACGCCTAACCAATAAGCCCAATGCGTCAATCGAGGAGATTGGCAGCCCGGAGAAGTTGATTGCCTCTCTTGGCCCTTTTGTAACGGGGAATACGTACGATCCAGATGAACTCTTGGAAGCATCAGTTGAAAAGCTCGGTGATCAGACGGTATACACATTCTTTTTGCTCATTATGTAATCGCATGATAGGCAATTTGGGTAGGATTTTGTTTTCAGTGTGGTCAAGTTCCATTATACTCAAGGATGTTTGGACTTGGGTACTGGAAATTGCATCCCCAACGGCTACTTCTGTTCCCTGATAGATGCTAGTTTTATATGCTTGACACATTAGCTTAGGAAGTCTAGGTCTTTTTCCAACTTGGCATTTAAGCTAGCTGGACAAGCCATTGAATGGAAATGAGTCTTAAGAAGTTCAAGAGAGCAGAAATAGAAGTTCACACATGAGACTTGGCTAATCATCAGTTCATGGGCTTTCCATGAAAATTGGTTAGCTTTTTGCGGTTTTACCAAAAAAAATTGACAAAATGAGTTTGGGAGTTCTAGCTGGCTTTTGACTTCGAGAACTTGAGGCCATTTTCTTGCTTTCCTTCTTCTCTTCTTTCTTTTTACCTTTTTGTGTCCAAGTTGGGTGTTTTCTCCACTTCACTGCCAACATCTATAGTAGGAGGGTACAATCGCTACTCAGCAGCTCAGTTTTGGTCAAAGTCCAGTTAGTTTGACATAATCAATGACAGAGGCCCATCCTTACCATGCTTATCTCCTCCCTCATAGTTCAGGTTGAACATGATGCAAACTTAAAGAAGACTGTCTTGAGGAGGGCAAAAATTTGTTGGGCCTTTATATTGAGCTTCATACGCTTATACTTAACCTGTTGATTTGATACTTGGATGCTATTCCCATGGTGGATGCAGTATTACAAATACGCTCTAGAGACTCCATATGCCCTGACAGGCTCGCACAATCTTGCTAAGGCAACGGCAAAAGGGAACACCGTCGTTTTATTTGTTGCCAGTGCGAATGAGAAACAGTGGCAAGCGTCTGAAAAGACTCTCAGAGCAATGCTGGATTCTTTTCAAGTTTAGTCATCTAAGGTGAGGGAAACTGAATGTGGCCAAAACCTTTCTTTTGGAGGAGATGATTGAACCGTGTCAGCAACAGTCCGGAAACAAGATTGTAGTTTATTGTACATGGCCTATCGCCGACTACTTTTCTTTTACCAATCGTATATCATCTAGTTGGGATTTTGGAGCTTCCTGATGTAGATCTAAATTGTTCCCACTTTCCATATCATGTCGATCACTTTCGAACATGATTTCTTATTGTAAACATTTAGCGTCATGAAATCCGAGAGAGAAATCGATTGCAATTCTTGAAAGTGGAGCATGGGGTCTCATCTTTTCACGTGAAACCGCATTAGGTGGCAAAGAAAAAAAGGATAGTGAAAATCTTTGCACGTGCGCTGATCTTTTGCTTAATCAGCTATGAAGTCTTGATGAATTGGCTGATGATCCATCGTGCATAATCATTGATGAATTGGCTTGTGTGCTAAGCGACAAGGAGGAGGCAAAGATTTTTTTAAGTCTGTGTTGACCTTGGAAAGCCAAATTTGAAGATAAGTGAGCAACATTTAGAGACTAATAATTGCTGGCGACGACTTGATTGAGTACTTTGTGAAGTAATTGGTCCAGTCGAATCTGAGCTGTCTGGGATGAGATCCATGTACCCTCTCCATCCATCCAACCCCATTGAGGTGGAAAAGAGAATTGTTTATCCTGAACGTGATCTTCAAAAGGCTCATTTAACAAATAATCTAGTCTTGCTTATGTGCCGAATGATCGATGCTGATCCCTAGGAGATCCGAAAAGTGGACAATAACTAAGGATTTGAGAAAATTATTGCTTCTGAGTTTATAATTGGGTCGTCCTACCGTGTGCTTTGCTTAAGACAAGTGTTGAAAGGGGACAATAATTTTCACGTTCAAGTATGACGACAACCTTTGCAACTACATTCAACGCTGCAAAATGGAAGTCAAATATGAATCCTACTTGCATATGCATTGTCTAAATTTAACAGATCCACCTTCCTTAATCACTGACTTTACCTCATGAAGTTTCAATTTTTGGCAAAATTAATCCATCTTGGACACTATAATTTCACCCCTATTGGTATCAAAGTTAGAAATAAAACAAGAATCAACCACACAAGATCACATGATCTTTATATAAATGAGCCTTGGAAGGAGAAATATGAAAATCGAATGGAATGAGACATTGCTTCTTACGTTACATTGGAACCACTGAACCCATTACCACGGAAAGATGACATGCCCAAAAATCGAAGAAAAGCAAACAAGATTCCTTCGATGAATGCAAGGCATGATAATGAGAAACTGGAAGGAGAAGATCATATGGATATTCAGAGAAGGACTTGTTTTTTTTTTCCAACATAGCCACATGTTGTAGCAATTAGCGAACATGAGAACAAGAACTTCACTAGGAAACTTAGTAGAAGAAGCCAAGGGAGAATTGACTTTAACTGGTACATCAACAAGCAATCCAAACATGACTTAGAATCTAATAAGTTAATGCAGAGTTGGAATTCAAGCTGGGGAGGTGGAGCTAATATGCCGGAACCGGAGGTGAAAAAGCAAAGCTAAGCGCCAGCCATAAGTTTCTGGGCTAACCCTTAAGAAAATACCCAGAGAAGAATACTCACCAGAAGAGCTACTTTAGGAGAAAGAAAAACGCGTAGTTTGTGTCATTGGTTCCATCTATTAATCAAAAGCAGCATTCCCCAGCAGAACTAGTCATTCGGATCATGACCACCTGTTTGTAGCCACTCTGCATACAGGATATTAGCTCTGTCTCCCTCTCTTACTGAGAAAAGACTGCAGAAAACTTATAAACGCCAATTCAGACTAAATCATCTAGTTCCACAGCTGATGGAGCATACAACAATCTGCATCCATATCATAATATCCCTTCTCTGAACAGTTACAGTTCCCCTCAAAGCAGGGGTTTTAAAGTCTTCCCTGGAGTTCATGTACAGAAAGTAGAGTTCCGACTCTAAACAGTAACTACGTAGAGGATACTTAGGCATAAAAGATTCCGCTCAATGTCATTGAATTGCAAGAAATCAGAGATAGCCAGCATTATTGTTATCACCTGCAAGCTTTAAGATCTGGCAGTCCGTCCCCCAGCGAGAACCCCTCCTCTGAACAAAAGCTCTGGTATACACAAGAACTCATCTCCAAGCTGCAGTTTAATGGGAACTATAATAAACCAAGGTCGACGAATTCCACCTTCCGCAACACTTACAGAATCGGTGGTAGATTTTTGCCAAGAGCGACCATCACATGATGATCAACGTCTCGAGAGAAAAAGGATCAATAGAACATACAGACTGGTACCAACAGTTCACTCAAAACATGTAGGAGCCCACATGAAGTACGACATGAGTCGATAATACCCACCAGTCCCACTCATCCAACGTAGGCGTGAGGTCAATTATGCGACAAAGAGCTCTTGATGAAGCCAACTTAGGCTCGAGTGGAAGTCCATATCAAACTGCTCCACCCTAAGCTTTCACCATCACTTACTAAAAGGCAACTAGGACGACATAGAGTAACTAGCACCTAAATCATACTCTAAACAGTTGTTACCCACAAATTACAGACACCACATTGCACAGGACACATAAATAGGATCATCAAGAGTAAGAAAAACAGCAAAATCAAAGAAAAAACTGCAATTACTACTCAAGTTCAATCGTCCCCAGTGGGGAAGAGAGTGAGAACTTTCCTGCCACCGTTTGCATTAGCTGATTCCAAGTCCTCCACATAAGGCTGCACCGGATTGTGCACCGGTGCTCCCATCCTATGAACAGGTGGCGCTTGCCTTGACAAGAAAGGATGCTCGAATTGGCCGTTCTGTGGTGCCCCAAAATGCCCCACCTGCCTGTGATACTGAGGTTGCAGCTGTGGGTGGCCAGCCGCAGCAGCCATCTGGTGGTGCTGCAGGACAGGCACAAATGGCAAGAAATGGTCCGAGCTGGGCCGTACCGGATGCAAGAAATGTGGTGGCACGGGCGAGCTTGCAAACAGATGATCGGTGGCAGGATCTGACGAGGGGGCCAGGCCGCCGCCCCCGCCTCCCCCGCCGCCTCCGCCGCCCACAGACAATCCCTGCATGCGCTTGAGGTAAAGGCGGTACTTTTGCAAGTGGCTGGCCACATTCTCCCGGGTCAACCCATCTACACTCATCAGCTGCATGATGGTCTTGGGCACGGCGTTCTTGATCCCCAGGTGGGCGACCGCATCGACAAACCGCTTGTGCAGCTGCGGTGTCCAGACAAGGCGCGGCCGCTTGAGGGTGCGAGCCGGCTCGTCGCCACCCGAGCCGGGGCCAAGCTCGCTGGAGTCGGCGAACTCGGCCGAGCTGGGCTGGGTGGCGGAGCCCGGCGGAGGGAGGTGGTTGGAGGGGTTTGGCGGGGTGGGTGGGTGGCGCTGAGGGCTGGTGGTGGAGGGGACGTTGTGCGAAGTCGTTCTGATGTCAAAGGCGAGAGCGAGATCAGGAGTGATTAGGGTTTGAGAGAGCGGCGTGAGTTCCTCAGGTGATGGGAGCTCTTCTTCCCATTTGGAGAACCAATTCGAGTCCTCTTCCCTCATTCTTGGGCTGCTTATCTCTCTTCCTTTTTTCACAAAATTTGACACACCCACTTCACAAATTGTGTTCTTGATCCAGGAAATCAGCCTAATTCTACGCAAGGAGGAGCTTTAGGGAAGATGTTGGCCGAGAAAAACAGGAAAATTGGGTTAACAAGAAGAAGGGAAAGCTCACAAGACTAACAGGTGAAAAACGAAAACCAAGAAAAAGGAACAGAGTTAACAGGATAACGAGCAAACAAGACTGGACTTTTTCCAAGAATCTCCGTCTCCCCACTCTATCTATTACCTCTGTCCAAGATTGGATGAGAAAGAAAGAAAGAAGAGCCGCGGTGTTGGTGGCTGCGGCGGCGACGGCGGAGGAAGAGGGGGAGAAGGAGGAGGAGGAGGAGGAGGACGGAGAGAGAATCGAGGTGGATCTTGTATTCTTATGATCAGCTTTTATTCGAGGGAGGAGTGAACTGTAGCTGATGCTTTTGGTTTTTCCCTGACTCTGATTTTTCTCGTGCATTTTCGTGTTTTCTTTTCCGCTCAGTTCATTCACTGATTCGCTCGTATACATCATCGTATTGACATTAAAATAATCAAGTAGACTTTCTCCTTTTTTTCCTTTAATGTTTTCTCCCGGGATTTCGGGGTCGCATCGCAACATCCTCTCGACTCTCGAGAGCGAGCGCTGCAGGAGAAATCTTTCCTTCCGAGCTCAGCCGACCCAACCATCGCGAGTAAACAATCAGCTCACGCGCCGCCAGCAGAGAATACTCGAATGAAAGAGGAGTATAATCCGTACCCTGTCGTATCAGACATGTACACGCTGGAAGAACGCACTGCGACGTGGTCCTATCCTCGACCTCTTCCTCGTATGCCTTGCCTTGTCCCTCGCCCGCCGGGCAACGACGAAGGTCGCGGACCGGAAATATTACCAAAGATTACGTCCGAGCCTCCACTCGGTTACTGTGTTCACACCTCTGCTCGTAGATTGTGGGGGAGAACAGAGAAGGGGGAGGGGGCTTTTTACGGAATGATTGTATTGGACAAAATTTAAAAGCGCAGAATGAATAAACTGGCATTAAAAAATCAAAGGTATTTAAAGATTATCGATATCCCACAAAGTAATCGCCAAAAGACGTGGACCCTCGATTCACTTCAAGAGGTAGATGCGCACCAGAAGAAGTATAATTGTTTGAACGCCTCCATCATATGAACAGGGTATGTTAATAGGCTCCTAACCTCTTGCACTATGTCGGGCCCTAAGAAGGGAAGATAAAAGGGTTCTAACCATCGTTTGGGTTGAGGTGAACATGCTGGAGAGAAATTATCACTGTTTATAAGTTGAGTCAACGCTGCAATTCCTTCCTAATGACTGATTGACTTGGTGGAAATTTTGTTTGCTTAAAGTTGGAGAAATTTCTCGAGCTTTCCACCCTCCTTTTTTTTTTTTCCAAAGTAAGTTGTCCCTTTTCGTGGATTAAAAGCTCTTCTTAACCCATGTCTGAACGAAGTCGTTCTGGTCCTCCTTCTCTCTCTTCTGTCTCATAGCATCTGAAGGCTTTACGAGCTCGCAGATTATTTCCGACAAGCCGAGCGTGAAGTGAAAACGATGTATGAAATTATCTCATTCAAGGACCCATGATTTGTATGTGCACGCACCTTAAAATTGACCTAAATCTAGAATTTCGAAAGCGATTGCACCTGCATGATTAGTACGATAATGTTTTTATTAATAGCCATGATCAGGACACAGGGTTCGGAACCCAAAAAAGAAGAAGTAGGTTTTGCTTATTAGAAAAAAAAAATCCGACTTCCGATTATATGATATGATGTGAGTGACGCGAAATACTTTCCAACGTATTCATGCGATTAAGTTGAATTCTCTTTTAAATGACGTGGTAGTCGACTTTAGTATTTGTCACACCGTATATTTTGAGCCTTATTGTTTAATTATAAGCATGCCTAACACATATATTTCTTTAAGAGCTGCTCTGCTCTCGATGAATGTTTATAAGGAAAATGATTGAAGCAGATCTACCTGTTAGAGTGGAATAAAAAAAATCTGTCATTTAGAAAATCGAAGCTCGAATTAAGAGGAGATAACGGTCAATGATGTGATCGATTCCTAGATGAATATGTTCCAAATTAAAAACTACAAGGGTTCTTGTTAGAGCCCATTTCAATATTTGAAATCGAGAGTCAAACCGATCGATTTTGAAACCGGCGATTTGGTTCCGAACTGGTTTCAAGATGGACCCAGTAGTATTGCCAGCTTTTGAAGTTTTTTCCGTTTCAATGTCTTCCTCAACAAGAAAAATCTGCATTTACGAGGATGACGAGCCCAGCCATTGCACATTGACCCATCCTCACATCCTTCTCAACTCACAAGTTCTTGCCCTCTCTCTTGCTGTCATTCTTGGACTCTCTCTCTCTCTCTCTCTCTCTCTCTCTCTCTTGTAAAAACAGAATGAGCATCAAAGTAGCCTCTCCCAATTCCCGAACTGCTTCTTTGATCCGATCGGGAACAACCCATTTGATTCTTGATTTTCACAGAATCAGTTCTCGGGCTGAGCCGAATCCTCCAAAACTCGATGCATCTGACGTCTGTCAACCCTCAAGCTGAGAAATTTCTTCTTTTTCTGCCCCGAAGGAGAGAGAAAGAGAGAGACCGGACTGGTCGAGATCAGGGGGATCATCGGACGTGACGAAAACAATTGAAGCTTTCGAATAACTCGTGGGATTACAGCCAAGAAAAACAAAACAAAACAAAACAAAAAGGATATACAAACAATTTCGGGAAATCATATATATATGTAAACGGGGTAGTGGGAATCGGCTGAGCTTAGCGTTAGGTATGGGAGATAACATTAATCTTCATTGAAGTATTGCGTTTGATTAATTCTTTTAGCCTGGATCATGTACGGTACTGGCTTGCCCTAGGAAGAATATCTTGAGCAGCCAACCTGTACTAACATTTACCCCCTGAATTTTCCAAGTGTTGGGTTGAAGATAAACATTGGTGGGTTGGGGGGAAGATAGTGGAGATTTGACTCCCCAAGCCCTAAAGAAAGTGGGGAAATTTTCTAATCTTCTTGGCCTTTCTTTCTTTCCTTTTTGGCCCTTTTCCCATGCTTTCTAGTGATGTTAACGTGGGGAGGAGGCGCTTTGCTTAATGGAGATAAAATTATCGCCATCGGCCATTCCATGATCTTGACAAGATGACAAATCAGATTCCCCAAATTGAAAAGTTTACCCTCCCACTTCTTACGCTTCTTCCCTAATCCAGAATCCGCACGATGGGGGGTGCTGTTCTTTGGTTGGTGTTCGAAGCACAATCCCTGCTTTCACGCCATGTAGAAGAAGTCTCTCTCTTTTTGTCATGCCCCGGTCTCCCGCTAGGCCCTTAGGTTACTAAGGTAATTCAATTCCCTTCACGTGAGAGCTTGAGCTCGCGGCCGGTGCCGCCGCCGCCAAGGGATGGCCGTGGGGCACCGACCGGAATGGAGGCGGTTTATTTTCCCTGTAGAAAATAGAGGGAGTGAGCCCGTTTATTTATTAAAATAACACAGTTTCGTTAATAGAAAAAATGTATTTTTTTTTATCGCGAATGGATTACATTTACTCTTGCATCATGGCATCCATTACAATAAGCATATTTTGCTATTAATTAATCTTTATCTTCACTACTAATTAATTGGAAGAACAGATATAAAATCTTAGGAAAATTATTCGAAAAATCAACCTTGGCCAAAAGAAAATGGACGATAATTTGATAATGGACTCTCTCTTTCCTTTTCGTCTATGATCAAATTAAGTATGAAAAAACAATTGTCAAAAGTAAATTCCAAGTTGGGCAAAATTAAGATGGACTCAATATGTGAAAAAAGAACATTACTTGATTGCCAACAATATATATTCGTGATTGCATTTCTAATTCTCTTCTGTAAGTTAATGTTTATATAACCTGTATTGTCAAATTAGTTCCATTATTTTTCAAGTCCTATTGGCATATATCTGTCTGCGACTTGGACAGAGAATCATTTTGGAAGAACAAACAAAGCAATCTTAGCACAAAAATGTAAAAGTTAACTAAACAATCTTCGGAGCAAAAAAAAGATTAAGTTACCCAGACAATCATCTCATTCTGTTTCCTAAGCAACTTAAGTACAAAAAGCCATTTGCTAGAAAGTAAAATGTGAGTAGAATCGACTAAGGAATCATGGTTAATACATATGTAGAACGACAAAAGAATACTATTTATTCTCTTAGAACGAAGAAAAATCGATCGACCCAATCCGACCTGATCTATTCAGTTCTGAACACGTGGGCCTCGCCTTCCTCCTACTTCGTCTTCTCTGACGGCCGAACTCCAGAACCTCTGGACATGAAATGCCAGAACATCAAAACCTCCCCTCACTTGTTTTTTGTCATCTTCAAATTAGCAAAGGAGATAGATAATCAATGGATGATGCAAAAACTAAGTTGATTTATTCCGGCGCCAAAAAATCGTAATGCCGACTTAGGACTGTAATCACAACCATTAAGGGGTATAAACGAGCGCCGCCTACCCATATGTTACCGGAACGCCCCTTCGGCAACTTGGGTATCGGATCGAGCCGAGCATGAACTTATAATATCGAGCTTTGGTAACTCATGAATCTGATTAACTAGAAGGCGATGATGTTCCCTCCAACTTATGAAGTGAACGCATCTTGATTTCAACTTTTCGGAACTACTAGAAAAAATCGAGGTTATTTTAAATAATAGGATCTTCATGTTTTTAAATGAAAAAGGCCTCGACTTTTGATTAAATGTTGAATATCAATCAGTAAGGGTAAGAATTAAAGTAAAAAGCTCAAACACAGTACATCCCAAATAAACTTTTGGATTAGCTGAATTAAGATATATATCGTTGCATGTATACTGAAAGTCGAACCTTTACAAGCATTTACTTAAACGATGGGCAGATCAAAATACGTACTACAGACATCAAGTCGTTGCGTGTATTATGTTACTGTCTCTTACGTGCCGTCTTAGTGATTTGCTAAAGAGAGGTTTATTTTACATATGATTACAGTTTATTGATGTCAAGGACGTAGATGCTGCTGCATACAAGAGAGTAAAATCAGTTTCAGCATTTTTTTTTATAATTTACAAATTAGAATTTCATCTCGGTTAATACAAAAAGGAGATCGTTCTGACTAATTCAAAACGATGCGACGGTTGAACTATCGCTCGCAACGACTCGTCAGTTTGCAAATGGAAAATCAAAATCAGACCAACCTTACATTCAGCAGAGTGGGAAACAAGCATCATCAAGCATCCGAAAGCATCGCCTTCAATCAACCAAGGTACGCAATTTCCAGACAGTGAACAGAGGTCTATTTCAGAGCAGTAACACAGGACATGATGCACATGGATCCGACCAAAAAGAATAGAAGGAAAACAAACAGAGCTTCAGGCAGAAGGCCTTCTCACATGTCAGGGATTCAATGCGTGTAAGTATCAATTTTCAGCTGAAGACTCAAGGATGAGAATACCAACACATGGAATAAGATGCGTTGGCCGGATACTGGACCAATTTGATCAGCTAATTACCTCGATTTGGATCTCACTTATCTCGGGATAAAACGAGCCTTTGAAATTGAGTCGAAAGCTCCTCGTAAGACTCGACCACTGATGGACGCACTTGATCTATTGCAGTTCTGAAATGCTTCATTGCTACTTCCGAAGCGTCAAGATCCTCCTAATAGCATCAAAATGCATCGTAAATTAAATCATTTGATACGACATCCCGGCTGGAAGATAAAAAGAAGCAAATAAACTATAGACCTCCATAGCTGCAACTGCAGCCTCCCGGCAGATGAGTGATATGTCAGCCCCCGTACATCCTTTGGTGAGATAAGCCAACTCCTTTACGTCCACATCAGAACCACATGGGACTTTACGTAGATGGATGCAGAATATTTCTTGCCTATCTGCCTCATTCGGAGGTCCGACGTATAGCAGCCTATCAAAGCGTCCTGTTGATTTACATTTGTGTCAATATCCAACTTTGATGGTGACCAATGAGGTCATAAACCCCTGCAACTTGAACGCAAGAAAGCAAATTTTGCATGTTGGTTGGGGGGGGGGGGGGGGGGGGGGAGAGAGAGAGAGAGAGAGAGAGAGACCTGGTCTTAAAAGGGCTGGATCGATTTTATCTGGCCTATTGGTCGCAGCAATAACGGTGACATCAACTCTCTGATGCAGTCCTACGCTCCAAAAAGAAAGTTATGCCGTTACTAGAACAACTAAAACAAAGTAAATGCTAGATAAAAAGCTTTTCATATAGCGATTATCGTAGACCAATTTGAAGCAATTAGGGCCACAGCAGTAAGAATATGCTCATTGACAAACATTTGTAAACTGCACATCCAAATCCATCTTATCATAAGAAAGACCAAACTGAAAAATAATTTATTGGGTTACCCGAAAAGAGTAGACTCCTTACCATCTAATTCAATAAGAAGCTGACTTATAACTCTATCCGAAACCGAAACACCATCACTTTCCTTTCCACGAATATTTGCAAGTCCATCAATTTCATCAAAAAATACGATTGATGGAGCATTAGCCCTTGCTTTTGCAAAGACAGATCTTACGGCCTTCTCAGATTCCCCAACCCACTTACTGAAGAGTTCTGGGCCCTTTACTGCGATGAAATTGAGCCCAGCTTCAGATGCAACTGCACGAGCCATGAGGGTTTTGCTGCAACCGGGAGGGCCAAACAATAATACACCTCTTGGAGGGCGGGTCCCTATGCGGCTTAATGCATCATGATGTTTTTGAGGCCACTCCACTGCTTCCATTAGTTGAGATTTAACTTCTCTTTGCCCACCAATATCTTCCCATTTGACCTTTGGTACCTCCAGTATCACCTAAAGGTTATAACAGAGATGGAGAACACAGGTAAGTAGGTTGGACTGTCTCTATGTATTCTGATCCACTGACAAGAAGGCCTTATGACAGACTTCTCGGAATCAAGTCATATACTGAACAAGGATATACTTAATACAGGGGAATTATCTTATTCTAGTAGACCTACAGTCTTCTTATGGAATACTTCGCATCACTCGCAAACAATCTAGCCCTATCAGTTCATAGTCTGTACCAATCCGCGCTGGAAGAAATAAAAGAATCACCTTTTCTAGAAGGTTAATCATCTATTTGGAATGATTGTATGGAAAAAATCAATTGGTAAAAAAATAGAAGTGACTTCAAATGCAAACTTGAAAAGACGCTCTTATTCAATCTGCTCCATTATCTTCAAACAACTGCTGCACTAATGTTCACATATCGAAGACTATCTGGATTCATATCTGGTGATGCTTCTGGTCCTAGAAAGCTGAAAAAGAAGCTAAACAACAAGGGAAAAAAGGCAACTATTCAGCGGAGTATCCACCAACACCAATCCCACATATAGTGCCTAGATCTCCATTTTTTGTCCGATCAATTCATCCACAGCAGATATGATAAGTCCCCAACTAGGATTTCCCATATCAACGTTTGAACTAAATGACATAAATCTCTGCGCAGCTTTTCTTTTCTTTTTCCTTTTTGCTTGGCATATCGTAAGTTCAACTTAGTACGAAAGGATCAACTTATTCAAAATTTAGTCAACAAATCCAAATCATCCAGGCAGTCTACGTACTGTCTGGGCACATTTGCATAAACAACATCAAGCCATAAAATTCAACAAGCTGATTTATTCATATAAAACACAGGATGCATCACCAAATGCTTCTTGATCACAACAAGACTCAATGCCAATAATGCAACAATCATACCTCTCTCATGGCACTAGGCCTTACTTTCATTCTGGCCTTCTCGAAGTCCTCAAAAGTAATGGTCAGCATACAATTTCTGGTCACTAAACCTCTAGAGCACCTCATCCTATCTTCATTATCTGTGACAGTTTGCTTGGACGAGGAAGATGGCAATATATCCAAAGAAACATGTAATGTGGACAAAGAACATGAATAATCTTGCTGAACATCTCTTATATTCCCAGAAGAACTAGATTCTTCTGTTGCAGCACTAGCACTAGACTCAAAATCCATCTGTGATTGAGAATAAGACTCTTCCTGTGACTTCTTAAAACAATTATAGCGCCTGAGGCATACCAACGCTGCTTCATTGCAAAGGGCTGCCAGATCACTACCCACAAAACCATGTGTAGACATTGCCAGTTGTTGAATTTGCGATTCCGAGAGTGAATGTTCCATTAGACTGAGAAGTGTGGATAGTATTTCTGATCTTTGCTTGGAAGATGGAACACCTGCATGCAGGAATTACAGATAAAAAATGTTTTAGTGGAACCTATTTACCTTTTGATTGAGTGAATATTCTTGCATTGTTCATGTACGACTCTCTTGGAGTTATTGATGAAGCTGGTTATTGGAATATTGGGAATATAGTGGACTGAGACTTTCTTTATGATGGTGCTTGGAATAGCTGTGGAACAGCAGCTTTCCAAAGGGGTACTTTAACCTCAAATGGTGTTTGATCAGTATATCAGAGCTATAGTAGTGTCTAATGACTATTTTAAACGAAATTGCTCCACGTGTTGCTGCTACTTCAAGATGCTGCAGCTTCACCTATTGTGTTACCAAAAGCACTGATTATATGCAGCTAACAGCACATCATAGCACATTTAGAACATAGTATGGATTCAGAAATAATAAATAAAATCTTGCAAAGAATGAGAAAACTTATTTAACCATCCCATTAATAAATTGTTGAAAATTTTGTGGGAATGAATAAGAGGATTTTTTAAGAAAAGCAGAGAATTTTCGTTAAAGCGGCAACTTTCCTTTTTTAACCTTGCACTTGGGTTGTAGGCTTCTAGTTTTTTAGAGCCATTAGTATCCCTTTTCTTGTAGATAATTGCTCGTATGGATTTGTGCCCTCGTGCTGCATTGACAAAACCTTTTTGACCAATTAAAAAAGGATCAATGTTATTTATTATCAGAGCCAATGTATGACTGATCAAGATTTCAATCTGGTCAAGTGTTTTTTAATCATAAAAATAGGTCAACGGAGCCAAGATGATTTGTAAAACCAGCTTCAAATTGTTTAGTGGGGAAGCCCACATAACAACTTCTAGTTCCCCTTCTTTACAACCCTCAACAGAAAATGGTAATTAAAGAAACAGAGGTCATATGGCCTTGACATAACAAATAAAGGTCACAGAAACATGTTTAGTTTCCAATTTCACACTGCCCAAAATAAGGAATAGTGGAGTATGAACATAGAGAAAGCTTAGGTGGCTCTTCCAGTCTCACTATACTGGCTTAGGGCTTCTTCTGCTAAAACTTATCCCACATATCATACACTGAATGCCTCCAAATACCCTAGTCCCCAACCCTGAGTAGCCAAAGAGAAAAGGAAAAGACCTCTTGATTAGTTGTTCTAAATAGATAGGTTGGTATTGTATGCATAAAAACGAGTACTTAGGTGAACAAAAGTCACTAGAATTTTTAAGTTATGGGAATGCAGTACCTATTTCAATTTCCCTGTCAAACCGACCAGGACGCCTTAAGGCAGGTTCTAAACTTTCTGGTCTGTTTGTTGCAGCAATTACAAGGAGTCCATTAGTTCTATTAATCCCATCCATTACAAGGTGTTCATCAGTTCTATTAATCCCGTCCATTAAACTCAGCAATGTACCGACCATTCTATGAGAAAGTTCTTCCCCTCCATCTTTTCGAGCAGGTGCAATAGCATCCAACTCATCTATGAAAATCTGCATAAGATAACATTTGCAGATAAAGGCATAACTCAATCGAAACAAAAATATAAATATAACTGATGCAATTAAATAAAAAAATCTAGTTTTGGAAGATCATTTTTGGTTGAGAACTAAACAGAGATAATGCCTCACTGTTTCCCAAAAAGGGATTTATTCCCTTTTTCCTTGAGCTTCCGTGAATTACATGAAAATCCACAGGATATTTACACCAACATCAGGAATTATTAAAACCACGTGTTCGTGCATAAAATACTGACTGCTAACATCATTTCAGCAGTAGGCATGCTCAATTAAGTTCAATAGTTTATTTCAATTCAAACTACAAGAGTGCGTATTCTGCAGGTTTACCAGGCAAAACATAAGAAAGAAAAGACAAGGTAAAAGAAACTGAAAGTCTGAAGAAGCCTCACCGCAGCAGGGGCAGCATGGCTAGCAGAATCAAAAACTTCTCGCAAGGCTTGCTCGCTTTCACCATAATACTGTCTCACAATTTCAGGTCCATTCACCGAGAATAAATTGATGCCACTGTCATGAGCACATAATCGAGCCAAGCATGTCTTTCCTGTACCTGGTGGACCATGAAGAAGCACTCCTTTTGTAGTTCGGAGACCAAACCTTATAAAATAACAACATAATTGTGTCACGGATAGAATTTCTTCTCCAAATTAATGAAATTCGAATATGCCCGACAAAAGCGAGAGAAGGCATAACAATATGTTTCATCCAAAATGGTTTGTGTCTTTCTAATACATGTTATCAATTGGTGTGGATATAACAACAGAGCTCTTCCACACAAGCATTGACTTACTAATAAATTACTCAATTTCTACACAAGCTAAAACTACACATGATACTGCTCATTATATCTCCCAATATTAGAAAAATAAGAGAAGTGGCATTCTCTAAATGTTTGACCCAAAAGATAGCTGCAGAGGTAAAAAGCTGGAACAAAGATATACAGCTGCACTCCACCAAGGGTTGGGAGTTAGAATATACAATACCTTGATAGAGAGTCCTTCAAAGTAGAGGAAATAATATCCTTCAAAATAGAGTACTCTTTAAGTAGTCCACCCAATTTAATGTCATCACCTTTGATGTTAGCTTTACAATATGTATGCTCAAGCTTCCCAATAAATGATCCTGTGACTGCTGGAGTTACTAATGTCATGTTCATGGGAGAAAACAGACGTATATTTGTTCTGCTTGTCACAGTGAAAGCATGAATCACATAGTCTGGCGATTCGGAAATGTCGGGGGCTGAACCTTCAGTACTTTGATCTATAATGGATTGATTCTTTCCATCAGACACTCGTTGAGCACCGATCACTTGGAAAAGCCAAAGCTTAGAAAGAATTGGGACAACCACCAGGTTCCCTTGAAGCAGAAAACGAGAACACACCCACGATTTGGCGCAAGCCTGCAAAAGGTTCTTGGTGCTTTCATCTTCCAACAGTTGGACAATATCATATGAATTAATTACTGGACACATCTGACTGATTGAACTTGATAGTGATAGTGGCGAACGGAATTGATCATTTGCAGAAGAGCTCATCTTTGACTGACGTACAGGCGTCCTACTAGATCCAAAAGTTACATTTTCATTGAGAGGTATCTCGCCAGGAGGTTTCACTAGAGACAGTGCCTTTTTATTTGTCATGAACTCATTAATGGAAGCCAGCTCCAAGCACAATTCCTCACAGTTCTGCATTGCAAATGAGCCAAGACTGTTGTGCTGCCATTTGTCAATCCCGTTGACCAGACCACCAGATATCCAACTCTGTACTGGAAAGACAAACAGGACTCTACCCGAAGTAGGACACCCCATCGTATATGAAAGATTTAATGATAACCGCACTCCATTCCTGAGAACCTGACGGGAATAATGGAGGAGTCAAACAATATGCAGTTGACCGATATCCGACCTCTGTATGGACAACAAGGCAGCTATTAAGAATTATTTCTTCCTATGCCACCAAAAATGAATAAATAAATAAGGGAAACTAAATGGAACTATTACTAAATAGCTGAAATACAGAGTGAAAATACTAGTTTTTTGTGCACAAATGTTTTTATCTTAAAAACCAAAACCTTTGACTCAAAAACTCAATGTTTCAGGATGTCTTCTCCACATTCACCAGAATAATGAAGAGGAATTTAAAGGGACAAAGGAGCTTTATCGAGCTTAATTGATAGCAATTCCATTCCGCATGTTAATTCAGCATCCTCCTCAAGACTCTACAAAGTCTTTTTCACTGTTTCAAGATGATTGTGATAATTGTGATTTGATGAGGACTGACTTCATTCAAGCTGAACTCTCTTGTTGAAGGTAGACTTCAAAAGATATGGGAAAGGAAATGGCATAAGTAACTGGCATTGATGACACATTCAAAGTGCATTTTACCATCGAGGGTAACATCTTCCACATTCAGTAGATGCTTGCCAGTTTCTGCCTTTCCTGACTTTTACATGAGACATGAATTTCATTCAAATTTATGAAAATAATATTCCTATATATCTTGGATCATGGTAAAAATCATCAAACTAAAGCACCAGAAAAAAAAGAATTAAAAAAAACCAGAACATTAAGCCTATACTTATCATGCCAGAGTTATCCATGCTTTTGAGCCATTGAACAACCATTAATGCAGAATATTCTTTCCTCAAGCCAATGTAAATGCTCACATACCCTTTTTCAAAGAACCAAAATCACACAGATGTTATATAGGGGCTTAGCTTAGACATATTTTTAGGGTTTCGCCATTAACGCATCTCCCCTTGTACTTTTCCTCTGCCCTAGCCTTATAAATCAAGAAGTATGACAATCCTTAAATCAGATTTTCTAGGAGAATAGATGATATTGTAATATAAGTTGCATTCAAACCTTAGAAGAAGGAAACACAGTGGCAAGAGCAAAGAAATCCCCAGCTTCATTTGTCATTTTATCCCCAGGGTTCATCCCGGTATGTCTAGCACATTCATCAGCAAATAAGCATAAGGGGATACCAAGTGAAATTTGACTCCTTGAAGAAGCAAGGGACACCTGTTATGCAAGGACATGGAAACATCAGCAACAAAACATTTTGGGACACTATAACTCTTGAGAAAGAAAAGAAGACAAATAAGAAAATACATGATGTCATAAACCAGAGCAGAGCAAACAAGGAAGGAAATCACATTAAGAACTTAAACTCTGATAAAGAAGAGAAGAAGAATAAGAAACATACAAGATGTTATAAACCAGAGCAGAGCAATCAAGGAAGGAAATCATATAAAGGCCTTGTTTGGGAGAGAAGAGAGGGAGAGAAAATGAGAAGTGAGAGTGTATAAGCTAACCATCATAAATTCGGACGGAATTTAAAAGTTTTTCTAGCCATCCTATTTTCCTTCCTCCTCTCTCTCCTAAAAAGAGCCAAAGGGATCATAAGATGAGCGAATGCACTCCTTTTTACACTTTACTGAAGAAAAGGTGGGAAAACCACATACCGGCTCTTGTGGCCTTGAGACCATTTCCACATATTTAGCCAATTTTGTCACCTTTCGTGTTTCCACTGACCTATGACATCATTACCATGTGCTAGCGACAAAAACATGTTCTTATCGATTTACAGCAATGACACTAACTTGATTGCATAAAAATTCATATTCAAACTGTGAAAAAATCAGGGCAGAATGTGCTTGGCATGAAGTAAGAAGGGCTGTCCTCCATGTATAGGAGGACAGATTTCACTGCTGAATTCCAACAAGTACAACAAGCAGTTGGTAAGCCCCACTTCTGTAGTCTTTGTAGTCATCTTATTCTTTATTAAATGTTTGGGTTGGGTTGAGTTGAAGACCGACGGCAAAATTCGAGCTAACACTATTTAACAGAAAAGGAATGAGCATAAATCCTGAAATACCCGACTATGGGGATAGAATGTTCATATCTGACATCAGACAAATTATGGAACGTCGCATAAGCAAATTTCCACTATGGGACGTTTTGGGATGGCAGACTTCAAGACCAAGAACGATTTTACTGATAATCCCCCTTCAGCAGAACATCATTCCACTCAAATTCTAAAATAGCCGAGTATTGGGAACATAAACTCATATCTGACTAATCCTTCGATAAATTCAGGTACGTGGTGGCATCATTTAATCTACCGACACAATCGACACTAATAAAACTGGATGGTGGTCATTTACCGACACAATTGAACCTGGTGCGATGGCCGAAGCAACCATGGAAGGCTCCGAAAGCCAAATCTTACAACCTTTGGCCTCCGCATCCACGTCCGAAACTCGGCCGACAAAAGCGGATTGGCCAATCAGTCGCGGGAATCTGGCGGAAGCCGCTTGGAGGGCGATGGAGATATCGTCATCTCCGGCGGCTTCCGGGTCTGTGAAAGGAGGAGGAGAGGCGGCCGGAGACGGCGTCCGAGGAGACGCGCAAGGGTCCGAGCTCGGGAGCCTCGACTGAGCCCTCGAGTGCTTCTTCTTGCTCGAAGGCATGGGTGGACGAATCCAAAGACAAGAAGACCTTTGCTTCAACTGCGTCAAAAATGCGAAAAGGGTTTGCAGAGAGCTTCGGAGAGAATCAAGAAACGAAGTTTGTATTTGAGGGAGAGAGAGGGAGAGAGACTAGACCCTCGGCATGGGAGGGTTTAAGACAGTGGCGCGAAGACGAAGCGAACCGGATCCAACCGGGCGGTCGGGGCAGGAGAATGAAGAATGGGTCTGGGTCTGGGTCTGGGTCGGGTTTGAATTTCTTGTAAATCGAGAGAAACTTTTTTGATTCCACACCCCACATTGTCACCAGCAAGGAAAATTTTTTAGTGGATTTTTTGGTGAATTTTTTAGAGAAACCTTTTTTTCTTAGGATCATATTTTTAGATGATTGTGTTATTTTCTGTGATCCAATTTCGATTGTCATTATTATTTAGAATTTATTCTCTCATTTCAACATTTTTAATCAAATTCATGCGCCTTTTATCTTCTAAATTTCACAATTTTAACTTTCTTCATCATCAAATCCCGACAAAATTCAGTTCATGTAAACGACACGGTATAAAGTTTTGATACCCTTTTTGCTCAAAAAACTGTGCTGAAAAAGAAGAGCAAAACAGTTTCATTTTGCTAAACTTCCTTAGTGCAATATTGAATTGAAGACTCCATATATTTTGGTTCCCAATTATGCAGCAGCCAATCAAATCACTCCATGTTTTTCGGTCAACGAATTAAACGAATCCTCAAAGTAAGTCAAGAAGAAAGGAAGAAGATTCCAATCAACAACAAAAGTCACAAATCCGTGACTGTAAAAAAAGTCAAGGGAGTAGTAGTAGTCAGGTCCATCATATGATCTTTTTCTCTGGCCGAGAACAAACTCAAAAGCTGTGTGAACTCGCGTCTCTTGTAGAGCCCTTTCGCCCCTCCCCTTCCTCAGGAAGAAGACGACGACGAAGAAGAAGGCAGACGGCCGTCGCCGAGTAGAGCTTTGGCCGGTGGGATCAGAGCCACACCCTCTCTCTGAGAATTCGAGTACTTCTTGTACACCACCTGCAGCTTGTTCTCTTTAGCCTTCGCATGGTACCCCACCAACAGCTTCGCACAGTCCCTGCTCGTCCAAGTGCCACAGAAAGAAACAAACGCACCCCATCAAGATAAGCCTCGAGTTTTGTTATTAAAGGCTGCCCCTTTAGATTCAAACACTTACATCAGTTGGGACTCGGAGAACCCGGTGTGAAGCTTAAGAGTGTCGTTCCAAAGAGGGGTTAGGCCGAGAGTGCAACGCGCCGCGTACACCGCCGACGCCGCCACCATGGAGGGGCAGTACGTGAGTGTCCCGTAGTTCATCACCCCGAGCTCGGCCAGGAAGTATACCATGTTCTCCAACTGCTCGACCAAATGCCACCAAGACAAAAACGTGCTAAGAGTTTTAGCGACATACGAGGACCAATAAATATTGGCACTGGAACAGATGAAAAAAGGAGGAGTGTGAAAAAAAGAATAAAGTAACGAACTTTGCGATCCCCAAGCGATGCCTTGATGAACCGAACTAAGAAGACGTAGTGAGTTGGCACGGTGAGCGTCCACTCCAGCTTCCCCAGTATGGTCTTCTCCATCGCCAGCACTTGTTCGTGGCTGTAGGCTCTGTCCGCAATGCACACCAAGTCATTCACCTCAGGAGCCCAGATCTCTTCGTACTTGGAGGCAGTGAAGAGAGCGCCCATGCCCAGCAGCTGGAGCTCCCGCCTTGGGACCGACTTCACTGAGAGGAAGCGGTCGATGATGTTGATGGTGAGGTAGAGGGTCTCGGGCATGAGCTCGAACTTGTTGTGTATCTCGATCAGCCAGTCCACCAGGATCGCCCTCATCTTCTCATTTATCTCTGGCTGCGACAACATGTAGTCGCGGGGCAGGCTCTCGTTCTGACGTTCCAAAAAGGGGTTACGACAACATCGTCAGCCAAAATAAACTACATGATAGTCAGCATTCTTTACGTTCTCAAAAGTGAATATATTGAGTCTACCTCAGCCTCCTTGTAGAAAGTGTAGATGTCTTCGATATATTCTGCAGCAGCCAACTCGTTGTTGGCGTCACCCGCGTCGATGTCCACAATCTGCTCTTTGGGTTTTTTGGTCAATCCACTAGCTGCCTGCTCCCAAAATAAAGTTTAACTTGTAAATATTCGCACTTATTTTGTTGATGGACTTATGCTTGAGAACAGCGTAAATTTGCAGACACCTTGCTTCGAGCAGTGAGGACCGAAGTGAGCGTGGGCATATTCCTTCTCGATGATCTCTCTCCTTCCTTCTTCAGAGGCTCCTGATGTTGCTGCTGCTTCTTGGCCTCGATCACTCCTTCTGAATCCGATGTTAAATCGATAACTTCAACCTTCTGTTTCGGTTTAACGACTTTCTTTTGAGCAGCTTTTGCCGCTGCCACAGGCTCTGCTCTTTTGCCTGCTCCAGGTCCATCAAGAATGGACGGCGCTCCATTCACGTTGACTACAGCTTGTTTCTGCAGAATTGTTTTATAAAAAGTTAGGTCGGCCATAATGTAAACTGTGAAGAACAAGAAGATTCAGGTTTCAAGAGGTAACCTTGTTGTTTTCGGCAGCCGCGGCAGCTTGTGCATTTGCCAGTAGTTGTGCACAGAAGCTTCTGAGGTTAAGAATCACATTAATGCCAGTAAAACATGAGCGCACTAGATCTAACAATTTGAGAGAGAGAGAGAGAGAGAGAGAGAGAGAGAGAGAGAGAGAGAGAGAGAGACCTTGTAATGGGGCGATGAGGCTGAACCTTGCCTTCGATGCCTCGAGCAGGAACAAGATTGCCAATGTCTCCCAGGGCTTTGCGGTTTCTTCCTTCTGCTGCGCCATTCTTCTTCTGCTGCTTAGCTCCTCCTATCACTGCCTCGCCTATACATAAGAATGTAATCACAGAGCACATTAAGGATCAATTGGGTGAAATACATATATGCAAGAAAATATATAAAGGAGTTGTGGTGAATTTCTTTGCCCAGAAAATCTTTTCGCATTTAGTTGCTCCTCATAATTTTCTGAAAAACCAAATATGAATTAAAGGTGAAAAACCCCAATTTTTAAAGGACCCACACGCTCATCAAGATCTGGGTAAGCAAGGACCCGGGTTTCGAACTAACACTTGTCGACGTAAGAAATCGTTGTCGACAACATGCGAGAGCTTCGACAGAAACACAAGATCATTCCTAAGAAGATGCGCACAGGGCTACTAATTTCCAAAGACTACAGAACAGAACATCAAATCACCCGAGGGATTCCTGTAAATAGCACAGGGCCAGGTTCAAAGCAGATCGCCCCAGAAATCGTTTCAGGAAGAGATTGAAACTACTATTAGACAAAGATCCCCCAAAAAAGATCTGAATACCTCTCGCTTGCACGGGAACAATGGGTCTTGAAGCCATTTCGTTCAAAAGGACAAAACTCCTTCGAATCGGACAGGCGAGGCAAAACCCTTCACACGAGAGAACGACCCTTCCTTCTTCTTCTCCTCCTTTCTCCTTCTCCTCTCTCTCCTTCTCTCTCTGTAGTCTCTCCCTCACAGTGAGTTCATGTGGAAATAAGAAACGAGAATAAGAACTCTCTCTTCCTCGCCCTTATGAAGCTGACCAAGCGGCGCTTCACTTGCAACGGTCATCTCCCCTTCAATTTCTTACCGCTGGATCCACTTCTTAATCGGACGGCCGCGGGTGGGTCTGCGGAGATATAGCCGTTAGAAGAAAAGGAGGGGCGCTCGAAGTTACCGTTCTCGCTAAAGGGATAAAATATTATTTTAAAGTAATGGCGCAGGCTGCGACCGCCAGGGGCAGGGAGGGTCCGTGCAACCCCCCATTCGCAGCTCTCCACGTGGCAACGGGAATGAAAAACGAAGTAGGAAAAATGCAATAAATTTTAAAACGAAAAAAGGATTATCGAAACTTATTTTCTCCAATTCATGATTATTATAAACCCAAAAAAAAAGAACTAAATCAAGGCAATTGATAATTGGATTGTGGAGTCATTTGTGAATCGCTCCCTTTGTCTGTAATTTTGATTCCAATGTAATTAGTATGTGAAGTATGTTAAGATATGTCAATTTAATGGGCAGATGTATAATCCAAGTTGGGGATGTACAATCCAATTTGGGAGCAAAGATGTCAAGAAGCAAAGGGCAATGGGAAGAGTGGGAAAATTGAAAGTAATCAACGGTGGTTGTACGTGTGTATATATATATATATATATTAATTCGACTATCTATTGGAAGATTTTTATGTTTGCAATTGTGTCCACGTATATAATATATCTAAACTTTTGAAACCAAGGAATTTAAGGAAGGAAAGATGGAATTGAATACCTGATATACTGAAACATATCCAGAGGCAACAAAAAACACATATTTTTGCAATTGAAGAAGAATCAAGCAACAGTTGCATTTTGGGAACTCAATCACCAACGCCAGTTGTGTCATGCGACGGGACCAATCCAATTGGAAACTCAATCACTCTAAGGTTCGCACTCGATGCAAACGTCTGTTTAAGAGGGGAAGCTACCAAGCTTGTCTTTCTTTATGGACTAAGACCGCATGCGTGTTAGTCTTATCTAACTATTTTCTACTAATGTACAAAGAAGTGGGCATTTGTATAGCGCGCATAGGTGTTGGAAGAGGGGCCAAAATTGCTAAATGTGACTTAAATCAAGATATAATTTGAGAAAAATGAATTTTGAAGTGTTAATTGGTTGATCTGGCTCTGTTTACAAAATCAATAAATTTGATTGAATCAAACCAATAATTTTGATACACACAAGAGAAAAACTAAAGAAAATAACCACAAAACGGCGTCTTATGTAGCAATGTGGAAAAGATACATGACCAGCCCTTTCTACTAATTTTGCATTCTTCAAATTAAAAGATGTCAATGTTTTGAACTTAAATTATTGTTATCTCTCAAAAGAGACGAAGGTTTATGTTGTAATTGAGTCGGATCTCTAGGGCTTATCTTCATATGACTCTTAGTCAAATCTCATGGGGCTATTCCATCAATACTTATAGTGCAATCAGTATACAATTGACATTAACTCGAGCCTTGTGCTGATTAGTTGATAGACTTCAATCAAATAGAATGTACGATGTGTTTATGTATAAACACTGTTAAAATTATGTTTAGAGTTTGAGTCAAGAAAGGAAAATTATCTAATTCAAGTGAGTTTCCTATTTTGAATAGATTTCCTAATTGAATAACTTTTTTGCTTAAAAAGATATTTCCTATTTTGGATCATATTCTTGCCTATATACTTTAAGTTGATGTTTTATTCAAGTAGTATCAAAGAGAAGTTTCTGCTTGTGAATAAAGAACATTGTTTTTTCGAGTGCTTGGTAAGGACTTTTCTTCGTGGATTTGTTTGTGATTCTACATCAAATTTTCAAGTGTTGAAACAAATTACTTCTCGTGTACAATTAGTTTATTTCCTTCTAACATTGAGATATTTTTGTGAGAAATTGTGGGGCAACACTTGTGAGTTATTTGATGTAATTGGAGTTTCGAAAACACTAAGTGTGTTTGAGATTCGAGTGTATTTGTAATCTTGATTGTATCGCTTGATCTAATATGAATTCGTTGCTGCTCTTCACATGGACATAGGTCACTACAATGGAACCGCGTAAATCTAATGTCTGATTTATTTTCTTATTCTATTGATTTTATTGTTCAATCGCTTGGCTTTAGCAACGAATACAAATTAAACAGAACCAAGGTCAAAAAATTGAAAAAGAACATTATTATATTATAGAGACCATTATCAAAACTTAACATGAAGAACTTGGAGCAATTTTACTAAATGATTTGATAATACGGTATTGTGGAAGTAGAGATACAAGACGCTTTTTCAACGTATATAAAGGAGCTACGCAACGAGCGGCAAAGCTCTAGAATCACTTCATTAGCAATAGCTTTTTCATTTTACATATTGACATAGATAAATTCGTTTTTTTTTAACCTCGTCTTTTGTAATAAAATGTATATAATTAACTCTCGCTCTGTTTATCCATCCAACTAAATAAAAAATGAAGTAATAATTACCACAAGCATTTTTATTTTACTTAAAAAATGTTTTAAGAGATTTGATCTGCTAAATTGGATGGACAATCACGCCATACACTGGAAAGATTTATTTCTCACTCTTTCCGCTTAGAGGCAAAAATGACTCTATGCACATCATTATATAAAATAAGGGTGCCTATTAATCCAACACTAGACTAACCCTAGAACCGGACTGAACCGACAAAGTCGGTCCAATGTATATAGGGTCAGTTCCAAGTTTCAAAATCTACGAACCAACCCTATGCGGGTAGATTCCAAGTTCAGAACCGCTCACCCCTAATATAAAAGCATCCAAGTATGCACGCTTGCTCAACTTCTGTACTGGCAATTCTACATCTGCGCGACATATTGACCGAATATCTCCAAGCAATCAAACGGAACTTACCAAATAGATCTTGTGCATGGGTTCTCAAGCATACATCAGATGACGATATAGTTGGCGTTCAGCTTTAAGATAAGACAGATTTGGGGAGGATTATCGTTTCGCAGCAATATAATCTTGTTGAAGCACGTAATTCAAACAAGCATTCTGCTGATCAAATCGATCATTATATACCCAAAAACACGTTACATCAGATGATTAGGCGGTAACAAAAAACGACGCCTAAAACCACACGAGAAGATTAGCGAAGCACAACCATTTGCAGCAAACACACATGGTCGCTTAGTGAAATCAAAAGAAAAAAAAAAGAAAAAAGGAAGAGTAACGTAGACATTCGGTCTTTTCCATGATAATCAGACCCATGCACACTTCTAAACCTAATTAAAAACTGATCATACTCACACTTTAAAAAGAATTTCAGTCAGTGAGGCGGGCCTTCAGAGATGATCATCTGGTCCACCAAGCATAACCTGTTCATAAGAAAAAAATTCTAAGTTGCACTATAAACACCTCGAAATGAAGATTGAATATGTTTAAAACCTGGCATGAAGTGATTAAAGAAGCACCAGAGATGCGACTTTTAGAGGAAAGATACTTGCAGTGAAATGGAAAAGGAAAAGTGACGTATCGAGTGGAACGAGGGCAGAGTACATACATTGCAATCTAGGGCATATTTTCTTGCGAGCATTATAGCCGCATTTCGGTCCCTCTCTGATTCGAAGGTTAATACAAACGACGACCCCTTTCTCGGTTGCCAAAATAATCCCTTGGCGGCCGCACTGCTATCACTTCTGACTCCGCATAACTGGATTTTGAAAAGGCGAAGAATAAGAAATTGCCTGTTTAGTCGAAACTGCTTCACATACAATGAGGATAAGTACCATGATTACAGAGCTCTTAGTTGGGGTTTTTAGCTGGTTCAATGGATGAACCTCACAGAACTTATAGATCATTTCTCTAGATAAAGAGTTATTTGATTTTCGTAAGCATTGCACCAGCTTGATGCCTATTCAGGAATCTTTATTTACTGGAGAACAGAAAATTATTCTTCTCGTAGATTCCAATTGTACAGTATATTAACACATCCTTGCATGTACCTGCATGGATGCTGAGTATATGTCTCTGGCCTTGGTTATCCATCCTCTGCAAAGTTTAACCCTTGTTTTCCCCACATGAAACACATGAGATGAATGTGACTGATGATCTTGACCATTCATCTGAGAAATAGTTACCTGCGTGACAGAGTATAAATTAACTTGAAGGCATAAAGTCACCATATCAAGAACACAGGAAATGTAAAGGGAGTAGGAATTTCCAACAATCATACTACTTGAGAAGAAAAACTTTCTCTACTTATACATAAAGAAAGAACCAGCATTCAAATCACGATACACACTCTGGATAAGGAGTGAGATAACGTACAGTGAATTCAGCATTGGATTTCCGCATCAATGTCTCTACATGGTTTTCCAGTCCTGCAGCTGTTAGTAATTCAATTGGCTTCAGAGGAGAAACATAATTGAGCAGCCACAGCATTAACTGTTAAGCTTTTCAATAGATTCAAAAGTCCCAAGAAAAATAGAGCAAAATGAGAAGTAGAGGACCATGTCAAAGCTTGGAGTAGAATCAATCCTAATAAAGCACTTTATTCGAGTATGGTGAGTGTAAACCTACCAGTTTCAATGGGACCGATGGTTGCCACGGAATCCGTGTTGCCATTTGAGATTATTTCAGCTCCTAAGATTCGTCCAACATCCAAGGGCTCAGGAGCATAACTTGGTGAGTTGGCACCTAGGGAAAAGAAAACCGAGAACTACATAATGTTTATTCAAATTTCTGGGTAGAGCAAGCCACTGAATGCATTGCAGAAATTGCAGAGCCAAATTCAAGATAATGTGCAGAATTTTGAAGCCTTCATGAAATTTGATTTTAGGTCAGAAAGGCACAAAATCATCAGACGGATGAAGCATTATGCATGAGTGAGAGAATTCAGAGTCCAGATGGTGCAGGCCTGTTAATCTCTACAAAGATTGTTGATGGGACAGATTGGAAATATACAATTATCAGAAGCTTTCAAGAAGGCAGGCTCGCATAATTTGTGTGTTCACACATGCCAAACATCCCCTTCCAATTAATTTTTTCCCTGAAGAAGTGTGCTTAATGAGATTGACCATTTGAACTTGCGAGGCAAAGTCCATAGTGAAATTTTTTTTTTTTATGGGTAGCATCCATAGAAGAAGCTAGTTTCTTGTTTTCCTTGCTTTAAACCAGTTTGCTTCGTGACGAAGCAGCAATACTTTATACTATTAAATTGCTTTTGTGAATAATAAATCTACATGATACAAGCATTTAGCAATCATCCACTTGAAGTTGTTACTTTGGGATTGCAACTATGCAACAGTCTAGCTCTGCACCCAAGGCTAAGGGGACTTGAAAAGCATAAAATGATAGAAAGGATAATTTTCTTCATCAGAAATGTGATGAACCTTAGCATCCAATTCTCTAAGATTGAGCCTCTTGGATACTGCTGAGTACTTCTAATAATTTATTAAGTTTTAATCTTTTCATAAGAGTTTCTGGCTTTTATGTCTAATAAACACACAAAAAGAGCATGAACTCAAGTGAATCATCGAGACATTATTGATATTCTACCTGAAATTATTCCTTCATGTAAACACAAGGACCCAACTTTGACATCATTGCAAATCTAAATTTACAAAACATCAATAGTAAATCAGAAAATAATTCATGAATTCCTATTCTTGACAGAATTATTTGTGCTCTACCATGTTTGGACTGTTAACAATGCAAATGCATTCGGATATTTCAATATCCGCATTGAAATAATAATGCAAATGTACGCATGCAATATTATGGATATAATCTATCAGGTCCCACACACCCTCAACATACATGATCAGAATGCATATGCTAGATTTAATGGATAGCAAGTCAAAGCCTTCCGTCCTCTAGCCGTTATACAAACAAAAGCAAGAGTGCCAGCAAGCTTGAGAAAGATTATGTGTAGTAAGACTTGAAATGAACAATGTATTAGAATGGTTACCTGAAATGGCATCTCTTTGGCTTCCATCAGAAGATATGCGAAACCACTGAATGGAACACTTGCAAAGTGCTGGAGCATTATCTGCACAAGGACGGACCTGTAGATTTGACCCAAGAGCCTCACAACCTTCTAATATATATAGATGAGATCTGTTCTCTTCAGCTCTCTTGCTCATGGTCAGCTGAAAGAAAATGGCCGAGATTAGCTCAAGAAAACACCTGACCAATAGGAAGAGTGAAAGAGTAGTCTAATTGAAAAGATACATAATGAGAGATTAGTCATGTAAATCACCAACAAGAGTACAGTATCCACTATGGAAGAGATCTAAGTGCTAAAAACCATAATGCCGGTGGCTGCAAACATGTACCAGAGCCTAGCTCATACAATGTGAACAGCCAACCAAAAAATTTTTAAAAACACTAACGTGGTGTACCGAGAGAAAAGCCCTAGAGGATCCACCCCCAATGTGCCATGTGTCATTCTGCTGTTGGACTGTCCACTCTTATGACTGTTATGTATTAATAGTTTGCGAAAAGAGCTGTAAGGTGAAGTGGCCTGGGTGGAGCTGGATTACATTTCTAATTTGGGGGTGGCAGATTCAAATTGTACGTCTCCAAGTTCGAGCTGGACCTCTTTATTTTTATTATTTCATTCTCTTCTTCTTTATTATTTCTTTGTAATTTTGTTCTTTTTCTTTTTTCTTTTTTTTTCCTCAACTAACATAACATTTCCTACAATTTTTTCCATATTTTTGTTTTCCTCTTTTTTCTTTCTTATTCCAATCAAAGATAAGTAAATCTTATGTTTTATTTTTTCGTTTCCCAACTTCTCTTTGAGTGTAGGATTGTAGTTGGTTTATTATACATTTTCAAATCAATCCACTCGTATCTTTCATGGTTTTAAATTTTTCTATTTTACTTTGTTGATAGACCTTTCAAAGATATTTTGCAATTGAATCCACTATGAAAAAAGCATTTCAATTTTCTTAAATGCTTCTATTATGTGACAAATCAAATGAAGGATCATGAAAAAGGAATATTTTAATATTGTTACCACAATAACTTCTATCCCAATTAATGTGGATTCCACTAAGGGGGGTGTATATAAGGGGCTGCCGTGTATTGTGCCACCTGTCAATTTTCTAATTTTCTCAGAGCCGCTTACAATAAAGTGCATATTAATTAATTTATCATTTTGTCTGAACATGAAGACAAAGCTCATATTTCTGTAGAAATTATTTCATACAATTGGTTTACTCTTATTAAAATAGTTGATTTTACCAAAGTAAAGCAAAAAGAGAATTAGACTAATAAATGATAAATATCAGCAAAACCATGGATGAGTTTGCCAATGAAGTTTTGTATCCTTCACCAAATCAGTTTGTTTTTGTTATTCTTATTCAACCATACAAATGTCTTTAGTACATCTTTTTTAATCAACTTCTGTCACGTGCATGCATTAAGCTTTTACTGTAATTATATGAGAATATTGGTAAATCATTTTTTATCAAATCTAATACAATATGAAAAAGAAACACCTATTTTTTATAGATATACTGGGATAAGTTATCAAGTGTCTCAAAGAAGTCAACATTTTTATTTTGTAAGAGGAAAAGCTGAAATTTTAATGTGCCATATTGACACAATCGGATAAGTCAAATAGCATGAGAGGACATATCTTTCTAATGAGTAAAATGTGTCACGTTATTATCTTTGATCATAATAAATTTCAACACACTCATTAAACATTAAAGAAAGATAAGGGTAATCTTTTTGCTAAAACAAGAATCGCACAGAAAATTCAATTTTCTCCACGGCAATGTGTGGGCCTATTCTATTATAATACAAAGTGAAGAGAATGTTAGGAAAATTCCACTTTGCAATCATTTCCAACCAGTCCGAGTCACTAAACATAGGTTTAAGTATTAGTTTTGGACCCTAATCTTGTGTTCATCCTTCCAATTTAAGGGTTAATTTTGGTCCCTTCAGCAAACAATTCATATTTATAAATACACATTTTGTTGATAAGATGCTTTCAAGTAATTTTTTAATTAATCAAAATGATAAATAATTAATTTGACAGCAGTCAAATGAGATGATAAGTGCTTCTTATTTCACTCGACATTAAAGGAGTCATGTCATTAGGAAGAACTATAGAGACAACAGCTTGATTCACTGCTTTTATATCCAATTCTCCAGGGGCGTGACTATTGCCACTTATCTGTTTGTTTTGTTCTCTGATAATGAATTTATCTCATAACAATAGAAAGACAAATATAATATCAGAAAAGAAGATCTATAAATCCATATCATTTCTATTGTCCTGGATCAAATAAAATCTGGCCTTATGTAACATAGCGATCATTGACGGACCTCTTTCTGAAGCTTAAAGGAAAATATAGATTTCTCTCGAATTTGAAGTCTGAGTGCACGAAGCTCGTGTTCCATATCCATCACCTGCACAAAAGCATATATTCCTCCTGAGGCAAAGACTCTTATCACAAGATTTCCACAGTATGCGCCAATTGCAAGTTGCGACTCAATACATCTGCTGTAGAGAGCAGTGACTTCATTCATTCAGGCAAATCAAGGATTATGGTAGTTGGACTTGTCATGGTTGAATTTCCTTGCTCTTTTGGTTTCATTCAAACTAAGTTAAACGTATATGAAAGGAGCAAGTGGAATCTCGCATATTTATTAATCTTATATATCTAAAATCGTTGCTCCAACAACATTCACGACATAGGCAAGCACAGTGGCCTTGTGTTATAATAATTCATGCTACTATCCTCAATGAAAACTAATTAGTAATTAGGTTAACTTACCTGCTATTAATCACAGGCAACTGGTCCTCTTGCATACAGAAAGATTCATTGACAGATTATCTTTTGCCAAACAATTAATTCCAGGAATTGCACTCACTTTTTGGTAATCGGTGATAGTTTCCAAAGAAGTGCTACAAAGTAACACTGATAATGCACATTAAGGAAATTATATTTGCTACTTGAAATATAAGACAATATTAATGCACCTTGCTTGGCTGGTGCAGCAATTTGATTCTTCTGGCCTCTTGAACCTCCTGCAGTAATCCTTCCACGTCCTATAACAACCAAACAACACAAGCTTATACATGAGTGTTGGGTCTTAGCACATCACCAGCTAAACAAACATGGTTGTAAAACGTTTTTGTTGCATTTATAACCAAGTCACAAAAGATGAAACTTGGGAATGTTAGGGGATGCATTAGGATCACCAAGCACCATTGCAGTGTAAGCTAGAGTACAACAGAAATGCAAGTCGTCAGGAATCATATTGCCCTTTCAATGAGAGAGATCATCATAAGCAAGACATGTAATAGCAGCAGCATTAAAGCTAGGAAGTTAATAGAAGGACAAAATGAAGGTTGGGTCAGGAATAAAAGACAAAGGTTGACTAAGTTGGTCTATAGGCATTGCCTCTAATAGCCAACTTTAAATAATGCAGAGCTGGTTCAACATTAAGTAAGAGAGAGACAGAGAGAAATTATCAACATTAAGTAATGCAGAGCTTGTTCACGCCGGTTTTGAGATGGTTGGAGAAATTATGTCACTTTGCCACAGCAAATCCAAAAAGATGAGCAAATTTAATAGATACTTCTCTATTTCCTGTCTCAGGCTCACCACTACCAAGCAACTCTAGTGGGGGAAACCATCGCCCACCGTGAAGTAAAACAGAAGGAAGTAAAGTTAAGAGAGGGTGAGAAAAACTCTTCTTTTCCAATGTTTTATTAGTTGATCCAGAAAATGCAAAATTTTTAACTATGCCAATAAACATATGTTCAGAGAAAACAAACATAAGCTTGATGGGTTGTTATTGCCAAATAATAATAAAGCATCAAATCTGCTACCTGTTTTTTGGATGTCTGGGAATTTCTTTCTTCCTCTTCAAGGGCCTCCCCAAATCGCTGCACTACTGCTCTAGCACTCTCAATTTCAGCACAAGCAAAGGAATTTTCTTGGCTAACAAGCTTCTTAGCATCTTCAGATGCCTGCATATGAAAAGCTTAATTGAGAAAATGGACATCCCTAATAAAGAGATCACAGAAACCTGACTTGAGGCACTTTGCAAGTGCAGATACCATACTGAAATTCCTGGAACCACAGCTACAGTTGCATACAAGTACAAAAGAGAATGGTGAACAAAGCTAAGTTTGTAATTTATTTTGCTAGGATGAAATCTAGCTTGGATAGAATACGAAGAATATATCTTCAAGCTATCATTAGCACCATCTTTTGACTGTCCTCTAGTTTCTCTAGCATTAACATACCTGTTTGAGGAAGTTTACAAGCTTCTTCACTTCAAACTTTTCTTGGATTAGCTCTCCTTCCTTTTGAGTCAACTTGACTGCTAAGGCTTCCACCTGCGAGGTAATCAGAGTCCAAAAACTCAGTCATAATGCTGAAGAATATGGCTCAGGAAGATAGCAACTATATGCAGACATTCATATCCTTTACATAAAGGATCTTGTCCATAGAGAAATAAAATGATGATGATGGATTCCCGGCTCAACATATGACAAGATAGAAAAAATAGCTAATCTCACAAAGAAGACAGCTAGGCACTCAAAGGTGAAATGGCTATTCCTCACCTTAAGAATATGGCAAAAGGAGAAATGTGGAACTAGAGATGATACTGAACAGACTACATAAAAGATCCTCAGAAACTAACTGGTAATAGTTTTATAGTAGATTCTTATGATTTGAGGTATCTTAACTTGCAAGGCAGGAAAACTTGTTGCATGCATGCATTTGGATTCATGTCATAAAGCTAATAGCAAAAGAGAGATCCAGCTACTTTTTGTGCAAGGAACGAATTACATTAACAGATCAAGTTAAGAAGTAGAAACAGAAGAAAGAACAAAGAATTGAGTGCTGCTTCTCTATTGTGATTCCAATTGTCCAAAGCCAGACTTCTTAGGCATACCATAAATATCTATCGTTTTAAAGTTGCATCAGATCTAAGAAAATAAATGCAACCCAGATGATTGATATGCATTTGATATAAAGAGTCAGTTCAATGAAGGTTCACTTATTTTTATAAAAAAAGAGTGAAAAGGACAAGAACGCGGCCTTTTCTCATTTCTGTACGTCAATTTTCTGCAATACCACAGTTGTTCATACTTCAGTAAATATGGCTATCCTTCAGTACACTAGACGGCCAAATACAATTACCATCCAAATCGCACTGGCTAAAGCAGAGGAACTGAAAACTGAAGCAGTTGATCAGGTCATGGAAAAAGGAAGTTCAAGCAACACTTGGATAATTAGCATAAGAACTAACCATTGAGATAGCTTTCTCTACATCCTCCTTGTTTTGCCCAGATAATCGGCCTCTTAATGATTCCAATGCATCTCTGAGCTTCTTTAGGAGCACATGACCCTCCAAAGAAGCAACTTCTCTCAGTTTTGCCTGAAATACAGCAAAAGTTTATTGCAAGTAATTCTCTGGAAAGTTGATCAATTTCCAAGGGGAAAAAAAAACAGAAGACTTCACTAAAAACCAAGCAAGAGAAAGCAATTCGAGTTTCTTTACATGGTGAACTCCAACAGAATATAACTAATGCCACTACTAGGATAAAGTGGCGGCATAATTAATCAAAGGTCTAGCACAATATCAAATTGATCAATATGATTGAATTTGGACAACTTTTATGTGTATTCAGTACAAAGTTCAGCAAAATGGTAAACTTAAGTACCTCATTAGACAATTTTGCTGCAGCAGCCAAGTTTTTATCAAATTTACTGGCAAGGTCACGAACTGAGAGTCGCTTATGTTGCTCTGACAACTGGGCAGTTTCTCGTTCCACAACTTCCTTTAAGGACGGACCTTTGTTGTCATCCTTTGGCTCTTCCAAAATCTGATTATCTGGACCTAATTTGTACTTAGGAAAGCAATCAGAAGCGAAGCTAACATCGGCTGACACCGCCAGAACTTCTTGAGACCCCATGCTACCAAGTTCAGGACTCACTTTCGTCATCCTTAAGACAATTCTCTGTTAAAAAAGAACAAGACTTTTGAGAACAGAGAGCAAGACAACAAAATGTGGCAAAAAAGGATCGGAGAACCGAAAAATTGAGGGCAAAAAATATAGTGAAGTTCCTATGCCAGGTATATCTGGAAACGACCTCCAAAATCAAGGATAATCAAGCTGCTTGTGTTAGACTCCAGTGAATCAAGATCGCGGAAGAATCTTTGAATCGCCATGAGGAGAGAAAAAGAATAAAGCAGCCAGGGACATTAAAAAGGAAAAAGAAAAGAAAAAAAGAGTTCATACAGAACAGAGATGACTATCAATTAGCTGGGTCTGGCTGTTGGAATTTCAGATTTAACAGGAACCAGTAGCACCAGATCGGTATTTTTTAGGCCAAACAGTTCATGATCGACTAAGATATGATCTCACTTTTCAAGTAAGGCAATCCCAGAAGTGACTTTCACTGAAAAGTTGAATGTCCTCATTTGTCAACAAATATATCGACATTAGAGCACTAACGAGGCTTCCAAATCCACCGGATTCGCCAATACAAGGATGACCACTTTCTACTTTTCGAGATGGAAGCGCCCAGTCACATGCATTATTCACAATGAAGAGGAAGAACCAAAAGGAAAAAAAGAAAAAAGAAAAAAAAAACAGAACGTGATCATCTCCGTCGCAAAGATACATGCCCAGGAAAATTCCCAAAAGCACTACAAAAGAAGTGTTTTCTTTTTTCATGAATAGAATGTCCTAAGCAATCTGGTCGAGTTCTTTCTTGTATATTAAGCAATTATAGAGCCAGAAAACAACGCAGTCAAAAGCTATCACACAAATTATAAAACAGGGATTTGTCCCGACTAGAGTAATTTACAACCATAGTTAACAAAACACGAAAACAAAAACTCTCATTGCAAAACATAAATTGCGAACAAAATTTGCAAATGAAGCAGTTCCGTGCGACCATACCCCATATAGCAGAACTGGAAGTGATCGCTGACTGCAAACGAAAGAGGAAAAGAAAAAGAAGAAATTTGATAGCAAGAAAGGCTTCGGATTACAAGCTTCCAGCGACGACTGACCCAGAAAAGGAAAGCAGAGAGAAGGAAAAGAAAAATGCAATGCGGCCAACACGAAGAACGTCGAAATCCCAGAACTTACAAATTCACCACCAGAGCAATGCCCGACCAAGAAGCGGAAGCTCGGAGCCTCGGTCAAATGCTACTAGAGACACTCCCGTCTCTTCCCAAAAGTTCAGACAGCACATGAAAGGAGAAGGGGAGAGAGAGAAGAGAGAGAGAGGGTGATGATGGCGAGGAGAAGAATCTAAGGAATGTTGCTTCAGCTTTCCCTTTTAAAATGGCCCAACAACACAAAAGGAGAAGAAGAGCTAGAGAGAGAAAAAGGCCCCTCCTTCTCTCTCTCTCTCTCTCTCTGCTCTCTGCTCTCTGCTCTCTGCTCAGTCCTCTCTGACCTCCAATGCCTGTCTCTGGCTCTCTCTCATTCCTGCAACAACATGAGTGAAAGATAGAGAGAGATGGCAGGGCACAGACGTTCTGGTTCCTCTTTTCCTTTTCACCCCATCATGACTCTCTCTCTCTCTCTCTCTCTCTCTCTCTGTGCTTAACAAGAAAATTAAAAAGATAAAAGTGAAAAATTTAAGCAAGAAAAAAAAAAAAGCTGAATATTGACTTGTTTTACAGCTAAGACAATAATGTCACATTGCCACAAATAAAGCTTAATTCACGGTCACGGCGACCCCAACTAACATGAGATCGACAGAGGCGGTCTAAAAATCGAAATCCTAATAAAGAACATAAGGCGGAGGGAAAAATGCATGTAAATCCCGAAATACAATTTGTATTGGGAAAGACATTTGAAATTGAATACAATTTCAGCATTGTGATAGAATGTCCAATTAAAAAATTATAGTAATAAGTCGGAATAAGCAACACGCAAATAAAGAATATATAAATTTCGATTGTAGTAGATTAGTGGATGGTTGTGTAAGAAAAGCCTTCCCATGCATCATCTTCATCATTTTCTTCTTCTTTATTTGCCCCAAAGGAAAAAAAAAAGGAGGGGAATTTATGGGCAAAAAAAATAATAATGGGAAATGAAAAAGCGAGGCCTGATCCCACGCGCTCGGACCGCTTTGTCTCCAACGTGGGTCCCCCACCGATGGTCACTCGCTAAGATCGCCTTTTCCTTTCTGCAATTGCGTGGGAGCGCGTGGCTGATGGCGCGTGGGAAAGCGGCCCACCGCGGACCGAACTGCGCCTGGCGGGGGGGGGTCGAGTTAGTTTGCGAATATTCCCATGGTGGTGGTTAGTATGGAACCGACCTTGATTGCGTCACAAATTACGGCCATGACATCGCACGTTAGAAAGTGTATCGTCCTGCAATCCATCAATCCCCTAACCAAAACTTTAATCTATTTTTATGCAGACTTCCAAATTATGCTTATTATAACCATTAATCGAAATCTTTTTTTATGTCGCCAAAAACCCTAACTACATCTACTTAATATTTAATACTCCAAATTCCTTCTTCTTTTTTGTCGCTAAACCCTTGAATTTGCATCCGCATGCCTAAGAAGAGCCAATATTTTATCACATACTTGTGGATGAAAAAAAAAATTATGGCATTTGCGTCGCATTATAAAAAGTGTATGATTTATCACGACAGATAAGCAGTATTTTTATCACGTCCCAATATTAATTTTGGGGTTTTGGTGGCGCCAGGATAAATGAATTTGAGATATTGATATTGCAATCAGCTTAGTTTTAAGAATTTTTATTGGTACTCCTCCGAATTTTTATTTCTATCCTAAAAAGATTACCTAATTTATCATACGTGGAGGATGAGTCCAAAATTAACATGCATGTGTGAAATTTTTATAATTAAAAAACCCAAAAAAAAAACTATCACATGGGATTTGGGATTTGATGTGTTATGGGGTCACGGAACTATCATTTTCATTAATTCTTTCTTACTTCTTCTTGTTTTTTTTATTGGGCAGCCTACTTGTCCGTTACATATAATTCAATTTTGGCCCCTCCCAAGAAAGACATCAAAGGAAAAGTCAAGTTCTAGTTGGCAGCTTGGATTAACTAAAATTGTTATAATTTTTTATAAATCTCCCACGTGGTTGAGGGGGTCCCTTTGGATCGAAGTTGTTGGATAGGGTCAATCTCATGTGTGCAAATGCCTTCCTCAATTATTTCTCGAATCGAGAAGATATAGAAGTACATAAATTTTCCCCATTTCAAATTGAGCTTAAGGGTGCATTTGGTTCAATTTTTACAATGGGCTTTGAGCCTCCAAACCCTCTTGAGGGAAATATGAGATGTTTGACAATCATTCTCGAATGCATTGAGATAGAAAATCGACTTCTACTAACTTTCAGCACTTCCTCAAAATCAAATTTCTAAAACAGAACCAAACGCATAAACTTGTCATAAAGCAAGAGAGCAAGACCAACAATCACCAACAAGCAAAGCACTTAGGCAGATGATGATGATGATCATAATAATAATAATAATAATAATAATAATAATAATAATAATGAATTTGGATGGAAGAATATAGAAGTGGAATAAGATTTTTCTTGTCCTGTCGTTTTCAATTCCGTTTGAATGAAGGTCGTGGGAGATGAAAGAGACCTCCGGATGAACAAGGGAAGGGGAAAGATATTTTTTTGTTTTCCTTTTCTCTTTTAATTTGTTCGTTATGACACGCGTGAAGCGATCAATATTTCAAGTTCTGGTAATAACTTAATTTGATGTATAGAGGTGGATTATTTCGAGAAAAGAATTCTGGCGAGGAAAATATATTCTCTCCATTTTTTCGGCGTTTGGATCTTTAAAGAAGTGAAAATATATGCTCATATTAAAAAAAGAAGAAGCTAATTTTGTTTATTTCAAAGTTAGAAATCATTTTTCAAGGCCTCAAGACTCTAACTATGGTGCCAAAAATCAGCAGCGACCAGACTTGAGTCCTCCAAAACATGTGCCGGGGTCCAGCCCCAGAACCTGGGAATACAGAGTTCCACTTAAAACTTTTTTCTTAAACGTGTGTTTCATAATTTTCCCTTAACAAACACAGAAAATGTCATCAATGTTATTTACAGAATGCTATTAAACATGAAAAAAAAATGAATTTATCTTCCTCGAAAATAAATTATTTTGAAGATATTTTGCAATAAATATCAATTTTCTTTAAAACCAAAGATGCAATTCTGATTTTTTTTTCCTTTCGTAATTTTGAGCTTCGACTTTTCTTTAAACTTTATCTTATACAAAACTTATACAACGCGAAGCTCGAGCTCAACTCAACTAATAGATCTAATCCTTAAAATCTCAACTCTAGCTCTACCGTACACTGAAAATAATGCTCCGAGACTATTGAAATAGAACATTGACACATTTGAGCTCCATTCCACCCGTTTCAATTACAATCAAGTTATAAAGGGATTCAGGCTTGAGCTCGAACTTAAAAAAGAATTTTACATTATTCATGTACCAATGTATATGCATGCGCATACGTATATATAACTATTGAACATATTTGAATAAAGTAATAACAACTTGAGAAGAGTAGTGATCACGAACCTATCCAGCCGAATATTGGCGAGATCGAGCTCGAGCTCGGCTTGACAAAATACACACGTATCTCGAGTTCAAGCTCCACTTGAAATCAAGCTAATCGGTTTCAAGTGACCATAGAGTTGAACCAGAGTGACGCGGTTAAATTCGATTTCGTTCCCTTGAATTTTTATGTCCTTGTCTCTAGATAGGTTGCTATTCAAGTAAATATCATTTACTAGCGTAACTATTATAGTGCTAATGAAGGAAACTTTGTCTTTTTTCTTCTTCTTTTTCCCCAATTAGAGAAAGGATGATGATAGAATAATTTTATGTCCTTGTCTTCCAGTAGGTTGCACTTCAATTAAGAACCAATTAGCATTTGTGGTTGTTATAGTGTTGATGAAGAAAGCCCCTTTCAACTGCCTTGATATTTACTACGGAGGTTGCAAGTGTCTTTTCCAATTAAAGGAGCCTGATGGCTTTCTCCTTAGCTAACCAAAATTGAAGATCATGATGGTTAACCCTTGAGTCTGGCCCCCCAAAAAAAATGACAGAATATTTTGTCATGCTTATCGTGTACCCAATAGAACCAACTTTCATGAATCAAGGAACTATTTCTTGCAGTGGAAGTACCATCTGCGCAATTAATTCTTAAAACTTATATTGTAAACTCCGTCCAACATAATCAATTGACATCTTGGCTTGGTTCGTCGGAAATGTTTTTAGCTCGAGAACTAAAGATCCCCCGATTAAATTTCATTAATTGCGTGCGCAAGGTATGTTGGGTCGAGGCCGCTTGCTTGTGACAAGGAGTCTGGACTTATTTTATGAGGTTTGTGGAGTATCTCTTGAATTTCTAAGTAAGTAGGTCAAAGCCCTAAATTAGGGCAAAAGGACATGTTATAAGCTTTCGTGAGAATTGATTGTTGTTAGGAGTGGCGGATATAGGAGTTTACCAAAGAGACAGATGCTTGGCCATTAATTAACAGAAAGCAGTTGAGCAATGGATCCAACATGCTTCACGGGCACGCATGAAGTTCTAGAACAGAACTTATCTTTAATAATTAGAGTTAACATCATTAGAAATTCCAAATCGAAATTTCCATAACGCATTTATCTTGAATTAGTTCTCATCTCATAAATAATAATAAAAACTACCAACCAAGAACCCTCAAGGCACGAGTATCAATTTTCTTCTCCTCGAAAGTCTCAGACCGGCACCCCCGTTTTGAACGCAACATTTGTGAAGTGCATCTGCATCAACAATACAAAGATATTTCCCATCGGATAAGTCATTCCACGTAAAATATATCTTGTAGTCACCCGACGCTTGTCTTAACCCATATGCATTTTAAACAAGACATCGAACGGAACCCCAAAGGAGGGTGATTCTGGGTGCAGTGATGTCGATTTTCCTATTTGTCCGTCGAAACTTAGTTTTGGATAAGTATGTAATGAGGATAGCGGGTTCG
This sequence comes from Melaleuca alternifolia, assembly GCA_019926035.1. Taxonomy (NCBI): domain Eukaryota; kingdom Viridiplantae; phylum Streptophyta; class Magnoliopsida; order Myrtales; family Myrtaceae; genus Melaleuca; species Melaleuca alternifolia. The sequence continues at coordinate 2,141,989 of JAGKPW010002178.1, forward strand.
AATTTTTTTTATGAGATTGAAATTTAGTTTGGACAAAAAGTGTCGGGAGGTATTAGAATTGAATCTCTAATGGCATTAGGTCAAGCAATTGACATGCACTTCTATTTAGACAATGACATATGTACAGAACATGTTTGGTGTGAAAAGCAGCCAGTCACACGAGCAAGAGACCACGACGGATGCCGACTTTTCCACGAGACAACGACATATGTACAGATCGGAGGCTATTCAACACCTGATGTCTCAGTTCCCGACCTCGGACGTTTGGTGCCATACCAAGCTATTCCGATTCCCAAAACCAGTCAATCCATTGAAGCCAAATTGGACAAATTGGAACCACTCCTTCTTGGCTTTGTATGCTTTTTGGCCTCTTAAACGAAAACGACCCTGAAAGTGAAGTGGGTGTCTTGATTTACAACTTTGTCACTGATAATTGCAAGAACCATTAAATCTGGTAGCATACACTAGAATATCTGAACATTAAACCACCCCTCGTTTGATAATATAATGGTTTGGATGATATTGGAGCGGGATGTATCGAGTTTAAAATTTTTCTAGGCCTTGTATGAGCTATCGTCTTCCGCATCGAACATTTTCACGGTTTAGTCTAGGACCAAAGTCCAGCTATGCTTGAAGGAGAGCGTTAGGATTATTGGGCTGCATCCATATTTAGCAATTTCTAAAAATCGAAAGTCGCAACCTATAAGTTATAGATGAAATCATAAGGTTGAAATCGGAAGCCGCGGCTACTTCAAACGAGGCGACATCTCATTCTATGTAGAGTCGAGCTCGCCTTTCAAATTTCGGACTATCATATTGCACGATGTCCCTACAAAAGAAGAAGAAGAAGAAGTAACAAAGTGTGTACATTGGTGTGGCTAATGAATAGTCGATTTACGTCGACCCGCGTGAATCAAGTCCCATTAAAGGAAAATTCAAGCAGCAGACCTTTGATGCGCATAAACTTACTCGCGGCATTCGCCCAGGTGTTCTTTTGTTAGACATTAGAGTTTATTTGAACGATGTGGTTGCATCTCTTCTCCGAGTATCGTGTCGATTCCCGAACAATAGGATCTTCCCCCACCCCACCTTCTAGTCCGCGCGGAAAGCGCGTAGGGGGCGAAGGAACCGACGGCGCGTTTCGCCGGAATGGTGGGCAGATTTCAGATCTGGAGATTCGACAAAGGGCTCGGCTTAAATTAATCGTGGGTGGGGAGCATCGGTTAGGTGAAACCCGGGAAGCAACTCAATTGTCCCCCCTCCCAAACCTTAATCATCACCACTCTCCATAGCGTGCCCGGTGATTATGAGGCTGATAGAGGTTGGCCCCCACCCCTTCTCTCCCTCGGAATCTTATGGAAGTTTATCCAACCCACCCTCTCCTTTTCTTACAGTATTACAAGTAAAGAAGAGGACTTATCATAGTCATGTCGAGATATGCCGAACCGATGAACCTGTTTTCGCCGCGCTGGTAGGAATATGTCCGTCGATGCGAGCAGAATCTTAGGTTTCGTGCCTGCGGTACGCTAATTGCCAGCATTTAGCCTCTCTAACTTTTCCTGTCTCTCTCCTCTTTTTCCTAAGGAGCGAAGTTTATTGGCGTACCTCGTCGCATTCCGTAATTTCCGAGAGTACTTAACTTGCATATACTTGGAGTATACGTGATTTTGACCCGATGATTTATGAGCCTTGCCCTCGGTAAATTCTCCGATCGTCAGGACTTATCGATTTCGACTCATTACGAAAGAATCTTAATCTCAGCTAGCGATCATTGCGAATCCGATGATTTGCCCGACAAGAGAGGTTAGGCATAGGGCCAAGCGATTCTTTTCTTAGGACGACGTCTCACCGGCCTAACTTGTCGATACCTGATCAATTTTATAGCTAGAAATTTGTTTTTTGATTGACGGTGGGTCTATAGACAAAGGTTTTCTTTTTTTTGCCTAGTGCTAGGGCCCAACTTGCCAATATGTCAATCGGGCAATATTCTTAAACTATTCGATTGCTTATAAAGACAACTAAAGTTACTGTAATAAAAAAAAAAGTCAAGGGTTTCAATCCCATGAGTTTCATTTTTTTTTAAATGATTGTAATGTTTGGCTCTAAATCTTCACAATAACTTGTTCATGTAGAAAAACGGTCTCTTATTCGATTCTAACGAATATAATCAACTAGCATTGCATATCAATAAAAGCTTGAAAGCTCTTTTTATTTCCAAATATCGAAGAGCTGAATCGTGAAAAGTCACAAAACTTTCATGCGATCAATCTCTTTCTGTTTTGGGAGAAATGAATGATTTCGAAAATATCTTTTTCTAAAAAATGACCGCCTGCATCGCTCTTCTTCCAAGTCTCGCGTCCCCTCGGCTCGGCGACGCCATTCATCATGAACGAAAGAAAGCGAAGCCCCCCACGCCACGCCCCTCGCCCAACCAACACACAGACGCAAGCACGACTACGAACTCACCAACGAAGAATGCGGAGAAGGAATCCGACTTCTTCCAAGCAACAAGAGGAACCGGGCCCCCGAAATTCAACCCAGGTTGCCCGGCGTTCCGTCTTCTTCACGAAAGCAAAGCTAAAACTATCGATAGCATTGACAGGGTCGCGAAGAAGCCTTTCGATCCGCTCCTTTGATTGTGGTAGAAAAGGAGCCATGATTGCACGCTTTCATTGCCAATCCTCTCAACACCCTCACATGGGTAGGACCCATTTCGCGATTCCTTCGCACTGGGGCTGCTCCGGATCGTGCGATCTTCTTCTGGCCCCTCTTTCTCTTGTAGCCCGAGGCCAAAACCCCGCCTGCGCGCCAGCGCAGTAGGAGTTCGTGGAAATGGGTAGCAGATGATCTCTGAACAGAATGCCGGGTCTCCATGGAGATCTCGGGTTCGATCCGGGTCGATCTCTCGAAACAATGCTGGTCTCATTGGTCTGGTCTGTTAAAATAAACGACTTGTCGTCGTGGATCGCTACCCGACCCGACCCGGATCGCCGCTTCGGGCGTAAATGAGAAGGCGGGGGGAAGTCAAGTAGGCGTATGCACGAGGATGGTTTTCGCGGACGGCTGAAAACGACTCCTGCTTTGGCATTAATCGACCGAAGAACATGCTGTGGTCTACACGGCGCACAATAATACGATGCGGATGTCATTGGACAGTCAAAGTCGGAGGGCTTCGCATTATGTGATCTTTGGATGCACATGAGGTCCCATCAACCCGAGACACTCGCCTTTCTGTCAAACAACGAGAAGTTAAGGAATCGGCGAGATTCAGGTCAATTCCCGTGATGCCGAACACGAATGGTCTCGTAATTCAGATCATCTCCTCGAGCTTTGTATCTTATCGCGCCTTGCCCGGTCCTATAAGATCGATGAAGCGTTTCCGTGGGTTCGGGCTTGCGCGCCATCACGCTCTCTGGCTCGTGGAGAAGAGCGGAAGGAGAGACGCAAGATCAGGGACTGGAGAGACCGACTGAGGACTGAGTGAAATGGAAATTGGAGAATTCATGTGTCATGGATGATGGCTCGTCTGTTTTCCTCCGTTCCTTTGGGCTTTTATCTGTTTCCTCTCTCGCTTACATTTGGATCGAATCGAGTTTCTGATGTGAAACGGGCTAAGAAGTGTGGTCCAAATGACTCTTGCATCAGTGGATTGAATTGGGCCGAGATTTGGCCCAATAGTAAGATTAGGCCCGATAGGAATGAATTCTCTGTCGAGAATCAAGATGAGAAAAAGGGGTTGTCCCTGGAAACTTAATTCTTGAAAAATTCTTTTGCTATTTGTTTCCTAGGGGAATTTCAAGATAAAGAGAATTGCTTTTCAAGAAATCATTTTCCAGAAATTTTTTTTTTCACCTTTCCAAGTTAAAGAATTCATTTTTCTAACTTCAAGTATGCATATATTTCTTTGACTTTATATGATTTTTTTTTGTTGACTAATCATTTTTGTAGAAAATTCTTTCACTCAAACAATCATGCACCACTTGATGTCGAATGAATGCAAAAGTTTACTCTCACGGTGGAACATTTCACCCCTCACTTCCAACTTAGGTCACAAAAGATTGCCGTATAAATAAGCTATCGCTCAAGTAATCACATATTTGTTAGTTAAATATAGCGGCACTACTTTTGCCGATTTCAATAGGAGAACATCATTGAATTCCGTTTTCTTCATTGTGCTTGTGTGCTTAGTGATCAATCACAAGCTAGCTCAATAATTGAGGTCGAATATATGTTTGATTTACACCATAGCACAAGTTCAATACCTTGCATAATCAATACTAGGCAATTCATCATCATCGCCCATTTGGGCTCAAGCCCACATCGGATCTAGCCCATCAGGTTTCACAGATTCAAGGTTTACCCATCTAAAGCAAGATTTTTTTTTTGGGGTCATGAAAAGAAGTTAGATCGATCACAACTATTCGCCGGACAACGAATAAAATTCTTTCTTATGGACATCAACACACGCGCTTCACTAATTTCAGAATGCACCATGAGTGTACACATGTCGATTATCTGTCGGAGCGAATTGAATTGAATTGAAATACATCGCGGTTCTACGATGGGATGCGAGTATAATTGCAGCTCAATAAATTACGTTTAACCATCCTAGGATTCCCCTCAACGACACCTGCTGTCCCACGTCCTCCGATTAAAGAAACATAACTTAGAGATAAACATCAGATAAAAAATAGCTGGTCTTGTGATTGAAGGCTGAAGGAGCTCCTCCCCACAATTTAATAAAGCTGGGCAGTCAAAAAGGATGCTTACACCCTAAACCAAGCAAGCATGGATTCCTCCATGATTGGACCCTCAGGCCTAACCGGGTGTCTGGTTAGATCCTGACCATGGTTAGGAAGATGGAGTCCCGACACGTGTGCTGGCGCCACTCGGCAGGTCACATGTCAATTTCGCCCCCTTCATGTGAACTGCCGCACAATTCTCGGACCAACCTTTCCCCTCCCAAGTGCCGCCCCGACAAGATATCCACTTTTTATTGGTACTTTAAGAAATCATTTTCAATCTCCACCGTCAGATGACGAGACTAAAGAGAAAAAGAAATCTCCACCTAATTGAGAATTGTGTCAGTTTTTGCATGACAGGACACCTTACATATAAAACAAATTAAGATAAACTGTGGAGAATTACGGCTTATTATGATTGACGGATTGATCTATCAAGGATCATATAGTCGTCCTTCCAAGTTTCTCGTAGAGGAATGAGCACTCCGAATATTCTAAATTTGCCGTGAGTAATACAATTCTATTCTAAATTTTTCAATTGGTTCAACGCATTCCTAGATCTTTGTAAGGAAATGCGATCAAAGCACGGCCAAAATCCCTAGGCTAACCTTTTGCTTGATTTTTCTTACTTGATAATCTAATTATCTTGATTGATCTGACGAATCACGATAAATAAAAAAAACTTCAAAATTAAGGTCGAGCTTGCCAATTCAAGATATATATTAGGAATCGCAACTTTGTTAAAAATCCGTATCGCTCCGACGACTAGTCATTGGACGAGTTATTCGCAACATCTCATTCATTCGACGGCTGAGGATGCATCGGAAGATATGATTCTCCAAGCACACGATTAAATCTTTCTTATACCATCGCCCCCACACGAGCAGGAGCCCCCACTAAAATAAATCGGGTGCATGTAAATCCAGTCCACCGTAGCCGTCGGATCACACGAGATTCGCTACGGAACGGGGGACATGGATGACGTCCGGATGCCACATACGGAGCAAGTAATCCACAGTAGATCCGGATCTTCTAAACCCCGGCGAAACCTCGGAGAGTCGGAGGGCATATCCGTCCGGACGGCATTTGTTTTTGAAAACGAAGAAACAGCGAAAACGAATCGGTGCCGTCCGAGGCCTCCGTTGGACGGCATCCCAAACGACGCTCGCCGTCGGATCCAGAGAAGCCGCACGACTCCTGACGATGTGCTCTCCCCACCCGTCTTCGCTCGCATATATATAAGAAATTCCTCAAGTTGCAGTTCCTCATCTTCAAAGCACACTCTCTCAGTCTCACTTCAGTTACTTAGCTCCTCCGAGTCCTTCCGATTCTCCGGATTTTGCCTGCATTTCCGGTAAGTTCCGTCGCGCGCTCTGTGCAGGAGATGCTTCGCCGTGCTTCGTTTTCTCTCGCAATTTTTTTTTTTTGGAGGATTCTGCTCGATTCGAATGCTGTTTCTGCAAATGCTTTCGATGCGTTGGGCTGGTTTCGAGCTGTTGCGGATTTGCGATCCTTCTTTCCCCGAGCGAATCGGCGAGAGCTTCGGTTTTTGCGGATGATCGTTGGAGGTCGCGGCTAATGTGTGCTCTTGAGTCGTAGATCGGTTGACTGGTCATGGTTTTTTCGGTCTGCATTTGTTAGAGAATCCGATCCGGCTGCGGAAACTGCTTTGAATCACGGATTCGTGTTTGTTATGCCAAAATCTTATGGTGCTCTGTGTTTTGGCGTCCACTTTCTTGTATTATGCAAGGCGAGTTGCATCTTGAAGGACTAAAGATGCAACTGGAGTTTCGTTTTGCAGAAGGGAAGTGAGGTTGTCTTGTTTCGTGAGCAAGCTGGCTTGTTTTTCAGATGAAGAGTTGGTCATATGGCAGTATCGTTCATTTTCTTTATAAGGGAGAGAGAACTCTACGATCTAGTGCTTAGACAGTCGTGATCTATCCTGCCACCTCAGTTGCTGTGTTTGCCATTTCTGTGATCTGTCGTGCTTGGGTAAAACACATGACTTAAGTGGTTATTTTCTATTCAGCATTCCGCTGAGTTAGGTATAATAAACGTTATGAACTTGAGTTTGGTCATTGTCCCGTGCCACTGATGCTGATTTCAGTTTACAATGTTCGCAGGCAAGATGAGAGAGATCCTTCATGTTCAGGCCGGACAATGTGGCAACCAGATTGGATCCAAATTTTGGGAAGTCGTCTGCGAGGAACATGGGATAGATCCGACTGGACGGTACATTGGGACATCTGATCTGCAGCTTGAGCGTGTCAACGTCTACTACAATGAGGCATCTTGTGGTAGATTTGTTCCTCGAGCTGTGCTGATGGATCTTGAGCCGGGCACCATGGATAGTGTTAGAACTGGTCCCTATGGGCATATCTTCAGGCCTGATAATTTTGTCTTTGGGCAATCTGGTGCTGGAAATAACTGGGCCAAGGGGCACTATACTGAAGGTGCTGAGCTTATTGATGCAGTTCTTGATGTTGTGAGAAAGGAGGCTGAGAACTGCGACTGTCTTCAAGGTAAAGATTGGTTGTGTTGCACTTAATGATTGGTTCTATGTTTGTAGACTCCAGTGATCATAAGTTGATAAACTTATAGTTAATAAGAATTTAAGAGACACTATCGGTACTCCTTATGGATCACTTCATGCTACACCTACATGTACTTTATTTCTTGGGCAAGTGTCATCAGTTCATGGGCTATGGGGGAATGATCTCATTTTACTGTCCTTTACTCTATTTAATGTTTTGGTTTCCTTTCTTTTAGTTGGTACTTGACTGATGCAGATAGGGGACTTCCAAGGTATAGGAATAACTTCAAAAATATGTCTTTCATTTACTGGGCGGAGATGCCATAACTTGGGTGATCTTTATGCAGGTTTCCAAGTATGCCATTCACTTGGTGGAGGAACTGGCTCTGGAATGGGCACTTTGCTCATCTCGAAAATCAGGGAGGAATACCCTGATAGGATGATGCTGACGTTCTCTGTGTTCCCTTCTCCTAAGGTTTCTGATACAGTGGTCGAGCCTTACAATGCCACCCTTTCTGTCCATCAACTTGTCGAGAATGCAGATGAATGCATGGTTCTGGACAATGAAGCTTTGTATGATATTTGTTTCCGGACTCTCAAGCTGACAACTCCCAGCTGTAAGTAGAAAAGAATTCATGGCCTTATATGTAGTTTCTTCGTGGTCAACTCTATTTGATTTGTTTGGTTCAAATCTGGCATGCCGAGGTGCAATTTTTAAGAGAAACGTGGCCCAACCGATAGAGATTTAGATGTGCTGGCACCATTGCGAATTATTTAGAACCTATTCTTTACTGTTTTCTATTGGCTTTTCGAGTCATAGCTTTTTCACAATTCTATATGCAGATCTTGAAATTTTTTACCCTGGTTAGTTGAATTTAAGCTAATGAAATGACAATAGTTTAATAAGTATGCACTTTATTTCTATATTCTTGGGTGATGAAGTAGTCTTGTATTACTGGGAACTTTACTTTAGACTACTGTCAAATGCTCTTGTTGTCCTTTATGTCGGGCATTACATTTTGTCAATTGATGATTGCTGAAATCACGGCTTGGTTTTTGACACTTTTGTAGTTGGCGATCTGAACCATTTGATCTCTGCAACCATGAGTGGAGTTACTTGTTGCCTCCGTTTCCCTGGTCAACTGAACTCTGACCTGAGGAAACTTGCCGTCAACCTGATTCCCTTCCCTCGCTTGCACTTCTTTATGGTTGGTTTTGCCCCTCTGACATCTCGTGGTTCCCAGCAGTATCGCGCATTGACAGTGCCAGAGCTCACACAGCAGATGTGGGATGCCAAGAACATGATGTGTGCAGCTGACCCAAGGCACGGTCGCTACCTTACTGCATCGGCCATGTTCAGGGGCAAGATGAGTACCAAGGAGGTCGATGAGCAAATGATAAATGTGCAGAACAAGAACTCTTCCTACTTTGTGGAGTGGATTCCGAACAATGTCAAGTCTAGTGTGTGTGATATTCCTCCCAAGGGGCTTTCCATGGCTTCCACATTCATTGGGAATTCAACTTCCATACAGGAAATGTTTAGGAGGGTGAGTGAGCAGTTCACTGCTATGTTCAGGAGAAAGGCTTTCTTGCACTGGTATACTGGTGAAGGAATGGATGAAATGGAATTCACTGAGGCGGAGAGCAACATGAATGATCTGGTGTCCGAGTATCAGCAATATCAAGATGCAACTGCCGATGAGGAAGTTGATTATGAAGATGAGGAAGAGGAAATACTGGATGACATGTGAAAGTTAGCAGCGGAAGTGTAATGGATGCATGAGTGTTTGTTATTGCATTATAACGTGTCTGCCTTAGTATCAGGGGATGATAATTGGACCGGTAGGGAAAATAACTTGCTAATGTCATTTTGGTAGGTCGGAGGTTGGGTGGTGTCGGCGATATCTTTTTACTCTTATTGTTGAATCCAGACGTGTTGTCCTTTCTCTTATGCTACAGAACAACATCTCATGTGAATCTATCATAAGTTCATCTACAATCTCCAGTTTGCTTGGCTTCGTGACATCCTGTCTCTTATCTTATGTTCTTGTCACAAAGTTCTCCGGCGACAAAACCACTTTCAACACATTGTAGTAGTTTTTTTTTTTTTTTTGTGCCAAATGACTGGATACTTCGTATGAGGTGGTAGTCCGCCTCTGTAATCGAATTTAACAAGCTGAATTGTAAAGATAAAAGCACGTCTACGTTTGTTAGTAGTCCGGTTCTCATGGCCAATGAAGCAAATTTAGTAGCAGAACGTGAGGCGCTCGTGCTTGTTCCCTGAAGATGGCTACTGAAGAAGTTTGTTCTTAAATGGTCTAAAGTAAATGGAATACGAGGATAAAATTGCATTTGCATCACATGGCTAAAAAAATTAAGGACTTGATTGATGACGGGTTGCATGTACAATTTCCAACAAAGAATTCAGTAACATCATCTCCCAGAGTAGGACTCGAATGATCAACACCAACTTGTCCTGTATCTCTCTTCGGCTAAGTGGGCGACCATGAACGACGAGACTCTTGGCTTGATCCCAAGTCCAGAAAGATCGATCTCTTCATGGCAAAATTGTTGGCTCAGGACTTCTGGTCTTCAGACGCATGAAACCCGGCTTCCCGAAATCACCCTCCGCCGACCAGCTTTGGCAGTTGTGGCGCACGAAGCCTTGCGACTTGCTGCCATCTTTGGGAGATCACGCGGATCCAATACCTGCGTAGTCCGCTGCCTCTTGTCTGCCGAGAAGGAATAATAGAATTATGGCCTGCTGGGTGTTATGTTTATGGAACAGCTGATTATATAATATGAGATCAATCAACGAACCCGTATCTATCTTTTGATAAAGTTCTTGCATCTTCCTCTTGGTGGCTTCAAACTTGATGTCCGCCACAACTTCGTTCCAGCGCTTGATCATCTGATTGGACCAAATGCACAAGTCAGCTCTGTTCATTAGAATGATACTCTGGAAATTAAAATTGGGTTTTCCACTTACGTCCTGTCGACAGATAATAAGTGATCTTTTGCACCCCGCGATCGGTCCGTTTGAGTCTTGCGATCGAAGCAATCTCTCCTTCTCGATCTTCCATGACGCGACCTTGCTTGCTGGGGCTGCCCTTGAGTTAGAATTTGAGGACATATTGGGCTTCACAATGCCCTCGTGCTCGTTCCCATTCAGCCTCCGCCTTTTAGCAGGTGAACCGGCCTCGTTGAGGTCGTAGTGCTCCTGTCGTGATTCCCTGACGTTCTGATTCTTTGCGGAAGATGTTGTTCTGTCTTGAACTTTGTGTGGATCTACAAAAGGAATTCGAGCACCCAGTTGAGAAAACTCAGCGCGGGGGAATCTAAACAAAGAGCAAGAATGTTCGTGCAGTAAATTAATACCGGCGACGTCCACGGTGCGGCGGCAAATCTCTTGAACCATAGCCTTCCATCCCCTGCAAAGAACCGAGCAGCTAGTATGAGAAGAAGATCGTGCTGTTGCATGACCTTATCCTATACCGCAGTCCCGACAACTATGCTAAGAAAGAAGAAGAAGATGATCACTCCATACATAGTAATATTGTGGGCAAGTTGAGCAATTTGCTTTGATCTGCAATTTTTTCGGAGACTGTTGACGGTTATTCCAATCTTAGTTTTCTGCGAGACATCATGAAAATTGCACGAATAAGATATAGACTATCGATGCAAAAAGAATGTATCACTCGATATAGATTTTCGATCAAACCTCCAATATATCCATAGTGATGTTCATCGACTGGAGCCTTTTCAGTGATTCATGCAGCCCGGAGTCAGACTATCACATAAAGAAAAGGAATATAAGCAAGCTATAATGCATGGGTTACAAAATATCTCAAAAGTGAATAGGACTCGAAACAATTTTAATGGTGAATCGACACATTGATCTTCAAAAACTAATTAAATCGAAAATCAATGGGTAAAGATTGAACGAGAAACAGAAACTCGCCAACGATGGACCAAATCCAGAGTTAGGGCACTGACCTCATGTCGACTATTGTCCAAAACCCGCTTGATCCTCAGAACTTCGCCAACGACTTCAGAGGCCTCTTGGACATCATCGCTGAATGCTTGAGCTTCTCCATGGCTGCTGTTTATGCTCAATACATCATGCGCAACATTACCCGCGTTGCCATTCGCCTTGCTTTCTTTACTTGCGAGTGCGCAATCATCTCCGGCCCGGGTCGTCTGGCAAGAGTACAGCCGCTCCGTGATACAGTCCCTTCGCGACAGGAAATCTTTCGGGCGGTCGAGAGCGGCGATTGTGATCGCCTTGTGGATGAACTCGAAGATGTCGGTGTCCGTGGTTCTGAAGAATTCTCTCCAGACATCAAGCGACTCCCCCATCGCGGAAACGGTCGAGATGAGTGAATCGCTTAGGGCGCAAGCAATGGTCAAGAAACTGCGAGACAGATTTTGTTCTTTCATATACTGAATCGAACGTAGTGGAATGACCCGTTTCAGATCAGTAGAGCAGAATCATGGGAACGACAACGTTGAAATCGGTAAGGGAATTGCCACTGACCTGGAGAGGATTCCCTTCAGCTCTGCGACGTTGGAACAGAGTAGCGTCTTGAGTGTCCGGAACAGAGCCAAGGCGAGGTAATTCAAACGGCTTTCCTATCTGAGATCAAACTCATCGAAGCCATCTCCGCCGTTGGATTTCAAAGATTAATATAGGAAATATTACCGGCCCCTTTGAGATCCGAACCCGCATCCCTTAGCCTTCTACTCCGAAGCCCCTCTTTGTAAAAGAGGGAAAAAGATGGATTAAGGAGTAATTTTCTGTGCAATAAGTTTAATTATCAAGAAAGTGGGTTACTAATTTGGAGTAATTTTTTTTTGTAAATGTGAATTAAATGAAATGTCGTTAGAATCTGACTTATGAAAATTAGTTTTTGTTGATTTGGGGTTCCCAAACCCATAGAAAACCTATTAGTTAACTTATTTTCACTTCACATTTCAAATGTGGTAACTAACCATGTTTAAAAACCATTGAATTTATACATCAAGACCAACATTATATCATAACTTACCTTTCTATATGAAAAATTGATAATATATTATTGGAGATATGACCAAAATACTAGTAATTGACATAAGAGGAATTATTTCTGCAACTGAGATAATTACCAACCACTATGAAAATAAAACCCACTTTATTATGCAAGGATTGACAAATCTTGTTTAAAAGTAATTAACTCACTTATGGTAGACTAATTATAATTTCGAGAGTTCAGTAAAAAGGTAACAAAAAGTTTGTAATGTTGTAGTTGAACATTTGATATTAGCAAGACAAAAATTAACTCGAAAAAGATTACACAAATTATCATTCTGTATGAATCATTAGAAATTATTTGGATTTGACCTAACACAATTTACATTTCTCTTATTTCTTTAAGAAATTGACTTTCATCAAATTTAAAATTGAATAAATACTAATGATCTCTTCTTATATTTATCTATCGAATCTCATTCAAACTTTTCATGGTATTACGATGTATATCAAACCAGCCACACATATCCATCTTCATCTAAAATTTTCAATAATCTAAATTTCATCAAATTAAAGATATTTTAATGCAGTGATAATTTTGAAAACTTTTTTGGGGTTATTTAAACCTCCAAAATTTTCCCGGTAATTTTTTTTTTGAAAAATCCAAAAGTAGAAGCTGTTGTCCTCTAGAAGTTGCCTTTCAGGACAATGTACACTCCATAGTAATTAACTATGCTCCATGATCTCAATTTTTTGTATATCGAAAAAACCACCAAGAGTTCAAATAATATTAATTGCAAGAAACCAAGAAGACAAATGGGTAGTTAAGTATCTCCTCCTCGAGATTATTTTGGGAGAAATTTATCTAATTAATTCTAGATCTATCGAAATGATATAAATTCAATCTTATACTTTTAATTTTTGTTTAATCTTAAACATTTGCACAAAATTTTAATATAATTCTTCCGATCAATTTTTAAGAGAAATCATTAATGTGAAAGTCTTAAGAATTAAATTCGATTCCAGCTCATAATCCATAATGTTCGATTGATAATTTGTATCCCGATTTAATATACCGTCACGTCAAAAAACTGAGATATCGTTACTATAAGCAATATTCTTATTAGAAACGTGCTCCTCTCCAATGAATTGAGGAAAACGCAAATTTTTTTTTTTTTGTTTGCTCGCCCAAAGTCCCATCTACATTCAAGCCCCAATAGATGGAATAAGTACAAAGTTGTTGGTTACTCCATCAACGATGAGAATAAATTAGATTTTCAAAATATGAAAACGTGTAAATTGATTTAACGACATCGCATGAACACACTAACCAATATTATCATCTCATCATCTCATACCAATCGACAGTTGGTCTAGGCCTTACCTTGCGAAATAAATAATAAACAATAAATAAGGCGTGCGATGTTTTTGTAGGAGGTCTCTAAAAATCAAGCGAATCATCGCATCTAATGGACGACGATTTAGAGATGACAACAAAAAAAGAAAATTACGTTAGGAAAATGTAATTATTTTTTATCTGGATATTAGGGGTAAAAAGGGTACTAAAAAAAATTGCCCTATCTACCTTCTGTGAAGCATGCAAGACCCCCACCACAAAATTAGTTTATGAATGATTGTCTTCAAGTGCTAATTAGTTGATTAAGACAACAAGGCATTCCCCTAATTTGCTTTTAATCCAAGTAGTGGAATTAAGTGACCGAATGTTAAAAGGAAAGAAAACGTACATAAATGACGATGCGGTTTGATTACTCGTGAAATTTACGTCAACGTGAAGTCGTCAGAGAAATAAACGAGAAATAATAAAGACACCGGAAATTTACGTGGTTCGGTCCGAGTATCGGTACCTACGTCCACGGGGAGAGCCAGCAGCAAATAATCCACTATAATCGGAGAATCGGATTACAATTGCTCAATACGCTCGTGTTTCCCGCACCTAGAATATACCCAACCCCAAGTGTTTATAATCTAATGATCAACGCCAACTTGTCTTGTATCTCTCTTCGGCTAAGTGGGCGACCATGAACGACGAGACTCTTGCTTGATCCCAAATCCAGAAAGATGGATCTCTTCATGGCAAATTCGTTGGCTCAGGACCTCTGGTGTTCAGACGCATGAAACCCGGCTTCCCGAAATCACCTTCCGCCGACCAGCTTTGGCAGTTGTGGCGCACGGAGCCTTGCGACTCGCTGCCATCTTTGGGAGATCACGCGGATCCAAGACTTGAATAGTCCGCTGCCTCTTGTCTGCCGAGAAGGGATAATAGAATTATGGCCTGCTGCGTGTTATGTTTATGGAACAGCTGATTATATAATATGACATCAATCAACGAACCCGTATCTATCTTTTGATAAAGTTCTTGCATCTTCCTCTTGGTGGCTTCATACTTGATGTCCGCCACAACTTCGTTCCAGCGCTTGATCATCTGATTGGACCCAATACACAAGTCAGCTCTGTTCATTGCAATGATGCTCAGGAAATTAAAGTGAGTTTTCTACTTACGTCCTGTCGACTGATAATAAGTGATCTTTTGCACCCCGCGACCGGTCTGTTTGAGGCTTGCGATTGAAGCATTCTCTCCTTCTCGATCTTCCAAGACACGACCTTGCTTGCTGGGGCTGCCCTCGAATTAGAATTTGAGGACATATTGGGCTTAGTAATGCTCTCGTGCTGGTTCCCATTCAGCCTCCGCCTTTTGGCAGGTGAACCGGCCTTGTTGAAGTCGTAGTGATCCTGTCGTGGTTCCCTGATGCTTTGATTCTTCGCGGAAGGTGTTGTTCTGTCTTTAACTTTGTGAGGAACTACAAAAGGAATTCAAGCACCCAGTTGAGAACACTCGGCATGGGGGAACTCTAGACAAAGAGCAAGAATGTTCGTGCAGTAAATAAATACCGGCGACGTCCACCGTGCGGCAGCAAATCTCTTCAACCATAGCCTTCCATCCCCTGCAAAGAAAAGAACCGAGCAGCTAGTATGAGAAGAAGATCGTTCTGTTGCATGACCTTATCCTATACCACAGTCCCGACAACTATGCTGAGAAAGAAGAAGAAGAAGATCACTCCATACATAGTAATATTGTGGGCAAGTTGAGCAATTTGCTTTGATCTGCAATTTTTTCGGAGACTGTTGACAGTTATTCCAATCTTAGTTTTCTGCGAAACATCATAAAAATTGCACGGATAAGATATAGAATATTGATGCAAAAAGAATGTATCACTCGATATAGACTTTCGATCAAACCTCCAATATATCCATAGTGATACTCATTGACTGGAGTCTTTTCAGCGATTGATGCAGCCCGGATTCAGACTATCACGTCAAGAAAAGAAATATAGGCAAGTTAGGTTGCATGCGCTATGAAACATCTCAAGGGTGAATATGACTCGAAACAATTTTAATGGTGTATCGACACATTGATCTCTAGAAACTAATTAAATCGAAAATCAATAGGTAAAGATTGAACGAGAAACAGAAACTGGCCAGCGATGGACCAAATCCAGAGTAAGGACACTGACCTCATGTCGACTATTGTCCAAAACCCGCTTGATCCTCAGAACTTCGCCAACGACTTCAGCGGCCTCTTGGACATCATCGCTGAATGCTTCAGCTTCTCCATGGCTGCTGTTTATGCTCACCACATCATGCGCAACATTACCCGCGTTGCCATTCGCCTTGCTTTCTTTACTTGCGAGTGCGCAATCATCTCCGGCCCGGGTTGTCTGGCAAGAGTACAGCCGCTCCGTGATACAGTCCCTTCGTGACAGGAAATCTTTCGGGCGGTCGAGAGAGGCGATTGTGATCGCCTTGTGGATGAACTCGAAGATGTCGGTGTCCGTGGTTCTGAAGAATTCTCTCCAGACATCAAGCGACTCCCCCATCGCGGAAACGGTCGAGATGAGTGAATTGCTTAGGGCGCAAGCAATGTTCAAGAAACTGCGAGACAGATTCTGTTCTTTTACTCACCGAATGGAACGTAACGAAGTAACCCGTTTCAGATCAGTAGAACAGAATCATGGGAACGACAACCGAGGAATCGTTAAGGAAATAGCTACTGACCTGGAGAGGAATCCCTTCAGCTCTGCGACGTTGGAACAGAGTAGCGTCTTGAGTATCCGGAACAGAGCCAAGGCGAGGTAATTCAAACGACTTTCCTTATCTGAGATCAAACTCATCGAAGCCATCTCCGCCGTTGGATCTCAAAGATTAATTTAGGAAATATTACCGGAACATTCGAGATCCGAACCCGCATGCCTTCTCCTTCTAGTTCGAAACAATCAAAAGGGGGAAAATTTTATGAATTGTGGAGTAATTTTTCAAAGTACTAACTTTCATCAAATTTTAAATTAGATATTATTAAAAAAATTTATGGGATTAAAATTTATTTGAAACCAACCACGTGTATTTACTTTGATCTTAATTTTTCAATAAACTAAATAGATATTTTCATGTAGCGGTAATTTTTAGAAACTTTTATGGGATTCTTTACCTCAATCTTTTTGGCGTCCAAGATTGATATGCAAAAGCCAAGTAGTAGAAGCTGTTGTCCTGTAGCTTTTGCCTTTCAGGAGATTATATACTTAATCGTAATTTACTTTGCTCCGTGAATTTTTCTCATAAAAAACCACCAGGAATTCATAATTTATAACTTTTTAGAACAACGTTTTACAAAAAAGAACTAAAAACTTCCCTAAGATTATTTTGAGGGAAAATTATCCACTCATTACTAAACCTATTACATGGATGCCAACTTAGTCTTGTAATTTAAATATTGCCAATTTAATTTTAAACCTTTGCTTAAAATTTCAGTATAGTCATTCCAATCAAATTTCATTGAAATTACCGATGTGGCGGTCCAATGATCGCCAGTTGTCTTATGCGGTCCA
Source organism: Melaleuca alternifolia (assembly GCA_019926035.1). NCBI lineage: Eukaryota > Viridiplantae > Streptophyta > Magnoliopsida > Myrtales > Myrtaceae > Melaleuca > Melaleuca alternifolia. The sequence goes on from JAGKPW010002178.1 coordinate 2,159,173, forward strand.
CTACCATATCAACAATTTCTTGCTAAAATTGACCGAAAATATTATTATTAAAGTTTCGTACAACTTTTCAGAACTACATTGACGAAATTGAATATTTTGAGACCGTAGTGGCATCCATTTAAAATTGATTTGGACAATTTCCTCATTATTTTGGTCGGTTGAACGATATTGAGGAGATAGAATGATGAGACTACAATTGATTAATATTCAATCCATCTCCTATTATATGATTCTAATCTAAACGATCTATCTAATATTAGGTGAATCTACAATTTATATGATTGCAAGAGAAAATCCTATGGACACATTCGTTAATATCTTTAATTCGGCATAATTTTTAATTAATGATGGATAAAATGTTGCTTCTTTTCTTCATCCTTTATGATGGATACTATTTATGATGGTTACATAGTAATTTAAACTCATCATATTGCGAAATAAGTGATTGAACAACAAAATAAATCGGACACCGGACACAATAAAAAAAAGTAAATAAAAAATAGAAAATTCAGAATATACTTTTTTTGGTAAAGAAAAAAATTCAGAATATATATTTTAAAACTTGCAAAACAATTCCCACGTAAAAGTTGGTCTATCATACCTAGAGAATATATTTATCTATTTATCTGGATATTAGGTGTCCAAATTTTAGTAAGGCCTTACTTTAAAACCTAGAGAGAGAGAGAGAGAGAGAGAGAGAGAGAGAGAGAGAGAGAGAGAGAGAGAGAGCACTTCCTCTTGGTCGTTTTATGGCTCTCTTTTCGGTCAACGCAACTTCTATGAGTCAGTGTCAGTGTCGGAAATTGCGGGGTCTGATAGGGGTAGAATCGTCTTTTCACTAGAGTCCATTCCCCATTTGGGCCATGTCCATGGCCATATGGATACGATGACTTGCAATTCTCAATCCCATAGACTATAAATCTTTTGCTATTACTTTTGTTTGCTTTGTCCTTAGTGTATTGATTCATCTTTTTATATTTTTTTCAAGCCAAAATCAATTGGGTTTTTGAGAAAAGTTCGCCAACTTTGATGAAGGTGATGCAAATGGAATCAAAGAGAGAACAAAAGAATTTACGAATTTGATACGTTTTATGGACGGATAATTTATGATAACTAATTAAATTATTCAATCTGTAGAACAAGCAACAAAAATCAAATGTATACGATCAAAAATTATACATTTATGCATTAATGTTTCAAGTTAGTCGAGATAAATTGTGCCTACGTAAAGTTATACCTATAGCCATAATGTACCTTTTTTCTTAAAATAATATTCATGTTTTGATATATTATAATCCTCAGTTGCCTAAATGAAAAAAAAAAGATGACATCTTTTTCACTCGACTCCAAAACCTCTGTCCCTTTCCCATTGACTTGTCAATGACCGCCACTTTCCAAGAACGTCTCTATGACCCACGATTATTCAAACTTGTTGAAGATCATTTTCAAGAAACCATGCGTTCCCTTGGGAGCTAGGAAACCCTAAATGTATCATTCTTTAAGATCAAGGACCCTGGCAAAGACAAGAGATCTCCGAGATTTTCTTACTTGTGACCTCATGTGCTTGGTGAAATTCCTGTTGGCAGATTTACATGAGAGTTAAATTCAATTCGATCCGTGGACCGACGCTTCATTTTGTGTGTGTGTGCAAGTTTGTAGTGGTTGAATGAACAGGCTTGTAGAACTTTATAATAAGCAATGGAGTTTGGTGTCTACATTGCACTGTTCCTCGTCAATGGCCGCCCCCTTTATCTACTCCCAAGATTCAAACTCGGCAGCCGCAGACTAAACATGGAGGTCATTATCAAGAACCCGTCCCATATTTAGTTATATGCGCGAGATCCCAACTCGATTACACTGCTCAAAACAACAAAACACTATCATGCCTAAGTTAAAGCTCATAGTCTCTGCGACGAGCTTGTTCTGCACGAGAATCGAGTGGGCTCTAAAACTGAAGGGCCTCGAGTACGAGCTCACTGTTGAAGACTGGAACAAGGGAAAGAGCGAATTGCTTTTGAAGTCGAACCCGGTGCACAAGAAGGTCCCGGTGCTTTTGGACGATGGGGTTGTCATTGCAGAGTCGAAAGTGATTCTGGAGTACATTGATGAGAAGTGGAAGGGAGGTGATTTTTATCCGTTGTTGCCTCAAGACCCTTTTGAGAGAGCTCAAGCTCGTTTCTGGGCTCAGTTTGCTGATGACAAGGTGACTAGTTTTGCCCCCGTTTCATTCTTTTCGTTTGTGTCTGTTGTTTTGTTCACGTTATGACGAGTATGAGTTATGATGGAGCAACTAATTGACTAGATGCTTTTAGGGAAAAGTCGACGTATATTGTGTAATCTGATGCAATTTAGTGGTCCGGACAGTTTTCTGTTGGATTATGTTCACTTCTTTGGCCCCAAAGTAGATTATTAGGAAGCTAAAAAATGAACTCCCCTGCCAATGATTCGAGTCTAGTTCAAGCTTGTTGCTGAATTGGATTGACCTTCTGTTAGATACTTCAATTGAATGTTCACTAAAAAAGCACAGAAACTGTGCGAAAAGATTCTTCTGAGTCGAAAAGTGCCTGTTCTTTTGTTAAAGCAATGTTCCGAGTGTCCTGTGAGTTTATTCTGTGCATGCTTCTCTTGAGTTTTCATGCTTGCTGGATGCATTACACACGGAGAGAGAGAGAGAGAGAGAGAGAGAGAGAGAGAGAGAGAGAGGGAGACTCTGAGACTAAGATATGAAGAACCATATTAAGTAAGGCGTGATGTTGGAGTAGCGTGTTTGCTTCCCCTGAATCCCCAGATTCCATCTATAAATACACAGCACATATCAAGCTAAATTCCTGCCAGCTTCTGAATGGAAAACTAATGGCAGAATCGATGCAATGGAATAGGGATGAATCTCTTTGGAATCGGGATTCTTGCCTAGATGTGATGGACTACAGAAAATGACATCTTAAAAGTATTCTCCATTAAATGGTTTTCTGATGAAACCATGTCTGCAACTGAGAAAATTCCATTAAAAAGAACGAACCCTGGAGCCGGCTTTGCCAAGGGGCTGCCTACCATGTACCAAAAGAGTTTACGTTACTAATCCTCTTAATAGTTGTAGATCTTCTTGTCCGTCTAATAGGCCGTTTTCTTCTAGCACCCAAATATATTATTCACATCCTTCAGAAGCACAGGAGTTTATATCGTGCATGTTTGTGGCTACAGCAGATAAATTTCCCATCGAGTCGAATAATTCTTCTTGATGACAAGCCTGCTTGTTCTTTTATTTCTATGTCACTGAGAACAGTGTGTTTTCGGCACTTGGGGAGCCTGTCGTGCTGAAGATGCCCTGGAAAAGGAGAAAGCGGTGGAGACTGCATTAAAGTCTTTAACTTATCTAGAGAAGCAGATCGAAGGGAAGAAGTTCTTTGCGGGAGACAAGATAGGCTATTTGGATCTTGTGGCCGGTTGGATCCCGCATTGGCTTGGTGTCATGGAAGAAACTGGAGGCATGAAGATACTTGATGCCGAGAGGTTCCCATACCTTCATCAATGGGCACAAAACTTCATCGAAATTCCGCTTATTAAGGAATGTCTTCCACCTAGAGATATGCTGGTTAACTATTCGACTGCTCTTCTGAGCTACCTGCGTTCCTCAGCACCGAACAAGCCCTAGAACACACCCTTCGATTTCCCCAATAAGTGTGGCTTTGTTTTTCTCCCCTGTTTCCCTCTCTTGTACTCGTACCCCTTTTGATATGGAGCAATAATACACTTGCAACAGCTCTCTTGGGAGATTGTCAGTGTATTTGATATTATTCCTGGATCACCGTTCCTTGGGTAAGCTTCTACTGTTGGACGGGTAAATTAAAAGGTATAGATCAAGGCAATGACACTTTACTCTCGATGTTCACTAAAGAAACTATAACTTGGCCGGGCAACCTTTCAGAAAGAACTCAATTTAGTGGCTCTGGGAAACAAGGTAGTCACGTAGATACAAACTTTTTCACCGGATTGCCAGGACACCCTATGAAATTAGATGCACATGATGCACGTGCGGACTCTACATGCCAAAGTTTGGGCAATTTTCAGTGCCTATGTCTGTTAAATAAACATAACCAACATCTTCACTGCCTCCCCTTGCCTCTGCCAGTCTTAACGTTGAAGCCATGGCCTAAACTTGGTTTTTTGAGATCGTTAGTTCTTTTTGTGCAGATGTATCCCTATTAAAATTGCAGGGTGTGACGTGAAGGTTGAACTAGTACTCGAGCCAAAAAAACACTGAGCCAGTTCTCGTGTTGTCAATGAATTTGCTATTGACTTACAGATTACCAATGTGATTTAATAGAATATGTATCCCTAAAGTTCAAACCAAAATGCTTGTTAAACTTGCAGCATATAAAGCACTTGAATCGAGGTTTTTTATCATGTCAAAGTGCAATGAGGAAGAACTTAGTTAGGAATAATTATTTATTTTATAACAACTTGCTGCTCTTACTTAATGGCCTTGTCATTTTATTTATTTATTTATTCTACTTGTCAAGCCTACTTGATATCTTTTCATTACAACCCTCGAGATTGATATCAGCTCAACTTGTACTATGTTCTGGGAGTTTTCGTCTCAAAGATTATCCAGTCAATATCTCAATGACAATGGATAGTCCAATCCTTGTTATAAACTCTGTCAAGTATCGGGTTAGAAAGTTCACCTCCATAAATCAATCTGCTGGTAAAATTCAATAAGTAGCAGTCCGTTGGAACCTGGACTCGAAAATGATCCACAATCTCCATTTTAATGTGAAACCTGGACCATTTTCCATTGGAAGAAATCATTTAACTTGAGCTTGTTTTGTCAAATCAAGCAACACAGTTTTTGACGAGGAAAAGCTCTCACACGCAGGCTTGAACTAGATTATTGCGCTGTATTATAGCTCTACCAATTTAGCACGGATGAAACTAAAACTGCAATCTAAATTTGAAGATTGGATAGCAATTACCTACTTGATTCTGTCCATGAGGCAAGATCCCAGCAAATCCATGGACTTGGTAGCAACATTTCTTGGTGCCCCGGAATGATAATTGTCGTTAGTCCTCCAAAAACAACCTCTAGTGCTCACAGTTCATGTTTTTAGCATACTGGGCTCAAAGTACACATCTGGGCAGTTTTTACACAAAAATTTTAGGGCAGTCGAAGCTGGCTACAGCATTCTGTCTGCAATTTGCCCGATCAACACTGAAAACAGCCAAAAGTAAGCAAACAAAAATTTACTAGTGAGAAAACTTTATGCACAACTACTTTTCCATGTGTTCACAAGGACATGAGCGCACGGAGATCATCCAAGCCAATCTCCCTCCGATCTTTTGAAGCCTTCTTTCCGAAAGCTTCCCTTGCCAGTTTCTTCTTCCTCTCCTGCAACTCCAATATCCTCTCTTCAATACTGTTACGTGCTATCAACCTCACAATTTTCACATCCTCCTTCTGCCCAATCCTGTGAACTCGATCCATGGCCTGTTCCTCGACCGCAGGGTTCCACCACGGTTCCAGGAGGTAAACTGTTGATGCAGCCGTCAGATTTATACCTGTGCCGGAAGCCTTGAGGCTGGCGAGCAACACGGTCGCTGTGCTTTGCTCCTGTGATCCAAACTCTTCGATCACTTGTGTCCTCCTTTTTGCGTTCATCGAACCATCCAGGCGCAAGATCTTGAAACCGGCTGCTCTAAGTGGCTCTTCTAAGAGTAATAGCATTTTTCTAAATTGAGAATACACGACTGATTTTGAAGTCGGATTTCGGTCTTTTGCTGCAAGGAGGAGCTTTAAAAGAGCAGAAACTTTGGCAGAAGAAACACATTCGGAACAATTTTCCACTTTGCCACTTTCAGATGATTCTGGTGGAGAAGAGAACAGGTCAGACTCGGTCAAAGGACGGCGACAAAGGGGACAGTTCCTTTTCGAGTTCTGTAAAGTCTTGAGAATGCAGGCTCGGCAATAGATGTGAGCACAACAAGTAATTATGAGATCAGTAGATGGAGAAATGCATATCGGGCAATCAAAATCTTCACCATCTTGTAGCACTGCAACCAACTTCTTTAGCAACTCCGGGTTATTAGACGCATCTGCCACATTTGAGATTTCAGTTATCTATTGTACATTGCACATAAAAGAAAAGCACAAACCACCTCCACAACCGTACTTGGTCTCCCAAGGGCAAATAATAGAATGCAATCTTAACGTATGACACTGTCGAGGCCCAGGTAACTTAAAAGTAGAAAAATCAATTGCATAATTAACCAAAAGGACATATTTAAGGATACCAATGATATACCAAAATTTAACTTCTACAAAGTTCTAAAATTGTGTTCTTCAAACTCAATGTAACAAAACACTTCTTCAGATTCCAAGTCATAACTCCCAATTCAAGTTTAGATAGCTGAGTAGCAGCCAGATCGCAGATAACGTCAGCCATTTTGAGATTTCAAATTATTATGGAAGAACCCAACACAAAAGGAGAATTACATTTATCATGCGATAATACCATGGGTTGACTGGCATCTACCAAATATCCAAATGATACTGTTGAAGTAAACTGGCTCCATATTTGAGCCAACCAAAGTTTTAGATCCAGTCCGACTAAAGTAAGTTTCATATTGCACAAGTTTCATATTGCACAAGCAAGCTATACTCATGTCAGAAGAGTAAAACATGTCCAGCTGCTATCCTCACCATCTAAAAGTGTTGCTCAAAATTTACTTACTAACAAAAATAGCCATTGCCCTATTTAATGTCCCAGAATAGGTAAAAGTATAAAACATGAGAACATCCATACACATGCTGATTCATGAACGGATTGTTAAGTGAACTAGAGGAAGCATTAAGACAGCAACTCCTTTCTTCCCAAAATTTAGCTTAGTTGGAAACTAAGGGAAATTCAAGAATAAGAAATTTTTAAACAACTGAAACCTAGTACTGCATGACAAATGATTACAAAGGTAAAACCACAAATGACAACTGTGACAACAAGTACACAACACTAGCTCAACCACGAAAACTATCTCAAACAATCTTCGCAAACTTGTCTTTTTGACGGTAAATAATATATCAAGTCGACTGTAAAGTGATACATATTATCAGGCTATTGGGACTTTGAAATACCTTCAATATTGTTAGATGGGAGAAGTGACTTCAGATTTGGAGGGCACAAGGCCGTGCTAATGCATATCTGTCTAAGTCTTAGAATTATACTGAGCACAGTAGTGTAATTACGCAACAAACTACCAGCATTGATACATTCCTGTACAGCACTCTTGGCCTCTCTTTCCATCTGGTCATACAGTTCGCGTTCTTCACGAGAAAGTTCAACGTAACAAGTCTCTATTGTTTTTTTGGGTAATCCAATCAAACCCTTGTCCTTTGTCCTTCGTAGAGATATGGTGGCCATCAGAACCTGAAATTGAGCAAAGTACCTTATAATACCACATAGAGAGCACGTCTCACACAAAAGCAGAGATGAACAGTCAGAACTATTAGGAAAATGAGAATAAAAGCTTTATATGAACCAACAAGGTGATTTCATCAGCACAGACATTTGTCCTGATTTTATTAATTAAAGAGATTGTTATAAAGCTCAAACTAGTCAGTGAATCACATGGAAGAAGGACAATCTATACACTTCTCTCTGGCACTCCCATTTAAATAACTGTGATATCTCATGCATAAATAATCTCCAGGAGCATTTTAAGATTTCTTAAGTAAGATAAGATAAAAACTAAGCTATACAGATGGCCCATTATTAAATGAAATACTATGCCTAGAAATTTCAACTTTTCAACATAACATCCTAGATAGACACGCTGCAATGTTGATCCTCAAAACCGGACATTTACCTTTCTCTTCCACACATAAACGCTTAGATAACACTGACACCAAAAAATTACCTGCAGACGGGAAAGCCCTGTCTGATTCCCTTGGCTGAGTGGACGCTGGATTAAGCTTTGCCAGTAGCTCTTTATAGAAAAAGGCTCAAACCGCAAAAATGCCATCAAAGAGAATAAGTCAAACGAACCATTCTGAATAGGTGTTCCAGTTACCACCCACCTCCGCTTAGCATTCAAGTTAGTGACCGCTTGGCTCTGTTGGGCATTCACATTCTTAATCAGATGAGCCTCGTCCAAAATGACTCTCCACCACTCTATCTTTTTCACAGGAGATTCTTGCCAAGGTTCCTCAGTAGCCAATATGGCATATGTCGTCAGCACAATATCATATTTCCTAAGCTCCTTGGCATCTCTCGTCCTGTCTCCATAGTACATATATACTTTCATCTTCCCGGGTATAGTATGCTCACTGAGCTGCGTAATCCAAGTGGAAAACACAGATGGAGGGCACACAACTAATGTCGATTTGGTACTCGGCAAATTAGGCATCTCGTCATCTAGACTTGAAGACATTGCCTTCCAATTGCTAGTTGAGCCAGTGGTTCCAGTTTTATGCTTCTTTTGAGACCGAGAAACCCCTTTGCTCATTCTACCCCTCTTACCTTTTCTCTTAGCAGAGTCAGATTGAACCTCATCATCCCCACATTGTTCACCACCAGTGTTTACACCAACAGAAACATTCCCAATGGAGCTACCAAATTTATCAAAAGCAATTAAAGAAAGCAAAGTCAGTGTCTTACCCAACCCCATATCATCAGCAAAAATACCGCTCCGCAGAGGCTCCGGCCGCTTATCTGTGTGATAGTTTGTCAACACGTTAACAAACTCGCCATCTCTCTCCTCCCAAAACGGCGGCAATTCCCCGGAGTTCTCCCTATGAACCAACCAACCCAGCCCATCCTTCTGGTGTTGGAACAGCACAGACTTAATCACCTCTCTCGGCGGCTCCAGGGCCTCCATCTTTGCCTTCTTCCCAACAATCTCGTCGACCAGCTTAAAAATCTCATCCACACTCCTCACCTCCTTCCCACCCTTCTTCTCCTTCACTACGACCGCCTCCGACAAGGCAAATGAAGCACCCGCATCCGAAATGAGCACCAACCCGCCTCGCGAAATAGCTGACTTCACGAGGTCGAAGGCCTCCACCCTCGCAAAGATATGAACTTGGCAAGCGATCCTGAACTTGCTCCCGGCGCTACGAGTATTGGGCACAATGCCCTCGACAGATATCAAATGGGAGTCGATCAAAGGGGCCAAGACGGCGGCCACGTCGCGCTCGATGTGGCCGACCTGGATGGTCCTGGTGTTGAGGACTTTAATGGCGTTCTCGTCGTAGGGATTCAAAGGCTCGCGAACGAGGGCCACCATCTCGCGGCCGCTGATGGCGCCGGAATAGTGGCGGATTCCGACTATGTTGGCGATGATGAAGCCGAGGAGGTAGGTTTCGGAGGTGGACGCTTGAGATGAGGAGGAAGAAGACTGAGAGCCTTCAGAAGCGATGGGGTCGTCCTCCGGTTCACAGAATTGCATATAGTGAAGGGACTGGAGAAGTTGGCAGACGACGTCCCCCATGGCTAGAGAGAGAGAGGCGGTGTAGGTTTCTCTCTTTTGAAATTAAAGGCCTCTCTTTTGAAGGAAAAAGGTTTCAGAGAGAGAGAGAGAGAGAGTGTGGGACGATGATTGGCGACCGTTTTGCACCGCCGCGTCACTTCGACGGCGATGTTGTTTGAATGCAAACGAACGAGCGGGTCGACTCTCGAGAGAGGAGGAGGAGGAGAAGCATGGGCAACCCAAGAGACTTTTTGTTCTTTTCTTTTTGGGGGTGGAAATCAGTAAGAGCCCACCACGGCAACCTTATCAAACTTTTAACGACTAGAAAGTTATCACAATGCATGTCATAGTTGGCAAACTAAACACCGAGTCTTTTGAAATTGCATTCATGACATGAATAAAACTCGTAATCTCATTAAAAAAAAAAGATGACTACAGTCAATATCAAAAGAAACTATCGAGTAGAGTATACAACGGGTAGGCAACATGATCGATTTCATTGCACCAGCTCATCCCTCGTTTCTAGAAGCAATTTTATTGGGTCTTTATTAATGAAGTTACATTTCATTTACGAGATAATATCGACGCTCTTTCATAGATAAATTAAATTTAAAAATAAAATAAAATGGTGGGTTTGTGCAAGTGTCCACGAAAATCACTGTACTAGAAAGTTATGCTGTCGGTTTTGGCTATATTTGGTAGTGATAAAGATGGCACTAGATTAGAAAATCTCTTAATTAATTTCTATCATGCACCTTCTCTAATTTCCCGGAAGGCAGCTTTGGGACAAGGGTGCAATTGGCTTGATTCATTTGTCTCGACATGAATTCACTAGCTTCCGTAGAAACTCGGAACCATGTTTACAATTGGAGTCTCCTATGATATCCTATCCTAGCTTCTCGTATAAAAATCTTGCAAGCAGTCCATTAGGGCTGGTTGCCCTATAGGGTGAACATTGTTCGGTGTCATCGAAACGTCATTTGCCGCAGGAATCGGAATTGGAGTGGTTTTGATGATGCTTCGCAGCCTAATTGAAGGCCCAATTGTTAGGGTTCATGTGAACAACTTAAATTTCGTAAATAATCTTGCATATTTGATCATATTCATACACTATCTTGAATAAATTTAAATTCTAAAGACCATATAGCCGGGTCCTCAAGGAAAGAAATAGCTAATTCGCTAGGAGACCATTTGTATCATTATCTTTAAATAAAAATCTAGCCTCTGTTACAAAGAGACTACCTGTTGAAAGGTTATCTTCCACGATTGCTCATATCTCATAAGTAATTATTTCAAAGTGCAGATCTATCGATAAATCTTATGATTTAAATCCTAAATCTGATCCTCAATTATTTTCTAATCAACAAGAACCCAATTTGACATTCTGCGTCATCCATACGACTTTATGATTGACAAGAACAAAGTAAATTTGAACAACATCCAGAAACCCCTAGGACCAAGCATTTTGCCACATTTGGCATATAAACTACCAAAATACCGATGAAACATTGCGTGACATGTTAGCTCATAGTTGACAAAAAAGCAGTATAAATACGACCTGAATTAGATACACATGTTTTATACGCAGATTGACTGATACGGCTAACGTGAAGTGGGCTAACTAAGCTAAAAGTCCCCGAAAAATAGCTTGGAACGAAGGGAAGAGAGGAAAGCTTCCATAGAGGGAAGAGTTGCAAAGGGCACGTTTTTCAGCGATGCAGTTGACCAATAGATGATCACTAAAACCGAGTCTAATCATATTCCCAGCAGAGTCAACCGCCTGATCTATGTCCAAAAAGATCCATGGCAGACCGCCAACTCACGGCTACTAGAATCTTCAGAAATAGATTCCAATGGAACAGTCATTCGAGAAGAACACAAACAGAGCGGTAAAGGCCATCAAGTAGTGACCATTCCTGCAGTTCAAATTACAGGAGGCAAGGGCCGAAGAACTGATGTGCCTAATGCCATTGCATTTCATGTTTCTTTCCTTTCAGACTAAGAAACAACCTAATCAAGATTCAGTGTGGACATCAATGTGGAAGAACCGCAACAGTTTTGATCAACCGAACATTGTCAATTTGACACATGACTCTTAAAATTCCACATAAAAAATCTCCACTATCATGTTCGTCTGAGTTAATATAGGTAGAGATAAGCATATTCACTACTAGTCACATTGTACTTGCCACAGATTCCGAGTAGACGAGTGCAAACTCTGCAGATTGAAAAACCACCCAGATATGCCACAACCCACTAAGTAATATCTTCAAGATGGACAATCTCTTCAAACGGAGAAACAGAGAAGCAGCAATCTTTATTTGCATATAGGAAGTTATGATTTGTCCAGGGACAACCGATCTGCCCTTGAAGAGGACTGCCTCACCAATTTTCAGTCACATTGTCACTGCAATGCCAGACGTGCAATTGTCACTGTTTGTGATTCTGCAAGGTCGCAATGAAAAAACAAGTCATAATTTGGCCTATTGTCGTTAAATAATATCAGGATCCGCAACCAAGGAGCTTAGAAGGGGATTAAAAGCATCAAATCAAGAGAAAATTGGCATTCATCCAGAATTGTATCCATTGAATCGTAGAACAACACGCAAATCTTCTTGATGCGCCCAGTCTGATTTTTTTTTTTCACACCACAGCTCTCTATATTATCACAAGAACATAGTACATCTACCTGAAAGATATGCAACATTACTGTGTGAGCCAATCATACATGTGTTGCTTCATATGTATCAACTGCCACGTAACCTAGTATCTTTGCAAAAGAATGCAGATGTAGAAAACAGTGGCAGCACTGGGCCAATACCAGATTGTGAAACTCCAAGTCTATTTATCTTTGCAAAGGAAAAGGGCAAATTCCATTAAGGTGAGGCACATACCTTAGGTCAAATTAGGATGACCAGGCAGATCTAACTAATAGGAAAGATGAAAGAGTTTCTCAGTTCTTTAGTCTACCTAGCCTTCAACTAATACACCAATCCACAAAATTTTACCATCGAATATATTTTGAACTTTGTCCTCCAGATAAGTAACAAATATAGGGTAGACAGACCCCTCTTATAGCATCTACAGGCCAATTTCTTGCAGGGCTGAAATTGCATGGAAAAACTGAACTTCAAAAGCTAAAAAAGAGTCACTACGGGAAAGTTTGAAATTTCAGCATGCCCAAAGATGCTACCTACAGAAGTAATGCAATTAAGGAACACCTATTCACACTTTTCTGAATCATGAATCATGCTAAGGCAGTTTGAGAACATCAACATTATTTCTTGCTAAACGATACAACAAGACAATGTGGAAAGCATATTACAGAAAATTCTACGGCTACAACGTGGAAGAAATTTCTAAATACTGCAGGTGATATCTCCTCAAGAGACCAACATCTGAATGAAACAACGCACATGACACTGAGCAAAATACTTAAAAAGTCTTCAAGAAAGAGAGGCATTGCATTCTAAGAGCTAGTGCTCCAACCAGCCGAGGAATCGGGCCAGAAATGGCGACAAACCTGATGCGGGCTCGGCATGGCGACGGTTGAAGAAGGCTCTCTACGGAGTTCCCTGACGACCGCCGCGAGTGCCTCAGGGTTCACGCCGAGGTCGCAGAGGGCGATGAGGACGGAGAGGGTGTGGCGATCGAGCCCGGTGTCGAGGATGTTCGACATGTGGAAAGCGAGATCCAGAGATTCCCGGGCGGTCCGGGCGGCTTCCTGATCCATCACCGTCGATCGATCGACACTGTCCAGGCGAGACCTGCCCACACGACAGAATTCGGAATAGCCCACTCGTCACAGGCCAAGCCGTCGAAGCATCGCGTCGACGAATTCAAGATTCGCCAGCGACGAAAAAATAAAAATAAAAAACCCCAAAAAAGCCATAGCTGCATTGCAAAGTCGATTGTGAACCAGAGGGTTACCGGAATCGCTCGTTAGCCTGTGATAGCCGGCGATCTAGATGGTCAGTTGTGGGGCTCTCCGGCGATCCTGTGGTGGAATGAAGAAGAAGAAGAAGAAGTAGTAGTAGTAGAAGAAGAGAGCTAAGGAAGACAGGAAGACACAAAAGAAGGAGACTGTAGCTTTACCCCGTTTTAATTTAAATATCAGTGCGGTTTTACGAAAAATATAATACTTTTTAAAAATATTTTTTGAAAAATCATAATAATATTTTTCAATATTTATTTACCAAAAATTATCGGCTTGCTAGATGCTGTTAAATGCCAAGATATTTAAAAATAATCGAAGCACAAGAAATTTTTTTCTCTTTTCAAAAACATGAAAAATATTTTTTTTACTTTTGAATGTGTTAAAATTTTTCTTAATTATTTTATTTTCAGCAAAATGAATCTCAAAATATTTAAAAAATATTTTTTTGAAAATTATTTTTCGTGAAACGGAATGAGGTTTAAAATAAAAATATTTTAAAAATATTTTAGAGATATTATTTAAATAAAGGCTTTATCATTATCATAATGGCTGGGCTTGGACCGGCCCACTAGTCTCCAATGGGCCGACCCAGACTTGAAATTCTTCTTGTGGCCCTAATCTTGGGCCTTTGAGGCCGTTCAGTGACCATTAGAAGGGAAAAAAAGAAGAAGAGGATTTTCCTGTAAATTGACTCTCTTCCCCTTTCCTTTTCACCATTCCTGACTCCCTCGCCATTTCCTATGGCTCGTATCCTCCAAACGTCCGTCACTTTCCCATGCAAATGATAAAATAGCACCGGTCAACATATGCCGGTTTCGCCTCTCGTCAAGTTTCAAGAGCCATGGCTAGGGCTCACGAGATTTGGGACAAGCTGGTTAGGGTGACATTGAGAAGGAAGCAGCCTGCGAGTGGCCGACTGATCTACGAGAGGACTTGGATCACCCCACCTGCTCGTTCCACCGACATTGACATAGTCTTGTGGGCTACCGATGAGATTTAGGCTGAAGACCCTAATGTTGCCCTAGATTCATAAGGCATCCTACCTCTTCGCTGGCTATGTTTGCGATTCGAGTTTGAGTTTGTTCATTGGGACGGGTCACTTTGCTCCTGCTTAGAGATGATGGATTTGGCATCTGCTGTGCATGCCGTGCCGTGCATGTAGGACTATGCATGTGCCATACACATGTTCCACAAGGAATTTTGGCTAAGGATTAAGGGTTTCTTTTTCGTTTTTAATCTAGAATTGAAAAAGGTGAAGAGTTGTCCTCGATTTGATTTCAAGGTCGGGTTCATGTCAACACCACTCTGAACAAGGTAGATTATTTACAAATCAAATTTTGCATGGCAGAGACTTATCTCCTCAATAAATTCAGGAACGAGAGGAGGCCGGTGATACATAATTTCATTAAATTACAAATTACGGGTTCACACATTTTCAGGTCTTCAATTTGCCAAACCCTAATTAAAAGGGTAAATTCATACGGGATAAGTCTTGGACTGTATAATAAGTAAAGTAAGGCTACGTTTAGTAACATTTTTTTTCTCTTTTTTTATTCTGTTGTTCTCGAAAATAAATAGAAATAGCAATCCACTTATATATGTCAATTAATTTTTATATTCTCGAAAATGGACTAGTAACCAATGAATAGATTTGGAACATAAATCAAAAGTAATTTTTTTTACATCTTTTTCTCGGTAACAATTTCTTAGAACAATTTTTTTTTCTTTTGCTTTTCTCTAAGCAATCGCCGGGCCTCGGTGATGGCCATCTGTTGGCTAGGACTCAGGTCAGTGAGGTCGATCTCACCAGCTCTCGGCCAAGCTTAGCCTTCTCATGGCTAGGCAAGGTTCACCTAGTCACAGTTGGGCAAGGGTCGGCCTTGCCTAGATCTAGCGAGGTCGAGCCCCACCATGGTCGGGCGAGGCCAACCTCACCAAGATTGGGCGAGGTGGTCGAGCCTCGCTTGGCCACCGGTGACGCTTGACCTTGCTGAGCCGCTGCGAGGTTGAGCCTTGCCTTGGTCATCAATAGGTTGGCGTTAGCAGGAACCAACAAAGGTTGACCTCACTGGCCAAGTCTTTGGTCAATCGACAGTAGCTAGCGATTGGCCAAAGTAGAACAAAAAGAAATAAGGAAAGGAAATTATTTTAAAAAATAGAACTACATTAGAAAGTTAATTTTGCGTTAAACACATTTCTATTCTTTTTGTATCACAAGAAAAGTGGTTACTAAATTTATTTATTTTTTGCAAATAAAATTGTCTAGAGAATAGAAATAGAAAATTTTATTTTTGAAAAGAAATTGTTCTTGAGAACAGAAGCGTTTTTTAATGCGCCTTAAATATCCTCTTGCGATTGAACCCACTTATTTTTAAGTCAAACGGATCTAAATTAAATCAATATCAGCAACTCTACATCTTATTTAGTCTAATGTCTTATTTCAAGTCTTTGATTTGCTGAACCTTTGACACTAGTGGTAATTCATATGGGAATAATTTTGATAGAACATAATAAGTAAAGTAAATATCACCTTACTTTGGTCTTGAACGCCGATAACCTAGAATCAGTATTGAAATTTTCATGTCCAAATATAGAGTTTCAGGTCCAAACGATAGTAATATACTTAGAAAATGTTTTCTGTTTTTTTAAAAGAAGAAATCAATATTGTGAATAGCATAGATTTTTCATTGACTAAGAAGATATATTCCATCGACTCATTTTTCTAGACGAACCAACTGCCAAAAAATGAGGAAAATGTTTTCACCGAAATAAATGGAGCTTTAATCAAGTCGATACCAGCAAGTCTGAGCCTCATCTAATCTAACTTCTGATTTCAACAAGAAGAAGAAGAAGTCAAGGATGAGACTTATCATTCGATTCATAATGACATTCACAGTGCTGAAGCCATCGAATTAAATGTGATTTTCTTTGTTGTAATTTGCTTTTAACCAAACTAGTGTGCTTGTACGTGTGATTTTTTTCAAACAATTTTGAAAAAAAAATGTACCAGTGTTTTATTCGTATAAATCCCATGAGTGTTCTTATATTCGTAAATTAATTTAAATTTAGCGGCCAGTCGTTGACCAACGGTAAAAAAAAGTCCAATTTGTTGGGGTTGGCCACTTTAGGATATTGAAAGAATAAACCAACTCTTACACTCTTCGCATTACGCAAAGTGTGGAACATCGGATTGTAGCACAAGTAATCGTAATGTTCATTCAAAGTAATGACTTCACAAGTGCAGCCTTCTTTCAATCTAATAATCTATTAGTCACTTTGAAAATCTGAAATCTCACTTAACTTATAGGAAAAGAAATCAGACAAAGAAAAAGAAACAAAGAAGAATAACGAACGAGGAAGGGCAGAAGATGGACTGACAGTCGTGGCCATCGTTGTTGTCCAAGGAATGGAGGTTGATTTGAGGCATGCAAGCACTGTCCTTGAAATTTGCGGAGTTATACCTTCTTGGCATGGAAAATATTCATGGATAAGGAAAACCAAGTGGACTTATAGACTATAGATCGATGGAAAAGGAGGAGGCATTATTGGTGGGCGATGTTCATTTTGTGTATAATCAAAACCCAACTTTGATCACGAATGGTGAAAAGTACTTGAATTTGTAAAGTACAGAAACGAAGAATTTGAACGTTAATCTCATAACAATGCTCTTTGTCTTCTATATAGTTCATGAACGAGGCACCAAGGGAGCGATCCGGCGCTTCTTTCGCGGTGGAGGATGACCATACATCATCATCGGTATGCCTACACTTTTCTCGAGTGTTTATGCATCTTATGTGTTACTAATTGGGGTTGCCTATCAGTTCTCGTGTTGAATCTGTGAGTGAGGAAATCATGAGTGAAGTGAAAAGTGAAACTGACATTCAGCAACTGGTCGACTTCAATAGATGAAGGATGATGTTCGACGAATTAGGGTGTCGATCAATATGTTTGCAGATACCTTTCGTCAGGAGAGATCACCAAGAGGGAGCACAAGTCCAAACCCATCGGTATATCTAATTGGATTAACCTTCACTCAAAAGTTTAAGCCAATAAGTTATGGGCCAACTATGATAATATTAATTACTCAACACTACATCAATTCTTTAATGTGAGACTCCTTCTACATCAACTTATCTCAAGTGGAATCTTTGATGCCCAACTTCATTCCTTGCGTCCTTATTCGAACCAAACCATGAAGTCTACCATAAGATCTGCATTGCTACACCACGATGCTTATCTGCCCGAAACTGCATTGGTCATTAAAATTCTTTCTTAAGATATTTCCAAGACACTGAATCGATTGCAAGCCTACCAATTTACCATTGACTTTGATACAATAGTAGCATGCAATAGAAGCCCAACACCTTTTACCAAGGGAGATCACCAATAGAGAGCTCAAATCTAAGTCCCTCAATATATCCAGTTGGACATACTTTCACTCAAAAGCTTTATAAGTTGATTATGATATATTAATTGTTTCATACCATATTAAATCTCCAATATAGGACTTTCAACACAATTCACGTAAATATCTTAACACGACGTGCAGCTGAAACTCGAGAATGATCAGGGATATGAAGGTCATCAGGAAGCCAAACCCGCAGTCTTTAATCCCCCTCGTTCACCCACCCATCATATTCAATAGGAGTAAACTGACAGGTGAAACATCTACTGAAGTCCTCGTGATGTTTAAATCTCACGATCCCCCAATCTCATTAAATCAGTTGGTTGATGTACACGGGAGCATAGACAGCTTGAATCCTTTGGCCGATCGAAGGTTTTTAAAACCATCCTCAAATCACACCTAAAGATCCCAAATTGAGGACCAAACTGGACAGGCAAACAAAACTTTTGTAAGGCAATGAAGTAATATGTAAAACACGTGCTGATAAATTTTAACCCCATGCCAGAAAATTTACTCGGAACACTTCGGTAGACTGATAGCACGATGGCAACTGTCTTTCTGCAGAAGACAAGATGACCGCTATTCACTCGCTCGACCCAGATACGAACCAAATAAGCAGAAGTCCAAAATCTCGGAGTCAAAGAATTCCCAACCGCTGCTCTTGTTATGTAGTGAGATCATGGCACATTTAGCCCGTTATCGCATTGAACAAGCGACTTTTCCGCGCCTTTCCCAACCAGGACAAACGGCAGTATTGTGCACTTATGAAAATCAAACGATGGTCGTGGCTGGAAACGAATGGTTCTTTCTTTCATTATTCTCTGCACTATTTGCTTCATGCAGTTCTTTTAAGTTTATCTCCGCGGCATTATCAGGTCTTAGTCAATGATGCTTTCTACCCATTCTGTTATCTTTGACAGCAACCTCTGCTTGGTGAAAGGTCTCCCTCCGGGCCAAACATGATTAAGACATGTGGGCACACTGAAAGATACATGGGAAATATGTCAAATTGTATAAAATTATCATAACTAAATACTCTTGATTTTCTATAATTGCAGATGTGTTTTTCCTCTTATCTCCTCTTCCAACGTGAACCATGCAATCAAGGTTAAGAAGGGATTGTATGACTTGAGCGTTGCAGAATAGCCAAAAAGTTGACTCGGGCATATCACTTTTCATCTGAGCAAGGCTTGCTCCTCTACCCCATTGCCCACAAGACATTAACATCAGAAACTAATGCAGAGCGAATCCCTAAAGGAGTGGCAGACCCGTTGTCTGGTCTAAATACGACAGATTCCGAGTTCGGAGCACATCATTCCCATCTAAAGTGCTGGAGGTATGAGTGGTATGTTGCCTAATGTACGTAGATGAGATGGTTTGTATGCATTTACAGAGACTAGTCAAACTGAAAGGTTTGGACATCCAACGTCTTTACGATTAAAAAAAAATTAGAGTGCAAAATGGAATAAATACATAAAAGCTAAATTAACGTCTTTACGATTAAAAAAAAATTAGAGTGCAAAATGGAATAAATACATAAAAGCTAAATTAAAAAATTATTGAGAGTCTTTCAATAGGAAATGGACGCTTATTTTGTGAGCGAAGGAAGTGGGCTTCGGATGAAAACTGCAGCAAGCGGACACCAAATTGTGCTTTGGATGAAAAAGCAATCACTTTAGTGACTTTATCGTAGGAGAAGTGGGCTAATGACATACTTTCGAATGACAAATCTCACCTCAATTTTTTCTTGTCTCATAAAAATGTATCAACTTTATGTCAAGTGACAATTTTGACCTCGGTAATTAATCCACGTGGCTTACTAGCTGGATTTAAGGTTCTACCCATTGTCTTCTTCTCCGAGTTACAACTTGAAGAATAATGTTGAAGCAATTCATTGTCTCTTACACTTTACCGACAAGTAAAAAAGATCTTCAAATTAAATCTATCTGGCCAGATTTTACTTTTTTCATAATTAAAAGTTATAAATCACTGCCTATCGAGAGACGCAATGGCTGAGATCTGTCAAGCTCGTGAATAAAGTATATATTTTTCTAAATTAAGGGTGAATTTAGATAGAGAGTCAATGAGGGCTTCATATTTGGGATAAGGGTGAATATTTGTAATTTTCACAAGATAAAAAAAAGTTGAGATTAGAATTGTCACTTGACTTAAATTTCGTGCTTTTTTACAAGACTAAAAAAAGTTGGGGTTAAAATTATCACTTGACCTAAATTTTGTGTTTTTTAATGAGAAAAAAAATTGAGGCTCGATTTGTCATTCGACCTAAAGTCCATGTGTTTTTTTTGGAATTGCCCCTAGGAAAATTTGCCATGGTATTATTTTAAATAATAACACCTGTTGGAGTCAATGAAACAAATGGTTTGATAATTAATTTATACTTTATAGCACATAAGTTCTAGATTGTTAAACCTATTGTATGATAATCAATTTAGTCATAAATATCTCAATTCTGCCAATTTATGAATTTAGTCATAAACTTTTTGATGATTTGCCAATGAAATCTTTCTAGCCAATTATCAAAATTATAGAACTCGGACTAAATGACAAACTTTCAAAAAAAATTTGGATAAAATTGGTATAATGAAATGTTTAGAAATAAATTGATAAATTTTCAGAAGGTTTAAAATCAAATTGACAAAAAAAAATAGAAAACTGAATTGATTGCCATACAATAGGTAGAACTTTTTGGACGATTATCCCATATTAATCGAAGCCTCTCTACAGTTGGAGATAAGAGGGAAACCAAAGCATTGGAGTAGTGAAGAATCGTTTCCAGGCATCTTAGCTCAATCTATGTGGTAAAGCAGAACTGAACACGACTGAGCCTTCATATGTTGAGTTTGTCCCAGTTTTCGCACAACGGAGCTTCTACAATCATACGAAATCTGGTTTTTCAATCCGAGGCTCTCGACCTGCATACTAAGAAGGCTCGATTAATAAGGATTTATTTCAAGCCTAAGTCGTGGGAAACATAGAGAACAACCATCGAGAGAGCTTTAGAGAGAGAAATGCTCGAATCATAGTTCTGAGGATCTTGGATGTGATTAGGGTTCAGAAGCGCCTGAACATTAATGAAATATCCCATTCCATCGATCTCTTCCCTTGAGATAAACGCACCGCCGGGCTACTATTATATGCCCCTCTTGTTCTATATGCAGCCTTCCTTTCTTCTTTATCGAGAAAACCAGAGTTGACAAGCAACATCAAAATTATCGAGAGACAGCTTTGCCTGGACAAAGTGCTGATTAGACCGCCCCTCATGAACCAAATAATTTCGACAACCCCACAACATTTGACCAATAAAATTCCTATCACATCACCCTGTGGGCATACCTCAAATCAAGCTTTTCAACCTTGTTTTCTTGTATTAACTAACCTTATTATCTTTGTCAAGCCGTCCCACCATCATATAATTTCTCTTTAACTTCCGCTCTAATGTTGACAAAACCCCTCTTTGGGGTTAGCTCTTTTTGTGCGTAAAATATCATCCGAACTGACGTCATAATTAAGTTATCAAATTAGGCAGTCCCAGATGTACATAATCTAGTCAATTAGCCACCAAGTCCTCTTACTATTAACTATGTCATGTGGACATCTATACTCCAATCATGAAAGAGGCTAGACTTTGACCGTGTGGGCGTGGGAAGAAATAAAGGTGAGAGAGAAGGAAAAATGATGAGCGTTGCAGCCCTAGTAGCTTGCAAGGCAATATTTTCTTTGTTCTAATTATTCATTCAAAGCAATCATGGCGATATCGCCCACGACAAGGATTCGATCGATCCCCTTTTTTCTTGTTCACTTACGCCATTGTTTTGACCAAATTCCCTGCATCGTGCAATCAAGGACTTTGTTTAAAACCCTAGCCCTTCATTGACATCTTCCAGATTACAATATACGAAACAACGGGTCGCTAGATTTCTTTGCGGTTTTCCAATGACGATGTCAGACTGTGCCCTTCGCTTCAATTATGAGAATTCTCAATTAGAGCCATTCTAAAAAGTTTCACAAATTGAACTGCGAATTAGGGTTTGGCTTAAGGATGAAGTGAGTCACAATCAACATGTTCCTACGGTAACAAGATACCTCGATTACCCTTCTAGAGCTAATATGAAACATGGCGGCAACTAGACAGATCGGCTCAAAATAAGCCTTGATAGTGTGAATTAAATCACGATTTCGGATTGGCTTAGTGGGCCGATGATAAATAATTTAGTCGAGGCTGAAAAGAAAACAAATAAATTGATGAATGAGGTCAGAAATTACTTTAGGTCCTTTTATGTTTTGTCAGGGAGCACGAAATTCATCAAAGTGTCTCTGACTTTCACAAAATGCAAAGTAGTTGGCAAAAAATAAAGAAAGGTAAAACATCATCATTTCGTGGAAGAAAGCGACCACTCCATTCACACTAATCTTCTTGGCCCACTCTTTGTCCTGTTTACTTCTTTCTTTTGCTCCGTTTTCAACGAAATGTGTTTTCATGAAGAGTGTGTGTGTCTATTCCTCTCGTGAACAAGACTAAATTGAACTATCGACAAGCTAAGTTTCTTATTCTATTCGAGAGCCACAGCATCAACATCGCGTAATAATGGAGCTTATAAGATATGATATGTTAATTAATTATCTTCCAATAACGTATGAAAAATGGCCGCCGAAAATCTAGCCAGATCTGGATTTGATGGGTGTAATGGACTGCTATTCTACTGCCAATAATAATAACGTACAATCACCTTAATACAAAGATCGACCTTTATAAAATATGTTAATAGTAATTCATGTCCTATATGAAATTTCATCTTAAGTTGGAACGCAAAACTGAAAATGTGGTTTCAACGTTCACCCTTGTAATTCTTCTTTCGTTTTGATTATATAATGGGTCAGATGGTATTCGGACAGAGAACCGTAATTTCAATTCAAGTATGAAATTCAAATAGTTGATCATAGATTTAACCCTGTTGAAACGTATTTTGGCAATTTTTTTTAGTTTATTGGTTTATCTCGACTATAATCCAAAGAAAGTACTCACTCTACTGATTTCAATTGTCTGTTTGATGTAGTATAATAACGTGCTTTGATTTCCAGAGTCATCCAGCAAATAATTACTCGGAGCGAGGAAAAAGGTTAGATGTTTAGTTGTTAGGAGCTCCAAGCTCTTGGTAGATTGAGTGACCACTTATTTCCCAAAGTGAGGAATATATGTGGTGCTTGGATCTAGAAAGGAGGTCGATCGAATGAGACTATGAAAACATGGGGCTAGTGTTTACCGATCCAATATCTCGATAGATAAAGTAAACTTTTCAAGATGGCTAGCTATGATAACTAAGGAATGGGTTTGAGGCTCCTTTACCCGTAACAGGCGCTCCCATCACCTGTGTCCTTCCCATAATAGTGACCTCTCTCTCTCTCTCTCTCTCTGGGGCATGCATATACTACTACGGTACCTCTATGAGCTATATCAGAAAAAAGTCTCACGTCAAGGAATCAATGATGTGGAGTAGTTAATGTATCATAGTTAACTCATAACTTATTAGCTTAAGCTTTTTAGTGAATGTAGGTTCAACTGAATGTCTTGATGGATTTGAATTCAGGCTCCCTTTTAATGCTCTACCCAAATGAAGGTATCGGATTTCTACTATACGATCTTAAAATATGGTATTAGAGCTGATGGTCCATTTCCAATAGCTATTGATGTTTAGCAAATATCTCAAGTAAGGAATTTGATTAATTTCTAGGTAGGCTTCATAGTTCAACCCAACGGAAGAGATCTGGAGTGAAGGCGGACATATTGTTATAGCAACCTGTCCCGATGGTTACATGCATGGTTTGGTCTAGAGTGAGGGACTAGGGATGAAGATGCACATTGGAGATTCAAGCTGAGACATGTTAGTGCAAAATATAACATGAATTAAGGGAAAACAGACATAACATTGAGTTCACAATTGAATAGGAGATTTTTCAAATGCACGTACGAGTTACGTTAGAAAAATGTCTTATATTGGAGAATTGATGTGATCTGAAATAATCAATATATTATTGTTGACTTATAACTCACCAGCTTAAGTTTTCATGTGAAGACAATTCTAAATGATACATTGGCGAGCTTGGAATTGAACTCCCTTTTGGCAATCTCTTCAAGTGACTGTATCGAACTTCTATTGTGTGCTCTCAATATACATACATAGCACAAATAAATTGAATTATCGTGACCGCCATCAAGGTTTGAAGATCTCCATTCAAAATAGATTACGATCCTATTAACCTCCCTTAAGAGGTCGGAGGGAGAGAATGAGAGGAGAAAAATAGTGAGACAAACGAAGAGACATGGTCGTGGTGGAGCGCGTATTGGTGGCGACCTGGATTGGACGAGGTGACAACAACCTCCGAGGTAGAGATTGACTAGTCACTAATAAAGAAAGTGTGCATGGATCGTTAGGGTATGGATCTTGATTGATTATCGCAAAAGGACAAGTGAGATCGGACCATATCTGCATATGCGAAGGAGATAGGTTATGGGAGCATCCCTTGAACGAAAGCTCTACGTTTAAGGAATACATGCGTCTACACGTGGATTAGGCCATGACACAAGTTTGATTCTCTACGCCTTCAAGTTAAATAGTTCTTTGACTACTTGTCGAGTTTTACCTCGTGCTCTATCTATCTAAAGTGAAGTTGCTCACCATAGAAAATGATAGGTGCCTGGCTTTGGAAAGGTCACAGAGAAAAATCCATACAACACGAAGAGTTCGATGGCTTGCTGGTGTTCGATCTCCGTACATGCACCCATTTGGAAATATTGAAGACAATGTTCATAACTAGGGAATCTTTCTTGTGTACACGAGTTGATAAAGGATTAGAAGTCTTTGTAAGCAAAAGTCTATATAGACTGCGCACATGCTAGAGCTCCAGATCCTCGATGTTAGAATAGGCAGGGCCCTTCTTATGTTTCTCGACAGCAAACAGGACTTGATGCCAAACCCTACATTATTAGGTAAACGAAGAAATTACACAGGACTTAAGAAAGGGAACTCGAGGCATCAAATGACAGAAAGGCTTCCAAGCAGAGAGCTTTCAAAAGTTTATGTTTGTGTGTGCATGAATAGTAAAAACTAGGTTAATAATGATTATCTATTCTTTCTTTTCTTTTGTTATATTGTCAAAATGAAAATAAGATAGCTCCGACTCCAAAACGCTTTGACTTCCAACCCTTATATTAAACTCCACCCGGCTCTCTTCTTCAAAGTCCTAGGCTTCCAAAAACACACCCACGCACAAAGACAAATAGTCCCTCGTTATATAAAAGAAAAAAGGAATCCCACTTTATCTCCAAGACATCTTCAAACTTCTGCTTCTTGTTAGAGAGAGAGCGAGAGAGATCCGGAGAAGTTCTGATGCTATGGAGTGGCTTGTGAGCAAGAAACTACAAGTGGTTGGAGGAAAGAGAAAGCTCGCTTGTTTGTCCCTTCTCTTGCTGATGCTTTTGCAGTTGGAGCCTCGATGTTATGCAGACAGACATGGAAGGTTCTTCTCCAGAGTAAGGGGCGCGTCGTCGTCCTCCTACAAGCCGAACAACAAAGCTCTCTTCCGTGGCAGCTCGAGAAAAGATGCAGAGAAAAGAGACGGTGGTGATCAAGTGTTTGGAGACGAAAAGAGACGTGTCCACACAGGTCCCAATCCTCTTCACAACAGATAGTGCGGAAAAGTTCAAATAACTCCTCCATTTCTTGGTAGTTTAATTTTTTATCCAAAATGTTCTCCTGTTCTTTCTTTTTTCCCCCCTTCTTCTTTCTCACGGGTTCTCGCCATCGCCAAGCAAAGATGTGCATTTCCTTAATGCTTGATTGAGACAGAGTTTCCATGGACCCTCTCAAACACTCATGGTCCGCTCTTTCAATGATGGTTAAAGATGTTTATACTAGAATTTAGCTTTGCAGATTTTGTAAGCGAAGGAGTGAAGTGTATGTAATTGACTGTATGTTCATGAGATTATTTTTCTTTTTCTTTTTCCTTTTTATTAAGAAATAATTATATTGTTCAAGAGAATTAATGCTGAGTTTGGGGTTGGTGGTGATATGAATGTTGTGTCTGCTTTTACTCTGGAGGGGTTGGTGATGGGGTGTTAAGCTTTGGACTGTGTTCATGTTGAGCATGAAGGGAGTAATATTTAAAAGGGGCTTTCTCCAGCATGTGCCTAACACTGTTTTCTTTTTCTTTGTTGTTTTTTCTTTCAAGTTTTCTACATTTCCAGGGGATTTCATATGGGACATTTTTGAAAATTCATGTAAGAAAAAAGGATCATTCTCTCAAAAGTCAAAATTGTGCAGATCTCTAACATATCATCATAAGAAAAGTTCTATGTTAATTTGAATATGGTAAAGCTCAAATCAGTTCGGCCACATGTGGACGATCTCTCATGTCCAACAGTTGTAAGGCTGCCTCAATAATGATTGTGGGATTTGACTCTCCCTCTCGCTAATGCAAGTCGTGGAGCCTAAGACCCTGCAAAAATAACTTTATGCATACGCCACGTGTGGAAGAAAATATTCTTCTTGCAGCATTATTTCCATGACAATCGCATGATGCGCATATTGGAGTCCATTCAATCGAAACGTGGACGTATGTGCAACGGACAAGGCACGACGACCCAGAAGGCGTAAATTGATTGTTTCGGGAAACTCAAGATCTTTTTCGCGAATGCATGAGAAATAGTGTGCAAAAGGCGACCTTCGGTGCTGTAATGCTGTAATAACGCATGCCCTTGTGCAAAATCAGTCTCCTATCAAACAGAACCTAAGAGAGTTTAAAGAATAGACTTGGTGCGAACCAGCTTTCTACTAGTTCGCCTTTTCACTTGGCCTACTTCACTCTCTTCCAGCTTTAACAGCCTCAAGAAAATTGAAATCCACTACGCAATCTTCTGATATTGCAGCTTGTGCAGAATGTACTGCTTTTACTTGAAGCTTATGGAGTTGCTTCTATAAATTCGAGCACTTCTCATAATACTACATCACTCCCTTTCCAGATAACAAATGTTCACATCCTCTATAGAGAATTACAACTGGAAACCACTCTATTTCGCGTGAAGCAAGAAAGTTTAACGCAACAGAAAGTTGTTCTTGAGCTTCTTAATTCCACTAATCACTTTGGTCTGTTTTAAAAGAAATCCAAGTTTCAAAATATCCATTAGGAAGCTTGATCCACTTAGGCAGTCATTGGTCTAACATGTTGGGGACTTAGTGTCCAAGTCCTCTAAAATAAGTAAATGAGAAGTGAGGGATGATGAGTCTCACATTGAACAATAGACAACAAAGTGAATGTATATACTGAGAACATCACAAATGGGGTTGGGCCCTAAAGGGTATTCCACTTTTGTGGAGGAGGAAAGACCTAAGCTAAGTGCCGGCTTAGACCGGGCCGATCATTATAATATTCTTTGAGTTTGACGTAGCCTTTGTCCTCGGAGATTCATTTTATGCTGGGAGACACTTTGTTTGGTAACCTTGGTACTCGTTTGAATAATTTGCTTTCGGTTTAATCTACAATTTCTGTAGGTTTGGTTCGTTTATTTTGTTGTTTACGAACATTGTTCGACAATTATTTTTCCAACAATTCTTTGTTGCTTACTTTGTTGTTCTCGAACGCTGTCCATTTCATCATTTATTCCAACATAACCTTCTTTGACCATCAGATGTCCTTCTGCGGATCAATTAGGACCATTCTCAAAGTAGAATACCCTTCTCCCCCTAGTGTGACATTCTTCTCCTCATCCCTCATCCAAAAAAGCAAAAGCGGTTTGATTAAATGCATGCTGTTTTTAGCGAATACCGATACTCGATGACATCTGCAGAGCACTAACAAGTCCAATTTAAATTGATAAAAATCTGGGTCATCTGATTAGGATCATAGAGGCTCTTGTGTAGAATTATCTACTTCATCTGTAGCATGTACTGCTCCTATGAAACGGTCCTTTAAGACCTTTCCGACTTTTTTGTGATACAGTTTGTCTGCCTTCTGCAAACAAGTTCTAAGCAAATTGATGTCCTCATGTTACATAAATTGTCCGCGTTCTATTGATCCATTCAGGTTTTAAAAAGTTTGCATTCTACCTCAAGTTATAGAAACTGTTCACATTCTACTGGTCCAACCAAGTTCTAACGAATCCACGTTCTACAACTCTTTTCGTTTTCTACAAAGGTCCTTCCAGACTTAGACACACTCCCGTCTAATAGCTTGTTCTCCTTCTACAAAGTCAAAGTTTTTCAATGCTCTGGACATCCTGATGTTAAACGGTACCTGCTTACGGCTTGTATACGTGAAAGTTGTTTGTCCTACACACTCAAATACTCGAACAAGTAATTTTTTATTATTTTTATCATTTTCAAAACATCATAGAGAATTTTCTCTAACATGTCTTAAATCTCAATACTTATTGATTGTCGTAAAAGTTTAAATCGTTGGTACATTGACATGTCACTTATTCTATACATTGATATTTCATCATGAAAATGGAAAATAACTAGAGAGACAATGACGACACAAAGTTAGGGAAAGGGGAATTCGTGCCCCAGTCTCGAACCGGACGAATCCTCCCTGTGAAAAATTGCATCCCGTTGCATCCGGCGGGGCATGAGGCTGGGACGGTGTTAGCCCCACCCCTCTCCATTTATATTTGTTAAAGTATATACGTTAACACCGTATTACAGATAAGATATCCTACTACATTTTTATAACTCATTGAAGTTTAGTGCACCCAGTCTCGATCCTACCTCGTTGCTTCTTTGCCTGTGTTCTGTCGGATATGGTCACCAATGAGGAAGCAGAAGCCGGGAGGAATCGTCACATTTACAATGAAGGATGGAGATCATTCGTAGAGGTTGCTGCAGAGACAGCTCTGCTTTATTCAATGGGGGGAACTGTGAAGTTCCGATGGAGCGTGGAAGGAAATTAACAGAGTGCACACAGAATGGAGAGGTCTTTTCTGTGCGATGACGCTTTACTAACTAGGCTGGTTCTGCTGATTCTGCTACATCCATCGGTTCAATGGGTCGATCATGGTGCGCTCGGATCTTCTTTAATTCCATGGAGAAGGAACCGACCAACCAAATTCTTCCCAGTAATCATATTCCAAGGAATGGTCAATGGTTTCAATTGTTTGAAGGAAAAATTTCAACAAAAAAAAATTTCCACTAATCTATTCCAGTTATCTCGATTCAATCCTAAATATTTTACATTTATATCAATTCAGTTCTGAGCACTTTGCATTTGTACCAATCCAGAGCATCCGACCTTTTATATTTGTGCCAATTTAGCCTCTGGACAGATTTGGTGAGGTCAAACCTCGTCCTTGCTGACTCTAACCTCTAGCCGATACCTGAGGTCCAGCAACCAGCTAGAGGAAGGGGAAGGGGAAAAAGACAAAAGGGCGAAAGAAGATAAAAATGAAGAAAAAATATTTAAAATATTATTCAAAATTGTCAGTGTTAGCGCCAATTGCACCACATAGAAAAACTAGTGTCAATGTTAGTGATTTATAGCCAAAGCTAATCGGACGACCTTAGTTGGTACAAGTGCAAAATGTTTAGAATTGAATTGGAAGATTAAATTGGCATAATTACAATAGAATTAAAACTTTTTTGATAGTTTTTCCATTTTTTGGACAGATTAAAAACATTTAATTTGGAGTGACATGAATTTAGGCCTCATTTTGTCCATGGCCCGAGTCCTAGGGTTGTCTGGCTCGGGCATGAGGTCCCTTACGTCGAGGCCTCGACCTCGGACGTTGATGTCTCAAGTCTGCGCATCAAGGCCCAAGGTCTTGAGTGGTGGCGAGTGGTGGCGGTGGGCTCATTGTCTTATGATATTGGTGGTTGATGGAGTCTAATCATGGCAACAGTAGAATCTTGCTAATAGTTCGTACTAGACAGTCCAGATCTACATTTTTTTTAAAGAATTCAATTGACGTGGATGCGACAGCAAAGACTTTCTGAAACGTTTGAAAAAGCAGAAATCCAACGTTCAGGCTCGACGTTAAAATGGCCATAACTCTTCGTCCAAGAAGAGTTTTGGGGCCCATAATTATAATTCAGAAAACTTGTCTCGACGTGGGATCCCATTCCAATTCTTTCCTTCATCAAGCTTTCCTTCTGATACTGTCAGTGAGTTCTATTCAATGGCGTAAACCAAGTCTGAAATTTAGGTTTCTTCCCAAACACGAAATACCCCGGATTCGCATTTCTTGAGTGATCCCATTCCAAACGAGATCAGAAGGAAAGCTTGATGAAGAGTTTGAAGTGATAAGGGCAAATCCAGGAACTTTCAATTGCGTAGGAAGAAGGGACAGAGATGGACGTGCATGTTTGGGCCAAGGAAAGAAATGGCAATGTCATTGTCGAACGCACTGGGATCGTTCAGCCCACTGGATTTGGATGAACATTGGGAGTCACTGTAGAGAAAAAAGAAGACGAATTCGAGGGCAAGAGTAGCTCGCTAAACTAATGACATGGCTCTTCTCGGTTTCGAAGAATTTTGTTTCTTATGTCACTGCCTACAATGTCATCGCCGGGCAGTATTATGGTCCGCCTAAGCGACGGATCCCAGGTCCTTCATGGGTCGTAACGCGTCTCATTTTCTCTGTAATTCCTATGCAAGATATCGCTACACACAAGAGGCTCAAAGGCTTTTTGATCGGCGAGCCAGATTTACTGTTGTTTTCATCCATCGGTCGTAGGAGGGCTGGGGATCCGTCTTCACGAACGTTGAATGGCTTTACTTGGTTTCCAAAGCTTCTCCTTTAACGTTTTAAAACTAATGTTCTCTTGGAGTTGGTATCATCCTTTACTTTTGGCACAAAAGTTATTATTATGTGGACATGTCTGAAGATTCTAAAGTAGAGCACACTTGTGTAGGAAGACATTCGGGCTACAATTCTTTGTTTCGCAAGTAAGAATTAGTATCCGGTTTTGAAACGTGATCAGTAATGGGTAACAGCCAAGATGCACGATCTGGTTATTTATTGAAGATGGTGCTTATTTGCTGCTCAAGCTGAATTGAAGACTACATTGATAATGAGGTTATTATTAGTCCAGAAGATGCGATGCGAGGATATTGCCATACATAATCACTAGATTTAATTAGACAAGACCGGTGGGTGAATTGGGTACAGTAGGAAACCTATATATCCTTGTCTAAACTCACCCATCCTTTAAAAATATGATAGAAAAATCCAATAATAGATTGATCAAGATTGTGCAGGTTAAGATTCGTGGCCTAAACTGCACATAACAAGATAATTCTTACCTAGACCCACTAAATTCAATATGTATAGGTGTGTCTGTGTGTGTATTATAAAATCCCTCTATAATTTTTACTCGATTCTTTTGAAAAGATTAAAAGGTTTTAGCTTTATTTCTCCTTTTATAGTTAAATCGAAATATTCGAATACCCTTTTGACATAAAATAGAGATAAAGATAAATTCCAAAATAAACAGTAACCTATTGTAAAATGTCCAATCGATTTGCCACTTAAAGTCCATGTATGTACATGAAAATGGACCTTTTTCAGGCTGCACAAATTGTCCCCAACACTTCTTTATCGAGCGAATCACTATGTTTGTTTTAGGGGTTTTTGGAAACTTTTGGTGCAAGAGAAGCATCGCATAAAGTAGTGGGAGATTCCTCCAATCTCTCAATCAATCCTCAAGGGACGTCGGATTTCCCCTCTCTTTGATGTCTTAACGGGTCCACCACCCCCCCCCCCCCCCCCCCCCCCCATTACCTTTGCCAACAAGATGCCTTGCCTTGCATAATCAAGAAAATTTCTTTCTTTCTTTCTTTCTTTGTTGTCTTTCTTTCCTCTATATAAAGAATGTAATGTCGAATTCAATAAAAAAAAAGGGGCAACCAAACAAATTTGCATTTTGGGAGGACTGTCAGAGAATCTCTAATCCCTATGCATGTCCAACCCAAGAACAATCATATAAATCTTTCTAAGCAAAGGGGCAGGGCGAGTGGGGTGGGGAATAGTCAGAGAGAATCATCAGGCCCCTACTGATGAATGGACAATGGGCCACGTGTCGGCTCATGGATTTTTCCCCTTAAAGAAAATAGGAAGTTATAAATAAATAGAAAGACGGTTTTTGGACCGGCCACAGGCTGCCAAGTCGCCGGTCCAAGTTTGGCCCAAAACGGAAAAAGAATATTTAATATAATGTTGAGTGCATGAAAACATTGATTTGTCTAAGCCCTCAAGTGATGTGGTGATCGTTTCATTGAAAGTTGAATGTGTCCGATCCCATCAGACTTGTTTACGTACCCAACATGAAATCAATTCCGGACACGACTGTAGGACGGACTAGATTGGATTCAAAGAGGAATTCAAGGCATGGCTACTAACACAACTCGCCTTTTGAAATGGGGCTATACATTTTAGAGGCAACAATTCGTGGTGTTTCTATACATGTACGTGAGATTCACAGAAATATCATGCATTCATACGTCAATCTCAAAGCAAATTATCATTTTGAGCTACATTCGCTTCATGCAGCTAGCTCCATTTTCGAACGGAACCCATTCAATCTGTATATGAAGCATGTTTGGTATCAACCTTGCGCAATTGTCGAGGCTACAATTGCCTCAATGGGTATTTTCAGCTTTGATCTTGCGAGGCATTTGGCCATCTTTCATGGTTGCAATGCCATGACACCTCGTATCAACTTCAAGAAAGCTGCTCCATCTGACAATGACGTCGCTTCAAACCACCCATCACCAAACATAGAAGTTAACACATCGAAATGACAAGTTACAACGCATCCATGCACATACCACACAACAAAACTACAGCTTTACTACGTCTTAAAAAGGTTGAAGAAGCACTTCCTTACACCATATTTGTCCCGACAACTTAGGGCTAGTCAATCTATGTTCATAATGTCCAACTTTAGTCTTAATTCTCGACAAAAAAAAAAAATAGGCGGTGCCAAATTGCTTATCGGGTAGGTGCACTCTATGTAGAATTCTCATGCAATTAGTGTCAAATTAAAAAGGCCGTACTTAATATAAGTAGTCTTGACACCACCAAATTTTTTTTTTTTTTGCCTTTTTGTTCTCTCCAGACATCTTGTGTGGTCAGAGTATCAAATAGGATGAAGACTTGGGTATTATTGGGTGGGTCACTGATCACCTAACAACATCATAATGGCAGATAAAGTGTGGCTTATCATATTTCAACACTATGCATAATAATGACACTTCTTCGAGGCATTCAAGTGCAAGCAACACGAAATTATTTTTATCTGCATCTCCCATTTTCAACATGGTGTTTAACTTTCTTTGGTTGTGGACTTTGTGCATATGGCAAACCCTCTTTCTTCACAAGCACGGAGAAGGGAGGGGAGAGAGTGCAAGGGGGGGCTTTTTTCTGTCGTGATTGGCGCTCTCATTGCCCCTTGGATTCCCATTGAAGCAATATAAGTTTAACAGATAGTTGACCACGAATGATGGGAACAGAAGGAAATTTCTAGGTCTGCATGGAGAACATCTGTACTCCATGTTCCTGCATGTTCCTTCGCGATTTGTTAATTCACACCCTCTCCAAAGTCCTAAGCTATAGAAAACCCTAAACCACTTGATGTCTGGATGTCTACTTCCATGATACAATACAATGTTCTTATCTGCTGGGTGTCAAGCGATGCGCGTTCCGACATCGAAGCACACTTGGTTTGGTTCGCGATACTGCCTGAAAACGTCGAGAAAATTCTCGGAGGACGCTTGTCGCTCCTTTACCAACCCGATGAATGTCGAATTTCTTTTCCTCTTTTCGTGTGTGTGTGAGTAGATTCTTAGACAAAGAAAAGGAGGGTGAGTATTCTCCATTGAAAAGGACGGTGATAAATTCTCTGTGGGCGTATATAGCAACTTTATTCCCTTAAAAAGAAGGAAGAAAGGGGGGAGATAAGAGGAAGGCATCAAAGAATAAAACTTTGTTCTCTCTTTTTCATGGGCGCAAAACTCCACTCGGCAACAAAAGGGCGTCATCCGTATCTCCTCCTCCTCACCACTCCTTTACATCTCCCCAGTCTAATGAATAATAATATCATTCATCACTTGGTATTCAGTTGCCCAAACATGGTGAATATTGCTAGTTTCTTAATAACCCACTTAAAGACTTCATTTAGGGTTGCTCAAGACAAAGCGTGTCGCCGTTCAGAGGGCACATCAATTTGAATATTGACAATAGTTCTCGTATTGATTAAGCTCTCGAAGAAAAAAAAGCAAGAAATACTAAGGTGACCATCGAACGCCCAACAACCTCCACTTTCCTCTTCTCCACCTGCTGCACATGGAAGAGCCAAGACCGGAGCTCGGCTCACGAATGTGATCCGATTGTTTATTTCGACTGTCAATTCGTCTGGACACTCATGGAGGATTTGAATCTTGGTGGGTTCATCTGTAGATTCAAATCACATCGATTGAGATGGACAGGAGGCACGAGATGAGCGAGAACAGGTGAAGGGGCGATTGTCAATGACAAGAGAGCCACCTCGTTCCGGGGAAGTAAGTAAGAAATCTTCGTTTTTTTTGGAAGGGAGTCATATTTTTCAGCGCTGAATTTCGTTGCTGGAGGGAATTGAAAGTCAAGAGTTTTTGAAAAGCGGAGAGAACGAGTCAGAAAATTCGATTTTATTCCGTAGAAAGTGCCTCGGAATCATAGATTATCACGAGTCGGGTTTTCATGAATATTTTTAGAACAAATCATGTTAAGAACCAAGGCACTCCCCTTAATTTCTGCATTAAAAGCGTCTATTAAAATAAGAAAAACATACACATCGTTTTCCAATCCAAGACCCGCAAGGCCGTAGACCTTTCTAATCTATCTACACTAATCACTTAAGCTAGGCCTAAGATGGGTCCAACACCCCGGTCTTTAACCTTTGACTTAGGAAATCGAAAAATTCTTATCAAACGGGGGAAGCGGGGCATGAGATTTACGTGAATCTATCTCC
This sequence comes from Melaleuca alternifolia, assembly GCA_019926035.1. Taxonomy (NCBI): domain Eukaryota; kingdom Viridiplantae; phylum Streptophyta; class Magnoliopsida; order Myrtales; family Myrtaceae; genus Melaleuca; species Melaleuca alternifolia. Next base: position 2,193,989 of record JAGKPW010002178.1, read on the forward strand.
TTAATTGATGTAAATCCGTGCTCGTTGATGATTTATCGAAATTAAGGCGTGGATCGTATCTCGAACCGGCGTTAACCTTGCGAGATTAAACAGCTAGCAAGAGTGAATGTATCAGCATGGGATTTAGTGAACATTCAACGAGCATTCATCCTTTCGACTTAAACAAACAACATGACCTAACTTCAGCTCCCTCGAGCACATACATGTGGAGGCACAGTGATATGGTGGTTGGCTGTGTCCTGTTTAGGACGCGCTTTGCATTGCAAGATATAATTATTGTAACATAAGTTGTTGGGCTCTGAACATTCTGATTCATCATTTGGTAGCAATCTAGCTATGCCAGGAGACAGACTTGCCTATGATTCATCTTTCTCATCAAAGTACCTCTTTACACTCGGGAAAAATCCGTCGCGAGCATACATAGTTGAGCTTTTTAACCCATGCAGTTTGACCTAGAATGAGCATGAAAATAATGCTCTCTTGAGCTTCCCAAAAAACAATTACACGAGAAGATTTTTGGTCGGCGGGCTAATACCTTAAAATATTGAAACAAATGAGGTCCGACACATAATATTCAGAAGAAGTTTTCTAAAACTATCAAAATAACGCTTGCTTTCTTAACGAAACCCTAAGCAACCCCTTCTCCACTCGTGAAATCATGAAGTCATTCTAATCACCCTTCAAGCACGGTAAACGCCAGGAGCTCCATATTCCTCCTCCTGCATAAGCCAAGCTCGTCTTGGTTCACAGGGGTTTATATAGTTAATAACACGAATCATCATCCTCGTCATTATTCATGATTCCTCACTGCCTATGATAGTTGTCATTATTGGAGCCAACTAGTCTTTATCTTTTCTATAATCATGTTTCGACCGCGCGACTTTCTCATCATTGGTCCAGGGCGGTCGTTCTCGTCATCATTATCGCTGTCGTCGCTGTTCCTTCCGCGACGAGTATTAATTGACATGTTGCAATTTGAGACAAAGAGTGGGTCGATGGGAATAATGGGGGAAATATCTAGGTCTGCCTCTTTCGATCACTGTTAGGGATTCGGAACACACGCATGGCAAATGGGTTTAAGTTTTCAATTTGATGTGGCAGAGGGTGAGCGGTTTATTGTATTGATAGGCCCCGAAATTCGCGCTCATTTAATACGAGTCTTGATATGTGTAGCATTATTCATCGAATTAACATAGTGGCATTTGCAAATGAGATATAATTAGAATGGTCTCTGGAGGGAAAAATTATGGAATCAATTTCAAATTTATAGCACGGATGTTGATTCTGTCATGAACTTGTCCATTTTGTCAATATAATGATGAATTTTATGCTAAGGTTTCGTTCGTTTTGCAAAAAATAACTATCATGAAAATAATTTTCGAATTTTTCGGCATTCGTTTTACGGAAAATAAGATAGTCAAGACAAATATATTCCACCAATTAAAAAAAACACATTCAAAAGTGGGGATGAAAAATATTTTTCATCGTTTTTGTTTACCTTTAAATATCACGACACACTACTAGATGCCAATCTATAACGTGCCTCGACCTCACTCGAGACCGGCAAGTCAGGACCTTTGATAGTGAGCTCGAGACTTGCTTTAGATTGACAAGTTCATGGCCTTTGTGGCAAGCCGGGAGCTCGTGGGACCTTTGTAAGACTTGTGGGACGACGTGTCAATGTATAACAAAGAAGATGAAAAAAATTAACAATTTATTTTTTTATAATTTTCCTTGAGTTTTAAATAAACATGTAAAAAATATTATCATTTTTCAGGTGAAAAATATTTTCAAGAAATCTTATATTTTCATGAAATGAACGGAGTCTAGATATCAATATAATTTGTCTAATTAATTAATGTTGGATATTACTAATGTGACAATCTATAAGCTGTCCATGTCGGCGCGCTACGTAAGATGACGGAAATATACAGTACATTAGTAATTTTTTGGCGAAAGTGGCCGAAAGGTTTTCACACCACGTCACTACAGTGGAATTTTTGCACAGATGTTTCATACTAAAATAAATGAAATCGAGAAATTAATATCGAAGTAGAATCTATACAGTAAATTTAGAGCTGAATTAATAATTATCACGCCTTCCGAATGAAATAAGTCTTCGGATAAACCCGAATCTGTCCACGTCACTGAACTTAATTATCCCACATTCCTTGTTCATATCAACCTTTTAAATGTCTTTATACATCTTAACATGCGTGCGTCTTCGCCTTAGTTACATGCGGAGAAAGAGAGAAAAGAAAAAGGGGTAAGTAAACCTTGGGACTGAAACACAGTGAACCTTCGAAAGGTTTAGTGTTGTTTTCATCAATTGACAACTACGCAGGAAACGACAATGAGATTGCGCGAAAGCCTTCCCAATTCTTCACGATTGATCTTCTCTTCCTACTTCTTTTTTAGGGATGACGTGAGAAATGGTTCACGTACACTTGGAGTCGTGATGTTCATAGTCACCAACCTGTACAATCCCATCAACTACAGTTTGAAGGGGAAAGAATCAATGGAGGGGATGAGCAGGGGGGCCGCACCACCATTCTTCTTGAGCCCCACCGCCTGTCCGCCACCGTCGCCGAGACCCCAACCTTGAAGGAGGGAGCGCCTCTCTCTCTCTCTCTCTCTCTCTCTCACACATGGAATTCTGTTTCTCTCTCTTTCTTTTTTCTGTTGTTAATGTGAAGTTCGAGAATCATATTAGAAAAGGGCGTTCTAACGGTAGAATCGAATTGTCACATTGGATGCTAACAAAATTAAATGAATCAGAAAGACAAAATTGGGTGGATGAAATGAGTAGACTAAATTGAATAAATTAAAAAAATTAAGAGTATAAGGACATTTTGCAACATAATCATTGTTTATTTTGAATGATAACACCTCAACTTTCTATATATTTTTTCTTGATTTTGCAATCAAGAATCTAAACCTTTTGTTTAATTGATTATGTCTATTTCTTATAATCGTGCTTAATTTGAGGTCTCCGCCAACTTAAGTACACAATGTCGGATGATTTTTGTTGACATGGAATGCATAATTAGTAATAATCCGGACAACCAAGTTATATATTTTTTCCAAGTGAGAACATAATATTTCTTTCTCTACTTATTTTTTTTCTCGAAATTCCTTACATTATAATATTGTTTATAAAATTTATAAATTTCTACAACATATGATATTAATTCTAAGTACTTTCACGAATCTTATGATTTCGTTCGATTCGATTATCGATTCACATCATAAGTTTACCATTCGATTCCTGATACATCTTTTCCTTTTGATTTAACAACTGCAATGGTGATGGGCTTGGCGGTTGGTGGTGGTGGCCTAGCATTTTCCGGTGAATGACGACAGTTAATTAGTCGTTGGTGGCTAGATAGGGCGGTGATGGCGGCGATGGCGGCGGCGCAAAATTATGTCTCAGAGAGAGAGAGAGAGAGAGAGAGAGAGGCGTGGACACCATGTAAGCATATTCTAAAATACTTAAAGGCGTTAATGCTATGTCAACGTATAAACACGTCTTTTTGGGACAATTGTTAAATAAGTAATAAATCTTTTACTATTTTGCCGATTCAGTCATAAAACTTTTTTTTAATGTTAAATAAGTCTTAAACCTTTTGCAACTTTGTTGATTAAGTCCTTCCGGCAGATTTTGGCCGAAAAATGCCTACGTGGCGACGACATGGTATTACCGGCCGTCGCTAGCGACGACGTGGCAACAAACTTTTTTTTTCTTTTCTCTCTTTTTCCAAAAAAAAAAACTACGTGGTCGGTGATTGTCGACCACCGGAGCTCGCCGGCCACTCAAGAGGGCGGCCCAGCCCTCGTCGGCCGCGGGCGAGGGTAGGAGAGGCCACCGCCGCCCTCGCTTGTGGTCAGCGAGGGCCAGGCGAGCTCCCTCGCACAGGAGTAGATCTGTGCGAGGGAGTCTCCCTTGCAGATATGGGTGCAAGGGAGCTTCACTTGCTTGCAGATCTGGGAAGCTCCCTCGCCCAAATCTATGAGGGAGCTTGCCCAGCGGGGCTCCCTCGCCCAGGAGCCCAACCTAGATCTGGGCGGGGTCGGCCCTCACCCGCCGTGGGCGAGGGCTGCGGCAGCTAGGGCTTTGCCGCCTCTGCCGTGGCCGTCAATTCTCCGAGCGGCGGCTAGGTTTTATGGAGGCTTGCATGAAAAGGGAAGGAGGAAGACAATGAACAATATCGGGAGAAACAAATTTTTAGCCAAAACGATGTCGTTTTTGCCACGTTGTCGTCGGCAATGGCTGATCGCGCCATCTAGGCATTTTTTCGTCAAAATATACCGGAAGAACTTAATTGACAAAGTTACGAAAGGTTTAGGACTTATTCGGTATAAAAAAAGATTTAGGACTAAATCGGCAAAATAACAAAAGATTTAAGACTCATTTGGTAATTGTCCTGCCTTTTTTTGGACAGATAATTGATGATACAATTTTCCCCAATTTTACTTTTCTTCTCGTGTCCATGCAATGTAAGTCTAGGCTGAATGAATTCAAAGGTCAGCAAGCAATGCATCAATTTCTTTTTTAAAGAGACAATTTTGTTTTGCGCCGGTTGATACCTTTGCGACCACGTCTTCCCTTCTTTATCTGTCACTTCGCATTGGGTAAGCAGCACAACCACTCCTGCTGCGATTACGTTATCTTAATTAACAAGTGACAATTCTAGCCAACAAGAATAAACTGACAAAATAAAAATTAACAAGTGACGATCGAAATTTTGTTGCTACCTCAGCCCTGTCCAATTGCATGGCGGGTGACGGACTACCCGTTATAATAAATTAAATTTGTCGATGCTAAATGAAAGATCTAGATTGAACGATGCTAAATGAAAGATCTAGATTGAATTCCTAACATTGGCTCGTGATTTCGGGCGTCATGAAATCAAATCACATTCAATTGGTGAGAATGAGCATATCCGAGATAGAATCATAAGGAATTAGGCGACGGATTTTCATGGGTTTATGTCGAGTTTTGACAAATCCGAAATTTAAGCGGGTGTTGGCTTCTCTTTCGATGGAGCCTATCTTGCTACTTATTTCAAAATTGAAGGCACGAAGTGGGCTTGAAATAAAAGTAGAAGAAACAGCTAAGGCTTTTTACCTCTTGAAAGACAGGTGCACCGGTTATGCCAAAGGTAAAAAGTAACTATAAAATTAATGATGTTAATGAGTGAAATAAAATGCAAGTTCAGGAGGGGTAAACAAAACTTTGAAAATCCTCCTTCTTTGATAAATATCAATAACTTGATAATACGAAATTATCTCAAGCTACCTCAACCATAACAATTTGAATTCAATATCTACCTAAACTTAGATTTAATTTATTTTTCTCGTATTTAATCTTATGCCGGCATTACTTAAGATAAGATCGTTATTGCAGATTTAGATTAGCTACGAAGATAATGACGACCGCGAATTCAAATCTGCTTGCGCTGAGTATAGACTCAGTATTCCATGTGTTATTGGGGGATGAATAGTCAATTTCGTTCGATTTTCTCTCGTATTAAAAAGTCAAGTTGGAGTTGTTTCCAATTTTAAAAAGTCAATATTCAAAAGTCAATCTTCACTTTTTATTGGTTTGTGAAGTTCAAAATCAAACCTAAATACGTTTAACCCTTAAGTTAATACCATTAAAATAATTTAGTTCTACATACATCATTGCTTCATTTGACGAAAAGAAGTTTTTTGGTAGACCGCAAACAGAAGTGTCATTATTACTACACTGCTGCAATCAACGGGATATTGATTTTCTTGGATTCTTTTAACGTTTATCTCGTTGGTAAAATTTTTAGCATCCACAGTTAAGAGATCTGAATAATGAAAAATTGCGTTCATTTACTAACTTCTTAGATGTCAGTAACAATTTCAGTGAAGATATACTGGACCAATACTTTCTTCGCAGTTTTCGCCTCCTCAAATTTTTGAACAAGATAACTCACGTGAATTCACGATATAAAGTACTGACCAACTATTGCGTCCTCGTATCCAAGTCATCTGACAATAATTTATCTAGATAGTTATAGTAATATGATGAATGAGAGACGTTTATGCAGTAACAAAGTTTCATTTTGTTCTTATTCAAGTGATTAAAAAGATAAGTTCATCGTAAATATTAATTTGTTTTTCTCTCAATTCAATATTTTCCAGTCACGTCACGAGTTTCATTGATTCTAGTATTTTCCAAAGAGAGATGGTATAAAAGCATGCTTCGTTTTTCTCCTGTCGCTTTGTTTTTCTTTTCTTTCTTCGGGTGTGGCAATTGAAGTTGATGAGAAACGTGGTGCTTTTATTTGAACTGGAAAATGGATAAAGCGAAACGGGATAAAGAGGAGGAGGAGGAGGCCAAAAGAGCTCAGGAATTGCAAAAGACAAAGGGCATCTCTCTCATCTCAAAGGGTACGAACAAAAAGCAGGTCAAAGGTCCACACCACAGACAAGCCCTACTCTGTAGCTAATCCTGTTTTGTAAAACGCCACAAGCTCTGCATATAATTCAATAACAACGCCGATGCCGATGCCGATGCCGATGCCGATGCCGATGGCAATTGAATGAATGCATTCTACCTTCAGAGCTCTTTTCTTTCTTTTACACAGACCAACAAAGGGACAGGCTGGGAGGATCCAAGCCCCCCTGCCCCACTTCCATTATTATTGACAAGGGAAGAGAGAGAGCGAGAGAGCGCGAGAGCGAGGGAGGGAGAGAAAATAAAAGAAAATGCAGTCAGTTCCCTTGTTACAATAAAGTGGCTAATTTCTTGCACCACCATTAACGAAAAAGCTTGCATAAAGCAGAAAAAAGGGCACTTGGGGGTTCCTCTCTTTTTCTTTTTCCTTGTAGACTCTGCTAAGCATCTTTTTTTCCCCCACCTCTGTTACTTTTTTCCCGTCTTCTCTCTCTCTCTCTCTCTGCCTTGTTATTCTTTCCTTCTTCTTGCATAAGATTTTCCCTGGAGTTGTTTCTTACGCTCTTGGTTTCACCTCTATAACAAGCTTCAGTTTTTGCACCCATTGAGTCCTCGTTAGTTCTTCTTCCTTTCTGGGTTTTTTGTTTTTGGTTTAACTGAGAAAAAAGAGTTGGGTTGCTTTTCCTAATCAGTGTGCTGGGAATTGCTAGCTCGTGGGAGATTTTCCTGGAAAAAGTCTTGCAAAATCTCTCTCTTTCTGGGAAGATCAGAATGAGAAGCTGCTTGTTTGGAAGAGCTTCAGTTCATCTGCTAGAGCTCTTCTCTTCTGTGCCTCAAATGGTTCATAAGCCAAAACTATGTTGATGCCGGTGGAAAAAGAAAGGAGCCAAATAAAGAAAAAGAATTGGCAATCTCAAAAAAGTTCCCTCCTTGAAACTCAAAAACCACTGAAAGACTCCCTCTTTTGGTCGTCAATCTTGGGAAATAGGAAATTGTTTTGAAGCTTCCCAATCCAGTTGGAAGTTTCTTTTCTCTTTGTCTCAACTCAAGTGTTGAGATCAATCATAGTTTTTCTCACCTTGTTAGTGACTCCTTGGCTTCTTGCCTTTGCAAAATTCCATGGGACTCTGTCATGGAAAACCCATCGAAATCCAGCAAACTCAATCCCAATTCACGGAAAACTCCCTTCAACACGACCCCTTCTCGGACGAAGCTCCACAGATTCACCAATCTGGTCTCTCAGGAGTGTCTGAGAACAAGTCCCTGAAGATCCCCAAGACGCCCAAGTCCTCAAAATTCCCATTCTACAGCCCAAGCCCTCTTCCAAGCCTCTTCAAGAACTCCCCCGCCGTTGGCAACTCAAGCAGCGTAAATTCCACCCCGCTTCGCATCTTCAAGCGTCCGTTCCCGCCCCCGTCCCCGGCGAAGCACATCAAGGCTTTTCTTGCTAAGAGGTATGGTACTGTGAAGCCCAATGAGGCCTCCATCCCAGAAGGGGGCGAGTGTGAGATAGGTTTGGACAAAAATTTCGGGTTCTCAAAGCAGTTCGTGACGCAGTATGAGATTGGTGAGGAGATTGGGAGGGGCCATTTTGGGTACACATGCTCGGCCAAGGCCAAGAAGGGCAGCTTGAAGGGCCTTGAAGTTGCTGTCAAAGTCATCCCTAAATCAAAGGTTTCGTTTTCTTTTGCGTTTTTTCTCTGGATCTTGTGTCGTTGTTTGGGTTTTCTTAAACGGATTTTATATGGATTCTGATTCTTGTTCATTCAGTAGCTTCAATGTGTATATAATCTATGAAAAATCGGTGAAGGTCCTTCATTTTTGTGCGGATTTCTATCAGAAAAGACCTGCTTTTACTTGTGTATAAACTCCCATTGATTCACAGATAGTGAGTGTATGCTATACCGTGATGATTGCTTGCTGTTTATTGTTATCTGTTTAGTCAACTGTCTTTATTCTGCGTAATTTTCCATGTCATTTGGTGATATTTCTTGCTCACTCACTCTCTTGATTGGTGCCCATGTCTTTACATTTGTCGTGTTTGGGAAATGAAGTCTATCATTTCTGTTTAGTATATAAAATATATCTAAAAGGTCTTGGAGAGTCATGTTTTTGGTGGATTGATCCTTGATTCCACGTACCATTCAATGTACTCCGCTATAGCCACTTCTTTATCATAGCTCATACTAACGAACTGTTGAGTCATACAACATTGTCTTCGGAAGCCGGTTAGTCATATTTTGCTTGAGAAGGAAAAAAAGGATGATCAGTGATGTTTTCGAGGAAGTAAGTTCTCTTGCCTGCACTGGAGGCGCTCTATAGAGTGGCTCTAAATTCCTGGGGATTGGAAATATGATAGGGATGTATGTATTGGTGTTGCTGCTAAAGATGCAATGCTTCGGAACATTTGTCTGCAGGAACCATTGAAGTATCTCTTTTTTGTATTTTGCAGATGACAACGGCAATTGCTATAGAGGATGTGAGAAGAGAAGTGAAGATTTTGCGGGCGTTAACTGGACACAAGAATTTAATCCAGTTTTATGATGCCTATGAAGATCAAGACAACATTTACATAGTCATGGAGTATGTCTCAATTGCGTCATATGCCTAAGCTTCTGTTTCTGTCGCATTATTGTTTCTGATGTAAATCTGGGAGCTTGTTGATATAGAACATGTCATAAACACTACTTCAATTGAGTCATGCGGTGGAATTTTGGCATGAGGGGTGTTAGACCAGAGCATGAGGGGAAATTACATGGCACTCATACAAGTAACATATGAATAGTTAACCTACAAAGTACACATTGTTCATCTGAACTGAGAGACTTCCGATGAATTGGAGCAAGGTTATGGTTGATCAGCGCTAAAAAAAAAAACAGATTTTGAGCCTATTTGACTGTGCTCAGTAACTCAGTAAATATTTGATTTATTATACCCGAAAAACATGTTAACCATGGAAATTCTGGTTGTTCAAATTTGTCTTAAGCAGAATATTAGTAGATTTATGTTTGATCATTAAACATATGGGGTTTATATGGTGCATTCTCTGTTGTCCAGATTGTGTCAAGGAGGTGAATTATTGGACAGAATACTTTCAAGGTAAATAAGTGTTTCTAATCTTAGTTAATCAAGTCCTAAGCTTTTTTTTTTCCCAATGTTTGTAGTTGAGCTTAAGTGCATCTTTCACATCCTTACAGATTAAATTCGTTTTAATCTTATATAGGGGTGGGAAATACTCTGAAGAAGATGCAAAGGCTATTATGGTTCAGATATTGAGCGCTGTAGCCTTCTGTCATCTCCAAGGTGTTGTTCACCGTGATCTAAAGCCAGAGGTAATTGATCAATTGCTAATCATACTTCTTCACAATGCCTTCATGAAACATAAATCATTTTTGAAGTTCACTATCTTGATCTTCCTGTTGTTTCAGATACATTGGGTTGTTTCCCTTCTGAGCTAGCCTTATATTTCTGTCTCGAAGTGTACAATCATGTTGTTAGCTTCAATAAAATTTTGATTTTTGGAATGGTAGTACCGCTTTCCTTGTTCAAGCTTTCTCAATGGGATTTCGGATTATTACATTATTTTTATGTTGGCTTCTCATTATAGTTAAATACTAGAAACTAATGACCTTGAATGGAAATGTACATGATATTGAACGATGCAGTGGGTACCTTGCCTTCCCTGCCTACCTACTAATGAGTGGTCTAACCTCAACAATCCTGACTACTAATGGTGGCTTGATTTTCTTTCCAGAATTTTCTCTTCACAACAAAAGATGAGAATGCTCCTCTGAAGGCCATTGACTTTGGACTTTCTGACTATGTAAAGCCAGGTCAGAATTACAGATTGAGCTTTAAGTTGTTTGAATCGGTGGACAATGTGGAGTGGGGCTTAAAATGTGAAATTTCTGCAGATGAAAGGTTGAATGATATTGTGGGAAGCGCATATTATGTATCTCCTGAGGTTCTACATAGATCCTACGGAACTGAAGCAGATATGTGGAGTATCGGTGTCATCGCCTATATATTACTCTGTGGTAGTCGACCCTTTTGGGCACGGACTGAATCTGGAATATTCCGAGCGGTTCTTAAGGCAGATCCAAGTTTTGACGAAAGCCCGTGGCCTTCACTATCCCCAGAGGCAATCGATTTTGTGAAGAGATTGTTAAACAAAGATTACAGAAAGAGACCAACCGCTGCCCAGGCTTTGTGTAAGTCTATAGAGCCATTTAAACGAGAATAAGATAATAAATGACAAGAATCAATTTCTAATTGCCAATCTGGTCTTATTAGTTGCTACTTATCCCTCATCAAAACAATTAGCATGGGTTGCAGATTGGATTTGTATCTGGTTTTAACAGTCCCATATTGTTCATTAGGTCATCCTTGGCTGGCTTCTCACCATGATGTCAAGATACCACTAGATATGATTGTGTACAGGCTTGTGAGAGCCTATATATGGTCATCTTCGCTGCGAAAAGAAGCTTTGCGTGTAAGTCGTGATTCTACTGCATTTGTCTATCTCCTGTTGTCTGCTGTCTTAAAGATTAATTTTGCTTGTATGCTGCATCTTGAATTTCATGATCGAACTTATCAGAGGATAAACAGAGCTTGCATAAAAATTATCATATACTGGGAAACAATTTTCACTTTCCAGTGATTTTCTTTCTCCACCTTAAAATCGGGTATAAGCCTATGACTGTTCATATTTCATGTAGTATTCTAAAAATGAACTTATGAATGTTTCCCACTACGACAGGCTCTTGCAAAGACATTGACAGTGGCTCAGCTGGCTTACCTCAGGGAACAGTTTGCAATATTAGGCCCAAACAGAAACGGTTTTATTTCCATGCAGAATTTTAAGACGGTCAGTTGTTTTCCTATTACTTGTGGCCTTTGATTGGTTTTGCTTTTCTATGAGATCTTTTTGTAACAAGTGTCAATTTACCAGGCAGTGGCAAGGATCTCTACTGATGCTATGAAGCATTCACGGTTACTTGATTATGCTCACATGGTGAGGCTCCAAAAGATCATTTCCTGGAGCACTTGTTAAGCACTAGTTGACAATCACCATATCATTACATTAATTGAGTTGTGCAAACAACCGACTCATCAAAAAGAATATTAACTGTGGAAATTTGCCCTTCATGCTTGTGTCAGGTTAGTAGTTTTGAATATGGAAAGTTTAATTTCGAAGAATTCTGTGCGGCTGCCATAAGTGTCCATCAGCTGGAGGGAACAGCAAGTTGGGAAGAACATGCAAGGAAGGGTTTTGAGCTTTTCGAGAAAGAGGGAAACAGACCCATAATGATAGATGAACTGGCTTCAGTACTCTCTCTCTCTCTCTCTGTCTCTCTCTCTCTCTACCCCCTCCCTTCTCTCTTCCTAGGATAGAGTTGGATTGAGCTTACTATTTGCTTTTGTTTTCACCAAAATGACTTACTTTACTTTGATCTCCAGGAACTTGGGCTTAGCACTTCAGTGTCTATCCATGTAGTTCTCCAGGACTGGATACGACCTTCAGATGGGAAGCTAAGTTTCTTCGGATTCATCAGACTTCTTCACGGTGCTTCTTCTCGGACGATTCAAAAGTTTTGACATGAAGTCTGACTAGAGTTTCCCAATCTTCTAAACTCTCCTTTGAACGAAAAGATCTCAAGGGGACCAAACGCTTGCAGAACGATAGACATATCATAAACAACCATTGTCATGATGCTTAGAACCAGTGCAACAGGCTAACTCTGGTGGAATGCATCTACTACAGACGAAACAGATGTTGGCCACGCCGTCTTTGCGGAGTATGTCTTTTACCTTCATCTCTTTGTTTTTGGGCCTAATCTCTTCGGTTGAGTTATATAGTTTTTCTTTTTGGGGCCTTTCGTGCCTTTCCACATGATTGTTGCCTTTGATCAGAGGGCTTGTACAGATGATGATGGTTGATGGATCCCCTGAATGCATGTAGGATCGTCAAGCTGCTGAATGCTTATGAGTTTCGAGGGTTTCACACTTGACTCTAGATGGATCGATTCCCTTATATATTCTGAATAACTTCCTCTTAGTGTCTATAAATAAGTATACCGATGTATCTGCTAGACGAATATCGGTTGCTTATGTCGCACTAATCTCCCCATTAATATAATCCAAGTCGACCCGATAATTCGAAAAAAGGCAAATGCCAAGCCCCGAGATTTTCATAGACACCGGATCAATTTGCTGCGACGGGGCAAGTTAACCGTAGCGTTTCTCATGAGTGAATAAAGAGGTTATTGATTGAGTTTCGATTCAAAGAATGGAAATAGGCAAATAGACCACAAATGGCACGAGTGATTGTGCAGATCTGGGAGTGTTACTGAATTTCAGTGAATATAATTCGCATGGTGACTTGGCTTTCGACAGCAACAGTGACTTGGCCAATGCAGTGCCGATCCCGGCATGGCCAAGGCGTGCTGCTAGAGCAAGAACTGCAGATACAACCTGTATTATTATGGAATACACCCCGGATTTGGCTGGATTGCAGATGCAAGTCACTTAAATCCGTTCATCTGTACACGGCACATGGGCATGTGCACTGCACTGCTTCAATTGCGCAAAGGACTTGAGGACTTTCCAAACAAAGGGTGGTTGCAACCACCGCCTTTTAAAAATCAAACGGCCCATTCAAGTGCGATTGATCGTTATGATGGCCGGTGCGAACATGAATCATATATTTTTTCGACTGTCTCGTTAACCGTCAATGCGAATTATGCCAGAATCATTGCTCATGTCGGAGTAGACGGGGTCGAAGATCAGGCCGATGAGATGGGAGGCATCATTCGGATGGTTGAAACGTAAACGGAGGCTCATTGACGCCACGGATGGAACAATTGATTTAAGCGCAACCTAATCCACTCTTTAATGAAGTGGTTGTGCAAGTGTGATAATGGTTTTGTCTAAGATATTATCATCGTCATCTCAAAACCAGTGCATTGGACCACTTCTCCCCAAAAAGAATAACTTATTATTCATGTCATCATCATTATTCTTTATAAAAAAAAAAAAAACATTGCTCGGATCTCAGGAAGACTGAATTGATCTAGTTCCATAAAGAAATACATAATGCTTCACTAGATTGAGCAAATTTAGGGGGAAGATAACATAAAAACGAGATAAAAACTACGGAACTGTCTCGCAAAGCGAAATGATGAATAATGTTTCGATTCACAAAAAAAAATAAAAAAAATAAAACAGAACCATAATCGAAGTCGGGTTTATTTTATGGCATTGCGAACACGCAATTCACTCAAGAAGTTTACTAGCGCATCGATTCATTTACATTACGATTGATTAAAAGAATTTACGACTTATTTCAACAAAAAAAGTAATGTTTTTAAAGTGTGATGATCACTCCTAAAGATTAGTGAGTCATAAAAATGATTGATATTAACTAGAATAATAATCATTTTGCACCCACCTGCTTTTGTTTCCCACTTCTTTGCGACCTGAATCTTTCCTTGATTAGTTGTCATTGTTCTTGACTCACCCGAAAGACGATCATGTCTTTATTTCGATCATTGCCTCTCGTACGTGCATTATTGCAATCCCCACTTGGCATCGATGACCGATTTAGATGGGCTCGGCCCGGTTCGGTCCATTGGGCCAGAACACACCCCGAAAATAATGGGCGAGGCCGAGCCCGCCAGGCCGTCCGATTCGTGATCATCTTTAATCCCCTCGTGTTATCGATGCTTAAAAAGGGTATTTATGGTTTGATTTGATCCGATGTTCATGTTGAGATATGAGTGCACACCTTTTGATTTAGGAAAAAAATCATTTGAAGCAAAGAATCAAATTAGACTTGTCAAATTTTAAAGCCTTGGATTTATGTCTGGAGCATAGTTAAGTCCTAAAATTTTCGAATACTGCAGTTAAATTCTAATACATTGAAAGGAAAAGCGACGAAAGGCATGAGTCAAGAAAATATCGACAAATTAACAGAGCTCGTCATCCTACCTTCGATAAATCTAGGGATATCAAGAGTAAATAAATTTTAGGGCTTAATTGCATAATTCGAAAGTTTTAGGGGCTTAAAAGTGTGATTTAGCATCTTTGTTGCATTTATTTATGCCTTCCTCTAATGATTATTATTGTTGTTTTTCTTCTTCTTCTGGTTTTCATGCCTTTCTTGATTACTTTCATGTCCCCAGCCATTTCGGATTTTATATTTCTCACTGGGGAAGAGAAGCATGCTCTTCTTGATCTCTTCTTGATCACCATCTTCATCATCTTCATCTTCATCTTCATCTTCCGCTCTGCAACTCCCATGGCCGTCAACAAACCCCTCAAGCCCAAATCGAAACCCGGTTTCCCACTCTTCTGCCTCATTGCCTCAGTCGTTGCCATCGCTCTCGTCTTCCTCCTCTCCTCCCTCTCCTCCACGTTCGGTGTCTCCCTGTCGCCCTCCAAGACCCTCGAGGTCGTCGGCATCCTGGGGAGGCACAAGCACCAGCACTCGCTCCATGACAAGTACCTCTACTGGGGAGACAGGATCGACTGCCCCGGGAAGCATTGCGACTCCTGCGAGGGGCTCGGCCACCAGGAGTCCAGCCTCAGATGTGCCCTAGAAGAAGCAATGTTCCTCAAAAGGTACGAGATTTGAGGTGTCTTGAACTGTAGTTTTATGGAATTGGCAGGTTTTGGTCCGTCTCGTTTGGTGTTTGCGGTTCTGATTCACGTGCTCTGCTTTAAGTTGGGAGGAGTAATACGTTGTAGTTGTTAAACAGTGTTCAAAGCGACGGTTCTGCGCTACACAAGTCTTAAGTGCTTAAATTGAGCTGGACTTGAGCTTGCACAAGATTAGTTGTTTGTGAAAACTGTGATTGGGAATGTTCTGTGTTTTAGTGCGGGGATCTGAGTGTGGCTTCATTTAAAAAAGATGAACTTATCTATTTCAGTTTCTGGGCTGAACATGATCTTCACATTTTCTTGAGTTATGTGCGTGGGAATTAGTTCAACTTTATTCCCTTAATAAAACTTCTTTTACCTTGAATTGCAGGACTTTTGTTATGCCTTCCAGGATGTGTATCAACCCTATACACAACAAAAAGGGAATCCTTCATGAATCCACAAATATGACTTCCGAGGAAGGGTGAGTTCCTCCATGCATAACTCAATGGTCGAACCAAAAGAGAGAGCGGGTTGGTTGTCATTTAGCAGATGGTTTCTCCTCCTGGAAAGTTGCTGTTTCTGTACTGTTACTTCACTAAATCTCAAAGAGCTTTCTTGCATTGGTTTTTCTTTCCCTCATCTGCTTGCAGTAGTTCCTTTGTATTGGAAAAATGACAAGAAAAGTTGGAGCAATTAATTACCTAAATCTACTTGTTTTGGTAGGTGGGCAGCATCTTCTTGTGCCATGGAATCTTTGTACGATATAGATCTGATATCCGACACCGTGCCTGTGATTTTGGACAATTCTAAAATGTGGTATCAGGTGTTGTCAACAAGCATGAAGTTGGGAGCTCGAGGGATTGCTCATGTGGAAGGACTTAGTCGGAATGATCTTAAAGAGGATCAAAGCTATTCAAACCTTTTACTCATCAATAGAACTGCTAGCCCGCTTTCATGGTAAGCCCTTTCTAGGTTCGTCTTTGGATCATTTATTCTCTTCAAAGCATGTGGGTTCTTTCATCTCGTTCTTAGGCATAAGTTGTTCACTGTATCTTAAGGCATTCGAAGGCGTGCATGTGTTTTCAGCAGTATCTTCCCTTAAACATATTACTCGTGTCTGTTTGGTTGAAATGTTACCAAGTCTTCTTCCCCCTTCAAGCTCTTTTCTTGGTAGTTTGGATCCTTCACGTTAGGACCTGAGATTGTATCACATGGCTTTTGGGATAAAGAATCTAAATTTGTGAGAGCTCTTTTAAATATTTCCACACAGCAATTGATACTATTTTGTTTTTTGAGGGGCATTGGCATTTGATGTTTGTAAACTCTAAAAACATTATATCCATACATGTACTTTGAAGAATTAAACATCGCAATCTTGTTAGTTTCCACTCAGGAACTGACCACGAAGTTGATACAGGTTTATGGAATGCAAAGATCGAAAAAATCGAAGTGCCATAACGTTGCCTTATTCATTTCTCCCTTCAATGGCCACAAAGGAATTAAGAGATGCAGCTGCCAAGGTAGGTAAATTACCTGGAGACCTAGAAATTCTGTACATTCATACATAGTGAATAGTGCTGTTTCTGGGGTAACAATTATCTTCTATTTTCTTTCACTTCCAGTAAAAGTAATTAATGAGGTTCTACAAGATGAGGATAATAACCTATGATGCATTAACACGAGTATTAAACCATCATTCTTAACATTCTAGGATCTCACGAAAAACCATTTATAGAAATGAATAGTCTCTGTCAAGTATCATGAAGTGATGGATGTCCAGGCTTATATATTTTCAAAACAGCGAACTATCTTATTGGGTTTGCCTATAAGGTACCAGTATCACAATAACTTACTAGTTATCAGCTTAGAATATGAAACAAACCCTATATGGACTGGCAAGAACCTACTAGTAACTTGGAGGACACTACGGAAGATGATTAAAGTCCTTGGGAAATTAGTGTGGAATTTATTAAAGCACTCCCGCTGAAATAAATCCATTGGAAAGGCAGTAGTTCTATGAATGAGGTAGTTAAGACTTAAATAGAAGTATCTCTTAAGAAAGAACAAAATAAGATAAGGACTGATAAAGATTTAATTTGGTGAACTCCCAAACACACACAATCTGGGAGTAGGATAAGGCTTCTTGTTTTCTTGAGAAATGAATATGGAGTATTTTCCAGTTCGGGCAACTTGGTTTGCACATCTCCCTAATAATTGATTACCCTGGCATGGAGTCCTTTGTAGTGAGTATTCTGAGAGTTAAAGATAGAGTTCATGACATTGTGAAAATTTGAATTTCATGGTACTGCAGTTACTGTGCTCAAAGATTTCCCTCTTACATCTTTTGTATTTGCGAGTTGGCATCTGAGTAATCTCCAATTCACAGATTAAAGCCTCTCTCGGTGATTATGACGCCATCCACGTTCGTCGAGGTGACAAAGTGAAAACCAGGAAAGACAGGTTTGGGGTTGAAAGGAGTCTACACCCACATCTGGACAGAGATACCCGTCCGGAGTTTATTCTTCGGCGAATTAAACAGTGGGTCCCTCCTGGACGGACTCTTTTTATTGCTTCAAATGAGAGAACGCCTGAATTTTTTTCGCCTCTCGCTGCAAGGTGAGTTATCCTCAAACTCATTAACTACCTGCACAAATTAGAGGCCATAGGAAGGTACAGACTTGGCATGGTTTAATTATTGAGCAAGAATTGGATGCATATTTGAATTGTGGGAACTGACCTTCTAGGTCTTTTCATCTGTTTTGCATCTGGAAGTGTAAAAACTATTGACTGATGCAATGAATATGCTTAAATTTTGACCCATCACGGTTTGAGTGATGTGAGAATTACAAGTTTAACGGCTTACTATGGATTAAGCATTTGCAATACCAATTCTCAATTAACTAACATGATAGTTAAGAAATCGCAACTACGATGTACAGCATACTGCTTTAGAGTGTTCATGAGGCATTTAGTGAGATAGTTGGATGTTGCCAGTGCATTCTTGTTGGTAAGACCAAAAATAATGGTAATGGGGTACGCAGTTGGGCTTATTGTTGTATAGAGCAAAGATATGGTTGATAGTGGCAAATGGGTTCCATTGTAAATGATTGTTGATGAAGCTGTAGAGCAGAGTTCCCAGGAACATGATTTGTGAATGAAATGACTGTAGTTGGATGATGACAATGTCATCTTTTTTATTGGTTGTAATTGCAGACAGTTGATGAAGATGATGGGTGCTTTTTTATGAGATCATGACAATAGTGACATGAAAGGTTTTATCGCATACTGTAACCCTAAGAATGAACACAGAAAAGGCATTTGTTACCTGTTTCCTTAATGCTGGCGACAAGTGAATTTGAGACTCAGTAAATGGTTTGATGTTTCTTATACTTACTGTTGAGTATAAAATATCTGTCAGGGAAATGAAATTGCCTTTGACCATAGAGTTACTTGATTGAGTATAAAGCATCTGTCCCAGAAGTGAAATCGCCTATGACCATTTAGTTAATTTTATAGTCACTGAATGAGTCCAAAGCTTCTCAGGAAATAAAAGGGCCTTTTATGCAGTGAGATTGTAGATTAACCACTGAAAATAAAGTGCCTTCTCTCTTTTGGATTGTAGGTGTGTTTATGTTCGATTGTATGTCGTGTGTATGTTGCATTACTGTGTGTACTGGTAGAAGTGGAAGCTGATCAATACTTATCTTGACCAATTTTTACAGGTACAAGATGGCATACGCTTCAAATTTTAGCAAGATCCTTGATCCCTTGATTCAGAACAATTACCAGTTGTTTATGATTGAGAGGCTTGTCCTGATGGGAGCAAAAACTTTTATCAGAACATTTAAAGAGGATGATACAGATCTAAGCCTCAGCGACGACCCAAAGAAGAACACTAAGATATGGCAGATACCGGTCTATACCATTGATGAAGATAAAAGCTAACAATTTTACATGGGAGTTCGACTGTTGCCTGGAAGTTCGTTCAAAATAAGGTTTTGAGCGACGTATGTTCAGTGTCTTCTGGCTATCATTGTACATGATAATAGGATGCACTCACCAAAATGGAGACACGTACAAGCAAGAATTCGAGAGGGGGACGTATTCTTTTGTTGTTGTAAAGTGTGGTTTATTCTTTGTGCCACGAGTTAACAGCGCCATTTTTTAGGGAAAAGAGGCTGCACTGATCATAGAAACCCCTTCCAACTGCTCAGTTTAGTTTGTCACTAAGTTGCTGGAGAAATTCATTCCTTAGGGCTGTTCACATACATGAGAACACCGTGCCACTTACATAAGACTAGGCTTGCCTGATCTGTGCTAACTCATTGAGATTTCGCATTTTAAGGTGGTGGATTCCACTCGGAGTTCAAGAGTTAATGGCTTCGAATGTCCCTCTTGGAGTAGAGGGAAAACCTTACGATACAGTGGCTTATTTGATAGTTATTAGCTACCTGTCTCGATTTCTGGGACAATTGCCATTTAAGTTCTAAACCTTTATCTACTTTGCCGATTTAGTCCTAAACCTTTTTTTTATGCCAAATGAGTCCTAAACCTTTTGCAACTTTGCCGATTAAGTCCTTCCGGCGAATTTTGGCAGAAAAATGCTTACGTGGCGATGATCGGACAAAAAAAAGATTTCTGTTTTTTTTCCGTTCTTTTTTTTTTCAAAAAAAATACTTGGCCGGCAGAGCTCGCGGGCCACTCCAAAGGGGGGCCCCGCCCTCGCTGGCCGCAGGCGAGGGCGAAGGAGGCCGCCGGCCACGGGCGAGCAGGGAGTTCGCCCCCTTGTAGATCTGCAGGTGCAGATCTGCTGCAGGGGCGAGCTCGCCCCAGGCCGGCCCTTGCCCCGGCCGACGAGGGCCGGGCGAGGTTCATCTCACCCGAATCTGCAACTTGCAGATCTGCGTTCATCTGCAACTTGCAGATCCGGGCGAGCTGGATCGCCCCGCCCAGATCTAGGCGAGGCGAACCTCGCCCGGCCCTCCCCAGCCACCGCCAGCCCTCGCCCGAGGCCGGCGAGGGCCGGGCTGCTGAAGTGACCGGTGAGCTTCGGCGGAGCTCGCCGGCCAAGTATTTTCTTTTGAAAAAAAAAAGAACAAAAAAAAAACAGAAATCTTTTTTTTGTCCAGTCATCGCCATGTGGTCGCGACGTCATAGCCGGCGAGCTCCGTCGCGCCACGTAGGCATTTTCCGGTCAAAATCCGTCGGAAGGACTTAATCGGCAAAGGTGCAAAAAGTTTAGGACTCATTTGGCATAAAAAAAAGATTTATGACTAAATCGGCAAAGTAGGTAAATGTTTAGGACTTAAATGGCAATTGTTCCACATTCTTCTTAAATCCACTTGATTAACTTTGCGGATGTGTCGTGCTTTAGCACATTAGTTGACCCGCAACGGAAGTAAGCTTACTTGCTATATCCCTTAGTCCATCATCTAATCCGAGAAAAGTTCCCCCCCTTTTTCCATTAGTTGCATTCTCATAGACTCAAGATAAATTTCTCACATTGGACATGAGGAAGCATTTTCAGCTATAGAGCGTACATAGCAGAAGTAGAAAGGCACGTTGTTTGAAGTTCCCGACATTGGATGCTAAACATGTCCATAAGCTTGGTGCAAGTTGTTCAGGACATTTCTGTAGAGAAGTAAGGTTTTCTAATTATGAGAAAAACGATGCAGTGACAGAGGATGGACAAGATAACCTAGCAGAGTTTTTTTTTTTTTTTTTGCCCTCTTTTTTATTAAGAACATATTTTTCCTAATGATATGTACTGTCAATGTTGAGAGGTCGAATGCACGTAAATGGATCAAGATATAAGGGTAGATAGCCGTAAAATTTGCTAGGAAGCGACTGGATCTGCATCTTTCCGTCAATGTCTCCATTAGCCAGGCTCTATTTCAGCTTTTGCTAACATAACTTAAAAGAAGCGAACCACCTGCCAGTCATTACCATTTTTCACCATGGTACGGGGAGAATTTTGTAAAGAGACTACTATGATCACCAACCTTTTCATGTTTTGGTGGCCCTCGCAGCCAATTTAGAAAACTTACCGCCGCCTAAAGAAACTTAACCAATTATAAGAATAGAAAAAACAATGACAACGAGCAGCATTACAAACTTTATAATCAAAGATACCACCCCATGATAATTTTCAAGCACTGAAGCACAGAAGAAGCCTACCAATTCCAACTGTCACGAAACACCCTCTTTAAATTTCAACCATCATCAATGAACAGCATTATAAGTCCTTGACACTTGCATACCCTATTAGCAAGGCACATTAACTATTCAGAGCTGTCTAGAAGACGACAACCCAAGGAATGTCTTGTTGCTGGCTAAAGACAGGAATTAATTAGACTAATACTGTACACAAAAGGGCTTTCTTCTAAAGATAATAATTTACCATGTCTTGATTATGGGTGAAATCCATCTAGGCTTCATCCAAACAGTCATACTGTGTGTGAAAGGCTTTCCGTTGCAAATACATGCCTACTGCTCATATGGACTGAAGAATCTACGATGAGGGGAAAGTCCCAAGAACGACATGGTGAGGACATTCAGAAGCTCCAGTTAGAAGATTGACCGACTAGTCAGAATGCCTAATGTGTAGGTCGCAGATCTCGTCACCAATCAAATCCTCCCCCTGAACTTAATTAACAGAGTTCAAGTAGCATCACCAGAACTTCTCTAAACAATTAGTGAGACTGAGCCTCAAGAAGGATGTTTGTCGCTGTATTGATGTCATTTCTAGCCTGCGCAAGTGCTTGTCTAGCGGAATTCCTGTCAAAGCCCATTGAAACAAGGGTTGCAATAGATTCCTCTGATGGCTCTACGGTGGAAGGCACTGAAGTATAGTTTTGCTGCAAGGGAAGAGTATTTAAGTCGAGGCAGAGGCAATAATGACGCAGATAACTGTAAAAAGAGATTTCACATATACAAGTATTCATAAGATGAACTGTTACCTGGTGATTCGCAAAGGATGGCATACTTCCCACAACATTCCTAGTTGGTGAGACATGTGGACTTCCCATAGACAGTCCTGACAGCCGCGAAAATAATGAAGAGATTGGTGCTGGAAACTGCAGAGACAAGGCATTTGAAAAACAAAATTTAGGAACCTTAATAGAAAAGATTTATCTTTGTTAAAGTAATGATGCAAATCTCTAGGTTTCAAATAATACATTACCCTTGAAAAGTCCTTGAAATAAAACAAATCTCCCTACCACTTCTCTTGGAGGATACAAATATTTCAAAATCTTAGTGTAGTATTGCATGAAAATAACTCGTGACATGCATTGACAAGATGTCCTTCAAGATATGCATCCATGAGGTGATATCTCATATAACATGCATTAAACATAGCATGCTACTTCTCAGGAGAAACAAGGACGATTTCGCTAGACTTCCAAAAAAACAAACGATGATTGACTCAAGATCTGTAGTAATTTCAAGAATGATGGGCATCTTTTGGACACCAATATGGAGCATTCTGCCAGCAATAAATTGAGATACTGAGGCCATTATTGTAATAATCATAAGTCGTGATGGACTTAGACAAAGATTACATATGCTTAAGTATTAACCCAACCCCCCCGCCCCCCCCCCCCCCCAAAAAAAAAAAAAACAAATAAAAAAGGGAGAAGAATTCATTTCACTAATTATATTCATAAATAATCAAGGCACCAGGCATTCTCGCACAAATTTGGTTCTATCAAATATACACATGGTACCGATCGAAAAAGATAATTCAAACACCACAGCAAAACGACAGTTAAT
Source organism: Melaleuca alternifolia (assembly GCA_019926035.1). NCBI lineage: Eukaryota > Viridiplantae > Streptophyta > Magnoliopsida > Myrtales > Myrtaceae > Melaleuca > Melaleuca alternifolia. The sequence continues at coordinate 2,216,835 of JAGKPW010002178.1, forward strand.
TGCCTAGTAAGAAGAAAAAGGTCCATTATAAATGTTTTTCGAGAATAACCTTTGCCTTGCGGATGCGGAAAACATTGAGACGATACAGGGAACCAGCAAGAATGCCGCAAATCCCGGGTAAGAATGACCTTTTCCAGGATGACAACAAAAGCTGCAACATGTAAACTAGGTTAAATGAAAAATGGAGAAAGGATGTGTCTACAGCTGATAAATCACCAAACAGATATATCAACAAAACTTACCTGCAGACCAGCTAAATATACGAAAGATTTATCAGAGAAGCTGATGCCTAGTACCCGAAATCGTGTTGAAACCGGAATGTCAAAGAAAAAGGGTACGAACAATGCAAATATAACAGCATAAGGACCTGAACTGACTAAGTTTGAGGAAGGAGCTGCAGATGAAAAGAAAAACTTTACATCAGTGTTGTCATGGGGAGCTTGAAGATATATTCAAGAATTATAACATGAAAGAATGTGAATCGAAATTTCGACAGTGCACTGTCAAACAAAAGGTAAAAAGTTAAACCAAGATTATCATAAGGTAGCCATGACAATTTCTAGGAGTGTGATAAAAAAATAAGCCAGGCAATATTATCTACACAGCAGTTTAAATTAAGATCTTTATCTCCCTTTACATTGCTTAAGGAACTAGTAATGTGCCTAGCCATGGTCCTCCCTTATCAAAATTCAAGAGGGCTTGGGTTCTGTTCCGACCTTCTTGCTCCACTCATTGGCCCATAAAATATATTATAAGTTCAAGCCAATCATAACAATATACCATAACGATAGGGTTTGTTGCACCATGATACAATCTATAATTAACTGCTAAAACCATCACTTTTGCAGGTATACGAACATTTGTCAACCTTCTCCTCTGATATCCAACAATTATGGAGAAAGTTTAGGCGTTATAAGGGATCAGCTGGCTTTGCGCCATATGCTCACAGGAAGAACGAGTAAAAAAGAAAAGGTACTCTTCAGCCAAGGCAACATGCTATAAGGAAAGGTAGGTCTTCGCTGAAATTTATGGGAGATTTTTCTGCTGAACATATGAACTTTTTAGCATTTGTCAAGGGGGAGTACTATATGTTTAATTATCTCACTAAAGCTTACATTTGCTTCGGAAAAAGTCACTTGTTTCTTTCATTTTCTTTACATTTTTTGACTTGAATAATATGTTTGCTATTAAGTATTGTCATAGCATATACATCAAGACAGATTAACTTTCTGAAAGTAACTCTTTCATGATGGCATCTCCAATCTGGAGTCTTGATGGAATGATTTATATCAACAGTCTACATCCATTTGAAGACATCCTTTCGCCAATTGACAATGACCAATTTATTCAATAACAAGTTTGCCTGAGTCAAATATGGAGAAGAAAGCCTTGGTAGTTCCTGAAACTTGTTAATATGAATTTCTCTCATGACAGCAGTCTTGTAACCACTGAAACTTCTGCATAATTTGGGTATATTATCACAACAATTCAAGTCATCCTGATCAAAGCATCTACTAAGCAAAAGTGTGCAACAAGGCTATGAAGAACCAGGAACCTAGTTAGGACCACTTTCAGAATCAATCATGGCATCGGACCTCATAAAGATAGCATATCAACCGTATCTTACTAAATTCCTATAACAAGAAAGGCAAGTGTTTAAGAGCTTAATAGTCCATTCAGGCATTTGTTGTGAGACCATTTCCAGTTCCAAACAAAAAGGTAATGATGATAACTGTACAAGAAGGCCAATTAGGACATTTGTTATTCCAATATAGGACTGCATATGAAGTGAAAACGTTAAAATAGGTATTGCAAGGTGACAGGACTGCTGCTTTTCCAACAGAGACTCATATCCAACCAAAAAAGGACATCAGCATTCACCCACTGTCATAATTCAGGATTCGGAGCCATCTTTTGGATTCTCGGACCAAGTAGTACCAGATTAAGTTGCAGTATCTAAGAAACGACAAATGAAGGGATTCCAAAATATAGAATTAAATTTCTACCAGCAAGAATAAATGAAGTGAAAAGAGACAGCAAGAAGAAGCTCCCACAAAGGTAAAACAAATTGACATACCATTGACAACTGCCAAAGCGAGGACTTGAAGGACCATTGACACTATTGTAGAGAACAAAATGAAGACCTAGGTATCCACAGAAAAGAATTAGGTATACATCAAATGAAAGGAAACGAAAATGTTATGGAATAAAAAAACAGCTGACTGTCAAAACAGATACCCATAGCATCTATCCTGCTCTAAGTGAAATAGCATTGATCAGGATAGCACAGATGCTAAAGCACAATTAAGAAATGGTTAATTTTGCAGAACAAAGAGCGGACAAGAAGCTGGCTGTCTTTCCCTTGTTGGCCTTCTGTGTATCTCACGTCTTACTAGCAGTTCATGCATCACATTTTTAGTTTTCTCCATCAACCTCTTATGTTTATTGGAAACTAATCCACCAAATAGGATAGCATGTTACAAATGTCAAGTTCCATTCTCATAATAGTGTCGACTTGTGAGATGAGGCTATTGGCAGATGTATCTTGACTTTTAGACGAAAAGTCAGGGTGCTCTCACAAACTGGAGTAAAGTGACTAAAGACACAGACCAGAAAAACTACGACAAAAGTAGTACCTCCTCAAATATTCTTTCATGAAAGACAAATAGCTTAAGCATCATCCTTGCCGCCATGACATTGCATATAAAACTTTATGCCTAGAGCAGAACGCAGAACTGAAACAGAAGTTTAGTGATACTCTACAGAAATGTAGTGCAGCTCTTTAATTCTAATAGCTAACGCGGAAAAATCACTCTACCAAGGACTTGTTAGAACCTACCCTTCTCTCAGCACAAAACAGAAACAAACATTTAGCGAAACCCTACAGAAGTGTTTCGTAGTTTTCATCTCCTACATTATTATGGAGAAAATCACTCACCGAGAACTTATTAGAACCTATCTGTCTCTCAAAAATTCTGAAGTAGTAGAGCAGATAAAGGCCAAAAATCAGTTCAGGTGTTGAAGAAAAGGCAAAGATCGCTGGTATTAGCTTCCGCAGCTGCATCTTTTGGAAAATGTCCTGCCATTAAAGATAAAAAAAAAGAAGGAAATAAGTTACTGTCCTTTTAGTAGAATTTAAGAAATCGTGGAATTCTCAGAGGAAAAACACTAAATCGGAAGCTATTGACATGGCAAGCATTATGCTCCCATAAATTGCCAAGTGCGAGTCGCTAACAAAGCAAGAGGGTCGTTTACTTGCTTCTGATGCAGCACAGAAACTCAATCAAATTCAAGAAGATATATTAAGAAAGTGATAGTAAAACATAAGAAGAAAGTAAAAAATTGTCTAGGGAGAAACTATTTCTCTAATATAGAAAGTGAATAGAAGAGAGAGGAAGATTTGCTTGAAGGTCTCAAAATAGTATAGCAACTAGCTAAGAAGGCAGATTTCACTACTGGCAGGTACTTCCTCCTCACGTCATCAAGAAATCGATTCACTAATTTGATGGCACATAAGCAATTGAGATCAACAAATAGCTGAATTAATGGACATGGATTTATGTATCTCTATTATTAATTCTCATCCCTTGTGAACAACTAGTCAGTGCCCCAGCGCGTGATTTTAAAATCGGATATTAACATTGATAGAGAATCATTAAAAGAGAGTCCTTGAATCTACACATCTTATTGACATAGGCAAACCAGCACGACAACCAAAATCCTATTTCACTTTTGAATTTCAATATGAATGTCCTTGCAAGTGACAAACTTTGAATTCAATTTGGCAGCCCAAACAACTACATAAAACCTCAGCCAATGCTGCAAATAGAGGAGATGCCACAACTAAATGATAATGATTTAGACTTAATTCACTGTTTAGATTGGAAATCATATCATGAAAATAAACTCACTTGCAATTCAGCAATCCTGCAGAATAAATAAAGAAAGACTCCAAATTCCATATTATTGATCATATGCGAACACAACTACTTCAAGCAATGACGTCAGAAAGAGACGTGAAGCAGCTTCGACTACACCGCTAGGGCAGCTGGAAAAACTGAAATCAACCAAACAGCAAGAAATGATAGTTCCTCGCACCTCAAGTAGGGCCATGAGCAGGAAAAACGAAGCTATACGGATTCATCTCTCCAATGAAATAAAACGGAAAATAAAGTAATCGTCCAAGCTAAAGTGACCATTGCCGATGCTAGAGCAAGCGCGGGCTACGTAAGAAATGAAATCTACACAGGCCGAAACTACAAATGAAAGAGTGCAATCAACCGAGCACCCTCCATCATTTCCAAGACGCGGATCAAAGATCAAAAGCACGAAAAGGACCCCACCAAGCAAGCACGAGCTCAAAACACCCTCAATCCGCCCAAACTCAAGTGCGCATCCACCAAAAGCCAACCTAAAGAAACGGGAAGTCCAACTGACTTGCCTGGTAAGACACCCCAAGCTTGCCAGCCCGGTCCCTGATCCCGAAGAAGACGGTGAAGACGCCGGAGGCCACGATGAACGCTCGGGAGACCGGCGCATTGTCTGCAAACGGAAAACGGACGCCGCAGGCTCAATTGGGTCAAATTCGACAGCGAAAAAGGGGAAAATCGATGCGGGAGAATTCGAATGCGAGACTGGTCAAACAGACGGAAATTGATGTAACCGAGAGAGTGAGAGAGGCAGAGATGCGTACTGAAACCAGAAGGACCCACGTTCATCATCTCCAGGTGCAGTGGAAGAGGGAGATACAAAGAGAGAAAGAGAGGGAGGAAGATGAAGAAGAAGCTCGCACCAAACCTCCGTTCTCCTCGAATTCCTTCTTCTGCTCCTGTGTTTGAAGATTTTCTCTCTCTCTCTCTCTCTCTCTCTCTCTCTCGCTCTCTCTCTCTCTATCTGCTTCTCTTCTGATTCAATGGGCCATTCGTACTTACATTTTGTTTTCATGTTTTAGCCCCTATATTCATCGCCAATTCTGAAAACACCCCCATCATCTGTTTTTTTTTTCATTGGTACTCTGTTTATAGCTATCTATAATTAATATATGTATATATATATATATATATATATATATAAAAGATCTATTTGCATTTACATAATAGCCTTGCTATCTGAGGCTATTGGTCTTGAGATAGCATGTATTGTACAAGTGTACATTTATACAAGGTAAAATCTATGCCATTTATAATCATATAGTTATTTATTGTGCGAGTATATGCATATAATTAATACACATTTATGGGTGTGTGAACATATTCTTGCCTTTTGAATTATCCCCGCTCATGTATGCACCACTTTAACTATTATCATGGATTCAATAATTACGTTATATATTTGAAAGCTTAAATTTATATGACTTTCTTAGCTTGATAATCACTAGATTATCTCAATTTTAACGTCTGGATATCAATCTAGCAGTAAAAATTTTAATTTCACTAATATAATTTCAAACTGTCACGCGAAATTTTGGTGGTAATTAGTTGGAAGGATTATATTAAAATTTTGTATGAAATTTTAGAACTATATTGATAAAATTAAAAAATTTAGTACTAAACTAACACTTTACGTACTGAATTGGCAATTTTTTCCTTTCTTTGCATAAGCATGTCATGGTGCAAATGGAGACGTGCTTATACTTGTTCATTGTTTGTTCTCCAAAAGGAAATTTATTTTTATTTTTATTTTATTTTATGTTAGTGTCGATATAGCAAAGAGAAAAACACTTTTGAAATTGCAAATCTTATAAGTTTAGCTACGTTGCTACAATATTGTTAAGATAACTTGTTTACGAATTATTCCTAATTTCTACATCACAAGTTTAAGTCTAAGTCTTTTCTCTTCTACCTATATTTCAAATTCATATCCTAAATTTGTTCGAATTTTTAAAGATTATTTTAATTTTCGCGTATTTAAAGATCTGTTCCTTTTTTTCTTCTCTGTTTTATTTTATCTTATTTTCACATTCATAGATTTTCTTTTCTGTTTGCTAGTGGAGATGAAGGTTATTCAAACCCACAAGAAATTTTGACCTTCGATTTTCTTTTTCAATCTTTTCTTTAATGAGTAAAAAAAAAGCCGAAATACATATATATTTTTTAATTCTCATAAATATCAACTATTAGCTTTTTAACAAAGAACAAATAGAAATAACTTGTGGGTACTTATCATGTTTTTTTTTTCTTTCTTCATGTTTTTTTTTCTTTCTTTTCCTTTCTACGTTACGTGTTTCAAACTTTTAATATTTCATAATTATCGCTAATGATAAATAGAGATTGAGCGGTTCTTTGATAGAATAAAATCCGAAACCGATTGAGAGGGTAGATTTCGGCTTTCAAAATGTGTAGAGTAGGTTTCAAGATTCAAAAGAAAAAAATCAAGAGATTGATTCTGATAAGATAGGTTTGGTATTTGGATCGAAGCTAGCTCTTAGCATTAGCGGCAGTTCCCGCATGAACGCAAATTAATTCATAGAGGCTGACACGTGATTAAGCAAATCCAAGGAGATGGTCTTTTTTATTTATACATTTGCCCCAGGTTTTCTCCGAAATTACGGTATGGCCACCATCCGCCTGCTGAACCCCCGAGGGCTCGACGGACATGGTCTCAGGGTTTTTCTATTAGGGTTTTAAGGGGCCGGGGGGAGACGACGACAGAGTCGAGGCTGCGAGGACAGCGACAGCGAACTGAGCCGAAGCTCCTCGCTCACTTTCTCTGCGCTTCCTAGGGTTTATCAAGCGATAAAGCTTCGCTCTTTCCCTCCACACCCCATTTCCACTTTTCTTGTTCGAGCTCCTGCAGCAGTTCACCATGTGGGCTCTTCGCCGTGCTGCTCATCCGCTCAAGTAACGTTTCTCTCTTGCCTGCGTCCCTGCCCCTTTTTGTTCGCTCCCTCCGTGCGCTCAGCGTGCTCTTGTACGAGGGCGTGACGCGACTGTTCGCGCTTGTGCCGTTTCTTCTCTCGGGCTCGTTGCGCGAGGTTGCTCTGGGAGCAAATGAATGGGAGAAAGGCCGGGCCTCGTGTTGTTGGGAGTTTGTCTGCATGAAGCGGGCAATTGTGTTGCGAAGAGGGTCTTTGTCGTTGATGGATTCCCTGTCAATTGCTCTGTTGCTTGCTTCTTTCGTTCTTTCCGCGCGCAATTTCAAAATGTTGAATTCTCTTTATGAGTTTTCGTTCGTTAGTCTTTCCTCCGCATTGGGGTGTGATGCATCATTTGCTCGGCTTTGCCTAATGCTTCTTCATTCGGGGGGTTTTGGGGTTTACCTGGTGGTGGCTTGAGAGGGGTTTCTGAGAGGTAGATTGTAGATGCATGGTCTTGAACGGGCTATCAGGGAGAATGCAGAATGTTTTGCTGGTCTTTTAGGTTGATTTTCTTTCAATCTCACTATCGGAGATTGTTGGTATTTAAAATAAATTTTGTTGAATCTAAGGCTACTTTTGAACTGCATTACTGCAATTGTTGATTAATTGTCGCCGAGGATTGGGCACCTTGACAGCTCAATCTGCTGTTTGTCCTGCCCAACTCTTTATCTCGACTTTGACTTAACACTTGCTTTTGCTTGCGTGTTTGTGTTTGCTGTAATCATCCAGGACAAAACAGTTGATGGACCAATCAACAACTTATTGTTTCCAGCTACATTTGTGTGCTCTATGATGTTCTAAGAACATGCTTGCTTTGCGCTTTCAGGAACCACAGATTTAGCATTTCAATATTGCGGGTTCATTCCCCTAATTCTGACTGGAGTTGTTTTGGAGATAACGCTAGCATTGTCAAGTCATCATCTAGTGGATATCCATCTCTGGAGAGATCTTACAATTTAACAAGCTTCACTCATGGATCTATGGGGAGCCGTTGTCTCTCTTCACAAGCTGGTGCTGAGAGCAGCGGAGAAGAAGAAGAAGATTTATTCTCTGAACTTGAAGAGCCTGTCAGTACCAAGACTGCTCAGAAGGTCGATTCAGCAGATGAAACTGAGGGTGAATTAGATTCTGAACCAGAGCTCTCTGCCGACGAGGATGCCGAGAAAACCTCTCTGAATGAGCTGGATTTGCCAGAGAATGAAGTGGAGTCAACTAAGAAAAAATCACGAAGAAGAGCCACATCGGAACTGTTTGAGGCCATCAACAGTGCTCCTGGCCTCCTTGTGCAGCAAATCCTTGACAAGTGGGTTGAAGATGGAAAAGATATTAACAGGGAAGAGATCTCACTGGCCATGTTCAATTTTCGTAGACGTCGAATGTATGTGAAGGCTCTGCAGGTAAATCTCATTGGCCACCCTCAAGTCTCAACACTCTCATTCCATAGTGTCTTCTCCTTATGTAGTTAACACTCTCCTTGGTATCTTCTTATCATAGTTTAGGTTAAGCATTAGCTAATAATTGGCTAAGTTCCTTCTGAGGTATGTGTGATCATGTTTCTATTTTTTGGCTGCAAATCATGTTTTAATTTAAGCTAAGCTGCTAGGCATTTAGTTCAGCTAAAAGATTTTCAAACTCATGAAAGACAGATTTATAAAGTGCTTCTGTTTTTGTAGGATAAAAATGTTAAATTGCAATCGAGATTTGTAGATCTTTTCCATGAAGAAAAAGTTTGAAGGGAAAAAGGAGATCCATATATTGTTTGTGAACACTACCCTTTGCTAAGGGTTTCGTGTAAAAGATTACATGTACTGTGCTTTTGCATTGCCTTGTCAGAAGCTTGTCATTTGGATCAAAATTTGTAAGAGGACCTTTATGATTAAGACAGAACAAAAAGACATGATATTGTGATTATGGGAGATGGGGATTGTTTTAGATTACCCAACGACGCAGACAGTTTATGAGGTAATGGTGCAAAACCTATGGGGCTTCAATTCTTCTTTTCCACTGGGTAGTATTGCTTGATGTGATCAGTTGGTCCGATGAAGTTAGATGGTTCTCCTAGGTCCTTCTTCACTCATTTGATTTTCAATTTGCTTTATTCACATATCTAAACTTCTGGCGGTGTGCAGCTTTCGGAGTGTTTGGAAAGTAGCGAGAGATTGGAATTAACAGAGGGAGATTATGCATCTCGACTTGATTTGATTGCTAAGGTACGTGGACTCCCTAAGGCCGAGAGCTTCTTTTATAAGATTCCTGAATCCTTCAGAGGGGAACTAGTATATCGGTCTTTATTGGCCAACTATGTTAGTGCCAGCGATGCCACGAAAGCAGAGGAAACTTTTAACAAAATGAGGGATCGAGGATTCTCTCCATCATCATATTCCTTCAACCAATTGCTTCTCCTTTACAAGAGGCTTGACAAGAAGAAAATTGCTGATGTATTGTTGTTGATGGAGAAAGAAAATGTCAAGCCAACAATGCTTACTTACAGACTTCTGATAGACACCAAAGGCCAGTCGCATGACATTACAGGGATGGAAAAAATCGTGGATGCTATGAATGCTGAGGGGATCAAACCTGATATCAGTACGCAAGCTCTCCTGGCAAAGCACTATGCATCTGGTGGATTGATAGAAAAGGCGAAGGCTGTCTTGAAGGATATGGAAGGTGGAGACCTTAAAAAGCACTGGTGGGCTCGCCAGTCTTTGCTTCCGCTTTATGCTGAACTAGGAGAGGCCGGTGAAGTAGAGAGAGTTTGGAAGGTTTGTGAACCAAGTCCACGGCTTGAAGAGTGCATTGCTGCTATTGAAGCCTGGGGAAAATTGAAGAATATCCAGGAAGCTGAGGCAGTTTTTGAGAGGATGTTGAAAACATGGAAAGTCTCATCAAAGCATTACACGGTACTTTTGAAGGTGTATGCAAGCAACAAGATGCTGGCCAAGGGAAAGGATCTGGTCAAGAGAATGGCAGATAGTGGACGTCGCATTGGTCCATTTACCTGGGATTCGATTGTGAAGCTTTATGTGGAAGCTGGTGAAGTGGAGAAGGCCGATTCAGTTTTGACTAGGGCATCACAACAGAATCAGATGAAGCCAATGTTCAGCTCTTACATGTCTCTCTTGGATCATTATTCCAAAAGGGGTGACGTCCATAATACCGAAAAGATCCTCTACCGGATGAGACAGTCTGGCTACACGTCTCGTATTCGGCAATACCAGTGTCTCCTCAATGCTTATGCTAAAGGGAAAGTCCCAGCTTATGGAATTAGAGAGAGGTTGAAGGTGGAAGGCGTCACTCCTACTAAAAGTATGGAGGCACAGTTAGCCCAAATTAATCCATTCAGGAAGACTGTGGTGTCGGATTTGCTTGACTGAGAATATGATGCTCTTTATATAGTCTCTTTGCATTGTAAGCTTTGATCATTATTATCTATGGTAAGTCGAATTCTCTGATCCTGCCTGTTGTCACAAATTCCTCTTTGGTTTGAATCCTTTTGAGATGCCTTCTAGGACTTCTAAGTGCTCAATACTGGTTTTCACATTAGGAAATTGTAGTTGTAAAGTTACGACAAAACGTGGGGGTTGTTGAGGCACAGCTACGGCGATAGTGTTTTTTTCGTTGTCTTTTTTCCATGAGCCTGATAATGCCGATGTGGCTTCACCTGACTGTAAAACAGAAATATCTGCTTTTCTCTCCACTTTGTGTGAGGTCACTTCATGCAGGGTCTGCATATACTTCTCTTTTGTGCCTCAATTAGTTAGTATTGTTTTGTTTATCATGGAGCCTGTTGCTTGCACTTTTTGGTGGCTTGAATTCCGACGGGTTGTTAATGGACGAGTGACCAAGCACTGCCCTGCTTGACTTGAGGCCACGGGCTAGGTGTTCAGATTCGGCTCAACCCAGTGAGGGAACTCCAAACTTGGCCCTGCATAGTGATTATTAACGACAACACGATGAAGTCGGCCAAGCATGCATGATGCCGACCGACATGTTGCACTTGCCGACGCCAACCCATCCTGTTTGGGCATTAGACTTGATCCAGAGCATGCTGAGGCCCGAAGGAAATAGTATAAGTTGGACAGGGTTAGGCAAACAAGTTCATCCTTGAGCATGGGCTCGTCTGCTTAGGCTAGTCTGGTCCAAACATTTTTATCGACTAATTTCTTATGCCTTTTCACACCGTTGCCTGGTCTGGACAAAGACTTTCAGGTATGGAATCCGACTGATCTGCTCATCGATTAAGTCTATTTCCTATCTTGTGCAGCCGATTAGGAATTCTGAAATTGCCTTGAATGTTACTCACACTCGTCGACCCTAGATAGAGATGTCCACCTCCTTCAGGTGCGCAATTCAAAGCAGAAAGTCGCATATTGGGTACTAATTTGGGCGTGAAACGGTTTACCGAAGGACCCACAGCAAACCTCTCCTAACTTTGCTGTCGTGCGCAGATTTACCCTCCAAGTTCAATGAAGCAGACTCGAACATGAATCGTGAATTAAAAAGTTTCTTAACATTTATTTCTCAGTTGTTATACCTAGTAGATATTCCATCCAAGAATTGATGATTGGGTATCAAGTACTATGGTTGATAAATTAGAAGTCTAACTCTTCTTGTAGTCCAAGGAAATAGACCGATTATTTTCTTCTTTTTGGCCAGCGGGACCAAGGTTTTATTAAAGAATCAATCTTTAGATCAGATGTCATCAACCCGTGTCTTCTTGCTTTCTGCACTCGGAGCTACTCATTATAATACACCCACATGGTCAACTGGTCCCTCCTTCCACACGAACTCATCTTAAAGAATGCAAACTTAGTGGCCACCATCAAAGATGTTCTTTCATTTTCCTGTCTGTTATTCATGGCGATCCGTCTATGTCGATAAGAGTTGGGCTCAGGTTTCCTTAATCCTGCCAGTTGGTCGTGATGGTTGGCTCAGATTCCAGACTACCGCCTCCTGAACCCATTAACCCGAATCAAGATTGATCTGCGTCGGTTGCCTGAATCTCAAATTTCCCAGGTTCCTACAGCCTTAGACAGGTACAAGTGCGGATATAAAGTCGTTGTCACGGAAGACAGCACACTGGAGTCAACTTCCCGTGCAATTGATGCATTCTTGGTCATTGGAGATGGTGTCGAGCAGTGGTGGCATTGCGATGTAGATCCATAAGAACCGTTGAACATGGGGGTCCATTATATGGCTGATAGTAGCGTCAAAGCAATTTAGTACGGCCTGGATTACTCTTCTTACTACTCGTGTTCTTTGTGGGCGATGCCTAGTTTAACCAGGCGTGTCATTTGAAGGGAACATATATGTCATATCTGCAACGGGATCAGAAAATGAATCAAGTGAAACTATACGAGGATAGCTCTTGCCTGTTCACTGCAAAATACTATCTAAAGCTACCCGACTTTTGAAGAGCGTCGCAACCCAACAGTCCATACTTGGCATGTACATCAACACATGAATGCATGATTTTCACAGAAGCCTTACTCCCCACCACCCGATCTGATCTGACAGGCCGTATACAAGAGCTCCTCCGACATGTATTTGCTTCTATACCGACCAAAGGAGGTCTAGTGTTGGGTCGGGTCAAGATGGTGTCACTTGCCCACCACCCGATTCGATCTTTTGCTCCTCTGGCCTAGTGAGGGATGATAGCAATTTTTTTTTTTTAAAGCAAAAACTGAACAGTGAGGGAATCAATCGTTTGACCAGAAAATTACATTCACCACGCGCATTTTACGAATGAATCTTAATAGTTTCTTCTTCCGGTTAGTTGATAGTTAATAACTTAATAGCAAACTCTGATCCAAAGCTTCTGCTTCCACGTTTACAGGCGTTTCTCATCAGTTTCCCCTATTTCCTCTCTTCATCGTCGATGATATTTGGTGCACAAAGTGACAATCAAAAAACAGAAAACCATCGATCCCTTCATCTCAGCAGATTAATTAATCTAATGATTTTTATCGATTTTTTCCTAAACCCTTGTTCTTAATTCTTTTGTGTCAAATGAAGAGTTTACACTTTTGCTACTTTATTACAAGAATCATCTAAAATTCGAGTATTCTAGTAAATTTAGTGATCAGGAATTTAACTTAATAGAATATTAAAGATATGCATTTATTTGCAATGCCTCCCTAAAGTCGCATGTCTAATAACTCCTTACGATATATAGTTCTTCAGTTCAAGGTTTCCTTTTTTTTTTTATTCTTTGGGGGAATTATTCGGTGTAAGTTGTGAACTCCTTATAATTACCAACAAGGTTCAAACTCATCAGAAAAGGCCTAAGCAAAAATCAGCCTGAGCACATTAGTAAATGAAAGAGAGGAAATGAAATTTGTACGCAAACAAATGGAAAAACACATTGAAATGTGGAACAAACCATCGTTGTTTTAATTAATGTGGATGGTCTTGTATACAAAGGACAATATACGGCTTTTACATTTTCAATAAATAGCATATTTCGCCCCTTTTATCTGTGATTTTAATTAATTAATTCTTTTGAGGTTATTTTTGTTAACTCATTAAGTTATGGACTGTCATAAACATTTGAAGGGTGGAAATAGCATATGTTCTTAAACTACGTTAATAACCGAAATGATTTTACCTATAACAAAACGATGATGGGAAATCCTTATGGATATTACGCTAATATTTTCACTAATTTTACTAAGACAACTAGTATTATTTGTAATATTAATTAGCTATGAGGGTCATCATTCTTTCAATTTATATACCAAATGAAAGGAATAGAATGCTTATATTACATTCTTTTTTTAATTCATTCATTCATTCTATCAGGGACCCATGAAATCAGCCTCCATGTCGGGATAAAACAGCATACCACAAAACCGAATGAAGCATCATCATCTGAACAAGTAAATCTATTCACCTTTACAATGATACCCTCTATTTATTCACTGCCAAATAGGACCCTTTCTAATCCATACGAACATTCGACCTGAATACTTTATCATCTCATTTGTCCTAAAGGGGCATTATGACAATATACAACCACAAGCTAAAATGATACAACATCTAACACATGATATTGTTACAGAGACATGACTTTGCTTACCCCAAATTAGAGTTAAACCGCGCCTCTTGAGACCAGCAGCAGCAATGATGGGAGCACTTTCAATCGGAGGACTCGCTGTTTGTGGAATGTTCTCACCTCCATCAACTCAACGGCCCACAGGGAGTCAGTCGGGAAAAAATCTTAATTTTCTCTCACTCTCGTGGCCTTGCAAGCCATAAAGAACTGAGAGCCCGGAGTCTCGAAAAGTAATCGTGTATTGCAAGGAGAGCACGGGCCGACTGCCGAGTTGTGAGTATGCTGTGCATTTGTAGTAGTGTTTGCTGACGCAGATTATCAGCCTGGTAAACAGACACAAGCAAATGGCCTCCCTTAAGAAAATAGGCATAGCAATGAGTAAAAACTGCCCTACTCCTTTGATTGTTCTATGAAAGAATCAACGCATCAATAGTCCATATATGTCAGAAAAGTGTGAAGAGAACAATGAAATGAAAGAGCGACAAGCTAGAAGAGAAGATGAATCATTAGCTGGAGGACAAAACGGAAAAATATTACATAAGTTGAGTCCAGATCGAAATCCAGAACAGCCTTCGACAAATTGCACAGAGACAAAGTATGGCTACTTTTCTGTTTTCCCCATTAAAGAGAGAGAATGCCATACTACACTCCTCAGGCACCACTTTCGTCCTAAAAGTACCACGTGCAAATGAGTAACATAAAAGTGAAAGCATCCAAAAGTTCACAAATTGCGGGTAGGATGCTGCCAGGCCCATGCGGCGATACTAGCTGAACTTGACATTGACAAGACTTGAGATTGAAGAGATATAAACAGCCAACCCAATTTTCCAGTTCCAAGATGAGTTTTCTCTCAACATGGTTAACCAACAATCAATTGGAGAATCCAGCACAAGCAGTTAGTGCTGAAACAAAATCACATTTACCTGGCGAAGGAAGCCCTCCAAAGTCCCCAGCTTCCCCATTGCCATGGCCATTTGTCCCATGTAATTTGCCACATTACCAGATGATTCAGTTGAACCAGGTGGGGTTGTAGCCAGTGTCTCAGCCAGAGATTGCTGCAATGCCTCCATACCCTGAGAAAGAGCATCTTCAGCCTGTTGTGATGTTTGCTGCAGGTTGTAAAGGCCCATTATTTGTTGGTCTGTTAGAGGCTCCAACTGATTCATAAGAAGCTGCAACAAAGTCAGAGCATCCGACTTCAGAAAAAATGAACACTTGCTGAAAGAAAGTACCAGCAACAATATAACGAGAAAGGAAAATCAAGAGCAGCGGCATATGGGATAGACAACTCCAAGGGTTACAACCCTGCAGCATACATCCAACTATTTTTGACGATAAGACAATTACTCTTTAACTTCTGCCTGGATAAACAACATATATTTATTGCAGTAGTTTTGCAAGAATCGTTCAAAGTACTGCTCAGGTGTTCCGAAGAAAGCAAAAAAAAAAAAAAAAAAGAGGCTTACTGGTCAAGTGGGCTTGGTAGTTTAACCAGAGATCAGATAACATCATTAAAAGTACATATACAATAGGCTTTGGATTATCCACCCATCAGGCACACCAGGTACAGTCAGGGGAGCATCACTGAGATGTTACAAGGAGTTCAAAGTTCGAAGCATATGGCCACATCATTCGCTTTGGTACACAAGCATGACAAGAACAGCCCAGCAGAAGCACATGGCAGCCCCAAGCCAAGATCCACAAACTTAAACCAAGCCATCCACAACTTCTCATTGTGACCCATGACACAAACAGCAGGCCTACCGGGTTTCGATTGGTTTCATTCAACAATCCATCGGTTGAATGAGTTTGACAATCAGGTTTTGACCAAAGCTGGTTCTGACTTGTGACAAGCCCGGACAAGTCACTGGTCCAGATGAACAGCAAGTCCCCTCTGGTTTCACAACATTCTAATGATGAGGCACTTCTGAAACTCTAAATGTACATCACAAGAGATGGCATTTTCATTTTCATTTAAATTATCAAGCCTTCATGGATCACGTTATTATTACCGAAGTTCATACATGAGTGGAAGAATCACCTTAAGAAGCTCAGAGGAACGGAATCCACCAATCCACATGAAACACCGCTCTGCTGGAGTCTTCCACATTCCTGACAAAATGTGGAAAACATCAGCTTTTGCTGCGGTATCTTTCAGTCTGTAGATGTCATCAAAGTGTGTCGTGACATTGTCAACAATTATTCGGAGTTCCGTGTCACCCACATGCGAGTTTACAGCACTTCTCAGCTCATTTATATGCCTGTTCTGCTCCTCAAGCCACCGTGCATATTCTACATCAAAGGCCATGGCACCTGTGGACAATTGCAATGTTATTTAACACATTACAACTATTATGATCCAGCTTACTAACAATAAAACCAACTCAACCACCGCTGACTAATCAAGACAATCACAATAGGGAAAATATATACTTCACTCACACAAGAGACAAGACCATAATCTTTTTTTTTTTTTGATAACCGAGATGTCCGGGCCAGCTTGTGCGCACCTCGACTATTTCTCGGGGGAGACTAGCACAGCAACCTACCGCCATGACCCCCCACTTAAATCACAGGCGCTTCCCCAGGGAATCGAACACAAGACTTCAACGAAGCCCGAGTTCGCCCTAACCAGCTGGGCTACCCATGGGTAGGTACAAGACCATAATATTTGTATATCACAAAAGGAAAAAAAAATTTATGCAGCACATGACATCACACATGGGTGTGCGCGCGTGCGCACAGAGTCCAAGGAGACAGAAATGAAGACCCCGATTTATCCTCACAGAGGAAACCGAGAATCTACATAATATAAATATCGACTCACTAAAAGGAGGTTATAGAAGATCAATTTGGCAGAAAGTTGGCACTGTCAAGAACAGCCTACAGCTGGGAAAAGGAACTGCAAAATCTTCAGATGAGAAAAGCAAAGAGGGAGGGAGGGAGGACTAGGGGAGGGAAGGAACACTCCAAACAAAGAGACGCACAAATACTTCTAAAATACCATTTCCACTGTTGGAATGGGACTGATCACCAGAGCTTGAAATGAATATTCCCTGCATTTAAAGAAACACATTAAATTACAAAGTAAAAGAAATAATGCGTGAAAAAGCAAACTAAGAAAAAAGTATAAACCTGCTGGCGAGCTCTCTGGAGCTCTTGTTCAAGTTGGGTTAATTTCAGACGGCTACTCTCTAGTTGTTGTACATATGCCTGCAGGGGATAGCCAAAAGAGAAAATGAAGAAAAAGAGCAAATTTTGAATATGATTAAAGCTTGTGAACACGAAGAGATCAGGCCAAAAAATTGATTGATGCCACAATCTTATTTTTATGTTTCTGCTCTAAAACTCATATTAAATCTAGGAAGACATCCAAATATCTTGTGCAGTAGAAACATTTGATATTTATCTTTTTTTCTTAAGGTTAGAAAATATCTATCTTTCAAAAGCCATATTTTGGGGTACGATGAGTTAGATATCATGAAGGGGAAGGAAAGGGCTGCTCTCGAGTAAACATGAGAAGGTGATTTGAAAATACTATGCATGAAAACAAGCATGCAGTATGCTAGAATCAAGTAGCATGCAATTTCCCCACTAGTTGAACAAGAAAAACCTGAAGTAGCAATTCTTACTTTTTTCCTTAGCCGGCTTTTCCTTGCAGCTTCACGATTTTGAGCAAGTCTGCGTAATGTCTGTAAACAATCTCTGCTGATTAAAAACCTATATTACAAGGCTGCAACACAGAATCAAAATTTGATTAGAGCTTATACCTTCTGATCCGCAGCCTTTTCTTTTGATCTACCACTAGAGTCTGAACCTACCAGAGCACCTGATGGACCTGCTTCAAGCTGCTGAAAGAACGGAGGCTTTAGTGTATTTCAAGCCTTCAAGCAACAGCCAAATGTAGAAAAAAAGCTCTAAGAAGAACCCATTAATATCCCAGTTGTTCATCCAAAAAGAAAAATAAAGCAGCATTTCTTTGAAGCATAAACTATGTATATGTGTTGCGAAGGACATGTCAGAAAGAAAAGATCCTAAACTGTAGTGGTAGACATACCATTTGATTTCTGTCATCTGTGTCATCAGTTGATGTTTCAGTCCTTGGACTGGTGTCTGCCATATTTGAATCCCCCCAATTTTCAGAATGACCACTAGGGATGGAAACCAGATTTAGCTGTGGCTCTTTTTGCGAAGGTATTATCCGAGAGGCTGAAGCAGTAGAAAACTGATCTGTTTCTGAGGCTACAACAGACTGAAATACACCAGAACAAAAAGAATAAGAGCTTTTGATTTGACAATTTACAAGAAAAGCAAGAAGCTTAAAGGTAAAGAGACCTTATTAGGAGCACGGACTTGAATGTCAGTTCCAAGCACTCGACCGTTTGATTTTATCTGATTAAAGACGGGATCTGCTGACAAACATCAGAAGGCAGTCGGTTGAGAACATCGCAGTCATACAAAAGGCAAAACTTGCAGGGGAAACATAATCAGTGCACACCAACAAAACAATTTCCCCTTTTTTACCACAAAGAAACAACTTTCTGTAAAATTCATAGAAACTTTAGATACATTCTCCGCTATGACTTCCCACCAATTTGTCAATGAAATTTGGCAGGAGATTTTGCAGGTCAAACCCTAATAATCTCACTAAAAATTGTAAATTACCCTTACGGACCATTCAAGAGTAAGGTTGGAGTATGAGACACACACGGCCAATCGAAGTTAAACAGAACAGTTAGGCCCATAAACAGATGAACTAGGGGCTGAGTTACTCATGAGAAAGCATCATTGGATAAGATTAGCCAGTGCTGCAACTGTTTCCAGATTTATGAGCATAAGCAAAAGGTACATGGTAACCGACAGAAGTAAGATTGAGAAGTGGCATCATCTGTTCTCAATAGAGTTTAGATTATTTTATATCAAAAGATAATAAGGCCAAGTACATACTTCTGCTAAAATTGATGGCATCCTCTCTGCGGAATCCAAGAGAATGCTCAAACGACCCAAAATCTGTATTTTGAGTAGACTGGACAATATTTCCCTCCGAACCACTGGAAGACAAATATTGCATCATTAGCACTAATCCCAAAATTATAAAATATGTACAAAGAAGAAATTACTAATGACAAGTAACCAGGAAAAGTGAACCATATCCAGGAAAGGAATCATGAGAAGCTGTCTTTTCTTTTTAAAAGTCAACTTCTGTGACACAGACTCACGTATTTTGTTGCATTTATATATCGACGGCCATTGGAAGAAACTTGTGACGAATTTCCAACTTGACAAATTAATCACTAATAGTCTATCACTCTGGCAAATATTAAAAAAAGGGACCAAGAATTTACATGGCATTACCGATGAAAAATGAGGGATTAACATGGAGGAATTAAACCTTCTGCACACTATAAGAATTCAAGAAATACTACTCAAATACTACAGAAAGATATATTACTTATTACTGTTATTATTATTACTTAAGTACATAATGAATACTTATCAGAAAGTAGAAAGGATGTTAGCCAGGTATACATGAAATATGTAAAAGATCAAGCAGAAAAAAAAGCCAGGTAAAGAAGCTATTAGAAAAAAAGTCAAATGACATTCTAATCCAACACCAATATGAGAATCTAATGTATAGTATCCATCATGTTGATGGACTCTGTGTTGACAGTTTCTACTTAGAGAAAATCTTCTCAGCCATTGACAAGTGGGAACTCTGATCCCTTAAAACTTCCATTTCTCTCCAGCGGGACATTTTCATGTCGTGCGATGCAAGACAAACCTCCAGGTCTTAATTTAAATTCCTAACTCCATTGCTCCTCTCTCCCTAACAGTGCTTGGCACTCCTCAAGGCCCTTTAGCTTTAATCAGAAGTGAGGACCACCTTGCAAAGGCCCCTTCACTTTGGATCAAAAGATGACTCACATTTTTGGTATCCTTTCCACACAAGCGACACTGATTGACATAATGAGACCGCAACTTAAAAAGTTTTTATTTGTCAGAATTTCCCCGAGGATGCTAAATAGCTGGAAAAATGAAAGCTAGATAGAACCTTAACATTCAAATATTTTGTTTCCTAGGCAAGCAAGAGTTTATTCTAGGACTGGTTCTAATAAGATTTAACCATCTCAAAATTTCTGCTGTTCAAAGATAGTCAAAATCCGTTTTTATCTGCATTATTTCGCATTGCTTCGATCTACAAGCTCTTTCATTGATTCCGAATCAGATCAAAAGACAAATACCAGGGACAAAAAACCTAGGTAGCTGCAAAGTTCTGCCGTATTCAAGAGGGACAGTCTCAGTCCCTTAGTCCCCAGAAGTACAGCAGTGCCAGAAAAGCCTCTGGGCCCTCTCCCACTGTGCTGAGGCACTGCTTTCTCAGATAATCAAAGCTTTACTACCGTGAAAATGACAATATTTTCGCCTACACGCAACATCAGAGCCAGTAAGATAATCGGACAATCCCATCGAGCTAAGTAAGGAAGAGAACGAAAACAACAATCACACTGAAACCTAAAATTGAGCGTTGCAACGCAGGCAGCCACACAATTACACATCAAATCACTCCCAACACCGCAAAATTCAAGCTCGGACACGGGTCCCGACCCCGTCACGACCAAAACGCATCGTCTACCTGCTTTCAGACAGATTAAACTCACGAAATGACCGGTCAACAAATCAAAAAAGTAAGCAACATATAAAAAACAAATTCACAGGCAGCTCAGGAGGGAGGAAACCCACATGGAATTGGAGGCCGGTATCGCTGGAACAAAGCTCGGCATCCTCAGAACCCGATAACCATGTCGAGCACCCCCGCCCCCCGCCACTCACTTCGCCTTCCCGCGCCCCGAACCTCCGCTCGCTTCACGGCGCTTCGGAAGCAAAACCCACTCGGTTCCCGCCAATCCAGAACTCGAGAGCGGGAACCGACGATCAACAAGAGGGCGGGAAACCCAAAGAGAAAACCCTAGGCGGCGAGCCTCCGCGAGGTGGAACCGCTCGAGCTCTGTTGACCCCTCGCCACACCTTTATACACGTAGCGAGGCGCGACACGCGACCCGACTATTTCCATTCCATGAACAGCGCCAGCGAGAAAGGCGGGAGCTTTTTTCTTCACTGCCGTCCTTCAGTCTTCACGGAAAATTTCTCCGGTCCAACCTCGAAATTTGAGGGAGAATACGAAGAGGAGGAGGAGGAAGAAGGAAGGGCGACGAAGTCTAGATGATTCCAAGCTCCCAAGAACGTCGCTTTCGTCGGAAACTTTTTCTTTTATATATATATTTCATCTATTAATCTACTTTTTCTAATTACATAAATCGTCCAAACTTTTTTTCCTTAAATCGACCTAACTTTGAGAACGAGGCCCTCCTCGTTCCTGTCCGAAGTCATATGTTGAATCTGTGCTCCCGTGCAAGAAGGTGCCCCGGATCTCCTTCAAGATTTTTTTTTGTTTGTTTATTACTATTTATTATCCGATAGATATTATCGCGAAAAATAGCTCGTATTCCTTTTTCTTACCTTCCTTTAATCCTTTCTTCTCTTTTTTCTTTGAAAAATAACCCAAGTTTGCCTCTGAGAGCGGGCCCATCGGCAACTCACCTCTTGATATCATCGAAATCTACCGTACTGATCCGTGAACCTCCACTATCGATATCATGAAGTTAGATCTAAGTCAGTTATAGATATTGAACTAAAAGTTAGGTCCAAGTCAATTTTAGATATTGAACGATTTAGTTTCATAAAAAATTAATTTAAATTTTCATCCTAATTCTACTTACTCATTTCGGTCTGAAAAGTTACTATCATGCCCTGTCCCAATAGTTTGAGAAGATGAATGAAAAAAAATAGCAGTGGGCTTCACATATCAATTTTTGCCTATCTCCAAAGGAATTAGGTGTTTTAGCCCCCCCCCCCCCCAAAAAAAAAAAAACAAAGAGAAAAGGAGGAAAAAAGAAGTACCAATTCCCCTTCTTTGGATGACGTCGTGTATCACCATTTCTTTCTCTTGTAAAGGGCGAGCAACTTGGGGGGTGTTCCATCTTGGTCGATGGAGAGAGAGGAGGCAATTTGTGCAGTCGTCATTGATCAGAATACTTCTAAAAGAGGGAAAGAAAAATTTACTAATACGATCAATATCATTTGGGATAAATACCCCTTTTTTAATAACATCTCTTAACGTACAAATACAAATGAAACTGAAAATGAAGAAAAAATTGAAGTTGGACCATCCGTCACTTCGCCAATGTTGATAGAAAATTGACACCGTGGGGGGGGAACCTGAAAAGCAGGCCAACAAATTTCAAGATTCCATCATTACTTCTCGAGGCGGCGCCAAGGATTATTTGTGGGGGGCGAGAGGGGGTTGGTAGTTGACACTGATGTTGAGATCCGGAGTTTTGGAATGGAGCTGGCAATTTGGAAGTCCCGTTGAATCATGTGTCGTGTTACCTCTTACTTGTGCTCTAGTGGATTTTATATGTATATATATCCGTTGGCTAATTGTGTCGTGACTCTGAAATTCGACACGAATTCTTAATGTTGTATATAATTTCATGTGTCAAAGTGTGTCATAAAAGAAAAGGGTTAAAATGATCAATTGGCATAGAGTATGTTGATTATTTTATGATACGAACTCTTTTAAACTCAATGCGATTATGTTAAATGATATGTCGTGGGAAATTGGACTATGTTTGAAATTCACATTCCTAAATTTCAATCCGTCTTTTTCTATTTGGTTTTGTTCACTTTCTTCCCCGCCGCCTGCGTGGTTGCTAGCTTGCCGGAAGTTCACAGGGCAACAGCCTGAGTTGCTTCCTTTGAACCTGACCCAAGAAACGTCTCTAAATCAGGTATGAACTCACATAACATGTGATCATTTGGAGTCACCAATCATATCTCAGCGTTGATTCTTTAGTTTTGAATCCGCTGCCAGGCAAGTGCGCGAGCTTTGAAAGGGGGGGAGCAAGTTCGAAGACGCAAGCGTGAAGTCAAACCTGCGCTTTGGTATCAGCGCTTTGGTATGATTAGGGGTTTGTTTATCAGCGCTTTGGTATGAACTTGCGTCTTCGAACTCGCTTTGGTATAAACAAACAAAAGGTATGATTAGGGGTTTGTTTATGGTATCGCCATGGAAATATATCTCCAATAAAGCAAGGACAATGGAGATGGTTAGATGATTGGCATGTTAGAGGTAAACTTTGGTTTTTCTTCTACGCATGGTTGGGCTTAACAGGATCCAGCTTGAAGTCACGTCCCCATGCAGACTTCTCAGTTCTTCCTTGCTCGCATGTGCCAGTACGTAGATTAGAAAGAGTCAACTGTCCATCATCTTCGAAGTCGAAAAACAACGTGGAGGAACTCGTGTTCATTGTATCCTGATGCCACCTCCCCTTCATGTGCAGCCCCTTCTCAAGCAGAAGGTTCTTTGACAATGAGGGGAGGTCAGCGCTTCAGTTTAAAGCTGTTGCATTCACTCTGTCGGTTAAATAAGAAAATACTTTCGCAGCAAATTATTCTCAACCAGACCCATTTTCATTCTCCTGTATCTTAATCAACTTCTAGATATAATTAAGATGGACACACTTGAAAAAGAAATGATCGCTTTTTGGCAAAGGGACTTGAATCCACCGATGGGGACTTAGGTTTGGGCATCGAGAACTTGGGCGAGACTTGGTGAACCTGGTCCCAGCGTTAGAGCTCTCGCTAGTTTTGAGCTCCAAGGTCCCACCGTCGCGCATGAGGAAACTAGGTTTAGGCCTTTAAAATCTTGTGTTTGGGATTCGTGGACTTGTTTCTAGGGTCTGGATGAATTTGTGTGACTATCTTCAGAAAGGCTTTGGGTTCTAGCTATTGAGGTCCCAAGTTTGGGTTCAATCGTGGTTGCTGGGACCAAGCTGTAGGCTCAGACTTTGGGGACCTGAGTCACAGTACAAGGTTCCAAATAGGAGTGAAGTTTCTAGAGACCTCGAGCTTAGGTTCGAGCTTTCGGAACTTGGGTCATGGTGCAAGTTTCCATATATAAGTGTAGGTCCCGAATTTACATTTTACTGATCAAGTTGTAGATGACCATAATCTAGAATCCTGAGTTCGAGTATAGTTTTGTCTATCATGTTCCTAATTAGGTTTTTGGCACCTCGTTTGAAGAATTAGGGATTTCGATTGGGGCCTCGATTTCTTAATGTCAAGTACCCAACTCCTACCGCTAAGATTAATGTCCAGTGGTAGGGACTTGAGTTCAAGTACTAGAGTTTGTACTCTGGCCTTCAAGGTCTTGGTTGCGACCATGGAAGACCCAAGTTCCATGGTCTACTTCCTATCCGAACCTCTAGGTTGGACAACATAACTAATCATGATCATGATTGAGGTTGAAGTGAATTTTCGAAAATAATTTCCCCTTTTTAAATGAAGCTATTTTCATTATCAATTCTTCTAAAGGGTGCTAGGGAAAACGTGTCTCAAAGTTTTTTCTTTCTTTTTTTAAAGGAGACAAAGGAAAGAGTGATGTTCAGTCAGCGGGAGGCAACAATTCAAATCAAACTTCACTTCTTGAAATGATTAGAGAAAGCAAGTGCCCCAGCTCTAGGTTAGAACTTCAAACCCTCTTTGGTCTTCAACCTACCGTTCGCAGTCTTCCTGTCACTATTATCTTAGATTTTCCTCATTTTCGAATTGACCAAGCTGCTTAAATTAGCAAGATAAATGGAATTTTAATACGAAATATAGATGCCAAGGATATGACAGTCTACCAAAGCCACGACTATGATATATGTGGTTGTTGGAGTACCGGACCAGCACGAAAGAATTAAGTTGAAATGATATACAGTCCCTTCTAATATTATTATACTTAATATAGTATTGTTCTAAGTTGAAATGAAGATTATTCTCCTTTTTCCTCTCTCCTTTTTGCTTGCGCATCAAGAGAATTATGTGACATTTGCCAAGAAAAAGATAGAAGATACGATGTCCAAAATGGACTAGTAAAGTAAAAGAGTCGACTAACTTATTTACAAGAGTGAGTGATCATCATGGATTGTCACATCGAAGAGGATTGAATGTGTGGCGTCACTTATTGTTTGGTAAAGTTTTAGACAGACATCATTTATTTAGACATTAAATTTTAAATTATTTAGATTGAATAAAGCATTGAATTTTTTTCCAATTTGGTCAAAATGAAAAATATGAGACTTTAGATTCACTAACGCTTTTCAATTCATCCAAAGAAATAAAAGCTATCTTTGTCGTCAAAGCAACATATTTTACTTTAAATTACGTGTGTGTCTCGATTCTATATGATTTCGGGCGGGTCTAAATTGACTCTTTCTTTTTTCTTAATTTAAAATCTCACCGCCCACGTGCTTTCAATTCTTATTTTTTTTCTGAAATCCCGAACACTCAAAGCTTTCAAAGAATGCAAATATCGACGCCTAGCTTCGTGTGTAATTTAATCATAATTCTTTAAAATTTGAATAACATATCAAATGTTGATGGATTGCTTTCGCTCGATCCTAAACAATTAGTTCATATTCTTTGTGATAGACATCGATTCAACTTATCTGACGTAATCGTGATCGATTATTATATACTTTCTTTTTCTGAATGCCTTAACATACGACTCTAATTAATGTTAGGAAGAAATGGCCCTAAAATTTCGAATTTCTTATAGGCCCAATTTCAACCAAAAGAGACCAAGAAGCTTTAAGGCCTAGGGCTTTTTGCTTGGACAAACGAGGCGTGACAATTCGACGACACTTTGTTAATCTCAATCTGGGTTACTAGAAAGCATGCAAGCCTCCTCTGCTCTATTTGCAGATACCTCAGAAAAGTTAAATTTATGTATTTTGTCTTTTTTGTTTTGGAAATTGTGAAATTCCTAGAAAATCAATGACATACAAATTTGACGAGGGAGTTACATACAATCCTTTCATAATTTTTTTTTAAAATTTAAATGACACTCAAACTTTAGCAGGAAAATAAAATTAGTTATTTCTTTTTTTATCAAGTGAAGCTATACATGCTGTGAAGTGGCTGCATGGCAATTATCACCCTTATCTCTAGACTCCGTTTATTTTCTGAAAAATAAATAATTGAAAAAATATTTTTTTAAAATTATCGATTGTTTTGCTTATAAAAATGAATGACTAGAAAACATTTCCTCATCTATGAAAATGATAATGAAAATATTTTTATCAACTAATTATTTTAACTGATATAAGTTATCATTTTTGAAATAATATTTTTCAAATCATTCATTTTTCGTGGTAGCAAATGGATATCTGAGTAAAATAAAGTGTTTGGTAACTACACAAAATTTCTACTTTTGAAATAAATAAAAATAGGAATGCATTTGGTATGATTCACCAATTTTATTTTTTTTACTATTTCTTCTTGCTCACAGACCTCCGAATGCCGTCGGTGGTTAGACAGTGGGCGGCGACAAGGGTTGGGCAGAGGGCAAGTGGCAAGGGTGGCTAGCTGTTGGGCGGCGGGCAGCTGGAGGTGGCCACAGCAAGAGATAAGAACAAAAGAAAAAAAAAATTAGATTATTTTTAGAAATCGTTCCCGAGAACAAGAAGCTACTTTTTTTTTGTTTCTTGTTTCTTGTTTCTAGCCCAGATCTATTCCCGGAAACAACTTTCTATTCCTGAGAACCAATAAAAAAAAATACAAATTGGCGTTACCAAATGGATTGCTATTCTTTTTTTGTTTCGGGAAACAAAAAAACAGAAATTGGGGGAAATATAAACATTGCCATGTGTACCCCTAATCTCTTCTTTATGATAGCACATGCACAAAGATTTATGACTATGACTATATCGATTAAGATCGAATTTCTCTTCATTTTAGAAAGTAAATGATCAGTTTCGGTTATCCTCTTCTTAAAGATATTCTATGCATGTGTCAATGCCACTAATTTTTTACAACAAAATATGAGTTTTTTACTTTATACATCACAAAGGTATGTGCAACCACAAAGAGAATTTCAATTTGGGATATGAAGTGGGGGTCATTGTCTCGAGAAGTCCTCCGAGTAGATATTATCTCAAATAAATCTGTGAATTAACTTTCAAATTACATTTCCAGCTCGCCGACCGGCCAAATCTTTATAGTGCAAGTGTGACCCATGTGCTTATCGTGGCAGCAAACGTCGGGTGGAATTTCATCCGAAATGTTCCGAACCCAATTTGAAGAAACCCCAAATTGAAGACGAGAAAGAAACGAATCCAGGAGACTCATCGCGTTGTCATCTCCACGGAACAAACGTGAAGTGTGTAAACGCATTCCAGTCCTCCACAAGAATGGTGATGGTCTCCTCACCCGCGGGGATCTCTCCTAGGCCTTCAGCCTCCTCGGCCTCGACCATCTTCTCTCCGACCTCGAGTCGATCCTTTGGTCCGGCATCGAGCCGGCGAGCAACGGCCTCAGGCTCAACGATTTCGTCACTCCGCAGCAGATGATTAGGGAGGCCTTCGTCGGAGATGGCGGGTCCACGGCGGAGGCGGACGCAAAGCTTGCGTTTTGAAAATGAAGTAGAAATTTTGAAGACAAGAATAAAATTGACGGCAAGTCAAATGATATCGGGAATAAAATTGACAAGAATAAACTTGCACAAGCACGCTTGGGTTTTTGTCTGGGAGTTAAAACATTGAATGAACGGATGAAATTAATCTCATGACCAAAATCTAACCGTCATTGCGCATATGTGAACTACTGAATACTGATGAATTCAAGTTATGAAGTTTCATGGAATCGATAGGATATGATTTATATCTTCTCTTACTCCTAAGAGATTTACCAGCAACTGTTTTGAAAGTATTTATTCTCGTGAACCTCGTGCGGTGTTAATCAAGGATGACTCCCCTGAACACTTAGTCGGCTCGGATTTAGGTTCGATTGTTGTCCGAGATAGGATAAAGCCCTGATTACAAAATCCCATCTAAGGGATGAGACGAAGGTGGATATATAGCCAGCCGCCGTCGGCCTCCGACCATTATGCCGCCGTTGCCGCTTCTGCCCACCGCCGACCCTCATTTCCGAACAACCGATTGTGTTTCTCAACCGGACCTTCCCTGTCGAATCCCCACCTTTTGCCCAAATCTGGTGTGATGGCGAAGCTTTTACTCATCGTCCTTTTTGATTTACGACTCAGTGCGTGTCCTTTACGTTACATATACGCTTTACTTGCGAGGAAAGTGACCACCAATTTCGCAGTTTTTCACTCAGTCACGCGTTTATCCTCCTGGGAGTCGAAGAAATCAAGCCACTCATTCCGTCTTTTCTTTCGGTTCATCAATGGAAGTGACACGCAATGGTGAACTTCAGAGGTGGTGGCAGGAGGCAAGGTGAGGCGGTGGCACAGCAAGGTGAGCCAATGTCAATGGCAAGGCGACAATGGTGGGGGAAGGTAACTGCGACGTCGAGTTGAAGGTGGATGGGCAGAGAAAGAGAAGAATTTATCTCACATCCGCATTACTCAGAATATCTATTAAACAACATATGACATGTTACAAATCGCACCACGATCACATCCAATCTTATCATATCCCACAAAAAAAAGTCCAAATAACCATAATTTGGATATATCTGGATAAACTCTCCTATGGGTTGGTGGAACATAACTAGATAAGATCTGAGAAACTAAAGAAATATATGTTTGGAAATTGAAAATAAAGTTGACGTTTGCCAAACCTAAATCGATTGTAAGAGAGAGAGGGCGAGGGAAACGTTGGCGGCTGCGGGGGGAATGATGAGGGTGTTGATTCACAATTACATAAGATAACGGGAGAATTCTATTAGATTCCACGCCTTGCACAAGGTGAACGATGAAGTGTTGTAGATACATGCGAGCACCTTGTATTAATTAACAATTCCATGCCTCGACATTGAAGTGTTGTAAATAGGTTAAGGGAAAAAGGGTTATAAAAAAATCCTGAACAATGTCTTCTATGACATATTTATCCAAAATATTTTTTCCCGACATCAAAAACTCTAAATTTATACTTGTGCGACACATTTATCATAAACTTTTTTAATGACAGCAAAAACCCTAAACTTAGGAGTGTGTGACACATTTATCCTTAATTTGTACTCTTGTGACCCACTTAACCCAATATTTTGAGGTAAATTTGTCACAAGAATACAAGTTCAGAGTTTTTAATACCACAAAAAGAGAAAACTTATGGTAAATATGTCATGGTAGTTTAAGTTTGAAGTAAACGTGTCACACAGATATAAGTTTGTGGTTTTATGTATCACAAAAATAGTTTAGAGTAGATGTGTTACGGTTGGTATAATTCAAGGTTATTTTTGTGACTTTTTTTTTCCATAAGTAAATTCAAGAATAGATTTAGTAATAATAATTGCTCTGATGGATTTTGTTTATATACGTTTTATTTTGGAGGAGAAGAAGAAGAAAGAAGAGATGTGTTGGTCAAACTTAGGTCAATGACTCAATTGGCTGTGGAAGTGAAATGATTCATTGCTGTATGAAATGGTACAAGGAACGACTTTGTTCCAAAAGGTACCATGCTTAAGAATAATCTCGTTTTCAAAAGGTATGTCGTACCGAAGAGGTTCACTTTGTTGAAGAAGGCAGAACAGTATAATGACAAATCCATATCTATGACTATCATAGTGTCTCTTACTTTTCTACTATACTATATTTCACTCAAATCGAAAATTTACTAGAAAACTTTAAATTTATTCTTCTTATGCCATTTAGTTCTAAATATTTGAATTGTACTAATTTAGTCCCAAAACTTTTTCATGTTTTACTAATCAAGTCAATCATGCCAATTTTGCTCATAAATTACTAACGTGGATGCCAGCTACCCCATGTGGCATGACCGATGTAGGGCACCATATCACAGCTGAAGTTAGCATGTATAGCTTTTAATAAATAATAAATTTTGGAAAGATTCATAATTTTTGTTTTTTCTTTTCTTTTCATTTCTTTGCTTTTGTTTTTAAAATTGAGGGCTAGCAAAGGTCACTAATCAATCCTCATCAGCCGTAGGCTCAGGTTGCTACGCCCTTGCCAAATCTAGGAGAGTTGATTTGGGCATTGTGGCCTCTCCTATATATGGTTGAGATGGTCGTCACGCCCTCGTCGGCCACAGTAAGGGTTGGCCAATGACCATTGCCCGCTCTCAATGAAAAAAAAAATTATTTAAAAATGTTTTCAACATCAGTTGTGCCGTATAAGGCCATTGATAAATGATTTTTGGTCAAAATTAGCCGGATGGTTTTGATTGGCAAAATACGAAAGCTTGGCTGACTGGATTCGAAATCTATAAAATGTAAAAAGAATTAGGAATGAAAACACATCATTAAAAGGTTCATGACTGAAGTGATACAATTGCAATAGTTTTAGAATTTTTTTTATAGATAATTATCCCTACTCGAATTGAAGCGGTTTGAGTTCATGAGTGTAGAACATTTCGAAGGGTATCAACATTTTGTTACTAAAGAGAGCATATATGTTATAGTTAGTGTTCTCGATTCAACTATTTGCATGGCAACAGAAAAATTACTATTTCGAAGAAAGATTCCCAAGGGTACTTTGCCTCGTAATTATGCCTGTAATTTCTTCTTTCGACTTGATTTCCTCCATGCATAGTTCGAATTCACCTTTTTTACCTAACAAAATGCCGTCCAGTTATTTTTCTCACGTGAAATGCAATTCCTTTTCTTACCTCGAGTCTTGACTTTCTGTTTGTCGGCCGTGAATACGATGGCGGTTAGCAAGTTGGTCAAAAAGGCCTCGTGATTTTTCTCCCTGAAAACCTCTGCTGATTGCTCGTTGGTCACCATGAAAAGGGCTGCTCATTCTCATTCTCATTCTCATTCTCATCCTAACTCGAACTTCATATCTTTGACTATATGTCAACATCCACCCTTTCTATTTGCGACAACTTTCGGTCCTTTGGATGCTTCCTCGTGCATCCCACGAAATTTCTAGGAATGTGAATTCCCACTTGACTTACTGTACCGATCACCTTCGGTTGAGTGTATCTTGAATTGTGAAATAGATATCCGACCTAAATTGAGTTGTGATATCCAAATTGAAATTTATAATGGCCCTACTTGAGTTAAAAGATGGAGATTTAGTGTTAGTAGTGGAGGGCTTGGGCCATGTGGAGCATTATAAATATTATTTTTCTCACATTATCAAGTTTTAGAAGAGACAATAAGAGTTTTAAGGTTTTCTTGAGCCACATGTTTGTAATCCATGAATTTCCATGATTGTTTCTACTTCTACTCTTCCAATAGTTTTTTCCCGCAAGGATTTTTCATGTAAGTCTTTGTGCTCTTTTGTTCTTTACGATTTTAATTTCACTGTTGCTTCTGCACTGATTATAACACATTCCTTTTCCATATTGTTATGCTATGGGTTTCTCGTGCTAAAGCAATGTGATGAATGACTCGACCAATTTTTATGACAAGGGCTCGATTGAGCTCGAAAAACTTTTAGTTGGGACTAAATTTGCTCTTGGTATTCACTCTGATTATGACCATGGTGGACTTGAGTTTGAATGTCAATCTTGTAGAGCGGAACATGAGGAGAATGAAAAAAAAAGGAAAAGCAGAGAAGAAGCATTAACAGGGAGTGAACGGAGATGGCTCAATGGTTGGATCACAATGACACTCCATGTTACATTTTGATGAGCGCGAGGTTTAAAGAACTTTAGCAGGGGTTAAACGTCCGAAGTTAGGATGAACCCTCTTGAAAATGCTCTGTCCAACCGGTAAAAAAGAAGTCTCGAGTATGCTTAAGGAGGTGGCGATTTCTATTGCGACAAGAAAAGACGATTTGCAAAACATGATATGAGCTAACTCGAAAACTCAACCTGTTTCACCAATTTCGTTTTTTTAATGAATAGCAACTTTTGAGCAAGTCGAAATATTCATGCACGGACATACAGTGTTGGTGAATTACTCTAGATTTAGGTTTGGATATAGCACATTACTCCAAGCTAAAAGTCACGAAGCCTCCCAACTGATGGTAACTTTTGAGGGCCATGTCTGTCTCCGCCTGGCTCGAAGCAAGTGGGCGAACCGATTTGCACCCGTCTATAAAGATCAGTCGAGCATAATGTTTATAACGCCTCCAGCAGCAGTCCATATACATAAGATACACAGCTTAAGCACCCTGTTTAGTGTAATTACTTAAGAAATAAATTGATTAATACATGTAGAGTTGGACCTACTCTTTCCCATGACCTTGGTTGGTCAAGGAAGGTCAGGCGCTTGGTCCGTATTGAGAAGGATCTTGCAAGCAGGCTTGTACCCGACAAGCCCACAGAATAAGCAAAACCCTAATCAACTGCAAAACCATGGAATACAGAAGCACTGGGCAATTTTATATGCTACTTTTAAGACGATATTGTATAAAAAAGACCACAAGAATCTCTGCCTGCTAACTTCAGGAAGCGTAGGGAAAGAGGAAAGAAGAAAAAAAACAAAAACAAAAATTCCAGATGGGTCGAAATGGCTCCCAGCTTGTCGATTGTATACATTATTCATCACACAGGAATGCCACCATCAGCATCAGCGCAATTGCTTGGCCACCGCAGCTGCCGCCGTGGCCGCCGCCGCACCATTACCAGCTTCCGCTACTGTAGAATGTGAAAAGCGTCGCGTCGCTGAAAAGAAAATCTTAAGCAAGACAATGTAACGAAACTTTCTTGAACCTCGATCATCTCTCTGTCTGGGTCTCGCCATCGTTCAATTTCGCGCAAGTTTTCGAACGTTTCTTACACTACGATCCTCGTCAACACGTGCATCGGATCTGGGGACGCGGTCTTCCGGGTCCCTCCCCAACAAAAGTTTTGTGATGAGTTTTCGGTCGGGTGAACCACAGACAGCACTCGAGAAGAGGACCAGATGTTTTCTCATGCAAAAGAGCGATCCCCGGTCGTTGCCTCGAGAATCGAAATCAGACCGAAGTAACGACGACGTTGGGCAGTTCGGAGGGCGCGAAGGCGAGGAGGATGAGAACTGACATGATGAGGACGGGCACAAGGAGGAGCAGCGCCGGGGGCGGCGGGAGCGGTGGCAGTAGCAGCGGCAGCACCAGGAGCAATATCGCCAAGAGGGCCAGGAGCACGACGGATCTCGCGCTGAAGAACTTAACCATCAAAGCCTCCTGTTTCTTTTCAATGGCCTTCTTCGTTCGACGTCCGGTTACAAGTATATCGTCACGCCACCATTCGCACAAAACCATCGGACACAACTCTTCTTTATGGATGAGAGGGGAGAGAGAGAGAGATAGAGGATCGGAGGCAGGGAGGGAGAGAGGAACGTGAAGAGGGGTTTTAAATGTGGGAAGGTGATGACGGCGATCTTGTGGGGGCGTTACCGGTCCAAAAAAAAGGAGGAAAAACGCCGTCAGATCCTGAAGTTGTGTCCTGGTTCACATAACCGCAACGTATCGGCTCCTCTGATCAGAGTCGGAAACGAGTCCAACTTTGATCCCCAACTTTGACCAATGACTCCTCCTCTCTTCATTGCGCTTTTCTCCCCTTCGTTAATTCCCACTGTGAATTTCACGATTCACACGATTCAAACACTTTATAATCGGGTAAATTACCCCAAATGAAAAACATGATTCAAACCCTTTATAATCGGGTAAATTACCCCAAATTAACCAAACTATCCCTATATTCTGTGTAATTTTTCACCAAAACCCTGAATATAATGAAAATACCAATTTTTTTTTTGTAGAGTTTACTTGGAGTAAGCATTTTTCCAGAGTATAACTGAGAACTAAAGAATCGGATCGGTGGAAAGGGGTCCGATTCTAGGTTCTAAGGTATTCATGGTAGATTTCCTATTCTAAAAATGGAAGATATGTTCGGACATGTAGGTTTTAGGTTCTAAGTGAAATTGGGAACTTAGAACCTCAAATCATAAGCAAGTATCTAAGTTTTTCTTGTTCTATGTCTTTGCTTCCATAGTGTCCATTGATAAGTGCATAATCCAAAACCACTAGTTTGAACTTTCATGATCGGCGATATTCATGACTACGACTTTTACTTTGTTAATATTGCATACTTTTTATGTGTTTAAATATGAGTTGTTATCAATGGAATGTAACAAATGATTGGCATTAGAGCTAACAATTACCGCAATTGTCCAATTACAAGTATAGTTGGAACTTGAGTAGACCTTGGAACAAATACCAAAACTTGTGACATGATAGATTCCAAGTTTATGATATTCATGATAGGTTTTAGGGTAGAAATATGAGGGAATCTATTTCGATGGGTACGTTCAGTCATAAAATTTAAATTATTATATATATATATATATCTCAAACTTTATCTACGAGCATGTGCACCAAAATTGCACTTGGTAATCCCTTTGATTATGAGCATGATGGACTTAACTTTGTATGCGGATTTTGTAAAGCGGAATAAGAGGTATTTGGAGAAAGGAAAAGAAAAGAAAAAGTATAAACTGGAAGTGAACAGAGATGAGTCGAGTTCTATTTGTTTCATAAAAAATAAAATATTTAAAGAATCCTTGAAAGCGATTGCTTATATTTTGTACAACAAATGAATAAATAAAATATAATATTGAGATATAAATTATTAGTGATAATGAAAAATATATTTTATTGATTAATTATTTCAAACGATATATTTTGATGAATACGAGATGGAAAGACTTTTTTTTTTTTGCAGGGAGGGGGAGGCTTAAATGTCTCAAGTGAGGATGAACTCGTATTCCGTCCAATGGGAAAAAGAAAAAAAAAAGAAAAAAGAGAAGAGATTCAAAATGTGTGGCGACCTCGTCACCAGTATGTGGTGCTAGATTGTCATTACCAATAGAATTAAGGGACACTTGTTGATTTTTTTGTTCTTGCCATTGTAATCTCCTCGAATCAACAAAATGTGTTTCACTAAGCGTGTCAAAAAGTTATTTCACCAAAAGGTTGACCAAAAACCTTTTAAAAATGTGGATGGATCAATATGAATCAACAAAAATTCGAAGAGTCCTTTATTAAATTTATACATGACAGTAATTAATAAGAAAATTAAGGGAACAGAGAGGAGTCAGTCACAGCCACATATGACGGTCGACTTCTTGGGTTGATTGAAGAGTCTTTACAAAGAGTACACTTGAGGCATTTACAACCCTCTATTAACAGCCACATATGACGGTTACTAGATTTAAATAAAGATATAACCTTCTGCTGCTATTTATGGTTATAAAAAGGTACATGATTTCCTATTATCTAGCAATACTAATATATTGAGTTGGGCCTTTAACATATTATCAAAGCCATTACTATCTCTGTGGTGAATGTGCTTCTACACCCCAACAGTGAATTTCCACTTGCCGGTCGTAACTCAACTTACACATGAGAGGGATGTTGATGTCTTGTCCCACGTCACTTGACAACGGGTTCTCTAAGTACTTTTGATATTCATGGTTCTCTAAGTACTTTTGATATTCATATGGTCTCCCTACCTATTAGCTTAAGCTTTTAAAATATGCCTCCCCAATTGCATATTTTCGCGTTTTAAGCTTATGCTAGAGTCCAGCCTACATAAAAGTTATTTAGCAACACTTCTCTACAAGAAGTTAGAAAAGTCCTAAATCAGCGGCTACCAACATAACCACCCCATATTTACATTTGTGTCGATTGCTTGTTGTTATAAACATTGCAATCAAATTATCAAGTCTTGGAGAAGCTCTTAACAATAATTTTTACAATGTCGTTGATGATTTTCTTGCTAAGTTGTCGCCTTTTCTGTTTACACCGATAATTGGTAAGTGAACAATTGGTCACGGCGCTTGGTCCGTATTGACAAGGATCTTCCAAGCAGAGGCCCACGGATTACGCAAAACCCTAACCAAGGGATATACGCGTATCAGCATTTCAGATACTCAGCCTAATTTATAAATTCATAGAATCGCCTCCTCGTAATCTTTAGGGTATATGAAAGAAGGAACATAGAAGCACTGGGCAATTGCGTAAGCTATTTTCAAGACAGAAGTTGTTCGATAAGAATCTCTGCCTGCTTATGTCACAAAGCGTAGGAATCCAGATGGGTCAAAATGAATCCAAGCTTATTGATTGCAGACGTTATACATCCTACGGAAATGCCGCGTCAAACCAGATATTATGGATGCTTCTCGTGCGCATCCGCGTCATAAATTGATCACCGTCGCCGCCATTGCCACGGCTGCCGCATTACCGACGTCCGAGACCGCTGAATTTGAGAATCATCGCCGTCGCTGCATAGAAGATCTGAATCAAGAAGATGCAACGAAACTATCTTGA
Source organism: Melaleuca alternifolia (assembly GCA_019926035.1). Lineage (NCBI taxonomy): Eukaryota > Viridiplantae > Streptophyta > Magnoliopsida > Myrtales > Myrtaceae > Melaleuca > Melaleuca alternifolia. The sequence continues at coordinate 2,253,036 of JAGKPW010002178.1, forward strand.
ACCTCGATCGTCTGTCTATCTGGGTCCCGCGATCTTTCGAATTCGGGCGAGTTTTCGCACGTTCTTTCACCGCGGTCTTTATGGACGCGGTTGTTGGATCCGACGCACGCCATCTTCCGTTTCCCTCCCCAGTGAAAGTTCTCCGATAAGGTTTTGGTCGGGAGAACCGCCAGATGATACTCGGGAAAAGCACCGGATGGTTTTTCGTGCAAAAGCGATCCGTGATCGTCGTCCCGAGGTTCAAAATCAGACCGAAGTGAGGATAACGTTGGGCATGTGAGACGGCGAGAAAGCGAGGAGGATGAGGACCGACATGATGAGGATGGGTACGAGGAGCAGCAGCGCCGGGGGCGGCGGGAGCGGCGGCAGGAGCAGCGGCAGCACCAGGATCGATATTGCCAGGACGAGCAGGAGCGCGACGGACCTCTTGCTGAAGTACTTGACCATCAAAGGCTCCGGTTTTTCGATAATTTTCTTTGTCCAACACCAGATCGACGATACGTCACGCCTCCATTCGCACATGACATTGAACACAACTCTTCTTTGTGTGTGTGTGTGTGTGTGAGAGAGAGAGAGAGAGAGAGAGAGAGAGGGATGTGAAGAGCGAGGCTTTCCCTTGGGACGGTGACGGCGAGCATCTTATGAGGCGTCTCCGGTCCAAACGGGAAGATGGAAAAACGCCTTCACATCCTGATGGTATGTCCGGGTTCAGACAACTGCAACATCTTCTCTAAATCAGCAATGAGTACAACTCTGACTAATGACCCCTCGAGTCTTCATTATGCTTTTCGCTTCTTTAAACTCCCACTTTTCCACATTTTTCTACGATTGTCTGCGATCCACACTGTTCGTGGTTCACGATTGAAGTACCTCCTTGTGATCGAAGGGAGGCAGGAGAAAATAAAATATCTTGATTCGCTTCCAGTTGCGTAATCGATTGGACAGATCACGCCCCCCAACATCCTTTAAGAAATTTCGCTATCCTAGTACAGGACTTTGCATACGACAGGATGGCGACATTAATGCAGAGATTATCGATGAAGTTGTTCACCGGTCAAAAGGTTGAAGGAAATCGATCGATGAACCAGACGACACTTCGAAGGCAATGGTCCGATAAAGTCATCGGCGGTGCATGATTGCCGATATTGCTTATTGTTGAAGGCCTGCCATTAATGACAAAAATGAGATTGGCCAACGCGTCGGTAGATAATGAAGGGGGTGGATGGAGACGAACAGCGGTTATGCCTATAATCTTGAAATTCATCACTCATTGTGGATAATCACCATTAAATGATAGAGAGTTGTGTCTTAATCCTCAGAAAGCAAGACTGCTTATCAATAATTATAGATAGTGATAGGGAGTTATTTGTATGCGCAACTATTTGTAGACAATTGTCCATGGTGGGATGTAAAAGCCCACATTGCAATCGTTGTGAAGCTCCATCGGTCGGCAACATGACTATTGTCTTATTCAAACTTACTTTCTTCTTAAATTAAGGGCTAATGACACAAATGATTTTAAATTTGGCTCAACGAGTAATATGTTCTATGAATATTAAGTTTATTCAATATGATCTTTGAACTTTAGTTCAACCTCCAATGAGATAATATTGAATATTTTTATATAACTACGTGATTAAGTTGAATATATGTCAAAAGTTCAAAGATCGTATTAAACAAATTAAAAGTTCATGGATAATGTAATATTGAGCTAAAATTTATATATCATATTGAATAAATTAAAAATTTAAAAATGATATTACAAATTGAGCCAAAGTTCTTAAACCGCTTATGTCTTTTTTTCTTAATTTTCTGTGAATTTATCCTTTCGGCAACTCTAAAAAATTTTGCACCTTGTACCTTTATCACAATCTGTAATTACCAACCGGCATTTTACATCATCGTCCACAATAAACAGAGAACCATTCCCATTCCATTCGGCAAGGTGGAGTTGGAATTTTCAAATTTTTTGGCGAAACGCCAGTATGGAGGTCGCAGCCATCAACTGAGAAAAGCTGCCCCCTTTTCTTTCCACACACGGCACAGCAGCTGCTCCAGAGCGGCTTTAGCTGATAGAACCACGAAAGTGAAGCAATCTTGGCCGAATCCGACTGGAAGTCAATTTGTTTTACCTTCCTCTTTTGCTTTTCTTCACTTCACCCAATTTCCACGAGTCGGCCATCAAAAGTCACAATTCAGACTTTTCCTATGGGGACGCTGCATCCGAGGGTTTCCACAAAATGAACCAGTTACCCCTGCCGTGGGTTTCTGTTTGTAGGTTCAAGCTCGAGACTTAGTTATGACACAAGGTCCATAATAATTGATCGAATGTGAATCGAGTTTCGAACTCCGAGTACGTTTTAGGCTCGCGACTAATAAATTATCGGCTTGGCTTGACTTTTCAACTCGATTGCATACCTATTTAAGGCCTTGGCAAGAGCGGAGTTCTATAAAGTTTCAAGGGTACAAAGGTTAGACGAAATTTTTTAAAATAGATGTTTGACGGACTTGCTCCCTACTAGGTTGATTATATAATGATATCATGATCACTGTTAGAATATTTACATATTCAAATATATCTTCATATAAGAACGTAAACTTCACATAATCTCACATGATATATTTTAAGAAAATTATGTGTTCAAATTTTTCAGTCTATTTGTCTTTCCAATTACATATTTCCATGCTTTAAACTCTGGCCAAAGTCATTTACATATTAAATCGCTTAAATTTTTAAAATGGTTAAAAGTAATCTCACGAAATCCCTCTATTATATTTCTCAATCACAATAGAGATGTAACACTTCTTGTCAAGATTTTTGTTTTTGTTTCTGGCTACCTAGATGCATTGTATCTAAAAATTTGTCTGAGAGAAAAGCAAAGAACATAGGTCTTTGTCCATTCATGAGTATTAAAAAATTATCAAACATCACTTAATTGGAGCTGTGTAGAGCCCCGTCAATAATCTTCTTGAGGCAGCCATTTCACATGGCTTTAAGGAATACAGGCAACCACCATCATGAATGGTCCATCCTTTTTCTCAACCGGATTGATCCGCCACAAATTCAGGACCAGGAAAGGAGCAGATGCCATGCACATCCAGCCACTACACGTTACGACCTCCCACATGTTCAATGCATGCCGTCGATCCATATCCGATTCACTGTAACACGGATGAAATGCAAGTTTCAGAATGACCCACGTCGTCTTCTTCTTTGTCCGCCATCCTTTTTGGAAACCAACGACGTGGCTCCCTCCCCTTTGCCTTTTGCTGTTTGCTTCTTGTCTGGGCAACCCACGATGCTTCCTCGGAACCCTCATGGCGGTTCATGTACGTTCGTTTTCCTTTGCGTTGCTGTTCAGATGACTCAACATGATGATGAAAGCCCTCTCTTTCGAGGAACATGGTCAGAACCAGTACTTCTCACATTGTGTCCATCGTTCGTTGTCTTATGTGACAGGCTCGCATGGTTTCGTACTCGTCTTGCTTATTTCTCACATTGTGTCCTTTTCTTTTTTCTATTTCTTACATATTTGTGTTGTTTTTATTTAATTTAATCATCTAGAACCTTCCCAAATGCAAAAACGTTGACCATAGAGAACTATATTAGTCTTGTCATAATGTGCTATATAGTTCAAAAATTATTTTCAGGTTTGATGGGAAAGGCAATGAATACCTTTGTGGTGAAAAAAAAAACACGGGCTTTCTCATTTTAATGTAGCCTTCACTCTTGTCGAGAATTGTCTATTAGGTATTTTGGCTTGACCATAACATCTATTGTATTATAAAAAAAATATTAAATTTATTACAATTATATCAATTTAGCCATCAACCTTTCAATTGTATCAATTTAATCCTAAATAATTTTATATTTTATTAAAAAAATTTGAATAATTTTCCCTTTTTCAACGACCCATAAATGCATCTTGAGCATCTAATAGTTTTTCAATTTTACCCCCATAAAAATTCCATAAACGCTACAAGAGAAGCTATTATCCCACATTTCCTCAAATTTTGCCCCATAGTTAAGTTAGAAACCGTGTAGTCATTGAGAAATAAGTAGTTCACAAACTAAATCCAGTTGTTATATAATACAAAAACCATACTAATATTTACTTAGATCAATCAAATTCACAAAAACATATCATTAATTATTAACTTTTCCTCCACTTAAGAGGAGTTCTCGATCTGCGTAAGGAGATCATTATGTCATTTTCCCCATAGAACTACGTTTGAAAAATTACCAAAAAAAGTTTAAACTTATTACAAATATGCCAATTCAATATTAAAACTTTTGATCAATTAGTTGAGTTCTAAACATTTTCACGTTTTATTAATTGAATTCATCATGTTAACTTTTATCAAATATTAGCGAGTGGATGCCTGCTAACTTACGTGGCATGACCAGCACTAATGTGGATAATTACTGCAATTTAAAAAAAATTCATATTTTTAATTCTTTTATTTTTATTTTTATTTTCCTTTCTCTGTTGGTCGCCATGGCCAGCGACAAGCCAAAGGCGAAGATTGACCTTGCCAACTTAGGGCAAGGCTTGCTTGGTAAGCTTGAGCCTCTCCCAACGAGGGCGAATCTCAGCTGAGACCGGCAAGAGCTCATCAAGATATGGCAAAATGGAGCCTTGCCGGCCTTGGGTAAGGAAAGGGTGACCGGAAAAGCAAGAAGACAAAAGAAAAAATCAATTCTTTTAAAATAATAAAGAATTGATTTTTTATTAAAAATAATAAAATTATCCACATTAACGTTAACCATGTTACTTAGATGGCTAGCATCCACGTCAAGAATTTATGTCTATAATTGATTAGATTGACTCAATTGGCAAAACGTGAAAATATTTAGGATTCAAGTAATATAATTAAAAGGTTTTAGAACTTTGTCTTTTTTTATTGTAATTCTTCGAAATGCATCCAGGTCCAATGAACCGATGCTTTGCATTTTGTCCTCATACTAACCACGCTGACAAATCTAGATGCATGTAAGACATTCGCAATGCTTCTACCAAAGAACATTCGACGGGTCAAAGGGGGGGAACGATCGATTCCACTCATGGGCGGTCCCTTTTACCTCACACAAAAACGTGGCCCCCATGATACTTCATCCTTTGGGAAACGAAACCCGAGTTATTATTACAAATGATGTCTGACCAATGCTCCATCAAGATAAATGCATGCACTCCGATGAGAAATGTGGCCTCTATGATTGAATTCCACCATCTTTCTTCGGTGAAACCCCAACATCTTGCCTGATCCAGAAGGGGAAAATAATTTGTGAGGGTGAGAATTTTCGGTCGAATCATTGTCACTGTGTGAAGTTTCAGCAGAATCATTGTCCCAAACTTCGCATCATGTTCAGTGGACTTAAGCTGTTGTTTTCCATCTTCATCTTATATCAATTTTGATCTCCCTTTGTCAACTCATGTAAGCTCATTATGGTACTCAGTATTCTTACTATGGTATATCGGTGCGCACTAATTATACTTATTAGGGTACTCAAGTGAGCTCGGGGAGAGAGAGTGTGAATAATAAGCAAGGCAGTGTTATTCAGGTACATGCCCATGGATATTAGATGAAAGAAGTCTCACTCGAAAAATGTGAAAAATATCTTTATGCTTAAATATTTTCACAAACAATGAAAATATTTTTCTCATTCATTTTTATAAGTAATATAAGTGATTATTTTTAACAAAATATTTTTCTAGATCGATAATTTTTCCTGAAATAAAAGAAGCCCGGGATACATGCTAAACTTGGCTGTCAAGGATACATTACATTGTTTGATGCAGCAGAAACGAAGATATTTGTTACTGTATACATAAGTTTTTAACATGAAAAGATAAGGTACGAGCAATGCATTTCAAATTAAAAGTTACAATTTTATATTGTGATATCTCCTGCATCATAATCTCCACTTGAAATAAAATATGATAAAATTTACGGCATATGTTTGGGGTAGTTTCAAATCAATGCATTATCGACGCAAACTTCTAAGTTCCTTCGCGAAATCCATTTCGAAGGATGTACACGAACATTGTTTGTCTCTGTCACGAAGATTCGACAGAATGAACGATCTGTGACCACACAAGACGCCAAGAACAGTCGGGCAAGGAGTTCCCAGGGGAGGTGAACCCATGTCAAGTCCTTTCGTGTCTCTTCAAATATCTGGTCAACGCTACCCCCAAGAAGACCCCATGAGCAAAAACCCTAATTCCTGCTGACTTTTGTATCGATTAACTCTGTCTTCAGTTTCTGCGCATGCAGATTCTACCTTTTCATGTCCAGATTATTTTCTTGCTAGATGGGAGTAAAAATTCGTACTTATTGTGAGTGATATGACCAACCGCGCACGGCGAAGATTTTCCGAATTACTGTCTCACTCAATAGAAAATCCGTACATAGATTTATAAAAAGTCCAACTTATTGTGTCGATAAATGAGCTTGTTACCGTGCAGTACAATACACAGATTTATGCGAAGTTGGCTGCCTTGATCCACAATCAAAGATCTACAGAAATCAAGGATAGAAGATCGATCCTAAGAAAATTGATACTAGTAACATGGTCAGGTCTTTCTGGACCTCGAAAAAACCCTAGCCAATTTTGTGCAATGTTTTTGCTTTCAAATGTAAAGAACTTGGACACCTCCCCTTGGGGATAATATTATCAAAAATCTTAATTTGGCGAATAATTTCCGTGTCGCAAAAAATCTAAAGTGCCACATTTATCCAAACTAGTTTTTGTGCTTTCAAAAATCCTAAACCTGTAGATCAGTTCCACAATTATCTCAAACTAATTTTTCTGTTATAAAAAAAATCCCAAATCACCAAAATTTTGGATTGGGTAAAATCTACTAAAATCTACCTTGAGAGCTCTCTCAAGTTTCAAAGAACTGCAAAATCATAATTTTTCGTGGCATTTTGAGATTCTTTATGATATAAAAATTAATTTAGTGATAAATATAGCACTAATTTACTAATTTAGGATTTTTAAAGACACAAACATTAGTTTAAAATAGAAAAAAATATTAGTTTAAGATAAATGTGACACGATGTACTAATTTAAGATTTTTTTGTGGTATGAACTTCTTATCGTTTTGACCTTATCAAAAAAAAAATATTATCGTTTTGCACATTTGAAATGGTTGCTTGTTCGTCTGGCTTTCCCTTAAATATAAAAAAAAATTAAGTTTAGTTGAGGAAAGATTACATTCTCGTCGTCATGAATGGTGACGCAAGTGGAGGTCGGTGCCTCACGTTTCTTTAAACAAAGTTCAATGCATCTCTTGTACGCGCAGAATCGGCCCCCACCCGCACCTGTGCTGCATGCTTTTCCTAGGGATTGAAAGCGGTAATGGCAGAAGAAGAAAGAGTGTGGGGAAAATATTCCCTCCGTTTGCGTGGTTAATTCTCAACCTAACTTGTACAAGAAAGCATGATGATATCGATCTACATCTTTTGAGGGGCACCTAGGAAAACATCGATAAACCTAATCCTGAGCTCAGATTTCATGCAAATAGATTTAATTAGTCAAATTTATCGCATTTCGATGACCTTTCTCATTTGTGTAAATAGTTAAGTTTGAGATAATGGTAGATATTTAAAGTCTAGATCGAACCTAGAATTAGGGTTACAATCTAGTAATCGAATCGTAATTATTTTGTAAACACAGGCTAATTATGATGTCCATCAGAAGATATTTCTTTCCCTTTTAAGATAAGCAAAAGTACAAACCCACGGAAGGATGATTGGGGTCATATCATGCAGAACGAAATCATGTCATTAGCATAAGTCTAGACAGCGTTCACGGGCATAAAATTACTGTGGCGGCACGATGATCAACTTGGGCACGTTCTCCGCGATTGAGTTGTGCTTGGTGATTCTTTCTTTTTTTCCAAATCAGGGTGCGCTTAAGTCTGTCTCTTTCGTCGCGATCGAGTTGCTCAGGATGCAGATTCTTCCGTCTCATTGATGTGCCTCAGCAACTGGGGTTTCAACTTGTATCGTAGAAAAGAAGGGAATTAAAAGACTTGCAAGAGCAAACAATTGAGTATCGTATCCACTCCTTTTATATGTTTTTTTAAATTGCAAGTAAAGGTAAAAATAAAGCCAAGTTGGGGAAGAGATCAGGAGAATTCATGCACCTAACCTGCAAATGGCCATATCCTGATTGTAGCTAGAAAGCTTCACAATGCATGCATCTATCTTGTTTTGTGACGAGAGGCTAGACTCCGAGATTTCTTTGTTTGAATGAAGTTTATTCTTCTATTGAATTATGGGCAGGGAGGGTCCAGCAACGTTAGCAACTCTTATGCATTATAGGAGGTAATTTCCACACCTACAAAGAAATGTTGTTCGAGTTGCAAGCACCACTTATATGGCCAACCGTTCGAGGTTGGCATGAAATTTACCGCAGCATCCGCGACGCACATATGTATCCAACTTTTTCTGTATAAAATTGGATAGATTTCTCCACAGAATTCTTCCTCTCTTGAATTTCACACTTCGTTTTGGTGGGAATGAAGATGTAACTTCCTTTTGCGCGTGAAATCAAAACGACCAATGGTAGTGTTGATTTCTATATGCAGTGATGCTTTGGACATGATGTGCACCGAACATTATTGATATTATCTAGTTTGAGATTGCATCTTAAAATTAGTAATTTCATTAAATATGTACCTCGACAAATTTATGGGTGTTTCAATGTAGGCAGAACTTTCTGTGCTGTTGAGGATTCTAGCGGCTCTAGGGGATCACCATCGCTCCGCTTTAGGAAAATAGTAGTATGATGTCATTAATAAGCGGAATCCCTCTTCGACTTAGGTTCACAACTCCGACCTAAATGTTTAAGGGATGTCAAATGAAAGAATGGGAGAGTAAGTCTGTCCGAAGAGTATCCGCATGTGTACTAATTAACCCGCATGTGTACTAATTAACGAACAATAAGCACGAATAGATTCAATCGACACTCCGATCTAATGTTGGGTAATTCCGATCCGGAAGCTTAATTTATAAGCAGTAAGGGAGAAAAAGGTTCTTGGAAGATCTAAATCGCAGTTATGGTGATGAGGTAAAAAAACCAACCTATATTGCCATTGATGCTTCCGTGATGCTCGCTAATTTTTTTGCCTTGTTCACGATAATCGCAAGAGATGAATTGCGCGCGTGATCTATGTGAATAAAATGATTCAATATCTTTTACTTCTCAAAAACGATGAAGGACGGGGTATTGTTTTATAGCTATGAGATGATAGTTAGCAAATTCAACGAGTGAACTGGAAGAACCTCCCGTTGCACACGTTTCTTTAAATTGTTGCTTACCCTGATTGACATTCGCGGGACGTACATAGGCTAATTAATACCAATTCGTTTTGTCAAATCATTTAATTTGACATGAGTCAGAGCTTCTTTTCTGTACAAGACATGTTCAAATTGGAAATGTGAGGAAAAAATGTCTTGTTTTAATAGAACACTAGTTAACAAAAATTCGCAGTACGTGCTATGTTTGATTTGAACACATAGTTTTCCTTCTTCTGACATTACATTTGAATTTTTTTTTTCAGAAAGTCCATTTTGACAACAAGATCGCAAATCTCTAATCACTTATTTAACCACGAGCTTGGCAACCCGATGAAGCCGATAGGCTCGCTAATCAGAAGGGTGAGCATGTACGACGATTTATTATTTCAGGATAATCGGGCCTAGGTTAATTAATTGGTCGCAGTTTATATTTTATTATGTCCTAGTTTATACATCAATATCAGTTGGCACAAGGAAGTGCTACATAAACTGTTCTTTAACGATTGTTTTACACTTGATTACGACCAATCGTTGGTGTTTTACGTTGTACTCGATATGCTATAGAAGTGCCTCTTGGAGTTGTCAGGCTCGATATCAGACTCTTTCTTTTACAGGTCCTACCAAATTTACTTATGCTTACATTGTTGCTTGGATTTGGTGATCCCTATTGCTAACATGAAAGAACACGTAGATTATACCTTTTAATCCCCATTCTTCCTTACCTAAAGATTGGTAATATTACGGAGGCTTGATGCATGAACCTACCTTTAGTAAGATTGAGAATATTCATACAAACTCAAAATGTACAAAGAAGAAAAGTAAGAATGATACACTTATTCCACGAAAAATAAGTTTAGCTGACAATATCTCTGACTTGAGCAGAGATTTTTGTATGCTAGGTGAGGTCCACCTATTAATAGGAAGGTGGAAGTCCAATCTTGGCGGTAGAACAATAAGTTTAGCTCCTTCTCTTTCCCTTTGCAATTCACACCAACTAATATAAAGCCTTTGCTTTTTTTTGGTGTCCCCTAGCCGTGAAAGTCCACCTTTGTTTACATATCCTCTCTTGTCCCCTGGCCAAGTAATATATCACATACCCACCTACAACTATCACTGTAAGCTTCCGCATTCCAACAACGAGTCAAGAATCTTGCATCAACAAGGAAGTTCATCTCATTATCATCATCATCATCCACAAAATGATCATCTTCATCAATTAAGTCATCGAGATCTAAATCACCCTCATGCTCAACTGTTATGTCATTACCTAAAACGTTGCTAGCGATAGCACCCTTACCAACCCCCTAACCAACGCCCTCACCCTAACTATGTCACCTACCTCATCAACTACATAATGTCCTCTATATACGTAAATAAAGCCATATAATAGATTTAATTGAAAACTAGATCAACAGCATTGCTCTCCTTCCATATGTATGTCCACCCCTCACTTAGCTTGCTGAATTCTGATAAGGCTTGAGCTCGATCTCGCCGATTTAGAGACTTCTTAAGAATCTTAAATATGAAGCTTCTTGAACTTACTATTTATCCCATTCTCGATATTTCTAGTAAAGTTTTCATAGCTTGTTGAACTGATATCAACTTTTACTAAATCAAACTTCCTCCGGACATATTTAAACATTGGATTATATAAAATAGGGGAAGGATAACACACTTAGTTTGGGACTACGACAACATACCTTTTAATCATTCTTCGCCGGCTTCGAGACCACCACGTAATGTTGTTGCTTAGCACTACCGACAACACAATCAAACTAGGACAAAAACACTTGCTTGTGTTCGATACGAGTTGTGATGAATGAATCAAGTCTTAATTGGATTCTGGCGAATCGAGTCTTCATCCACAAGGACAGGCGAGCATCGAACAAAGATATTAGGGATTGCAATGGATGAAGGCGTGAGGCCAAAGGAGGCTAGATCAAGGAGGCCCGCTAATGAGAAAAAAGAATTGGGTTGAGGGAAATGGCAAGATGGGATTGAACCCAGGGAAAATTGGCGATAACTTTGGGGCGATATCAAACTAGGGTTAGGGTGAAGATTGATTTGGTGAGTTCCTGCGGGTTCATTCAAAATGGAGTTCTTTTGGTATTTTTTAAGAAAGGAAATGTTGCCGTTTTGGGAGAGGGAAATGGCATCATTTTGCTCTCTAGCATCCATGTCAATGCTAGCCACCACTAACTTGGAATATCCATAAGAAACTTTTCCAATTAAAAATGGTTGATAAATTGAATTGGCACAACTACAAAATGCTCAGAATTCAGTCAGTCTAGTTAAAAGGGTTTAAAACTGAATTTGTGAAAATACAATATATTTATTACATTTTTTGTTGTTTTTTCCTCATTCTATTTGAAAGGATACGCATGCTACATATTTCATTCACTAAGATATAATGTGGTTTATCATGCCTATCATCTCCATATTGTAAAGGCACTGACACTTACAACTTTTTCCATTTGAGCATGCTTACGCATTTGTAATTTTATTTTTTCTTTCTTAAGGTAGGCCTGGCTCAATTTGATGACTAAAAAAAACTTTATGTGGGTGTCATGGTCTGATTTCTCTCATGCCCTTGTGGACTAAAGAGTGGAGCTTTGTGGCATCGAGATAAAGAGTAAGTCATACAAAAAGGATGATATAACTAGTTCATGGAGTAGCATTAAGGTGTTTGTGCTAAGAATCCTGAATTTGAATGAATGCCATCTCAGAGGATCTTTGAACACGGGGTTAACCTCTCATGCACAAATTGGTCGAGCGTCAATTTCCTTCTCTTTATGAGGCCATAGAAGTTCAAAATCAGTTGTTTTATGGAAGTCATTTGCATGCCTCGCTCAAGGGACTAGATGTTCAAGCTATAAATGGGGCATAGTATGACTTGATGCAATGATGCAATTCACCATATTGTTTTAGTGAACAATCTATAAAAAGAAAGTTGGCCCGGTGTTCTTGGCTAATTAGGCTCCATACATGCTATTTCTTGACCAAGAATCTATTGGCCTGTGACAAATGGTATCAGTGTAAGATCCCTCCATTAAGTATATGATTCATCAAAAGATTATTTTCTTCTTGATCTTATGAGGGTATGGGGTGATAGCCGTGACTAGAGGGCTTGGATAAGATACAACTCTTAATAAGCTTTTAGAATAGTAATAGAGACGAGAATAATTCCTCACCAAATAGAGAAACACTCTTAGATCATAGGTGAATCTCAAGAGAAGATATGCTACCATGTTTCAAGCAAAGGGAGAAACCTCTATTGATATGCTAAGATCAAGAGAAGCCTAGTCGGTGAAAGAAAGTGTCACTGAAGGAGTATAATTGACTCAGAATGCCACATTTGTTAGGGAAAGCACAAACGATTGGAGATTCATGAATAACTTTGACCGATGGAAGATAACTATAAAGTGTACTAACTTGTTCTGTTGGGCAAGCATTCACTGTCATGTAGTCCCGATGGAGTGATACTAATGGTTTTGGGTGCAAAAGAGCAACAGAACAGCCCGCAACGTGGGTGTTGCAAAATTGGGTGGCAAAGAATGTCATGATCTGGTTTCCCTTGTACCCTAACGAGTGGAGCTTCGAGGCATTGGTGAAGAGTGAAGATGCATAAATGATGATACAACTAGTTTATGGAAGTGGCATTAGGATATTTGTGCAAGGATTCAAAAAAATGGAATAAATATCATCTCAGGGGATCTCTGAATGAAGAATTATCCTTCTGTACACAAAATGGTCGGAAGCTAATGGTTTTCTCCTAATAGGCCATTGTAGGCTGAAACCAATTATCTTATGGAAGTAATGTACATGCCTCACTTGATAAGCTAGATAGGTGAGCTCTAGATGGGGGTGGTGCAATCTTGCATGAGGATGCGATATGTCATACTATTCTTACAAAAGATCCATAGAAAGAAGGTTGACCCGGTATTCTTGTCTCGTTAAGCGCCCGATAGGTTATTCTTAACTTCGACTTGTGACATAAATATGAATGATTGGGCTTGCTAGACCTAGCCGCCTTCATTCGCATGATATAATTCATGCATCGTCATTAGATTTCATGATGACTCACTAATCTAAGACATGATTCTTACTTCCACTTGTGTACTAGTAAGCAACGTGTAGATTTAGCCGACTGCTGCTATGTTTGTTTTTATCAACTATAAAAGAATCTCCATTTTCTTTGTCGACCCCTAGTAATTTAGTCCTTAATTGAAAATTTCCCTTTTTAATTGTTTTGTACAAGTGCATCAAAAGTCGTAAATATGTTGCAGAAGTGTAGTAAAGTCCGAAAATTCAAATAGTACAATCAAGCCCTAAAACTAGTAATATTTGTGTAGCTAAATTCCTCTGTGAGCTCCACCCAAAATGATGGATGGAAAATGATGGGAAAAATTACCTAATTAGTCATAAATGTATTAGACATATGTAATGCAGTCTTAAGTAGATTTTTTAATTTGACCAATTTAGTCTACAAACTATGTGCGGAATTTCAATATAGTCCTTCCAATTGTCTTATTGGACCGCTACATTAGCGATTTTCGGCGAAAGTTAACCAGGAGAGTTGCATTGAAATTTTCCACAAAGGTTTACAACTTAATTAGCTAAATTAAAAAATTTATGACTAAATTGACATTCATATAATAAATTTGGGATTAATTGGATAATTTTCCCAAAGTGATGATGTACTACTACAAAGTTTGGTTATCTTGCTTCCAATCTCAACCACAATAGTGCTACTTATATATGTAACAGTAAACCCCTTCATAAGTAGATCTTGATAACAACAGTCTCACCTATCTATTCAAAGGGCGGTCCAATGGAAAAGCTAACTTCGAAGAAAACAGTGACAATGATCTTATTATCGACTATTGAACACGCAACGGACAAAAATATGTGACGATGAAATAATGTACAACAATCAAAGCGATTGAACCTAAGAAATTGAAGAATTTGACCATAAAAAGACACCCTTTTTTCTGAAAAAAGCTATAAGCAGGTATTGGCATTCCTGTGCGATTCCAAAGCCAAATGCAGCATTGACAATGCAGTGAATGCCTGACGGGAATTAGGTGAAGGAATCTACGTTCCTCCGACGAGCTTTTTCCTTCCTATTCCCAAGATTTTTCCCTTCGAACGTTACTTCTATCTCTGCAATTAGAGCTCGCATGAAGAAGATGAGTCTTGGAGGAGTAATTACGAGATTTGAAGGGTTAATTGGTGAAGAAACATTGTTTCAATCCATTATGCCCGGACTCAATTAAGTAAACAGTCACATCGAAGAGATAATTAGTAAATAAAGCCATGTCATCATTTTTTTCATCAATTTAGACGAAGCTAACGAAGGAACCTAGTAAGATGGATTTTATGAGTTATAGGACTTATAGGACTTGATTGTATTTTTTGAAAGCTTTAAAATTTCTATTGTATTTTCGCAGCAAAAAAAAAAAAGGCATATGTCCGTACTTTGTTTAGTCGAAGGCGTTTGCCTGGTTGGTTCAACGTTACCATATTTGACTGAATCTTAATAAACTCTAAGTCAAGCTAGTTGGGCAGTTTTTGCCCAAAAAAATTACATGATTTGGAGGCCTAATTCCATAAAAAATAATCTAATTTTAGGTCTAGTCTCAATTCTATCCCGAACTTTTTTTTATCTCATAAAAACTTCCAACTTTAAATTCAATCCTAAATCTATCACGAACTTCTTCTTTTCTTTGAAAAATCTCAAACTTTAGATCCAGTCCCAAATTGCTCCAAAATTTATCTTGTGTAAATCAATTTTCAATCTGTTTTCTATTCATGTAGTTTAATCTTAATTTGACGTGATATTTCTATATTGATAACAAATTCACATCAATAAGGTGACATTAAATATTATTTTTAAAATGAAACCATTCTAAAATATAAAGATTAGGAACGGCTAATGATCATTTTGGATGAAAGGCTAATCTGAGCAAATTTGGAACTTGGGTGTAAAGTGATAATTTTTCTCGCAAAAAAAAAAGTTTGGGGTAGATTTGAAACTAGATCTAAAATTTAAGGTTTTTTTTTTTGAAACAAAAAAAGTTCAGAATTGATTTGAGACTAGACTTAAAGTTTAGATTTTTTTAGGAAATTAGGCCCTGGAAACATAAAAGGCTGCATCGTCCTTCAAATTGTCTAGGTGTGTGGTACTATTTGATGACCGATTGATTCTTAGGTCATTCGCACTGGATAATTATAGTCATACAAATCAATGGCTCTTGAGGTGGCCTCAACAGGGGGACTTGAGATTGTCACTTCTCGAAACGAAGGCCAAGTGCTTAGCCATATTGCCAATCTTATGAAGCTGACAAATCAAAAGGTCGAGTCCTAGAAATCCTCTCTCTCTCTCTCTCTCTCTCTCTATCTAGTTGCTCAGGAAGCAAGTCGACGTTCTTCTTCCTTTCGTCAAACCTGCTCAAATCCACGAGGTATTTTGAATGGATGGGGAAGAATGACTTAGAAACTATATTTCTTCTGGAAGCCCACCAGAACATACATTTTAAATGGTCTAAGAAATCTTTTTTTTTTTGTGTGCAAGATACAATGGCTATTTGAACTGGGCCCTAATGCCTTGTAGAGTTTGCATGTTTCAACATCAATATAATTACTTACCTTTCTCAATAAAAAAATGGTCATTTGAACCAGCTAATGCACTTATTTATAATAGTAATAGGATGAGGCAAACGTGTAAAAGTCATTGTTTTTGCTTATCGTATTGGTCGCCAACATATCGACGTCGTCCGCAAATCTGCACTGCCCCAGAAAATAACTTGATTTCAAAAGGCAAAAATGCAGGTCATAATTGAATAAAAAATCCTGTTTTTCTAATATAATAAGCCCGTCACTAAGCTGACCGCAATGTTCTGAGTTGAACATTTGTGAACATTTGGTCATACGTACAAGATTTGTTTATTTATTGCAGAGGATAATGGCAGTCGAAATCTAAGAAATTTCCAGGTGTTTCTTTCACACTGACGTGCTTCAGGTTGACATTTCAAGAGTAAGAGACCATATTAATCCTTGGCCAGTCGAGCAAATCTTGGGTTCTTCCCAGATTCACGACTCCACCTTTAGTCATGTCGTGCTCGATTTTCGTCATGCTCTTGCTTCTAAAGGTGGCGTCTTCAGACGCCGTTCAGGCGAATTTCAGCTTCTATGGGCTATTAAAACTGGAAGGCATCCAAGAGGTGGATTCCAATGGTGTAATCGTCACAACAAACTCAACGGCACAAGATGCCGGCTACGCATATTACAGCAGTCCCCTTCAGTTCAAGAATTCCTCGGCTGGAAATGTCTTCTCTTTCTCTACGACTTTTGTCTTTCCTGTTCCTTCTGCAGACCTTTCGAATGGGAGCAGATTTTCCTTCATCATTTCACCCTCTAAGGGGACTCCTGGAATCTCGCCAAACAGTGATGCCTTGTTACTGAGCAATTCCAATGATGGGAATGATTCGAACAACGTGATCGTCATTGAATTTGACCGGATCGTCGCTAATGATCAATACGGGAGTCTCATGCTCAAAACAGGAGACCTGATCCAAACTTGGGTGGAATACAACAGCACCAACGACCAAATGAAGGTCACCTTATATCCAGTTAAGACGCCGAGACCTAGCATCCCCCTCGCGACCTTGACGCAAGATTTTTCTTCTTACATGCACGAGTACATGTATGTCGGCTTCTCATCTTCCATGGAAACATCTTCAACGTCTCATTACATATTAGCCTGGAACTTCAAAATGAACGGTGAAGCTGAAGACATTGAAGCGTCTCGGCTTCCTAAACTTCCTGAAGGCACAGAAGGAAATGGAGGATACGAAAAAATAAAGATGATCTTAGCAGTAGTTCTGTCCCTATCGGCAGCCACTTTTGTCCTGGTATTAGTTTTCGGTGTGATCTTGGTTTCGAGGAAGAGGAGGTTTAGGGAAGTGTTGGAAGATTGGGAAGTCCAGTATGGACCGCATAAGTTCACCTACAGGGAACTCTTCGCCGCCACAAAGGGCTTCAGGGACAGAGAGCTTCTCGGGAAAGGAGGGTTCGGCCGAGTATACAGAGGACTCTTGCTGGCATCAAACATGCAGATAGCGGTGAAGAGGGTTGCTCACGATTCCAACCAAGGGATGAGAGAATTCGTTGCAGAAATCGCCACCATTGGCCGCCTTCGGCACCCCAACCTTGTCAGGCTTCTCGGTTATTGCAGGCACAAGCAAGAACTGTTCCTAGTCTATGATTACATGCCCAATGGAAGCCTAGATAAGTATCTGTATGGGCAACCGAAATCGACCCTCGTTTGGGGAATGCGATACAAGATCCTGAAAGACGTGGCGGCAGCACTCTTCTATTTGCACCAGCAATGGGCACAAGTGGTCATACACCGGGATATCAAAGCCAGCAATGTCCTGATAGACAGCGGAATGAATGGGAGATTAGGAGATTTTGGCCTGGCCAAGTTAGTTGACCACGGTACCGACCCCCAAACATCCGTCTTGGCCGGCACCCTGGGCTACATTGCACCTGAGCTTGCCCGGACCGGCAAAGCGAGCACAAGCACCGACTTGTATGCCTTTGGGGTTTTCATGTTGGAGGTCGTTTGTGGAAGGAGGCCGTTGGATCGACGAGCACCAGCAGATCAAACTCTTCTGGCTGACTAGGTGCTAGACTGCTGGGAAAGGGGAGATCTCCTTGAGGTCGTCGATGGTAGGCTCCGGAACGACTACGCAGCTGAAGAGGCCGAGGTGGCATTGAAGCTTGGTCTCTACTGCTCGCACGCGGTGGCAGCCGCTAGGCCCAGCATGTCGAGTGTGGTTCAGTACTTGAACGGAGTCTCAAGACTGCCCGACAACTTGAGTGACATAATTAAAGCTCGGGACTTCCCAGGAAACTCTAGCGTAAATAGCTCCGTCGTGCCAGGGGACATGTCGATTTCTTCGTTGACGTTCTCGGGATCTTTGGTCATGCACGGCCGGTGAAAGATTGCTGGGTTTTGTTTTGAGTTCTGTCTCTCAGCTTAGCATGAATAGCTACCTTCTTGACCAAGGAGCAGTATTTTGCTTGGCGTAGCTATAATGATATGGCCATTTACCAAAGAATTTCCAGTCTCTTTAATCAGAATTTTACTAGGTTATAAACTCTCATTTGAGTTACTGATTTATCAAGTTTTCTATTAACTTGCAAATTTTCATTTGCTTTTGGTAAGTAGCCTTACATTTACCGAACGCTTTTATTTTTGTGTAGATAACCAATCTAAAATAGCATAAACGACCAACTTTTCTCCTATAAAATTATCATATGTTATTGGATTGCCAACACTCATGTAAGTCATGTATGAACACTTTAATTTTTTCTATTTGTCAAATTATTTATGATTTACAAACGAACTCTTAAAATCTACCAATTCTTTCTATAAATTATCAACGTTTATGGGAGTAAATTACCAATTTTCCTCCGATTAAGTTACCAACTAGTTTTCCTTTACCAACTCTCATCAGACCAACTTTCTTTTAGCGGCCATATTTTCTTATTTTTACCATATTTTGTATTAATAATTATTAAGTACGCCTAAAATTCTCCAACTCTTACATAAAATAATTAAATCTAATTTAAGTGATCCACGCCAGTATCTATTTGGTTTTTTCCTAATTTATGAACTTTTCTATTAAGTTACTTATTAGCAAAGGGGTTGGTAATTTACTCAAATAAAAAATTATCAATTTTATGTTATGGTTGGTAAATTTAGGGCCTTGGTAAGAAACATAAATAATATATAATAAAATTTTAAAGAAGTGCATTTTTATCAAAGATAACAGAAGTTAATAATTTAGAAAACACCTTTTACCCAAAAAAAAAATAGAAAACACCAAATAAAAGGCATAATTAACTTAACTCTAGTAACAAACTTATTAATTACTTAATCGTAGAAAAGGGTTGATAAGTAAGAATAATGAAAGTGTTCAAAGTTAATAAAATTAAGGCTTTGGTAATAAGAAAGAGTAATGAAAAGGTTCAAAGTTAATAAAATTAAGTCAATGGTAATAATAAAAAAGCCGGTAAATGACCAAAAATTTTCATTAATAAAAGGAATATCAGTAAATAATTCAAAGAGAGTTGGTAATTTAAACTTGTATGTTGTTTAGTCGAAAAAAAGTTAGTTCATGACTCAAATAAAGAGAGTTGGTAAATTTAAGGGATTGGTAAAAAAACAAATAAGAGTTGGTAAAGATTTAAAAAAATTATCAATTTGCAAACTACGGAAGAGGGTTGATGATTTTAATATATATATATATATATATATATATACTAATACGTTACAATTTAAATGGAAAATGAGGTAATCAAAAGTTTTTTTGGTCGATGTTTTTTACTCATAACAAATCTTTCATATATTACCTGTACGGATCAAAGAATCCGAATTTTTAAGAAATGGATTGGTATAAGTGTCCTCCTTTTTATGGCATGGTTTCATGAATCTGGAAATTTCTCAATGAATGATCTCAACAAAATCGTTTGATTATCGTATTTTACTCCGTATGGACTCTTTGGATTGCTCCCATCACATCAATTACAGGAAAAATTTTCAAAAAGTTCTTAATCTATTACATTTTTATCAATTCAATCTTATCGTATAGATTGAGTTCTAAGTATTTTCAAGTTTAACTAATGAAGTCCGTTTGGTTAATTTTAAATGAAAATCGCTTACGTAAACATGACCGTTTTCGAACTTCATTTGTTTCAATGAACTTATTTTCATAATGAAAGGACAACTTTATCTTAAAAAATATAAGTTACGAGATTTTTTTTTTGGGGGGGGGGGGGGGGGGAGAGGGGGGCGCAGAAGATAAAATCTTGACACCATTGAAAGGAACGGCCACCAAGGCATAAGCTCCGGCCACCGGCAGCGGATGTCTCCGGTCCAACTGCCGCAGTTTCAGCGGGAAAAAATACAATAGGACGCTAAAGGCCGATTTAGGAAGCTCAAGCCCGGCGACCTTGTTAAAAAGATGGTTAATCACGTCACCCGTTGGACTTAAAGGCTGATCTGCCGGTCCATGCTTTAAGCGCAATCAATTCACAATCTTGCATCAATTTCCTTCTCTTGCCCAACATAGTCACACACATTCTTCCATTTTGAGTTATATTAAGAGAAACATCAGATGATCCAAATGCATCACTGTTCAAGAGATCTTCGGCGTCTAAGAATCAAAGTTCACGGCAAACAATTTCCCGGAAGGCGCAATTAGCAACGTTGCCTCTGTAACTTCGTAAAAGGCAAGAAGAAAAGCTCCCTCCTTTCATGAAGTTTCCTCTGTTCTGGGTAGCCAATCTTTTTCCCAAGAAAAAGATAAAACTACGTCGCAACATCTTTCCATCCAAACGGAGAAATTTTAACTGGATTTTGTCTTTTGACCTTTGCACTACTGGATGATAAAAAAGGGTATAAATTGCAATCATTCAAACTGTTTGATGCCTTTTTGGTTGAGTGTTCGAGACGATGGGGTTGAAAGTCAAATCGTGGAGCCTCGGTACGTGCGAAGCTTCAATGTGATGGCTTCATTTGAATAATCAAGCACATAAAAACCATATTGGGAAAGGTGAACGAACGGCGGAATTAGATCTTGGGGACATCGAGTCAAAACAGCCTCGTCATTCCCCCATTGGTCCTCCACTTTTAATTCATTTACTTACTTATTTCCACGTATTTATCGTATTTGTTGGAACATAATTAACCCCTTGCAAGAAAGGTAGAGCGCTAGTTATATATTTTCTCGGATTAGTTAGAAATGTGAGTATTGGAAATTTCTGATTTAACCCAAAAAAAAACACGATAGAAAGGTCCCGATTCAACCGATAATATATGACACATAGGGTTATGTTCTAATACCATTTGAAATTTTATCAAACCGTTGTTTTCAAAGTTTAAGTAACTATATATTTAAATACGATTCTTTGATTCTTGCATTAAAAGGGTCCGAAATTAGGTGTAGCTATATCACAAGCTCATGTTTCTGCAATCTCAATCAATCGGTTGATGTTTAAGTATTTTAATAGTACCAACTAAGATTGCTATTTATTGAATGAGACCACCATTTTAAGTGATTGTATATTAAGCAAAGAATAACTCTCTTGGAGACCCTTTTTTTGCCAATAATAGTAGGGATCATTCTCGAGGAGTTTTTGGAGCTAAGCTAGGTTTCGATTTCTCAATAGGGTCTCTGATTAAAATATGTAATCACCTTGGTTTGTGGCTCATGATGATTTGGACCAATTGGTCATGTCCAACCTATTGTAGATCCTCCCTAGAGCTGGTTTAGGTTGTAAAGTATGGTTTTTTGCTTTTAATATGCCAAAAGAGAAATTCGGCCAAATAAACAAATTCAACAAACATAAAATAATACTATTTATCGGAAAAGTTCACTCCCCTAGGCCGTGTGGATCGCTGTGTTTTGAGGTTGTCTACTGTACACCTCTTCCTTCCTTCCTTCCTTCTTTCTTTCTTTTTTTCACGTACGAGTCGGGTTTTGTATAGCTATATTTTAAATAATTTTTAGTCACGAATTTCGATGACAGCCTTTCGAGAACTGTATGCTTCTTTTTTCTTTCGTGCATGTTAAGCAAACATGCGTGATTCTTGAGCTTAATTTCCAATTTTACAAGTAAGAATAATCCGATCACATTCCCCTCTCAGAATCAGGAACCGAACTGATAGGAATGGTCCTAGATTTTTAGGACCGGAGACTGGACCAACTAATTCTAGTTTGGTTTGATTCCCTGGCAGTCCAATGGGACCGGAGAGAAAGAGAGAGAGAGAGAGAGAGAGAGAGAGAGACGAATGGCATACCGGGATAGACTGACTTAGAGCGGCAAAGTTTCGACTCTCGACTAACTGAAGGTGAGGCTCGAAGAAGGAAACGAATGAGATACTCAGATAGAGATGACTTAGCGAAAAGGAAACTAAGTTTGTTTTAATTTCGGTCTAAGTGGTGTGATATCGAATGGCTCGAGAATCGGTTTCATTTTTAGAAACCATGGCCAGACCAAAATTCCGAAGAACCAGACCAGTTGGTCCGGTTCGGTCCAAACGGTTCTCGGGTTGGGCGATTCATTGTGCTCAACCCTACTTACAAGAGCTTGGAAAAATGTAATTAAATAGTGAAAACATATAAAAAGAAGAGAGAGGAGAAGGGGCGGCAAGTTGCAATTTTCTATTTAACCCTCCATAGTCGCTAAGATAAGTCTCGACTCTTAGCTTGTATCAAGATAGAAATGGCCAATCCCTCGTTGTAATTAAAGTACATTATCAAGAAGATCTCATTGTACCAAGCATATCCCTTAAATTTTAAACGAGCCAGGTTGTAAGGTTCACTGCATCAAGCCATAGGGCTTCAACATAAATTATGTTTGCCCCTAACTATAATAATCGAGGCATTTTCCAGCTCCCCAAAACGATAAAGATTTGATTTCTTTTCCCCCCGAAGCCTCATTTCTTATCCCCCCCCCACCTAAACAAATGTCATGCCTTCGCATGTACAGCTTGGCCTGACCTAGATTTTAATATCCTTAAGTATGATTTGCTACGTGATTTTTTGACATTTGGGACGTCGATCATATGCGGGAAGTTTAATATCTGTCACCCTCCTTCTGGGGGTATATTACCTAAGATCGGACCTGCGCCTACATATCTAACCACATGTTGGACTTCATTCATTTATTTATTTAGACATTGTCAAATTCCATGGACAGTGGCCAATTATAAAATAAGTATCTTTGTTGAAAGTCAAATGATAATTTTCAGAATCGTTTGCACACTCTCATTCGCGTGGCATGCTGAATCGGAACCATTGATATTCTTTTCTTTTTTTTATAGACATGAAGTGCACCAAGGGAAATCGCGAAATAAGCATAGGGCTTGATTTGACTTCAGATCTAATTAATTGTGAGAGAGATGGTATTAGCATAGGACCGATGATTTGCCTCATGGGACTTGAATTATCTAGAAAATATTGTTAAGAACATAATCACTTGAATCGCTTACAAAAATAAATACATTCATCGTACAACTAAAAGGTTTAAATACACATTGTTGTCCATAGTGAAGACACTTTTAATTGACTTGTCATTTCAAGCGATATGGACTATCATTTTTCAGAAAAATATTTTTTAGATTATTCATTTTTCGCGAAATAAACAGAACTTAAATTTAGTATTTCCCGAATACTCACTTGCCAAAATTCAAACTAGTGCCTACAATATATATCTTCATGGGGCGGCGCTGTACCATTCTTGATTGGACGAGATGAATATACAGGGTCAAGAAACTAGAGCACATAAAATGTCACTGATTTATTTGCGCAGACCTAATATTTTTCCATTGAGCCGGTTAAGAGGTGACACTCATAGCGTAGCACTTCATCTCATGTGATGCAGAATTCGCACAATCCTGACTGCTACACTGCTCTGTGCTATGACTGGTACCTCAGGGTTCCACATCAAATGGGAGATATTGTGCAGACCGATTTATGGGTAAAATTAACTCTAAATTGTCGCCACCTGAAGTGGTCACCTTGAGTGGTCTCTGTAGAGGCTCGACCTCCGTGGATCGAGCCGAGTCTTTGAGATGGGATAAGATGAAGACCCCGCCAATAGACACGTGATTCGGGGATGAGCTAGGCCCAAGTTGCTCCGATGATGGGAATGAGTGATCATCTGTGTAAGAAGCACCTGAATTAGGCGGTGTCCTAGATGACGAAGGGGCAGGAGTAGCCCTAATTACATACAGAATCGAAGGAGGTAGTGACTTTTGTGGTATCTCGAGTTCGTCAAACGAGAGATTTCATGAAGTGAATCCCGAGTAACGACCAAACATATTTCACGTGGGTCAAGCCTAAAAAAGAGTACTTAATTGTAACTACTCACACACTCAAGGCTATGACGGTTTGATGGTGAATCACAATCACTCATAGCCAAATTTGAGGACTTAAACAGTCACAAATGTCATTAGAGCAACATACCTGCTAAAAGTACGAAACTAAGTGTCACGCCACACAAGGTGCTCATTGTGCGAGCCACCTAAGATATTCCAAGTCCCGCATTAGATGGAAAAGGGCTTGTGACCGATGACTTGATTCTAAATATTACGCAAACAACCCTAAAGTGTCGCCATCTTAGACTACTTCACTCGATTACTTGTTTTAAAGGCTTACGTGAAACACGTTGAATCAAATGCTCGTGACAGCACAAAGGTCTTGAATTCCACACGACGTATCTTAGAAATGTTCAGAAGATTAGGTCGCAAATCTATTCTTCTTCTTTATCTTTGTCGTTTCGATAGATAGTGCTCCATCCCTTATGGTCCAGCTGAGTGCTCTTATTCCACAAAATCTAAGTGCATGATATAACTTTTTGACAATTTCATCTTGGTATAAACAAATGATTCTTCTTCTTTAAAGTATTGAATACGAAAGAGGGATTTGTTAATGGCGAGGGGACCACAGAACAAGATGGACTTATCGAGGGAAAATTATCGGCCGCACCCGATTTAGCCAAGCTCCATTGTGTAAGATCCGTCGGATCATACGAATCCCACGCCAAACCCACATGATCCAACAAATCACACGAATCGGGTCGATCGTTCGGGAGTGCAAGAAATTCGTCCCTTAATCGAGAAGTTAAGGAGAGGAGGAGGGGACCATCCAAAAGCCAAGCTGGTCATTATTAGTGGTCAAGTTCCTGGGCGACACGCCATGTTAGTCATGATCAGAGATGCCCTCCCCCCTCGACTTTCTTCCAATCTCACAGTACACCAAGATCCAACACCAAATCTTTCTGGCTCCTCCTTTTATCTTCTTCTCACTCTCTCTTTCCACCTTTCTGGCCAATGGCTTGGCAATTGTCTGGATACATACCCAAACCGAATGATGGGGGGGAACCACCCAACTCTGAAAAAGCCGTGTCCGGTGGTCTCGCCGCGGCGTACGTGCCCG
The DNA here is from genome assembly GCA_019926035.1 of Melaleuca alternifolia. Classification (NCBI taxonomy): domain Eukaryota; kingdom Viridiplantae; phylum Streptophyta; class Magnoliopsida; order Myrtales; family Myrtaceae; genus Melaleuca; species Melaleuca alternifolia. Next base: position 2,278,358 of record JAGKPW010002178.1, read on the forward strand.
GACGGGCAAACGAAGCAGGAGATCTAGGGCAATAAAGGGTGTACACAAAAGGGACCGCGAGATCGATCTCACGATCGACAACTCGTTCGGCGACAATAATGGCCATCGCATTACGATTTTATTTCATCTCTGACTCGCAAAAAAGTGGATACCTTACTAGGTCATGCTCCATTGATCGAATAGCTATTACAAGAAAAACTAGACTAGCTATTTTTGATAGTCCCTTCATCTCTTTTATTCATACCGACTCGAATTATGACCATGAAATAATTCAGGTTTCCTCAACAGCATGTCGATGATCGATACCGCCATGACATATGAACAATCGAATATTAAAATGGATAACTACGATTAACAAGATACTCGTATATGGGATCATAATTACACGAGCTCTAGTATCTAAGGAAGAATCGATAATATGTATATCGTATTATGAATAATTATAGTAATGTGATTAATACTATAAAACGAATGCTCAAATTGATATCATTACATGATTATCAAAAAGTTTCATGAGGAGGGAGCAACGATGATGGAAATAAGAACAAAAGAGAGATGGGAAACGAGGGGCAAGATCCCGAGATGGATTCGATTGGTTGAGAGGGAGAGGGGGGGAGGAGAGGAGGAGCAGGAGCAGAGACTCCAAAGAGGAAAAAGGCGTTCTTGGTGGGGGCAAAAGCGACGACGGAGGAAAAGAAGAGGATGAAAATTTCTTTTGAAAGCGGGGGCTGTTCGGAGAAGAACACGTGAGCGGTTGCCCCAATGGCCACGACAGGAAAACAACTGTGTGGTTCATGCCTTTGTCCGAAGTGTGGGGAACCTCATCGGCTACGAACTGTGCCGACCCCATCTCTCCCCTTGGGGGTCCAACCAGACTATCACGTTGCGTTTTCCATTGGCTGTCTCTAGCTAAAACCCTAGATTCCTTTTTGTGTAGTTTTTGCTTCGCTTCCTTTCCTCTTCTTGATATTACCCGTCCGGCGTCGTGTTGTTCACGGTGCTCGACCGATGTCGCCGGATCTTGACGGCATCGTGTTCCGACGGTAACTCGGCAATTGCTCGGATGGGAGATCCTAGTTGGGATGATCGAGAGATCGAGAGAAAGAGAGAGAGAGAGAGCTATGTTTGTCGAGATTCGACGACATGAAGACAGAAAGTGTTCGGCTCTATCATTTTGTACTCTACTCTTTCTTTCTTTTGTGCGAGTGTGGGTGTGTGTCTATGTGTGTGTGTTCGTCGAGGATGATGATGATGATGATGATGATGATGCCATACACCACTGTTCAAGTTGCATGCCGAACATATGGAGAACGATTCAAAGCGTAGTTTCAAAAGTGAAATAATTAGGAAATGTGCGGACAGCTTAGGAAAAAAGGAAAAAAAAGAGCGGTTGATACGTAAATGAGAGATATATTTTACATTGTTGGACAACATAGGTCTATTCTGTGGTGCGTAGCAACACGTAGATTCCCCTAAAAATAGTCGAAAATTTCTATACAATGTATCATAAACACTAATCACGTGATCGATTCAAAATTGAATGTTAGGGGCATACACATATGGTCGTAGTCAACTCATCTAGAATCACCGACCAATCTCTGTACATACTAGATCTATCCTCTACTGAATCGCTCCACGAATTTCAAACTGGCCCCACAAAGAACACGGACCACGGCAACAACCGATACAAGATGACCCGAAAGACCCACGCAAGATATGAACAACCGACCCAGACAATGTAAAAAGCATCAACCCGTCCAATAATGATCACCGCTAGTCACGTAAACCACATTCGAGCCACACCTAGTGACAAAACATATCAAAGGTGTGTCCACATCCGTCGTTTGTACGCATGCCATGGTTGTCACTCGATCCTAGATTCGAAATCCCACCATACTGCTCGAAAATTTAATATTTTTCCATCATCGGCCGCCGCGACTGTTCAATCTCGCTCGACTCGATCCGATCAAGCGTCACCCGGACGGCAATTTTCCCCCCTCGACATCAAACTTTCCACCGCATGGTTTTGACCGAAGATCACGACATTTCTTTTTTGTTTCAAACAGCATGATTTTGACTAAGATCACTCCAATCTCTCCCCTGAATAAGAAGGGAACTTAATCGTAATGACCCGACGTGGCTCCCGCCCTGAGTCCGGATCGGTCCGATCAGAGACATTCCCGATCGGGAGCCGGCCCCCCATCGGACGGTTCTGATCGAGTCAGGGTGGGGCCCGGAAGATAAGATATGGAAGATCTTAGAAAGCGTTGGAGTTATATGCGGACAACAGTGGGGAGGAGGGAGGGGAGGGGGGGCTACACTGAATTATAAATCTGTCGGGGAATCTTTGCCCGAGAAAAGGAAAACCATCGTACCCCCGATTCTCTGTTTCATGTCACTTTCTTTTGTTCCTCGATTTCTCACATATATATATTTACACTTTTCTCCCTCTTTTTTCGCCATGAATATAATAAATATTTCAATTTTAATTACTCCATGACCAATTTGCTTCGATTTAATTTTTCGTATAGAGAAAAATCCATAACTGGTGCCGCTGTCATAACATATCCTCCTCGATCCGATCATTAAGAAAAATCTTAAATCAATGTCCCCACAATCACATTCGCTTCATACTGAGTTCTCGCCTCTTAAAGGGTCTCGAGCATATACGTCGACCCAAATCTGTTCTCTTTTGAATTACGTACGTTGACATGCTTGAACATTCCAATGTTGGATCCTTCTTTCTTCAAGTCCGATGTGTCGTGCAGCTACTTTTTTTGACGAGGTATAGGATGGAATTCTAACGAAGAGTAAATTTAGATCGGCGGTGTTGACTTGACTTTTTTTATTTTATTTCGTGCGGTACTAGTTTGAGATTTTCAATGGCATGAAACCCCTCAATAAGCAAAAGAATTAATTAGCTATAACCGGAAGAATCTACGCTAGCATGAAATTAAAAATGAAATGGAATTAGCTAGCAAGCAAATTGGATTAGAATCAGGGAATATTCCTTGTTCCGATTAACGAAAATCTTATAAAGAGTTTGGGATAATGTGCAAAAGTGATTTGACACTATTTGATTACCAAGAAATCAATCTTAAACTCCTTTCTTCCTTAACCTTGAAGTTCTTACTGTGGAGATTCTCGAAATGATGACAACAAGAGCAATAGATTTGCATGTCGCTTTGAAGCTAATCAATCAAACCGAAAGTGTGCAAAATTGAAGAACCGTCACCTGCTTTTCAAAGTAATCTATGATTGTTTCAATTGAGCTTTGTACAGGTTCACTCAGATGGAAGAAGAAGAAATGTCAGTGTAGTATTTTTTTTTTCATTTCTTCCAATTTAACATTGATAACATTTTTTATTAATTTACATCGAAAATCGCTGACGTGGCACTCCAATTATTGTCGGCAATCTTACGTGACACATTGCCACATTAGCGATATTCCATAAAAATTGATGAAAGACTGCACTCGAATTTTATGCATAAATTTTAGATTAGATTGACAAAAATTTTCAAAAAAATTAGAACCGAATTAACATATGTACAGTAAATTCATGATTGATCGTGTACTTTCCCTCGTAAAACATAAGTACGGCCTGTGGGGATTTAATTCATTTTCTTCCCAAATTGTTAAACATGTTCGTTAATCACGTGTTCTTGTTTGACGACAAGAGACATCATTTTCAACTCACTCCGTATGAGCATCAGTATACTTAAATTTTTAGGGTTTTGTTCAACCATAAGCTCTGATTGGAGGACTGCAACTGTCTTTTGAAATGAATGGACATAATTTCTTCGTTAAAGTTCCTCGGCCAAGTTTGCATTGACCAAGACCAAGACTCAGGTCAACCCTTTCTCTCACGAAGTTAAAGGCGTTTTTCATGGATTTTCTCCTCAACACCGCTAAGCTCTGCCCGAGGAGTTTTAAATCTCTTGTACAAACTATAATCAAGTTGTAAAATTTGTTATCGGTTCCATTAACTTGTCGACCTTTTCCAAAACGTGTAATCAAGACTTTTCGGTTGAATGTATCTAAAAACACGGTATCCTCAAATTGCACTCGATTTTCGTTAAAGATTTAGATTGTAATCTAACCAATCGAGAAGTATATGACTCGATTATACTTTTTGGTAGACGTGTAAAACTTTGATTGAATCGATCGAGAATCTTATGACTCTATTGCATTGTCAAAGAAGGCCATAGGCTTTCATGTTTCACATGCATCCTCGAAAAAGATTGGTCGAACTAATGGCACGTCGCCTTATTTTGTGTGGGCTAGTCTAGGTTTAACATTGACTTTATCACAAGACATGTATAGGTGCAATTTTCCTATGCTGCACAAATATAGTAGTCGTAAAGATGTACAAGATCAGATAAAGACCGGAAAGAAGAATCTACGACAAACTCTTTTTATGTCACTTTTCGTACCTGAGCTCACCTGTACCAATCAATTTACACAAGCACGATGATATTCCCCACACAAAACAGAGATGCCATTGCTTGTGTTTTGTTGATTATGTAGCAAACAATGGAAAAAAAATCTGAAATGAAAAATCAATTCGAATCGACAAAGTTAAACTTTCACCTCATGTCAAAAAGTCATCGATTCGGTTTGGTCCGCTTCGTTCGCTAGCTTAGTATAGGCGATTAAGAGCTCAATTTATTTGCACGAGTTTGAATTAAGGGAACTTTCAATGAGTTTGAAGCTTTCCTAACACAAACAGACTTCCTATTATAAAAGTAGATTTCTTTCACTTATTTATAAAAGTATCAACTATTCTTGACGTGACCCCACTTTTCCCCCCTTTTTCCATAATACGATCTCGGTATGATTCGTAACATCGAGCGTTCAGACGACTCGAGTATCTAATCAATTACGTTTCTATTTCACGGAACGATCGGATCAAGGGCAATACCGGGAACCTCACGCTCTCGAACACAGAATAAATCCTTCCATCAAATGTAGGCTCAAGCCATTATAAATCCATAAGAATTGAGCCAAGCAAGGCAAGTCACGGATACATGTGAGTGCTTCAATGACAAATAAGTAAACGAGCACAAAAATATAATATATGCTTTGCTTATTTTTTTTTATGTTGAATAAAGGAAAAGTTATGGCCACGGGAAGCAAAATCTTGCAAGGGAATCAAGAGAAATTGCCCTCTCTTTGCACACTGGCTCCCACCTGCCCCCTCGAAAGATATTCTGAGCTCCACATGATTTCAATTTCAATTTTAATTTTTTCCTGGGGGGGTGGCAACCAACTGCTGACATCAGCTGTATCTTTTGGGAGGATTTTGTGTGGGTCCCCTTACCCACCTCCTCCTCTCCCCCCATGATATCCTCTGGCCATTGCTTTCCTCCAAATCCAATGAAAGGAGAAAACAACTCTTCAAAACTTCATTTTCTCTCATTTTCCTCTTCTTTTCTTACTCTTTCTTTGATGCGGGAAATCTTTTGGTCACATAATATGACAACATATAAATCATGGTCCACCCCTCCACCTCACCATCCTTCTTTAAAGAAAAATAAAATAGCCCCCCTTTAAATTTTTCTTTCTGGGGTTTGCATTTCGTTGTCCTGTAATTGAAAATCAAGTTGGAAGATTTGAGATGAAATCTGGTCAGATCTTGCTTTATGAGGGTGTGGATTTTGGTGGGTCTTGGGTCTTTTCTTTTGTTTTTGTTTTTGTTTTTCCTTTCCCCAAATACAAAGCCCTCTCCTCCTCTTCCTCCCCTTCCATAATAAGTACACAAAAGAACCAAACTACCAGACAACCACCACAGGCGAATTGAACCGCTTTCTCCTCTCTTTCACGCCCTCCTCTTCTTCCTCCTCCTCCTCCTCCTCCTCCTCTTGATTCTCATTTCGTTCAGGTCTTACATTGGTCAAGATGGGCATGGCCGCAGCAGAGTCACAGTTTCATGTTCTAGCTGTTGATGACAACATCATAGACAGGAAGCTGATTGAGAAGCTCCTCAAGACCTCCTCCTATCAAGGTGACTTTTGTTTTCTCAATTATTTTTTTACTCGTCTGTTCTTTCCAAATCCAGAAACATTTCCACCTGGAAAAATGGGAAACTTCAGTGATGGCGATTGCTCCTTGAAGTTTCCTCCTGTTATTCTGGATACTCTGGTTCTTTATTCTCAATATGTTCGTTTTCTCTGAATGGCAGTTACTACAGTTGATTCTGGTAGCAAAGCTCTGGAGTTTCTGGGCTTGCATGAGGAGGATCAGAGCAACTCCGATAGACCATCCATTTTGATGAACAACCATCATCAGGCATGTGTTTTTTGGAGATCCCGTGTCGCTCCTGAGTATTGTCCTGCTCTCACCTATATATTTTGTGGGTTGTGATTCTGACCTCGTTCCTGTTTCTGTGTTTCTTTGCTTGTGCAGGAATTGGAAGTGAATCTCATCATAACAGACTACTGCATGCCTGGAATGACAGGCTATGACTTGCTCAAGAAAATCAAGGTAGAACCTTTTTCCCTCGACCCATCTGAATCACTTTCTTTTCCTGGAAAGTTTCGGTCTGCCAACAATTGGCAAAACTTTCAGATTGTTTTTCAATACGGCTCCCACATTCCAAATTTGACAATGTTTGAGAAAAGGTCTGTCCTTTAAGCTGCCACTTGCGTGGGAATATCAATGATTAATATCCAGAGAGAATATTTGTGCAATCCATTGCCCTGTAATTCCACTTATGCATATAAGTTTCAAGATCTGCACTTCCCTTCTTTTGGTTAACTTCACCTCCACTTTTTGTGGCTGCTTCCTATTCATACTCGGTGCCCCTAAGGACAATCTTGTAGAATTTTGATTTTAAAATATGAAAAAAAATATAATACTTATAGGACTTTCTTGACTCTGCAGGAATCATCCTCTTTAAGAAACATCCCAGTGGTCATCATGTCATCCGAAGATGTTCCTTCAAGGATCAACAGGTAAAAAACAGAGAACCCGTTTCTCTTATTATTCGCAAGAAAGTATTGGGTGTCTGATTAATTTGATAATATCTATGAGGGTAACTAATCTTCTTTATTTGGTGTGTTTGCTGTTTAAATCCAGATGCTTAGAAGAAGGAGCTGAAGAGTTTTTCTTGAAGCCAGTGAGGCCATCAGATCTGAACAGGCTTAGACCCCACGTGTTGAAAGCAATATGTAAGGATCAGAAACAAGGAAGACATGAAGAAGAAGGAGGAGGAGAAGGAGAGATCAAGTCACAAAAGCAACTACAACAGGTCCAACATCATCAACAACAACAGATCCAATACCATCATCAACAATCATCACCAAGACCATCCGGCAATAGCAAGAGAAAGGCCATGGAAGAAAACCTTTCACCCGATAGAACAAGGGCCAGATACAGCGACATTGCCGCTGTCGTGTGATCGCCCTCCCGGGGAATTTCTTTCTTTTTTCCCTCGAAAATCATGTACACAGAGGAAGGGCTTTTGATGCTGGATCAGCATACAATACACGGTTAAACGGAAGATGGAGAGACAGTAGTTTCGTGTGTACACATTCTACGTGGAAATAGTTTCCTGCCAATTTTGCTTTTGACGACATGGGGGATGGTCATCACTCATCAGAAAAAAAGAGGAAAAACAAGAGACAGACAGCGAGAGAGAACAAGAGATGAGATGCTGTACTCGACAGGAATTTGACTGATAGCTTGTAGAAAATGTTAAGAGATCACGAATCAAAAAGCAATATGTTGTGAATCAAATGGTTTCTTCATCAGTTAAGACTAGGCTAGGTCCATCTCTTGCTTGATCTGTTCGAACGAGAAGTGGAGGGTAGCATCATCCAACCCTTAAAGACAAATATTTTCTGCTGACATTGGTGGAAACATAATTTGCACATTTATTAGCATTTTCTGATAATTTTTTCAAACTCTAAATTTTTCCAGCTTGAGCTAATCTTTTCATGTAAATTTCAAGAGAGTTTCTTTCAGAGAAAAATCATTTTGCTCATCGAGAAGTCCATCTTAAGTAGTTGATTCGAGGCCGCTTCAGCTTTCGAGAGCATAGACCATAGTGTACCTTACTTAGGCAAGAGATGACATAGTGATAGCCAGCCTCAACAGTACGTAACCCATGCTTTCACCTTTTGACTATGTGCGAGGTGAGTTCGATATGGACCATGACTTCCATGAACGTGCACTAATCATAGTCTGGCCCTTCATTGTTTGACCAATCGGCCAAAGCCGATAATTAACGGCGCTATGTAATTATAGCAACAACTGTAGAAGTTTTTTAACCGTGAGAATGCGTGACTTGATGCTTAACTACTCATGCACTCTTCTTCGCGTGTAAATCATATATTGGTCTAAGAATGAAGTGGGGGAACATGTGATTGGAGAAGAAAATAAGGGATATGTAGAGATTTGAATTGAGAACATGCTGCTGTAATATTATGAAAAAAATATGTGATGCTTTTGTCTGCTTTAAAGTTTGCCATGTAATTACAACATTACTCCTTAGAATTTAAGCCATGATCGCGTAACTAGATATTTATAGTTGCTCCCACACTCTCCTTCATGCGTATATTAGATTTTGGTCTAAGAATAAAGTACGAAAACATATAATTAGAGAGAAAAATAAGAGGTATGTAAAGATTTGAGTTGGGGACATGCTGTGCTAATAATATGAAAAAAAAAATGTGATACATCCAATTGTTTTAAAGTTTTAAGTTTTTAGGAAAAGAGATGAAAGCATCTTCAATGTTTTTTTAACATGTACAGCCCCGAAATCTCTAGAAGGAATGAGAAATTTAGAATATTATCATGGAGATGATAGAAACAACCGGTTTAAAGATGAGGTCCAATGCCGACTTGACATTAGGAACATTCCTAATGAGAGGCAATTCTTGAGACCGAGAATTGAATCGATTTCTTCGTAATTGGTCTAGAATTGAATCGGCCGGTTCGACAGTGCACCCAAGAACCTGATTTTATCCTTTCTCACGATCCGTATCATAAATTAGGATTCGTTAGTTCGGATTACACTTCATTTGCGCTTCGTCCAGGTTGCGATTCATCCATTTCAAATTGGGAACCGATTCAGCCGGGGCCGATTTGAAGCTGTGCAACTCGCGGAGCTGCTTGGTTCGCATGCAAACCCTGTCCGACGCTCCTTGGAGATCTCATGATCCGTGTCAAGCCTAATCTCTAGAAGGGCCTGGCACGGTCTCGGGCCGGGCTTATTCTAGACGGTAGTCGATATTTACTGTGTCCAGGCCCAATTAGGCCCGAAAATTCGAGTCTATTTTGTCGTCAAGGCCAGGCTCGTCCAATACCTTCCATTTTTCACTATTGTTATAATGTAGGTTGAATAAATTAAGAGGAGACTTAGGTGCTGTTTTTTTTTCCCTTTCGGTCGAAACAGAAGTCTTTTTTTTTTTTAGTAGCACAAAATGATCATATTAAGAAAGGTCCAGTAGGGTTAATGGAAGGTTATAAAGCCCATTACTAAGGAGATGTTTAGATATATTAGCTTTCACCACCCAATTCACAATTATAAAAAGAAAGGTAAATGCCATAAAGAACCTCAAATTATACTCACCGTAACACATGTGCTCTAAATTAATTTTGATATCATAAAAAATCTTAAGCTTTTCAACTATGATATAGATAACTCCGACATGAAAAAATATCATATAAACCATTTATCTTAGTTTCATCCAGAGTATATTCATCACGCTAATATAAATTCGGAGTTTATAGCAATACAAAAAAAAGTTTAGAGCATTTGTGTCACAATAAACAATTTAGAATTTGTAGCGACACATAAGAGTACGTGACATCCGTGCCATATTAGGCATAATTTAAGATTTTTTGTTGTATTAATTTTATAAAGAAACTTGGATCCTTTTGTTCCATAGAAATCGGCGATTCAAAATATTTCGTATAAAAGTGATCTATTGTATCAATAATGAAAACGAATGATTTGATTTTTCATTTTAAGATAAGAATTTAGATATAAATTTTATGATAATAAAAAATATCCTGCGGACTATTTTTTCAAATAGACAAAAATAGCTCTATCTAGAAAGATATCTTCTAATTTTTTTGTTAAATAACGTAGTCTACATGGATGATTTTCCTCGTGAACCAATAAGGAAATAGGGAAATTGAACCAAATGTCTAAAATTTGGAGAAAATCAAGGAACAAAAACAGGATTCTGAACAAAATAGAACTACGTATCACTGCTGACAGCTGAGCTATTCTCTGGGTTTCAGCACCGTCATTGGCGAATCAGCTTGTCCGTTCGCATTTTCCTGAGAGAGAGTTCACATCGAGCGTTTTCTGAGTTTTCTTCATCTGGGTGGTCCGGCAGGAGCAGGGCAACGCTCAATGATGGCGAGCCGCCTCCAGCAGCTTCCGGGGGACGAGTCCGTGCTTCTCCGCCTCTCTCACTCCAACCTCAAGACCTTCTCTTCCGAAATCCGTCTCTCGCTTCAGGTAACTGTTCCATCGTGGGTTCTCGTTTTCGGTTGGTAATGGCGGGGATTTTGGCTTCTGGGTCTGATCTGCAGTTAGGTCCCAGCTCGATCTTGAAACGCTGACGATTCTTGGATGCGATGAAGCTGTTCTTTTTTTTTTTTTTGGTCTTTTACTTTACTGTGGATGGGCAGACGACGGTGGAGTCCGTGAAGGAGAAGCTGTGGAGGAAATGCGGGACGTCTGTGGATTCAATGTGCCTCGAGCTCTATGATGACGCTGGCTCCAAAGTTTCCAACTTGGATGATAACTCCAGGCCACTCGGTTTCTATTCTCCACTTGATGGGTCAGTTCGCATTTCTCTGCTTTGATCTATCTTGATCGTGGATTTTCGAATGCTTGAGATTTTCTGGACTCCTTATTTTATTTTGGCATGTGGCATGCTAAATCGGCATATTTGTTCAGTAGAATTGTTCGCAACCCAGAAAAGGTAATTTTCTGCCCCTCTCCTCCTTACATGGTTCACCGGATCATCTTTTAAGGCAAGGAGTAAAGCTCCGTCGGTTGCCTGTGACTTGCGATTTTGTTATCTGTAAGAACATCGTTAGCGTGTGTTTTCGTTTTATCCTAATCTATCAACTATGAACTGGTGTTTTTGCCGTGAAATTCTTTTACGTTGAACCTCTGTCTTGTAATTAATGTATAGCTTGGTGTTCTTTTTTTCTTAAAAGGTATCGGTTGCATATTATAGATCTTGATCCATCATCTGTCACCTCTGGTGGCTGGCTAGAAGATACTTCACTGGTGGAAAAATATCAAATTTCAGACGAAGCTTATGATCAACGCGATGGTGAGTTCATAGCATGAAGTTTTCCATCTGTTTGTTGAAGTACATTTATCATAAAGCTCATCCAGTCAGTTTCCATTCAGTTTACTCGTACCATATTTTTAATCTTGGAGACCAATTTTTTTTTAATCAATTTCTTATCTACAAAAGTTATCACGAACAAGTTGGTGGAATTGCGTATCTAATTGTTTTGGAGTCATCTGTCTTACTACTGTATAAAAATGGATATTTTAGTGGCCTATACCATCTTGCCAGGTAAAATGGTGATAAGACTAAGAGTGCATATGATGAAGAAGTTGACCATGACTGATATTGATGGATAAATCACAATGGTACTTGTTTGGGGGAAATATGTATCCTACAGTTCATGCCTCATTGTGCACATTTGTCTTTTCTGATTTTACTGCTTCATCTTGTGATTTGATGGTTTTGAAGATGCATTTGTTCTTTTCCAGGAACTTTCAAAAAATTTAAGGAAAAAATCGTGTCCCAAAATCCATCAGCTTTTGAACTGAAGGTAACCTTTCGAGTTTGACTTTACTGAAAGTTATTACCAGTAGAGTCATTTGGCTCCAAAGTCATGTTTCTGAAGAACATCATTTTTCCCCTCTTCATATGTACTTTGTATGCCAGTCGTGGAAGGTGTTTTTTCCTGTTTCCACATCATGTTTGTCCAATCAATGATCCCTTGTCCTTATTCAACAATATTTCTGGATCAAGCATTTGAAGTTTCCTACTACTATTATCTACAGATAACAGACAACTACATGGAAGATCTCTCCAAGAATGTCAAGGTCAGTTAGTTTGGTAACTTTTTCCTTTGGTGTTCAAATGTTTCTTATATGGCGCTATTCGTAAATCTCAGAAGAATATGTAGGGGAAGCTTTCTAGTAGAAAGGAGGTCTGAGAGTGAACTAAATTAAAATGAAAGAGCAGTGATCACGGTGAGTGATCAACTGTTTCCTATATGGCGCTATTCATAAATCTCAGAAAAATACGTAGGGGAAGCTTTCTTGGTAGAAAGAAGGTTTGAGAGTGAATTAAAATAAAATGAAAGAGCAGTGATCACTCTTGAGTGCTCTGACAGTAGTATATTAAAAAATCATCTTAGCATCTTATATTACGCTGCTGAAGAGACCAATGGATCGGGGTTCCTTTCTGGAGAATTTTTTCATCATTAGAAATATCGCATGCCATAGTTATCATCTGCTTTGGCTAGGGTACTTCCATGTCCAAGAGAAAGTCAAACTAGAGAATTTTTTGGCAGTCTTAACTGCTATACAACAGTTGCTATCCACTTTTCTTATGTTAGCATGGTTGATGGATTATGCCTAATTACCTTAATATTGCTTGCTATAGAGTTATTTTTATTATAAGATCTGTATCATGACCTGTTATTTCAAAGTGAAGTGGAATACATATATTTGCGCTGAAGATTTCTTATTTTAGGCGCAGAGGCATTTCTTGAGTTCTTCTATTTCTCTTCCTTGTATTGTTTCTGCGCCTTGCTAACAGGATGCAGATAATCTGTGGTTTGTCTTCTTTGATTGTTTAGGTTGGAGATAGATGTGAAGTTGAGCCAGGAGCTAAAAGAGGAGTGGTAAAATTTGTGGGTAAAGCAGAATCTCTTCCTTCTGGTTTCTGGATTGGAGTTCAATATGATGAACCATTGGGAAAGCATGATGGCATGTATGTCCTTTTCGACAATTTTTTCTGTTGGCATTTGCTGGAGTTGTTATATGTACTTGTCACTGTCAATAAAACTGTCAGTCTGTATAGCATGACTCAGGATTAAAACTTTAGTGTCCATTGGTGGAGAGGAGTTATTCTAGTAATAACATTGCTAACAAAGATAAAACTGTGTTTGCATCGATAGATAGATGAAGGATCAATGAACGATTGTAAATAACATATAACAAGCTTGTGTCGTGCCAATTTTTTTCCCAAATTGGACAATGTATGATCTACTTTTTTGGCTCTCTGTTTTCCACTGAACAGAGCCTCCCTAAAGAGCAAGGCCTGGCTCAATTCATAGGTTGCACCTATGCCCTGCTTGTTTTCTTCTGAAAAATGGTTGAATTCCACAGTAAGCTGAAAACACGTGTTAAAAACAGGAAGAAAAATCATGGCTCAAGGGTGTAATATTACCCTTGAGGGGTGCCAACTCTATTTTATAGATCTCCGATGCTCTGGGTTCTCAGTAGCACAATTTGATAGGCCGAAAGGCATTTAAAAACTGTTACTACAAAGATTCTCAAGAGTAACATGCTATTTTCTGCTCTTTTCATGCGTGCTTGTCCCATCTACTCGTGCTAGCATGAGTAGGTTCTTTTCCTCATGACCTTTTGATGTTGCAGGGTAAAAGGGACACGTTACTTTGAGTGTCCTTCACTTCACGGTGCAATGGTCAGACCAGACAAAGTAAAGGTGAGGAGACAACTATATTTTAATAATGTTATTTTGTCTAATACTTAAAACGTACTAGTACTGCTACTACTTGATGTGCGAACTATGAGCCGATTGTTGACCTGGGAAAATTGCTAAAAGTGATGCATCATTTCCTATAAATGTGCGCACATTTCTCGTGAAACAGAATTCTTGCAAATTTGATGTTCACACCTTTAGGTATGTTTTTAGAACGTGAGATGCAGCAACTTTCGAGTGTTGAATTTTTCTTCATTTAGCGATTGATAGAAATATGAAAATTCCAAAAGGCAGTGCCCTTGTTAAACAGAGTTAGGTTCTGTTGCCTTGCATGGTGAACTGTAACTGTCCTTAACTAGAATTTTCTCATCATTATGTGGCTTTCCAGGTCGGGGATTACCCAGAACAAGATATTTTTGAGGAAGATGAGATATAAGCACCAAAATGCAGTGGGCATATCTGTTTCCACGTGGTACTTTGCAGTTTGCATCGTGTAAGTTTTCTTCAGTTTTGCTGGTGCCAGTTCTCAACTTATTTTCTTTGTGGACGTAGTCTAAAGTCCCCAAATGTTTTGTTGGTGATTTACCATCTTTTATCCATTACTTAAGCAATTGTGTTCTCATTTTGCAGCGTGTGGAGTACCTGCAAACAAGGCGCGAACAGTATATGTCGACCTGCCCTGTACACCGGAAAGAAGAGGGAGAGTCGTCATTTATTACTAAGGCAATCAATTTGAAAATCGGAGCTGTTGGGCATTTTAATTTGCTGTATGAATCCCAAGCCAACTATGTAAAATGCAGTTCCTAATGTGCTGCAAAGATGCCGGATAGCTTGAGATGGCTTGACGATTCTTGTGTTCCTCCTCCATTTGATTAATTCCCTTGATCTCTACTATTTGGGGGCCTTCGTTCTCAATGAAAGTCGTTGCTTCTCTGGAATGAATTTCTGAGACTCTGATTTGTTGGGGCAGGGCTATGTTCTGGTAACGACTAGTTAAAGAAAAAGAGGGAAACAGAGGAACAAATGTTTTTGGGCTTGTGTCGAGCTGTTTCCTTCCCCAGGCAAAGCCTAAGTAGGCACTGAGCAGACTTCTGGTGGTCTCAGGATTGTCCATTATCGGTGAAAACAAAGGAGTGGATTCGATATGAGAATAATGACTTTGGAAAAGTTGGACGAGATATTGTAGCTTCCGGACCTTATCATGCAGAGTCCACATTATGCACGGGATATAAGTAATAAAAGTTATTAGATTGAATCTAGACAAACATTTCCTCAAGCAGAGACATCTTCCATCTTGCTGTGGAGTCGGCTCATGAATTCCATTTAATGTTTTGCTGAGGTATCTTGGAGCTTTCGCAGAAAGATGCAGATCATGAGTGAAACGATGGTGACATTGCCAGAAAGATACAGATAATGAGGACCCATAAAATCGAAGTGACTATGAGCGTGATCTTGATGTGTCTTATACCAAAAGCTGGCCTTGAACCTCGATGATCTTCAGCACTGCCGAGTCTCCAATTTTCTGGAAGACGACGATGCGGTCATTAGATCGGAGCAATCCAACTGATCTACCATGCTCAATAGCTAGTCTCAGTCCAGGCTCTTCACTGGAACCACCTGAAGCCGCCTGCATTGACATGCGATGAAGAATACAATTGACTGCTGCAGTTGTTGCTAAATATGTGCCAATGCACCAGAATTGACCATACAAAACTAATCAAGCAAGAAGAAAGATGTTCTTTGCACACATCGAAACAAATAAAGAACAAAGAAAAGCTCTCACAGAATCTGGACTACCCAAAATAGGGTAAACACCCCTTACTCCAAGCAACTGCCTCGCCTGTTTCATTAAAAGCTCATCAGATAGGAGATTTTTCGATAATCAAACACACAATCAAACCAAATAATGCTGAGAGAACTTGTCCATTACCTGTGCAGCGCCAGAGAAGGTCCATTTCAGTGAATTTGCCCGGAGACGAGGGGTCACGATGGCAACTACAGGCACAGGTGGCCTGTATTTTGCAATTAGCCTACAAATAATATCACACCACATTTATTCGACCGATCACGCTCTATACTGGAAGTCTTGATCCAAGTAAAATCTGAGAACTAAAACATAAGCATTTGCTAAAACACCTCGCCGCTCTGCCGGAAGATGTGAAAACAACGATTATTGCAGCCTTGACCTTAACAGCAGAACGTACCTTCAGATATATCAAACAGGATATTAGAGCGGCTTTAATGGGTAATTGACTTAAATAATATATAGACAGCTAGTACATTAAAAAATCTAGTACCGCTGATGAGGCCACAGATTCTGCATAGGACATGGGTTCTTCAACATGTCTGATGATTCTCTTGAAATGGAGGGAATGGTTGTACACAATCTCAGCCTGCAATGTCAACTAAGCCCTGTCAAGTAACATTCATCACCATGAGACACAATAGACCTACGCGTATAACACCATCCCGGTGACCGCTACTATTTTCAAATGAAGTATTCTTCCTGTCACTTAGTACGTACTTCAGCACAAATCTTGCCCACAATTTTTATAGACTCCACTGGATAGAGGCCCCGGAGGGTCTCTGCACCTAGCATTATTCCGTCGGCACCTGTTTAATTACACAAAGAAAATTACTGAAGTTTGCAGGGGAGTCTCTACACGTGAAAAAATGTAGTGCCAGAAGAGGTCATAGGGACACAAACCATCAAGAACAGCATTAGCAACATCAGTTGCTTCTGCCCGAGTTGGACGAAGGTTTCCAGTCATGCTATCAACCACTCGAGTAATTACAACGGGTTTGCCAACGATGTTGCATTTATCCACAGCATATTTCTGAAACAAGAAGACCTAGAAAACGAGGAGGAAATGTTAATCAGCTAGGATAATCGTATTATAGACGTGAACAGCATGTATATATCTGATATACGGTATTGGGAAGGAAGTAAGTTTCTTATGAGGTCATGTTAATGACTATACTTATAACTTCATCATGGATCCCCTGATATTAATTTTTGCATCATAAAGAGATTCAGTGACTCATGTATCTTTTTTTTGGTAAAGTTCAGTAACTCATGTATCAATTTCTAGAATCATGATAAAGAATCTATATGGTGCCGATTAGAAGTATCGACAAACAACCAACCTGACCTTTTCTGGGGG
Source organism: Melaleuca alternifolia (assembly GCA_019926035.1). Classification (NCBI taxonomy): domain Eukaryota; kingdom Viridiplantae; phylum Streptophyta; class Magnoliopsida; order Myrtales; family Myrtaceae; genus Melaleuca; species Melaleuca alternifolia. The sequence goes on from JAGKPW010002178.1 coordinate 2,295,247, forward strand.
TAAGTCGATTCCTAAGTTTCCCCGACCAAAGATTATGCCATCTGCTTCTTGCAGGATCTCGTCAAAATGTTTCAAGCCCTGGCATGATTGTAGACAAAAGACAGAGGTCAAAGGAAAAGGCTGAATTGAAATGAAGCCATGGTTAATACAAGAACTATTCTTCAAAAACCCCATTAAAAGGAAATGCGAATGCTAAAACTGAATTATAGATACCACGAGAAACATGATTGGGGGAAAAACCGAGACTGCAATTGTTTATCCTGTCAAAATGTGAGCTCACCTCCACGGTTTCAACTTTGGCGTATATTTGAGTCTCGCTGAGATTCTGCTTCTTAAGGAACTCCCTAAGCTGTAGAAAAGAAATCCTTTAAGGCCAATGCCTAACATAAACAATTCTACAAGATGTTGTGTGCTTGAAAATGCTTCCTGCATATGGTTTGCTACTTCCAAAAGGAGCAACTCCGCAATTATACCCACCAAGAAAAAGATACAGCAAAGATGTGATCTAACAAACCTCCTTTACATCTTCCGCGCGACAGGTGTAAGAAAGAGAGATAAAATCAACATTGTTGCGTGAGCCCCACTTTGATATAATCTGTCAAGCATGGTAAATAGCAGAAGCGAGATCACTTCAAGTGATTTTGGCTGATTTGCATTAGAAAGAAAAGTTTGTATTGGTAAATACAGAGACAAACAGTGGAGTCCCTAAGTGAGGCTGAGGTTATAAAAGTTTCACTGATCTACTGTGATGTGTGTTTTATTGTCTAAAGCCTTGAAGGAAAAGGAACTGCACAACCCACCAATAAATTCAACAAAAACTGAATTGAGATAGAAAGTAAATTCCATGGTTATTGTACTCCAACATAAGGACGTGACAAAACAATTTATGACACAGGAACTATGATCATGGCGGCAAAATTAGCTGCTGTTCCAGTATAAAGTGTTTTTGCAAATGGCCTATGCAATAGAACTTCTGACAGGAGCGACTAGGCATTTGCATGTTCTACTCTTACAAATTGCTAGTTATTCTCTATAGTTAAATGAGGCAAACGTTAAGCAGCTAAATTAACAGACCATCTTATTCCCATCTATTACTATTGCCTATGTAAAAACTCTGTATGAGCTTTCTAGTTGTTGAGAAAGAAGATCTCTCAGGAGGAATCTGTACTTGAATAATGCCTACTATTTGGCTGACTCGTCTATCATCCTAAGCACAAGAGAGAACTGAAAGTCCAGATTGCAAAGTTGGAAGTTGTAAAGACGTAAGCAGTACCTGCTTGTCATGTTCAGTTAATGTGGACAAGGTGATCGGGACATTGGATACATAGACAGTGAACATGGAGCCCGTGAGAGTGGCACTGTTTTTCACAAGACAAACAACATCTTGACCTTTTGTCTCCAGGACCTGAAAAATTTGTCAACAGAACTAGCAAATGAGATTAAGCTATGTAATCACTCAGTAATTTGGAGGGTTGGTGCAGAAAGTTCCGCAGTTTCTAAGCTACCTCAAGCCAGACAGATGTAGTCTCATGCCCTGTGAACAGATGCTGTCCAAGATAAACCGTGTCACCCTTCCGAACCATCTGCATTGAAGAAGCAAATAGAAGATATAGTTAGGCTAGGAATATCCAGAAAAATTACTCTTGCATTTGCAGTTCCGGACAGAGTCTAGTGCTGTTCAGTGTTTGCCCTTTGTCAGTCTATATCATGATTATATTCCGAATAACAAGAACATTACAATCTTCATGTTTCCAAGATGATCTTCATCAACAAACTCACATAATCCAGAAGAAAAGGTGTACCTTAGCTAACTCTGCATAGTCAATTGGCAAGACTTCAGCACATAGTTCTTTAGAAAGGTCTGAAGTTACAGTTACGTGACTATCAGCCTTAAAATCAATTGGATTCCCAGTTTTGTTGCATACTTGCAGCTCGGGACCAGTTGTATCCAGCATAATCTGACAATGAACCAATACTTAAAAATTGTCAGACAAGGTACCTTCACACACCTAGGATGTTTAATCGAATATGACAGACGGTGCCTTTTATCTTTTGAAACAGGCGCAAGCAGTAGAGGTAACTTATAAGGTTTTAAGAAAGTAGTTGAAATTTGAAAGTGGACATGCACTTGTAGCGTCATATTGCCCAGTGCCAGAGGCAATTAGAAACGAGAGAGACACTGCTGCACTGAGCACCTGCTTGCGAACATTTAGAAGGTTACATAGTAAAATGATGAAGTCTGTATTCAGCAGATAACCCGGAGAAACACAAATGCCAGAAAAAATTACTCACTGCACAAAGCTTCTTAGTGTTTTTCATAGCCATCCTCAAATTCTCAAGAGTTTCCTGATGGTAGTCTCCATCTAGCCAAGAAAAATCGAAACGCGCAACTAACCAAACGAATAGCCAAAATTAGTATTTGTGGACAGACCATAGACTGTCCTAAGTAAATCAAAGGGATAATAAGTGTACTGAAAGTCTCAAAACTTGTTGTGAAGTGCAATTGAATCCTAAAACTTTCAAAAAGTACAATTAAGTTTTAATATTAGTGCAATCAAGTTATTTCATTAACTCCGTCCAACTTAATAAATGAAAAAAATACTAACAAGTTTTAGAATTAATTGCACTTGACAAATTTTAGGACTTAGACTGCGTCAAATTGACATATTTTATGACTTGATTGCACTTTTTGAAAGTTTCAGCATTGAATTGCACTTTTGTCATAAGTCTTAAGATTTTCAGTGCACTTATCCTCAACTCAGAATTGTTGAACGAGAAACAGTTCGATTGCACCTGACATTCCTGCCTTGAGGCATGCCTCGATAACTTCAACGGAGCGCGAATTAGGTCCAAGAGTGCCGATTATTTTGGTGAGTGATTGTATGTAGCTCTGCAAGGTGAGAAACCAACAAAATGAAGATTGCTGCAAGCATATACTTGAAAGAGATAAGCAATAACATCCAAACTTATTGTTTGCATAACATGTATGGTCATCAACTCAACAAATCTATTTCTCAAGACACCGAGGCACATGAATCAAGAAGAACCAACCTGACCGTACGCAAACAATTCACTGAGTTTAGGTAACATAAAGAACATTCACTATGAGTAGGACTTCAAAAGGAAGGGGGCAGAGAGAGAGAGATAGAGAGAGAGAGATGTACCGGTTTAGAAGGAGTCAGAACTGAGGAGAGCTTGGCATTCTCTTCAACTATCATCTGGCCTCCCTGCATTTTTCCCTGTTTGGGAGACTCTTTGCCTGTGGAAGTCTTGAATGTCACACAGAGAGAGGAGAGAGAGAGAGAGAGAGAGAGAGAGAGAGATATGTTAATGTGGAGTTAGATTGTGATTTCACCCAGAAAAGGAAAATGTGAGTTTCTGACAGGATTTTGGAGAGAGAGAGAGAGAGAGGGAAGGTAGCAACTTGGCGCCTATTTGGTAGGTGGGAGTTATATATGAGTTTTACCAAATATTCAATGCTCTGTCCTTCCTTTCCATAGTCACTCCATAAAGCATTTTGTAAATAATGCGTAACCAATAATCCTGAAAATACTACTGACAAATTTCTCCATCTTCACTCATTTTCTTGTCCTACATCTCCTTTTACTTCCCCTCATCAAATTCTCTGTACTCACTTCTTTATCTACCCAGAAAGTTGGCAGATCCTTTCTGAAATTATGAAAAGAAATCCAAAGATAACCTCGTGAAGTCTTTAAAGATGCAATTTTTTTTTCCAAAAAATCAAAATTTAGGACATAAATATAAAGCATGGAGTTTTATTAAGGAGAATTCTTGTATCGCCAAGGTGGTTGAGCCAATGGCAAAAAGGTCACGTGAGGACGTCTTTTCCATTTCTCAAGCCAACCACCTCCAAACACCAACCGACCCTACGAAAGTTCAAGGTTTCCTAATTGAAGGGAGATGAACCATATATAACATGTCCACGTACTCACTCACTCCATCCAAAGCGACAACTCTTTGCCCTGGCTGTGCCCCCACATGACCATTGATTACAACGTGACACTGAAATTGGTGGCCTCATTCGCTCGTGTCATGTTGGATCCCACTGAAAGACTTTGAAAACTCGCCGTTTTACAGTACCCACTGAAGGATCTAACAGAAGCACTTGTCCAGAGCTGTAGTGGAAACTATATCTCGGGTTCACTCAAAAAATTTAGAGTCATCAGGAAATGAGAGAATGTGGACAGAATCAAAGGGGAGAAGCTGCTGAACAGCAAGAGAACAGAATAAAAGTGACAACTTGGAGATTGATTTTGATTCTCTGTCTTGTGAACTGAGCAGTCACGAGATGAGCAGAAACAGATGGTGCCCGAAGACCATAAATACGAAGCCATCTGCTCAAGTGAAGCCATTTCTGCTGGGAGTGGTGAAAAAGAAAGAGAACTCCAAAAACCAGAGGCCTCTTGATGAAAAAGTCTTTTGCTTTTGATATCTAAAGTTTGTTTTTCTTATTTAATGTTAACACCTTGAATTTTTAGAATACCAGATAGTTTTCCGAGCAAGATCATTTCAAGTTAAACAAAATATTTTGAGCCCATGTGTTTATGTTTAAGCAAGACTGAGAAATAGGAAAAAAAAGCTTTTTTTCAAATTTTTTTAAATATTTTCATCAGGGCAGTCCAATTCCTTATGTTAAGGGAATCTTTTGCCTTAAATGCGGAGAATCTGGATTCACTCTTTTGCTGGTCAGAATCTACAATATCATTCGAAATTCAAAAAAAAATGATGAAAAATCATTTCTTCCCATATAAAAAATTGTATCTATTAGGAAAATTTCAGCTATTAAGAAAAATTTAAAGAGTGTTTATTATGAAATTATAACAAATCCTTTATTTTCTGGTGGAAGTAGCAAAAACTACAATGTCTATCACTTGTTAAATTGTTATCACTCCGAAACAAGCACAATTGGTCTGATTTAGACATATTTAGATAGATTTATATATCTCTTTGCCTTTTTAGTTTCTACTTAATTTAAATCTTACCACAGCACTTTACTTTTTCTTAACTTGAAAGAGTGGAAACTTTTGCAATATAGTCAAAACTTTTTACTATCTTGAAGTTTGAAGAACATTTTGAATTTTGGTGGGGAATATAACTTTTATCATAGTTTCTCAAGTTTTGCCTTCTAACTGGACCGTCTGTCTTCTTCTTCTTCTTCTTCTTCTTCTTCTTCTTCTTCATTATTTTATTTGGGCTCCGGCAATGGTTTCTTTCTTTTGGTGACGCTGCTTAGCCAATAATTGATTTAATTTTGGTGAAGTCCATTTTGGCAGGCCCTCATTTACTCTAGATGATGACAGGTGATGTACTCACATCCACAAGTTATTCAGAGAACTGCTCAAAGAACCTGCGTTGCTCCTTCTTCTTCTTCTTATTCTTCTTCCATGCTCTGAACTTGCTAGTTGCAGACAATGTTGAACAGAGAAAAAATGGGAGTAGTGCGCGGAAAAACAGAGAAACTGCCAATGTATAGAGTTTTCTGTCATGTTCAATTAACGTGATAATGTCAAAAGACTGGAGAAAAAGACATATAAAACGGCCTATATCAATTGCCCGAAGAATCTTTGGTATTGTAGACATGCTTGCGGAATCATTCAACTGAAGAACGCACACAGTTCCTAAAGGGATACTCGATGCAATGATAATCTAAGGACATATATCTAAGGCGAAATTCGACAGTTAATCGGCACCAATGTTACCTTTTCAGTAAACAAGAACGAACCATATAAAGGTAAGAACCCTCAATAATTAGGCCGTCAACGTTTCGGGTCAATTTGGGTTCTCGCCAATGCCCGGCCCGATCATGAAGAAGCCATCAAATAGAAGAACCTTAACCGGAAATACGGTTCGGGTCGGTCACACGAAGAGTTTTGAATCAACATCAAGGCCATATTTCTCCGGAAATCCATTTGGGGCTAATTCTTTCGGCCCGATCAATGTTCGGGCCCTGCCTTGTTGATACTTTGAATCGGCCCATCTTGGCCCGGTTCGGCCCGCCAATCAGTTGCAGCGGGACGGGGGAACCGTCCACCCTTCTTCTGCGTCTCGGCCGCTGAGAGAGAGCGCGCAATGGCCGCGAGCGCAATGGACGTCGACGACCCGGGAATGGCGGCGGCGAACGGACAGTCGAGGCCGCGGTGCATGAGCAGCTACGTCGACGAGGGCAGCATCGAGAGCCACCGCTACTACCTGGCCCGCCGGACCCTCCTTGAGATGCTCCGAGACAGGGGATACGCGATCGGCTCCTCCGAAATCGAACTCTCTCTGGCCGAGTTCCGCGCCACTCATGGCCAGAGCCCCGACATCGATCGTCTTCGTATCTCCAACTCCCTCCGCTCCGACCCTTCCAAGCGAGTAAGTCTCTGTTGTAAATAGTCGATTGTCTCTGATATGGTTGTACTCTTAGTGGAGTGAGGTGAACTGCTGCTTTGTCAAGTTCCCAAACAAAAAAAATTGTCAAGTGATTCCTAGATATGGTTTGATCGTGCGTCTTGCTTGTCAAATTCGAAAATTTTCCGTCTAGTGATGAAGTTCTTTGCTTGCATGCCTTCTCAAGTTAGCGGAAAAGCGGGACGCGGACTGTTTGGTTTGACCTTTTTGCGTGTTGTGTTACTAATTAAGTTCCACTAAGTAGTATGTTCGCTTATAGAGCCTCGTTGTTGTTGGTCTTATTGACATTTACCGCCATCTCTCTTGTTTCTTTACACTGTGTTATACCCTTTTCTCATACTAATTCGAGGGGTCATCTTGTAGCTTTCATGGAGTCACTTTGCTGCCCAAGAACTTCAGTTGATCTGCATTGTACTCTAAAGTTCGCCACCAAGCATAGTGTTTCAAGTTGTGTCAAAAGCCTCGTCTCTTGAGCATTTCTGCTTCAGACTTGGGAAACCATTAGAAATTGACAGCTCTCTTTGGAAGTAGAAATGCGTCATGTAGTTAATCATTTTATTTAATATGAAACTGAATCATGTCCAGTGGCATCTGATAGGTTCTTTTGCTCTTTAGTTGACATTTTTTTTATTAATTCTACTTCTCATATACTTATTTATTACCAAATTGTTGTTTTGCTAAATTGAAAAGTGCTCTGACTGCAGGTGTTGGCGTATTTTTGCAATCCCGGTCCTGTAAAAGTCAATAGTATCCGTTATATTAGTGGGCAAATTGCTAACAAAGACGGTTTGAGTGGGTTGATATTGGTCTTGCAAGGTGAAATGACCAATCAAGCTCATAAAGCACTGGATCTTTTCTCGTTTAAAGTTGAAGTATTCCAGGTATCACAATGTTCATCAGACTGGTTATTGTGCATCAGACTGTAGATCAAGTCAGCTAGTAGTTTCAGTTGATTGGAACCGAAATTTTTTGTTCTTTTTCCAAAGTTGATTTAATGTAAGCGTCGGTTCTTTTTAGAGGTAAAGGTGCTACACAAATCACTAAATCTTGTCAGTGCTTGACGTGTTTGTTGCGAAGAGAAGGCTTATTATAGGTTGAAGTAAATTTGCGATATCCAAATTTAGCCCTAATGTACCTGAAGCATCTTACTTGTTGGAGTAACATGTGAAGGCTTTGAGTGAATAAAGCATAAAATGTGGCAAGACACCTCGTAGGAACTTCTTACGTTAGATACTGTATGCAGTTGTGTGTTACAATGAGTAAGTCAAGATTTTTATTAATCGTGATATTTAGGGACATTCATATTGGAAGGGGAGGAATATAGGTTTTAAAAGGAGAAAGATGGGGGGAGAAAGAAATGCAGGTGGGCATTGGAATGTGCAGGAAATATAATATGTGATTACAAGATAAAAGAAGCAATGTGATTCTTTCTTGCCTTGTACCTGAAGCTTTGGCGCCTCACCTAGTCTTAGGCAAGGCGACTTCACGTAGCCATGGCTTACTCGAGCAGCTCATGGCAACTGGCAGCACTTTAGCAAAGTATGGGAAGATATTTTGGAAAATAAAGGAGAAATATCTTTACAAAATGCAATAATGAGTGACAAACAATGGCTTTTGCTGTCATTTTCTTTAGCCTCTTTTACATTAGTGCCTCCCTTCTCTCACAAACTTTTAGTGGCTTCCTTCACTGGTGCAAGCGTCTAGTGCCCTAGGCATTCGGGGACACTGTCTGCATCTTGACGGCTCTTGATGCTATTAAAAACAACAATTAAGATGGCTTAAATTGAGAGGGGATGGGAAGGCTGAGAAGACGTGGGTGAGAACAGTTACAGCATACATGGTGAATGAGAACCAATGTGGCCAACTTATCATAGGTTGAGAAAGGTTATTTTTGCTTTTGCTGCTGGTTGAGATTGATAAAATGAAGCAATATATTATTATGGTATATAAGTAGATGGTTAAACTGGTGTGTGAACCGAAGTTGTAAAGAGGAAGAGAGTAGAATTCTACAGAATAGACATACTCTTCTTCTTTTCAACTCAAATTACTTTTTCGCTGCTTATGCTTTCATGCTTTTAGAGCCTGATGTTTCCCTCCCCTTTTCATGGAGTCACTTATGTTGCCGGTGTTTGCTTGTTCTCACGCTCACATGGTGCATTTTCCTATTAATTCCTGATGTTGGCATGACTTCAACATTTACTTCATGAACCTGTTCTCCTATTGATCCAGTATTATGTGGGTTTGTGCTGTCCATCATACTTTCTGGGGACATTAGTATCTTATCTCAATCTTATAAATCTGCTTTACAATCAATGGGTTCTGTCATCTGGTGCTGTATTATTTTCTAATGTGAGACTTATTTTTCATCTTTACGTGTATTTTAACTAGTTTGTCATTTGATGCTCCTATCATTCATTATTTTCTGGTAACATGTCAGATAACTGACTTGCTTGTCAACATAACTAAGCATGTCCTCAAGCCTAAACATCGTGTTCTGACTGATCAAGAAAAGCAAAGGCTCTTAAAGAAGTACAGCATACAGGAGAAGCAGGTTAGTAGACTATTATACAATACCAACTTAGCATATAAAAAATCTTGCTTCATTCTGACTTCTAATCAGTAATATTCGGTCCATTGCATAAAGTTTCTTCCTGAAAGAAATACTCTTATGGTATTTCTTCACACACCAAATGATCATAGTTTAGTCTTTAAGGTACTTTGGAAAACTAAATATGCATGTGAATGTGGTGAGATGCAAAGTTAGGTAAATTCATCAGGCTGTACAGAAAGGAAACTATCTGTTATTAACACATGTTAGTGGTGTTTGTCTTGCTGCTTTAGTTTTTATAAATCGGAGGCTGGTAAAGAGAGAAATTAAAGGATGTACATTTATGCACATAGATGCAGAGAATATGCATTGATACGTCAGTTTGGATGGGATTTGGTGAATTTTTTGATTTGCTTAGGCTATTATGATTTGAAATTCTGATAGCTGCCAAACACTAGAGTGGCCGCTAGTTGGTGAATAATAATTCATCAGGTTAGCACATGAAAGTGCATAATAATTGATGCATTATTTGATTAACTCTGTTGTATGGCCTTATAGGTTATTTTTCTGTCTCCGAAGATCTAGATCATCAAGATATCAGTGTCATTGATGAAACAGTTCTGGATTTTTTTTTGTGGCTGTCATTTTGAGTACACTAAGTACCCTAATAGCTTTCCATTCGAGGTCATGAATTTACTGGTCATTGGTAATACACCGCATAACTATCAATGGGAAATGACATGATCTAAGTTACTGTCTGTTGACTTTCTGAAAGTTGGCCAGTACACTATGTTGCCTATGTATTTTGTGCTTTATTTAGATCCATTACTTTCATTCACAGTTACATGATTCAAGCTTGTCCAGATGGAGTTATCAGCTTGGACTGTGGCACATCGCACCAATTGTCCAATGAATTTTCTTATCTGGAAATAATAGCATGTGCCTTTTGAATTCTTGTATTGATATAGGAAAGTTTGTGTACTCTCTTCTGTTTGGTGATTAGAGATCGTGCTGATGGTGTGTGGTTATTTTGTTTCTCACCAGCTTCCGAGGATGATGAAGAATGATGCAATCGCAAGATACTATGGACTTGAGAAGGGTCAGGTAGTAAAAGTTACCTACAGTGGTGACATGACTGGCACGCATGTTACGTACCGCTGTGTATGGTGATCTATGTTCTCCAGAGATTGGTTCTTTTGGTGTCAATCTGTAATAGGAGTTCCCTAGCATAAATTTCTCGTGGGCAGAATTAGTCAGCTTGTAGACTGTTCCGTAACCATGGTCGCGTCCTGTTTTGAACAATGGTTTGCTCATGGTACCATCCAGTTGTTAATAGTTTGGGATGGTTGAGCTGGTGTTCACATTGTCTCTGGTTAGGAGTTGAATTTCAGTTGTATTCAGTAGGTCTCACTGCAAGTTGTTGCAGCGATTGAAGAATGGCCTATTTGATCCAGTTATGTTGTTGAGTAGTCATGTGCGAAGCGATGGAAAGCATATCTAAGGAAGTTTTACCCATTGTTCTGTAGTGATCCAACATCTCGTCACACTGCTGGCTGACAAAGGTGTCACTGATTGCAAATGCACTCCTTCCTTGCAATAGACGTTATCCATGGAAAATCAAGTCAAATTTGAGATCGTAAGGGCAACGTCGATGTTAATGGTACCTTCTGTGGGATTTGGGATCAAAACGTTACTCGTTATATCCTTCCAAGGTAGTTGAGTTCTTGTACCAGATGATGAAAAATGAGGTTGATAAAGGCTTTCCTGAAGTACGAGGATGATGCTTTTGAAAATTGTCAGTTATTCTGGACTTTTGTTACCTTACTTCACGTGAAACGTGGACGAAATTATGTTGGGAGCAGCCAAAAGCTCCTCTTTCAGTCCTCTTCAATGACTCATAAATTTTGTCGGCGATCTTTTATTATTCCTTGAATCACTAGATTGTCATGTAGGCCAACTTTCACAAAACGAGTGCATCATTCACCGCTGTTCATGGCTTCCAAAAAATGAAGCCAGTAGAACTTTGCTAAATGAATGTTGGTTCTGCATTTCATTCACGCTAAAAGGAGTCGATATCTTCTGATCTGATTAGAGGAAACTTTCTGAATAGGATCTGATTAGCCGGTTTTCATAAATTCGCCATACCGGAGAATTGTTTTTTTCTCACGAAGCACTAATCCAATTGAAAACCATCTCTCCTCTTTCTCCCTCTAAAGAGTACACATAGCATGTCACAAACTCGACCGCCACCGCCGCCGTTGACCACTTCGCGGCCTTCATCCTGCAAAGTTACCATCAACTCCACCTGACTCCTCGTATCATCACTGTTGCACTCGTCTCCTCCTTCTTCTCATCATGTGATATGAACTCGATAATAATAAAAGTTGGAAATGACAAATTAGCAATCCGAAAGCTGATTAATCAAATGCAGGTCATATGATGAAAGTACACTATGTAAGTTGCCACATGGCAAAGTATTGTGATAAAGTGAAATGTTAAGTTTTTAAATTCTTTTATGATGGAGTGCTTCATTGAAGTTATATCGGGCATCACTTGTCTTAAAAAATAATAAAAAAGTCAACTTAGTATTTTCTATTAGACAAATTGGACAGAGTTGATGTAGAGACTTGATTTACCAATTTAATAAGCTTTAGGATTTGATTGAACTTTAAAAAAAAAATGAACCTGATTATATTTTCGCAACAAGTTTTTAGACTTCTAATATGCTTATTAATGACTATTAAGACCGAACACTAAGATTTTTTTTTTTTATATTTCTTTACCTTTCACTAATACATTCAAACTTGTACTAGTGACAAAAATACCTTTTATTGTAGCTCTGTTCAAGTTTGGTGCGATGTCATATTGTTAATGGTCACGATGGACGGAAGTGTAAAGGAAAGTATTTTTGGGTTACTTGTAAAAGTTTGAGATATTGGGAGACAAATAAAAAGTTTGAGTATTGATGTCTCATTGAAAAATTTTAGGACTTTTTATTTGATTTTTCCTTCTTCTTCTTCTTCTTCTAAGATTCTGTTCATCAGTTTCATTCCATATCTGACATGTACGATTTCATAGAAAATATAAAATGATGTTAAAGCAAATAATTTTTTTTTTAAATACTCTTATTAATTTCTTGATTCAAATTGCTATAGCAACTCCGACATTTCTTTAAACACATAAGCGCTACATTTATTATACATCCTGTTTTATCATATAATTTATCAAGTTATTAGTGCAAAGCGCGGGTTAAATTCAAGTACATGGTGATTATACTATGAATATTGATGAGATAGGCCAATGAGATTCTACTTAATGGCTTAAGAGAGGCTTGTGGGCAGGGTTAGAAAAACATATGAAGGTGGGCCAAAAATGCATTAAGAAGAAGTCGTATGAAGGGAGTTTCTTCAAGTGATTTAGATTTAAAATGAATGATTGAGAAATATAGGAACCAAGCGAAGGATATCAGGAAATAGATCTTTCCTTTCTTGGTCAATTGATGAGGTTCACTTTCAATAGAGATCGGTTAAATGTAATTTCTTTGAGAGATAATCCAATCCATAAGTCACAAATAACTTAAATTCAAAATGATCGACATTTTTTTTTAGGTAAGGTAAATGATCGACATCTTTCAATTTCAAAGAATGCAAAAGTAATAAGTAGTACAATATTTAAATTTGATTTGTGATATCCGATTTCATATAAAACACAAAAATCGATACTACTCAGTTTGCAGATGAAAATCTATAAGTTTTTCTTTTGTGGATGTCAAGCCATCAGTTTCATTCAGTCAAATTTGTTGATGCCTTACTTCATAAAACAAGCAAAGCCAAATCAATAGATTAAAAAATAAAATAAAAATTCCTTTTTTTCCCTAAAATTATCTTGATTTATTCCAATCTAGCTGGAATATTTTCTTGTTATTTTCTTTCTCCAAGAGTCACTCTATTAAATAAATAAAAAAGCATGAGAATGACGTCATAAATTTAAAAAGAAAACAAGAAAGACAACCTTGGTAAGTTTCCCTCTCGAACAAACGTTTGTATCGCACAGAAACCTCGGACAGAGACGAGCCCCGCCACACTAAGACAACTCCTGTTCCACCATCGCCGAAAAGTGAGGATTTCTCAGGTCCGTTCTTGATTTTTCTCATCGACTCCTCAGTAGTTGTTCCGCTCGTTTTGCGGTTGAGTTCACAGACGGGTCGGTTTTGTCGCGTGATACAATCTTGTTCCGACAACCAACGACATCTTTTGCAGGTTCTTGATAGTTTCTTGCGCTCCAGTCATTCTGTTCCAAGTCCTTGCAACGATGGGGGAATCGCTGGATGATTGGAGAGAGTTCTTCAGGACGACGGGTACGGAAATTTTCGAATTCATCGACACCGCGATCACGATAGCCGCGCTGGATCGCCCGAGAGATTTTCGGCTAGAAAGAGACCGCATCGCGGAGCGGCTGTTCTCGACCGCGACGACTCAGCATTGGCGCCCAGGATGCGATGGTTCGCCCCTGTCGCGGCGTGGTGGAGATGATTGCGTATGCGCGGGTAAAGAAAGCGAAAGGGTCAAAGACAACAGAAGGGGTGACGTCGAGCGCGATGGGGTGGACAAGAACCCGGAAAGCTATATTGATTGTGGAGGCGCTGAGGCATTTGGCGATGATATTGATGAACAGTCTCAAATCGTTGGTGAAGTTCTAAGGATCAAGCAGGTTTTGGACAACAGTCAACACGAGGTGAATATCCCTAACTGTGAATTCAGTACGTCGAGTCCTATTTCCTGCTTCTTTTGCATTATTTGCCCGTTGATTTCGAATTTCTGTAGTATTGGAGATAACATGTTGAAAAGTCGCAACTTTTGTTTTTCTCCTTGTCCAAATATAACCTGGCTCTATCTTTTTTTGGTACGACAGTCTGATTCCGAATTATATGAGTCGCTGAGAAAACTCCAGTTGATGCCTATCTCTCTGGATATATTGAAGGTTTGATTAAATTGCATATCTTTCATTTGAGTTCTTGAAAGATGATGCCACTAGGCTTCTTTAATTCATCTAAGCTCGCCGACTTCTTGCAGAAAACAAAGATTGGGATCACTCTCAACCATCTCCGGAGGAAAGGTGGATCGACACAGATTGCTCAGCTTGCACACGACATCACTATGTATGGAGTGATATATTTCAGTTTTATCAATTCTCATTCATTTCATCGCTTCATAAGCAGAAGAAAAAGAACAGGACCCTAGCAGCACAAGAAGCAATCAAACGAGTTTTTCTTATCGACTTCTTATGACAGGCTTCCAAGCACTTAAAACTTGAGGATATGTAACTGTATAGAGAAACTGGATCTTTGGATAAAAGCAGAAACACTTCAACTTGCAACGCCTGCTTCTTGCATAATCCTAGCGATGACACCCTTTTTGCGTATCTCTTGTTCGTAGCATAGGTTTGGGTAACTTAGCAACTTCACTAAATTGGAAGCGCAACAGCATGATCATTGCATGAGGATTTTCGATCCTACTCACAAATTGGTACTTTTTGTTATTACAGGAGATGGAAGGCTATGGTTGAAGAGATCTGCCGCAACGCAAAGGATATTGCTGGTAATAGCATTGCTAAGCAAACTTTCTTGTAACTTAATTGTTCTTTCTGTGTGTCCCCATTCTTAGTTTTGTAAACTTGTCTACTGTAAATTCTTGTGTAGATCCAGACAAACTCATGCAAAGGAATTGTGCTAAAAGATCAACATCATCAGTGAAGAACCAGAAAATCACAAAATGGCACCAAGAGAAACATTCCAACGAGGCTGATTCAATTGCTAAGAGGAACCAGAGGCTAAATACGAACCAGCACCAAGCCTCTGCGAAGCCCAATACATCTTCAAGCGTCAGCTCAAGGAAAATTCCAGCAAGAGAGATTGCAACGTGGAAGTTTGAGAAGGAAAGAACGCTTCAAAACTCAAAGGGAATTACGGGGCGCAAAAGACTTTTCACTAGTCGACTGGATGTAAGTGCAAAAGCTATTTAATTTCAGATCACTATTCTAACCAAAAGCTGACTTGGTCATTTGGTTCAATCAGAAGATCAATGGCTCAGATGAAGTTGCAGTGGAAAAGAAATTTGGAGCTTCGAACGGGAAATTACAAGGACATGATCGACAAATAGAAACAGGTTAGTTGATTTCACAAGAAGTTCGGCCATTTCTTAGGCCTAGTATATGGTAAACAATCACTCTGTTCATTCTTTTTGACAGCCAAGAGACAGCAGATAGTGATGGCTTTACCTGCTCTCTCAAAGCAACTGGCAAGTCATAAGGGTCCAGCGCCACACGCAAGAATTGGAAAAACTCTTAGGCAGATGGCGAAGTCGCGGAGCCAGATCTCATCGTTTTGAAGACCAAAGTTCTGAAGCCAAATGCGACTATCGTTTGATTCTTCATCTGTGAAAATTTGTGTTTATTTACATCTGGATATGTTGCACATATCGATCAGCTTATGACTGTTTGATAGGAATTTAGGTTCATGAAGCTAGTCCTTGGCTCGTATAGCTATGACTTGTTGCTTATATAGCTCATGATGGATATTCTACAGAGGGGCTTGTAGTGGGTACTAGTCCTCCCACATTCAAATTCTCTTTTCCGTGAATAACAAATGAATTTACTCCTCAAAAGTTGCTTCTCAATGCAGTCAAGTCGTAACAAAGAAGAACGGTACTAATGGGAAGAAAGATGTGCAGTTGGATGCTCGGGAACTGCTTTTGCTCTGTTTTAGGCCATCCTCGAGAGCATTGGCCGAGATATCTCCGCCTGATATTGCCTCATATTCATCTTTGCTTTGTCTCGTAATGCTCCTTGAACTCAAGTTTCGCATCTTTGAAATTCATCCAACGCAAGAGGATTTCGATTAAGCAAAAGATGAGATTTTGCCTGTGAAGTCACATGGTGAATTTCACACCTATCATATGGTTGGAGAAAGAAATCTTCGTTAGTATCACCTCCGGCTTGCTCACTCTATCCGTCAGGGAAATCGCCGTAAGAGAGTTGAAGGAACCCCATGGTTTTTTGTCGAAACTCGGGGTTGGCGTCTCGGTTCGTAACTGATTGCGATCACTCCATTTGAGCTTCCTCTCGTTAATTTGAATTGGACGTGACCAGTGAAGCGAATGCGGTCACTCCCAAATGGGTGGGAGATCAACAGGGGTGTGAAAAGCTGTGATAGCGAAATTTGATCCCTTGGTGTAGGTCGAGTTGTTGCTGTGACCTTGGAAGGGCTTTAAATGTTGGGTTTATGGAGATCATCCCTCCTCTCTATCAAGACCGCGAGGAGAATCATCCCTGTTCTTGGTCTTTCCATGGTTTATCACTCCACAAGCGATTCTGTCGGTCTCAGAGTTCGTTTGCCGGATAGTGACCTTAGTTGTGCAAAACCGAACGTTGCTCGGTCTACTTGGCTGATGACAAAGCTCGGTAAGGAAGGGAGGATAGTGGAAGCACGTAAGCTATTCGATGAAATGGACGTAAGAGACGAGATAGCGTGGACCACTCTGATATCTGCTTATATCAAGTGTGGGTTGATTGAAGAGGCACGCAAGCTGTTTGATAGGGTAGATGCCAAGAAAAATGTGGTGACTTGGACTGCCATGCTTGGTGGATACGTGAAGTCAGGTAGAATACGTGAAGCCGAGACTTTGTTTGATGAGATGCCCCATAGAAATGTTGTCTCGTGGAACACCATGATTGACGGGTATGCACAAAATGATCAAGTTGACTTGGCGTTGAAGTTGTTTGAGAGCATGCCGGGGAGGAATGTGGTTTCATGGAATACAATTATCACTGCTTTGGCACAGCGTGGGAGGATTGAGGAGGCAAAGGCGCTTTTTGATCAGATGCCAAGAAGGGATGTGATTTCCTGGACGGCAATGGTGGCAGGTTTGTCTAAAAGTGGGATGATCAATGAGGCAAAAGAATTGTTTGACAAAATGCCGGAACGTAATGTTGTCTCATGGAATGCAATGATCACTGGTTATGCTCAGAACAAAAGATCAAGGGAGGCTCTTAATTTGTTTGAGAGAATGCCAGAGAGGGACGTGCCATCATGGAATACAATGATCACAGGGCTTATTCACAATGGAGACATAGGGAGGGCCAGGGATTTGTTCAATGAGATGCCCCAGAGGAATGTCGTCTCTTGGACTACCATGATCACTGGGTATGTTCAGGATGGGCAAAATGAAGAAGCACTAAAAATATTTTTGAAAATGATGGGTGATGATAAAGTAAACCCTAATCAAGCAACCTTTGTGAGCGTTTTGGGTGCTTGCAGTGACTCAGCGGGTCTGGGGGAAGGAAAGCAAGTTCATCAGGTAATCTGTAAAACGCCATATCATGATGATCCATTTGTGGCATCAGCTCTCATAAACATGTACTCAAAATGTGGGGAGTTAGTTACTGCAAGGAAGATGTTTGATGATGGTTTGTGGAGCCGAAGGGATTTAATATCATGGAATTGTATGATTGCAGCTTATGCTCATCATGGATGTGGAAGAGAGGCGGTTGCTTTGTTCAAGCAAATGATAGAGTTAGGTTTTAAACCCGATGACTCCACCTTTGTGGGATTGCTCTCTGCATGTAGCCATGCTGGTTTGGTAGAGGAGGGCCTACAGTACTTCAGCAGACTTGTGCAGGACGAATCCGTGCAGTTGAAAGAAGATCACTTCGCATGTTTGATTGATCTATGTGGTCGAGCTGGTAGGCTGGAGGAAGCTTTTAATTGGATTATGCAGGTTGTGGACAAGCCTTCTGCATGTCTTTGGGGAGCCCTTCTGGCAGGATGCAACTATCACGGGAACGCAGAAATTGGCAAGGTGGCTGCAGAGAAGCTTTTCGAATTGGAGCCAGAAAATGCTGGCACATATTTGTTGTTGTCTAACATATATGCATCCACGGGGAAATGGAGAGACGCTGCGAGGGTGAGGTTGGAAATGAAGGAGGAGGGGTTAAAGAAGCAGCCGGGTTGTAGTTGGATTGAGGTGGGGAATATGTTTCATGTGTTTGTCGTTGCGGACAAGTCTCACTGTCAGAAGGAGCTAATCTATTCTCTGCTCCTGGACCTTCACTTGAAAATGAAAATGAAGAGGCCTATATCTCTCCAAAATGATGTAGATTTAGCGGATGAGGACTGTGTGGTAGCTTGAAAGTCGAGATATTTTCCCTCTCTGTCCGATTGCAACTATTTACCATCTTTGTCTGTTCAGGTTTGAGGAAGAGATGGCACTCCCGTGGTCATGTGGTAACGAGGCCTCCTCAGCCGAGCCGACCATTAGATTTAGATAATTCAAAACAAGGCATGATGAAATTGCAAACACGTATAGGTTGTGGGATGTCTCTTGCAAAGCTTGCTCATTCTTTCGATATTACTTCTCTTTTATGTGTCGCAACTCTGCTTGTCAGCTTGACCAACTTTATTTTCCTCGAGCACATGCTAAGATGAACGAGCAAAGTTTAGTGAAGTATCGGTCATTTAATGCAGAGTCAGCTGTGTCCGAGCTAAGCTAAGCTTTGATTGCCATTAGAGAAGCATTTGGGAAACCGTCGTGTTCCCTCCACTAAATCATTAAAAAAAAATCCCGATTTCTGCTTCCAGCGTTCATTTGAGGCGGTTTACCAGGCTCAACCAAAGGAAAGGTAAAAGGTATGAAGTATGATTTCTGTCAATTTCTACCTAAGCTGCTTTTGAAGATGCCTGAAGGATAGGAATCACCTTGGGATTGATAGATTTTAGAGCAGACATGCTTAGTGTTCCGATCAAGAGACCCACTTCAAGCGCCAACTCTTCTGAAGGTCTAAAAAGTAAACACTATGGTAGTTGCACATACATACATACATACAAGGAGACCCCTACTTCTCTTGCATCTGCAACAACTGCCGACTCTTCTCAAATTTTCTGCTTGATTCAGGCTTTGCATAAAAGCAGTTATTAATTACTTCAGCGAAATCTAACAAATAATATGGACTGAGACCCTCTCGCAATAAGGTTTTGGAGCATAGATTCAAACTATGAGCATCCAATTCTCGTTTCATAGTGCTTTGGTGAAAAAACTTAAAGGAGAGCGACAATAACCCAGCTTCAGAATCTAGGTAATACAGAGACTTCTTTCCTGGCTGGAGGTTCTGCAGATAGTTTGGATGTTTCATCTCTTCCGAGCCAATGCTGCTGCGATGCCCCCAGCTACAAGTCCCACTGCAGTTGCAGTGATGCCTATTCCAATTACACCATCTGTATGCCAATGAAGTCATCAGCAAACCTTCACATATTTTGATGCACTAGAACAATTATCAGGACTAGGTAATTTTTTTTATTCATACCCTTAGTGATTCGACTTTCAACAGTCTTTTTGAGTGTCAACGCTTGCCTCCAATCAGGTGCAATCTACATGCTCAGAGATATAAAGGAATCAAGACAAGAAGAGAAGCACATGAATTTAACTAAGTCAAAGAAGAGGGAGCATTTGACAGCTGATCGCCTGAAGGAGATCCCATATCAATATGAAGCAAAAAACCCTCGACTTTTAAGCACTAGCAAAACTTGAACAATCCACAAAATAAATTCCCCGCCAAAAAGAAAATGTTGGAAAGTCCATGTATCAGGGAACAGAAATTGAGTCAAGAAGGTTGCTGTTAAAGTGAAAAATCACATTATTCAGGGAAAGCCCAACAGCAAAATCCCTTCAAAGAGGCTATTGGTAATGATAATTGACAAAATGATATCGGATTGATAAGGATAGTTTAACTCATCCATATCTCATAATCTCTTATCTCAGAAATGTTTAAACCTCCCATAATAAAATGTGATCATAATTTTAAGTTCCAATAAGCCATAAATAACAGCTTATTTGGAGCACAAACATACAGAATACTTGGTACAGAAGATGAGAAATACAAATAGCCGAATTAAATGGTTAACTAACCTCCAAACATCGCTGCACAAGCTGCAGGCTTTTGGAATAGTCACCACTTCTGTAATATCCAACAGCCAGAAGATACAGCGCCTCCCTCTGTTGTAAAGGGGTATTTGTGTTGGTTAAGGAACCTGAAAACAGATGTCACCCAATTCAGCATTTAAACAAGCAAGCATTTTATATCAGGTCAATTTAATTTCTAACATCTTCCAAAGTATGAAAGTAGCCTATAAAAGAGAGGCAGATTCAACCAACATCAAGGTCACAGGTTACAGGAATCACCGAAATGGACATCTGCCCCACCAGCCAAGGTTTCCTCTTTCAAGGAACTGTTACTTTTTATTTCTTATTTAAACGAAATTCATGAGTGACTGCAGATTTAGATTGGTGCAGACCTCAATAGATCAACTATCAGGATGGCTTATAAAATGCAACCTAAGACATGTGACATGGTCCAACTGGGAGGAAAGGCCAGAGCACCAGAGTAAAGAATTCTGATAGACATGACTGGAAATTTGTTTGCCAGTGTCATCCCAAGTTCATGCAAAGAAAATGGTAAAATACAGTTATTTTTTTCTAAGGCTGATCTAATCCTGTTAAATAATCTGGCAAGATGAAATTGTTGCGCAATTAGCAGTGACTTCCCATAAAAAAACTATGTGAACAACATAAACTAGAAAAGACAGTCATAGAACACGTGATTAGATAAATTTTGCATGAAGATCATAAATGATCTTGGCTAGCCAGAGGGGCTTCAGCATGTGCTGATTATTGCTATACTGAAAAACCAAAAAGGAACAAGATAAATTCTAAAATGCCAGGTGCCATGAGTGAGCTAACAAATAAAAAAGATATTATTGAGCAACAAATAAATGAAACAGAAAGTAGAACAGATAATCCAATCACTTGGCTATAACAATAACATGTTACTGAGGCAAAAAATACAATTGTTGAGAACATTGAGCTAAGAAGAGCGAAAAAACTGAAACAGCAAAGATGGTTAACTACCTTCAAGCATGGCTATCCCTCGCTGCACATCTTCTTGTTGTCTAGAATGGACAAGGGCCCATGATAACCTCATCAAACTTCCACTTTTGAGCTCATCTGAATCGCCATTGGCAGCTTCTGCAACATCTCTCTCGCAGCCCTGCCAATTTATAATAAATTGACTCACCAATAGAAAAGCTGAGAAAGCAATAAGATCAATCGCACAATCAAGGACTGTGGAAGCAAAGTGAGATCGTGTTTGACTTTTGGGGGTTGGTTTTATGACAAACAAAGCCACACAATGAAAGAGAATATGCAGATTCACAATAACAGGCAATGATAGTCAATAAGGTGACAAACAAATTGCTCAGGGATGATTTTTGAGTCAGAAAATTAGATTGCAAAAGTAAAGACAAGTCGTGAATCTCAATGACAATTCATGCAAGATGAAAGTAAAGATGGACCCAAGAGAAGGCAGGAAAATCCATAATCATTTATACAAGCGCTTGGCTCCTTGTAGCCAAAACAAAAAGAGTTCAAGATAGCTTTCTCGTGGAAAATATTTTGAAGAACTTGTTCCCCTTTCCAAGACTGCCACTGGTACACCAATAATATAGTGTGCATTTGTTTAACAAGATACCCAAGCAAAATAGTAAACCATGAAGACTTGGGATATCGACCAAATTTTCTGAACAATCAAATGCTGAAATTCTCGCTTCCCTCATTAATTTCAAATTAGTTTGCAGAGAAGGAACCTCTAAGTAACAGCATGATAAACTTTCTGATGAGGTCACTAAAAAATATCTTCCCAGAGCTATATCATAAGTAGTGAATCATCCAACTAGCCAAGTCTTTGAATGAGTAGATTTCTATGTTTTAGTCAGTGGGCAATAAGTTTCAGCATGAGATAGTTCTTCTCTTTGTTTCTATGACTAGTTAGAAAGCCACCACAAAGACCGAGAGAATCAACAACTTATACGAATATTACCATCCAAGAACCTTCGCTTAATAAGATAATAGAAGGCTTCACCCAATTCAGTACACACAACAACAAAAAGTGACAGTAATTGTATATACTGAATTTCTGGACAAAAGAAAGGCACATACACTAGTTTTTTATTTTATTTTGTTAGCATGACTAGTTTACCCGCAAAAAATAAATGAATTGTTACAATATCTGTTTTCCAGCTGGAAAAAAACCATCAATTGGAAAATCAATTTCCAGAATAGGGAGTGGCTTCACTTTTTCCTTTTCTTGTAGCATTTGTAATTTGGACTTTGATTCACAGTCAAATATCTCAAACCTTTTTAAATATACAAACATCGAGATGTATAGTCAACTAGAATTTTTCCGTAATG
The DNA here is from genome assembly GCA_019926035.1 of Melaleuca alternifolia. Lineage (NCBI taxonomy): Eukaryota > Viridiplantae > Streptophyta > Magnoliopsida > Myrtales > Myrtaceae > Melaleuca > Melaleuca alternifolia. Next base: position 2,317,501 of record JAGKPW010002178.1, read on the forward strand.
ATTTAATAAAGTTTCGGAGGCAAAAGTACTTAAAATGAGCAAAACAGACTTCTCCCTGCAGCCAGAATAGGCCTGATGAGGCATGGAAGCTCCTTTTCTACTTAAGGCACTACAGCGCAAAATTTAGAAAATCCACAACTTCATTAAAGTGCCAGATATTGACCCTTCCGTAAATGCTGGTTCACTATCTCCAGTCAATCCAACAAATAGGGTTCACCGTGACCGTGAGCACCACTTAGATGGTGTTGCTTTGGTCTTATGATTGAAGGCACTATGAATTCACAAAGCATCAGATCATGGATTCTTCACACCACCTACCGACAACCATATCATAAATCGTCTGAAAATGTTGAGTAGCAGCCCCTTTAGGAAGTTAGCCATGATGCCATCGGGTGATGCATGTTAACTACGGATGAGTATTTCTAGACTTCTCGAATTACCCAAGTTGACTTTCCAAAAACTCTATTGACAGCCATTGGTTACACCTGGAATCAACCAGCCCCAAGTCAACACAAATTCACGGGGGGAACATCATTCCTCTCTCCATTCCGAATGAACGAGACACGCAGAGACGTCGTTAAACAAGGCGAAATCAACAGATGAACCGATCACCGGCTCTGAACCCAACTCGCACCGATTACCGAAGGGCGAGAACCATTCGAATGCACGACCGATCGAAATGAGGGGGGGGGGGAAAGAAGAAAAGCGCGACTCCTCCACAATATGCGCGGAAGGATGCTTACGAGGATGATGTCGCGGTCGCACCAGGGGATCTGATCCTCGCCCTTGAAGAAGCCGCCCACTGAATCGAAGAACTGCCCGATCTTCGCTTCCATTGTGAGATTTCTTGGCGGACACAGAACCAAACGAACAGCAAATAACGGCCCCAACGCTGCAAAACACGCACTGAGAGAGAGAGGGGGGAGAGCTGGGCTTTGGCTTCTGATTTCCTTGGGGAGGAAGAGAGACCGGTGCTAAGGAAAGGAGAGTGATGTGGCGATGTTCCGTCGTTTTCAAGGGCCAGGGCGAGCCCGACCGGCCCATCCCGAACTTTCTCTTTTTGGCCCGACCGGGCCGGGCCAGCTCGAGATCGATATACGTTGCGGTCATCCAATGTGAATAACTGTGCCAGTTCGTGCCAGAAACCGAACCGAACCGAACCGGCTTTATCCAATCAGCTCCAGACCGGTTCAATTGGAAGACCGATTTGGATTCTCATGAGAAAAAAAAGAAGAAGAAAAAAAACAGAGAATTTGAAGGTTATCCTTGTACTCTCGAGTCTTCGGCATCATGGGGTAAGTCCGGTTATTTCCTGGACGGCCAAGAAGCAGACGGCGATACAAGTTTTGGACTTACCCCAAACTCCCGAAGGAGGCGGTGAGTCCAAACACTCGACGCTCAAGCACGAATGGACAGCGCCAAGTCCCATGGTTGTGAAGAACAATCTTCAGAGGGCTTCTCCATTCTCTTCTCAATCGGTGGAAATCTGCAGAGACAGCTATCCGGTTCCAGATGGTCTAGACTCCACACACTGAATTTCCGATGACAGATGACAGTTGAGCATATTGCCTCATTAAGTCATGAGGGGAATATGACCCGTTGCTTATAGGAAATCGAAACTTGCAATCAGTCATTGTTAACTCATTTCCTACAGCCTTATTGATGTTGCTAAAGGATATATACGTGGTAACGAGAAGGCAACGTCCACAGTTCCTGCAAATGCATACAGAGACCACATTTTGGATTTAAAATCAATTCCAGGATGATACTGTCTCTGCTCGCTCCACAGTCTACTCACTCAGGAATCATCAGAATTCAGGAACATAAACATTGTAACTTTGATTGCCACAGCATAAAAATACACAGATATTCAATTACATGCATTTACCGCCTACAAAAATAAACCTCCAAAGTTCTAAGGCATCATCTGTCTGAAATACATAGCTAAGACAAAAACACTCCATGCGCCTACACCATAAGATGTGTGAAGTCTGTTACCCTGTAGATGAGGTGGATCAATAACCACCGAAAATTCTATACATAGTCAATGGTTAATATGTTCATCATGAGGCACTGGGTGCTAAAAGGAGAATCTCCCAACTTCCTCATCTTCGTCCTCATCTATTACATCTTCATCCTCAGAAAATCTGTCAAAATCTTCCTCCTCTTCCTCCTCTTCATCTCCACATTCCTCATCCATCAAATCCTTATCTTTTCCTTGTTTATCCTTCAACCCCGTGCTCAAGACCACAGTTTCTCCCCCAGTTTTCTCCATATCTTTCCGCAGCTTTTCCATGTTTTGTATGCGACGTTCTTCTTCCAAGCGCTGTTTCTCTGCTCGTCTCTTGTCAAGTTCAGCCCTAGACAAATAGATATAAATAGTCAAACAGGCAAGCACAGTAAGGTAAAGCTACAAGAACTGAAAATTAGTACTAAAGACCATACTTGTAGTTGTCCATGTACTCCTCAGCACTAGCCTCAATGGTCTTAAAGAATTCAGCCATACCAGCACCAGAAATAGCAGAAACTCCAACAGATTTCAAGTTCTTATAGAACTCATCCAGCACTAGTGAAAGACTTCGGCTTAATGTAGATGTATACGAGTGATCTGAATCCAGTGCTGTTTGAAATACCTCAAAATCTTCCATCCACTGCAAGACCAAAAAAGATTTGCATTCCTTACTACACCTGCTTGTTCTCATTGAAAGAGTACATAAGCTGATACTCGTACACTGTTTCTTATTCCATATTAAATCTAGAATCTTATGAACTATAAGATATGCTGTGTACTTTACAGTGGACATCTAAGACACACGTACAAAGAAGGGCACCCATTACAGAAGAAGAAAAAATCAGCACAACCGTGTAATTCAACACTTTGCAGTTATGGAAAGGTTGGAACAGAAGGGCGATATTAATTGTTCCTCTTTATCACTTCCTAAAAATTTTCCTCCTAGTACATTCATTATTTACAGATGTAACTTGGTTTCTTTCCCCTGTTTTTTATTTCACTTCACTAACTATTTGGGGGATCCCACCTTTTCGACTCTGGACCATTTCACAGCTTAAGTAAAAATATAATCTGTAATTCCAACCTGCTGCACATAACCAGCTCATCATCAATTTTGATAATGCTTTGCCGCTTAAATCCCAGCTGGGTAGATGGCTCTTATAGACAGCAATAAAAGAAACTTAATAGCCCCACAATTCAGCGTAAGATATGAACAACATTGTTTGAGCAATCAAGCAATTGAACAGTGAATAAACAAGGCATTTATGCAAGTAAGGTAGTTTCCAGCTCAAAGTCTAATATATTAGAGGAAAGAAGCACAAGACAAGCTACCTCCAAAGCAAATTGGTGTTGAGCCACATCAGTCTTATTAAATGCCAACACCATAGGTAGCCTGGTTTTGTAGAGGATACTACAAGCATAGAGCATATTGCTCATAAAAGTAACAGGGCTTTCTGATCGAGGCGTGTCAACTACATAAGTAATGACAGTAGGAAAGGTGGAAGCAAATGCTTCTGTTATGATAGCTCCTGAAGCAGACCACGTGAAAATCTCAATTTGACCTGGAGTGTCCACCAGAACATAATCAAGCTGATCTGCTCGCCTCTCAATAACCGATATGACCTGATATTAGTATGACGGAGACACAAGATCATTATAAGTAGAAAGAAACATTGGAAAAGCAGACAAGCTAGCAATAACGGCAAACCAATACAATACAACTAATCGTAAGTTTTACAAAGCAAGCATAGTGTACAATTACTCATTTCTTAAGTTTTACCTCATCAAACTTTGTGGCAAACAGGTTAAGTGATGTCAGAATGCCACCATTAGGCCCAAGATTGAACTGCTTCATCACTTCTTTATATTTCACAGTGTCTCTTATATCAATATTGGCACCAAATGGAAGGGTCATTACTGCGGGATCAAGGTTAATGACATAACCACGGATATTTGAAGCTTGTGTGTGGCAAACAAGCCTGTGAAGAAATGTCGTCTTTCCACTGCCTACACAAATTATGTTATCAGTAAGGTACTTGCTAGAAACAAAAACAATTTACAATCTCATTAACTTCCAGCAGCCAACCTTAAACAAACTACCTGCCATGCCAATAACAATGATGATGACAGGCTTTCTCTTGAATGGCATTCCTAGCTGCCCAGATGATGACTCTGCGATGTTTAACTTCTCCATTGACTGATTAAGTTCCTCTTTTTCTTTTCCCTTCATCTTCAAACAGCATCAAAAGTAATAAGGACACATTAAGCCAAAGAAAACATGTAAGCTAACCATCGAGCCAATCGCTCAGAATTATCTATGTATGTAGAGAAAAAAGAAGTCTTGCGATATGCATCAAACAAAAACTGGCGAATGTAAAGAACTATAACTTGTGAAGCCGGAATAGCTTGGCATGTCAGACCAGAAAAGAGTTCAATGTGAATGTGCGCTCCTCTTTTCTTTTTTGGGCCAAACAATTCTCAGTGCTTTGAAAATTACAACTAGGCAACAAATTGACGGAGAAGAATCGCCTACCTCTGCCCTCGAAGAGCCTCGGGTGTCCATCGGCACCGACGTGCCTTCTTCGGAGGACTTGGTATCCATATCCTGGGCACCAGAATCAACATCCATTATCCGAGAAAACCGCACCGACCTTAGCTTCGAAGAGAAACGACGCCCCGCTCCCCAGTCAACTGAACCCAAAAAAAAAAAAAAAAAACGAACAGTTGGTCATCGGAAGCTCGAGAACTTACAAAATCAGCACTACCGACGCTGGAAACCTAATAACTATGCCATTTCGGGAAAAAAAGAAGCTCGTCACGACCGTCGCTGTGATCCCCGTATAAGAGCTTAAGAAAAAGCCAACCATCACCGCAGCGATTAGGTTTCGCCAAACCACGCGTTCCTTCAGCGCGACGAAATGTCAAAGCGCTGAGACCGAACAACAAGGCGGTTCCCCAACCTCGTTCCGGCGGAATCTAACGTCGCGGCCGCAGCAGCAGGGAAGAGAAGAGAACACGAAGCACACGAGGAGAAGACTGAAATCGGAAGCAGACGATCTGCTCTACTTCCGAAGAGCAGTGACAAGCAGAAGAAACTCCGACCGCACGCAGCGAGAGAGGAGGAGGAGTGAGCTTACTCGAACCGTTTCCTCGTCAGAAAATCCCAGCTCCACCTGTGAGCGAGAGAGCGAGCGGGAGGGTTTTGGCGAACGTTTAGTTTCAGCGAAGGGTTCTATGGAGCATCGAAGACTAGAAAGCCTTTATATATGTCCCGGTGATGGTCGTAGCCCGAAAAGCCCGACCGGCCCGCAAAACTCCGATCTTTCCCCAAAAATAAATTTTCGTAAAAAAGTTACTTACATTATTAATTAGACATATATTATTATCATAATGAGGAGCACTCATTTTCTAAAAAGATATACATTTTTTTAATCATCAATTTTCTGCAAAATAGAGAAACCTGAAAGGAATGCATAATTGATGGTCTTGAATTGCTATAAGGGCCAAAAGAAACTGCTTATAAACTTTAGAAAACATACTGCCAATCTTACAACCTCAGCTTCCTAACTCGTCTATTTTATGCAAGTAATCAATTAAGTAAGTTAATTCCAAACTCATAGATATTTAACAAATCTCATAAATCATATAAGAGATGAATGAAAAAGGCCTAATAAAGATCCGTACGAGTTGTTTTTTTTTTTTGTCAAGAGATCCGTACAAGTTGTTGACGCTCAATAATTTGAGTAATCGAGCATAAGTTTTACATCCAATTCATATAGACAAATCTCGTCTCTTAATTACCAAGATACTCTCATAAGTTCATAGATTCTAAAATCGATATATCTACTACGACCGACATATCGTCTTATATAATCCGTTAGAGATGCAAATGTGCAGTCTTATTTTGTCCTCTTCCTTTTTTATTTCTTGTGATCGATACTCTTGAATAAATTAACTTTGACTTGAGTTTGAGCACAATTCAAAAGGGGATATTCCAAATAAGGAGCCGAATGATCATGGAAGCCGATGTCATGCCATCGAAAGCTGATCGAAGAGACTTGTGGAGAAACACGGATTAATAAATTTTCTCCGCTAGTGCTACAGAGATGAGAAGAGCCCAACAAATGGCCTTTACTCCTGGTCGATGCACGCATTCCCCACCTTGCCAATCTTGAGAAAAACAGGGAACCTGACGACCTTCTCCGCCTCGCCGTCCTCTTTCCAAGCCCGCTCGTACCTCTCGACGGCGTCGCCGCCCAAAAGCTCCACGCCCTCCTCCTTCGCCTTCAGGTACGGCGACGTCGACCTTATGAACGTGAGAAATTCATCCAACCCCATCGCCCTCTCCGCCACGAACCGGACCGGGCCCGTGTCCTTCATCCCCTCCACCGGCTCGAACGGGAAATCGACGTCCCGATACTCGTCGATCACGAGCCTGTGGGTCGGGCTCCAATATGGGTTCGAGTCCATCGAGTAGAACTTCTCGTAGATCGAATCGACCGGCCCCGTGACTCTCGGCATCGTGTAGCCCCATGCAGCGATCACGCCATGCGGCTTCTTGAGCACGCGCTTCGCTTGCCGGTAGAAATTGGGCCGGTCAAACCAGTGAAGGGCCATCGCGACGGTCACCAAGTCGACGCTCGATTCGGCGGAGACCTGTCGAAGTTCCGCCCTCGACACGACTGGAGAAGTGAGCTCGTAGCGGACGTTAGGGAGTTTCGGCGCGAGCTCGAGCTGCTTTGGACTCACATCCGTGGCTACGACGTTCTTGTAGATCTCTGCAAGCTGAAACTAGACATGCTTCACTATGGTCCCACAAATTGGAGTCCATCGCTAGTGGGATTCATGCAAGAAATTCGGACCATCTGATTACAGACTGCAACTGTGAATTATAGAACGACAGCGAAATAGACTCGATGAACGGCGAGGAACTCACGGATCGGGCGGCTTGGCCACTCCCCGTGCCGACGTCCCAGGCGAGGTCGCGAGATGGTGTTTTGGACGCGATGAATTGGAAGAGCTGTGGCGGGTAGCTCGGCCGACCGTCTGCGTATTGCCGGGCTTGCTTCCCGAACAACTCGGCCATGTCTCTCTCGTGCAGATAGAAGTAAAACAAGATGGAGTATTGACCATTTCAACTGCGTACTCGCTCGGTCGCTCCACCTCAATTATACGAGCGAGTGGTTCGTCTGGGAAAGCAACAGCGTCGTGTCCGATCCGTCCACTACCTCGTTGTCACATGTTCTTTGTCTAGACCTTAAAGCTACAAAAGCGAAATTGGAAATGGTGTCTGTTCCAGATTTTGCTTTGATTGGGGGCTCTGTGGTCAAATTAGATGTTCAATAGTCAAACTAATCAAGTCAAATTATTTATGATGAAAATGGAACATATGCCTCGTATGGCTGTCGCCAAATGAAGGTTCCTACTTCCTAGCTTTGCATTATTTTAATTTGCAGGTGAAATTTGTAAATCAATCTCGATATGTCGAGCGCTATCGTCACGCATCGCCCACCCTTCCAATCTTGAGAAAAACCGGAAACTTGACGACCTTCTCGTCCTCGCCGTCGTCGGTCCAAGCCCGCTCGAACCTCTCGACCGTATCGCCGTTCAGAAGCTCCACGCCCTTCTCCTTCGCCGTCTGGTATGCCGACCACGACCTTACGTACGTGAAGAAATCCTCCACACCCATGGTTCTCTCCGTCACGAACCGGACCGGCCCCGTGTTCTCCATCCCCTCGACTGGCTCGAACGGGAAATCGATGCCCCTGTACTCGGCGTCCACCAACTTGCGGGCCGGGTCCCAATATGGGTCCGAGTCCACCGAGTAAAACCGGCGGAACACCGAGTCGACTGGGCCGTTGACCTCCGGGATCGTGTAGCACCACGCCGCGACCACGCCGTGGGGCTTCTTGAGGATATGCTTCGCCTGTCGGTAGAAACTGGGGAGGTCGAGCCAGTGGAGTGCCTGCGCGACGGTCACGAGGTCGACGCTCGATCGAGCCGACACCTTCTGATCCAGCTCGGCCATCGACAGGACCGGGGAGGTGAGCTCGTACCGCACATTGGGGAGCTTCGGCGCCAGCTCGAGCTGCTTCGGGCTCGTGTCCGTGGCCACGACGTTGCCGTAGATCTCCGCCAGCTGAAAATCAACGAACTCCTTATGGTCTAACGCAGCAAATCAAAGCATAGAAATCAATGCCAAGGGAAGGAAAATGCGCTCGATATGCCTATGTTAGGAGCGCCCGGAACTCACGGATTGGGCGGCTTGGCCGCTTCCGGTGCCGACGTCCCACGCGAGGTCGCGCGAGGGCGTCTTGGAGGCGATGAACCGGAAGAGCTGCGGCGGATAACTCGGGCGGGCGGCGACGTATTGCTTGGCTTGCTTCACGAACAGCTCTGCCATCTCTCTCTCTCTATATATGGCAAGTGTTTCTGCTGTGCAGATTTGGTGTGAGAAGCCGTTCAACCACCGCGCATCGCATATATAGGAGCTGGACCGTCCGTTACGAAGCATCTCGCCGGCTTCCTTTGGTTGTGCCCTTCGTCATCTTCCTTTGCCATACGAATTACCGATTTCGCCGACCGTTGCATAATACGATGAATAATTTGTAGTAAGAATCCTGAAAGTTGATCTACAAAATAGGTATATGGTTCTTTATTGTAAGTATAATGTATGCTACATCAAATTTGAATCTGCCAAATGATTAGTACACTTAATAATTAATAGGATTTTGTTCAATGTGCCTCTTAAGCAACAAATTCAGAAACTTTGCATTTTCCGATTCATTAACCGTCTCATGTTATCTGTACTTAGTGTTTCGAAAAATGAGTTTTCCCTTATATGCTTAATAAGTATTGGAGAGAGAAGAAGACCCTATTTAATACTGTTCCCCTTGTTGTAATTTGTTGTGATTTACTAATGTTCGACGACCTTGAGGAAGGCAAATCTTTAGTGGGTGTGGTCAACTAATCACGAAATTGGTTGACCTAGCGATAAGGGTCGATCTGCCTTCCGTGAATTTGGCTTATGTCGTGAGCGAATCTCCAAACAGCACACGATGTAAATAGATTTCATGGCTATTGACACTCTGATAAGATTATGATACATAGTTGTCAATCTCGAACTTTCGGCCATAGATGATGATGAATACTTATGACTCAATCCGAGCATTCGACAACGGTGTCAGATTCTCATGGTAATGCTCAGAGAAGATCACCGGCGGCCCGGTCGCCCACCTGCCGAGAGTCGTCAACTAAGAAGCGCAAGCAGACCTTCCCTAATAAAATACGCTAGTCGAGAACGTGCACGCCAAGCTGCTGACTCCTTTTCACGGGCATATGGGATGAGAATTACATCATGGGTGACATGGGATGAACGCTAATGATTCGTGCACAAATTGAGCTGGTCATGGACATATTTTCTTCTTCTTCTTTGCGTGGGTTGAATGGCGCACGATCGACGCATGGTTGCTGACGTCATCGTGGCCCTCGAGAAAGAATGTTTTGACTCGTTTGTACTAAATATGAGAAATTTAACGTGATGCTGTGAGCAAATTTGCATGACGATGATTCGATGAGAAAGAAAACAAGTGATTTCTATACGTGTCAATGGTTTCATATGCATTCGATTGAATTAGTCAACGAAATTGGAGAAATATCCAGAATTTTTGCACAAAGACTCCGTAAAGTAATGTCACCCTCGCAATGTCACATCTCGGAAAATTGGGGAACTCCAGTCTATCAAAGCGAGTATAAATAGCCTAGAATTGAGATATATAAACATCACTCCGTCGGTTTTCATGTGAGTGTGCTTGAGAAACTGATTGGAAAACTGGACAGAATCTGTGCATTGCACTAGAAGAATAGGCATGCAAGCATGACATGTGAAAACGAGAAAGAGAGTGGGAAGGGCGACGATTTGGGCCAGAACTGGAAGGCCAGCTGAAGCCCAGCCCATTAAAGATGGATGTCTAATGTCCGTCGAAGTTCGGCCCGGTGGAATCTGCTCCGGAGCACAGAATCCCGACAAGCCCCCGGTCCCTGTCGTCGTCTTCTTCTCGAACAAAGACCGCTCCGACTGACGGTGGTCACTTGCAGCAGTCGGCGCTCACACTTCTTTGACACGGTGAGTCCCTCTGTATCGGGAGCGCAAAGTAGCGGGAGACGATGGAGTTGGTGGCGCCGCCGATAACGGCGGAGACGTACAAGCTTGGGTTCATCGGAGCCGGCAAAATGGCGGAGTCCATCGCGAGAGGAGTGGTTAAGTCCGGTGTCTTGCCTCCGTCCAGGATTTGCACCGCCGCTCACACCAATCAGAGTCGACGCGACACCTTCGAATCCTTCGGCGTCCGAGTCCTGCCCGACAATCAAGCTGTTGCGTATCCTCCCTCCCTTCCTCTCTCTCTCTCTCTCTCTCTCTCTCTCTCTCTCTCTCACTCACACACACACACATGGAAGCAGTGATGGAAATGTGAATGGATTCGGACGACCTGATGAAAATGTAGTCGATGTAATTAGTGTCAAAGTTTCAGATTTTATGAAATAGATGGGAAAGTGTGAGCTTTACGTTTGCCATGACACAATTGTATTTGCTCGAAATTCAGGCTGTTGCTTCATCAGTTAGTTGCCGCCACTGGTTGGTGTAAGTTAATTGGGTGGAAAATGACAATCTATGTGTCTTGTCGGCTCGAACAAGTTCTCGAGCAAATCCAATATCTTGCCCAGGTCTATCAGTTGGAGAGATCTCGTCTTAGATTTTATGTTACTTTCCTTCATAGAAAGAGCAAGCAAGTTGGTTTTGTTATTGTGTAACCTGCAGTTCAGTAGACCGACTAGTTTTCTTTTTCTTGTTTGTGGATGTGAGAAATGAGTGGATTCACAATTGCTAGTTGTTCTACCTCCTGGAGTTTCTTGATGAGTTTAATCTTGATAAGCTTGTTCCCCTTTTCCCTCTCTTTCTAGGCAAGAGAAACTCAAATTTTTTGTGAAAGCAGGTAGTTGAAGACAGTGATGTGGTCATCTTCTCTGTGAAACCCCAAGTTGGTATGTAGCACTTAAACTTGTACTCTGTTGCTTAGTTTGCCACTTTCTTGCTTGTCTTTTCATTTTCACAAATTCTGATTATGAAATGAAAGCACATTTTTAGTCAATATGACCATAAGCCACCAATGTACTTTAGCTTTGAGATGATAGCAGCTTAACACATAACATGTGATTTCACAACATGCTAGTTCATCTCAGTTTTCACCAGATTTTGGATGAATTGGCCCTCATTTTTCTTTATCATAACTTTTACAGTGATGATTGCATGCTTTTCTACAACATATTCTCACCATAAGGGATTATTAAATTCTGTTGATGACCGTCAATGGTCCACAAAATTAAGGAGGACAATCTTCTTCTCTGTTTTAACTAAGTGATGATAAAATTTGGAGGATTATGTTTCAATTGATATTTGATTTCGAATGTAGACTGGATATTGGTTCTAGAGGTCATGCATCTTCCTCATTGCTGAAAATGTTACTTTTAGTAGAAATTGTTTGAGATAATTTTTCTAATTAACTTTTGTTGTTCTTTGTCTAGTTAAAGGCGTTGTCTCCCAGTTGAGGCCATCATTATCAAAGAAGCAGCTTTTGGTCTCAGTAGTTGCCGGAGTAAATTTGAAGGATTTGCAGGTATTCTTTGCCACTGTCTTTCTTTACCAGCACCAAGTTTGTGGTTCCTGTCTTAAGTTTTATGGTGTGGGAATTTCTTATACTATACTATCTAGGATTAGAGGCTCTTCCACAATTCACGTCATTAAATCTGTGAAAACTGCATCTCTGCCATCCTTATTTCTTCCACTACCATTTTCTCGTGTTATAATAATGATTCGGATTTAACAATACTTAGGAGTACCTCTATAATGGTAATGGATTTTCAGTGTAAAATTCTGTGCGGCTTCTTAAGTAGAGTATGAGATGATGCTTGGTAAAGAAGCAAAACGTTCAGGTGTGGTATGTTAATGTATAGTAGTTCTCCAGATGGATAGCTGATAGTTGTGATGGTAGACTTTTTTAAAGAAAACTTTGACTCTTTGAAGGATTCTTAGTATGGAGCCTTTTTTTTATTAATTATGATTTTAAATCGAATGCCATAATCAGGGGTGTTCGCTGTCTGTTCCTATTTTATCTAATTTTTAGAACTATCTGCTTTTCAGCTGCCTAGAGTGATTATGCTTTTGTTTTTTCTAGGATTGGGCTGGCCACAATCGATTTATTCGTGTAATGCCAAACACTCCTGCTGCTGTTGGCGAGGCTTCATCTGGTAATGTTTATAACAGTTGTTTGCTGATCCTTAACATGTATGCATGGAAAGCCATTGCTGTTTTGGCATTTGCACTTCTCGTATAGGAGTTTGACTTTTTTACCATACATGTCTCTTTGGATGATACATGCTTTCTTGTCACAGATTGTGTTGCTTTATCTGAAAATTGAAATTACTTTGACGTTGCAATTTGTTGATTTTCTTTCATCATCTTCTAATCCAGTCCAATACCTGATCGCTTCCCTTTAACTGCTGGGAGTTAAATAAAGCATTGAACCCTCTTGAGTTGATCTTATGAGTTGTCAAGTTCCACAAACTAGATTTCGTAATATTGAGTTCTTGTCCTAAGTATCAGCAATCAATTGTAATGATGTAAAGTGAAAGGCTTCTTTTAGTTGAGTTAATGTTTCTTGGCCAAGTTATTTTCAAATTACCATAATTTCTTAATGTGAAAATGTGCAAAATAGATGAATTTTTGCTTGGATGTTGAGCTTTAAAAGTGTCACTAGAATTATTTGGATGCTATCTTCTCACTAATCTTTAGGAAAGTAGAAGATCTATTCATCAGGTGTCCATGATATTTGCAGTGCTAAGATATAATTCATGGCACTGTCCTAATGTGGTCAGGATGGATTACTCTATTGGTTATCTGTTCTTTTGATACTATGTCAGTATGCTTAACGCAAGTGGAGTTTGTATCACTTTGTTATAAAGTTACGGTTGCTCCGATACCGTATGGATTTACATTTACTTATTTTGTAAGTTAGATTTCCGAAGTGATCTGTCAGATTAACTAAGTTATCATTGACACCTGATTTCATCTAATTGAATTACAATGAGATTCTCTAATGTCCTGAATGTTGAATAGTTATGAGTCTGGGAGGAGCAGTAAAAGAAGAGGATGCAGAACTCATTGCTACTTTATTCGGATCTATAGGCAAGATTTGGAGAGCTGATGAAAAATATTTCGATGCAATTACTGGCCTGAGGTATGTGCAATAGCTTTTAAAGCATCGGTTCCCTTATACTTCTGTGAAGGTTTTGTTTAAAAGCATGGTGAGATTTTAGTTCAATTTAGAGTTTTCCTTTTTGTGTATATATGCAGTGGCAGTGGTCCAGCATATATCTTTCTGGCAATAGAAGCTTTGGCTGATGGGGGAGTTGCTGCAGGTCTTCCAAGAGAACTTGCGTTAGGTCTAGCTTCTCAAACGGTAGGTCATTATGCATAAAATTAGATGATTGTTTTGCTAATGAGAGATTGTGACACATCCAGAGTGATAATTGGATGCTCTGATGGAGACTGTGCTTAGGCTATGAGGAAGTTCTCTAGAAATCCTCACTGGACCTTCTTTTTGAGATGGAAGCATCATTTTAATAGTTCTTATTTTGCTATTCGTGATGAAAAAGAGGATTGGCTAGTAGAACTGCTTTTAGTAGTCAATCCTCACTGGACCTTCTTTTTGAGATGGAATCATCATTCTAATAGTTCTTATTTTGTTATTGGCCATGAAAAAGAGGCTTGACTAGTAGAATGCTTTCTCATGGCTTGTGACCTTTCCCTGGCAGGGCGGCTTTTATATGTTGCATGACGTGATTACGTATAATAATTATGGAGGAAACAAAACTTATGTTTGTGAGTTACTCAGGGTGCTCTGGCTACTCCAGTAATTATAGTTACAGAAAGTGTGGGTCACACCGAGAATGACTTAGTATACAGTTTTTGTACTTAGTTTACCTAAAGGCCCAGAAGCAAGAGATTCCCCTTCTCAGCACAAGAATCTATCTCCCATTCCAGTCCTTCTCTCTCTCTCTCTCTCTCTCTCTCTCTCTCCATCCTTGCTTGCTTAAGTTCAAAATCATTTGTAAGGAGTATTCAGTCTAAAAACGCTGCTGCCTCTTTTATCTTCATATATTTCTTGCTTGTCATCTTCCATGGATAGCTTAAATCGACACTCTTAACAGAGCTGGCTGTTCTAGTGATCTAAAAGTAAAAGAATAGAAGAAAATGGATGTCACTTTTTGGAATGCAAAATCTGTGGAATGGTATATAATGTATCTGATTATCCAATAGCGGGTTTGGATGACCACAGTGGACATCTAATATATTTAAACCCAAATAAAACAGAAATTAAGCTCTTCACTCGTCTAGATTAACAAAGTGAAGTACAGGTGGTGTACTTTGAGGGGTTTTTAACATATTTATATCACATTTTCATTTTGGTAATTTGGTTCATATTGCAGTACAGTCCATTACATTCAACTGGCCTCTACTTCCTCTCTTCAGTCTTTTTCACTCTTGGCTCTAAAGTTATTCCACAGAAAATTCTTATCCTTACCATTTACTCATTTATTTCCACGAAACCCAAATGCCAAGGGTTTCGACATGGTTTGACTAGATAGTCCTCTAGCAATTGGAGCCTGGCCAATGGTGATTGGCAACTATATGATCAACTTCTTGCTCGATTCATGGATGCGTTTGTGATTGCCATTGGTAGAAAGTTGGTGTGGAGATTGGCTTGTTTAAATTGATACTCTGGTTCATTCAAGAAAAAAGGTCGTGTTTAAAATTTGCTGTTTTTTTTATAAAAAGCATAGTGTAGAATGTAGATAGGTTATCATGTCTGTTCTTTATGCCTTTGCCACTATTCTTACATAGAGTAGAGTAGCAGTTCATACACTCTGGCGGAAGTGATGACAGAAGTCACATTAATTCTGGATAATGGACTGCGCTAGTTTTATTTCTAATTTAACGACTTTTACTAGGTTCGATACATGCCCTAATCATTTTAACAGGTCTGCAACAATTTCAACTTCAGAGACTCAGCATGGAGAGATTGGCCTGCTTCCTGTTGAATGTCTGCTTGGATTATCAGTAGCTTGCACTGGCTTTCATTCATTTTGAAGGTTCAATTATTTGCTGCTACATTTTCAGGTGTTGGGTGCAGCATCTATGGCCTCTAAAATGGGCAAGCATCCCGGTCAGCTCAAGGATGATGTTGCATCACCTGGGGGTACTACAATTGCTGGTATTCATGAGCTGGAGAAGGGTGGATTTCGGGGGATTCTGATGAACGCAGTCATTGCTGCTGCTAAGCGTGGCCGCGAACTTTCGCCTTCCTAATTCCAACCTCAAGTTTTCAGCCCGCGATGTATGCTTATCACTTTAGATAAATAGCTCGAAAGGGCGACCTTGGCTGTCCCTCTGAACTTGCCAGTTTTATTTTTAGCTAGGCCTTTCTGAAGGTTCTTTTTTCAGCCATCAGAATCTATTTAGTTTCATTGCAATCCTACTGCTTGGTTTTTGTCCTTGACAACGGAAGATTATAGGTGCAGCTTGAGGTTCTACTTGCCGTTGTCTTCAAGTTCCCTTTCTTCCAAGTTATATGCTATCAAGAGCTTGCGAGATCCGACTACCTAATCTTGTGGTCATATCTTTTCACAAGTCGGGAGGGATCTTCTTCTTCTGGATTGCGGACGTACCCCTTGCTCATTTTCTCTCGATTAGGTTGAGCAGATTGATTTTGGATGAATGATACTTGTCGCAGCCCGACTCTCCAAGCATAGGAGAAATGACATGACCTTCCTCCTATTCAGACGATGCCGCCAACTCACACATAATCAATATAAACCTGATCTCGAAATATATAGATATATGACGAGACTGCAAGCAAGGACTAGATTATAAAGTTCCCCAAGAATAACATATGAGTCTCATCAGCTAAGCATAAAGCTCAAAAGATCAAAATTTACTATGTCTCCAACAACGAACAAAACTAGACTCGAATGGCACATCATATACCCGGTTTCTCAAATAAACCCAAGAATCAAACTCCATATGATTGTCTGTCAAAATGTTCTCGTCCTACTTGCTGGTACCTGAAAAACTTGGACAAAATTGGAGAAGAGTTGAAATGAATGTATAAAATCGCGGCTCATTGGGTATAAGTCTCTTCTAAGTAGACATAAGCATCTATCATGAATACGTATGAACATTTCAAACAAAGAGCATCCATCCATGATCCAAGATATCAAATTAAAAAGACAAATGATGTTTTCGAATGGTGACACACAGATATATAACCAGGGACATCTGAATAAACTTTAAAATGACATTAGTGGTTCAGCCTACTGATCAATTTAGCCCTCAATGTTAAAACTATGGCCATCTTAACACCTCATAATAACCAGACCAAGAAACACCTCATAACAAGGCATATCAAGATTTCCCTTGACATAGATCTCCTCTCATATTAGCTAGTGGCTTGATCCAAACAAGACGTCCTGAGAACAAAGTAGGTGCTCTCAACCCTTCAAGGGTTCAGATCATAGCGATAAGAGCATCAGACCATCACCGCATCCTCCAACGAATCTTAAAACCACATTGAAAGCAATTTCAACCTAATTGACAAATCAATACAGGTAGCCTTTCACAAGGCCTTCCATCAAGTAGAATTCATTTTGCATAGCGTTTTTTGAACCATTTCAGAAGATGATTTTCACAAGTGCTTTACTCTGCAATGTCGTATAATAAAAAATGTAGTAAATGCTTTATTCATCTTTGTGCAACAAATGTGTTATAAACGCTACTTTCCTTTTTAATAAGCAACTTGCCATGCGATGACTCTGTCATAGCTTACAACACATTTAATTCATGTCATTTTTAAGACATGGATTTCCAAATAATAGAAGATGTAAGCACAACTTACGCATGATACTAAATTAAAAGAACAAAAGGTTTTTTGGATGGAAAATTAAAAATTCTATCAATGAAGTCCGAAATGAATATCATTTAATTCTTATCATTTTCAAGACATATATTTCAAATAATAGAACATATAAGGACCACTTACAAGTGATGCTAAATTGAAAGAATGGAAGATATTTCGAATGGAAGACTCAGAATTCTATCAATGAAGTCATAAATGAATATCAAAATCAACTATAAAGCTAACTTAACTAATACGTGACTAAGCTAAGCTTATTTGTTGATAAAGAAATTGACACGCGTTCGGAAAATTGCTCAAAATGGACTAATGCTTGCTGCCTACAATATAGTTAACAATTCACTTACCAAATATTAAACATTTGTTTAAACTCTACCCAAGCCCTTTTCAAATGGTTCCAGAGTGTCATCGGAAATCTAACTTGGTGTAATTCAATAACCCAAAAGACAACCGGAGACGGGCAAAAACCGACGCTAAAGACAGACATAGAAACTATTGCAACAGTATGCAGTAAACTTCAAAATTTCGTCTTGATTAAACTGTGATACAAATCAACTTCTCTTAAATCCTAGAGTTCCACTGACATCTTAAAAGTTTCTTTACAACGTGATTTTACAGTGCAAATACCTTTAATGTCTATCAAGCAAATCAGAATTCAAAATAATCCTAAATTGCAACATTACGAAGAAATTCCCTTTGATTAAAGATATCGAGACTTAGAATTCTTACCGAGTGCTTTTGGAACGGCATTCGAGATGTCTGGAGCTTGCCTGGTCAGATTCCACTGGTACAGAGCCAATTCCAATAGACTTATTGTAGGGTCCCATTGGCGTGCATTCCGAGTCTTTTCCTTTCTAGTTTACGGTTTTTAGCTCTTCCTTTTTTCTCTTCCTTTCTTTAGGCTATCGCATTTTGCGCTCCTATATCAATTACCGCCGCCTGCAGCAAAAATGAGAAATGGGCTGAGTTGTAGCTTCATGGGCATAAAAATGGGTTATTTCTTTTTGGCCCCTTTGTTTCAATATCTCTCAGCAGAAACGATTGCAAAGCACGGAAATTGCTAGTCACTGATGTCATTAGGTGCTGCAATGCACTCATAGAAGATTATCAAGGTCATTAACTAGGTTTACGTGTTTCTGACTGGTTGAGGATGACAAAGCCTCATTGATTTCCAGCATCTAATGCATACTGCTAGCACTTCTATGTATGCTGTGCACATGCCAACCCATGAGAAACTGATCTTTTCTTGGCAGAAGTACGTTAAGTGAATGCGAGTGCACTGTTTTCTATCGATTCTTTAAGCTCATGCAGTTGGTAAGTACTCTATTGTGTTTTTGATATTCCTTGAGATTGGAAGCCACGTTTCATGCTTGAAAAGAACTTTTTTGGTGCTGGCAAGCGAATTGCGTTTGAGATCGCAGAAAACCTCCATGTGAATTTCTTGTAGTTAACACCATCTATGGCCACACCTGATAAGATTCTCAAAGGATATCATCTTAACCTGATGCCAGTGGCCGAAGAAGAGGAGTAAAAGCAGAGGAATAGGTTTCTCGTTCAAAATGATTTCCATCTAATCTTTTTTGCTATCCGCTTGAGTTTCTGTTTTCCTCTCAAGAATATTTCTAATCGTGAGTCCTTGACCTGCTGTCTCTTACCTCTTTCTTGCCTATTGTTTACTGGTTTTCGTTTACTAAAGTGTGTATGGAACCCTCAGATTTAAAATCCAAAAAGAGTAACCAAATTAAATAGAGATGGCAAATCAAGAGAGACTTGCCTGTGCCGACGAAAATATGCTAGCTATGTACTCTAATCTGCAGTAGACGTATGATATCCTGAACATAGCGAACTATTACACGCAATGATTCACACTCACCAAGTAGAAGCTAGGTGAAATTTCCTGCAAAGCTATCAAATCACAAGTAGCAACAAACCAGACAGGGGCGCAGAGACGAAACTGGCTGAATCTACGGAGAACCACAAAAACAAGTCATCAAAGAACATTCAGACAACTTGGAATAATAGCAGAGAGAGGAGGGATGGTGAATGGTGATTCGATTGCTTTTGAACGCTCTTGAGACTGAACGTTTGGCTCATTGATGCATGTGATGCATATCTTCAGACAAAGCTAAAAGAGAAGGCGATTCCTGTTGGCTTACCATACATCTAGGATAGTTATCTCTACTTTCTTCTTCGTACCCTTAAACATAAATTAAAAAAATAAAATGAGGTAAAACCTTAAGCTTACAAACGCGCCTTGACTTTTTTCACTCCGCTAGATCAATCCTTCGATCAAGGTTAACAAAAACAGGGTGAGAAAATACCCGGAGGAGGTGCGTTCTCTTGTGCTTCTGATTTGGGCTTTTGGGATAAAAGAGAGAGCAGGGACAAAGCAACTAAGTACCTTTCACTGCCCTTTGTGTTTGCTTAAGTTAGCTGTAAGTGTGACTCTTTTCTTGCTTGTATGCAGAGCCGCGATACACGTACGTCTACAAATTTATATTGTTTCAGAAGGTGCATGCGGATGCTCTTTGAAGACCCGATTGAAAAGATTAATACTTGTACACGTACGTCTACAAATCAGTATGTCGAATCCTTTTCGATGAAAAGAGAGATTATTATAGCCAAAAGCATATATTTTAGGAAGAACTGGGTTCTCCAATTGTCTATGGCATTCGCAGAGAAATAAAGTGGGAGCTCAGTCTTCTCCAAGTTCGAGATCAACTGTATACGGATTTCTTCACTTGAAGGCTAAAGCCGAAAAGCATGGCTTGTGGAAGTTCTGACGAGCGAGAAGAAAGGTAATTTTTTTGGGGAATTGTTAATGCGCACAGAACACGGGATTTGACATATCACTAATTCACTCTTTTAAAATCACCCAATTAAATCACGATATTGTTGAATGAGTCAATGTTTAAGTCTTCATCAAGTCAATAAACTGAAAAGTGATTATGTTGCTATTTTTCAGGAGTTTGTTGCAGTACGTTGTTGCACGCTGCTTCACTTTGGTAAGTCTTTTGTGCTGCTATGTTCTTGGCAATGTTTTAGCTATTTCCATTGATGTTTTACTTATAAAAGAGGTTGTATCATATGAAGTTTGAAGCAAGAGAAGGAAATAAAGCATTCGTTTATCCTATTTTTTATTTCCTCTGTGTGCTGTGATTCTTATTTCCAACATATACAACATCCAAGAAAAAAATTGCCAAAAAAGTCATAAACCTATTATATTTGTGTCCAAACCATCTCTATATGGTCAATTTAGTCCTCAATTTTTTTTAAACTTTGTCAATATAGTCGTTTAAAAAAAGATCTATGACTTATAATTGTCTTGGGCCTGGCTGTGAGGATTAGATTTCTATCAAGAACATACTCAGATCACAGGGCTTGTAATTGTCTTGAGCCTGGCTGTGAGGATTAGATTTCTAACGATTCGTCTCCAAAATTCGAAATTTTTTGACTTATTTTCAAGTTTGATAAATTGTTGGTCGACCGTCTATTTATTCTAATTCTATGATTTGGAGTATAGTGTCCTATTGGATAATTGTGAATTCCACGTGCTTAAAAAATTATATTTACAATATGTTAGGAGCACGCATTAGAATCTGAAACTAGATCATCAAAAGGGAGCCTAAATTTGAGCTCTTCCTTATATTTTGTTGGATTCACCTTCAATCAAACACTTAAATCAATCGATTATAAGTCAAGTATGATATATTAACTACTCTACATCACTCCAACTTTTTGATCTAGGACTAACTCACACATGCATTTTAATAATGACTATTTACGTGTAAGCTTGGTGTTAGGTCTACTTCATCTAATTCACATATCATTCTATTTCAAGATATTTTAACTTGAATATCCACTTCTTTGCCTTTGAGGACCGCAATCACAACAACAACAATAACGTCCACCTTAATCCTTGGTCTTATTCTGTAGGCCAAATCGCAAAGATTACCCGAAAACCACGTCGGTCACGAGATTCCTTTTGCGAGATATTCATCAACCGCCAATCCACATTGGAAGGGGATTACTAATAAACCATCGACTCTCATACTATTCATTAGAAACATGAAACGCAAGAGAGGAAAATTCAGAGATGAAAAGCGCAGATTTTTAAGTGGAAAGACCCTTTTAATATCAGAAATGGAATAATCACGGTGTCATGCTAGGACAATTGCGTACAAAGACGAGGGAAAACTATGAGAGACTATTAGCCTCTAAGTGGGAGATTGCTGGAGTCATAGAGCATTATAGGAAAAAAGCAATGTTGCTAAATGTATACGTATAAGTTTCATCATAACTTTGTATGCAATAGACTCCCATTATATATTGAGGTGATGTCACTTGTGATTGTAACTTGAAACTCGATCGTTAAAGTAAAAAGAGTGACTTGTATGGTACTATGCTTTCTCCCTTTTTATTCTTAAAGGGTTTTTCATGTAAAAATTGGCCCGTCTTCTTTATGATTTTTTCTCTTTTATGTTTTGCGCTCCTAACACAAATTTATGGGAAAGTCCGTGTTGTAACTTTGTTGTACGCTCTTTCCATCCAACATCGGTACTCCTACTTATATAATATATGCAAGTACATGCTGACAAATGAAAAGAAAATACATTTGCTTCCTCAAGCACATTACTTAGCTTCTATACTCATTCTTTTGGAGTAAGACAAACTATACACTTATAAAACCTACGTCGTATCATGCTCAAGTGAAGATACTTACTAATTAGTCAATCAAGATGTAAGATCATAATTATCATTTACATATAAAAAATGATATTACCATATCACATTCACAGAAATGAAAATATTGTCTTTCAACTAGTAATTAGATACCGAAATTAATAGTAAAATTTAATATGAGATGAGAAATTAATATGGCTTGCAATTTAAGTGGTCACATATCATATTGCGAGTATCTTTTAGTTTGTACTATAGTTGATGTAAAACCATGGTAATATCATTTCTAGACTTCATTATTTTGATGCGATTCTTTCATTCCAATCTGAGATCACAGAGAACCGGATATGATTAGTAGCCGACACCATCTTCAGCCACATGCGATAAGATTCTGAACGGATTTCATCGGAACCAGATGCTGATGGCTGATGAAAGGGAGTAAAAGCAGCAGAATATGTTCCTTATTCGGTTCAATTTCCATCTAATCTCTTTAGCTCTTTGCTTTAGTTTCTGTCTTCCTCTCAAGAATCACTCCAATTATTGTAGTCCATGACTAATCTCCTACCTCTTTCTCGCCTGTTGTTTTCTGGTTTTCGTTTGCTAATATGTGCTTGAAACGCTCAAGATTCGGGGAAAAAAAAGGAGCAATAAAATCAGACACAGATGGCAAACCACGAGAAACCTGCTTGTGCAGAGGGAAAATATCGTAGTATGTACTACATCTGCAGAAGACTTACATTATACTGACCATAACGAACTTTTACACTCCGATGCACACAAACACTCTAAGTAGAAGATTTGTCAATTCTCCTGCAAAGCTATCACTCTCACTCACTGGTTGCAACATTCCTCACAGAGCCAGCAGCAGCATAGAGCAAACAGGCTGATAAGAACCACAAAAACAAGTATCAGAGAATGGTCTGAAAACTTGATATAATAGCAAAGAGACGAGTGACGGTGAATGGTGATGCAGTTGTTTTCAAACTCTCTTGAGATTGGACTTTTTTGCATGGTGCATATTTGATGCATATCTTCAAACGAAGCAAAAAAAAAAAGGCGAGTTTTGCTGGCTTACCATCCTTCTATGAAGCCCCTATCTCCTTTCTTCTTCATGCCGCCGCAGCATAAGAACTTCCTTTTCCTAGTGTGTGGCAGGTTGTCTGTCGGGTACCCTTAAACACAAAAAAACAAAAAAGGGACAAGCTTGAGCTTTCAAACACGCCTTGTCACTCCGATATATCAATCATTCAATTAAGGTTAATAAGATCGGGATGGGAAAATACCTGGAGGAGGTGGGCTCTGTTGTGCTTCTGATTTGGGCATTTGGGAAGAAGAGAGGAGGATCAAAGCAACTAGTGCCTTTCACTGCCCTTTGTGTTTACTTAATTAAGTTGAAAGTGTGATGTTTTGCTTGCTTGTATATATACTCGCAATATACACGTCTACAAAATTTATATCGTTTCAAAAGCAACACAACGATGCTCTTCGAAGACCCGATTAATTTGACCACTTTGAGTTTTGTGGGCGCCAATTAGAATTATGCACCTCGTTTTATGCTTCGTTGTGTCAATTAAAAGAGAAAAAGCATTGCCTTTTGGTGAAAAACAGAATCAGTCCATCTAATAGTTGTCGCAAAAAGAGAATGATCTGTAGACCTGAAAGCATTCAAAAGCATATGTTAGGACGAATCCTCCAACTGGCAAAAGCATTCGAAAGAGGAATATAGTGGGAGTTCAGCCTACTCGAAGTTTGACGTTAACTTCATAGGATTCTTCACTTGTAGATCACGCAAAACGAATGGCCAAAGTCAAAAAGCATGGCTTGTGGAAGTTCTGAGAAGTGAGAGCAATGTTAATTTGTGTCAACTGGGAAAGGTTCACTCGCAGGGAACACAGAATTTTACAAATGATTTAGTTTGCTACCGGACGGTCCTAATTCACTTCTTTAAACACCCATTTCAATCATAATATGGCGGTTAGCATATTAACTTTAGTGTGTCCTCTTGATAAACCGGACAATACTCTCACCACTGAATGTTGAATCGATTAGAGTTTAATGTAGCAGCAACGACATTTCACAGTTTCACTTTCTAAAGGCTTTGTGCGCATGTTTGAGTATTCAGTCGTTCATAAAATAACTAATCCTGCCAAAATGCTTGACCAAGGACAGGTAGTTTTGTGTCTTCTCCTCTTCTTTGATGAGATTTGTATGACTTGTAATTTCAATGGGTCATACAATAAAATGCAAGCTTTTTCTTGATTAGATAATACATGTAAAACCATGATAACAGTATTTCCAGACTTTTACTATGATCACACCAAATGTTTTCACGTATTTTTAAGAAAAATGACAATGTGTGGCATTTGGAAAGGTGATTTTGAATCGAACTTTTTCACGTAATTTACAGGAATATTAGAATCAGAATATATATAACCTTGGCACCGTGTAATTTTGATCCTCGTATCACTAAGAGGACTTGCACGTTTACGCAATAATTTCTGGAGCATATAGCCAATGCCAATAGTTTGTATCAAGGCCCAGGACCCCCACCCCCCCCCCCCAAAAAAAAAAAGGGAAAAGAAAAAGAAATCAAGCGCAAACCTTAATCGAAAAAGACGGATACGCCCATCTCTTGAATTTTGAGGTTATCAATTATCCCAAAATTATAAACTATCCAGAAATGATTTTGTTATGTATGTCGAGTATATTAGGATTCTCCTGCACGTATAAGCTGTCATTTTGCAAAATCAAAACACGTTAAATGTGGAAATTTGATTATATCAAGATTTGAGCTTTCAAGCACTAAGAAGTTTGGAGCGTAGGTACATTTTGGTTTTTACTTAGTATAAATTTTACGATGGACGCACTTTTACTTTCTTTTAAACAGAAAACACTTGGGACTTTCATAACATACTAATGCTCACATGTATTTCCAGATATAATCTTTTCAAAGTTGTTGTGAAATTTGTTATTTTAAATTTTGGCAGGATAAAAAGTTGCTAATTATTTTCTAAAAGATTTAAGAAAATGATATCACAAAAGCACACAGATAATAGCCTTCCAAACCCTATTGCTTTCAAGTCTCAGCCGTATGTTTCTACTTACACAAGCAATGAACATTTGCAAAGTGCTTGTTACCTTGAAGTGATCTTCTACTCATCTCTACCTCAATATAAATAAATCATCGAGTATGTGAAAGATTTCTTGCAGATGATATGATCATGCGTTGTAATATCGGCAGATTTGGAATATATAGGCTGTTATGCTTGTTTTGTACGAGGTCAAGTTATTATCTAGATTCGTGATATCGTTTATAGGATCTTTTATGATTTCATTTGGCTATAAACCAATTCTTTTTCACTTTCTTCTTCTACTATTTAATTGACTTTTACACAAGCAAATAATATTTCATAGGCTTCTTCAATTTTTTCTACGGATTTTTGCCAGCATCATCATATAATCTGACCTGTATTTGGGAGTGGATGTGACACTTGTATCAAACTTCCCAGAAATAAATGAAGCAGCGAAGGTTCGGCACATGAAGAGAATTGTTTGGTTATCAGAAGAGATTTGTCCGAGAGATACTTAAGGACATGAACTAGATATATTTCACAGAAATGTTTAATAAACCCTATAAATACCCTATCAAGTCTACTCAATCGTTCCGTTTGAAAGGAAAGTGCAGACAGCAACATAGATGAAGTCCAAATCTCTAGGTTCATATACTAGTGAATACTAGTCTAGAAAAATAGGAAGTAATAGTCACCACAGCTTTGGAGATTATTCCACTGTTTCCTTATTTCCAGCATAATTTATCTAAAGATAGTTGGCTTTTCCCAAGAATTGCCTCCTCCCGAATAGGAAAGTCGCCATAGCATCTTCGAGTTACACATTAGGGTCTTGTTGAAGAGAACGCCAGGACACATAATATAAGCGCTAGCGACTCTAGAAATTCTGCGTTTTTCGAGTGTACGTTTGGACATTAGTCTTGACATCTTTCTTTTGCCAATGACAAAGCCTCTTAACAGCAAATAGAGTGCCTAGAGAGCTAAATGCATGCGACTTTGATGTAGGTTTCGCTTTAGGGCATAGAGTTTTGGGAAGGATGCATGGGAAACACGAAAAAGCAACCAAAAGATGTAGTTTCTCAAGGATGAACATATGCTTTTCAGGCAAAAATATAAAAGAAAAGAAAAGAAAAGAACGATCATATAATAAGGAAAATACATGCATCCATTAACCCTACTGTAGCTAGAAAACAAAAGAGGTAAATCCCACTTTTTTCAGGTTGAAACTATATCGAAGCACCTAGGGTTGAGCCCTTAAGACAACATATAGGATTATAAGGATGAAATCCATAAGTAATATAGAAGTAAATATAATTTCAGGACAGTCATTCAAATAAGTCAGTACATAAGCATACCCAACAAATTTTTATCATATGATTTTGTCAATCAATCTCCCGCATCTATCTTAATATCCATAATATTACTCTAGATATTGTCTTGGGACGCGTGGTCACGATCAACTTGTCAATAGCCATCTAGATTTCTCTTAACATTTACTAAAAAACTAATATCCATGGCCAATCAGCATTTCCCATAAAGCCCAGCGGGAGGCAAGAAAAGAAATGAAAATAGAGAAAGAGACAGCTCATTTACCTGATTATATAATAAAAGTCACCCGTGTCCAAACAAGTCCAAATATGTCCATCATAATATAACAATTGAGGGCAGACCCACCAATTAAAAAAGAGGAAGAAATCTTCAAGTCTCTTAAATAGGGTTTTTGTTGCTTATTATGCATCTCCACTAAAAAAATCTTTTGCGTATAATTGGTAGGTGGGGGGACAAGAAATTATAGAGGTCAAAATAGATATGTTGGATATGAATAATATATGTACCAATTATATGTGAACATTGAAAGTGATATATATTCAATAAATACAAAAGTTCTAGTTGACAGGCCTGGGATTGAAAAGATTGACCTGCGTCTCCTCCATCACTGCCAAAAGAGAGTAGCCAAAATACTCAGATTCCTCTTGTCTCATACCACGAGAGATCTCACATCATCTCCAACCAAAAAGAAGAAAAACTAGACTTCATCATGTGATGATCATTGAAAGACCTCTGCAAGCAAACGTAACACAAGGCCGAAAAAGAAAAACCACCCTAAAGAGGAGAAGATCAAGAAATGGAGGAGAACAAGAGATGAGAATTTACTTGACTCCTATTATATGTGTAGGTAGTTGAGCTTGAGCCTGAGCCTGAGCCTGAGCCTGAGCCTAGCTAGAACTCGTGCGAGTGACGATACAGACCTTGAGAACCGTACAAATTCATGGTTTCCCTCTGGCTATTTCGGCTACTTTGATCATCTTCATCCATTCTAGACCCCATTTGCGTACCGAGATTTAGGTAAACTCTTGAATCAATGTTGATGTTACCCATGTTGTTGCCACTACTGCCACTACTATGATCATCACCGCACATCGGTGGGTAGATAGTCGTGGCACTTGAGGAAGCGTTTATGTTTGCATTGGCGTTCCCGGCTTCTTCTCGTGAGATCACGAGGGCTGCTGATTGGACAAGCTCGAGGCAAAGCCTAAGCTTGTTCGGCTCAACGTGGGCTAAACCTGGAACCGCCCCTTTGAAGAGGAAATCGGACGTTAGGGTTCTGAGCACGTCAAGAGGTGTGACGCCATCAGCTGTGCGGACAGTGGGATCTGCGTGGTGGTCAAGTAGGACTGCCACCATGTCCGGGGAGACCATTTCAGCAGCAAGGTGGAGCGGGGTCTTGCCATTGGGCCCTGCTGGGTGGTTAACGTCGGCTGCCCCAAGCTCAAGCAATGCCTTGACAACCTCCCGGCTACAATTCTCAACCGCATAATGTAGTGCTAGTGCTTCGTCAAGATTTAGGCCTTCACCCATGACCATGAGCTTCACAAGCTCGACGTCGGAAGAGTCGAGGGCTCTCCTCATCCGCCGGATCTTTTGGTCCTCAAGCTCAGCGGCTGTGCTCAGGTCATGGGGATGGTGGTGGTGGTGGTGCGGCATTATGGATCGCCTAGCTATCGATGACTTCAGCCTAAGCTCTTCAATCTTGGCCACAACCTCAATTGGGAGATGTTTGGCCAAGACTTCAGGTGGGAGGCCAGATTTCGCGACAAGGTGGGAGCAAGTAGTCCAAAGTTGATGCATCTCCTGCTTTCTTGAGGCAATTAGTACTTTCATTACATCTTCTATTGAGGCCTTCTCTACCATGCTTGCCAGTTGCTTCTGCCAAAAGAAAAGCCATAACCCGAAAACATTGGTCAGTGAAGTGTGATTTTGCATTGCGTCATTGTAGTAAAATCGAACCTTTGTGGAGAGCAAATTGATGGGAATATGCTTTCACAAATATGGTGCTTAGAACAAGTCATTCAGTGACAATCATCTTTTCCATTTTCCCCCCTTAGCTAAACCTCTAAATGAGGAAAGTGAATGTCGGGAAAAATTTGGGAAGTTTTCTGAAGTGCAAGACAAGAATGATCATCACAATAGCTAAATGTAGAAAGCTCTTGAGAGTTACTACTAAAAGGTAGATCTAACCATTTCAAGAAACTCCAAGTTCTGCATGAAATCACTAGCTTTTAGTTTTACAGTCAAATCAAATTGGTCAAGGAAGATTTGAACTGCTAGAATAACAAAGTCAAATCATGAACAAAAAAGAGAGCGAATTGAGTTTGAGAGACTAGTGAGATCAAAATAAAAAGAATATTTGCAAGAGGATGCGCTCTGATATTTTTTAGGGGAAAAGAATAGAACTTGATCGACAATGATTTGTATTTTAACACAACCAGCGTCACCCACTCCATGATGCATCCATAATTTATTTAAGTTATCTACCAAGAAAAGACTAATAATAATGGCACTCAATAAACAATTCCACCTCCAAAATAAAAGGAAAAAAGAAAAGAAAAAACCCGTTCCCAACTATCCTAAACCCCAAATCAAGCAATGTCCTCAGTAAGGAAAAGAAATCCCATGAACACTATAGATATGTTATTATTACTACTGGGAGACATCCATATAAAACATATCGGAAACCTGAGTGAGCAGTGCAAGCTGCTCGACACCAAAGGATCGCGCGGCGGCGAGAGTGTCGAGGGCGAGGTCGACGGCGGAGGTGCAATGCGTGTGCCAGCACCCTCTGCTGCCGCAATTAGGCCTTGGCTCGTGCTTCTGCGGCACGATGGAGACCTGCCCGCTGTACAGAAACTGCAGCACCAGTAAGAAGACCTCGTACCCTACCGAGCTCACCGGGATCACCCCCGGCGGAGGCGGCGGCCTCGACGGGTGGTGCGTCGCCGCCTGAGGGTTGGCACGGGGGCAGCCTACTGGGTCGAGGGGGGCGGAAGGCGGGTCGGGGCCGCAGAAGAACTTGCGGAAGAAGAGGCTGCGGGCGGCGAGGATGCAGCGGTGGGCGTGGACGAGGCGGCCCTCGACGGTGAAGGTAACGTCGCTGAAAGCCTCGCCGTTGATGAGGAGGTTGAGGTAGTCTAGGGAAAGAGATCTCAAGGAGTCTTCTGGGGTCATTATTGGGAGAAATGAAAAAAGGGTTTGTGCTTATGAACAGTTGGGAAGTCGGGGGAGACAGAGAGATCAAGGGAGTGCTGTGGTGGTGGTAGTGGCGATGGTGGTGGACTTGGATGATGAGAGAGAGAGAGAGAGAGAGAGAGAGAGAGAGAGAGAGAGTAAGGAGTTGATTTCGTTGTGTTTGAGGGTTAAGTGCGATGTAGTGAGGAGAAAGGGATGTCCTGTTAATTTTGCTTGGGTGGGGAGATTCTCTCCTTTCTCTCCCCTCGTCGAATGGTGATGGTAAGGCGTGTCCTGGGGCAATAGATTGAGAGAGAGAGAGAGAGAGAGAGAGAGAGAGAGAGATGGGGCTACTCTGGGCGTCCAGAGCTATTTAAAACGGGAAATTCTGGGGGAATTGAGGCATAATATATACATGTCCCTCCCCCAACTTGGCTGCTAAGGGAGGGTGACTTTCCGCCCGACTGAGCTTCTTCAAAATTCACCAACAACTATCTTAACCAAGACATGTCCCTTTGCTGTCCTAAGATCCCAAGTCAATCTTTTGTCGCCTCGGACACTCAAATCTTACATCCCACCTCAAATATGTAGTTGAAACAAAACAAGAAAAATGCTGGGAGGGAATAGGCAGGGCAGTTGTCGACCGGGTGATGGGTAACTTCGGGAACAAAAACATAATTTAGTAGCGAATATCTGATCATATCAGGTCTCGCTAGCCCTTGCCCGTGGTTTTGGGCAAGGGTCACCAGCCCTTGCCGGTTTTGTGATTATCGCAAATTTTATATATTTTTCTTAAATGTGAGATTCACTTGATATCATAAATTTTTAAAAGATATTAATGAATATCTTTTTAAAAGATATTAATGAATATCGTGCTGGCTTGACGACAAGTCTCGTATAGCCATGTCAAGGGCCAGTAATTGCCGGAAGGGTAACATTACGTTAGGTACAAGGTGCTCACGACTTTTGACGTACTTCGCTCTGGTTGGGAGGGTGTGAGCAGCTGTTGTTTTGCCCATGAAAACTACCCCTCCTCATCACTTTATAGAGGAGGGAAAAACAATATCGCACTGATGACAACACAACACATCAACCACACTGTGTCGAGTCATATGAATTCCGGCCCTCAGATTGGACTTTTGACTTGTCTTTTCACCATCAACATCCACTTTCCTCTGCCTTCCTCTCTCTCTCTCTCTCTCTCTCCCTCCGCCTCTCATCATGCTCATGCACGACAGGCTTTATGACTGGAATTGGAACTCAAATTGACTCAACTACAACATGGATGTGAAGCTTTTTGGGTCTGTACAAGCTCTCTTCTTTTAACTTGGCTTCCTAAGAACGGGTCAAAACTCTTGGCAAAGCATTTAAAGGCAAAGAGAGACAACTCGGACGATTTTCCAAATTTGAGGGGGAAGATGTGCATCCGTGGGGATGGATAAACACTAAAGACATCAATAAGGATCTTAGCATTTATTTTCTGATCTTATGAAACCGAACAGAAGAGAAGTGGCTTGAGCATATTCGGTGATAACTGAAGGCCATGCACTTCTTGAAGGATCAAATCGAGTCAATCACTTGAGATTATGTCTACATCGAGCCCCGTAATATATCTTCTCTGAGCTGTATCCAGTTTTGGAGCCATAAATGTTGCTTGTGATGTAACTAATTGTTGGGGGGTAAAATCCCTTACGCCTCTTTTGGCTAGTTGGAATGAAAACATATGAAAGTAAAGGAATTTGAATGAATATCGGGTGATCAGAATGGCAAATAAAATTATGCTAGTATGCTTTCTCTCACTTCTACTTTCTGATCTCCCTCTCTTTTCCTCGCGCAGCTTCGCCTTAACCGTGAAGGACTTCATGTTGAGGTTGCCAGCATCATAGCGGCCTCATTTTGAGGTCTAGCTGGCCAAGGTCGTCCAAGGTGTCGAAAAATGAAGTCTTGATGAAGTAAATAGGAGTGACCTATTTTAATGTGAGGAGATTTCAAGCCAAGAAGACCTACCTTTCAGAGTCGATTGCAACTTTCGGAATCATGAACCAAACAAGTTGCAGGATCAATCGGGGAACTAGGCTTACCTTTTAGAGAAACTTTAAGTAATTTTACTATTATTTAAGGAAAACATACAACGTGCACAATATGCAGCATTAGCGGTTAAGCCATCGATTTGCTGACCTTTTTAGATTCAAAACCCATCTCCAAAGAAGAAAGAAAGAAAAGCTAAAAGTAGGGAACTGAACTGCTCAGGACAATCCCTAATTTTGATACGAGTTTCCTAAGTTGAACCTACCAGACCTAATGGTGGTGTGGTGAGCTTGTGGTGATGCGAGCAATTGTAGACGGATATGGCAGCTGCATGAGGTGGAGGTGAGGTGACCTTAATGATTCCTGTTTCTGTGACACTCCCTCAGAGAGAGAGAGAGAGAGAGAGAGAGAGTTGATGCCGATCTGGAGCGAGCAACAGTAGTAGGCTTTTCTCGGCTCTTTCGTGAAGGATGGTATTTTGGTCCTTTAATCTAGGGTTCAAGATTTAAGACTTGATTGTAAGTCTAAAAGAACTGAGACTGCAAATTTATATCAAAGTTAAAAGTTTGATTCCTTTTAGGAGGCCTTGCTGCGTCCCTCGTAGTGAAGCAAGATTGGCTTAAGCAGGTGTATTGACCGTAATCTGTTTTT
Organism: Melaleuca alternifolia; assembly: GCA_019926035.1. NCBI lineage: Eukaryota > Viridiplantae > Streptophyta > Magnoliopsida > Myrtales > Myrtaceae > Melaleuca > Melaleuca alternifolia. Next base: position 2,349,474 of record JAGKPW010002178.1, read on the forward strand.
ACCATTTGCAAACCTTGGAGTAGTAAAGCGTAGGAGAGGCCCATGAAAAACGCGTTTCTCATGATCGATGCCAGGACCAGATTAAATTCTTGTAGAGGTAGCAAATGGACAAATTCTTACACAAGACATGCCTGCGGTGCTAAGGATGAGCAAATTTAGGTTTCGATCGGGAGCAGTAGAGAAAAAGAAAGGATTTGGTTCCAGGCAGCACCACTCAGACCAGCTATCAGCAAGATATCCTCTGCTCAAATAGATTGCTGCAGTCCCGCATTACAACGATTCAAACACATCTGGTGAATTTTGGGTCGTGTGAGACTAACCTATCAACGTAATAGCACGGACTGATGCACTCAAGATTGGCGCACTTGGAATAAGTTGAAACTTAGTTTCCTGTTGTTAGTAGTTTTCTTATTATAATTAGGTTGCCTATTGCAATTATATTTCCTATTAAAATTAGGTTTCTTATTTAACACCATATAAAACGGTGTTTAGGTTTTCGTAGAAATAGACTTTTGATATTTTAATTTTGATAATCACATTTGAGAGAACGATTTGTTCATCTTTCAATTTTAATTCCTGGTTAATTGTGATCTACCCACACATCCACATGGTCATAAAATGGGCCGTGATAATTTGAGGTGGTGTGAGACAATTTGTTGATGAAACAACCTACACATATCATTATTTAGCAATGAAAATAATCATCAAACTAAACACATCCTTGTGTTCGATCAAGCAATATGAAATTTCAACCCTTTAGCGACAAGGTTTAAGATTTTTTTGACTCGAAATTTTGTGTTGAGGATTGCAAATTACTGTTAGAGATGGAACATGATTGCATCAATAAAAGTGGGTTCATATGAAGAAATTTTTGTTTACCTTTATCCATCAATAACTTTCGTGGAGGACTTCTACATACCATTTGAGTTGTCGTAAATCTTTCATCTCAACCTTATGCCGTCCATTAATTGTGAAATGCATTTCGATAGACGACAAAATTGGCCTGCAATTGACTTGACGCAACCTTATCTGGAGTCAGCGATGAAATTTAGATCTCCAGTGACGAAAGTAATCCATGCCATGACGCGACAAGTATAACCAATCGAATGTCCTTTCGCGCGTGATATTTTGTCCAAGGGAAACATTTTAGTCTGACGCGAACGATTCAAATGACAATATCTTTAAGTTGACTCTTCGGGAGAGATTTTTCCTTAGTGGATTTGATGTTTTATCATTTGCAGGTCCCTTCCAGCGCCACACGAATTAACTTCAGTAATGGTTGAGATGGAGATGCATGCAAAATGTCAGTGGGAAAGTGGATGAGAATCGAAATCATAAGTCTATTGTGGAGGGTGCAACGGGGTCAAACAACACGAAATCACTCAAAAGAAATTTCCTCTTAGTCGTTTCGATGGAGATGGTGGTACGGTCGGTGATGTTGGGGCTGGAATCTTTCGAAACAAAATTGCACATGTATTTCCCACAAACGAAGGCTCTCGTTTACAATGCCTTGAGGACTAGAGGGTCGGCCACCTGGGTTTTGACTTTGGTGATGTGATAGACTCAAAAGGTGACACAAGCATTAGTGAAGAAGATGGACTTTGCCATACGTGCTATGCCACCATTCCTTGCCTCATTACCCATCTAGGTCTGGAGTTATATGATTGGCTTTTGACTCGAGATGTGTGGCAAATGTTATATATGCACACCGGAAAATTCCAAGTCTATTGCATCAAAACTTTCTAGTTTTATCGATTGATGTGAAACTACGATATTTAGTTTATTACTTAAGTGACAAGCAAATCATCCGAACTCGCTAAGTGCTTAAGTTTGAATAATTGTGATTACTTGTCGATATTAATCTTTGAGTGGTTGTGCACGATATCTGGATCTTTTTGTTTGGGATGTTATCATAGGCCTAATTAATATTATGAGTGCTAGATTTTGTATTCTAACTTAGGCCTATGATCATTGATTGCACCTTAAATAGTTCGCGACAAAGTGACATTGGATATTCGGATATGATGCCATTTATTATTTGAATGTTATTTTAGACTAATTTCGGGAAAATTATTAATTAGGTCATAGACATGGCATCACGTTTAATTTTCATAAAAAGCCACTCATTACATGGTTATGTTATGGACATTCTTTAAGTTATATATTTGCATACTATCGGATGTCTAATAAGTACGCATTTTTAGATTAATTAGTTACCCCACACTTAAAAAATTTTCCTTGAGTATTTGCACATGTAACAAAATTCACATTTCCATATCTAGGGGTGTTCATACTTGCATGTTTCGACATAAGATTTTGCATACTTTTACATATCAACATGATTTCGCATCAGGATTATAGAAAACTTCAAGAAAACTAGGATTTTTCATAAATAAGTGTTTTAGTGCACATGTAGGCCATGTAAATTGTATCATCATTCAATTTCCATATATGCACTTTTATCTCTGTAAATCGCATGAGAACAGAACTCCTTAATTTTGAACATTTAGTGGCTTGGGTTGCATTATTAAAGCACAGAAAGTAATGTGGAGTAATGCATTGAGGAAAACTTAGATTTACGTGCATCTTTTTGCATGTTAGGCATAGGATTGTTTTTCCTTTAGATTGCATTTCTTTAACTATATTCCCATATTAGTATCTCATTTTGGAAGACTAATTTATTTAGGAATGTTTTTGCATAGCATCGCATTTTGTGTGTTCATTTTCTTTTTTATGCATCTCTTTATTTTAGGAGATTTATTTTGATCTATTTAGACTTTCAATTCATTGCTCATGAGATCCTGTCCCAAAAAAATCAACCCAAACCTTCATGGTTGGTTACTAAGGATATTGTTTGTAACGTTTCCATTTCTCTATTTTTCTGTCTTTTTTACTTTTCAAAACATAAAAAGAAGAAATTTGTCCTTGTACATCAATTTTTATGTTCTCGAGAATAGAAATGTTATTAGGGAATAGATTTGGAATAAAAATAAAAATATAAAAAAATACTTCTTTATTTTTTGGAACAAAAATAATACAAGTTATTGTCTTTTTTTTTCCCTCTTTCTTCTTCCTTCTATAGTCAATTGCCAAGCTTGACAATGGTTGATGATTGGTCAGAGACTTGGGCCGTTGAGGTCAACATGAGTTATTTTCCATTTTTCCTCTTGCTTCTTCCTCGTCTAATCGGTCGCTAGCCTTGGTGATGGCCAATGAGACTCAACCTTGCCTAGCTATCACAAGGCCAGCCTTGCCCACAACCTTGCCCAGCCACAGCGAGGCCAAGCTGGGTGAGGGGAGCTCGTCTACTAGGCGCTGGCTGAGGAAAAAGAAAGGAGGAAAAAAGAAAAATAATAAAAAATAATAACAATTAGAAAAATCTTTAAAAAATTAGGGTCGTACTAAATGCACTTTATTCTTTTTTAATTCCGAATATAGTAATTTCCACATTTTTTCTACATGGATTAATGGTACACTGAAACACTTTAATGAAAAATTCTTGTATTCGTAAAATTGCTATGATCATTATAAGATAATGCAAAATGAAAAGATAAGAGACGTATTAGATTAGATGGGTCCAAGTATGAAAATGTGAAGACACTTGAATATGCAATTATGAAAATTTTCCATATGTAAGTACTCAGGATGTAATTTCCTAAGCGAAAAGTTACTAATTAATCTAGGCATATGACTTTATAAACATAACCGAGATGTGCCAATCCATAGTGCAATTAAATTCTATAGCATAAACATGCCATGTATGAATTTGATGAAAATTAACAGAGATACAAAGTTTATGGCCAAACTGTTAATTATGCAATAAAACTAGCCTAAGTTAACATGCAAATCCAACATTCAAGCATACCAAAGGATCCATTGTCTCTTTGTAACGATCGATTTGAGGCGCAACCAACAATTAAGGCTCATAGATTAATGCTTATGCTTGCATAGGTCTCACTTAGGAAACAAAATTAAGCATTTTAATTCAACAACTAGACCTGCAATAACATTCATTGGTAAAATTCCAGCATGTATATCCAATCACCCAATTTTAAAGTGTAAAGCAATTAGGCAAAGTCGAGCATCTCAGTCTTTTTCTTGATTCTAACCCCAAATGAACTTAATCACGATTCATGCTAGCCTTAATGTCCTCCACAAAGCTGGAAAGAATTAGACCTATGGGTTCAAATCCTTCTCGAAAAGAGGGACACGGCGGCTCGTGGTGGTGGTGGTGCTGCCGGGGCCCAATCAAGATGATGGCTCGTTGCGGGACGGTGAATTTCAAAGCTCTTAGCAATGAGGGCAGCGAACACGGGGCTCGGGCAATCCACAACTTGCTACTAGCAGTGGATCACTCGTAGTTACTTTCGACACACAATTGACCCAAAAAGAAGAAAGAAAAGACTCAGAGAAAAAGAAGCGCACGTAAAGACAATGGAGGCACGACGGAGGTCGGTTGATTGTGGTCAAAAGTCGTCGGCGGTTCACTGGGCCGCCTAGCTCTCGTCAGCGACAATCAGGGTCTACTCGATCCTTGACCGCTAATAATAGCAGAGAAATTATTAGTTGCAACTCTTGTGACAGGCGAAATGTGCACAAGTCCACTTAAAAGAAGACACGTGGCGCCACATATGAAAAGCAACAGAGGCTGAAGAGAGAGGGGCTGTCTTCTCCGAACCTCAGCTTCGGACTGAATTTTGAATTAAAGCAGCCGTTGCTTTAACTCCTGTCAGACTTTCTCTCTCTTCACGAGTTAAACCCTCGCCTCTCTCCCGCTCATCTTCGCCCTTTCTCTTCGTCTTCTCCCTTTCTCTGGCTCGTCTTCACCCCGCGCTGCCTTGGTCGTCCGAGTAGTTTCTTGCCAGCGTCTAGCGGGAAGTTGAGGATCGCCTCTGACCCACGGAGCTTAAAGGCAGCTCGGTCGTAGGAGCTGCTCAGTCGTAGGCCTTTCCGGCTTCGATTGCAGTGTCGAAGTTGCCGAGCCCACGGCCTCCGCCGGACTCCTCTATAGTGTCTCTGTTCGTAGCCTCTGAGCCACGGAGCTTAAAGGCAGCTCGGTCGTAGGAGCTGCTCGGTCGTAGGCCTTTCCGGCTTCGATTGCGGTGTCGAAGTTGCCGAGCCCACGGCCTCCGCCGGGCTCCTCTATAGTGTCTCTGTTCGTAGCCTCTGAGCCACGGAGCTCAAAGGCAGCTCGATCGTAGGAGCTGCTCGGTCGTAGGCCTTTCCGGCTTCAATTGCGGTGTCGAAGTTGCCGAGCCACACGCGCGAGCCCTTTCGGTTCGGGTCTCTGATCTCCGCCGCGAACTTCCCCCACGGCCTCCGCCGGACTCCTCTATAGTGTCTCTGTTCGTAGCCTCTGAGCCACGGATCTTAAAGGCAGCTCGGTCGTAGGAGCTGCTCGGTCGTAGGCCTTTCCGGCTTCGATTGCGGTGTCGAAGTTGCCGAGCCACACGCGCGAGCCCTTTCGGTTCGGGTCTCTGATCTCCGTCGCGAACTTCCCCCACGGCCTCCGCCGGACTCCTCTATAGTGTCTCTGTTCGTAGTGTGCTTGATTCGAAGCACGTTGAGCTCGAATTTGCTGCCATCGGAGGGATTAGGTCGAGTTTTTGAGGTTCCGCTAGGAAACTGAAGCACTCGGGTTTTGCTCGAAGGCGAATGAGCTGACGTCGAACTCGAAGACATCACCGTTTGGAACCGCCGCGCTGCCCGTCTTCTCCACGGCCGTTGTTGCAATCAGAGCATGGACGGCAGAGTGAATGGTGTTGTTTAAACTTTGCTTGGCATGAACGTGGTGTGCAGGAGTGGCAAAGTTTAGGTCTTGTCTCTACAGGAACTCAATTTGGCTAGAATCTGTAAATTTAAAGTGAATATCCGTCTCATTTTATCCCCTTCCTCTTGCAGTAGCCTCCGCCGAGAAATCAGTTCTGCTGCCACTGGGCGCCCAATACAAGATGTCATACAGACAGATGCTGTAATTAATCTCGGTAACAGTGGGGGGCCGCTACTAGACAGTTCAAGAAGTCTGAGTGGAATTAACACAGCAATATACTCTCCATCTAGTGCTTCCACAGGTGTTGGATTTTCAATTCCTGTTGACATTGTGAGTATTTTTTGGATTTTCTTTCTATATTCTGAAAGGCCTTTGCGGTATGCATTCTGTGTAGTTGAAGTCAAAACTGGCAAAGTGCAATTCTCATTTGCTTTATGAGTAAGTCATCGATACAAATTTATTGATTCAGGTTAGTGGAATTGTCGATCAGCTTGTGAAGTATGGCAAAGTCACTAGACCAATTCTGGGTATTAAGTTCGCACCTGATCAATCTGTGGAGCAGTTAGGAGTGAGTGGAGTGCTTGTGCTAGACGCCCCTACTATGATTACTTTCATTACAAGAACCATGCTTTCGTTGCTAATATCTCTTGCTTGTTCTGCTTATATTGGCCAGCTCATACTGTTAGTCAGTTGGTAGATTTTAACTTTTGATTTTACTCATTTGATATTCTGATGTTGACGTCCTGCTCTTGATTCGTATATTATAGGAATAAACTTTGGAGCTTGCTAGTCTGGACCACTTTGGAGTTTTTGTATTAATTCGGGTGCAAATTTACATATTTCAACTTCTTTGAGGATGGCTGAATCAGAGGTAATTCTTCACTCATACATTGAATGTGACTTTTTGCTTATTAAATGATAATTAAGATGTTATTATGTTCGTGAAAGCATTTTGTTAATTACTTTTTATTCTTTTAGTTGCAGCAAGAACAAGAATCAAACCATCTTGCACATGTAATTCGTGATATGGAAAAAGATTTTGAGTTTGAAGTAGGAATGGTTTTTACAAATGAGCTTGAAGCATATCATAAGTATGTGGCTTATGCGATTGGCAAGGGATTTGGAGTGAGGAAAAGTAATTTGTTTAGAAACAAAAAAGGAGAAACAACTCGACGAACTTTTGTATGTAATTGTGAAGGTCATACACCCAGCTCATCTGATCATGAAAAGAAATATGAAAAGTTTGAAGTTAGATGTGGATGTCTTGCTCACATTAAGTTTAAGGTTGACAACGGTCATTATGAAGTCATAGAATATGTTTCTGAGCATAATCATGCATTCGTACCAGAAAATCAACGGCATTTTATTAGATGCGGACGAATGATATCGGATACTTGTAAGGGTGTTTTGGTTGACATGGTTAAAGCTGGTATTGGAGGAACTGCAGCATATAAGTTTTTAGCAAATGAAGCAGGAGGGAGTAAACACTTGGGTTTCAACTTGCGTGATTGTCACAATTATTTGCAGACGGTGAGATCTAATGGTATAAGTGGGGGAGATTGTCAGAGTCTTCTAAATCATTTTCGCAACAGGCAAACGGAAAACCCATTGTTTGACTATGCTGTACAAGTAGATCAAGATGGTAGATTGACAAATTTATTTTGGAGAGATTCTATGTCGAGATTTGACTACGATTGTTTTGGTGATGTCATGGTGTTTGATACCACATATCGTACTAATAAATATAATATGATATGTGCACCTTTTGTTGGGATTAATCATCATTGGAAGAATATTTTGTTCGGTTGTGCATTTTTGTTGGATGAGACTGCAGAATCATTTATTTGGTTATTTGAGGTATTTTTGAAGTCCATGGGCAACAAGGCTCCAAAAACTATTTTTACTGATCAAGACCAAGCGATGGCAAAAGCTATAAGAACGGTCTTTCCGAATACTCAACATCGTTTGTGCACTTGGCATATTGTGAAAAATGCCAATCAGAACATTCCACACCTTTATCACAAGCCGGGTTTTAGAGATAAGTATTTCTTAGCACTTATGTATCGGTGCAGATCGGAGGATGAATTTGAATTTACTTGGAAGGAAATGGAAGCGGAGTGGGGTACTGAGGATAATAGTTGGCTTCAAAGATTGTACAACCTTAGACAGAAATGGAGTTCGGCGTTTGGTCGAGATATTTTCACATGTGGTATAAGATCAAGCCAAAGGAGTGAGAGCACTAATAATGTCTTCCAACAAATGTCAACCAAGACATTAACCCTTGTAGAATTTGTCCACCATTATGAAGAACAGCTGAAACATATGAGAGATATTGAAAGTCAAGACGATTATAGTTCACGTGGGAAACCCAAATTGCAGGTTTCAAGTAATGAGATTTTAAGGCATGGTGCTTCAGTGTATACTCGAACCATTTTTAAGAGGTTCAATGAAGAAGTGTTAGAAAGTCTATCTGAACGTATTGTAAATACTACATTTGATGGAGTGGTTTGTTTGTATACTCTCAAGTGTAGGGGGATGTCACGTGAACATGTTGTCAGATTTGACCCGACAGATACTTCAGTTTCTTGTGAATGCAAATTATTTGAATCAAAAGGATGGTTGTGTCGACATGCCTTGAAAGTATTAATTGAGAGCACATCAGTTACCAGCATTCCATCTGTCTATGTTTTGAAAAGATGGACGAAGCTTGCTAAAGAAGGGAGTGTGAGTAATGAATCTCATGAAATGTTAACGGGTCAATCTAAGTTCAACAAACTTTCCACATTAATGCAACGGTCTTTTAAGTTGATGAGTTTGGCAGCAGAAGATGTAAATATTATGGGAATTGTGACAAATCACATGGATCAAGCGGAATCAGAAGTTTCATCATACAAGTCAAGTGTAGTCATGACTGATGATATCAATGACGATGATGAAGATGTTAATCAAGATTCTTTTTGCGAGATTTCAGTTATGGACCCTCATCGAAGGAAAGGAAAAGGGGTGAGTTATGGAAGACTTAAAAGCTCCAGTGAGAAGAATAAGAAGAAAAAGTCAAAGAAAGGAACACTCCCAACTCGAGTAGAAAGTGGAGGTGATTGACATATTAATTTAATTAGTAAGATTAATTAAATTATTAGCTTGTATTACATGATACTAATTAACATATTTTTTTACTTTTTAATGTAGAGCTGGTTGTCCAACAAACACATGATACAATTCATTTTCCATATTATCCAAGTGCCTCAAATCAATTTCAAAGTCCATTTTATCATCCTCAGGTATGCTGTCCTTAACCTCCATTTATATTTAATTTGTACTAATTTGATCATATTTTGTAGATGCAGCAACAACCATATATCATGCCTTCAGGGTTTATAAATGGATTTGCCCCAATTTCTACACAGGTATTTAATATTTGCGTGTCGTTTTAGTTAAGGAACACTATGTTTTTCACATTCACTAAAAAGACGTTTGATTTATTATAGATGCAATCGCCATACATTATGTCACCAGGGATTGTGAATGGATTTTCTCCATTTACTAGTCAGGTACTTATCTTAAATAAAAATATATTTTATGAGCTTCTTCATAAAATATATATTGCCAATGATTTTTCTTATAGATATTGGAGTACCATAATAGATCGGCCGGAACCATTTTGAGTCAGGTATAACTTGTGTTTTTTGTCATGGGATGTTTTGAATCATATTCGTCATGATATATTTAGTAAAATATATAATTGAGTTCATTTGTGCAGGGGTCATCAAACTCTTTTCAGCATCCGATGGTGAATGAGTTGAATGATTCTACAGGAACGGAACATTGAGGCATGAGCCCATTTGGTGAAGTGAAAGCATGAAGTTAGGAGGAGATTGAAGTCAAGAGAGCTCGAATAGGCAGACTGCTGCTTCTGCCGTAAAGCATATGGCTTTTGGAGTTGCTGGGTTGGGTTGTGAGGATGCACTTGTCCACTTGCTTAACATGCTGTCATGGAAGCCATTGAAGGCATGAGGGTGGCCCTGGGTGCTATTTGTTGCTATCTTGTGCAACCTGAACATAGTAGTAGGAATTTGTTGTAGTATAAATTATGTCTTTTTTGGTACCGGCACGAGATTGGTGTTGATAGCCGGAATTTGTTGATACCGGCACTATTTGTTTACTGGAATGATACCTCACATGTTTAACGATGATTGCTTGATTTGCACCGACCGCCCACGTGTTTTTAGGTTTATCCATCTAATTCAATGGGAGTTGACTCCTAAGACTTGAGAGAAGACTCGGGAAGAGGCCAAAGGAACGACACCGCGCTTTTGACGTGGCGAGCAGGAAACTACCCCTTTTACCGTCTTTGTTAGAAGAAAAGTTGGGGAAAACTTCTCTTGGAACCAACCCTTTGTGTTCTCTTCTCGTCGGCGCTCTTGGAAGTTATGTGTCGTTGCTTTTCCCATCGGCGTCCCGGACTTTACACGAAACAAAAGAATGGCGATTCGTTAAACCACCTCAAGCTCCCGTTAAATTTCAATCGGGGGATAGAAGCTGAGGCGAAAGCGGGTTTCGCAATCTGCAGCGAAGCCATCACTTGCGGTGCGGACTATTTTCAGTTCTATCTTCGGACTATCTGCATCAGCGAAGGAAGAATTTCATGTGGGTATGTGAAGAACGAGAAACGAGTTGCGTAGAAGGAAGCAGTAAGCGTGGGGTGTTTTTCAAGTACAAGAATCCAGTGGTGACAAAACGCGGGGTGGTGGCTCGTCCCTGTTCTTATTCATGTGGGCGCATTTTAGTGAGGGGACGGATGCAAAGACTTACGTGCGCGAAGTGATTGCTCGACAAAAGGATTCGGTGGAAGAGAACACACAGAATGTTGTTCTATTGGAAAGAAAACAAGATATGCCGGAGGAAGTTATGTGTCGTTGATTCGCATTAATCCATTCCTTCGCAAGTTCTAACATAGGAGAGCACATAAGTAACTTAAGTTACACAAGACAAGTTCAGGATAACATGAACTAAGTTACACAAAAGACACCATCTACTTCCTCTGAATAGACAATCCTACTAATATAACAAGTAACAAACAAATAAGAAATAATAAGACATTTAAACGATGTACATTACACCTCAAACCATTCATCTTTTCATCGGTGCCCTTCAATTCAACATTCAAATGCTCAAGCAAATATGTAATATTCCTCATGTCATCTTCAAGTATTGCTGATGGGGACTTCATGATAGGATGAGGCACATCATTTGTAGGCAAACACCAAGAAAAGAAGTCGCATGTTCTTTTCTCACAATTATAATAGAGCTTGTGCTTGTTTCTTGTAGATTCTGATATCCTCACGGCAGCACGCTTACCACACTTACACATTCTATTTTTAAAAGTCAAATTGCTCAAACTATTATCATTCACGCTAGATGAAGACATCATATACCTGCAATAAAATCTCTTGTCAACAATCAAGCAAATATGAGGAAATGAATTATATGGTGTGTAATTTGATTCTCAGAATGAGAGATAATCTCATGCACGAAAATATAGTCGTGACTTGTTCAAGTCGTTATATCTTGAAACGCAATGTCATGTTCCTTTGCTATATCGTAACACATTAACTTTATTTTACTGTTAGTCCAGCAACGAGCTACTGCAAATGTAAATGCACTCTCTAGCACCTTCTTTCAACTTTACTGCATCAAAAAATCAAACGAAAAAAAAACTTCAAAGCAATTTCTATGGCCCCAAAGGTTAGATGTTCCTAGTTCTTTTCTGCTTAGCATGTCAACATATTTATATAAAATAGTAAATACCATGCAATCAAAGAACCACGTAATAACCAACAATCAAAGAGAAGACTTGAAAAGACAAAGACGGTCAGACGAAAAGTTCTTAAGCAGAAGAGTTTGACCTCCCCTATCATCAACTCTAGAATCAAATATTTTCTCAACTAATGAACCTGTCTGAATAGGTCAACTAATGAATGACATTTCGATTCAACTAATGAACGACATTACAATGACAATTTTTCAGATAAAAACGCTTTTTTTCCAACTAACTGAATGATAATTCAATAAGACTTTTTTGCTAACCTTAAAGAACTTTTCTTGGGCAGATGTCAATGCTTTTCGTGACTTATCGAGATGACCACTGTGATAAGCTACCACTCCTTCCAACAGCTCTAACCGCAAATGCCTGAAGTTAATCACTCCAATTCATTAGTCCAAGCCCATACTTTAGGTAAAATACGTTGCTCTAAACACATTGCAAGAATGCTGTGCTGAAAAGTTGCAAAACTGATACTCAGAAAGCAATCTCTGGATAGCGACCTCCTTGAAGGAGTCTAACACAAGAGTAATCCTTTTCCTTTCCATTGAGCACGCTCAATCCCTTCTCTGGCCTTTCGTAGTCGAATTACAGCCACAGAGAGTGACGAGATGTCACGAAGCATGAAATAGCACCATACCATGTCTATTTGAAGTATAGGAACATTGTCAACCAAGCCAATCATTAAAGATGGGCAAGAACACAACAAACTCTAGCAAAGAGTCAACAAATAGCACAAGCCAGCCAGATTCACACATCAATCAGGTCCTACTGCATGAGTGCAATGTGATTTGGCAAAAATAATAAGTCAAGAGTCCCGTACCGCACTTTGATACCAAAACATCTAAGGCTGAAATCTAAATGATGTTTGGCAAGAATAAAACCCTAATAAAATCAGATAGAGAAACTCAAATTCATGCAAAAAATCTTAAGCATGCAAACAAAATCAGAAAGATTAAGGTCATACCACAAAGAGTCCACCGAGAAGGTGGCTATCGAAGCTATGGTTGCAACAGCGTCCGTGGAGAAGATGGGCGGCTCAGCGGTTCCTAACTGCGAAAACTTTGTGTATGTAAATGCAAGAAAGACATCTCCAAAAATTGAAAAGGGCATAAAAGGCAGCACGAACAAACTCAATATGTTGTTCTTTAACATGGCACAATTCCTTTCTCACAGTATCATACCTTATAACACCAGTGGTGAGAGTATGGTCAAGTCCAAACTGCAATTAAAATGAACATCATATCAAAAGATTATTTCCATAAAACAAAGTACAGATTCTAGCCAAATTGAGTTCCTGTAGAGACAAGACCTAAACTGTGCCACTCCTGCCCACCACGTTCATGCCAAGCAAAGTTTAAACTACACCATTCACTCGGCCGTCCAAGCTCTGATTGCAACAGCGGCCGTGGAGGAGATGGGCAGCGCGGCAGTTCCAAACGATGATGTCTTCGAGTTTGACGTCAGCTCAGTCGCCTTCAAGCAAAACCCGACCGCTTCAGTTTTCAAGCGGAACCTCAAAAACTCGACCTTCTCCCTTTCTCTGGCAGCAAATTCGAGCTCAACGTGCTTCGAATCAAGCACGCTACGAACAGAGACACTATAGAGGAGTCCGGCGGAGGCCGTGGGGGAAGTTCGCGGCGGAGATCAGAGACCCGAACCGAAAGGGCTCGCGCGTGTGGCTCGGCAACTTCGACACCGCAATTGAAGCCGGAAAGGCCTACGACCGAGCAGCTCCTACGATCGAGCTGCCTTTGAGCTCCGTGGCTCAGAGGCTACGAACAGAGACACTATAGAGGAGTCCGGCGGAGGCCGTGGGCTCGGCAACTTCGACACCGCAATCGAAGCCGGAAAGGCCTACGACCGAGCAGCTCCTACGACCGAGCTGCCTTTAAGCTCCGTGGCTCAGAGGCTACGAACAGAGACATTATAGAGGAGTCCGGCGGAGGCCGTGGGCTCGGCAACTTCGACACCGCAATCGAAGCCGGAAAGGCCTACGACTGAGCAGCTCCTACGACCGAGCTGCCTTTAAGCTCCGTGGGTCAGAGGCGATCCTCAACTTCCCGCTAGACTCTGGCAAGAAACTACTCGGACGACCAAGGCAGCGCGGGGTGAAGACGAGCCAGAGAAAGGGAGAAGACGAAGAGAAAGGGCGAAGATGAGCGGGAGAGAGGCGAGGGTTTAACTCGTGAAGAGAGAGAAAGTCTGACAGGAGTTAAAGCAACGGCTGCTTTAATTCAAAATTCAGTCCGAAGCTGAGGTTCGGAGAAGACAGCCCCTCTCTCTTCAGCCTCTGTTGCTTTTCATACGTGGCGCCACGTGTCTTCTTTTAAGTGGACTTGTGCACATTTCGCCTGTCACAAGAGTTGCAACTAATAATTTCTCATAATAGCAAGTGCTCCCGCAACTTCATCTCCACGTCATCTCTTTTTCTTCTTCTTTTCCTACTCTTTCTTCCCCATTCCGGGCGGGCGGACGGACGTGGTGCTTTGCTAATGCCACCTCATTGCCACGTCATCTCTTACCGGACACGCATGATGCCATGTCACTTTTGCATCAACAGAAGGTAGATCGAAGTGACCAGAGTGCATCGATTGGAGAAAAGGAAAAAAAGAGGGTTCAATTCATTGAGCGATTGAAAATCGAAATCGACGGTCAGACTATAAATAGTATTAAAGTTCAATTGAAATTCGACCCATTCTAAGCAATTTGATTGATGTAATCCACTGATTTTTTTTTTTGAAGTGATCACAAAGGAAAAAAAGAAGTTAAATAGGTAACATTTTTAAATACATTAGATTGTTGTACTAGGGGTTCGTTCTTTTTACGGAAAATATAGCATTTTTAGAAAATATTTTTATAGGAAGTATTTTTTCTGAAAATGACAATATTTTCAGGAGTTCATTTGAAACTTAAGAAAAATTATAAAAAAATTTTGATTTTTTTTGTTTTATATTAGATAGTCGTTAGCCACAAGTCTCACTAGGCTCTAACAAGCTCCTAGCTTACTACCATAAGCCGCAAACTTGCTAATCCGATGTCAGCCTCAAGCTTGCCTTTAGAGGCTGTGATCTTGCTCCAAAGGCCACCAGCTCGCTGCTAGAGGTCGCTGGCTCGACAGTCTCAGGCGAGGTCGAGACACATTGTTAGAAATCATGATATTTAAAGATAAACAAAGAAAACATAAAAGTGAAAACCATTTCCTCACTTCCTATTAATGGACAAATATTTCTTTTAATTATTTTATTTTCCGTAAAACGAATGATGGAAAATTTGAAAAATATTTTTTTAAAAATTATTTTTTGCGAAATAAACGGAACCTAAGTGAGAGAATACAATTATCTTGATTCAAAACGTGTCATCAATTACTCAATATTAAATTATATGTATAAAGTAATCCAGGCCCAATTGTAAAGCACCCTTTTGAGGTGCGGTGGGGGCACAGATTCCATTTCTTGCTTGTACAATTTATTTTCTCAATTTCTCTCCCCTTAGTGTCTTCCATCTTTTAATTGTTAATCTTCTACGAACTTTGAATTCTCGTTAATTTGGTATTTCCGATGAATCTCGATCATGTCAAGTTCATTACCTCTCATTCAATATGACAAATTCCCAGCTCGAACATCCGTTGCGTCTACAGACTTGCGCAGCTCTCTTCGTCCATCGCCGGTCACCTCCCTCCCTCATCGCCTCCTTTTCCGACTTTCGAAATTCCTCATTTCTCAACTTTGTAATGGTTAAATCTTTTTGCAACATTTCCCTCTTATATACTTCTTAGTTTCGAAATGTCATGCGGGACGCGACAAGTTTCGAAATGTCACGCGGGACGCGACGAATCGCACCAATCCAGATAAAATTTCATATGTCCCAAGGATTCCGTTACGCAAAAACACTGAAGGATCAAATTCAATAATTCAAGATGGTGCGCTGCACAGCCTCCGACGTCCTGATGGTTTCGTAAACTCATCTTAATTAATCGAAGAAATGAAGAATCACATTGATTTGACAAGACAAGAAAGCAACGTCAAGGATTGGACCGAGGTACGTTTTCTCTTTTCAAAGGACACGACGCCCCCGATCCATCTCTCTGCTGAACTACTCTTCTGAAAAGGCCAAGCAAACGGTACGGACTGCGTCGTGAAATGGCCCCCCGGGCCCTTCTGCCTCCGCGGCTCCGCCTCTCGACACGCGTTTGCGCCATAGACAGAGCTCTGTCGCTCACCGACTCGCCGTCGCATGCATGGCGGGCTCTGATTCGCACGCCACCCTCGCCATCCGTCTCTATCTGTTGGTTTGATATATGTCGTTCTCGACGTGGATGTTTATTGTGAAGAAGAAGGCTAACAGCAAGAGACATCAACGTGAAACGTAGAGTGCACCTACTTTAAAGGAATATTAACATAAATAATTTATGAATTTTGATTCAATATACAATACGATTCATAAAGTTTATCTCGATATATAATATAATTCATGAACTTTTGATATACTTTCAAACTAATCCCTTAATTATTCATATTGAACTTCTTCATATGGTTCATGGACTAATTTGAATATGTAAAAATTATTTAAGAACTAATAAAGTGAAATTTTAAGGATCGCATTATATATTTGATTAAAACTCAAAAATTACATTGAATAAATTAAAAATACATTAACTATGTTACATATGTAGTTAAAGTTCAAAGACTATTTGTGTCATTTTTCTTTACTTTAAAATGAATAGGGACTTGTATGTATATGTGGCAAAATGTGTCAAAAACTCATATTTTACCCATATTTGATAATGTGGGTCATAAATAAGTTAGCTTTAAAATAAAACGGGTTTTAAATTGGTCACTTAATAATTTAATAATGGGTCTTAATGCATTTTAAATGGGTTACCTAATTAATTGTAAGTATTATTAAAAAGTCACTTTTAGATTATGAAAGTCATGATTTTTTAATTTTTTAATTTTTTAAAAATAAAAATTAGATTATTTTTATCTTCCCTTTTTTCTTTCCTTTTATTTCTCCTTTTTTCCTTCTTTCTAAGTTGGCCGTTGTTCAAGAAGCAAGCAATGACCTCACTAGAGTCCAGCGACTAGAAGAGGAAGAAGCAAAAAAATTAAAATATTTTTTAAAAATAAAAATAATAAAAAATTTGACAAAAAATTATCAAAAAAATTGTATTGCATAAAATTATTTCCACAATACATGTTTTAAAAATTTTATGGACTTGATTAAATATGAAAGTGTTTGAACAATACGGTTTGGGTCGAGTTTGGGTCGTGTATGGGTCGGGTTGAGTATTGTTCACTAAAATTATATTGTATGAAAATGGGTCAAAATAGGTTAAATAGGTCAATATGGGTAGATTGACCCAACCCAAATCCATCCTAATCCACCAATTTGACACCCCTACTTGTATGGATATATTTAACTTTTTCACTTAATTGAAATCTTATAATGCATCACACATTATAGTTTCTTCTTAGCTCAAAATATTTAACTTTCGTAATGTACATAAGGTGTCACGTATACCTTTTTTTTTCCCTCGTAATTTTTTTAGATACAAATAAAGTTTTGGACTTTGACGGGAAAACAAAATGATTTTTCTTAAAACAAAAATATAAGAAAACAAGCTTTAAAATGTCCGTACCTTTTAAAAATTATGTCCATAAAAAAAATATCAGCTTAAACCTAACATTTCCCCCCGTCATCTCTACCGAAGTCAAAGAGAGCTCGCCAAGGTCATATTCCTATGGACGCTAATCGTGATGGGTTTGCGGCCATCCTTCAAATTATAGAGAATTCCTATCAAAGTTCTCGTAATGATTTTGTTATCTTGCGGCTACTTCAAAAGCACTTGTTAAGCAATCCTATAAATAACGATTCATTGTATTTTTCACTACAACGATTTTGTGTCGTAATATACATAACTAATTAATGTCATTTTCCTTTCCAAGGATTGAGGTTGGTCCTTGATTCTCATGATATTTATAAGAAAACGGAGAAACAAGGAAATTGATTCATCTTTGGAAAAAGATATGTATTGCTTTCTTTTGAAGAAAAAAATAGAAAAATAGACTTTAACCAAGGAATTATGAGAAAGGTCATTCAATTAAATTGGTTCGTAAGTATACTTTTTATATGTCACTTATTTCTTGTATACTTTTTGGATATTCCTCATAAATTATCCATAAGATTAAATGCTAACGATTCTCTTAAACTTTGATAAATCTAACCACTTTAATACAACTAAAGCGATATTTTCAAAACAAAACGGAAGAGATTCCGATAACAAAAGAGTTCGAATGACAATAATTGAATACTACTTATAAATGTTTAAATTTGTGAATCAATGTAAAAGTACGTAATTAGTAATAGTAAAATTTACAAATAATATACAAAAAAAGGAAAAAAATAATAGAAATTTCCCCTTTATTACTCATGTTTTTTGCAAAATAAATTAACATTAATATGCATCGTTCACTTAATATACTCAGTTATTAATTATCCTTTAACATTGATTAACAATTTAAACAACTACCATGTGTAATCAATATTTAGTCATTTGACTTTTTGTTATTATGATCTATTCCCTTTTTCTAATCTTTCTTTCTTTTTCTTAGAATGCCTAATCTAGTTTTATTAAATTTGCCACATTCATCATATTTGTATAATTTCTTATTTAATTTCATTTATGATGCTTATTTTCTTATCATTTAATGATATTGTAGTTTTTGTTTTGTTTTAAAGTTTAGCGGGCGAGCAACAGATGTAACAAAGCAAAAGTTTGAAGGATTAATGTGTAATTATTGAAAGCCGAAGACAAGCGAATTTGAAATGTGATTTATATGTAATTTTCCTTTCTAAGCAAAAGATTAATTCGTTAGACCCAACAGTTTACGACTGCCAGGATCTGGGGTCTCTTCCTTCACGTCTTTCTCATTCCTTTTGTCCTCTCTTACCTTTGTTGTCATTGATCGATCCATCAATCCATCAATCCATCAATCAATCAATCAATTCTCTCTCTCTCTCCCTCTCCCCTCGTGGTGTCTTTCTTGTCTAACTGCAGTCTTAGCTCTGCGAACTGTCGCAGTTGTCGAGACAGAGAGATGAAGAAGGAAAGAACGACCAACCAAATTCCATGACGTCAAAAATATCACCTTCTGGTTTTGCTTAGCAAAGGCCAGAACCCAATTGGGAGATGCTCCGTGCGGAACGAATTGAAAAGTGGAAAACGATTCCCCTCAAATTGCTTAAGCAACTGGCGAGAATCATTTCGGTTTCGTAATTCATAGAAAAACCAATTTTTAGTGGCAGCACGGTCACATGCATGCTGATGCAAGTGAATGAGATCCAGCAATGCCCAGATTTTCTTACGTACGGGGATGGATTCATGGGCCCCATTAGACAAGCTTAATCGGCAAATTCTTTATTTGGATTACGCCCCCAAAAGTGGCATTAAAGACCGAACCCTTGAATGGGGAAGGGTGAAAAGGGGACGATCAGTCATCAGATTAGCTACGGGGGGAAGCTGTGCTTAATTTAGACCCCGGTTCATAGAAGTATGGTTGAATTGTAATGTTGTGATTGTGTCACGAAAAAACCATTCGATACATGACTTTCTCTTAACAATTTCAATTTCGAAAAAGAGACAGTACGACTTTTACGAGATATTTTGCGAACGCTTCGTTGCTATAGTAATAACTTATGATAGCTACCTCACTCAACTTAAAAAGGACCTATAGCATACAAGCAGGAACAGTTCACTTCCATTTGGTATAGTTATATGGTTAAGTTGTGAATTGCTGTAGCTTGTGCGCTCGTAGGTACTTGTTCCATCGCTATTAATTTCACCCGACTTTCAAACCTAATGTCAATTTCAATCGTTTGAAATGGAGTGAACTGACATGTGATTTGATTGATATAGCTTATATTCACGAGAAAAGCGGTACTTAATATATCAAATAGACTTGTAGATAATCTCCCTCTATAATGATTTTCACGAAAGTTTAATCTAATCGAATAAAGAATTCTCTCAAATCCTCTTTTAAATAGAGATTCACGACAAACCTTCCTAGGCTATGTCTAGGATTCCAACTAGGCTCGAGAGATTGCTATGCTCTATAGGTGTCTGAGTTTGATCATCTAGATCCATTCCTTTTCTGTCTCTATATCTTCATCACTAGGGTTAAGTATGCATGAATTGGGCTCAAGCAAGAGACACAATCTCAATACAAGATGTGTCATGCTTGTGTCACACACCAATCAATCTAGCTTTCCCTTGTAGCGCTTGTGCGGTCTGAAGACCTTGTCCTAAGTAGACTTTCCCACAAATTCGTAGAACTTTTAGAGAGAGAAAGTGTTTAGAAAGAGAAGCTCTAGATTGTATTTTTAGATTGTTTCTTATTGCATACAAGGATGAGAGGGCCTCCTTATATAAATTACATGGATGACCTTATTCGTAGACCTCTTGACGATCTAACGGTGGACGGCTCATCACCCAATTTACCAAACTACTCGTAATGAATACTAAATAATATAATTATAAGATTCCCTGCCCTCGAGACATTCTGGAACTCGTATAAAACCCTAGAAGGGTCACCCTGAACCCCAAGGATGGTCGCCCTTTAGTCATGGAAACCTCTTGGAGTATTGCATTCTTCCCGATTGGTGACACTTGTCCATGAGCTCCTTGCTTTCCACGATCAAACGCCAAGATCCATGCCCAATGTCAGGGGGGAAAATGATATTACTGATGAGTATGTCCTTACTCCAAAGTGATCTTTTCTGCATTTAAGGGCAGACAGCAAGACCTCTGCGCATGCTTTCCCATCCCAAGTCTCTTCACCGCACTACTTTTGCCCAGCGTCTGTCCTGGAGAACTTCACCAAACTATGCCGTGTGGATAACTTACGCACACCCCCACCAATGACAACTCACACAGCAAATTATAATTCTGTTTTTTTTTGGGTGTGTTTTCTTGTCAAATAATGGCGCATCATATGCATTCAAGATCAGATGGAAAGCCAGCTCCTGTATACAAGACTTTTTGGCCAAACAAGAACAAGAATGAAAAGGCCAAAAACAAAGGAGGGCTCATGATGTACCAGACAAATAACCGCAAAGCTAGGAGAAAGGTGTGGAGTGGAAAGCAATGGAGGTGAAAGGAGGCGAAAGGAGGGTCAACCCCAAGGTCCACAACCCGTCACCAGAGCCAGAGGCCCCCCACCTGCAAAATCGATCATTGTGGGGGCAATTTAGCAAAAAGAAGGCTTTGAGATGATAATGGCGGGACAAAGCTTTGAGGGCGAGAAAAGAAAATAATTAGCAAACAAGGCCGACAGGGAGTGGGGTTGTCTTGTCAAATCAGCTTCCTTTCAACTCTTCCTGGACTTTTTTGACACATTCAACGGTTCTCATTCTTGTCTGCTTGCGCTACTCGGAGATTTTTTTGTTGGATCGTCCGACAACTTCACATCATCTGATAAAAAGATTTATTTGTTTTCTTGTCTTTTTTTTTTCTTCTTAGGGTTGGCGTAAGATTAAAGCGTGACGAGTTCAAATTTATAGGATGACTATCAAATTTCAAATTTTTTAAAATATAAAACTTCTTCGATGATTTATTAATTTAATTTTTTATTTAAATTGAATAGCTCATTTCATCTCTACATGTATAATAAGCAATCTTATAACCCAATATTCAAACCCAAAACTTTCAAGCTAATTTATAATCTAAATTTAGCAATATCTTCCGATGTTCTCTAGACTTAATAAATTCCGAGTTTGTAGAGAAGGGGTAATCAATTTCAAATGGGGTCGGCTCCCATCTTAGAACTTGAGATTGAATTGGGAAAGGTCGATTCATAGCTTGGATGGATCGTCTCTTAGTTTGTGGAATCGAAAACTGATCCACTAAGCCTTGCAATTGGTCTGGACTAGACCAACTTATTTGGACTACTTTCAAGGTTAATTCAATCAACGATATTTTCTTTTTAGTTTCTTCTATTTCCTACAAGGAAATAACTATTTCTACAAAGAAAGTATAGAGATGATTCCATAGGAGAATAAATATAACTCTATTAAAGAGTTTTTCGAACAAAATATAAAATTGTTGATATGCTTTGGGCTAATTCATTGGTCCAGCTGGCCCTATCTCTGAAAGTAAAAAACTGAACCGATTTCAGCCATCTCAGTCTGGTTCCTTGTCCAACTCAAGATGGGTGCTCACCCCCGCGCGGGGTTCAGTTCATTGAATCTCTTTGGAGTTGATGTTAATCTTCTGAGTTCGATCCGACCGTACAATGCCGGGAATGATAAAAAAAGGGACAATGAATTGGATGTTCTATGGATCACTTATTGCACGAAAAGTCTTTAAACCAACATACAATGCACCTGCACTGCATATAAGTGCA
This sequence comes from Melaleuca alternifolia, assembly GCA_019926035.1. Lineage (NCBI taxonomy): Eukaryota > Viridiplantae > Streptophyta > Magnoliopsida > Myrtales > Myrtaceae > Melaleuca > Melaleuca alternifolia. The sequence continues at coordinate 2,371,468 of JAGKPW010002178.1, forward strand.
TCGTATGTTGGACCATCACCCGAATGTTTCTGTCATCAGAAAAACATGCTTTCTTTTGTGGCCATCACGAGGAGAACGTGTCACTATATGCGTTTATCCTCTTAACATCTGGTTTGCACAATGTGTCAAGACAGCACATCTACCTACGGAAGCTCAAGATGAGCCCAATGCGAGCATCCAGATAGTACATGACACCAATCAATGAATCTTGGAATAAGTTCAAGTTTCTTCGTCTTTCGTTTTGGGTCAGTCTCAGGACACTGTTAATCATCACTGGATCTCCTCCACTTGGGCTTCGCAGAGTCCATTTCTAACATTTAAGCCTTCGAGGCTTTGAGTCTGGCCTTTGGGTCATTTGGACCAGGGTGGAGTCCATTTTCTCCATCCGAGATAGTCATGGTCAACGGTGCGAAATTTGCATTGCCTCAGAAAGATCAGACCAATTGTTCCAAACAAATATCGAATTAATTCTTAATTTGATGTGGAAAAATGCTAATCCAGAATTGTGCTTGCAAATCAAAACCCCACTAAAAAAATTTATTCAGAAATTTATATTTGGCTTATTATTTTGGCTGTTTATAAATACTTCTGAGAAATTACATTGAAAATAAGTCATGTTAGTGGAGAGTAACTTAAAATATTTTATCTAGTTTATCCCTTTTTAAGTTTAAACTTAATAAGATAAAATCTTGATATACTTTTTTTGTTTATATATCGCCTAAAACTTAAGCTCAATGTAATTAGAATACGGAAATGTTACATGGTAATTACAGAAAAAAAATAAAAGTGCCACGTGGTAAAGCATCGACACAACTGTTCTCTCAGCTTCGACTTTAATTACACAAAATATATTAGATTAGATAAGATTAGATTAGATTAAAAGCCAATGATCTTAGCCACAAGTAAATTGTGTTTTGCGTGTGTTTTTTTTTCTTTTTCTTTCTGAAATGAGACGAGTGATGATGTGAAGTGAAGTGTGAATCTTTCCCTTGAAATAAACTCTTTTTAATTACTTGTAGAGATCTTATGATTTCCTATAAATACAAAATGATTCATATGTCTTCATAACACTTGAAAAATGGGAATCATTCTCTTTAAATTAATTATTCTAAGTTACCTGTAGAGATTTGATGGTTTCCTTATACGCAAAACTTATATATACGTATACACACACGGCATTCATTTGCACAATATTAATTCAATTAAATCATTTGTAAACATTTAAGAATTTTTTTAAATGCAAAATCAAACACCATTTCTCTCATTTGTCTTATGTTTGTAAAATTCAAATGAGCATTTAAGTTCTTTGATATTTGGTGATCATATTACCTATTTCCATATAAAACCATATTTTCTTTTTAAATAGGCTATAAAACTAAGAAAAAAAAGGGAAATTACTTATCTTTGTAATCATAGGAGGAAAGGAAAACTATGAAAAGTATACAATAGTCGGAGATGGCCTTAAAAATAAGGAAATTATGAAACTGATTTATTCATGTCAAATCTTAAAGTAAGCAAATTATGAAACTTATCTATTCGTGTCAAATTGATACCGAGCAAAACGTATGTTTGAAAAGGAGAAGATAAAACATAGAGTCTCTTGTGAAAATAATTATTTGTATCCCTATCGCGAACTCTCTTTTCTCTCAAGTGGGCTTGAAAACTGTGTTGGATTTCGCCGAGCCCAATCGGCAGCCATTGATGATCAGCCATCAACATATCTCTTCTCTGCTAAAGGAAGACAAGACCCCTTTGGGTCTATAACAGCAAGCATCGTTCCTTTTAATCGACCAAAGTTGCATCTCCTGTTGAACGGAAAGAGCCTGTCAATTAAAACACTGCAGATCGCCTCAAGCTAAGCTGCAAGACAACAAAACGGAAAAACGAGGAACGAGAAAGAGAAGAAACACATGTCCCACATCGACAGACTTGTCCAAGAGTAATCGGTATTTAAAGAGGAGAGTGGGAGTCACAGGTCACGACCTTACTTGAACAGGATCTGTTCTATAGGCTCGTACCTCTGTGTCCTTGAGACCTAAGGAGACAGGAACCTAAGTCTGGTGGATGAACCATGGCCGTGCGATCAGAGCGTGATTAACGGCTCCGGTAGGTCTCTTGGGATCCTTCGGCGTTGTAGAGGATCGTTCTCAGCCGGAGTTTCCGACTGGGGTGGTCGCACGGCGGTCTGACAGACTTCCTTCTAATTTTGTTCTTTTTTGCATCTCGTAATTACAGGCGAATCACCGTTAAAGAGTTGATAAAGGGCACTTGGTGGATTTTGCATCACCCCAACATACATATTTATGCTTTTCTGATTCTTGGATGGCTAGCAGAACAGTTGAGCTCATCTCCCTTGAAGCGGCCCCTCAGGAGACTGCCCTGGAATGGCCGATGAGGGTGGCGACTGGAGTTGCCGAAGCGCTTTGCTTATTTGCAGAAGATTGTGATCACAAGATCATATGGTGAGATTGTGAACATTTCGAATCTCCTATTGGATGGGGAGCCTTTGCTAATTTTAGACTGGCAGTCTCGAGGGACTATGAACAGCTGAGTTCGAAAATAATGTGGTCGGAGCCCGTTGGCATGTTGATGCCCGAGTACTTTATCACCGTTAAAGAGTTGATAAAGGGCACTTGGTGGATTTTGCATCACCCCAACATACATATTTATGCTTTTCTGATTCTTGGATGGCTAGCAGAACAGTTGAGCTCATCTCCCTTGAAGCGGCCCCTCAGGAGACTGCCCTGGAATGGCCGATGAGGGTGGCGACTGGAGTTGCCGAAGCGCTTTGCTTATTTGCAGAAGATTGTGATCACAAGATCATATGGTGAGATTGTGAACATTTCGAATCTCCTATTGGATGGGAGCCTTTGCTAATTTTAGACTGGCAGTCTCGAGGGACTATGAACAGCTGAGTTCGAAAATAATGTGGTCGGAGCCCGTTGGCATGTTGATGCCCGAGTACTTTATCACCGTTAAAGAGTTGATAAAGGGCACTTGGTGGATTTTGCATCACCCCAACATACATATTTATGCTTTTCTGATTCTTGGATGGCTAGCAGAACAGTTGAGCTCATCTCCCTTGAAGCGGCCCCTCAGGAGACTGCCCTGGAATGGCCGATGAGGGTGGCGACTGGAGTTGCCGAAGCGCTTTGCTTATTTGCAGAAGATTGTGATCACAAGATCATATGGTGAGATTGTGAACATTTCGAATCTCCTATTGGATGGGAGCCTTTGCTAATTTTAGACTGGCAGTCTCGAGGGACTATGAACAGCTGAGTTCGAAAATAATGTGGTCGGAGCCCGTTGGCATGTTGATGCCCGAGTACTTTATCACCGTTAAAGAGTTGATAAAGGGCACTTGGTGGATTTTGCATCACCCCAACATACATATTTATGCTTTTCTGATTCTTGGATGGCTAGCAGAACAGTTGAGCTCATCTCCCTTGAAGCGGCCCCTCAGGAGACTGCCCTGGAATGGCCGATGAGGGTGGCGACTGGAGTTGCCGAAGCGCTTTGCTTATTTGCAGAAGATTGTGATCACAAGATCATATGGTGAGATTGTGAACATTTCGAATCTCCTATTGGATGGGAGCCTTTGCTAATTTTAGACTGGCAGTCTCGAGGGACTATGAACAGCTGAGTTCGAAAATAATGTGGTCGGAGCCCGTTGGCATGTTGATGCCCGAGTACTTTATCGGTTGGAGATAGTCGACAAAGACCGAGGTAATGTGCATACGGAGTCAAGCTTCTTGAAGTCATAGTGGGAAGGAGTATTGAGAAAGGTCGCCAATGATGGGAATCTGTTTGTGCTCGTCAATCGCTCTTTGCAGGAGAAGTATACAAAAGAAGAGATACTGAAGTTGATTTTTTTTTTTTTGGTCGAAAGATGCTGAAGCTGATTGAATTAGCTGTAATGTGCACAGAGAGGTCCGTTAGAGACACCTGGATATTTCACAAGTGGTCAGGATACTTAATACTTACAACCTCAGTATAGGATTATTCAGTCGAACTAGCTCAAGTGTCAGAACTAGACTCGCTTCAACATACAGAAGAAGAAAAAAGATTGAACTTTACTGTGGTTTTTCATTCTCTCTTGCAAGATCTGGTATTCATTCTAGCTCGTACCTGTGTAGACACGAGCTAGAATGAATACCAGATCTTGCAAGAGAGAATGAAAAACCACAGTAAAGTTCAATCTTTTTTCTTCTTCTGTATGTTGAAGCGAGTCTAGTTCTGACACTTGAGCTAGTTCGACTGAATTATCCTATACTGAGGTTGTAAGTATTAAGTCTCCTGACCACTTGTGAAATATCCAGGTGTGTACGAGCTAGAATGAATGACAGATCCCCGGGACTAAGAAAAGAACTTGTCATTACTTATTTTGTCATGTTGGAGATTAGTATAATGTGCTAAACTCACGAACCACGTTGTTTATCTGCCGCAACTCTTTTGCTTGATAAAATAGCATAGACTTCTGTTTAACGATGATATATGGAAAACCGAGCAACTATTGGTACTTCTTTCATTTTCACACCCGCAAAGAAAACTCCCACCAGTTGTTCTACTTGAGCTGGTTTCATGCTGGCCCTTTTTTTGTTGTTGCCAAAAGCTGACTTATGTAAGGCTTAGAGTTGGGGATTTGATATAAAGATATATTAGAACTTAAGAGTTGTTCTAAATTAAAATCGAGGTCTGTCTGGGGTTAACCTGATTACTGATCCATCTTATCTGAATGTGTCAGTGCTTATTCTTAATGCTGTTTCCGATTGGACATGTCAAAAATTGCAGCTATAGCTAGTTTTCCTCTCGTTAACTTATACTCTTTGCCTCATGGAAAATTTATTTCAGCTGTGTGCTTCATTATTCCTTGTGTCTTCATCGAGTATATATGATGGTGTTCAAATGTGCTAATTTGACGAAAATATGAGGTTTTGGTGTGTAATTGCGTGTGCTTCTGGCCTAATGTTTCAAAAGGGGCTCCTCTGCCAGGTTTAGGACAGTGAAAATTGAGTGTTTGTTTTCCATGAATGATCTGGTTAATTATATTTGTTTGCCTAATCAAGTGTTCTAATCTTCATTTGCTTTGGGTCTCAACAAGGTCGCTTTGCATTTCCAGGATGATATCTTGAAAACGCTTGTCATGACAGGAAATATCACAAGTAGTTGAAACTGCAGTACAGCATTCGGAGAGTAAGCTCTAAAAAGATCTTCAAGTTTGCAACGGTCAATCTCCTCCAAAAAATTGATGCATCAATGCCGTTTTCTTGCCTGCTTCTCCATCATCAGCTGCTTGTCCACCATTTGGCAACTGATAGAGCTCTTGCTGTCATGGAATGAATTACAGAAGGTGCAACTCTTGCAATCACAGCTTCTGCAGTCCAGACTTCTTATTGGAATCAGAAGGAAGCCTGGGACTGCTCTCATGACCTGCACGAAATTCAGATCCTGGAAATTTTCTGGAGACTAAAAATCCCCAACTATCATGAACTGAAAGTTGTGGCTTGCAATTTTAGCATGGCAAATCTTGTGGGCTGAGGTTGATCCAATAAGGTCTATAATTGCCGTTTACCAGAAGTCACTCTTGTGGCAATCATAATTTGCAAACTGTTGATGTAGCTGATTTTATCTTGTATCAGTTTTGAGCTGAAATACATGTCTGGAGAGTGACCCATACATCCAAATCTGCTTCCAGTCGAGAAAAACAGAAACAAAACAAGATTCCTTTCTTGTATATGAGGCTGACGAACTGTGGCTTCTAGCTTGTGTCAGTGCCTTAAATAACCAACCCTTCTCACGTGGCCTGCAAGAACTCGCATTGTGCTAGGAGTAGCGGGAGGGCTTTTTGTATCTTCACGAGCATGGCACCATGCAGATTTCAGTCAGGCCAAATTCACAGATCAGGAAAATTCTGCTGGACAGCTGGATCATGAGCTTGAAAATGCGGCAGAATACAACCAAGAGAAGGCCTGTGGCTTCCAAAAGGTTCTGAAGAATCTGTATGGTACGTACAGTTTTATGGCTCTGGAATACATTGTTGAGAGGAGATGCTCAGTGAGACCCATGTTTACGCTTTCAGAATGGTGCTCCTCCAGCTTGTCTCTGGTTACAATGCTTCTGATCTTTATTGGCTTATGAGAAAAAAGGCCTCATCTTTTGACTGGATTGAAGAACTTGGGGAAGAGAAAAAGTTGGATCGACACGAGTATGCACAGCGATTAGATGAGCTGCGAAGCTAATCAATCTGTCTCACTTGTGAACCCAATTTTCTTCTGAAGAACGATCCTACATGTAATAGGTAGTCTGAGTTCTCAAAGGCAACAACGTGGATGAAAGATGGGTGAGGAAGAAAGAGGGTGTGGTGCTCAGAAGACTTGATGGACACCGTAGTTCAAATGGCATTATCTTGGACTTGACTTCTTGTCTCGATCCAGAACGCTTCAAACGCTTTCTTTGCTTTCTATGTTTCACGTTTTCCAATTTAAGAGAGGAGACCACTGTTGTCATAAGAGTTGTAGCCCCGGACCAGTGCAACACTTTCTTCATGATATGAACTTCATAATTTGACAGCTATGAACAACAATATTTCATTTTCATCTGATTGGCATATTTCATTTAATAGCGGGAAAGGGAAAGGCATATTAATTAGGTGTCCTGGTCAAGTTGTCTTTAATGTTCTGGCATCCGCAATATGGAATATTAAGGACTTCATGGTGTCCTGATTCTTATCGTGTCCTCAAAACTTGCGGTTCCAATTTTCCTACTGGCCTAAAGTTGATCTGAAAACGAGCTTCTGCTTCAGGAGTTTCCGGCATGAGTGCAAAAAAACTTAAATGATCTCTTACCAGACCGCCAGGTTGCAGAACACAAGCTCCGTGTGATGTCTGCCTCGTAGTGTTGTCAGTGATAGTCGACCAAACAATGAATCAGGGTCCATGCAAGAATTAATCCGCGCTAGTTTGTGCCAATCAGTCTTCCTCTTCTTAATTAATTTCACCGCATGTATCATGCGCTCAAGACAAACTGTCCGATCCTAGCTACTGTTAGATAACATCCTTTTGAGTACGTTTAGATTAAGAATTTGCCAATAATTCTCTTAGCGCTAAACCAGTTCTTATCTGGCTCTAGCCTTCAGGCCAAAACCAAGCAAGACTAGTATTTAAAAAAAAAAAAAGGCTTGTGAGGGCACTTCAAAAGCCGATCATCATGAGTTCATAACAGAAGTGTATCAATTAAAAGCATCACAATCTTTTGGACAAATTATGTCCGTGTGACCAAAGCGTGATTATTGGCTCTGCTGGGTTTCTCTAAATTCCATCTATCACTGGACCCATCAGAGCCACAAGAGGATCGATCTCAGCTGGAGTCTTCATGGGAGTCAATTTTCTTCCCTTTGGCCGCACGTTAAGTCATTGACATTATGGGTGGTTGTGGAGCAATTTCCAGAATCTGGGTCGAGTTCACAATGGGAATTACAACAGTTCAACCTCTTACAAGTTCAAACCACAACCTTTGATTAAAGCATGGCTGGTCAATGTTATCGGCTCAAATTCTTTCAACCATTTCAATAAAAAATGGTGTATTCTGTGTTATGTTTGTCTTGTTCTGAAAAATATGCCAAAACGAGTGGAATTGTTAGGGAAAGAAAGTCAAACCGAAATGTGGCAGCTACACAGATGATCCGTGGCCATGCCCAGTACTTATTCCCTCAGTTCAACCTTGAATGATGGATCAAAGACTGATACAACTACCGCATACCCATTCACGTGATTTATTACCACTAAGTTAAAGCGATTCTCGCATCAGATCTCTGAGAAGTCGAATCTGACTCCTTATCTATCTGGGTTTCAAATGGTGTTCAAGCTAAGCTCCAGTTACATAGAGGACGTTTTCGATACCCGCCCGGGTTCATGGCCACCAGTGAGTCCTCCTTCCTCCCCATCCTCTGGCAAAGCGAGTTGCAGTTTTGTAAGGGCTATTGTGAAAGGTGATGAAGCTCACTCTGCTTCTTCGTCCTTGGCCCCACCAAGCCAGTTTCCGTGGTGGCAGCGAGTCCTGAAGAAGCAATCGGGGTATTCTTTAAGTAGATGTGTACCTTCTGAAGAGGATTTGCAGAGTCATCTAGGACTAGTCAAGAGGTTTTCTCTACGTGAGGTACAACTTATGACTAATAATTTTGCGCGTGTTCTAGGTGAGGGCGGGTTTTACACGGTTTATAAGGGAAGCTTAGTGGACGGTTCTCTCGTAGCCGTCAAGAGATTGGGAGGAAGCAACCTCGCAGCTTTCCTGACAGAACTGAAAGTGAGCAGCTTAGTTAAGCACCGCAACGTGCTCGGTCTGCTTGGGTTTTGCATCATACCCACCGAACTATTTCTAGTTTGGCCGTTTATGCCTCATGGAAGCGTAGCAAATCACTTGAGCTTATCTCGGTCACATCTTTCGGATCGAAGGACCACCCTGGAATGGTCAGTAAGGATGAAGGTTGTGACCGGAGTAGCCAAGGCGCTCGCTTACTTGCACGAAGACTGTGATCCCAAGATCATCCATCGACATATTATAGCTTCGAATGTTCTGTTGGATAAAAAATACCAAGTGGCTCTCGCAGATTTTGGACTGGCAGTGCTAATGGACTACGAAGAGATTTGCGTTGAAAGTGAAGTGGTCGGGACGCACGGGCATGTGGATCCCGAGTACTTCATCACTGGGAGATGTTCGACAAAGACTGACGTATATGCATATGGGGTCATGCTTCTCGAAGTCATAACGGGAAGGAGCATTTCGAGTCTCGCTCAACTTACCAATGACTGTAATGTGTTTGAATGGGTGAAAAGTGCTTTCGATGGAAGGAATTTTGATGTGCTAATTGACTGCTCTTTGCAAGGGAAGTACGTGGAAGAAGAGATGTTGAAGTTGATTAAATTAGCTATAGCGTGTACTGAGAGGTCCCCATGCAGACGCCCTGATATGTCGCAAGTGGTCAGGATGGTTGACGGGAATGCTTATTACTTCGGTGTAGAATGATCCAATTGAACTAGCTGTTGGTGTCTGCATATGTTGGTGCGTGCATATTTCACTTTTTTAGTGAAGATTTGTGATCTTTGATGCTTGTTACTGGCAACAGACTGCTAGATAAATCGGTAAAGATAAACCAAGGGAAACTAATGTTGATAAAGCTGTTTCTGCTGACTATCATAACTAAAACGCTTGTCTGGACGTTTAAATTTGGGATTGGCATTCCACCAGCATGTGTGTCTTGCTTATTGCATCAAACTTTCAGGCTAATCTGATGGCGGACAGTGACATATGAACGAGAGTTGGCGATTGCTGATTTCAACCACATGACAGATATTTCATCGTGTTGTTTCACAGATAGCAATCGCATTTCTGGATAAATGGACATAAAACAAATGGTAATGGTCGTGGTGGTTTCTGGCTTGTACTTGGCTTAGAAAAAGCAACATAAAAGGAATATATAATCCCACAGAAGTTGTGCTGGATGATTTTGCACATCGACTCCACCTACTGTGCAAGAATGTTTCCGTTTTCCTCATTCTGATGCTGATCGAACACTATAGATCTGTTGACAGATTCAAGAACTCAGGACATCTAACTGAAAGACTAAGACCTTACTACCATGACAGTACTCGCGCCCCCATTCGTAATTCAGAGGCTAGGTTTTGATCCAAAGGCATTTTAAGCACGAAAGATCACTCAGGTATACACACACACAAAAAAAATTCAAATTCAAATGACAGATGACAACTTTGTCATAGTACTTATTAGCTTGACATATCTATAGTCAACTTGATTCGAAGGATGGTGATTATAGAAAATCACCCTACGGAGATTCAATGCCCTTCCTTTTCATTCTTGACTGTGACCATTGCCATTCTGCTTTGATAGTTTTCATCCTTGCGCTTTATATAAGCATAAAAAATGTAAGAACTGAACATACCTAGTCTCAGAAAAGTGTGGGCCATTCTACTCTCGAAAGAAGTCAGTAAACTCTCGACTTCAAAACCTCCTTGCCACTAGAAAACGTCGTTGCCCAGTTTATTAGATTGATCAGTTGGGACATCAATGCACGAGGAACTCATCGTTATCAATCATATACTTTCTAGGATACTTCCTGAACATGATTTCCCCAAGGGTGTAATCTTGAATAGGAAAAACAGGGCCTTCGCAAAAATCAAATTTCCATACCTTAAAAACCAGCAACTCCACATTTTGATAGAGAGCAATAAAAAAGATGGTTTTCCAAGTTCTCCACCGTCGATCTCACGGAAAACCTTTACATGTCCACGCTGTTCTCTCTGCCCATTTCTCCGCTGTCCAAAATTTGCCTTGCATTCAGGAATGGCTGCGTTAGAGCTCTTGCAGTCACGGAACCATTTGCCATCGTTGCTGGCTACGCAGTTGAGATTTTCTTAGGGAATCAAAAGGAATCCTTGGATTTCCACACAGCCCCGCTGAAGAATTAAATCCCAAACTTCTTTGATAGAGTTCAAAAAATTTACTTGATTATGAACTGCAAGTTGCAACTGGCAATTTTCAGTGGGAAAACCCTTGATGGGCAGAGGAGGATATGCTAAAGTCTACAAAGGCCGGTTAGCTGATGGATCTCTTGTGGCAATCAGAAGAAGCAGGCCGTGCAAGCCTCCTGTTCCGTCTGCGCGTCAGTTTCAAGCAGAGTTACAGGTGCAGAGAGCAACCATTCATTGGAACCTGCTCCAAATAATTGGCTTTTGCTAGGGAGCACAACCGCGGTAATTCCAAAAACGAACACAAAACAGCAAGAGTACTTCCGTGTATATTCAATTATTGGCTTATGAAGCTCTGCTCATAGCTTATGGAAGCACCAGCGGTATAGGCAACAGGTTGGATTGCTGCCCCATCTCAACTGGCCAACACAGATGCCCATTAAACAAGGAGTAGCATGAGGGCTTCCCTGTCTTCAATGAGAATTGTCATATCCGGATAGTTCATCGTGACATAAAGCCTACAAACATTTTGTTGGACAAGGAATTCGAGGCTCTCATTGCAGACTTTGCTCTGCAAAATTCATCAAATGTGAAGATCCCGTTCGACAAATTGATTATGAGCTCAAAAATGTGACAGAACATAACTAAGAGAAGGCCTGTTTGCTTACGTATAATTCTCACTATACTTAGATATATGGTACTTAGGGCCATGTGGCTCCAGAATACATTTTTTAAGGTGATGCTCTGTGAAGACTAATGCTTCTGCTTATAGGCTGGTGTTTTTACAGTTCGTCTCTGGTTATAGTCATCACAATCTTTCTCTGCTTATATAAGAGAGCGCTTCATCATTTGACTGGGTGGAACAACTAGTGGAAGATAAATAGTTGGATCTGTTGATGGACACAAGTATGCAGGGTGATTCCAGTAAGAACAAGGCCAAGAAAGCTTATCAAACTGGCTCTAACATGCACCCAATTTTCCCCTAAAAATGATCCAACACGTCAGAGGTAGTCCAAATTCTTGAAGGGAACAGCGCGTACAAATGATAGGTGAGGAAGAAAAGAGGACGTGGCTCTGATCGGACTCGACACCGACCCTAATTCTAATGGCATTGTCTCTGACTCAATATATCATCTTGATCCCTACGTGTTTTCTGGTCCGAGATGATCTTCTTAAAATGTTTTCTTCATTTCCTACAATCATTACCCGCTGCAGAGTAATCAGAGAGGGCTGACATCAGGGTTAAGCAACTCATAAATGAGCTCAGTCATGCCTCTGTGTTCCTCAGAAATACAACCAAGAAATCAGAGTCAAACTTTTACGCTAGCTGCAGCATCAAATGAAATGAATCATCTTCCATAGGCAATGTTCAGTAATAGAATTAGCTTTCGAGGGATTAACACCTTGGGAAGCAGTTAGGCTTGACCTTGAACAGCAAATCATCGGAAACTAGGTTGCAAAACACAAATCAGAGGTGGTAAGCAAGAGATGTTCAAAAGTAACCAGCAAAGAGAAACAAAGAAGAAAAAGAAAACAACCAGGAGACAAGAGTGCACATACTCAGTTTTGATGATGTTCCGAGCAAAAACTCTCATGCATACCTGGGAGTGGGTGCAGTCTGGCTAATGCTTCTCTCCTCTTTGCAGAGCGGCAAGGATGCTCCTCAATGCTGGGTTTCTCGAATATCTGCACTATTTGACCATGAATTATGACGAATCCTTCCCTAGTGCTTATAATCATCCCCATGTGATTGCACCGTTAACTCACTAGGGTTGATTATTATGGTTTCCATCTGGTTCAGTATATCTAAAATGTCAGGTCAGTTTGAGGTATGACAAATCCTACCGCTTATTGTCAACTTGAAATAAAAACTCTGCAGCGAAAAATGACATAGTTATTACATAAGACTTGATCAAAATTCAAGACCAAAGTCATATGCAGTATGTTACCTGACATTCTAGGGTGAGAGGTGCACATCCCATCATTGGGAAAAGTCATCTTGCTATTGCATTTGGAGAAACAAGAAAGTGTCCTTGGCATTTGGCCTACTGGCACTGGATGGGGTGGGACTAGGGAGTAGGGACATTTACATCTAGGCTGGCAGGCACCAACCTGCACATGAGCACACAAAAAATCTTTAAAAGAGAAAAGCAAGAAGGCATGCAAGTCATTTGTAAATGTTGCAGTGCTTGCAGACATCACAGCTAAAACCAATAAAGTTGTTTGAGCAAAGACAGAGCTAGGCAGATGCGGGTGCACCCCAGAAATTCTACTTAGTACAGTGTTATTGAAGCAGCAAAATAATCACCATTAAGGTTAAGATGCTTGAGGTCAAAATTGAGTTCCATGGCCGGAATACCAGTCCATCACATCAGTCAACTCCATCAGATGAAACATGCTATGTGTAGTTTTAGTTCAGATTTTCCAACAGCTAGGAAACTGTGCCAGCATTATTCGGATTGAGTAGAATAATCACAAAAGCATAGAATTAAAAGTAAAAACTGTCTTTGGTGTTGTATTCAATCCGGCACATGTACATGGGAACAATTAAGTCAGTGGCCAATAAAAAGCAAGGATCCAGCTATAAAACAAGCACATTATCTGGTGGCTAGAATACTTTGAACATCTAGACTACATCATGGTTAATGCATATTGAGCACAATTCAGGCAACCACACTCGGAAAGAATAAGCAGATCATTTAGAGAGAAAAGATAGACATCTAAGCAAACCCAAGTGAGAGCTGATGCTTAAGTGGGGCACTTACGTATACACAATGTTCACCCTAATTCAGATGGTCTCAATCCACCGTGATACCACTATTGAACTGGGGATCCAATCAAACCAATTATAGATCATCCACATCAACAAATGAACTAACATCAATGTCTTGAAGCGTGATTTTTCCCATGTACAAATCATCTATGTGGACAGGACAGATGGGAAGGCACTTGCGATTCAAACTCTCATGAATTGCACCCATTCCCGAGATCCACTTCTCCTCGTTCAGTGGGTTTACATTTAATCTGTTTTGGAGTAATCGTATCCGATAAAAGACTACATCAGTTCGGTTACAGAAATGAGCAATACAGGAAAGAAGTGGCTCATAATCGAAAGCCAATCTAATCAGTGCCAAAGTTAGAACCCCATCAACAGGCTTTGGATCTGAAAGGTTTCTATCTCCCATCATCTTAACCTCTTTTTCTGTGGGGAAGTACAACATTTCATTTTCACATGCATCCAAGACTTTTAAATCCTTGGAGTAATGCCTAATTGCTTCAAGTTTGGTCGATTCGTGCTTCTCTGCTAAAGTTAAAATGCAAGAGAACCTCATGTGATAAGTTACTACTGTTTTCACCATCTTGAAGTTGTGGCAGCAACAGAAACAGTCGAGCCATCTTTTCCCTACACCTGCATACCATTTGACAATATCAGCATCGTCTAGAGCAATGAGTAGCTTGATCGGTCTAGGACGACCCATATTGTTTGTAAATCCAGCCATTTTAACTGCCTTTCGAACAAGTTCAATGGGGGCATCAACCCTAATACACAGTCTCGTCAAATCATGAACTGTCATCTCTGCATACTTCTGTTCTTTGACTTCTTCTTCTCTCCTTTCTTCTTCCTCCAATGCCTTCATAGCTTTAACAGGAGACAAGTGCTTCTCTACTTGCTTTTGGAACTTGTCATAAGCAAAGACAAGTTCCTGGGGCAATTGGTCTCTTATGCGTTGTAAAGAAAGAAAATTTCCAGCTGAGAGCCCCCGATGCCAATCATACCGCTCTTCCAGAGATCCTAAGAAGTCCTGCACCACTTCATCTGCCCATGTTCTGAAAATCTCATTGACCTCATTGTCAATTTGGATTTCAGATTTGAACCCATCAGACCGTTTCAACTTCTTGAAAACATGACTCAAAATCTTCAATCCCAGCTTCTTCCTATTCCTCTCCCTAGCATTTCTCATTTCTAAAGCTTTCACTTCCTTCTGTCTTAGGTACTTCTTCCTAGCCCTAATGGCTTTTTCTGAAGGTGGGGGATGCAAAACAGAAGGCGGAACTGCCTGAAGTTCCATGCCTAAGAAATCAATCTTTTCCATTGTTGGGCTGTGAATTGCAGTTCTTACTCTATCCACCTTCAATTCCAACTTCTCTTCTACATATTTCACAATTTTACTCTTCAAATCTAGAGTCAAAATTTTTGACCCTGATGTTATAAATAACATCTCGTCCAAGTACCTAACTGCGTACACCTTCACAGGCTTGTAAAACACATTCGATGGTGAATCTGAAACATTATTAGACTCAAACTTAAGATTCTCTTTATTCATTCGGAGCCTTAAATCCTGAATTTCCTTGTCAAGCCCATTGAAATAAACATTAATCAAAACCGCGCACAAGCCACTCTCTTGAGGAAAACCTCTCCCCAAATAACAACCGCCCAATTCAATGCTTACGGCTTCGCACTCAAACAGCCTCCTTATCAAATCGATGAAAAGCGAATCGTCGATTTTCTCTTCAATGACCTTACACAATTTGCTCACATGTGCACAATCAAACTTCTGTCTGTCAAATTTTACAGTGAACCACCAACTGGGATTCTGCACAGTGGTTTTCAAGTACCGAATGGCCGTGTGGCGCCCCACACCGACCCGCCCGCCATAGGTGAAAGTCGCAAACCTCTCATCATATATCACCTCCAGAACCATCCTGAGGGCCTCGATCAAGACCTTCAGCTTCAAGCTGGGGAGGACCAAGGACTCACCTTTCCTTCTCGAGGGCACCATCACGACGCAGTGCGCCGCGACATCGAACCTGCCCTCGGCGACCTCGCGGCCCATTTCGGAGAGCGAGAAGCACCTCGACACTGACTCGAGCAGAGAAAGATGCGGAGGCAGGGGAACCGCCCCGGGAGGGCTCGGGGCAGCGAGGTTCCGGCAGGCAGCGAGGAGGACGGCGGGCGAAGCCACCACGTGGCGGACGAGGCCGGAGAACTTGCCGTTCTTGGCGTACCGGCTGAGGACGAGGGTTTTGAGCTGAGGCGGCGTCAAGGGCTCCGTGGGGACTGGGGATGGAGATGCTGTGGAGCTGAGCCTGCGGATGTTGCGGCGGTGGATCAGTGAGAGTCGGACATTGGAGGAGGCGATCCTTCGAAAGCTCGGATGCATTTGAATGGCGTAATGCGAGAGGAAGGAGACGGATGAATGGTATTTGCCTCTCAAAATTCATGTCTTCGTCTCACTTCTCATTCATATCTGCCCTTCACCTCTGTGATCCCTTGGACTATGAGAAATATTATTACATTATTTTATCAATTCAATAATCAAACTTTCAATTTTGTTAATTGAATTCTAAATTTTTTCATATTTTTCCAATTGAGTTGTTCAATTGATTTTGGCTTAAAGTCATTAACGTGGACATCGAGCATTTTATGTGACACGATCAGTATTGACGTAGATAATTATTAATATATTAGCATCGCCGTATCTCCCTCTTACACCCAAAACGAAAAACTTTTTAATTGAATGGGAAGAAGTAATAAAAAAAAATCCAATCCACACTCTCATTGGCGGCTATGACCACGGCCAAGGGCGTAACAGGCTCACATGATAGATGGTGACTAACTTGAATCAATTATTCATTAAAAGTTTGTAAAGTCAATAATAGATTAGCTTTGTGCCCTCGTCTTTACTGCTATATCCGTAACGCCATTGTTATTTTTTCTTGCCGGATGAAAATTTCCCTTTTAACTTCATTATCTCAAGTCAAATTGAAAGCGCTTACAAAGTCGATAAATTAAATGATGTGACAAATTGAAAGCAGGTAGCTCTGGCAGTGCGCCATGTTTAAGCACTCACTCCATGTCCGACCCATCAATTAGGACACAACTTAATGATCAATCTTGAGTCCGATTCGTGTAATCTTCAAATAAATCATTTTGGGACTTGATTTTGTCACTCAACGCTGAGCCTGAGCCTCAACTTCTAGTGGACCCATATGAAGCATGACCTCGTGCCTCTCACTGTCACACGTTGACGTGCAACCGGATCTCCTGTGACTTGTTACGACACTGCGGAAGGAAACTTCTGAGATGCTTCCTGGGCCAGGAATTCAGCAGGTATCTTCCAGGATGTTAACTAGAAACAACTCGATATGACGTCTAACCTGGGGCATATGCTCCATTTATATCGAAACTTCACACCTTCCGGGTGTGAACCATGAAAACACATACCAGCAACACTGACTCATGAGATAGGATTTTGAAGTCCGATATAGAGGGCATCACAAAGATGGTTTTCAGATTTTACACCATTGATCTCATCGAGGATGTCGATATTTCCACTCTGTTTTCGCCGCCTACCTCTCCTTCGTCCACCGTTTGCCTTCCACTGGGCAAGAGCTTCACCAGCGCTATAGCAGCCGCGGGCAGAGTCGCTGAAGGCGCTTCTCTTGGGTTCGCTGCCTCTGCTGTCGAGGCTTCTTGTTGGGGGCTGCAGAAATCCTCCTCCGACATGAATCTCCAACTACTTCGGCCTCAGGTACAGCTCCGAAAATTTACTTACGGTGAACTGAAAGCTGCAACTGGCAATTTTAGCGAAGATAATGTTTTGGGCCAGGGTGGGTTTGGGAAGGTTTACAGAGGGATTTTGCCTGATGGATCTCTGGTGGCAATAAAAAGATGTGCACAACTATTTGGCAATGCTGAAGTGCAGGTTGCGAGTATGGCAAGGCACCAGAATTTGATCCAAATGCTCGGCTTTTGCGATCCAACAGAACAGCAGAAACCTGTCAGAAAAAGAAAAGCAAGAACAGAACCGAGAGAATACCTGCTGGTATATCCTTTGGCCGTCAAAGGAAATTTGGCTTCCCATTTGGGGGAGCGCCCTGCATCGCAGCCCCCTCTTAATTGGCCCACCCGGATGCACATTGCTTTAGGAGTGGCGAGAGGGCTCTCGTATCTTCATGAGTGTTGCAGTCTTCAGATAATTCACCGTGACATAAAGCCTTCTAACATTTTGTTGGACGAGAACTTCAACCCTCTCATTGCGGACTTTGGCTTGGCAAAATTCATGAATCAAGAAGGTTGGAACCAGCAGCTCCAGGAGTCAAATAGCACCCGGGCACAACACCAAATGGCTGAAACTGAAGCAGCGGCAAACAACCATGAAAGGCCTTTTTTGGCTCTGGAAAGATCAGCAGAATTATGCAGTACCTATCGAGTATGCGGTACATATGGATATATGCCTCCAGAGTACGTGATGCGGGGGGAGTTATCAGCAAAGAATGACATCTTTGCATTCGGAATAGTGCTCCTTGAGCTGATCTCTGGTTTCAAGCTTCGTGATCTTTTGTTGGATCGAGCCCCAAAAGGAATCGATGAATTTGAGTGGATGAAATATCTTCTGAAACATAACGAGTTGGGACGTCTAATTAATCCGGGCTTGAGGGGAGATTATGACGAGAATGAGGCTAAGAAATTAGTCAAACTGGCTCTCTTCTGCATCCAATCTTCACCCACGAAACGACCCATGATGTCCGAGATTGTCCGCATCCTCGAAGGAAGCTGCTTAGATGAAAGATGGGAGAGTGAAAAAGAGGAGATAGTAGTTGATATCTGGCAAACTAGTTCACAATCTTGCAGCCCCCGCACCCTCACTGACACTGCATCTCATCTTGATCCAGTGGAGCTATCAGGACCGAGGTGATGTCTTTGTCCCGGAAGCGAGCAGCCTTAGCATTTTAAATTCATAATAGTCATGCTTCGAGAAACTCGCGCTGCAGTTTTCTCTTCTCTAGAATGCTTTCAATGTGGTGTTGTCTTCACTTTCGTTAACTGAGAATTTAAGACATCATCCAGTCATTTCGATGACAGCGAGCCACTTGGTATAATTTCTTTGTTACCGAAAACACAAACAAAAGTAGGCGAGAGATGCTGAACTAGCTAAAATCGGAGCTCTCATGGTCCACGACCGGTCTTTAGTAGCTCAAGCAGCTTATAGTCATTCAAAGACACAAGCAGGTGTTAGAAATGGCCAGGATATCTTCTTCATCTCGTCACCGATAGGGCGTTAATTGTTTGAGTCCGTCACCCTCTCATCAATCTATCGCTGGAAGAAACCAATTAGATTCACAGACTTGGTGTAAGGGCTAGAAGCTAAGTTACAATGAAAGAAGATGTTGACTCAATGTATTAGATCTTGTGACTCAATGTGTTCGTTCAAGTTCTAAACAATATCGAATCAACCAGTGAACTTAGAATAAGTGCATCTTGGATTTTTGGTATTGAAAAGTTCAAATTTTCCTTCATAACAAGCGATATTCATCACGACAGTAATGACTACAAGCTTGAAAAACGTTGTGGCATTAAGAATTCCAAGATTTTATCAAGGCTTTGCTTAGGACCTGTTTAAATAAAACACTAACCAAGTCATGATAATTGGCATGATACCGATTTACATTTAACACCTGATTTGAGACTAAATGAGGTGCGGCTAGTGTTGAAACACCGACTGTATGAGCCATTGTCAATGGCCATACTAACCAAGTTCGGTGATCGGGAAGCTAACAGACCTTTGACCGATTTTCTAACATTAGCTTCACTTTGAAATCAACTTCACAAAATAATATTTATGCTCTATTTGACTACTTGTGAAAGAATTTATGTAATTAGCTGACACTTCCAGCCAAATGGTATCTGTCTCTCACATGTTAGGATTTGGCACACAAACATAATAAAATAGATAATAAAACAAAAAAGAGAAATCGAGATACAATGAGAGCGTTGCCTCCAGGGCCGGGGAGCTTTAGCTTTACTTGGTTACACTTTGTAGTTCGTGCTAACGAAAGACGGTAGGCGCATGACGGTATAAAGTTCCATCGTCAGTGAGCCCATTGCCGGAGACTCCGACCGTGGTTGACAATAGCTGTAACGTCCTCCTCATCTCCACCACCAATAATATTGTCCGCTTTGGCCCTACCGCACTGGCGTGGACGCACCGCCATCCCAGCCACGGCCTCGACCTCATGGCTTTATTTTTCCTCGGGTCCACTATCATCGCGGCCCTTGGTGGCAACTCACGAGCGCACAACCCGAGAAAACGCATTGTTGATGGCTAAGGGTGGACCTCCCACATATAAGCCATTGTAAGGCTTACTCCCTAGGCAATGTGGGTTTAGGAATGTTACATATTCCCCCCCTCAATGGCACAACGTCCCTGCTGTGGCCCCACACACGGTCAGGAGTCGGCTTTGATACCATTATGTAACGTCCTCTTCATCCCCACCACTTTGGCCCTATCACACTGGTGTGGACGCACCGCCATCCTAGTTACGGCCTCGACCTCACGACTCTGTTTTTCCTCGGGTCCACCATCCTTGCGGCCCTCGGTGGCAACTCACGAGCGCGCAACTTGGGAAAACGCATTGTTGATGGTTAAGGGTAGACCTCTGACATATAAGCTATCCTAAGGCTTACTCCTTAGGCAATGTGGGACTAGAAATGTTACATATTCCCCTCCTCAACGGCATAGCGTCTCCGCTGTGGCCCTACACACCATCAGGAGTTGGCTTTGATACTATTATGTAATGTCCTCCTCATTCCCACCACCAACAATATTGTCTGCTTTGACCCTACCGCATTGGCGTGGACGCACCGCCATCCCAGCTATGGCCTTGACCTCACGGTTTTTTTTTTCCTCGGGTCCACCATCCTCGCGGCCCTCGGCTGCAACTCATGAGCGCACAACCCGAGAAAATGCGTTGTTGATGGTTAAAGGTGGACCTCCCATATATAATTCATCCCAAGGCTTACTCTCTAGGCAATGTGTGACTAGGAATGTTACATATGATAAAAAGTGCAATAGAGTAAAGATCAGTGCATTAGGAAATCACTCAACCACATTCAAAAGATATAACCCCATACATGTCTCTCACTTTTGTAACATTAGTCGGCTGATTCCATTGAACAATTGCTTCAACTTTCTTTGGATCAATTGAATGCCATCCTTCGAGATCACATGATCCAATACTGAAATCTGCTTGTCTTCCAGCTTCTATTCCCACATATAAGCCATCCCAAGGCTTACTCCCTAGGTAATGTGGGACTAGGAATGTTACATATTCCCCCTCTCAACGACATAGTGTCCTCGTTGTGGCCCCACATGCGATCGGGAGTCGGCTCTGATACCATTACGTAACATTCCTAGTCCCACATTGCCTATGGAGTAAGCCTTGGGATGGCTTATATGTGGAAGGTCCACCCTTAACCATCAACAACGTGTTTTCTCGGATTGTGTGCTTGTGAGTTGTTGTCGAGGGCCACGGGGATGGTGGACTTGAGGAAAAACAAAGCCGTGAGGTCAAGGCCATAGCTGGGATGGCGGTACGTCCGCACCAGTGCGATAGGGCCAAAGCGGACAATATTGTTGGTGGTGGGGACGAGGAGGACGTTACATATTTGATGACTCAATGTCCAAAGCGGACAATATCCATACTGTGGGTAACGCTGGGACGTTACAAGTGGAATCAGAGCTGACTCTCGACTGCATGTAGGACCACATTGAAGACGTTGTGCTCCTAAGGGGGGGGGGGAAGTGTGATAACCACGGGGAGGAGGGATGGCGGTGCGTTCGCGCCTCAATCCCTGGACACTTGCAAAGGAGGACACTTTTCTTATCTCATATCGCCTAGGGGGGAGTCTTGGGGCAAACTTATAAGGCATTAGGCCCCTTTAATAGCATGGATGAATTTTCTCAAATAGACTAATAAGAACAAAACTGTGAGGATTCAGTGTCTAAAGTGGACAATATCCATACTGTGGATAATGCCGGGCGTTACAATAGTGGTGGCTCAAGCATGAGGTCAAAGAACAGGACAGGCGGAGGAGAGAGAGAGAAGGGTTCACGCGAAAGGGAGAGAGATTTCGGGGGAGACGCTAAAGAGAGAGAAGAAGTGGGGAAATCGAGACTAACAGGTGAGCCCGTGTTGGACACGTGTCACACGATTAATGGACTATTGCATGAATGACATGACATCACTTGGGTATCTATTATTTTCTCGGGCATGCAATGTTGGTCCAATAAGCCGATGCCACTTCAGTGAAGTTCATTCAAGTCTATTATTGACCCGGTCAATACTTATATCCTGGTCAACTCCATTGGCCGCTCTGTTTGCCTTTCTCGTTTCCCTCTATCGTATCAAGACCGAAAAACCAAGACGACCCAACCATCATTTGTCGGTAGAGTGAAGTCAATACTGCAAGTTGTCTGGAAGAAACGACAAACGAAGAAGAGCGATGCCAATTTCCTGGTAAGTTCAGGCATCACCTCTCTTCATATTTTAGAGTGCGAGGCGCAAATCACAGAAAAATCTTGAGCAAATTGAACAGAGTAACAAAAACACAAATGCCCAGGAAGTCGGATTCTCGCCGGAGCCAGACCGCCGGGAGCGGTAGTACTTCTCATCATGTGGTCGATGTGGAAATGACCGATGGTAGTAGTCGGATAGGTTATTGCATCTTTCGAGTGCCTCCAAGCCTGTCGGAGATCAATCGGATGGCGTGCCAGCCCAACACGGTCCCTATCGGCCCCTACCACCATGGCGAGCCACGGTTTCAAAAGATTCAAGAGCACAAGCAGCGGTTTGCCAATGATCTGCTCGATCGAACGAAGCAAAGAAGGGACAAGCTAGAGCAGTTCGCCGAGGCTTTAAAACCAATGGAGGAGAAGATAAGAAAGTGTTATTCCGAGGCCTTAGCTTTCAACAAAGATGAGCTCGTCAAGATGATGGTCCTTGATGGTTGCTTCATCATTGAGCTGTTCTGCAAGTGCTACCGTAAATTGCCATGCTACAGGGATCCAGGGCATGACCCCTTATTGACCGAGCCCTGGGTATTGCCTTTCCTCATGCGGGATCTCGCCAAACTCGAGAACCAGATTCCTTGGCTCGTTCTTAAACGTCTGTTCGATCTGACTCTGGGGTCCTGGAATGAGAGCCATCCTTCTCTGTCCGATCTTGCCTTGAATTTCTTCAACCGCATGGTTCAAAGACCAGACGACGTCTTGAAGAAGTACTCCAATTCGGACGGAGAACATCTGCTTAATTTCCTCCGTTTGACTTGCAACCCAGATTCTCCAGAAACAAAAGAGAGATCAAATAATTTCCTTCGCCTGATCCCACCCGCAAATAAGCTCCAGCAGGCAGGCATTAAGTTTAAGCCAACCAATTGCGAAAGCTTCATGGACATAAAATTCAGCAATGGTGTCCTGGAAATTCCAGTACTAAAATTCGATGACTTCTTGAGTTGTCTCTTCCTCAATTTCGTTGCATTTGAGCAGTGCCACAGGGGCTCCTCCAAGCATGTCACAGCTTATGCCACTTTCATGGCTTGCCTCCTCAACACACCAGCAGATGCTGGGTTATTGTGTGACCGCAAGATCATCGAGAGATATCTTGGGACGGACGAGAAAATTGCCAATTTCTTCAGCAACATCGGGAAAGATGTCGTGTTTGACATCCACAAGAACTATTTATGCCAGGTGTTCCAGGACGTGAACACCTATAACGAGAAAGACTGGCGAGTGCATTGGGCCAGCTTCAAGAACACCTACTTCAGCACACGGTGGTCTCTCATATCAGCTGTAGCAGCATTGATACTTCTTGCTCTCGGTACAATTCAGTCTTTCTTTACTGTGTATGCTTATTACCGACCTCCTTCCACTTCCAATTGATTAGTGACATTTAATGTATGATCGGCATCTGATGCTCATAGTTGTTGGTCATTAGTGCGTATTTCCGACCTTCATGATTTCAATTATTCTATTGTTACCCCTCTATATTGAGTTTGTGCAAGATGTTTGTTTAAGGGATGGAAACTGAGTTTTGGCTTCCAATGAATGATGTACTGCTTGTGATTCTAAGAGTTTATGAGACTAGAATGACTTGTAGCTCAACAACTTCCTTTTACATCACCAATCAAAGTACTCATGTTGTTTCTGGAATTAATAGCAGAAGTTGAGCAATTACTGCAGTGTCTACTTATAAACTTGGGAAAATTCTGCATTAGCTTTTTATAATCCTTTATCAATCAAACGATAAGTATATTTGTAACAATGTTAATTCATCAAGATATATGGACTTATTGGACTTAAAGCCGCTTCATTTTCTGAGGCAGGAGGAAATCTAGAACTAAACAGGTGACAGAGGAGAAAGAGGAGATCACCAAAACATTTTGGAGGTGAACTGTGCAGTAAAATTTCAGTGCATACGGCAAAGATATAAAATTACAACTTTTTCAGTTATTTAATTGTAAAATGCACCAAAGTTTAGTGCCCCACTTAAAAGGAACTTAATCTATTCATGGGGTCAATAAGAGTTTCGTATCAACAATATATAAAGATCATTTTATCGTGAAAGTCTTTAAGATATTTTCACTGCTCAAATAAAGAATAAAGGCACCAAATAATCTTTGAGATTTTCCAATATATACACTCTAATTCCTGATCTTTTAAAGCCAACTGGTTAACTAAACTGGACTTTCTTTTGTTCACCTTAGCCCTTCCGTCAAATATATGGCTGGAAATGCCGATGCAACGACCAGGTCGAGGACATCTCAGTAGATGGACATCCGTATCACTGTATCAGTGTCATTCTCCTTTTGTGACGTAAATAAGTAAAGCAAAAACAGCAAAAAGAAGGGGAAAAAAAATCAGAAACAATAAATGAGATAGGACGTGCGCATGGGAAGAGACTGAGGCGTAGGCGGTGGTTAGGTGGCGGCGCAACCCAGCCGCCGGCAGCGATTTAGGCCAAGATCATTGCAGTTCCTCATGTAGTACTCAAAATGCCCATTCCTTGCATATTTATGTTACCCACTAAGTTTCATTGGCCATTTTATTCTTAAAAGAAAGCAGCTCCCTTTTCTTTCTGGCCAAGCTCCAAGCTCTATCAGCTTATTTCTTCTCCCTATGCCGGCTTTTAGCCATGGACAACTCTACGTTGCAATTTCCAGACAAAACAACGGGAGACTGACTGAAGATTCTTTTGTTAAATGAGGGAGAGTGGATGATGCATTGCACAGTCCAAGAATGCTCTGTGGAAAGAGACTTTTCATTAACTTCCCTTGGGTACAGCTATGATAGCTCCTTCAATATTGGCAACATTTACATGTCAGCTCATGAATACTATGAAAGAAATCTAGCAAATGACGAGCTCATGACCAACGATCTGCGTCGAAAGAACTCCCGTAGCACAACGGGTTATTGAGCAATCAATGTCCACGAGAAGTGGATGACGAAACGTTAGTAGAGTTATCTCCAAGAAGGAAGCCCATTCACCCGAAGTAAGGGGGTCAAAAGCTCGGTGCGGTTTGGCTTAGGGTGTACATTTCCATGCCCCTCGCACGCCCAAATAATTTGGACTGTCATGGCCACCCTTCCCAGATTGCAGCTGCACTTGGACAGGCACATACTCTTTCTACCTGTCCGGATCTTACCCATCTCCCGTCTCTACTCATAATCACTCACCTTTTAGTCACATGATCATCAATAAAATACATAAAACAACCGACACACGCCGCCAATCTAAATCAAGGTACAACTCGTCACCCAATTATGTGATCCCTATCACTTTCTAATCCGACTTCACAAATTTAGTGCATAGATCAAACCACTTACTAGGGAAAGGTCAAATCAAACCACAAAAAGTTATCTGGAGCAGACGGACTCGTAAGTCTATCAATTAAACAAAAGATAATCTCAAAATTATGTAAAACGCTTGCTCAACTACGGAAAAATTAAACTAAACTTAGTCACTGATAAAATTTATTTTTATTCGTCAACAAAACACTTCCCCAAAGTGGTTATTCAAAGCTATCTACTACATGAAGTTTGAGCACAAAATTTGAGAATGTCAGCTTCTAAATCGATTTTCGTCAAACTTCATAATTTTACACCGTCCTAAATTATTATACTAATAGTTTATAGTTTAATAACTCTAAGATCAGACTCCACAATCTAAAATTTATATTCTAACTTCGAAAATCACTTCGATTAGACGAACAGAGGGTTTTGACTTACCGCTGGTGCTGCGAAATGAAATTTAATGGACTGGCTTGGTCGTTGAGGCGTGCGCTCCTTTCTCTCTTTGTCCTTTGTTTCTTTTCTTCTTGTTGTCCTTTTTGTGCGTGCCCTTTTTAGCTTTCTAATGCTTATGTCGTTTCATCTTAAAGCCCGCCACTCTTGACCAACTCAAAAGTGCCATTTCTTACAAGCAGGACTCACAATTTGGGTGAAGAGACTTCACTGTGGAAAAAGCTCTCAACGGTGCCCACTAGTAACTTCTTTTTCCAAACATTTTCACGAACACAATGCCTTGATAACCCACAAGGGATGCGATTGCCGATGGGGGCTAGAATCATGAAAAGGTATTTGTAAGGAAGATGGATAAATTATTTTAGAACAAGTTTTGTCTAGTTGTGAGGCTATCTTTCTTTGATAACCGAAAGAAAAAAAGAATCTGTCTTTTTTTTTTTGGTATGCCGCTCCGCATGCAAAGAGGGATGGAAGCAAGTGGGCAGTGATTATTCGTATCTAATTAGTGATTAGTTTACTTTCTTTGATCCTACTTGGTGTTCCTTTTCCATTTGCTTCCGATAGTTCAACATATCCAGAAAAATTGTTGGCCTATGAATGTGGGTTCGATCCTTCCGGTGATGCTAGAAGTTGTTTTGATATACGAATTTATCTCGTTTCAATTTTATTTATTATCCCTCATTCAGAAGTCACCTTTCCTTTCCTTGGGAGGATTTTATGTCTGTTTGTCTTTGATAAATTTGGACTTCCGATTTGATGGAACAATAGTATAAACTGGATGCTCATCCATTTTCCATATTGAGATGTTTTCTTATCTCTTCTCTACGGGAAAAGGATGGGCTACCTGCTTTGCCGTGGGGCAAGATAGACCAGACTTGCATGCGGAAAGTGGGCGAGCGTGTCCGAGCAGCAAGACCAACTGGTGACCTTGGCGCATCACATCCTTTCACAGCTGGTGTCTTTGTTGCATTGATGATGGCCCAGCTGAGGATCTCCTTCTTCATGTTGGAGCACAATTCGGTTGGCTTGGTAATTTTAATCTCATGGAAGATGATTACTTCCCATGCTAATTTCTTCAGTTTCTGAGGTTTCTAGGCTTCTCTTTACCTATCGAGTTGTTTTTGGTGGGACAGAAGCCATCTTAAGCTGTTACTTTTTCTTATCTGATGGTGGCTTGCTTTAATTCACCATATGCGCATCGAGATTATTTTGTGTGCCTTACTACTACAGTTTTACAGCCACAAGCGTAGTTATTAGGCAAAATATCCTTTATTCATTACACTGTCTTGCGCTTATGAAATGTACTTCTTGTTCAGATTGAAATCTTAAGGAAGAGAGGACGCTCCTACTCTTAGATCATTAATGAGAGTGTTATATAATCACTTGATTCTTTGAACCCATTCATGCATGCCCGTGGAGTCTATCCAATGCACTAGCTCTTGACAGATGGGTAATTAGGCAGACTCCTCGAAATATATTAAAGAGAATTCTCTACTTATTGATCTTAGTGCTTTGGATAATACCTCATAAATTAGTTAATTTCTTGCGACATTGACATGCCTAATTTAAGATATTTTGATAAAAATTTGGAGTATCATTGGTCATGATCATCTTTGACGCAATAATAACTTTCTAGTCCCAAGTCACGAACTTACTCGGTGAAATGGTCTCTTATAAACTTTCATCGTTTAGTCATGCGAACTCAAGAGTATATCAATTTTTTATGTTTTTATTTTTATTTTTTTTAACCGAGATGTCCTGGCTAGCTTGCACGCACCTCAACTATTTATCAGGGGAAACTAGCACAGCAACTTACCGCCATGGCACCTCACTTAAATCACAAGCGCTTCCTTGGGGAATTGAACCCAAGACATTAACGAAGTGTAAGTTCGCCCTAACCAGCTGGGCTACTCATGGGTAGGTATTAATTTTTTATGTTGTCCTCACCGTTAACTAATAGTGCGCGACTACTCATACCAAGCTAGATTGAGCAATCAAATCAAATAGACATTCATTTTAATTTGCTGAGATGTGTATGGAGCCATTTTGAGGTGGACTTAATCCTGCCCTTCGCAGCATGAAATAAGAAAATCTAGTCATATCTTGGGAAAGAACAGAGCATGTTTTCTTTTGGCCAGGGAAAGAAACAGAGCGTTATTCACAAGGGAATAGATATACTATTTATATACCTCAAATGATAGAGTAAGTATTGACAAAGTTACGTGAGAAACCGTACCTACGAGCTACTTAAAATTAGAAAACCGTATTCGAACACTAATTGAAACTCACGAAGTTATCTATCAATTAATTCGGCGCACAAAACTTCATCTCTATATCCCTCGTATGTTCTCAATTCCAATTAAAAATGCCCTTCTTCTATTATTCCAAGCCACGTAGAAAGACTAGGATTACCTTGCAAAATTGATATATTAAGTAATATTACAAGTTGGAAGCAGGTAATTCGACAGGTGCGCCGTATTAGGAACTTACCCAAAATCTATTACGGTTTTTAGTATCCAAAAAATAATAGTCAATCTCGAGTCAACCCGTGTGTTTTTCAGATGAACTAGCCTAGGAAATGATTTTGTCCTCATGCTGAGTCACACTTTAGTTGAATCGAGATGGGATTTTGATTCGACTGTGATCAGCCTTCGGGAGAAACTTCCTGGAAACTTCCTAGAACCGACCCGATATGAAGTCAAACTGGGTGATGTGCTCCATTAAGATCAAGATCAGAGTTTCTACCTTGCAGAGACAGGGTTTTGAAGTCTGATATAGAGAGCATAAAGAAAAGATGGTTTTCAATCTTTCTACCGGTGATCTCTCCGAGGATGACAATCTTTCTACTCAGCTTTCGCGGCCTACTTCACCGTCGTCCGCCCGGTGCGTCCCATTTGGCAGGAGCTTCACCAGAGCTGTCACTGCCCCAGGCAGAGTCACTGAAGGCAGTTCTTTTGGGTTCGCTGCCC